>OY987327.1:18517892-19790607 GCA_963920685.1 Polydrusus tereticollis
TTATCGATAGATATCGAACATAAAACATTTTTCTTCTGTGGAATATCTCATTTCGTGTCCTTACTAACAAACTATACCAGAGAACAACATTTACAAATATGACATTTGTAATAACTATAAAAACTATATAATTATTGAAAACAATACACGCGGGTATATTGATGTTTTAAAAAAATCCAATTTTAATCATATTTATATCGATTTAGGCTAAACAAATAAAAAGAAAGGGCATGTATGGTATATTTTTGTAATCAGAAAAAAAATGTCTTTTTAAATATGTGATGATATACCGGGCGTTCCATTAAAAAAAGTAAGTTATGTCAATAATTTTGACATTTTAAGACAGTTTAAATTATTTGTGACTCAACGACATAAAATTATACTCAAATCCCTACAATTCCCTTTTTTATTCAACGTTCTAGTTCAAAAAACACGTATTTTATAGCCACTTAAAAGTGGGACAAATTAAAATGGAAGCACTGTACAGGGCTTTAGACTTTGCCGGTAATAAGTTTTTCTTAGCTTTTTCAGCATTTTCTAAAATATTTTGTGGAATTTCCATATTTTCGTTTATAAAACGTAAAAGACACTTAAAACAAACAACCCTTAGCAACCGTCAAACTTATTCTATGACAACCGATCAAAGCTCACTAAATACTAAAATTTGGCGAAAATAGTTAAAAAAAAAATGCAGTAGTTAACTATTTATATTTTAAAATTAATGAAAAATAAAGTATTGTATACACGACAGGCGTTACTAGACTATAATTTATTATAGTCTACTTAACGCCCTTCGTACCTAAATACCTATTGTATTTGTTTACTTATTTTAATATTCACCAGTTTGACATAATATGTCATATGAATTTGACACAATTTTAACCTAGATTTGGTTAGATATATCGTCCCCTTATTATTGTCATCTAAACCAACTCTACGTTTTTCAGTCCAAGCTCTCTTGGATGAAAACAATTTTTGCCCGTAGGGTATGTTAACAAATTACCCAACTGAACTAAGAAAATTGCTTAATAATTAAAAATCATGTTTCTGCGGGAGTTGCTCAGTTGAATCTTTCGCTTAATTAAACGCCTTGACAGGTCTCAATTGGTCAAGAATTATAAATTTTAATACAACTCACATTTCATTACCTTGAGAACTAGCCACAAGACAAGAAAGAGCGGAATAAAAAAAAGACTAAACAGAACCAAAGCCAGACATTAAAAAAGTGCTGCACGAAGTTCTCAGGAACAGCGAGCTCCAATTTACATCAAAATGAGCGGGCATTTTGAAAGAATAGACGCCAATCTATCACGACTCCAACTTGAAATTCTACGTTTCATCCCTGTAACAACTCTTACGGAACAATCTAGGCATTTAACGATTCATTATCGATAGTAGGTACTCAAGGCGGTTTCTAGGCGCTTGCATCTCTCAGTTAAACATTACTGAACAGTCTCTGTTGATGCTGTTAACATAAAGAGGATGTATAATTAATTTATTATTTAATTATTGTTATCGTTTTCTGTTCGTAATGGACATTATGGTTTATTAATAAATTATGGTTTATTTTTAAGGGCTGTAATATTTTGTTACGTCTTCTGTGTTGATATCAAAGGGGGTTCACTTCTGACGTGAGTTATACAGGGTGGTCCAAGGAAAACTTAACACCTCGATTTTCCTGCTTTAAAATGAAAATGTGGAAAATCGCTCGGACCCGTCGATTTCTGACTCGAGGGGGAATAACTTTTCCGCTTTTTTCGTCTCCGTAACTTCAACCCCCTAACGGGAGTGAGCACAACCCCCTGATTTTGAATAGGGATTAGGGACGTTGCGATACCTCATTTTGAAGATCTTATCGAGTACTATCTGACCCTAAAATTTCGCTTCAAAATTTTCATCTTTAACGAAATGACAGCTAAAATAGTGGAAGACTACTTACTTTTGTGATTAGTTTATGAAATGCTGAAAATGGCCACCATTCACTTCCAAGCAGTAAAATAAATTTTGCTCATAACGTTCACGTACAACAACATTTCTGGTGTAGTTTGACGGCATTCATTAATGATCCGAATTCGCAAATAATCATCCAGTGACTCAGGCTGGGTAGCGTCCAGTGGAGCCAGATCAGGTGATCTGGGTGGCCACTCAATATGTCCCCTTCTTCCAATCCAGGCCTGAGGAAAATTTTCATCTAAGAACTGACGCACAGGTTGAGCGAAATGAGGTGGTGCGCCATCTTGTTGAAAAATGATCGTTACATGGTCTTCTTCACCAATACTTGAACGAGGGCTGGATAAATAGCGTTCCCTAATACTTCCAAATAAATTTGGCCAGTGAGATTACCGGGTATAAAAAAAGGGCCGATTATGTGATTTCCATAAATACTCGCCCAAACATTTAACTTTTGGGGATGCTAAGTATGCACTTCACGAAATAATCTTGGATTATCATCTGACCAATACCGACAGTTATGCCTGTTTACAATGCCATTAAGGTAAAATGAACACTCATCCGAGAAACAGATATTAAACATGTAGTTAGGATTATTGTTAATAATTCCACTGACCACTTCACAGAACTGGAGTCGGCGATCGAAATCATCCTCATTCAGTTCCTGAACCAGCCGTATCTTAAAAGGATGGAACTTATGTTGTTTAAGGATTCTCATGATTGTTGTGCGTGAAACACTAGATACATCGGACAATTTCCTAGTACTAAGGGTCGGATCCATTGCTACTTGACCTAAGACAGCCACTTCCCTCGCTTCGTCTCTTTCATACACCCTCTTTTTGTTTCCGACTGAACCAGTAGCGTCAAATTTGGCAACCAGTTGCACAACGTAAGCAGCGGATACATTTTTTTCAGGATGTCGTTCATTAAATAAAGCCGCTGTTACTCGCGCAGAGTCGTTATTTCTAAAAAATAATTTTATCATTTCCACCCTTTCTTCTACGGAATACACCATTTTAATTCTACTACAAAGTTGCAATCGCTTTGACACAGTTTTAACGTTCTTAAAAATTCACGATAGACTAAGGTAAATCAAAAACATGGTCCGTCTACTTTTTTGGACAAAAAAATTAACAAATAAATAAATAATTCAAATGCGTCTGATAAGAGTTAAATCCTCGAGGTAAATTCCACATTCTCTACTCATACACCACCGTTCTTTACTGCATGCAAGTGAATGGTGGCCATTTTCAGCATTTCATAAACTAATCACAAAAGTAAGTAGTCTTCCACTATTTTAGCTGTCATTTCGTTAAAGATGAAAATTTTGAAGCGAAATTTTAGGGTAAGATAGTACTCGATAAGATCTTCAAAATGAGGTATCGCAACACCCCTCATCCCTATTTAAAATCAGGGGGTTGTGCTCACCCCCGTTAGGGGGTTGAAGTTACGGAGACGAAAAAAGCGGAAAAGTTATTTTCCCTCGAATCAGAAATCGACGGGTCCGAGCGATTTATCACATTTTCATTTTAAAGCAGGAAAATCGAGGTGTTAAGTTTTCGTTGGACCACCCCTTTACAATGTATAAATCTAGACCCCTTTTGTTTATATTATCTGAACTTATAAATACGCTACCAATTCAAGAGCAATCACTTAATTTTCATATTTCAAGTATAGTTAAGTCACATTTGTAATCAAATCCCTAATTTGTAAACATTGTTAGAATAACTTCTGCATTAATAAAGTGTTTTTAAAAACGTTTTGTGCAAACTAAGTTATTTAACTGGCGCAGTCTGTAGGATCTTCGACGACCAGAATTTCGCAAGTTTAGAATATTGCATCCAGCAACGTTCTTGAGACAATCAGCCCTGGCCGTTGGTTTCAACCATTTATCGAAGAGACCTCTACCTCAACCACAACTGGTACATTTTGGCAGGAAAATTCACCGATACACACAATCGAACCTGTCATGACGAAGCTACTAATAATCCTTCTTCTCGTCCTTCCCATCACATGGACTTACAAAGAAAAAGTAAGTAAGTAATTATACCAATACTTCCTATTGTCCTCGGACCTACCTACATTACCTATACACACCACATAACATACTATCATATTAATATACAACAAATAAAAAGATGTCGAACAAATCTCGAAGAATCTTTAACCACCATAAGAATATTCTTAAGTAAAAGAAAACCGCAAGAAAACTTCTCATATCTTGTGACAGAAAAACTTTAACAAACGAACTTTTAGAGACTTTAAAATTAAATACACAGTTATTTGATACAACTTCCAGACACAAACGTGGGTTAATAAACGCTGTATGAAAAATCAATAAATGGCTATTTGGCACATTAGATTCAGATGACGAACAAAAATTCGACCAACACCTTGACGCTCTTGCTAACAACCAAAAAACTCTTCAAAATGAAATAAAACAATCAATATCAATACTCTTTAATGTAACACAAATCTACGTTTCACATTTAAATAGAATCGACGAAAATCAACAGAAAATTCGAGTTAAATTAACACTTTTAGAAGCAAAAGTAATAACGATTTCCGACGCTCTATATTTTTCACTAATTATTGACAACATAAATAACCAACTACACAAAATAAATACAATTTTATCAAACATCCAAACAGCCACAAGTTTTGCAAAACTAAACGTAATGCACAACAGCATTTTAACCGAATTTCGACTCAAAGAAATCCTAAATAATATTCCAAGAGAAAATATTATTCAACTCTCAAAAATAATCGATTATTATAAAATAATAGCGCCACAAGTAAAAATAATTTCAAATAAATTTATAATTTTCGCTATTCATATACGAATTACCCATCCAACCCAATTTACATTATACAAAATACTTCCTATCTCAATTCTAAATCAGACACTCCTTATACCTAAACCTATATTACTTGCGGAAGACAAATACTTCTCCACTGAAGAAGAATGCCTAAAGATAGAAAATACCTTTATATGCCCTCAAGAAACGCTATCTCAAGAAAAGACTTGCATAATCAAAATACTTACGCACAATCAAAACAACTGTCCAATGATCAACGTCCACTACACGACTTCAAGCATAACCAAGATCAACGCACAAGAAATTTTGGTCATCCCTACTAAACTGATGCCCATAATTAACGATTGTCAGGAATTAAGACGATCTTCGTTAATAACCAAGCCAACAATTATCACCTTGGACAAATGCCCATTACTAATCAATGGTCAAACATACATGATCGATAAATCAAACGATTTGTACTACAGTCTGCAAATTCCCAAAATAGAAATCAACAAACAAGAGGATGTACCATATCTAAAGGTACAAGAAATAAATCATGATGAAATCAAAGAAGCCAATAAACTGATTTCCACCATTTGCAAACTCCTGGTGCCAATATCAATCACTGGACGATCTCATTCCTAACCATGACGACGCTAACCCTAATTGTTGCTTCCATAATAATTTGGAAAATAATAAGAAAAAGAAGTCAGCACAAGACCGAAGCAAAGGTCATCTACACCAAAGCCAAACTTCAGAAGCCAAAAGAATTTTTCACCTCCCTCTCCCGCACTTATTTGGAGAGTATTATAGATGAGAAATCCCAAATTAAACTTGTTGGAAATGTAATGTACTTTAATTAGCTTAATCAACAAAATTTTGGAGAAAAGAACACTTTTAGAGAGGGTCGTTATGGTTACGCCAGCAGTTTTCCAGCAATTTCTCTCAGGAACTTTTACAAACATTTTTTAAATTTTAAATCTACAATTTTCGCATCTAATTTCCTTCATTGCTGAAAGTAGCATCGTATAGGTGATTGTCTTCTGTCGAGTCCATTGGCTGCATAAGGTGCACGTTATGGCCATGTATTGTTGAACCACTTCGTTCCCCCCCCCCCTTTTAATTTGTTTTAGTTCGTTTATTTAGGTACATCCTAAACATAATTCTTAATTGTATGGTTGCTGATGATGACTTTGACTAAAGTTGAAACTAGTACAACCTAAACAACCTAAAATGACATTAAATTATGCACACTCTGTAATCCTTTTTTCACCTTAAAGGGACAAATAAAAATTTTAGTTTGGTGGTATAGACAGACCTTGTTTTCTTTAATTCTACAGATGATTGGTTATGGAGATAAAACACGGACACAAATGAAAATTGCTGTTTTCATGAAAAATTTCCAAATTTGCCGCCTATAACTCAAGGGACAATTAATAAAATAGAAAAGCAGTTTCGGCAGCTTGGACATGTAAAGCAGTTAAAAAAAGTAGCTGCCAATGCAATAAGTGATGATACCAAATTAGATATTATGCTAGAGTTTCAGGAAAACCCACATACTTCTAGTCGAAAAACAGCCCCAATGTTCGATGTTTGCCATCCATCGATTATTCGAACATTACAAGAAAATAAAATGTATCCCTATAAAATGATACCTACTCATGAGCTCATGGAAGACGATTTTGATAGAAAAACGTATTTTTGTGAACAAATTATGTTAATGTTAGATAACAATGTGATCCAATTAGAAGATGTTTTGTTTTCTGATGAGTGCACCTTTACACTTCACGGTCATGCTAATCGTCAGAGTTGCCGCTATTGGTCTAGGGAAAATCCTCACTGGATGAGAGAAGAACATACGCAATATCCTGAGAAGGGTAATGTTTGGGCAGGAATTGTTGGAGATCATATCATAGGTCCCTTTTTCATTAATGGCAATTTAAATGGCGAAAATTGTTTAGCACTGGTCCAAAATAATGTTTTGCCAACTTTGACAAACTTATATCCTGATCCAGCAAACCCACAGCGAATATGATATGGTTTTAGCAAGATGGAGCACCGCCCCATTACCAAATCAATGTCCTACATTAATGTTTTTTTTTTGCTTTTTACATTATCAAGAAATAAGCAGTATTACTTATTAGTTTTTTAGTGTGTTGTTAATTTTTGCAATAAATCTGAAAACACTTAATATTTCCGAAACAGTTGACGATAGGTATAGGATATTGTACATGAAATATGTCTAAAACTTTCTGAATAATCCAAAAATTTAATAATATACAGGGTAATGCATTTAAAATAAGAAAGTTAGTACTGGCCACTGTTACATGACACACCCTGTATAAAAAAATTTTATTGAAAAAAATGCGCAACTAGGAATACAAATCGACGTGTCCGAGCGTTTTTTCGGACACGCCCCCATGTATTTATTATTTATTCCATTTGGCTGATAAACACTGTATGTATGTACTTATTTTATGTCTGGCCCATGGAGGGGGTAAATAGCAGTGTCAGCTTTTCAGGGGCGGCAGGGTCGGCAGTGCCGAATTTTGAGTGATTCGCAAACTGCCAGCGATAAACCGTTTCACTATTTAAATCGCCCTTGTAAGCACGGACCTCATACTCCCATACTAAGCTCAGCCGCCTTAAAATAAATTGCATTATTTTTTAAGTAACCCATGCTGGGGTCGGCTGCCCCATAATAACGGCTTTAGGATAGGCAACCTAACATACATATATATGTAATATATATAGTAATATACTTGGAAACTTCACACACCCTCAAAATCGCCAAAAATAGATTTGCCGGTTTATTTAAGGTTTGTTGTAATCCGACCAAAAACCGTATCAGTACAGTACCCCGAATGGTCGCACAACTAATTTACCACTGCAATAGTCGATTGTCGCGTTCAAAGTTTAATGGACAGGCTGGAAATGATTCTTTCAACTTAGAATAGCGGGTTGGAACAAACATTTAAAGAAAGTAAGGTTAGTTACTTAGTTATTGTTATTACTTGTTAGTTGTTATACTCGTTAATTATCGGTTGTTTGTTATTATTCTTGAAAGAAAAGGGCTGAATTAGTGTAAGATAAGTCAGAGTGAGTGTGGTATGTTGCAAAACTTTCGGTTTGGTTTATAGGTTTGTTTAGGATAGGGACCTCAGGTCAGTGTTTTAAAAATTAAATAAATTATCTTGTTTGGACGCACACATCACGCATCACGCAATGACATGAAAAACCAAGTTGAAACTGGGGTAAAAAGGGATCCTAATGATCCTATTCATTGTATTCTCGTCTTCTCTTACATTTCATCAACAAAGTAAAATAAAAAAACAATGGTTGTGTCCGACGACACATTAACATTGTTTCGTTAGTTGGTCATAACATGCATTTTATCTTCAGATCAAAAAGGAACAAATTAAGATCCGTCGTGCGGCTGTACGACAATTTAAAAGAACCTGATTTATTTGGTAAACAACAACTTTTTTCTATGATAAGTAGGTATTTGTTGGAAAATCTGTTGTCAATGCCATCAATAATCTTTTTAACGTAGAGAACAGGTTAGAAACGCAGAATATGTGTCTAATAAGTGAGGCTTTTCGTGGCTAAAGTTTTAACGCGCTTTAGAATCTAAAGCTCATTAAAATATCACATAACTCTATATTTATTTTATTACTAGTTATGTTATAGAAATAAAAATAATATACCGACTCTGGCGCTGATCTAGATCTAAAAAAATATGATACTACATAATATTATCATGAATAAAGAATATTTGATTCACATTTTCTTAAACCTACATTTTTGCATAGAAATAGAAAAAATGGAAGTAAAATTAAACAATTTATCATACATCTGTTGAATGCAAATATTAGAATAGTAGACAAAACCTCCCTAACATTTTTCCCTGGATCCACACTTGGGCCGCAACAGAGTTGTCTCCTAGTGGTCACTTTTAAATTACGGTTCGGAAAAGGTCGTAGATAAATTCTCTCCCAAATTTCAGGTAAGCGCAAATAAAATTTTAATATTATTTAATTAATTATAGACTTTATTGGTTAAACAGGCGCTAACACGGCATCTAATCCATCTTTTTGGTTCCAATTCGCCTTTTTCAAGTGGAGCCGATGAGCCGAATGCTTCCGAGGTTTCGGTGATATCTAGTGTATAGGCTGTTTAACTCCTCCAGGCAATGTTTTCTGAAAGGAAAACTTATGACCGTTTATCACCATAAGCACTTTTCCTTTTTCACTTGTAACCACTTGCAAACTCATTTTAACTTGACACGCATAAAAACAAAATTGTACTGATGAAAAATAGTATCAATTCTTAAACAATTTTAATATTTAATATATACATTCTATTGAATGTAAATTAGATCTTTTGTGTAATAATGAGGGTTATGGCTCGGTTTATGGCCTAACAGGGTGACCCGAACCTCGGAGACAACTTATCTACCCTTGGGAGTGAATTTACCTATGGTTATTTTGACCTTTTCGTAATCGGGAGACAACTCGGTTCCTCCGCACACTTGTACCGAATTGCCGACATTTGCATCTACACGGTGCAATCCCTGGTTTCTAAAACGCAGGTAACAACATAAAAAGATCTATGCCATAATTTAAAATTTTAGAGAAGTAGATGAACCCCTATGAAATGTTCATGAGAACATTTTAGACATTTATCCAGAAAGTTCACCACTTAAAACGTAAATTTCCTGAACAAGACAATAGCAACTGTCTAAAAATTAGCTTCACAAAGTCTAACAACTTTAGCTTAGTTTAGCTTTTACTTTAACATTCAGCTATGGAAAGTTTTGAGGGATATTTTAAGTTAACTAAAAACTTACTTAATTGGAGCAGGTAAGACAGAAATTTTAACCTTTAGATGTAATAATTGGATTTTAAAAGCAGAAAAGCTCCCAAAAGAAATTTAAAATTTAAACACAAACTTTATTTAAGGCATACTTTAAGAGCTTTTATTAACTTTACAAATAAAAGTCTTGCTCAGAAATTATCATTTTTTTATTATAGCACCGTCTATATTTACCAAAACTTCTTTTCGTATAAGAACGCTTATATCAGGGTATAGCTACACCAAGCACAAATTGTTGCCGTGTCAGGTAAAGTTCTTTCCACAATAAATGCTTTTGACCTCTTAACTGCAATAAAACTAAAGGGTTCCATTGTGTGGACAATAAATATGCACAGTAAAAAATTGAGTGTTAAATTTAACACTCAATGGTGGTACATATAGGACCACACTCAATAGGGTATATTAACCAAATATTAATTATCTGGTAAAAAAGATATTTTTAAATCGTTTTTTTACTTTTTGATGAGTGTTAATTCTTCTAATTTATGGGTAGGTAAATTTACACTATCGTGTGTAAATTAAACTCACGCAGATTGTAAACCTATCCTTCTAGTGTGTAAAAGAAATAATGAGAGGTGTAAGTAAACCATTTTTTAATGGTAATTTGTGATTAATTAGTGTAAATATCATATTATTGTAGTGTAAATTTTATTTTATTTGGGTGTGACTTTACTATAGTGAGTGTAATAAAATAATCTACCCAGGGCTAGAATACTTTCCACTTTGTTTAAGTCATTTAATCCCATATCAAATTAACCGGGCGTTTATAATTAAAATGTAAAAAATTATGCATTCAAGATGTTTTATAGTATTAACCTCTGCTTAGTTTGATATATGATTGAATGACTTAATCAAAGCCAAAAGTACTAGCCCCTTAATATATATAAATCTTCAGATCGCTTGGAAAAGGTTGGTTAAATGAATGAAAATATTGAGTATTATTTATCGTTTATTTATAAACAAAATGATGGTTACAACAGAACTGGAAAACCCTGTGATTTTTTTTACACTTATTATTATAACTAGTTAAACAAAACGACACACCTATTATATAGTTTAACAATTTAGTAAAATAAACATATATATATATTTATCTACGTTTAATGTACCTCATTGTTAAGCTTAACAAAACAAATAACATAATAAATATATGTATACTTAGAACACTAAACAACTAAATAAAAGTATGCTTCGGAACAATATAAAAGAACAAAAATGACGAGTATTATACTAATCGTATATTTAATTAGAGATCTATTAAGAAAAATATGTAGGTAGGTACCTAAGTATTTATATATAAAAAAGGGATTCATTTATAGTATAAGCTTATATCAGAATAATTTAAAAGCTAAAAGGAAAACTGTAACAATGTAAATACCTACTTAGTTTCTTTAAAATGGCGTACTTATTAGTAAGGTTTCTATTAAATTTTGTTAATATGCTTACCCAATTTAACAAGATCCTCATAAGGCATTCTCATTTGGCGCTTTACAGAACTTTGCTTTGTTTCTATATATATTATATTATATTATTACAAAATTATAATATAATAAAATACCCCTCCACATAAGGCAACTTACGGGCATAAGATTTAAAATAGGTAGGTGTTAAAGAAGTCATAAAACTTATAATCTGGTTTATACTTGTTATTGTGATTGATTTATATAATACCCTAATAGGGTTCAACCTACAGTACAGAATGTTTTTACTTTTTTTTTGCTAAATAATGGATGAATAAAAAATGTATATATTTTCCTTAGGTTAAGTGAGGAACCTTGCTTCAACTTCGCCTTTTGTAATTAATGTTTAAAAATTACAATAAAGACTTTATTTATTTATTTATTTATTTATTTTTATATTTTAATTTAAATATAACATTATACTATATTTCGTTCAAAGAGCACAATCAGATTGACTTGAAAGTTGAATTTGCACGTATCGTCGGCGTCATATGTCAATTCCTAGAATTTCACACCACTTGTTGCCGCCTGTCTATTCGGTAACACGGGTTTAGGTATTTTTACCCGGGGCAGTGTAAAAAAAAAGTATTAAAGAATAAGTTTTACACTCAATGTGTTAAAATAACCTTCTAGCGGGTTTTTTTTACACGCTAATATGGTGTAATTAATTGTCATTGTATTTAATTTTCCTGATAAAGTGTAAAATGGAATAAAGAACACCCATTCAACCAAATTAACTTTTTAGAGAGTTAAATTCATAGGCAAATTAAATACAACAACTTTGGTCCCATATGAGTGTAAAAATGTGGTAAATTATGTTGATCCGGGTGTTAATATTACCACTACTTTTTTTTACCACTCCTGAAATGATTTTTACCATGTGAATATTTCTTACTGTGTGATCTAAAGTAAAAATATGTTAAAAAGGGTCGGACTAAGGAAATGAAGTAGTTAGGTATACTCGTATGATGTGTTTATATCAATTTAATGAAATGTAAAAAAAAATATTAAAAGTTTCTAAATACTACTTATATTTATTTACATGTATAATTTTATTCTATATCTAGTTCTGTTTCGCTGTGGCTATCTTCATTTAAATTAATTATAATCGGTTTTAATTGTATTATGCAGAGTAACATAAGAATTTTCAACAGTAATTACATGATGGTTTGAATCTTTTCAACTACCTGAGGGAATATCATTAACACATTTTTTATTAATTCTACAACACTGTAACTTAAAGTCGGAGAAGTATTTTCTGACCCAACAATTGATTTTAATTGGTGCTCTATGGCATTAAAAATACAATAATAAGGTGGGAGCCGTAGCACAGTATGTTCCATTTCCTGTGCCAGTGCGTCACCAACATATACTTCTTTATACAGAATGCCTTTAAAACTTCTAAACGATCACCCTTTTTATAACATTCTTCAAAATATATATCGTTCGCCGAGTTTTGAATCTCCAATTTCGTAATATTTGAACCTGGAGCCTTATGTAATTGGCGACTGTGATAGTTCGCATTGTCCATTACTAGCACGCTATTTGGAGGAAAGTTTGGTAAAAGACAATTTTTGAACCATTCTTCAAAAAGTTCTACAGTTGTATCTTCATGGCAATCCACGCAGGAGTCTTTAATATTCTTTGCAGAAAGCTACAAGGCATTTGGGATCCAACTGTTTAACGACCCGACATCGGCATGTAAAATGGTAATTATTATCCCTTTATTTGACAGAGCTCTCGCTTTATACCTGCCGGAAGAATCGGACCATCCTTTGGATGGTGTGTCATGCCTGTCAAACCATGTCTCATCGAGGTAAAGTATTGGACGATTTTCAGAACGATATTTTCTTATCGATGTTATATATTGACGCCATCTTTGTAATCGCTGAGATTCCATAAGTTCTTTTTGTCAATTGTGCAATGTCTGAAGAAGCCCATTCTAAACAAAACTTTCCAAAGGCTAGTGATGCTATAGGTTATTTGGGTTTCGTCATTAGTGACCCGTGGCTTCATGGTGTAGACTTTCCGCTTTATCAAGTCCTTGTCGGCTTCGTCGAAACAATTATTGGAACCGGCATCTTCACGCTTCTTCATTGATTTGATGGGATTTGACGATTATTTTTACTGTAGTCGCAGAGGTATCTTAGTCAAATTACTATTCACTCGCAGCAGCACTAGCGTTAAGTCCCCTGTTAAGTAAAGAACTATAAACAGTTTTTACAAGTCGCCAACCTGCCATCGATGTTCAAGGCTTTCCAGGTTGTTTGTCAGACTATGGTCACCGATCAAGCGAATGGCTCTTCTTTAAATGGAATCTAGCAATCTCAGGGTATGTTTAGGAGCAGAGCCCCAAATATGCGAACAGTACTCCAGTGATGGTCGAATTTTGGCTTTATAGAGCATCAAAAGTTGTTGGAGTGTATAGAGGTTCTTTGTCCGGAAAAGTACTCCAAGCTTCTGCGAGGCTGCCTTAGCAATGGCCGCAACGTGACTATGCCAAGACATATGACTATCCAAATTAACGCCCAATAAATGAATTGATGAAGTCAAGGGAATTGAGTGTCCCGCCATAACTATATCCGGTTCCTGTTCCTAGCATCGAGAGATCTTCACCGCTCTGTCAATGTTTTTGCACGGACGCCACATAATGCTATTTTATACGTATAATTTCGTAAAATGATATTGCAATACAACTGAACACTTCCCGTGAGAAATAAAGATTTCTGAATATTTAAAATTATCTTGTTTTAATTTAACCTTACCTAGAAATCATTATAATCCGGCTCCGAAAATGAATACTGAGAATTTACGGGTATTTACGACCGCACTTGGCACCCATTTTATTGCAGTCATTAAATCAGAACCATATTTCGTAAAATTGTTTTTTATTTTATGAAAAATAATTTTATTATTCTATTCTTGTATAATATAAAGAATTATTTAAAAAGCTTTCTATCGAATACCTATACGCGCAATCACATTTCACAATAATTTCATCCGCTAGGTACTTTTAAAAAATTATGGGCGACTAAATAACCACTTCAAGTTTTGACGTTCTGTTATTAAGAGGGACTTAAGCCGATCTGTTTTCTAACTAATGTCACAATATTATTTATTGGCCAAAGTTCTCATTACTCGTAGTAGTAGTTTTTAAAAGAGGGAGCAGATGCCCAGCGCCGGCAAGTAGTTCTAATAGTCCCTTTTCACCTTCCTCGATACACCCATTAGCATCTACTCTTCACCCAAACTAGGCCGTCTCTCTTTCATTGTCATCTTTCTTAGAATGGCGAGCAGCTTCCTCTAGTTTAGGGTACTTAACTCCTCTCGCCAGTATTGTCGCACCAACGATAACAGGTCTGCATGAAATTTGTGATAGACGCGATTTTTGTTTGTTAAGCTCAGTTTTTATATAGAAATAACTACTTAAAATACAATAATTGGTCTCTATCACTCACAGAATTTTTTTTTGCAAAAAAAGAAGAAAAAATATAAAAAAAATCTTATAATAGGCGTTTTAATTAATTTTAAAATGAATGTAGTCGGTACTTCAAATTCTAGGTATTAACCCAAAAATAATTTTCTCTAGTGCTTTTCAAAAAATTTATTAAGTAGGCGCTCATTACCTGAGGTAAATCTTTTATTATATGTAAAAATTGCTAAATTTATGGTAGTTTGGACAAGATTTTCGGGAATTTTGACCTGCTAAATCCTATTTATTACGCCTTAACCACAGCTTATAAACTATTTAACTTTATTAGTACTGCGAAGAAGGTTTTTAAGTTTATCACTCCAAACAAAATTTATATTTTAATGTCATTTGGTTCATTCGAGCTCTAAGTTTTGATCAGTAAACAAGTAAAGTAAAATTTATTTAGTTCTGTGCGTGGTATTTGATGTACATTGCTTAAAAACATGACTAGTCGGTGTTGCAAAAACAAACCAGATGATTTTTGTTACATTTGTGGATATTTCGTCTTGAAAAAGTTTAAGACACCAATTGGTGAATTTGTGAAAAATGCATATCATGCTTATTTCAAAATCAAATTAGGATATCAAGATAAAGATTGGGCACCGCACGTTGTTTGCAAGGTATGTGAAGAAGGTTTAAGACATTGGGCCAAAGGGAATAGAAAAAGCCTTCCTTTTGGAATACCGATGGTTTGGAGAGAACCGCAAAATCATCATGGTTGCTACTTTTGTCTTTGTGATATTAAGGGGCATAAGAGAAAAACCTTAAAACATATTTTGTACCCAAACAATATTAGATCAGCTATCAGACCAGTTCCTCAAAGTGATGATGTACCTATACCTACACCCCCCAAAGTACTATAGGAAGCTACTGAAAACTCCTCAACTTCCGGCACCCTACAGGCTATGGATAGTGACTTTGAACCATCAACCTCAGGTCAAAACCAACTTCAACTATTTTCACAAGCCGAACTGAACAATTTAGTAAGAGATTTGGTACTTTTAAAAGACCTTTCTGAAGTACTGGGGTCTAGGTTGAAACATGAAAATTTGCTTGCCCCAGAAACTACCTTTTCTTGGTATAGAAATCGTGAGGCTGAATTTGTAAAATATTTTGCAGAAAGCGGACCACTTGTGTACTGCCAAGCAACTGCTGATCTAGTTACTTGCCTCGGAGCTCCTGAGTACACACCTTCTGACTGGAGACTTTTCATCGACTCTTCAAAAAGGAGCCTTAAAGCTGTTACATAATGGCAATGTTTTTCCTTCTGTTCCGGTCGGCCATTCAGTTCATTGAAAGGAAAACTATGAAAATTTAGAGGAATTACTTTTAAGAATACAATATGAAAATCACAACTGGGAAGTGTGTGGAGATCTAACAATTTTAGGCCATCTCTTGGGTCAGCAGACTCGATTTACTAAATTTTCATGTTTCCTGTGTGAGTGGGATAGCAGGAATCGAGAACAGCATTGGATAAAAAGAGCCTGGCCACAAAGAGAAACTTTAACACCTGCGGAACCAAAAATGTAATTCGCGAAAGTCTTATTGACCCTCAAAAAGTTTTACTTCCACCACTTCACATAAAACTTGGACTTATGAAACAATTTGTTAAGGCATTAAACAAAGAAGGAAATTATTTTAAATATTTGTGTAAAACATTTCCGGCTCTATCAGAGGCAAAGTTAAACAAGGGTATCTTTGTAGGGCCGCAGATTAGGAGCTTGATTAAAGATACAGAATTTGAAAATGTAATGGATTATAAGAAAAAACATGTATCGAATGCTTTTAAAGAAGTTGTACATAAATTTGTAGGGAATTATAAAGACCAAAACTATGTCGAGATCGTTGAAAATACGCTGGAAAAATTCAGGATTCTTGGTTGCAATAAATAGCATAAAAATTCACTTTTAATATTCCCCTTTGGACTATTTCCCGGAAAGTCTTGGGGACGTGATTGAAGAGCAAGGTGAAAGATTTCATTACGATATTAAAGAGATGGAAAAAAGATACCAGGGGCGCTGGGACACAAAAATGATGGCCGATTACTGTTGGACATTGAGAAGAGATCTTCTTTAGCTGAATATGACAAGAAAACAACCAAAAGAAGCTTTTTCGAAAAAATAAAACGTTTTTTTTTTAGAAGCGTAAAGAATAAATAACTATTTCTAATAGTCTCTATGTGCATATTTTGTATATTTTTGTATTTTTTTCTTTAATATGTTATAAAACTAGCTAATAAATGAAATAAATCGTGTTTTTTCTATATTTTTGGATTTTACTGGTTTGAAAAATTACCTTACGTTATACAAAAAAACTAAAAGCAGAGTTGAAATCAGCGCTACCCAATTAGGTACTAGAAAATAGTTAAAATTTTTAAATCAACTTTCAAAGTGTTAAAAAATGCAGGCCTGTGAATCCTCCTAGCGCTATCCCACCTGTCGCACAGTCCTACCAAACAATACGAGGTCTCTTCTCCTGTTCCATAGTTAGGCCAGAATTAAGTTTTCCTGATTCTAGAGCCAGAGGCCAGAGCTGCCCGTCCCTTTAACAACCAACTCGGGACGAGCTTGGCTTCGGTACCAAGACTTTGGACAGGGTACGTGCACCGTTTCCTTTTCAGTTTTGCACGATTCCAAGCTAACTCATAGAGGACTAGTAGATGTAGAAGAAGAGGGACCCTAGTCTTTAATATAATTTAACCAATAAAAATAGACCATTTTTTATTACCAGCGAATGAGCGTAAAGACAGACAAATACACATTTATTCTTAATAATGACTTTTTAAATATGTAAAAGGGTTAAGCAAGAGTTCATTCCTAAGATGCCAAACCACACACATCATAAATCAAAGTTGGTTAAACACTTTATAGTCGCCACACCTCGAAGAACCAAGATAAGCGCAGGTGGTACTGCATGTTTAGACCGTCGAAGCAGCAGTACCGGCAAGAAGTCAGTCTGGTGCAAGAAGTGGTTACGGTGAAGGACTTATGGGCGCGAGTTCAACTCCTGGTCTTCGCGGTACGGTCAAGCTAAAATTACTGTGCCGTTTATTTGCTTACAATTTTTGGATTTAGATTATCACAATTTAAGTGTAAGCAGTGTGTGTCTATATTAAATTAGCGGTAAGTTTAGATAGTTTTTTGTAAGTACCATGCGGGAGAGCCTTCGGGAACCAGTAGTTTTTTTTCTTATATTTTACAAGCCATTATACCTTAGAAATATTTCTTTCTGGCCTATAGCCCAACTATTCTTATTTAGAAAAAACTATTATTCTGAAATGATCACCTGTTATAACACTAATAGAAAAAGCTCTATTTTTACGGAGCAACTTTTACAAAAACATCATAACTCTAGAAATCACAACCTTAACTAACTTGAACTAACCTAACCTGAATAAAACCCAGTCTAACCAACCTACGGTCTCAATGATCTCCTGACCACTGCAGTAACCTAAATTAGTTTTATGGGAAATTCAAAAATTCTTTGTTAAAAACAAGTAAGATAAGTTGAAAATACTGAAAAAAATTAAAAAGTTTTATGCTTAAAATCAGCTCAGGAATAACCGACAAGTTTAAAAAAATTTTGCTATCAACATGAATGTAGTATTTTGGTGGGATTGCACTGAATTTGCATCCTTTTATAAATATCAAAAAAAAAATACATGTCAAACTAGTCTTATATACCAGCCATATTAATATACAGTATACACAGCCATAGTGTCTGACCTTAAAGGTTTATTACACTCAGTCAGTATCTCAGAAAATGTCACATATGACAAATTAATCACAAACTTTATCAATTTAAATTATTACAGTACGATAAAGTACAGTAATATTAAGCACATAGTGACAGTACATTTGTAAAGTGTAATTAAAATATTTTTTAAGACACTCAACATCTGTTAAATCCTGGCGATAAAAATTCGTAATAAGAAGTAACGGGCATATATTTGCTTAAAACTGTGCCAATCGGCGAATGTGCCAAGCGTACAATGCTTTGCCAAAAAGAACCAGCCTTGGTCAGGACGTTACACTCATTGACACAGTTTATTATGGATATTGTTAGATTCTTAATTTCAGAAAAAAAGAAATCACTCCAATTTCCAGGAATCGTTACCTATTTACTTTTATTTAAATAATGCATCACTCACATCCCTAATTCTATTTTTATAGTAAATAGTTAGTAACACATATAATTTACTCGATTTTTTATAAAAGCAATTTTAATCATAGTAAATTTAGGTTAGTTAGTAAATTTACATTAATTGGTTTTCGCCTTAGTCTTGTACAGGGTGAGTCAACCATGGAGTAAAGTTCATTATCTCATTTGTTTCGGGAATTACCAAAAAACGTTAAATATAAAAGTTTAAGAGAATGTTAAGGTACACAGTTCAAAATAAATTTTGAGTATACAGGATGGTTCAAAAAAGGGTGGCGAATATAACATAAGTTTTCTTAAATAGAACACCATATTTTTTAATTTATTTTTAGATTCTGCATGCAACTCTATAACTTTTCTGTTAGTAATATTATATACCGAAACCTAGTACTTGTTCTAATATTTTAATTTTTCTAGAAAAATATTAGTTTTTACTCTTAACAAAATTGACAGTTCCGCCATTGTTTCTGAAGGTGGAATACTCATATTTGGTACAAATTGGCCTGACAATTGGAATGACAAAAAAACCACGTAACGAAATTTGAGTTAAATGCTACAGGGCGTTCAAAATAAATTTATACATTTCGACTAATGTTAATTGAAAAATATCAACTTTTTTAAATGTCACACCCTGTATATTATTACTTTTTCTGATAGGTTTTATAAAACTTTTTAACTTTCATTAAGTATGTCATATACCTATTTTTAATAGTTTGCCATTTATTTTGATTTTTCTTAATTTTATCCTTGTTTTTATTACGGGACTAACGCTATAAAATAAGTTGACCATGACAAAACAAAAATTTGGGCATTGTTAAATTTTGAAATGTCAATTAAGCAAGTAAAAATAGTTTAATTTATTGTCGTAAGTGACGTACCCATAAAAATAAAATAGTTATGGATCTTCCTAAAAATGAATTAATTGACATGATTTATATACTGGGCGAGGCGGAAAAAAACTGTCTTTTGGCAGTAAGGATTAACGGTGCGAAGTCCCTAATAGACGCATATCAACTAGACAATTGTTTCAATTCTTAATGGAAGGGTTTGATGGTAATGGTAGCGTTAAATATAGGAAACGAAAAGTGGCAAATTAAAAAATAGGGTGTTCCATTTAAAAAAACTTATGTTATATTCGCCACGCTTTTTTAAATCACCCTGTATACTCAAAAATAATTTTAAACTGTACCTTAACATTCTCTAAATCTTTTGTATTTAACGTTTTTTGGTAATTCCCGAAACAAATGAGATAATGAACTTTACTTTATGGTTGACTCACCCTGTACATTGTCAGGCTCATGGTCTTGGTGTTTGTTTGTTTTTTGTAGAAGTAGAAGATGTCTTGGTATTGCATAGTTAAGTCTTCGACTTGTATGTCTTAAAGTGTTAAAGTAATTTTTGATTTTGCATGACGTGCTATTTTCCATCAAAATTTAAAATAAAAGTCATCTGAAGGGAAACAAATCAAATACTTTTTCAATTAATAAGAAAGTTAATATTTATTAATTTTGAAAAGGCATTTTAGAATGTAGCAGATTCTTTAACAAATCTGTTGATGTTTACTGATAACTGCACTGATGCTCTTTCAGCAGAGGCAGAGGCTGCTGGGATATACAACTTCGTAACATTTTGTATCCGGTCTGACCGATTAGGTCTTGGTCTTGCAAAACGTACAAAACCAAGATCAAGACTGTAAGACCAAAACTGACTTGACCTACACTAATTTCCCTAGATTAGATAATATCAGCAAAATCCTTTTTAAATAGGAGCTCGTTGTGACAACAATATTGTAATATAAGTTTGCTTTTCCTCTAACAAGTTTCTGTTTATATTATAATATAATTTTTTGTTAAATTCTCGAAAGTCAAACGTCGACCTGTGGTCCATATTGTACGAATGTAATGTAAGCTGCAACTTATACTTGTAAACGTTAAATCAAATTAAGCTTTATTGTTTATGAAACTACTCTTGTTGACAAAGCAAATAACCCTAAATTTACATAAAACAAAATACAATACTTTGAACAATTCTTTAATTAAACTCAGAAACAACAATGAAAAATAAAAAATAGAAAGAAACATGAAAATATAAAGTCATAAAACCAACAAATGACCTAAATTAATCAGGCAAGTATTCATTGACACCATAAGCTCTTACAGTAAACAAGTGTTTAATCCCTTTTTGAAATATTTCGGGCTCTTAATTTGACGTAGACCCACTAGAAATATGGTACATATTTTGTTACTGGTGTAAAACTAATAAGAGCTTTTGACCAAAGTGGTATGAGTATTTGGCATATTACTGCAATTATTACTTCGGGTAATGTATTGAGTCACTTTTTGTCGAATGAGTAGTGACTTACAACTCTCTCTTAATCTAGCTCGACACAAGCTTCTCAGAGCTCGTTTTTGCAAAAGAAAAAGCGAGTTAAACAATGTCCGTGAACAGGAGCCCCAGAAACATACTCCGTACCTCAAGGCAAAATAAACATCTCTGGCTATAGCGTGCTCAAGTTCGTTTAAAATTATTCTGCATAGCACCCCAAAGATACCTTTTCCCGAGATACTTTCTATGTAAGTCTCAAACTTCAGACCATTATTAACAAGTCTCAAAATTTTACCATCTTCAATTAATTAATTAGTTGCTTGTTCACCGAAAGTTCAAACTATTTGTCTTCGCAACATTAAAGACCACCAAATTGGAATCGCACCTCTCATTGGCTGGCAATGGTATTCTCCAGTATTTCAACATTCTGGTGATGCCAGAGAATGGTCGTGTCGTCAGCAAACATGGTAAATGTACCACTGACGTCAATTGTTGGTAGGTTAGTGACATAAGAAGGTCATTAACCTTAAGTGGAAAACCAAGGTAAAATCGCTAATTGAGTAGGTGGTATACAGTAACCAAAACGTAGTACATTTCCGCTGTTCTTAAAGCTAAAATATGCAATATAAGTTAATATTAATAGCGAAATATTTAATTATGATGTTATAATGACCAAATCGAAATGTCACAGTTTTCTTGGGGATTGAGCTAATTTCAAATCAAACTCATTGAATCTTGAGTGACGATTCGGTTTACATTACTTTTAAACCATCACTAGACTAGAAATACATTTTTTTGTTAATACTAAAACATAGCAGTTTATTGAACAATATAGAACTGATATATCGAATCCTAGCAGTGCTTACAATAATTTAATAACCCAATAAAATGCAAATTTATACCATCAAATAAATAATAACAGGAAATTCTAACTGCAAATGTGTCCTAAAATAACCCTAAAGATATTTTGTAAATGACAATACATTTCTGTTTTTAAACATTCCGGCGAAACTACATTTCCGCCATTTTTGTTAAATGTAAAAATTTACAGTTTTAATGTGTAAAAATTCCAGATATGTGTATACGGATTTATTATTCTTCCTTTCTTGCTAAGTTAAAGTTTTTAGATGTTTCTGTATTTAAAAAAAAAATTGGAACCTGATGATGGTTTAAAAGTAATACGAACCAAAACGTCATTCGAAATTCAATGAGTTTAATTTCGTATTTACCGAAACTCCAAGAAAACCAATAATGATATTGAAGAAACGGTCAGGAAAAATATAGGTAACTTTATAACTTGAACTGGAAGGTCACCATAAGAGTCTTAGCTTAAGTGGTCGATATTCATCTACTTTCCCCTAACAATTGAAATTTAGACACTAAACAATTTGTAATTAGACTGTAGAAACATGAAAAATTAAAATATTTTTATTATTATGTGGATAAATTTTAAAATCATAATTTTTTATGGGCGAGTTTACATAAACTGAACTAACCTAAACCAAAAATTAATATTTGTTAGGTTGGCTATAAAACACTATTTTAGACATTTCCTAGCTTAAGCGACATTATAAAATTCATACTATTGAAGGGATCCGTTTCTAAAAAGATATACGAAACTTTTATAATTTAAATTGCGCGTGTAAGCTAAAGCAATAAAATTTTAATCCCGTTACGTGTGAACTAATCCATGTCTTACCAAGAAAACAAAAAAATTTTTTTAGGTTTTTACACAATAAGTTATTCAAATTGCTATGTTCAATTTACTGTATTTAAAGCTACGAAAACTTACTACTTTACATTTGTTCCTTTTTGATTTTTTTTATGCTATTAGGGAAAATACTTTAAATAGGTAGAATATCATTAAATATGTGCACTTGTGCGTCAAGCACTGGCGGCGTTTTAATAAGAGCGGCAGAGCTGCAGCACTGCCTAAAATAATTATTATTCTATTTTTTAAATTAACATTTCATAATAATATGTATTTTTACTATTTCTGTACGTACAAACTCGTTGGCTAAGTTAATTCGCACCTCAACGTCATCCCTAATACAATTGAGCAGCGGTATGGAAATTTGGCCTCGAGCTGGCCAATCAGAGTGCCAATTTTTGATGGTTTACCATATAAAAATGGTTTATCCCGGAATAATTTTGTCAGTTTATTAATACACGTTCAAAAATATTTTACTAGGTGTTATGGATGAGCTGCGAATTAATCCTTCTGACTGGATTTGTACACATACTGGTTGTAACATCACGAGACGCCACCGGCATCAAGACAGCAATCCGCTCTTTATTAGCGCATTCATCAAAAATCGTTGACGGTAACAATTCGCGTTTATTTCTTCCTGATTACATTTGTTGAAATAATTTGAAACAAATGTCACATTTGCATTGCCACTTTTCTCTTCTACAATTTGACATAATTCATTTTTAATTCCGACGTTTCGTTTTCAGGCCACCATCATCAACTTAATTCTTTTGAATACAGACCTAGAATTTAAATTGCATACTTTTATTTCTCATAACCCTAAAACCTAATAGTTGATGTCTTCTGAATGCCATTCGGACGTTTCGGTTCTTAAAAATACATCAGCAAGGTTTTTTGATTTTTTACATATTATACTACCCTCATGAAAATATTTCGGACTTTGTCACTATTTAACCGTTTTATAGTTTCAGAGACCAACGTGAATCGTTTCCTGCGCACACGCACCGCTCCTCGAGCGCCATAAAGGATTTATCCTGTAGTGCTGTGCCTTATCATAAAAAAAAAAAAAGAGATCCCTGTACTTAGCCTCGAATTTCTAACACCCAGTATACTGTAACACTTACTATATAGTTGTGGATTGGCGTTGGATACAATGCTGTAATATAGTTATATATTACCTTTAATATTTTCTCAAGAGGTATACACTTTACGTTGCTTTTATATAAAAAATTGATGTTACTATAATATGTATAATTCCTACCTAATGGAAACGGTTATTTAAGGAATTATCTTAATACTAAAATAATAAAATTTTTGTTGTTTTTCTTTACCGGTTTACCATGTAAAAATGTTGAAACAGATACTTAAGTACATTATTAGCAAAACTAGAATACACCATTTTCCGCCGCATGGCTATGAATGATATTAATGTTCTGTAGTAATTTCAAACTACAATGTGTAAAATAAGCTTATTGTCACACTTTCTTATTTAGAAGAAAATAGTACTTTACTATATTTTCATTAATTAGGTATGAAATTAGCGTGTCGTTTTTTAACCAACCGGAATTAAATTTACAAAAGAAATACCGGGTGTCTTGAGGTATTTTGACACATTATAAAACGAATGAAGATTTTGAGCTGAAGTTGTCACAGAGGAGTTCACGTGGCTCTAGGATTTTTTTAAATTTAATTATTTACAATTATACAGGAAAATAATAAAAGGAAATATGGTATTTTCCACGGGTATGACAACTTCGTTATTTCAAATGGTATTATTGTTATTGACAAGGCTGATAATTTGATCCTTTGCCTTTATAAAAATACGTATATAGTCCATTTCCCTCGAGAAAAAAAACGCCAAATTGTCATACAAGCATGAAAGTTGGCATAGTTATAGAAAACGATATTTTAAGAGATTTGACCCGATTAGCCACCCTCCTAGACCCGTAGGACACCCCATACCGCCATTTTTTCAAAATGGCGGATAAAAATTTCTTAAATCTTAGGCTTTTTTAATATGGGCGATATTATACTCTATATTATATAATTCGAGGATGGAGAATTTAAAAAAAAATATTTCAGGTCGATATGACCTTTATTGACCTTGAAAACTGCTATATGATTGGAAAAATGGGCATGTTTGCAGACTTTGCGTAAAGATAATTTTAAACGGCTGAAGCGTGAACAAATTTATAACAAAAATAAGTAATTAACATTAAATAGGTATAAAAACCGTGTTTTCTAAAATTATAGATGTCTACGACGATCATAGGCGGCGCATGGATTTTTTGAAATAATGGTAAAAATTTAGAAAAATGTGTCGAAATCAATTAAATGAAATTGTATGGTCTTCCAAGTGATTTTACGGCCAAAAAATAGAGATACATGATTTCTACTTGATATTGATTGATCTTGAACAATCTCTAATCAAGCCAATTATGATTGAAAAAAAAACAGCTAAATTTTAAGTCTTTATTTAGGTAACCTGTTTATTTTCACATGCCCCTTGACAAATCGTACATGCAGGAGTGCAAGGAAGTCCTGCTTTGCGACAGGAGCATCGCATGCTGTCGCACTGTCCTCTGCACCCACATTTTTCCAACCCTCTTAAAGCAGACCAAATTTGGGGTTCCCCGCTCCATTTGGGCTCCCATCGATCCACTTTTAATGTCCAGCCCCATCCTTCAGGTGAAGGTGGTTTCTCATCGTGAATTAGGGACCGACCCCATATTTGTCCCGCTTGGTAGGCAGCCCTACGACACTGCTCAATAAGGCTTCCTTTCGTTGGTGCACACATTGATATTTGTCTATCACCACTACAAAATTGCACTTTTCTTAACTCATTGACATTTGATAATTGGGTCTTGGCGTCGTATAGCTTCACCGTGAATGCTTCTATTTGACCAATTATATCATCCGGTAATTCTTTTTCAGTATCTTTCGATGATAAATATTGGAAAGCCAAAGTTGACCCCGGGCACTCTTCCCATGTTTTCCAGCATCTAATCTTCGACTTTAGGGCAAAAAAAGATGTGGTATCACACCCTGTAAACGCGTGAAAACCACGAAGAGCTTGTGACTTCTGAGGCCCTAAATTATTTGCTATGATGTGAGCTGCAATATATCTTTGTGTTTTTCCAACCCCGTACAAAAACCATAATTCATGGAGACCCAAGTCTTTCAGTTCGTAAAAAAAGGAAATTCCGATAATTACCACGTCTGTATCGGAGCATCTAACCAAAATAGATTTTAGCCCATTCTGGACCATATCTTTCACATGAAGAAAAATTCGTCCATCGGCCTCCTCTATATTTCCGCAAGGGGTGTTACTCAGGTTGGTTTTGATGTTTTCTAAAAAAAAGGGCAATCGAAGGTAAATGTGCTCGTTAATGATCGCAACCCTACCAACAACTTACCGTTAGATGCCATCAGATTTTCCCGAACATTTGTCACACAATTAATGTCCAACGAATTTAAGAGACTTTCCGCTAAATACGTAAAAAGTTCTTGTTTATTAGAGGAGTCTTTTAAAAATTTTTCCCAGTTGGTAGGAAGTTTATCTAAAAAGAAAAAAAATATCCATCATATACTTTATTTTGTTAATATACAAAATTACTGGTAGGTAGCCTAAACTGTCACTTTACTCACTCTTTTTTGGCAAATTATTCTGCCTCAAACCAGTTCCTCTATTTTCTCTTGTAGCATTTTTGAGGCTGTTTTCATAGTACAAGTCCCATGCCACATCCAATCTTGTAGCTTTCGTAGTGGCACCAACTTTCTCGATATACAATTTAAATTGTTGAAGGTAATATTGAGAAAACGATTTAAATTCTATTCGTGGTTTCAAAAAGTGAACTAAACCTGCACCATCAAAAACGCATCCATCGCACAACGGAATCAAGTCAGTCGCAGGGGCCAGACCTTCAAGAAGAGGCATAAGAACTGATTTGCTTCCAGGTCTCAGACACCCATTAACCGACAAAGATGGTGGTGATTGTTGATTTTCGTATTGAAAAAATTCATTTAAGTCTAATTCCCTCGCAGTACTTACTATAAATAGCCTGGAAAATAATTGAACGTCCGACTTGAGAATATGAGTGGCTGTTTTAATCGTTTTATTTTTATTTGTCAAAAATATTTTCGACTCAACTCTCGGAATGGAATCGTGAACTGATTTGGTTTTCAACTCCAATTTTTCGGTCGTAAAAGTTTTGTACAAATTAAGGCCATCTTCCTCCAACCTATAAAGAATGTCAATTCCCTTCTTTTCTACAACTGTCCGACTACTTAAGCACAATAATTCCCCACTGGCTATCGTGAAAGGATTTTCACACTCATAAAAAGCATCCTTGAGGGCAACACAGTCTGAAAGAAATTTTCTCTGGTTTGCTGGAGTTTCTTCGTGGTGTAAGAGAGATGTGTTTGTGTCATTTTTCTGAAATTGTTCAATCAATCTTTGTATTTCAGGACCACCAATAGACCACCTTCTCAATGAGCAAGGATCTTGTGTAAGGCCAATCGCTCCACCATTACTTTTTATATCGGCATTGTTCTGTTCGTGGGCATGGTCTACTCCTAAAGCTGAAAATGATCTTGTCGATTTCCTCACTACAAATTTTCCTAAAACAAATGTTTTGTTTAATTTTTCTTCAAAGAGTGTCAAATAATGTTTACCTAAGCTAAACTGCTCATATACATCGGGCGCTTTTTCCGGAAGTTCTTCTAAATCTTTGATGTGAACAGATAGCCATCTTGAATAGTGATAGTGTCTAAATGAAAAATACCACGGTATCATGTTTTTCAAAGCCTGCTTGAAAAGAACAAAATCTCCACTTCTAACTGATCGGACGAATGTCAGCAATAGAATTTGAAGGTTGAGCACCATAAACCAATATTTAAACATTGGTGAGGATTTGCTTTTCTCATCAATCCAATCATGTAATGGCTTGTCGGTTCCTTCATTCTCATAGGCATCAATTAAAAGGGAATGAAGAACTGCTGCAGAAATTTGATGCATCCTTCTTGCTCTCAGGATATGAGTTACCTAAAACATGATTAGATACGCGTATTAGAAGAATAGTATAGAGAGAATACATAAATATACCTTTGTTACTGCCTCTGCTGATCCTTCAGTTAAAATGTTGGAATTCGCTACTAAGGAGACCCAACCGCTACCTTCTAAAACTTGACCCAAAATACGTAGAAAAGATTGTTCGATATGAAGAGGACCCATTAGAATAACAAATTTATCCTCTCCGTATATTTCTGGCCAGTTCCATTGGATTGTTTTGCATATAGTGTAAAGTGGCTGATCGAAACACATTACCGGGGTTTGATTCTTATTAAGATATTGTATTGTTGTTTTTACTAAATCCATTGAGTGCTTGATCATATTGTGAGTGTTTGATTTTTCATTAAATAGAGGCAACAAAGCTGAGGTGTCTCTATGTCTGTCTCTGACCCGCTGCTCTTGAGCATGATAAGCAGACCAAGAAAAATGTTGAATGTTGTCTTCGTTAGATCCCAAAAGGCCATTATGAATATGGTCCAACCATTTATTTTCCTTTAACCATTCATTTTCAATTGGTTCTAAAAAAATGAATAAATTATAAAATAGGCCTCGGAATAGGCAATCTTAAAGCTTCGAAAACACAACGACTTACGCAAATGAAGGACTTTTTCTTTTAAACTTTCATGCAATATAGGCGAGTTTAATGGGGGATGCTTATCCAGTAAAATACATTCCGGCAACTGAGTGTAGAAGTCTGGTAAATTGGGAACCGATTGTAGACCTTGATTTGATACGTGTTGATAATTTACTTGAAACTCTTGATCATTTCCTTTATCGCTAGAATCAATCATCTGGAATAGTGAGATTCCTAAAAAACCAATTTGGTTATGTTCCAACGATAAAGGTATGCTAAATAAACTTACCTGTTCCATGAAAATCGCTCATTGCAGTAGTACTTGACGTTCGGTGGTCAATGTTATCCACTGCAGATACCGTGAACAAGTCATGTTGAAGATTAGACGGACACACAACATTTTTTTCTTTGGATCTTTCAACAACGAGCTGACAAAAGTGAGAAGAAATTTCCAACACTCTTTTGTATGAAGCACCTATTCCCATATTGTGCAATTCATCTATTTTTATTTTGTCTCTTCCACGGGCATATGAAGATAGAGACAAATATAGAGGAAGTGGTGGTTCATTACGTTTACTATGCCTGACAAAATTTCCTTTCGGATTTTTCGAGTGAAAATTGTAAAGAATAAGTTGACATATTGTTAACGCTGGCTTAGTTGCTTGGCAATCCTTAACAATTGAAGAACCGTACAACAAAATATTAACAGCAGCCAGAAGAGGATTTGGAATACTTTTTTGCTGACATTCATCATCAAAAGTACCAGTGAATGACGTTTCACATTCTTCTATAACTTTACGTAGCGATTTGGCAAACTGATAAAAGCCTAATGCATCTTCATCTTGATCTTCTTGGTCGAATGCGTTTATAAGACTAGCCTCTGATTGTAAAAGAATATATTCCCGGCCAGACTTTTTAGCTTCCAACTTTGGAAAACGAGCCAAAATTTTTTGTCTAAGCCTATCAGTTTTTTCGCGTTTAACTCGGTTTTCCGGGATCCCTTGAAGCTCTGCTAACCTTATCTGATACATGTGCAATAAATCTGCCATTCTAAACACGTAGTTATTAGAATCGCAAAGCTTCTTTTGCATAAAAATCAGCAGGTCAGCAAAAGCCATACCTTCACACATCAACTCATCACTATCTGATTTAGTTGAGCACTCATTCTGTTTCGCTTTATTATAAAGTTTTGCGAGGCATTTAGGATGATACTGACTGTCTTGTGCTACCAAGTCTCCTTGAGTTAAATAAGCTACCAACTCAAAATCTTTAAGTACTTCAGCACACCTCTTTACATTTTTAGAAATATCTTCTGTGGCGCATTTTCGTAGAGGATTTTTTCGAAAACCTGGGGCTTTACACAAAAAGCACATAACCTGCAAAAGATTCGAAGAGCACGCAGAGCGAGTTTTTTTAACTTCTTGTGACGATGAAGGTTCAGATTCTTGCTCAAGATGCTCGTCTTCTTGGATTTCGCTCTTTTCCTGGAGTTTTTTTAAAAGTCTCCTGAATCGATCTCCAGTATATGAATTGTAACATTCTGGATGCCAAGCAGCATTATGTTTTTGGAAGGTCAACTCTATTCCATCTCCTTCATTTAAAAAATTAGCTGCCTGTCCAGATGGAAGCACATGTCTCAATTCGCTCAGTTGTGACAGATTTGCAGCAATTCTTTCATATCCTGTATTAGATTTAGATTTGACCGGATTATTTAGAGGGTTTCTAAGTAGACCTTGGCAAATACAACAATTTTCCCAATTTATAGAAACATTTTGCCCGATTGATGATTTTCCTGCTATAATTGGTTTTGGTTTTGACATTTTCAGTCTTCAAAATCTAAAACCAGCAAAATGTAAATAGGAAGAGGGCCTTATCTTAAGTTAAACGATTTTATTTGAAATCATCAGCTGTACCAAAAATTAAAATCATGTAGGGTAACCTTAAACTCGGTAAAATTTTATTAGACCAAATTTGCTCTAATGAAGAAGTTATGTATGGCTATGTTATCTATAGAGTTTATTCCCGACGTATCATAAACGTGGCAACCGTGCCTCCGTAATAACATGCCGGTCCGGTGCGGTTAGGTTAGGTTAAAAGCGAAGGAAATGCGAGGAAATAATGAAATTTTTTCTAAATGCACGATCATGAAAAACTGTGGCAAGAGTTTTAATATAGAACTTACCTGTATATATCACCTGTAGACTAAATACCTCAAAACAACACAAAAATACTAAATAGTCTCTAAACGGAGTGAAGATCCAGACGATAACACAATAAACAATGCGTATTGGATAATGCGTACAGGGTTGACAGGTCGCCTCGATAAAAATCCCCCGAACGATTGGAAAATATTTGTCTATTTTTTTATTTATTTGCCGTAAAATCACTGGGAAACCATACAACCTCATTAAATTGATTTCGACACATTTTTCTAAATTTTTACCATTATTTCAAAAAATCCATGCGCCGCCTATGATCGTCGTAGACATCTATAATTTTAGAAAACACGGTTTTTATACCTTTTTAATGTTAATTACTTATTTTTGTTATAAATTTGTTCACGCTTCAGCCGTTTAAAATTATCTTTACGCAAAGTCTGCAAACATGCCCATTTTTCCAATCATATAGCAGTTTTCAAGGTCAATAAAGGTCATATCGACCTGAAACATTTTTTTTTAAATTCTCCATCCTCGAATTATATAATATAGAGTATAATATCGCCCATATTAAAAAAGCCTAAGATTTAAGAAATTTTTATCCGCCATTTTGAAAAAATGGCGGTATGGGGTGTCCTACGGGTCTAGGAGGGTGGCTAATCGGGTCAAATCTCTTAAAATATCGTTTTCTATAACTATGCCAACTTTCATGCTTGTATGACAATTTGGCGTTTTTCGTTGAAAATTTGCTCGAGGGAAATAGACTAATACAGGGACGCTATTCGTTAGACAACTTTTAAAAATATCGAGAATTTAAAAATCCTTTTCTGACGAATAAGAAAGACAAAACAAGGACTGACACCTGTACTAAAGCCACTAATAACAATTACTACCTATATTCAGGGCTGCCCAAAAGTCCGGAATAAAATTAATATAGCATTAACCTGTAACTTTTGGGGAAAATGCTCTGACACCTCAATTTAGTTTTATATATGCTCACATTTGACGTTATTCGTTTGTTTTTTTTTATAGACATTTGTCAAAGATATGACGACATCGATCTTTTTTATAAATAGAAACATACAGCTTGTGATACATCATTTGAAAGCTAATATCTCGTACAGTATGCTCATAAATTTTGACGCGATTCTATCAAGCTATTTCAAAATGGCGACTGTCAAAAGTTTTAAAAAAATTCCTATTTATATAATCGGAAATGATAAATCATTGATGTTCTTTTACCTTTCAAGGTAAAAAAACTTCATTGTTTCACGTTCTGACATTTTGTGACATTGTGACTTAACAATAGTTATGGTTTATTTGTTATTTATTTTTTCAAAAAAAGTAAAAATGTAACGAAGCAAAACAAAACACAACAAGAAGGTGGTTTAACGTGGCAATTGCTGGAAATGTCCTCCACCCTCTACTTGGCATGCTCCCAGACGATGGTAAAATCCGTCGACGGAATTTCGAATGGCTTAATTTCAAATAACAAATATTATCCCTACTTTTGCTATTTCCCTGTATAATTGCGAATAACCAATTGACCAAAAAAAAAAAAAAAATATAGCAGAGCCACGTAACTCCTCGGTGAAAACTGCAGTTCAAAATATGTATTGGTTTTAAACTTAAAAATGTGTCAAAATAACATGGGACCCCCGGTATATTACTCGCTGCAACACTTTTTTCGGGTAGGTCACCTTTTAGTAGCCAGGTGTTAAACGAAAAAAAGCTAAACAGTCTAAATCCTTGAATTTTTTCCTATTAGCACAATAACAACTAAAACACCAACTTTTCGAAAGTGTATTAAAGTCAAATAAAAATTTTAATTTTGAAACTTTCTCGAATATTCATTTATTGAAATTTTTATACAACGTAAATATTGATACCTATTGGGTCAATTGGCATACAAATGTAATGTTTTAGATATACATATATAATAGTAAGACTTAAAATGGAGGCACGCAAGTCATGATTTCCCGCTAAATAATTCCATAATTTCAAATTAAGTAACGAATTTTCAAAATGTGAACATCAAAATTTTGATTTTATTTTAAATTGTGTGTTTCTACGTCCATATACAATGTTTTTAGTATTGTCTCCAATTTTTGATTTTAATTGTAATTGACTTGGGTTTCAACACGTTTTCTTCTCGCATGTCCTATATTAATTCTATGAACATCCTTATGAACAATCTCAAAAAAGTTTCTCCCTGAGGATGGAAATGAAATATATGATTTCCGAAAGCTTGGAATTACTTTAAAGAGTACTCTTTCATTTGCTGCACTCCCCAATATTCACTAGTTTATCTCTTAACTAGTCAGCAACGACTACCCTCTCGCTATAATAGTATGTATGTATGTGTGTATACAATACACACTATTGTAGAATTGAAAGGTGCGGCACGTTTTTGTTAGAAAACTTGGCATAACGTTGCATAACAAACTTTATAATTATTAAGAACTGGCGAGAACGAAAGGAATCGTATTTAGCTAAACAAAATCAATCAACTCAATGTAGAAAAAAAATCACAATCATAACGTGATGTTAAGTGTATCATTATTTTACAGATAAGGATTTAATTGCGAATGCACGACGAAACATTTTTTAGTTTTAATTAATTGATCTAACGTTACTTACTTAAAATAAATAGATCGTGACAGGTCGATTAGTACGCCGTCTTATGTCTGGTTTATTTGGGAATTTCAAGCCATTTTAACTTAAACGCCATCGTATTGTCTTAAAATCGCTAAAAGCCTTGTAAAAAAATAAAAAATTAAGAAAATGTGTGGTTTTTCTAAATTTCTACAAAAATAGAAAATCGGTTGTCACAGTGTCTCGTGAATAAACTATAAAATTACATTTATGAGGACTATATGGCTTTAAAATTGCGGAATAACGATGACGTCATAAAATTTATCTGAACATTCATTAATATTTTTTAAAGCATTAATATAATTTATTTGGAGGTTTACTTATGCCTGTTTATAGTTATCGGATTAGTAAATATTTACTTTTTTTTATAACGGGGGTATTTTTTTGCCCTACCCTATATCCTATTTGACTTGAAGCCAGTCTAAGTGCACCTGAAATGGTTATCGGACATGCACTCACTTTTATCAAGAATAAAATTTTCTGAGAAACTAATAAAAAGAAGTTTGAAGTTTTTTAATCGACCACACTGTATATAATATAATGTATCATAGTTCTGTATGGAGAGACTCCATAAGACCCTGGATTAGACGAATTAGAGCATAGGTTTGGTGAGCAAGTGTCGGTTTCTTCGCTTTTCATCCATACTCAACTACCAACTCCATTACTAAACCTCTAAATTAATACTTAAACAGTTAGGTTCACAATATCTAACATTTTCTTTTTATAGCTTAAAACATGTCCACTGATTAAATATTAAAAACCATGCCGTATATTTCATTGTTCTCTACCTGAACATTGAACAACCATCCATTGTACCTAACCATAAAAATCCTAAAATTGATTTGCTAATATCCGCGAAAAGTCTCAGGCCATTAAATTGTTTGTACCTAATTATTATTACAGAATTGACATTTTAATATAATATAGGATGAATACTTCTGATAGTGAATCTTAAAATCACTTTTGTTTAACATTAACACTCCTAGATTATTTTGCTTTTAATAACAATAAGGCAATTGACTTTGTGTAATAATAATAATTGTTTAGAATGCCCTTGGCATTTTTAGAATTCCTTTTATAGCTTAAGATGCTGGTACCTGTTGGTTAAATTGCAAATAAAAATGTATACAGAAAGGTAGTTAATTCAAGTATACAGGACATCAATAAAAGCACAATAAGTAAGCTGTAACAAAGCAGTTTAGGTATTGCTCTATTTATTATTGATCAGAATTTTATATTCGTGGCACTCAAAACTTGAGTGATTGTGCGAAAATTATCATATTTTTACACTAGTCATTGAAAACTTCCAACTGTCAAATTAAACTGGTGTGAATTTGCTTTGTAACGGTCAATTTTTAAACTTATAAACCAAAAATATAAACTATCCCTGTCGTTCCCGTTGTTTTTAATATTTCAACAGGAACTTGAAATGCCGCAGTTTATAAATCGGTTTTAAATCTGAACTGTTACTGCATCTAAACTCATCAGTAAGTATACAAAAGTATCAATTTGAGTTCGTGGTATAGGTACTACGTAATAAGGTACAAGGCAAAAATCTAAATATTACGACAGTTAAGTACATACTTATCTTTGCCATTTACCTCATTTTCATAAAGTTGCAAATATTTTCTAAAATGTCAAGAATGAAAGGAACGGTAACAACGACTATTCACCAGCCACGAAACGTCTATAATATGCAATACATGATACAGTAATAATGACGCATTATGATGCGTTTGTATTTGAGCTGCGATAAACGATAAGAGCGGCTATTAATTATTAAAAGTTAATATTAAAAATAATAAGAGTCTCGCTCTTCTTATTACGTGCATTCAGGCTAATATTGATGCTTACAGATGATTGACCCTTACAGATGATATTTTTGTTTTCAGGTGTAGCTGAAGATAGCAGCATAAATATGAGAAATTGGTAAATGTATCAGGTAAGATCTGTACTTTTACGTAGTTTTCTGTAAAGTTCGGTAAGATTAGACAACCTTGTATTTACTTCAACTACTACCTTGCTGGACTGAGAAACGTAGGGCTTGGTTTAGATCACAACTCTAAGAGGACGATATATCTAACCAAATCTAGGTTAAACTGGTGTCAAATTCATTTTATGAATAAGTAAAAAAATACAAATTGATTTTTGCTGTTTACAAAATTAACAAAATAAGAATATAGAGAAAGGAAAATAAAAATTAAAGAAATTGCTGAAATTCGCCACCAAGCATAAATTCACGTCTCCTCATATTTTCGAAAGCGTTGACCAGTATCTCTGGAAAAGAGTTATCACATTCTTGGATAATCCTTTCTTGTGTGTATGTATTTCTTACTGTTCTAAATTTTTACCTGGTATTTTAAAAATAATGTTCTTCATTTTTCCTCATTTGACACTTTTAAACAAATGTTCCATAGGACCTTTCCACTTCTTGAGACAGGCGTCTTACAGAGTTTGTTTGCCGTATTTTGCATTGTTTCACGAACGTTTGCAACAAGTTCTTACAGAGCTCCTATTTTATGTTGTATAGAACCTACTTCCTTAAACAGAGCCAGAGTTCTTCTCAGGCAATGATAGAAATCCCCAGCAGACGACGTTAGGAAAATTTTCGTGAAAATCGTCCTTGCCGAGGTCCTTGCACAAACGCTGATTGTATTGCCACTCACCATTTACTCTAACCCCGTTACGAAAATACACTTCAACCATAAATCCGTAAAACCTATTGCGTTTAGGAAGTTTCTAATGCCCTCGGGCATTAAGAGGAATAAATAGGAAAAATCACAGTAACTACTTTTTATTAACGAAAAAACTTATTTTTATCATTTATATTAAATGAACAGTTATGAAAAGGCCCAGTAAAACGAATTTACCGGCTTTTGATAAGTCAATGTTTTCTATTATTTGGTGATTTTCACTAACAGAAATCGACGATGATTGAACGTTTTTTGATGTTGATGGTCTCGTTGATGGTACTCCAGCTATCAATTTCGAAATTTTGTTTTTAGAAGACATACTGTCTTCCAAATATCCCTCAACTACAGCTGAGCTTTTCCAACCGCCATGTCTTTTCAATGTGGTCATGTTTGCCCCCGCGTCCGCCAACAAAGTTGCAGAGGTTCTGCGCAAACAATGACCAGTATATTTGTCCGCATCGCTTAGACCCAGGTATTTTGCAATAATGGAAGGAATCTTGCCTATGGTGTTTTTTCCAACTGACTGTGAAAAACAAGGACCGTTACAGTAACACAAAAAGAATCTATTGATGTTGCAGTTCGTCGGGCGTCGACCCATCTCCTTCTCATCAATAATTGTGAAGACACGCTTTTTATCGGTCTTTGTATCGGGAATATTAACTATTACTACGGATCCTCTATATGTTGAACCAACATATTAACTAGCTCTTGGCGGCGGCACCCACCAAAAACTCCAAATAACAGAGCCACTTTGTACATCAAAAGAGTTTCATTGGGAGCTTCACGGATGATTTTCAGCACATCTTCTCGAGTCGAAATTTTCGATTTTTTTCGCTTCATATCCTTTGGATGCTTGCTTTAGATACTGGCCTAACTTGCAATATTTTGCAATGTCTATATTTTTATTAACTATTAATGTCTTCTTTAACATTGAATATTTCGTCCATAGGGAATTAGGAGTGAATGTTCCAGACTATAATCGATATACATAATTAGTATTTTAATGTATCGGATTATTATATAATATGTAATATAATAATCCGAGTAGCACCGTCTCGTTGATAATTTTTACATCATTATTTTTTATCCAATCCCCAAACCTTTGATATTCCTTATCATAGGCGTCTTAAGACTTCTTTGGGACAAGATTATCCAAAGCTTTGGCAGCATTCACAGCAATTCTATCCGGAATCAACGGAAAATCCATTATTTTATATGAATTTCAGTTTTGACTTTGACACAGCACGCAACAATGAATACTTATTACGTTTGTTTATTAAGCAACTATATAGGTAAAAAACCTTTCGTGATTTTGAATTTTCTTTTAATTTAACTTGGAATTATCTGAAGTAGGACATGAAATATTGTATGTACCACGGGCATTACTTGATGTCTATACCCTCGGGCAACTTACAAACCCTCGGGTCAAAGGCCCTTGGCTTTGTAAGATTGTTGCCCTCGGAGGCATAAACATCTTCATATAATGCTCTTAATATATAAATAACTATTATAATTAAGTAATTTCTTAACTATTGCTTGATTTTTTAGGAAAATTAAAATCATTTCTAGATCATTCATGCGGGTGTATACAAAAAAGGATACCAAAGTAACTACTTTTCGCACTCACATGCTTACTAGTGCTTCGCGTCGTTCGATCAACTGCAGTCACGTACGTAAAAATATCATTTTCCGCGCATGTTGAGTAAATTAATAGCTATTTTACCCCAATTACATGGATATTTATGAAGTAAAGCAAATTGTTGATTTTAAATTTAAAATCATTAAGATTATAATGAACCATGAAGATAACTACACAGAGAGCAAAAAGGTGGCACGAACGTATTGAACACTACGATTCAATCTAAAATAAACGGGAAATAAAAGTACAGTAATCTAACGCCATCCACTCTGATAATGATATCAGAAATATTTTTTTTTCCGTGGAGTACAACTGGATTTCTTGAAAATCTATATAAAGTTGCGAAGTGGTCAGTTAAGTGCGTATACAGACGATCCGCAGTACCGTAAACGTAACTGTTTTTTTTAAATGATAATTATTTACCAATAGACCGAAACCAGTCCCGTTCTGCTGGTGCATGTGACACACTAGTACACTCAATACATTATTTATGTAATTTTGAAGAACTACATAATATACTGCATACCTATTGCATCATAAACATGGTCATATTGGGGACAGTACAAATGTAACAAGAGAATCGATGTTGCTGGTGTTATTAATGAACATTATACGAAAAAATTATGTACAATAAATAAACGAAATTTATATCCGGGTATTAGCTATATAACTAACTAGCTTGAATAACAGGCATCAAACTTTACATGCTTTTACATGCATTTTACAGGGCCTGAAACAGGTCAGTTAAGGTTTGAAGCTCCCCATCATTTGGCGTAACTTTACTTTTCTTCCTACCCTATTAGGTACTTATATTATGCTGTATTCAGGTTGGACCTCTGACTGGCCATTCTGCTTATAGTGCACCATGTTGGCACTCCATAAGTCAGGAGGGTTCTATAACCTATCTTGTTCCTTTTATTTAACAGGCAGTATATATAGAACGAAACTGATTGGCAGCTATTTTCAATCTCAATTCGGAGTTTTTTCTCTAATTTAGTCTCTAATCAGAAACAAGTCCCAAGTACTTGACTTCCTGGACCTCAATGCCGTTAACCAAATGCCTACTCTCTGGTCGTCTAACCCTGCTCTTTAAGAAGTAAATGGCCTTAGTCTTAAGAGGATTCAGGCTAAAGCCACTTTTCCAGAACTCGTATGTGCCTCTGCAATCTAGTCACCACCAGCCGCGGTTGCAGTGTCGTTAGCGAACAAGAACAGCTCGTTTAATGGGTCCCTCGGGATATAATGAACGCATAAGTTGTACAGCAACGGCGCCAGCAGGCGAAATATCCCAGTTATATGGGTGGAGCATCATAACGAATTAGGACAAGATGTTCTCCCATAAAAGGGGCACCATATGCTCTTCCGGACACTCCCTTAGTGCATTGAGGCTACCTTGTAGTAAGTTCCGTGTGTGCTTCCTAAGAGACACTTTATACACTGTCAAATTGTACCATATAGAAGAAAAGAATACCATTGAGCATATCGTTCTTCTGGTTTTCTATACACTTTGTGGCGTTTGTCAGGTGAATGTTAATACGTCAATACACATGGTGTTCCATTAAAAAAAAAACAAAATTTAAGATGTTCACTTGTTTTATCCGCATTCCAAATTTTGCCAGTTCAGAATCATTTAACTTTCGTAATTTAAAGTTCTTTCTAGTCCTTAAAATAAGGACTCTAGGGGTTTTATTTGCTTTTCACCTTCCTTATCCAGGTTTCCTTAGGTATAAATCCGTTTCTATGAATTTTTTTCTTGTCGGATACCTACAGTACTTCAGGGAATGCGAACATAGGCGTCGCCAAGAAAGTGCAGGGGAGAGCTGCTGCCACCCCCCCCCCCCCCACTGGAGATTTAAAAAATATAAAAAAATAGATGAAGATTAGAGATACCTTCATACCTACCACTATACTCGAATTCACTAGCCCATAGAGAGCTCCGGATTGTGTGACGTTAGGGGAATGAATTCCAGTGGTGCACGCATTAAAAAAAATTATAAATGATAAAATTTTGTAATGGTTACTCGTTCTTTTAATGTTAATTGATTTTTTTCTTGTAGGCGGACAACGAGTTGAAGGTGCGTTAATATCCATAGTTACTCAATTAAAAGCAACATTAAATAAAGTTTAATAACTATATATTTACACAAAACAATATCTGTGAACGACCCATAAACTACGAAAACTGAAAAAACTCACAAAATCTGTAAGTTAATAATAAAAACACAAATTAATCAAGCAGTGCGAAAACCCTGCCGACACGCGTATTTTCAAATCTTTGAAGTTGCGAATTCCGTCTCTGTGTGTTGCCACATTTACTTTCTCCGCAATCAAAATCACAAAAGAACATTTACTCGTAAAACATTTTTATTCCGCTGCTTCCTAGATTTGGTAATTGGTATTAAATGTCTGTCACTAGCAGAATTAGTGAATTTTGAGTATGGATGATGAATAAAATCAAAATGGAAATTTGAAAATGGCGCTAAAAACATACTATTATAATTATAAATGTACTTGGCAATACTGCTGCGTCATCGGGGCTGACTGACTGAGGAGAGCAGAGCCCTGGAATTTGCGTTTCCCAACAGTTTACTCCACCGCTACCATCAATTTTGCATAAAACCCGACAAGAATATGTTTTAATTTATTTTCTTTTAACGTTTTAATTTGTCTTTATTTTTTTTATGAATTTTTCTTACAATAAAAACATTTCTATAAAAATTTTAATCACTGTACTTATTTCTACCTACAATTTATACAAATTTCCCCCATTTGCTCTCTTACCTTGCCCGCCCCCCTCCTTGTCCATTGGCTGGCGACGCCTTTGAATGCGGAGGAAGTTGCGATTACATATCATACATGCGATACATAATCAGGTAGAGTCGTAGAGCTTCTTCTCCATGACTCATTGCTATAATTTGTCAATCTTGTTATTGTAATAACTGAATGTAAGCTATTCTTATGGGCTATATCTTCTTTGAAGTTAACAAAACAACAAATATAAAATAATAGGTAAGTATCTTTATTTTAATCATGTAATTAAATAGCTATTAATATTTATACAAAAATACTAATCTACAATATTATAATAATACAATATTTAACTTAACCTACTCTATATTTAGCTCTGTTTCACTATCACTATCGTCTTCATCTATGAATAAACTAATTATTAAGGGCCTTACGTTACTATTAATTATGTTATAGGAATCTTCGACTTGGATCACGTGTCTCACAGAATTTTTCCAACTTTCTACTGGGATATTATTTACACATTTTTTAATTAATTCTATAACAGAACTACTTAGTGTAGGGGATGTGTTTTCTCTTCTAATCATCGTCTTTAACTGGCTCCATATATGTTCTATTGGGTTAAAAATACAGTAATACGGAGGGAGGCGTAAAACTGTGTGACCATTAGCACTTGCGAGATTGTCAGAGATATATTCTTTTTCAATATTGAATGTTTTTAAAACATTTGAAAGGTCCTTTTTTGTATAGGTTTCCTAGAAATATATATTATTTTCCATCATATAGTTTTGAATTTCCACTTTTGTATTATTTGAATTCGGCACTTTACTTAGTTGGCGCCTGTGGTAACTAGCGTTGTCCATCACAATAACACTATTTTCGGGCGCATTCGGAAGCAGACGATTCTGAAACCAATTTTCAAACAATGTAGCATCCGTGTCTTGATGGTAATCCTTCTTCTTCGCAGATAGTAATAGAGCTTTCGGAATAAATCCATTTTCAACCTGCAATTTGCCATTAACCTACCTATAATACCAATATAAGGACATAATTAAAAGTTACGTAAGGCCCTTAATAATTAGTTTAGGCATAGATGATAATATAATATTGTAGATTAGTATTTTTGTATAAATATTAATAGCTATTTAATTACATGATTAAGATAAAGATACTTACCTATTATTTTATATTTGTTGTTTTGTTGAAAATAGCTAACCTAAACTATTGAAATTAGTAGGTACTCAGGACCTGTACCCTTTTAAAAGGCACTTATTTATGGCTAGGTTTAAATTTTATTGCGGTCGGGAAATCAACGAATTATTGTGGAATGGAGCATACTTTCAGGTATGTTCTAACATAGTTCTAATGTCTTTGGTTCTAACCATTTTTCTCCTGTGTATCGTAGAATTGCAAGTTCATGATTCTACGTCCTTGCGCGAAACCGCTCTTCATTTTAGGTTGTGTTGGCTTGAATTTTGATCATTCTCTATGACGTTTGCTGCGGGTTTTTGAGATTGACGGAAAACTGTCATCTGGGTCATTTGGTCAAATTATACTATGCAGACTGACCACCTACTAATCCTCTGTAGAAAAATTAAGGAAGTCATTTTTCATCTTTGGCTTTTCCACATCTAATGGATAATTTACAACGTAATTTTTCATAGATGATCCATGTTTTTGAGATTATTACCACATAACCTAAAACTTCAATACATTTTTTGACCAGTCTCCTTTTTTCTTGCCGTTTTTTTCCTGTCGCTTATTTTATTTTGCTGTTTTCCGATTATTCAGACTTTTTCGGACAGGTCAGACTTGACCCTTGGGATTTTGGAATTATTTGTTGGAGGAATTTGTGAGGCCTATTTAAGGGCCATCGGCATTACCTACTAGCAGCAAACAAGGGGCATCCTTTAAGGGAATCAGCTACCCTGCTGATAAGTACCTTCCTTTTACTCTATACAGCAAATATCGCAGTTATTTTATTTGTTTCTGGCATACTTAGAGCCAAATGTAATTTTCTGCGTACCTACAACTAAGTAATTTTCTTTTTTTTTGTTTTAATCAGATATTTCAACACTATAAGTGATTTACCTTATTTATCTTAGTTACTCTACGTCTGAGTAAAGCGAATGTAAAAGAGTTGCAACTTTTGCGCTATAATATTGAGTTGTTTCTAATCAAGCCAAATTCATACTTGTTCTTTTTGTCTGATTTGGTCAGGCAACTGAACTTATTAGAAGTCAAACTCCCTCTTTTCTAATTAAATAACTTTTGATCATATTTGTGTTTTGTTTTGGCACTGTGTGTGGGCCCTATTGTTTCACTAACAGGAATTTGGTGTTGTTGTGACAACTTACAGCTAAAAGCGGCTGTAAGTAGCACTCAACACTCAATCATAAATCTTGGCTTGCACAGCAACATTCTTTGGAGTTCATATACGTACACATTGTTGTTTTACTGGTAAGGACCCTTTACAAAAGAACAACCCCGGTTACAATTATCAGTCTTTCTTTGTCCGGTTAAATTTGCTGTGCAGTGTATAGTAGGTAACGGTTTAATTTAGGACACTAACCTGAGGGCCTTAACAAAATTAATAATACGATATTAAACGTCACGCAGCGCCGGGTCCCAAAATTCAGACACGTTATACACCGCAAAAGTGGGTTAGGACGGGCAAGGATGTTGCATCTCGAATACATAATACGAAGTGAATGTGGTGATATAAAATTCGGTCGGTAATTAGTATTTGGTGGGCTTCGAGGACTACAAAAAAAGGAATTCCACACAACCTGCTGCCCGATGCCGATACAGGTTCACTGAACCTTACTGAACCGGTCAAATCAATAAAATCTTTCCAAAGGACAACTGCTGCTGGTGCGTATTGTTTAACAATGACAGACAAGGGAAATAAATTACACAGGTCTGCAAGCCTTTCTGAAAATGCTAATTTCGGATATGCAATTCCTATTTAAGGTTTTCAAGCTTAGAGACGATAATAAATACAAGTTTTTTTTTCATCACACAACGTTTTCCACTGAGATAGTTTACACAAATTGGATTTTAAAATATTACAATTAACCTAATTAACGATTTAACTGCAGAGCGGTGCAAGGACTGGCGTAACTTAAGAAATCCCCTGCAAAACTTAAGGCGGTCATATCGTACCATAAAAAAGTCCTCAAAGCGTGCCATGGAATCAATCACTCATAACTTGATTCATTACTCTTGAAAGATAAACTATACTCCAAGTTCAAAATTTCTGTCAGTGACTCATCACGAGCATATAGGGCTTCGGGTTGTGCGACGTCAGGGGAATCCAAATGAAGAATTTCATCGGAATGTCATATAATTTTTTATAAATTAAATTTATGTATTTCACTAACCCTTAAAACCTATAAGCCGACGATCTTTCCACTAGGATTTTTTAGTCCTTGCGAAAATCCATTCATAAATTCCTGCCTTAAACTTTTAATATTTAGATCTTGTCATACCTTCTCCACTGTGTGCCCTTCATTGAGCCATGTGTCGTCGGTGTAATACAATTTTTTCCCCTTTTTACGAAACTCTTGTATTTTTTCAAAATATTTTCGCCGCCATACAATAATTTAATTTTTTTCAATTAGTAGGCTTTTTCGATTCCATTTAATATACCTTAAATTCATATAGGCAAAAAATCCATGGATTTTGCGACGAATGGCATATTCTGCGGCCTCATCCCGGCTTACTTGGTTCCGTCCTCTTGTCTGGGCTCCTCGGCTATTTTCTTTTCCGTCATTTTCTTTATGAATGCCTTTCAAAGCCCTGAATACATTGCGCGAGGAATTTTTCGTTAAAGTACCACATATTTCTGCAGCATCCAATGTGGTTAAACCAGGACTTCGTTCCCGATTTCCATGGTATACGTTTTTAACTATTATTTGTTCGTTTATTGTTAATTAATGGCCCATTCTTACCATTGACATCAGTTAGAGAAGTAACTTTAAATAGTATGTTAAAGTATTTCAACTTTACTAATTTTTTGAGTGTGTAGCAGCAACTGTTCTAAATTTGAATATCTCCACTGTAAGCGCAGTTTTAACGTTAGCTAAAGAAAATAAATTGATAGAATCACCTAAAAAGAAACGTTTTTTATGCAAAGAAAGTTGTGAATGTGTCAAGATTGGATATAAGTTCTATTCGTGACACTATACGGAATGTACGAAACAAGTAAGTTGCATTATTCAAAAACTATGGTATTTTACATTGGAACATTATGTAACTTTGACAACTTTAAGTAAGAAATTAAAAGATAGACAACTGTTTGATGGTTGTCTTAACCAAGGATGAAAAACGGATAAACCCAGGTGAGGGCTTATGGAACTTTCCCATAGGTAGCTTTCAAACGACTGGTATTTTTGGAAGACTTTATGAAAGAAAAAGAAGCATCCTTGTACCAATTGTTTTTTTTTGGACGAAATGTGAACTTTTTAGAATGCCACCATTGAACGATCTTGGCGAGATGAAAATAAAAGAAGTGTTAGATCCACTACAGTTGATGATAAAAGGTATTATGCAGTAAACAAATATATAAACTAGGGGAATTTTACCTAGGTGATACATATTTTTTTAGGTACATAGTACTTCATGCTGGTAGTGAAGATGGTTTTGTTGAGGGTGCAGAGGCAATTGTTTTTTTAACTAAGCTGAGTGACTGCCATGGAAAAATGAATCAGCAGCATTTTTTAAAATGCTTCGAAAACCAATTATTGAAAAATTCAACAAAGCCATCCGTGATTGTAATAGACAACGCCTCATACCATAGGTAGCACGTTATTAACAAAAATACCTAACACATCATGGAATAAAGCTACAAGAATGGTTTTTTTTAATTTTTTTATTTTACTTTTTTACGGTTCGTCGGCGTATCTGAGGCCATCTAGAACCGGTCATCGACCGTACGGTTTTTAATCGTGCGGTCTACCGACTGGGGAGTGTGAAACGGCACCTTCATCCTACGAGATATCCGATCTCATCCGGCCTGTCCGGCGTGAATAGGATGGTTTTGATGTCGATTCATTTTACACTCTTCCCTAAGACAACAGCACGCGGTGTTTCCCAAGCGGTCACCCATCCAAGTACTAGCCGCGCTCGACACCGCTTAACTTCGGTGATCTGACGGGAACCGGTGCTTTAGGTGTCGCTAGGCCCTTGCCCTACAAGAATGGTTAGCTACTAATAAAATTGAATTTGCTTATGCAATGTTCAAAGCCGAACTTTTACAAATCGTTAATAGGTTGCTACAAGAGATTTTTTATGCCCTTTTTTAACATATTCTTAAATATGAACCTTAAATTATTTCCAGACATAAGGCCACTTAAACAATATTTAATTGATGACCTGGCTGAGCCACATAGACATAAAGTTTTACGGCTTCTTCCATACCACTGTATGTTCAATCCGATCGAACATATTTGGGCGATTACGAAAAATTATTATAATAGACATATTGACAGAGATGGTAGTACAGAAACTGACTGTATGAATATGTGGAAAGAATCATTGCGTACTGCTACTCCTGATGTTTGAAAAAACTGAATAAGGCGCACACATCCTGGAAGATTTCAAAAATACACTAAAAAAGTTTGTGTGTACTTTTGTAAATTTATCTAGTTCTTAGGAATTCCTTCACTCGGTTATCTTGGTTACAAGCTGGCAAAACTGCTGACAACTGACGTCACTGGAGGGGTATGACGTGCAACGGAAATTGTTTTGCATTAAGTATTAACATACTTTGGCGTTTTTTTCAAGAATAAACGCAACCACGGTAACAAATACTAAATATTGATATTGACAGGTCAATCAAATTCTCAATACAATTTTATAAGCATTTTTCTTCGTGGGTGTAACCTAAATCTGCTACTACCTTTAGAAATAACCTGCATGTAGGTATATCACAATTTCCGGATATAATTTTTATTCTGATCACGATACATATAAAATAGGAAACAATGCAAGAACTAGAACATTACAATACACATACACGCACTATTCATACAAAAGCCAATATTTACGAGAAAACTTCAAACAAGGTTTTTGTTTAAAACTCTCACATTTTTTGTGCTACCGTAAAAGCACAATAAACAGGAATTAACACTTTCCTATGACATAATGATATACAACTTATCACCATAAAAAATGTTTCCAAAAATTAAACGTATTCAGTATTCAGGTTTACAACATTATGCAAAATAATCCATTGTGTATAAGAACAGTTACCTAACTGTTCGTATCATTTTCGTAGTTCTTATGATATTTATTTATTTGTTATTTATAAAAGTGTAACAACCGTTGTTTTCTTGGTTTCTGTTAAAATTTTAATTATTTAAACGTTGAAAAAATGATTTTACCTTAAATTACAGTGTCTCTCCATAAAGAAAGAGTTATAAAAAAGGACAGACATAGTATGTTCCTTAATGCGAAAGAGTAATAAATCATTATTGAACTATAAAACCCAGTGGTTTTCGCCGTATTCCATATGTGTAGTCCAATTAATTGTTAATATTTAATTGTGTTTATTGTCAAGGGTCCCGAGATCGGGTAGGTAGAGGCACAGGCAGTTTACCTACCTGTGCCTCACTGTTTCAAAAGTTTGAAATGTTTAGTTACTTTCCGACAGTTGTTGGAAAACTTCGTTCTTGAAAATGGCTAGTACGTGTTTCTGAATTTGTTGCTGAGAAACGGATTACTAAAACTGCGCTTTCTAAAAATGAGAAAATTATTATTCTCAATGTGTTCAACGCTCTTTGCCACCAAAACTCAACATTCGGAGTTGCAAAAATAGTTGAAATGTGTTCGAATATGACTGGAGTCGGACAGTTACCGACCTGTGAACGAGGATAAACGCGGCCCCATTAGGTCACCAAAGAGAAGTATAGGAAGAAAAGAAACTGTAATAAATGAGGATGAAAAGACTGCCATCAGAAGAATCATACACTCGTTTTAACTTAAAAAAAGAAATACCTACCTTGGACAAAATAATGTCTGAAATAAAAAAGGATGATTTCATTTCACCCATGGGTAAGAAGAAACTATGGAAAACTTTGAAGGAATTGAATTTTTGTCATGAAAAAATTGAGAATCATTTTTAATAAAGACGAAATCATCTGCTGGCGACGACGATATTTGAGGGCAGTTAGAGTTTCGAAGGGAAAACAGGAATATCTATTATATGGACAAAACTTGGTTAAATGAAGGATATACCGTTGGTAAAATATGGCAGGATAAACATATAAAAAGCTTCCATGGAAGGATGGTCCACTGGAATAAAATCCCACTTGGGAAAAGGTAAAAGATTAATAATTACTCACATTGGTAGCAAAAATGGATTTGACGATGGCGGCTTATTAGCATTTAAGTCAAAACGGACTGGAGACTATCATGAAGACATGAACGCTGTTGTCTTTGAAGAATACTTCCAGCAAATCCTAGATCTTATTACTTCTGGATCTGTTATAGTCATGGATATTGCCAGCTACCACTAAGGAAAATTGAAAAAAATACCAACGTCTTCTTGGAAAAAAAGTGACATCATTCATTGACTTACTGTAAATAAGAAGCCATTTTATAAAGTTATGCTGAAAAAGGAGGTACTAGAGATTGTAAAGTTGAGTAAACCTCTTTGTACGAAATTTAATGTCGACGAAATCCCTTCAAAACGAAATATAACGGTACTTCACCTTCCGCCACATCACTGTGAGTTAAACCCAAAATTGGTGTGGGCGCAAGTAATAGAGTTTGTAGCAAGGCATAACACCACTTTTAAAATGAGAGACGTGGAAACCTCTTGCAAGAGGGAATAAAAAGTGGATTGTGAAAAGTGGGAAGCTGATAACATGCTAGAAAACACTGTAGAGCCCCTTACTATTTCTCTGGACCCCAACGGCGATAGTTCATCGGACTACTCGGAACATGATCACTAAAATTTAAAAATTCAGTTGTAAACTACCTGCAGTAACGCCGCTGTTACATTAGTTTCATTTACCAAACTCGTCTTTCTATTGTGTGCTAATTAGGGTGACCCTAATTTAGGACCGGATTCGGGGTGTGTAGGTCTGAAATACGGAATTTTTAAGAACCATCATTGCAATTTACATTGCAACCTTTAAGTTGTCCACCCTGTTTAATGGGTCATGTCATTGCAAATTTACATATTATTACTCTCTTGTATTAAGCAACAGAGTATAACATCGATCACCTCTCTTGTATCATCACATGAGTTCAAATCAAATCAAATAAAAAGAAGCCTTAGTACCTTAAGGCCCATATTCGCCGTATACCGATAAGCCGAGCTTAAGAGTTAAGCTCGCTTAACGAATCGATTTTGTATGCTCCGTAACCTCAAACGCCTTTAAGCTTGCTTAAAGTTAAGCGGCCAAATTTGGCAACTTTATATTTAAGCCTAGCTTTTAGTTAGATATAATAACCTCATTTTTTGTTATTGGTGTTATTTTTTGTTGTCGGTGTTTTTTGTAATCTTTGTTTTATATTCCCACAACACACAAGGAAGGTAGATTTTTGAATTTTGTGGAAGGGTGAATCTTAATAATAATAATGATGATGAAAATAGAAGATGAAATTATGCTGGAAGACGATGTCTTAGATATAATTTTGATATCTTAGATATAATTTTGATTTCCACCGACTTCCTCAACTCTTTTTTACGGTTCTCATAACACTTTTTCAAACAACTGGCCTTCCTGAAAGTGCTATTGGTGGAAGAGGCATTAAATTCCTTTTCAATGTCTTGCCAGGCTTTTCCTTTACTTATTAAAGAGGCTCTGTCAGTTTTTTTTGTCTTAATATAGATGCAAATTTATATGCGATTATACGCATATAAATTTGCGCCCTTTCAGAGATTGAAAAGTTTGGTACTCGAGTCTTTTGGCTATCACACATATTTTTTAACATAAAATAAACAAGCTCAATCAAAATTATCCAAAAAAAAAGGTGTCGATTTCGAGGCTAGTTTCAACTAAAATAAAAGTTTCTTTTCCTTCTCTTTTTTATTCTTGTCCTAGCTTTTTCAATAATTTTTAGGCGTTGCCAAATCTATTTTAGGCTTAACAAAGCTTAGATTATTTCTTTACGGAATATCATAATATTTTAAGCGTAGCTTTGTACTTCATCCTCGCTTATCTAAGCCATGCTTAAGTGCTAAAACAGCGAATATGGCCATTAAAGAAATAAAAATATCATTGATAAAGCTGCAAATCTATTACTAAACCGAGAATAAATAAACGTAAAGCTATTAAAATAAAACAATGCAATTTGTAAAAACAAACGAATCAAAACAAAAATACTCGACGGCAAATGACAGAATAATAAATACAAATTAAAACATTAAAAAGCAGATAAATATAAATAAAGTGCAGAAATTAAATAAAATCAACAAACACTAGTAAAATAAAATACTACTTTAACAAAGAAAATAAAGAAACTGTAACGGCTATATAAAAATTAAAATGTCTGCTTAACATTCCAGCAGGGAATAAAAGGCTTTTTGCGGTAGTGCTCATTTAAGTTTTTGACTGGATTGTTTCTTAATGTATCGGGTATACGATTAAAAATCTTAACGCTTTCATTAATTAAAGAGCTTTTTGATGACGCAGCTTGTGGAATGGGGAAGGGGAAGTTTCAGCTGTTTGGGGTACTGTAAATAATATAAAATTCTTGAATTTTTTATACCTTGGGCAGGTTTCTAAAATAAATATTTGAGGCGAAAATGTTAGCACGTAAATGGTATAAATAGAGTTTGGTTATGATTTTATGTTTTATTTATGTATTATACAGAGTCTTACTGAATGTTAGGCGTCCCGGTAGAAAAAAACGGCCCTGTTAAATAATCGCCAATAATACTAATCCATACGTTCACTGAAATTGCGACTCTATGATCGTATGAGGGTTTTCCTCGGCCCAAACAGGGTTATGGAAATTTTTTATTGTGTTTGTGGAGAAATTTGTGGTTCAAAATGAGGAATTTATGCAATTCTTTGGTCGCATAACCCGGAGCTCTCTATAATATGCTAGTGGTAAGTTACTGACAGAAATTTTGGACTTGGACTATAGATTAGGTTAGGTGAGTTCAGGTTGCTCCACTGATTTGTGTTAGCGCAGATTCTTTGAGGTTTTTCCATCAGCGAGATTTCTAAATTCATGCTTTATTGAAATCTACAGTCGTTGCATAATTTAAATCCGGAATAACTACAAAGAACATTAATATTGGAAAACTTATATATTTTGTGGGTTTCCCAATACGAATGAGTTCGGAGTCATATCTTACCAAAAATTGACTGTCTGTAAAGATGATAGGGGCAAAGAAGCTGTTCATGTCCCGAAGCACCTCTTCCTCAAAATCCGGGGTTCGCATAGTCCCTTGGCGCCATTATCCAACCGTTTTATATTTACGGAGCTAGTTTCCCTTAGCCGTTGATTGACCTTTCCAAACAGTGTGTGAGCTAGGATTCGCCTTTCAGGAAATCGCTCTTCATATAGTCGAGAAGCGGCTCTGTCATTACATCGAACTTCCCCATAAACTAATAGCATGTCGACGTATTCAGCGAAAGTGTAATCTTCCATAACTTAACCGAGACAAATTCTTGACAACAGGGAGTTTACCTTATTAATAAAATAGGGTAAATTTTTATTATTAAGCTGCGTAGGTGCAATAAATGTATCGGGCGTGGTGTTAGGCATTTTCAGCAACTACTATTTTAAGTTTCTGTTTGTACTACCTACCATAATAATAACACTGATTAATTTATCTCTTGATATCTGTATTAAACGTCATTGTGATTTGATCTAATTTCTTTAAAACTTCAATAATTGATTTCTGTATCTTAACTTCTATTCAGCCAATTTCCGAAGAAACGGTGGCATTCAGCGACTTTTATAAAGAGTATCCTTTTTATGGATATAGGAAAATCATAATCTGATGTCAAAACGGCAAGAAATTGAAGCCTTAGAGGAATGGCGTCAAATTTACCATAATACCCCCTTGGTTAAAGTTAACATTGTCCAATAGGCTCAAATAGATGAACATACTAACAGTAATTTATGTCTCAAAATTGGTTGTGGTAGCTGAAGTAGTTCCGGAGCTACAAAACAAAAACTAGTTTATGGAAGCCACCTTCAAAGGGCTCTAGCTGCCTAAAGAAGCGTTTCCGGACCCATGTCCATATGAACTTTATTTTTTTTTTCCTGTGTTCCATCTATCCTACAAGTTTGTAACATGATCACATTAACACCCTGTATAACAAATTTACATCAATTTAACAGTCGCATGAGCAAATATCAATTAAAAGTCAGAAATAATTCTGCAAGAAAATGTACTTCTCGGCAAGAAGTAGAACTAAAAATAGATACTTAATGTATTCTATATTCATTAAACGCATATAATTTCATGAAAACAGAAAAATTAAACGTTTTACAAGATATCAAAGAAATTAGACGAATTTTCTATTTATGTGTTACAATAGAAATCTACTTTCGCCCGACTAACTGCCGGACATAGCTTGAAACTTCCGATCAATTACAAAAATGACAACACTTAACAAATTACAGTTTTTAATTTCCTTCTGTATCGGATATACAGGGTTTTCATTTCAAAAGTAGCCACCCCGGTTTTAGGTAGAAATAACTATTTTGATACGAAATCTCAAAACATGTCAACTTTTGTTTTAAGGGGGTAAATTTTTCATCATATTTTTATTTATACAGGGTGCGTCAAAAAAGCTGGACGTATGTCATTTTGTATTTTTTTAATGGAAACCCATAATTTTTTCATATTTCTGGATTCCCCTACAAATAATAAACACTTTTTGTGTTACACAGCCAAATCTAACAGTTTTTAAAATATCGAAACATTTATATGTTTTATTATGTGTAGTAAAAATACGACTTTATGCTTAGAATTCACTTTATTAAGTTTTTAAAATGTGCTCCGTTATTGGCTAAACAATAATACAGCCTATTCTCGAATTCTTCGCGAACATTTTGAAAAATCTGCCGGTTAATTTGCATACATCCTTCAGTAATTCTGTTTCTCAATTCGGGAATACTCTCGGGCGCAGTTTTGTAAACTAGGGACTTCAAATATCCCCACAGAAAAAATCAAGAGGTGTGAGGTCTGGGGACCTCGCCGGCCATTCCACAGAACCTCTTCTACCTATCCATTTTCCGGGATATTGTTCATTCAACCATATCCTAACAGGGAGCGCATAATGTGGCGAGGAATGCAAATTTTGTTCATCAAGTTCCATATCCCCCTCTTGATCAACTTGATTTTCCAAAGATTGGGTAATAAGAGGATCTATGACATTTTTCAACAGATTTACGTATAGTTCACCTGTCAAGTTTTCTTCCATAAAAATTGGCCCAATGATCTCATTTCCAAGAATGTCTGCCCACACTTTTATCTTTTAAGGATATTGGGTATGATCTTCCTAAATAAATGTGTATTTTCATTTACCCAATGTCTGCAATTATGTTTATTCACGAATCCATTCAAGAAGAAAGTTGATTCATCACTGAAACATACATTTTTAACAAAATTCCGGTCGGCTTGAATCACCTGAGTCATTATTTCGCAAAATTCAATTCTTCTGTCATAATCGTCTTCGCTGAGTTGTTGAAGGATTTGTATTTTATAAGGAAAAAACTTATTTAGTTTGAAAGTTTTGTGAATGGAACCTACTGAAATGTGTGTCAATTGTGATACTTTTAGAATTGACGTAGATGGATTCATAGCGAAATGACCTAATATTTCAATTTGCGTACCTTCACCTAAAACCCTTGCTTGCTTATTAACTCGGTTGCATATGGAGCCGGTTTCTTCAAACTTCCTTACCAGCTCTGTCACATACCTGTGACCTACATGTTTGTCAGGGTGTATGACGTTAAATTTTCGAGCTGTTCTGCGAGCACAACGATTTTCAGCGCCATACATGAAAATTATTTCTGTCCTTTCTTGGAGAGTATACACCATTTTAAAGTGAATATTAAACCAAATTTCTGTTAAACCATAAATAAATCACTTGTCAGTGGTAGGCGAAAAGTCACTTTTATAAATTAACTTGTGACTGTTTCGTTTCTATGAGGACGGGTATAAGCATATATGTATTAGTACTATATGGCGCCTTGCCCATTTAACCAATGTAAACGTAGTGAAGCCAAGGTTCCTTGTTCCATCAGGGTCATTTCGCGCAGTGCGCATGCGCGAGAAACAATACATAGTCGTTTGTTTTAACGGGAAAAAAAATGAGGTTATTACATTTGACTTTGACAACTGGGCAGAAATTTGTAAACAAACATTAAAGTTCTTGATTTGTTTAGATTTTGTATATAATTTCGATTGAGAAAAGAAAAAGAACGCAGGTAAATATATTAATAAAACTTTTATTAGATATTTTACAATTATTTATAGCGTTCAACAGCTAAAATAATAGGGTTTTGTAGGATTCTTTGAAGTACATGCAATTTTCGGTAAAAATAGGTAGGTACCTAATTATATCAACGGCAGCAAAGTAAATTATAATCTTTAGGAAATGGACTACCTAGTTATTGTTCCCTCACGAAGTTGAAAGAAAGAAACATTCGGTCTGGGTACATACCTGTAGAACGATAAATCTTTGTTCAAGTTTTTACGCCTGTTTAAAATAATGTAAAATATTCTGTTTTGCCTCGGCATCGTCACAAAATGATCACACTTCACACACACAATCAAAATTTGCAGAAAAGTAAAGATAAACAGTACACAAAAGCTGTTAATAATAACAAATCAACTCGATGAAAGGAGCTGTCAACCAAATTAACATTTGCTAAAGATTTCGAGGTTATGTCGAGCAAAAATGAGACATTGTCACCCTCCAGTTATATGAAATTGTTATTTGACGCGTTTTAGTTTAGAAATGGAAACAAATAATTTGAAAACACTTGGAAGTACGGACTTAATGATTATTTTGCAATTTTTTAGCAAGATTTTTGGTAATTTTATCATTGCTCTAATTTTCTAAGGCTCACTCTTCTGCCCTGTTCTAAAAAAATAAAAGTACATTTGGCAATACCCTTACGGTGCATGCGCACAAGCCGAAATAACCCTGAATCTTCTATCTCTGTTGTAGCTTCAAGATATTCAGGGTAATAGCCATATAGTACTATATAATAAATATATGGGTATAAACCGCCAACGACCGTGATGTATTTAAGTTGTAAGTAATAAAATGTAACAAAGCGAATTCTGAACATAAAGTCGTATTTAAAATATTTTGATATTTAAAAAACTGTTAGATTTGGCTATAGGATATGTAATAAAAGAGTGTTTATTATTTGTAGGGGAATCCAGAAATACGATAAAAATTATGTGTTTCCAATAAAAAAATACAAAATGGCATACGTCCAGCTTTTTTGACGCATCCTGTATAAATAAAAATATGATGAAAAATTTACCCCCTTAAAACAAAAGTTGACATGTTTTGACATTTCGTATCAAAGTAGTTATTTCTACCTAAAACCGGGGTGGCTACTTTGGAAATGAAAATCCTGTATCTATTTGTCTAGACTCTAGACCAAGAATTTTTAGGTTTAATTAATTTTTGAACAACGTGCTTCACCGTTTTCATTATTAAATGGACCTATAAGTAACTGTTTCACAGGGAGTCAATGCAACCGGCTAACGGCCACGTCGTTGATTCATCCCCAGCACAGCAAAACATACCGTTACAATGTTACCGTGAAACTAAAGCTTGAATTTTTGCTGACCGAGTTGAAATGAAATACATACACTGAAAAACCTGTTGACCAAGGGCCAGTGTCCAGCATAAGCGTTGTTAGTAATATTTTATCTTCTTGAAAAATATCAAAGAATTTCGTACCACATCATTAGAGATACTATTAACTTAATCACCATAATTTGCAAGCAAAAAATGATCTATAATTATATAAAGACCAGAAGGCAGGCATAAGCGACTATCAATCTATAATCTAAATTATTTTAATGTTGCACGCCAAAGTAAAAGTAAATCTAGATCAATAAAATTACTTAAATTACCAGACGCGCAGCCGGACATAAGAAAATCTTTCTTTTATTGTCGGCAATGCAAATTATCTTGTCATTCATGATTTATCGGCAATTTTACATTAGTTTACCATCTACAGAGGGACAGAAAATAGTTTCTTGAAGTAGGTTTAAATTTGGATGTTCATTTCCTTCCTCGCCAGTTTTGACGTATTACGCATCATCAGGGTAGATTATCAAGCTAGTATCAAAACGAACCCGGCATGAAATAATTAAGTGATTGTCAATTAAATGTAAACAAGGTTTTCATGGTTTCGTCGGTAAAGCTAATATAGCACTATGCAGGGTGTCCGGATAAGGATCGGCCATATCTGGCAAACGACCCAAGTAACATAAGTTTTATCACAATCTACAAGAGGTTATTAAGTCTAGATAATAAAACTAGATAACCTTTTCAAAGCTCGAATGAACCCGGCATGAAACCAAAAAGGACCTTTTGTAAAGATTATAAATATCTTCATTAAAACTGACAATAAAACCAACAGTACTTTTGAACTCAAATCTGCAAGATGTTTTTAAGTCTACCACAAAACATTTTATAAAGCCTTCTTAAAACCGTTAGTATTTGCAATCAAATTTTATGCGTGATTTGAAACCATCATAAATAATTTTAATTCTTTGTCGAATACTTGTTGCACTTAAATTGTCAATATCAAAAAATGTCACCAAGTATAGTTAAATATGTCTGCCTCGATTGAAATATCTGCATGTGCTAACATTTTATTATTTAATATTAATAAACCTAGTAATCAAAAATTGTCAACTCCGGCCACTTTATTGATAAAGTATATAAAAAAAACACGCGCCTTTCATTTGTTAGCTTATTAATTACTATTTACAATTAATAAGAAAAATTGTAACCCTAGTTTTAGCTTAATCAGTATGATTTTGGGCTATTTAGGGGTTTATATAACATATTAACATATTTTTAATGTTGCCCTAACTTTGTTCAAACATGTCTGCCGTAGTTAACGGAAAAAAACATGTCTGGAAAATTAATAAAACTGTCTATTTTAATAGAATGCCCTATTAAGAGTTTGTGGGTTTGTGAAATATTTTTATAAAGCAAAAGGTTTTAACTTAGCTCACTTAAGCTACCAAAAAACTATTAGGTTTCAAGGAGCCTTTACCAATTATCGTCCAAAGTAAATAGTATTTATGATAACATATATTAAGGGTAAGACTACTTAAGAGTTATTCGGTTTATTGCTTGATCGCAAGGAGTACCTACTTAAAAACCATATTTTAAAACTCCCATTAAACCCAAAGATTTATAGATGTCTACCACGAAACTTGAAAGATTTAAAATTCTCTATTAACCTTAATGAGTTTATTGTGGTTTTGATTAATGCAGCAATTAAGTGGTTATATAACCAATAGGTCTTAAAGAGCAAAAAGATTTAACAACTTTCTTTAGAGATAACTTGAAGGCCTTTTTTTAAGTACATATCGCTATCATAATAACATCGTATGTGAAATTTTTCATGTTTTGAGATATTAACAGCAACATATGTAAAAATGGTCCATTGTACAATATGACTGAAGGTTGTAAGTGATTTTTAACGGAAAAATCTAAAAACTACCAATACTTAAATCACGTATGTGCCAAAATAAGTTTTACAATATGGAAGATGGTCGTATGTACAGTCAGGTGAACATAATATACGAGAATCAGTAGCACATTAGTCATATGAGTATCACATAAAGTCGCATGTGCATACATATTACACATTCGCTGGGGAGATATTCTCTGCATCTTGTCTCGAGTGAATCCTGTTTTGAGTCCTTGTAGCTTCTACAGATCGTAGTACTGTTTCTGATCTGACTGCACTTATGTAAGATTGAAGTTGTTCAATACTTCTTCTGAGCGCTTCTATTTTCCTCTGAATTCTTTGCTGCCATGCGGGAATTCGGGCTTCGGCTCTTGCCTGGTGGTCATTTTGCTTTATTTTCGCTCCAGTTGACTTGGCTACTGCTAATGCTACCCAGTATATTACTGTGTGTATTGCTCTTGTAACATACTCTGGTAGGATTCTGTTGTTCATTACCTCTAGTGTGGCTACTAGTTTTTTCGAGGAGTTTAGCTTGGGTAGTGGTGGTCTACACAGTGGATATGTGCCTTCGTATTTCATTTCAGCTCTTCTCATGTCCATAGCCAGCTTTTCGACGAGCTGTTAGTTTTCTCGTGGGTTTTCAATCAGCTGCTCTTCTTGCTGGTCCCGATCTTCAGGTTGTAATTCAGCTTGTTCATTTTCTTGGTCTTCGGATTGTGGCGGTTCTGCTGTATTTCTTGCATTTTCTTCGCCAATTTCTTATTCTTGGATTTCTCGTTCAATTTCTCTCTTAATTATGTTTAATCTGGTCTCTGAAATGAGTCTATTTCTGAGTATTACTCTGTACTAATCTGCTACTCTTTGCTCTGAGACTTGGACAGAAACCAGCGTGCAGTCTTTGACGGTATCCGGTCGTATCTTGTTCTAGTTGCGTCCCCCTGTAAAAAGTACGCATTATAGTTTCATTAATGGCTATTGTCCACATCATGCGCTGTCTAGGACGTCCCGCTTGGGCGAGCACTGGCTGTAGCTCTTGCGCAGCACCTTCGGCGCTCGAAGTGCTGGTTTTGTTTGACTCCTTGGCGTTGCTTCTTCTATTACTATTATTATTATTATTATTTAATTATAATAATAATAATAATAATATGATTATTAGGTATATACTACGCCTAGCAAAGTATCTATCAAGATCACCGCTAGAATAGATTCACTTTTACCTTTAAAATATTAGTAATTATACTATCAAAAGTTTCGTAGGGATTAGTTATTTACTTTTCATGTTTTTTTTTATCGAATTTCTATTATTTTTTGGAATAAAAAAAACCTTGCACTTGAGGCATGAAGTCGTAAATAACAACTTACCTAATTTCACTTTTACTTATAAAAGGTCGTATACGAATTAATTTTTCAAAACTTCTTGAATAAATTAGTTTTTTGACAACGGTAACGCAAAAAATATAACTCTTGATAATGAATCCAAAATCAAATCAGTTATATTTCACATTAATGCGAAGATATTGTACAGTGAAACTTTCCAATTTTACAAGTATATTTATCTCAAAACCACTAATTTGAACATACGACCTTATGTAATTACGGTAACGATATTATCTGCAGATAAATTGGTATGCACAAAACAAATAATAAAACCCACTTCGGTTTATTTACCTTTTTAAACCTGTAATAAAACCCTATTAATACTTATTGGCATTTAAATTGTTACTAGGGATACTTCTCATAGCTAAAAAAAAATACTCACAACTATAAAAATTGCTAAAAGAAATTCATTAAAAATAATTTTCGCTGCAAGAGGGTGCTCATTTATATTTAAAAGTTCATTTTACGACAAAAAATGTCACTTAACCGTAGAAAAATATATAAATAATTAAAATCAGTAAAACGTTCATTACAACTTTTGTTAATGGTATTCTTTTAAATCTCGTCTTATGTGGGGGAAGCCTTTAGGATATTTTTAAAAAACTGTCGTTATGTCGTTATGTCGTTATCATTCACCAGATTTTCTTAAACTTGAACCTGTTTAGGAGGAAATTCCTTGGAGTTTATATAAATTATTCAGGAATTGTCACAAGTTTCCTAATAAAATTTTAAGATTACGATGTTATTCAATCTAACTTATTTCTTAATTTTTCTCGGTAATTTCAAATTGGATGATAAACCTTTTTTTAATTATTATAAGAGACAATTTTCATTTAAAACGACTCGTCTAAACCGCATATTAATATAACCAACGGTTTAAGAGTTATTTTGATTTTTCCATAAGAAATTATTCAGTTTTCATTTAGCAGTACCTGGTATACCCACAATAAGCATGATAACAACTAACTTCATGACCTGCGGTATAATAAACTACAGAAAGGTATAATAAAGGTATATAAGTTTACCGATATAACAATATTCTTTCTGTTCACCAGTCAGGATTTCGAAAGAATCATAGCTGCATAACAGCCTTGACAAAAGTTTAGATGATATTTTTATTGAAAATAATAAAAATAATTGGAGTGTTTTAGTTCTACTTAATCTCTCCATAGCATTCGATCTTACTAATCACGAACTGTTGTTGGCATTATTGGGTTACCTAGGATTTTCTAAAAGTACATCTACCTGCCAGGCTCCAAGCGGTCTCGGTTCGTAAAGGACTATCATAGCTTGTACAGGTACCAAGCTGAGTTCCATAGAGCTCTGTGATGGGTCCACTATTATCCACCCTGTACACGTCACAGTTCTGTAAGGTACTTAGACAATGTTCATCGCATTTTTACGCTGAAGACACTCGGATCTATTTCTTTTTTGAACCTAATAAGATACAAGCCGCCTGTATAATTAATCAGGAACTTGGAATCCCTTTCTGATAATTTCAACAGGTACTGTCTTAAACTGAGCCCTTTAAAAACACAAATCATGCCATTTGACAGAAACACTGCTAGGTCCAGACGTTTAGACGATGTTAACGTAGTCCTTACACAGACAGAGTCCCGCTGCTTAACAAAAAAAATCAATCACTGTTAATTAATGAATCATTTAACCTCGACAATGCAATGTCGCGATACAACGTGATCTTGAAAACGCAAATTCTATTGTTTATTGTTGTTTATTTATACTGTGTTACACTAAACTAAAATTATTGGAACGTGACGAGCGGTCCAACTGAAACGATCCGAGATTCACCTAATTTCGATCAGCACGCGACATCAAAGACGATCGCAATTGCCATTGCATTGTAACCGTTGCTAATGGGAATTCTAATAGGAATTGTAATCCACATAGTAGAGGCATAAAGGTAATAAAAGAACTTTGAGACGTTGATAACATTTTTGAAATGGGAATTAAATAAGGAAATAGAAATCCTTTCACAGAGGAAACTATATAGAGGCATCAATTTCTGAAGGAAGGGTCGTTGACTTGCTGGGCTTTATTTTAACGGTGCACAGGTTAGTTCAGGTTAGTTTCGGTACGATAACGACGGAAGTTGAAGGTGGGAAATAATAGGTTTGATGGTAAGAAAACGGAAAAATCCGACCCCCAAATCATAGCTGTTCATCTAGACAAACGGTACACGATTCTTGAAATTTTTCCGATTTATACGGAAAATTTCGCTCTCTCTCTATATGTATGCAACAGATAAAGGGGAAGTTTCTGGATAATAACAAACAGGACTTTTTTTTACGATTTCCTGTATTTTCTCGGTACAGAAGTTTTTACAATAAAGAAATCAAAATCTTCACGAACATCACACATGTTTAGAAGGAAAGTCAACGACGGTTTCCCGTAGCTTTACAGGGTAATTTGGATCTAACTGAACTGAACCTGAAGTCTGAACTAATCTAAATTTGAATATCTCCACTGTAAGCGCAATTTCAACAACAGTTAAGGAAAATAAATTATTAGAATCATCTTGAAACAAACGTTCTAATTCAAAGAGAGTTGTAAATGTGTGAAGATTGGATATTAGTTCTATCCGTGACACTATTTATGGAATGTACGAAACAAGTAAGTTGTATTATTAAAAAATTATAATATTTTACATCGATTATTCATAAGCTGTAACTTGTTTAGAACATCGTGTAACTTTGACAACTCTAAGTTAGAAATTAAAAGACAGAAAACTGTTTGATGGTTGTCTTAACTCTTTAAAAAGCCTCTTCAAGAAAATGGGCTTCGGATTGTAAAAAGATGAACTGAGGCAAGGGCCTATGGAACTTTCCCATGTAGCTTTCAAACGACTGGTATTTTTGAAAGAATATATTAAATTTTCCGTATAAATCGGAAAAATTTTAAGAATCGTGTACCACTTGTCTAGATGAACAGCTATGATTTGGGGGCCAGAATTTTCCGTTTTCTGACCATCAAACCTATCATTTCCCCCCCTTCAACTTCGGTCATTATCGTACCGAAACTTTTATTCCCTTCCTCACACCTGTGGGTGGCGTTCAACGCAAGGAAAGAGTGTTTTTAGTAAATCTGTTAATAACAGCATCATAAAACAGTAGATGCTGCGACATACCGTGAATGATAGTCTCAATTATTATAAGTATGACAGGTACGCAACCAGATCCAAGTCCAAGAGCCAATCTTGGTATATGACATTAAACCGTCCTTACTAAAGACAAACAAACCTTCTTAAAGTACTACAGAGCATGCTAAAGACCCCTTGCTTTATGGTTTTAGCGACATCTATTGTTATATTTACATGAAGCCAATCAAGCACAAATCTCGTCTTCACCAAATTATTGAACGTCGAACCATCACACTTCTTGACAATCAGAAATTAGTTGAAGACTGAAAGGGATCAAATTAGTGCTAGGAATCAAACTCGAATAATTCGACTATTCGAATAGTTAAATACTCAAATACCGAATATTTTTCTTTAAAATTATTCATGTGTTCGATTATTCGAGTATTCAAATATTTGAAAATTTGATTAATTGCCTGTTAAAATGTTTCAATATTCGAGTATTCATTTATCAAATATTTTTACTTTAAAATTATTTAATGTTACGTGTATACCAGCCTTTAAAAATGTTTATTATACAGAGTGTTATTTAATAAGGGTTCGATATTTTACACGACGATTCCTCAGTTATTTATAAGGTGAAAAGTTCATATAAGCATGGGTCCGCAAGCCCTTCATTTTTGAGATACTAATAATACAACTTTTTTGTTCCTTGAATTGTTTTTTTTATCTTGCTTCGTTTTCGACAGAAAAAATTAAAACCACTTTATTGCGTGTACAAAAAAAATACCTCAAAGTTAATTAAAACATTTAGGTAAATTAAAAATAAAATTGTTTTTTTACAAAATAATACAAAAAAAAATGCAACAGTTAATCACAGCAAATGTTGAAAATGGCCACTTTCCGGTAAAACGTACGATTGCAACTGATTTTTTTAAAAAACCTTTAACACCCTGTATGTCAAAAACGGGGCAACTCCGGACACATGTTCATATGAACTTTTTCTCTTAGAATATCATAAGGAATCACCCCCTTAAGTTACTTATCGTACTTCTAAAACACCCTGTATAGTGCCTATTAGGGTTGCAACCGATGAAAAGTTCGCTTGAAAAGTTGGTAAAATTTTCGGAAAAGTTGGAAAAGTTCGCTAGTACCTTGGAAAAGTTGGAAATTTCGGTAGTAGGCGATTCCCCGCGACGTCAAAAAAGGGAAATATTTACTTTACTTACAAAATAGAGGAAAATCAGGGACTTAGGGAGTCTCCTTCATTGGAATATTTGTTATTCTTTTATATATATATACACTGCGCCACATATTTAACGCACAACCAAAAATTGGTCTCAACTTTGATGTTATGTATTTTCGAAATCTGTTGCTCGTTTTTATTAATTTTTCTTTTTAATTGTAGGTTTTTTTCTTAAGAATTTTACTGTCTTTATTGTTTTGGTTAAAAAAGTAACTTTGGTATTATACCGGGTGTTATAAGAATGCTGTGATTTTTTACGAAAATTCAAAACACCCTGTGGGGTATACTAGACACTGCAAGATATTAAATTTCACGAAAATGAAAGTCTTATGTTTCCTTTACATTTTCTTTTTTGATTCATTTGTTTATCACTGTTACTTTATTAAATACACTGTTTTGAAACATCAAGTGTTTTATTTACCTAAAATTCACTTATCGGTAAAGAAGCAGGCTATGAAAATGAAAGAAACGTCATAAAGTGAAATCTAACAGAAGTGTCAGTTTTTGTTGTTCAACAATAATTTGTGTATGTGGATAATGGAACGGTAATCTAGAAATTTATCTCGTGATGAGTGTGTGGAGGCAGTTACATTACATGGTGAAGGGTGGAGTTACAATCGCATAGCTGTAAGGTTGGGAGTATATCACACTACTACCGCCGAACGGACTTGGTAATTGTAAATGGAAATCTCAATTCCGAAAGATAAATTACAGATATTCTTAAGGAACATGTTGTGCCTTATGCACCCTACATAGGACCCAATTTTTTGCTTATGCACGACAATGCGTGTCCCCACACTGATTTTATCGTAAGAAATTATCTTGCAGAAGTAGGAATAAATAATATAGAATGACCAGTTCGTACCTGACCTAAAACCCATTGAACATATTTGGGATTTTATTGGCAGGCGGTTACAAAGTCAACAACGATAACCTCAAAACTTACAAGAATTGGGCGAACGACTTATCGAATTATGGCATGGCTTCGATCAGAACGAAATAAGAACATCAGTTTTAAGTATGAATCAAAGATGTCGGGAGGTCATTCGGGCCAGGGGTGGAAACATCAGATATTAATTCGTTATTTTGCCTTTTTTATGTTATTTTTATTGTTATTGTGTTAATAAAAGCAATTTGTTCATTTTGCGGTGTTAATATTTTTCTACTAAAGAATGTAGGTATATTTAATAAAAAACACGTTTAACTAAAAACAGTGTATTTAATAAAGTAACAGTGATAAACAAATGAATCAAAAAAGAAAATGTAAAGGAAACATAAGACTTTCATTTGGGTGAAATTCAATGTCTTGCAGTGCCTAGTATACCCCACAGGGTGTTTTGAATTTTCGTAAGAAATCGCAGCATTCTTATAACACCCGGTATAATACCAAAGTTACTTTTTTAACCAAAACAATAAAGACAGTAATATTCTTAAGAAAAAACCCTACAATTAGAAACAAAATTAATGAAAACGAACAACAGATTTCGAAAATACATAACATCAAAGTTGAGACAAATTTTTGGTTGTGCGTTAAATAAGTGGCGCAGTGTATATATAATATATTTTTGTAAGTATTGGTTATATTTTTAGTATTTACTTTTACTTGTATTGAGAGAAATTGTATTTTTGTCCAATTATCTTGTATTTGGGATTTTCCTGCTAGAGAATAAAATAAATAAATTAAATAATGACAAAGCTGGGCCGTCGGCGAACATAACAGACAATACGGGGAACCCCGGTATTCATTACCGACTCGTGTAAATCCCCGCGGAAGTCGCCAAGCGTCGGCCGTAACTAAAGCGGACAATTTGAAGCTGCTTACAACAAACCATAACACAAAGACCACGACTGCTGGTGAAGATGGTCCCCAAGTCCTTTCAACCAGCAGCACTGCCAACACTGATCAAGTACCCTTTGAGTCTGGTTTAGGTTTATCCGCCTCTGCCAGCAGTGCCAGTATGGTCACGAAGAGGTTGACAAGGTCAAAATGTGGGATTCCTGCTCCTGCCAAACAATCTAAAATCTTTAGCAGAGAGTCAAGAACTAGAATCGACAAATGATGAGTATGGGCCAGGGTCAGATTCAGATGAACAATCTACGGAGTCTGATGATTCTATCGCTATTTATGAAGATTCTTCGTTTAGCAGTGATGATGGTGATTCATCTTAGGTTAGGAGGCTTTGGTCGTACTCTTAGGTTATATTTTATTGTTTGTTGTTTTGTTTTATTGCTTATTTTCGTTTATAAATTATATAAATAATATGATAGATAATAAAAGGTTGGGTCAGTATTTTATTTACATAATTTCCACACAAGAACACATCACAATGCAAGATGCAACCTTAAAATTACCGTAAAGCTCAACTTTTCCAACTTTTCCGAACTTTTCTTGAAAAGTTGATCGAACTTTTCATCAATTCCAACTTTTCCGGAAAAGTTGCAACCCTAGTGCCTATACTTAAAAAAATTTCATTTTTTTTAAATACGTGTAAGCTGAAGCTAAAATTTAAATTAAAGGTATTAAAAGTAAAATAATAAAATTATTTAATGTGTGAATATCACTACGAGTAGGTATTCGAATATTTGAATATTTGAATATTCGATATCGAATATTTGAATACTCATAGATGATATTCGAATATTGAATAATTTGATTATTTGAATAATAAATAAAGTTAGTATTTGAATACTTAAATTTCAGAAATTCCCAGCAGTAGATCAAACTCCTTAAACTAGTGTAGTTTTGAAAAACAGAGCACTAATAATCACTCTAGAAATGCATTTAATACGCCACTACATTTTAGAAGTTTCGAGACAAATCATTAATGGATTGTGTAAAAGACCAGTTTAAATGATTCAAAATGCTAGAGGCCTTTATAATAAAAAAATTTAAATACACATCAAAATTTAACTCGGCATATAATTATCTATGATTATACCAACAACTTTCTGACTTAGTTATTAATAAAAAAAATCATCTAACAACCCAATTTATCTGGGTTACTTATACCGTGCCTTACCAGGTAGGTATTCAAGCTACAGTTAGGTGAGAGTCCCATTTGAAAAACCAGCTAAGCAGAAACTTATTACAATTTGTTAATTACTAGTTAGTATAAAGTAAAAGGTGTCAGTGTTCGCCTATAGGTTTCGTCAGAACGTTATGAACCGTTCACAATGCTGTATATTGTTAGACTATCTGTTTGCAGCAGAAGTGAACAAATCTGATTGCCCAAATATGACATTTTCAAAATTATATAAATATAACAGAGTCATTGAACTAAATATATAACAACTATTATAGTTTAACTGATACATTCAAAAAACTCAATTAATATGCATTCGGTCCAGTGTTAGCATATTACCCAACTATTTGCTTCATTACCACAGAATCCATATTTTTATAAACAGCAGATTTTTCAACCCGTTTCTACCACTCTCGCAACACGCAGGAACTATCTATTTTCAATTCTCGAATTAACCTGAATGGGTAGGTGCACCGGTTGCAAGACCTTGTAAAATACCTTTGTTCGGTAATTTGTCTATATTATACGAAATACCGTGTAGCAAAAATGGTGCATAATCGGCAGATGAGCGGTTTACTGCAACATCGCATAGTCGACAATAATAATTGACGCCTCCTTAAAATTGTTAATAAATGAGAAAAAAAGAAATTTCTCAATATCGCATTCCAAAGAAATTGACTAACTTGTTTTTTGAATTTTTTGAGGACAACTTGTATTGCAATTGTTTGGCTACTTCTGTCTGGTTGTAATATTATTTTGAGTGCGTTTGCTGCTTCTCGTGTGAGTGTGTATGTAATGAATACTTTTTTAAGATTCGATTTATCATAAATCTAGTTAACACTTTTTCTCATATAGTTTTATTGTTTCTTGACGTAAAAGCTTGTGATTTTGTTTTGTTTTGTTACTACTACTATTGTTCTTTTTTTCTTCTTCTTTTTGCATTAAATTGTCTTGTTTTTACATGTTATGTATGTTAGATACATGTATGATAATACCCCATTATACAGGGTCGTTGGTATGGAAACGGTCGATTATTTCTTAAAGTACAACAGCTAGCAAAAAATATTAAAGACAAAAGTTTTAGGGTTATTTATAGTCTATTAGAATTTAAAAAAATTAAGTATACAGGATGAGTCAGAAAGCCGTAGAGAAATAAAGTTACTTTTTACTACATCTCAGAATATTTTTGGATTTTACATAAAATTACAATTATTTTTTATTAAGTGCATTATAAGTCTAAACCTAACAGTTTCTGAGATATCGACTTTTAAAAAGTGAAATTTTTAAACTTTGACAGCTGCTAGCTTTCTAACGGTATGTCATAAAGCAAAACGGCTTACATGTCCCTATTTTACTTTTTTATTATCTTTCGAAAATTACCAACTTCCGGTTAAACCGGAAGTACTATATTTCCGGCTTTTGAGCTACATCCGGTTTAACTGGAAGTTGACACTTTTAGAAAGAGAGTTGAAAACTAAGATACGAACATGTAAGCCATTTTACTCTAAGACGTACTGTTAGAAAGCTAGAAGCTGTCAAAATTCAAAAATGTCATTCTTCAAAAGCCGATATCTCAGAAACTGTTAGGTTTAGACTTATAATGCACTTAATAAAAAATAATTGTATTTTTATGTAAAATCCAAAAATATTCTGAGATATAGGGTGTTTCATTAAAAAAAAGTAACTTCATTTCTCTACGGCTCTCTGACTGATCCTGTATACTTAATTTTTTTAAATTCTAATAGACTACAAGAAACCTCCAAACTTCAATCTGGAATATTTTTTGCTAGCTGTTGTGCTTTAAGAAATAATCGACCGTTTCCATACATACCAACAACCCTGTATATAAGTGTAAAGCTTTTTGACGGGCAGTATTCTAAAAGAGATGCCAGTAAAGCATTAAAAAAAAAAATTGAATAACTGTTGGTTCTAGTATCCAGTGGTTTTTATAATATTTTGAACACATATTTTAACCATTTGGTGTGCTTTTTATTGGCATAGACAAGACATCCATTTATGGCGCACGTAAGAACAAAGAATTTGAAGTTCAATTTCAATTTGATAACCTCAATGGTTTTTTAACCCTACTGTATAGATACTGACCAAGGAAACGCAGTAGAATGAAATGACGATATTTACACCGCATCTATCGTCAAACCTTTCACCACACAAATAAATAAAATACCTATGGTAATTTATTTCAGTAAAAATATCGGAAACGTGACTCGATCTAAGGTCAATGAATATATTCACGTGTATAGTTTTAAATAAGAAGGACTGACGTGTGTGGATAGGATAAAGAAAAAAAATAAACATAAATCCCGTGTCCACCGGGATAGGTTACATGAAGTTTACCTTGAATTTACCGTTTATTTTATTGTCGCTTGTGCAGATGCTTCTTGTTGCTCGTGCAAGCTTTGTGTGTGTCTTCTTTACGATTTTCTTGAAACATCTTTAAATTGCTTATGTTTAAAGTATGATCTATACTAGCTAAATGCCTAGGGAACCAAAATCAAAGTTGCCAAGCTATTAATGACAAATATTAGTTAAAAAATAACTTAATTTAAAAGCAGCAACGCAATGTCCTGAACTTTGATTAATATTTATCACTCCACAACACCTAACCGAAACGAACGCAATTTAATTCCTTCTTCCTAATAATTCTTTTACTGTCACCTGTTGAGAAAAAATGACGGCGAGATTGTTAATACATTCTAGAAATATATGATTTAAGTCACTCCGTACATTACAAGTATCGCACAATTCAGAATTTCAAAGGATAGCAGGCATGCCAGTATTTATTTGGTAAAGTAGGTTGAATCTGTGCATAACTGGAGGTGTTGGATAAGGTGTAATTGTACCATCTATGAGTCCATTTCCATCTTTAAGTCGAGCATTGGCCATGTTAAAACCATCGAATATGTCGAGTTACTAGGCAATTTCACTTCCATTAATAATTGCATATTTGGCTAGATAATCAGCATATGTATTTCCATGAAGGCCTGTATGAGCCTTTGCTCATACGGATATTACATTGTGTCCCTTATATCTTAGTCTGTAAATAGATTTTAATATCCAATAGTATAGGATTGATCTTATAATTCCAACTAGGAATTCCAGCGAGAGCTGATAAAACAGATTTGGTTGGAATTAACATTATTTTGAGATGCAAACTCCAGTGCTTTCAGAATTGCTAAAGCCTCAGTTCTGTAAATTCAGAAGTATTTGTTAACTTTAAATGTTAAGGATATATTGTCACGCTGAACATAAAAGGCAGCACCACTTCCTTCTAGATTCTTAGAGGCGTCCGTATAAATTACTGAAGAGTCCTCGATGACAGATAATTCTGCATTAAGTATACGTTTGGTAGTTGTTGAATTCTCTTGGTACACAGAAAATTTGACGGGTATGTCTGTGAATAGTCGACACTCAATAAGGTAACTTGTGCTATACTAGATATTATCTGATTATGTTCTCCAAAAGCAACGCACAAAGGTGGAGAAGACTTCTTAGTCCAATATTTGTTCATCAAGTCTAAAGTGTTGACTAGAGATATTTGGTCTTATAGAGTGGTTTGTAAGTATCTATGTGTTGGAGCAACGTGTACCAACACGCTAAAGACAATAGGTTGGTAAAGGCTGTGTGCGTGCGATTTTAATCTCTGCTATTTTTGTTTGTAAATAACATAAGGGTTATAATTTGTTCGCGATGGCTTTTACGTGGGCTCTACGAGTTTAAGGCCTTTTTGGGCTATTAAGTAGTGCATTCTAAGATGGCTCCGTGAAGCAGGGGCTTTTACGTATGCTCTACGATTTAAGGTCTTTTTGGGCAATTAACGATTTTCTTTAAAGTAAAAGTAAGCAGCCGATTTCTCGTTATCTGATGTACGAAATTGAACTCCTTACGATACCGGGGCGTTTCTGTGATGTATGTATATGATGTGATAGTTAGGGAAAACATGTAAAAAAGTGTGAACGTTAAGTATCGACCAGTGAATTTGTCGTGAATCCTTGCAACATGCTACCATAACCTGCATTAAGGAACGAAACACAAGTGTTTAAGTAAGCAATTGTTTTAATCAACGGTAGCAGAAAATTAACGAATTAGTGAGCAAGCCTATTGGCCACGCAGTAAAAATTAATGTATCCACTAGGGAATTAGCCAGTGTTTAAAAATAAATTTAGTGCTGAGAAATTCTCTCCTTAGGCAAAGTGGTAATTCCAAGGATTCAGCTAAAAGCGCTTTAGTGTGTGTTGATGTGTGTGACTGGGGCCAAAGAGCAAATACAAAGGTAGAAAACCAGCCGACTGAGAAAATGGAAATCCGTCGTGGTGTAAGACAAGGATGCATCCTATCGCCACTACTATTCAACCTGTATAGCGAAGCCATTTTTAAAGAAACCTTGGAAGAAGAATCGGTAGGGATAGTTATTAATGGAGAAGTGATAAATAATATGAGATATGCTGATGACACCGTCTTGTTAACGAGCAATCAAAGGGACACACAACATCTTCTAGAGAAATTAAATGATCGATGTAACGAATACAGTCTAAAGATAAATTTTAAGAAAACCAAGTTAATGGTAGTTACAAAGTTCCCCAAAATCACAACCATAATATAAACGTGTCAGTAGCAAACACCTCAATAGAGAATGTGCAGTCATATAAATATCTGGGAGCCTGGATAGAACAATCGGGTGACCAAACAACAGAGATAAGAGCGAGAATAGAGACAGCCAGATCAACATTTACGAAAATGAAAAAGTTGTTCACCAGTCGAGATATCAAGATTGGACTTAGGATAAGAATGCTGCGATGTTACGTGTTTTCTGTGCTTTTGTATGGAGCGGAGGCATGGACCCTTAAGAAGAATCACATGGACAAACTACAAGCCTTCGAAATGTGGTGCTACCGTAGAATGTGGCGTATCCCCTGGACAGATAAGATCTCTAATGTGGAAGTTCTAAATCGGATGAATAAAGAATGTGAAGTCATTAACACCATAAAAGAGAGAAAGCTTCAATGTCTAGGTTATATACTGAGAGGACCCAAATACACACTTCTCCAGCTGATAGTTCAGGGGAAGATTGGTGGAAGGAGGAATATTGGAAGACGCAATGTGTCTTGGCTTAAAAACCTAAGGGACTGGTTTAACTGTAGCAATGTTGAGCTCTTCCGAGCTGCAGTCAATAAGGTCCGGATAGCTGTGACGATAGCAAACCTCCGATAGGAGATGCACTATAAGAAGAAGAAGTGTGTTGATAGCATAGGTCCCAAGTAAACTCTTAATGCTTTATACTCTATTCTGTCCATTTTAGCAAGTGTGGTCCCATAAAGAATGGAGCCATGGTCAATAATTGAGCGAATATATGCCTTATAGAAAACAAGAGCAATTATAACATCACAAGCCCATCAAGTTTTACAGATTAATCGTAGTAAATTTATACCCTTTTCAACTTTTGTCGTTTAAGATACAATGTGTTGTTTCCAAGTAAGTTTTTTTTTATCTAGATCATTCCCAAATACTTCACAACTGTATTGACTGACATGTCTTTGTTACAGAGACTAATATTAGCAATATTTGGGGTGTTAATTCGAGTAAAAACACAAAATTTGGATTTCTCCGAGACACCTCAAGGACCATTCAAGAAATTTGGAAAAAGTCCCTTCAAGAATATCAATTGCTAAATTATATCTATGATTTTCAGTATAGATACGCTCAATTTCAATTGTAATAAAACCAAGAGTATCGAAATGATGACTTACCTATTTGCTTGAATATTAAGTAAAATTAATTTAAAATCCCAGGTTCTTCACCATATTTATAAAATTATTTAAATACAGAGTGACACAAAAGTCGCGCATAACGCCTGTATTTTTTGAATTACCTCGTATACGAAAAAGTGACCTTTATGAAAGTTGTTCAGTAAATTATTCGCCACATTTCTACCTGTATGAATTTATTCTGTCATTTCTGGTTTGGTTGCCATAGAGACTAACTTACCTTTTTTTAAATCGAACACCCTGCATATGATTGCATATTTGGATTCTACTGGGAAAACTCTGAATTTTTTGTATTTCAAATTTTCACCTATCTGCAAGCGTTTCCGACATAACGACAGCTCAAAAATGAAAAACTTCCTAATTATAATTATTCCTACCAATTGTCAATTTTGAGTTCCTGTTTAATTTTCTGTTGTCTGATTTCTAATTTATTTACACTATGGTTCATCTGAATGAAAAACAACGAGTTGAAATTTTAATAATGAGCGGTTACGGAAATATGAAGAGATCCCAAGATCAGGTTTGTCAACTTTTCAATGAATTATATCCAAAAAGGCCTCCAATAAATCAGTCAACGGTGTGTCAAGTTGTAAAGAAATTTCGAGAAACAGGCAGTGTTAGGAAAGCCGCTAGATCAGGTCGACCTAAAACAGCAACCGGGGGAGACAAAGCTTTGGATATTATGCTCTCAATACATGATATCCAACACAATCATCCAGACCAATGGCAATGGATTTTAATGTGTCTCATCAGTCAGTGATAAATTTGCTTAAGTAGGAGTAGTTGCATCCCTACAAGATAAAGTTGGTGCACGAGTTAAACAAGGACGATTTTGATAGAAGAGCTAATTTTGTGAGCTGATGATGGAAAGATGCAATAACGATAATAACTTCGCAACAAATACTCACTGGTTCCAGGAAGGTCATACTCAGAGGCCCGAGAAAGTTATTGTTTGGACGGGCATAGTTGGTAGACATATTGTGGGATCCTTTTTCATAGATGGTAATTTGAATGGCGAAAATATCTGAACCTCCTCAGGAATCACATAATTCATTTTTTAAGAATGGTTTTACCGGGTGTAAATAATGGCATTAACAAACAGGACGTCTATTCTCCAGCTTGAGAGAAGTGATCGCTCTCTCGAGAGAAGGGAACATTCATATCGCATGGTTTGTTCTCTTGCATGTAAAATACCGTATTCTCGAGCATATAAATGTCATAGCAACGTTGTCAGATTTAAATTGCTGATAAGCATGTTTTGTATGGTCAAAACAAAAATGAGGTTATTGAGTTTTACCGCATCGATCGAATCCGGACTGTTCTCTTCCTTTTTCCTCAAACAATTATTAAAAACCGACATAGTTTGATTGGCCAAAAGGCTATACTTTTAGTTTCCAATATTCTAAATGGTAATTTCTATGAAGACTGTTATCAGCGTTGCCAGGTCTGGGTAAAATTCCCCAGATCTGACGATTTTTGGACAATGCTGGGGATTTGAGGAAAACTTCTTAAAGAAACACTTATTCTGGGGATTTTTTCCACATCATGACTCCTTCCTTGACATTAAAAATCGCTTCATCGTTTGTAGTTTGTTAGATCAGAGCCCGTCTATATTAAAATAATCAACAAACAAAATTTCAATAAATAATTTTTAATACTTGTAGCGCAACATTTTGCCGTCGTCTATATCGCCGATTATTTGATGAATCAAAAAGTCCTCATCGTCATCGTCATCGAAACCCACTGCCATAATAAACCCTTTATTTTTTTAAAATCGAAACTAAAAATGCCGTAAATACTCAATTCACAGAACAGTAATTGAAATAAATAGCAAACACCGTAAAACCTAACCTAAAATTTCTGTCTGTCGCTAAACGTCAAAATAAAAGCGCTCAAGCGCATCCTTTTCAGCGCACTTCTCTCGACATGATCTCGTTCTCTCAGAAATTTCCGAGAGAACGCGTTCTCCTAACCCTTGATAGAAGTGAGTTGTCATTTTCCCGTTCAAGAATACGGTATAGAGAAAAACGGCATCACTTTTCTCGATGTGATCGATCACATATTTCGAAAATAGGGGTATGGTTCCAGCAAGATGGAGCACCTGCGCATTATGCGGCAAATGTTAGACAATACATAAGCGAACAATTTCCAGGACGTTGGATAGGCAAAAGCGGTGCTATTGACTGGCCAGCGCGATCCCCGGACTTAACCCCGCTCGACTTCTTTTTGTGGGGACACTTAAATAACAAAGTCTACGTTAAATGACTTAGAATCTTTAAAAGTGCTGAAAATCGGGTCATTTCAGAGGACTTCCTTTTAAACGTTGTAGACGGATTTAGGGATCAACTGGCGCTCTGCTTAGCAGAAAATGATGGTCATTTTGAACACCTGATCCACTGCCTCTATCCTTGTCCAAAAAGCATTATCAAATTAAGTATGTCAATACAATCCTGATAAATTCCGATAGAAAAAGAAGTTACGAAATGCATCTTTACAAGACGCCCATGCCCCCTACTGAGTAACATATATTTTAAATACACCTTTTTAATATTGTAGGGTCTTGTTAGATATTATTGTAATTATTCTTTCCTCGCTGAAGGCTCAAGGGCAACATATTAAACCTATAAAGAAAACTAATTTTAAGCCGTGCCTTAAATTTATTATTATTACAGTTTACACCACTGAATTGTAATCATAATCAATCATTAAGTAACCGAAATTTTGCTGTCTAAAGAACAACTTTCTCTACCGCATTATTTTGACAGATGTATTTCTTCTTCAAATATAGAACTCATTGGGCAAATTGAATTGTAGAAACGTCATTATACTAAATAGAGTGATCCAACCATATGTGAGGGTTAAACTTTTCTGCTGATCCAAAGTCCTAAAGATATTTTAATTCACCACTAAAGAATATGTTATGGAATTGTGCATATTTTTGTTGGGAATCGATCAAATATACAGTATGTCCACGGATGGGGTTTACAAGAGGACAAATAGACTAAAAATTGAAAGATACGAAAAAAAGTCACTCTTAATAAACGTATTTGCTTGTCTAAAAAATACGATTCACCATAAGAAACTTCAATTTTTTATACAGGGTGGATAAAAACTGCAAAAATGTTGTTTTGCTTAAGAGTAAACATACTTTATTTTGAAAGATACGAAAAAAATCCACTCTTAATGAATGTGTTTTCTACACAACAAACCGAAGTAGAACAATTCATTAAAATTTTATGGAAGTAGTTCATCTCACAGTGGAGTAATATTTTATTTATGGAATAAAACACAAAGTCTGCTCCACTAATTTAATGAAAAAAGTTCATAATAAAATCCCATACATGTTTCGAAGGCATAAACCTTCATCTTCAGTGGGTTATTATTAAGATGTTATTAATTTATGAAGAGACCTATGACATTGTTAAATTTTTAAACTGAAAGGGGAAGAAAAAAATACAATTAGATAATGTAAAAGCAACATAGGCATCATCAATAAAAGTTTAATATATGGGAAAAGATATTTTGTAAAATTTGGAGATTAATATTAAACCGCGATTACAGTAAAATACATGCAAGTTAGAGACTTACCTAATGTTGCAGAAAATTGTTTTAAGAAAACATATGTAACGTTAATTAAACTAATACATTTTGACTAATAAAAATTAAAAATTTTATAAATAAAATGAATTCAAATTAAATTTTATTTTATTTTAAACTTATTAAAAAACCCAAATTTGACTGGGAAATTGAAATAGGGTACGACCATCATGGTGGAGTCGTACCAAATGGTAGGTAAAAATTTTTATGTAGCTAAAGTGTGAATGGATTATTCTATTTTATTTTTTATATTTTATTCAAAAAAACGGTCAAAAACCGTCGCAATGCGACAATGTCAAAGGTTGTATGTTTAGACAAAAGGAGTAACAACTAAATAAAGAAGGTAGATGTACACTATATGTTAGAAAAGGTGTGATGTGAACTAATATAAAAATCTAAAAAACTAAAAACCTAAAAAACATAGAACTCTGTTAAAGCATTATAATAAGATCATAATGGATGAGCAAGTTAGGACGCCAGTCACAAGAGAGAGTAAAGTGTTTATATTATAGTAACCCACTTCCTAACTTCGCCTTGCTCATCCATTATGATCTTTATTTAGTTGTTACTCCATTTGTCTAAACAGACAACCTTTGACATTGTCGCATTGCGACGGTTTTTGACCGTTTTTTTGAATAAAATATAAAAAATAAAATAGAATAATCCATTCACACTTTAGCTACATAAAAATTTTTACCTACCATTTGGTACGACTCCACCATGATGGTCGTACCCTATTTCAATTCCCCAGTCAAATTTGGGTTTTTTAATAAGTTTAAAATAAAATAAAATTTAATTTGAATTCATTTTATTTATAAAATTTTTAATTTTTATTAGTCAAAATGTATTAGTTTAATTAACGTTACATATGTTTTCTTAAAAAAATTTTCTGCAACATAGGTAAGTCTCTAACTTGCATGTATTTTACTGTAATCGCGGTTTAATATTAATCTCCAAATTTTACAAAATATCTTTTCCCATATATTAAACTTTTATTGATGATGCCTATGTTGCTTTTACATTATCTAATTGTATTTTTTCCTTCCCCTTTCAGTTTAAAAATTTAACAATGTCATTGGTCTCTTCATAAATTAATAACATCTTAATAATAACCCACTGAAGATGAAGGTTTATGCCTTCGAAACATGTATTGGATTTAAATATGAACTTTTTCATTAAATTAGTGGAGCAGACTTTGTGTTTTATTCCATAAATAATTCATTAAAAGGTTTACCTATGTAAAAATTATTTCCCAAAAAGTATTCGCTGGCACACCTCTGACTGGTGAACCTAGTTAAAATAATAATGACACTTAAGGTGATAGGTACTTGTTGTCAATGTCTTTATTTAGTGAAGTTATTATTTAAGTAGAAATGCTATCTACCGAACAAAGAGTTTTATAATACAATGTTATGGGGATGGTCAAGTTTCATACCGCTACGTCATGGAACAATTTACCGAGAAATTTGTAGGAATCCCAATAACTAGAATGACAACCAGCAAGTTAATAAAAAAGTTCCAGAGAACTGGTTTGGTTTTGGATCTCAAGAAAAAAAGAAGAAATACGACCATGATGATGCTGGTACAGTCTTAATTCTTCAATCTATTGAAGAAAATCCTATGACGTCCCTTAGAAATCGTGTTACTCAGTTGGAAGTTGTGAAAAAAAGTCAAATTCAGAAGATCCTTAAAGCAAATAAATTGTATCCGTATAAACCGCACTTTAATCAAAGATTGGAAGAGGGAGATGACGCGAAACGACTTGATTTTTGCTTGTGGATAGGAGACAAAATTTTAAGTGGAAATGTTGATTTTTATAAATGTATCATGTTTTCTGATGAAAGTACATTTTCTACCAATGGAACCGTTGCAACCCAGCACGTAAGGTACTGGTCTTTAGAAAATCCCGGATTCAGAATTATGACGAGAAGACAATATTTCACAAAAGTGAACGTGTGGTGCGCGATATCCATCCATGGCATCATAGGGCCATATTTTTTTGATAACACGTGCAATTGATTATCATTTTTAGAAATACTGGATACATTTTTCAATGATGAACTCAAAAATCTACCATTATATTTTCGACAAAATATGTATTTTCAGCAAGATGGTTGTCCAGTCTATTTCGCTCGTGAGGTTAGAGAACGGCTTGACCGCAGATTTGGTCCAAGGTCGATTGGCAGGAATGGCCCAGTTTTGTGGCCCCCAAGAAGCCCTGACTTAACCTTGGCGGATATGTTTTTATGGGGCCGTTTAAAACAAATTGTTTTTGCTACCGCAGTACCAAATGATATTGAAGTGCTGAAGGGCAGAATTATCCAGGCTATCCAATCGATATCTCAGAAAGAAATCAGAAATTCTTTCACTTATTTGAGAAAGCAATTAGAAAAATGTGTCAAGTATGGGGGTGGAGCTTTTGAGTTATGAAATCGTTATCGTATTCTTTTCATGTTAATAAAAAATGTTCGTATTATTATTATAATTACTTCATTAAATAAAGACATTGACAACAACTATCACCTATTCATTATTCAAGTAAAAACGTTTATTAAGAGTGGATTTTTTTCGTACCTTTCAAAATAAAGTATGTTTACTCTTAAGCAAAATAACATTTTTGCAGTTTTTACCCACCCTGTATAAAAAAATTGAAGTTTCTTATGATAAATCGTATTTTCTAGACAAGCAAAAACGTTTATTAAGAGTGACTTTTTTTCGTATCTTTCAAAATAAAGTATGTTTACTCTTAAGCAAAATAACATTTTTGCAGTTTTTACCCACCCTGTATAAAAAAATTGAAGTTTCTTATGATAAATCGTATTTTCTAGACAAGCAAAAACGTTTATTAAGAGTGACTTTTTTTCGTATCTTTCAAAATAAAGTATGTTTACTCTTAAGCAAAATAACATTTTTGCAGTTTTTACCCACCCTGTATAAAAAAATTGAAGTTTCTTATGATAAATCGTATTTTCTAGACAAGCAAAAACGTTTATTAAGAGTGACTTTTTTTCGTATCTTTCAATTTTTAGTCCATTTGTCCTCTTGTAAACCCCATCCGTGGACATACTGTATATTAATTTGGCAAAAACAGCAACTTTTATTACCAAAATATCTAATGTCTCATGAGATTAAATTTCCAACAGTACCTATTAAAGGTAACAAGGTTTGTTGGCTTGTCGTCATTTGTTACCAACTGTTCGCCACAGTATAATGTTGGCTCGTTTAAATATGCGTAGATTCGATTAATAGTTATAATATATGGTACAAGTGTGTCATGTTATACCGGGTAATGCATGGCTTTGTTGAACATAGGAAATCCCATGTAAATTTTGAGGCGGCTAAATATTGGCTCCCCTGTACAATGTACATTTTAGAGAAAGATTGTATTATCATTTTTTGAAGAGGACGTTACAATAAGCCCATGTGCGAAGTTTGAATAAATTTTAATACGTCAATCCTAACTTATTTAATTAAATTATGTTATGGCAAAATTACGAAATATTCATAGTTTATACTCCGGTACCAAAATAATCGGCAGTGACTCATTTTTACCGGGGCGTGCAAGACGTAAGGGGAACGCCAATTCCAGTGGCGTGTTATTTTAAACAATAATAATTCAAAAAATGTATGAATTTTTTGTTTATTATTATCATATATTTACATTTACTACAATAAATATAATATTATAAATTAAACTGAAATAGATATTTACGATATAAGTGTTGTAAAGATTCATATTACAACACGAGATGTTAAAGTTGTTAAACGAGGCGTCAGCCGAGTTTAATCAAACATCGAGTGTAGTTATATGAATTTACAACAAGAATATTGTACAAAATTTTATCTACTTTCATCTATGAATAAAAATATTTGGCAAAAGGCATTTTTAAAAATAAAAATGCACCTGCTATTAAAAATCGTTTTGTAAGGGCATCTATTACAGCACTAGTGCTGTAATGGCATCTATTACAGCACTAGTGCTGTAATAGATGCCCTTACAAAACGATTTACAGAACTGTAAAATTCATATTACTAAATGAAAGTAGATAAAATAAATTAAGCTTTTACATTTGGTGATCTAATGAAGTAATTAGAGAAACTAAATTACCCAAATACCCACGTATAAAATCCAAAAAGAATAATAAAGCAACGGTATATGTTATTTTCATAATGTTTTTATTATACTACATAACAATAGAAACATATAATAGTGGATTAAAGGCAAAACATAAACCTAAATTATAAATGTTTATAAATTTTCTAACTATTGTTACCTAATGAACACTAATTGATAATAATTTGACAAATTCCGCGCCGACATTAAAAAGTGTTATAATGACAATACGTTACAATTTTAAATTCATTATTACCATATGAGTTCGATCACCACCACCAGGTTAACTGAGTTAACCTGTGCTCGCCATTGTGAGCTTGTTTGAGTCCTTACTGTAAAGTTTGTGTTTATATTATACAGCTCTTGAAAATGGGTTAAGAAACCGAAACGCGTAGAGCGAGATATTAAATATTTGTGAAGAATTTTGGATTTTTCTTTCCTCTTTAATAATCATTTGTGGTCAGAGAAAAACCCTCAAGCGATACAGGAATCACATTTCCAAGAACAGTTCTCTCTTAGCGTGTGGGCAGGAATCCTTGGACATTATTTAATAGGCCCATTCCTTATTCCAGGAAGATTAAACGGAAAGAGATATCGTCATTTTCTTGAAGAAGATTTGCCTGGAAGATGTGCCGCTTAGACTACGAAATGAAATGTGGTTTATGCATGACGGTGCCCCAGCACATTTTAGCATTAGCGCGAGAATTTTTAGATCGTACTTTCGGTAACCATTGGATAAGTCAGGGAGGGCCTCAACTATGGCCCCCTAGGTCACCAGACCTTAACAGTTTGGATTTTTTTCTTTGGGACATCCAAAATCCTTAGTTTTTGCCAAAGGGTGCGCAAATCAATGAGAAGATTGGATTCTGGATACAGCAAGGAGTTGGACATTTCCAACATTTATTGTGGCTTTGATTTGGTTTTATATCTAGTGTTTCGTTGTTTATTGTTGTTTAAAAATTGCCGTTTGAAATGTTTCTATCTTGATTTAAAAAAAAAAATTTTAAATTGTTTCACTTCTTGGCATACATCGATTAATTTAAATCAAAATATCTCAAAAACGGCTGCTTGTAGCGACTTTTAAAGTAAAAATGATAGAGGAATCGATTTTTCTTCTAAAATACATACATGCACGAAAAAGTTGTGACTCCCCAAAAGAGAAAAAGACCTGTAGGTGGTGCCCCCTACAATTAAGGGCCAAACTAACATCAAATTTAAATTTCCCATATTAAAAAATCCCCAAATACGAATTTTTGTCCAAGTATAGACATTATTTAAAGAATTATTTACGAAAACGAAACGCATTTTCAGGGATTCTCTAAAATCATGGATACGTTTACTCGCTTAGAACCGAGTAGGGGAATTACCGCGCGCTATTCACTTGTCTAAATTTCTTCCGCCAATCTATTGTTTCGTTTCGGTAAGATTGACGATTTGACGTGTTGTAAGTTAATGTTTGTTGTACCATTGATTCACTGCGTGCTTCAAATTGTAAAATGTAGAAACACAGAATGCTGTCGTCCAAGAAGTGGCTTATTTAGATTACTAGACAACAGGTTTCTCCTCCCACCACCAGTAAAAGTAAAACAAACAGTTGATGACTTGGTTTTGGATGATGAAGGGCAATTTCTCAATCTTCCAGTCAATTTAGCTTTACACTTGAATTCTGCACTCAAAGTTTTTCTGCAAATGCCCTTCGTTTATTTTTGTCCAACGGTAAAACTGAAGCTATCAAGTCGAACATGCAAAACGTGTGATCTTTATTAAGCTTCCGTCAAGTCATTAAATCGTCACATCGAGAAGATCCTTAAAAAAGTAAACACGCACACCGAAACGAGAGTAAAACCTTTAAGAGTGGCTGCTCGTCGTGCTAACGAGTTGATGTGCATAATACAAAATTTAGACGAGCACCAAGATGTTGAATGGCTCGAAGAGAACGATGTCGATATTCCAAAATCACACGAAAGTGAGCAGACACACAACATTGAGCAGCAAACATCCAATGTCATCGAAGACTTAGAGTCATGGATTCGTGTGTCATGGACTGAGGACTGTTAATTTGAATTAATATATCAAAATTTTAAAAGAAGTTTGTTTTGTTCGTTAATATATTAAGAGTATAATAACTGAATACCATGTCAATAAAATTTGCTTAAATAAATCTTATGTGCATTAAAGTCCTCTATTCCAAGCCTATTCCTTATTTCTAGACTTAAAACTGCTGCTCATGAATCAATAAAGAAACCAGAACACATTGAAAATGCATGTACCAATGTTTACGTAAGCATGGGAGGGGGGAAAGAGCCAGGGGCGGTCATATCAACATTTTGAGGGGGGGGCCATGCAGTGGCGGCTTGTGCCAATTGAGAGAGGCGGTGTCAGGAAAAGTCGTAGCGCCGCAGGCGAAAAATTTTTGGGTGCCACGCCCTTTTTTGTTGATGATTCTTGGTTTTCAAGTAGGAAAAATACGCAAAAAACGGCTAAGTAAATTTTAAGAAAATTATAGATACCTATATTATATTATACCTACTTACTTAATTATTTTTATTAATATTTTTTGCGTTTAAATATTTTTAAAAAATGAAGGGTTTGACCAGTTTTGTCACACGCGCCAAGCGCTGCTGCCGTAGTTCATAAAATTCGTAATGTATATCGACGCCAAGGGGGGGGGGGGGCATGGCTCCCATCGTATGACCGCCCCTGGGAAGAGCCTTGCTTACTTTTGCTGACGAGGGGGAGGGGGGGTTATTAATTGCAAAAAATCTGGTTACGTAATACTTGAACGGCCCCTTATAAAAATAACTGAGGAATCGTCCTGTAAAATATCGGAAACTTACTAAGTAACACCCTGTATAGTTAAAACCAACGAAAGCATAAAAGATCACAAAACAATAGGTATAACATCTTACGGCTTCTATATTATGACCCATTTTCACAGTACCACAATACCATTAATATTATGTGAGCACCAGCCCATATTATTCTTTCGTTCTCTATTTTCAGATCTAATCAAGCGAGACCAATTCACTCTTCGCGGTCTTCACCTAAAGCCCGGGGCCGCCAAACGAGGAGAATCACGAACTTTTCTTCACCACATCGAAATTCTCAAGATTAAATTAAAGATAAATAAAGATGGTTATATATTGGTGACTGAGATTATCGGGTAATGCTGCGTCATCGTTTAAGTCATAAGATAACGACCCGGAGAAGATGACCGACCGATAATGAGTCTGGCCTGATTTATTTTAAACGGTAAGTGCAGTTCCGTTTTTTTTTTCAATTCTATAAGATAATTTATTTTATAAATATGTTCCTAACACAATATTTCTTGGGATTTATTAAGAATTATCATAACAATACATATGTCAAATGGAAGAAAGAATTTGAAAATGAAGAATCATGATTTGAAACTCTGTAGCTCTAAAGCCCATCAGGCACGGTGCAATTTCTACATGTATTTTTGCATGAACTTACTGCAACGTGTATGATATCAAATTGACACGAAAAAATATTGCTCTATTTGTTTGGTATAAATGCGCGTAAATCGACGCAGAAGCTTATTTTGTAAAGTCAATTGTCAAACAAGAAACATAATATAACCTCAAACTAAACCATAAATTCGTAGTTCTCGGTTTGAAGAGTAGTTTATTGTGGTCTGTCAACTGTCCTGACTGGGAGATGGGAAACAAATTTTAAATTTAATATTTAATGTCGTGGACGAGAGAACAGGTCATCAGCTCGTTAAGCGAACTAACTTGCTATGTTGTAAAAAGGTCTGATTGTAGTAAGCACGCTAAGATAAAAGCATTAAATCCCTTCACGACGTTCAAGACATTAGAATTCAATTCTATACAACAGTAGGGTAAATACTCCAGTAAATGACCAGCGAGGTCTATTAAAAGATCAAAATAAAACCAGTGAATGACCGATTAACTCTTATTACACAAAACTAGTAACATATAACTAGGAACTACCAGTGGCGTTCACACGGGGGGGGGGAAGGATTAAACCCCCTCAGGGGCAGACAATGAGCAATGACTTTTTTCCAACTATGACACCTACAGTCGTATTATAGCCAAAAAAATATAGATAGATATAGATAGAATCGTTTTAAAAAAATATGTTATTTATTGATTTTTAATGAATGGCACTCGGGTCCAATACATTTTATTGAACCTGAACCTACCGATAATGATGGAAATTTTCGAGCCCTGTTACGCCTGACAGTTAAGAGTGGCGACGAGAATTTAAAAAATCATCTCATCATCTCATCATCTCATCATAAAAAGCAAATTATATTATTGATATGTGATGGGCTACACTACATGCTTGGTGAAATGGATATTCCATAGTAGAGGAAATTAAAGTAGTACTTGTTATATTTCACAATTTATTTCAGTTTCCTGACACGTGTTTTAACCCTTGCGGGTCATTATCAAAGGAATTATGAGACAATAATAAATTCTACATGTCATTAAAATAAAAATTGACAGATGATAGGTTATTTTGGTCCTTAATTTACAGGTATTGACCAAAGGTACAGCTAAATTACAGGTGTGATTATAGAGGTATTTACATCTAAGTAATAAAATTAAGAAAATGATATTGTGTATAATAATTATGGGTTCCTTCGTTGGTAATTATTGACAGCGTTTATTGCATATTTATCTTAAGTTATTAGGCTATTAAGTATTAGATTGGCACCTGAAGGTATTTCAATTTGATTGTTAACAACATTACATCAATATATACGTGTCAGGAAACTGAAATAAATTGTGAAATATAACAAGTACTACTTTAATTTCCTCTACTATAAATTATATTAGTCCTCATATACAAAATGAACTTATAAATTCGTGCAATTCAATAATAATGCAAATTATTGTAAATAAAGTAAATGCATCTAAAAGTTTCTCGGTATTAGCAGACGAAACAGCAGATATATCCGGAGTAGAGAAACTTTCCTTGTGGGTGCGTTAGGTCGAAAATGAGACCTTAAATATAAGAGAAGACTTTTTACAACTTGTACCTGTAACCGACGTTACTGGGAAAGGCCTTGCAAACTCTATAATGGAAACCCTTCAGAAACTGGGAATTAATTCCCAGTATATGGTTGGTCAAGGATATGATGGAGCTGCTGCTATGAGTGACCAATTACAGGGAGCACAGAAGCACATCAGAGAAAAAAATGATCTTGCTATTTATGTGCATTGTACCTCACATTGCCTAAATTTAGCAATCTCTGATGCTTGTGAAATATCAAGTATTCGAAATTGTTTTGGATCAATTGGAAACATAGGTACATATTTTTTTCAATACACCAAAACGGCAAGCCATCCTAAAAAAAGCTATTAACGATTTGGAATCTGAAACATCCGCTACACGACTGAAACAGTTATGCCCGACAAGGTGGATCCAACGCCATGAATCGGTTCTAGTCTTCCTAGAACTTCAGCAAGCAACAATTGATGCATTAGAAGTAATATCACAATGGAATGATAAAACAACTTCTTCTATGGCAGTACAATTATTGGCTATCATAAGAAGTACGGATTTTCAAGTATCACTTCATATTAGTGCTAAATTGTTTGCTATAACTTTGCAGTTAAGTCGTCAATTACAAACAAAAAATCAGGATTTATCAACAGCACTTGAACTAGCTGCAGACGTCGAAAATATGTATCAAATTCAAGAACGTCTTTTAAAACACAGAAACATATTGTCCAGCTTTAGATGCCTCTTTCCTGTTAAGGGTTCAAAATTTGAAAATCGCTGTCAAAATGATGCAACCGTACTACTAACGAAATACCGATCGATTATTAACTGTGGTTTAGAATAAGGAATTGGCGAATTGAAAATGTAGTGGTGCCGATTCCTTACACGTACCGATGAAAATGATGATTCTAAAAGTGCTATTGACTTCTTACGTAGGTGTAATAAAGATATATTCCCAACAGTAAGTAAACTGATTCAGATTTTTTGTACACTTCCTGTTACCACTGCAACAAACGAAAGATCATTTTTAACGCTTCGTAGATTAAAAACATATCTTCGAAATACCATTGGAGAAGACAGACTTAATGGTTTGGCGCTTCTTAATATACACAGAGATATGATAGTATCTCCGGAGCAGATTTTAGAAGACTTCGCAAGACATTCGCGTAAAATGAATATACATGACTTTTTATTTCAGTGACATCATAGGTGTTCCCCCTACTGCAGGCCAACTATGGGGGTTCAATTTTCTGAATAATATTGGTATGATTATATTACTTATGCCAAATTTGATCAAATTTCTCTGGCCCTTTCCATGTTTGGGACCACTGTTATGCATCACTCTTACTTCATATTTCGAACGTTTTTTGGCAATTGTTTGGGACACACGTCGTATTTCTGTCGTGACCCAGTACAAAATTAAAGTAAAAGCGTGAAACTCAATTTTAGGGAATATAATGCAATGTAATACTAAACCAAGCGGCAACGTCGTATTCGTACTAAATTATTATGTGTTTCTTCAACACCTAAATGCTAAAAAAAGAGAAAAGTACATTATATTCACATGCAATATAACTGGCAACACCGCATATTAAAGTGGTGGCAACGGTGTACAAACCCATAACATATATATTCAATAGAAATAAAGGTCTGTCTTTACCACCAAATAACTTTATTTGCCCCTCTAGGGTAGAAAACAAGGGTTATAGAAATACATAAAATTATATTGTATTGTATTATTGAATCACCTCTCTGCTCCCCCAACTGTTTTAACTTCTTTTCATATTAAAATCCCTTAAATGGTTAGTTGCTGAGGATGACTTTCTCTAAAGTCGAAACTAGTACAACACATGCATTAAGAAATTTAATTTAATTCATCATCATTTTATGTATTTCTATAACCCTTGTTTTCTACCCTAGAGGGGCAAATAAAGTTATTTGGTGGTAAAGACAGACCTTTATTTCTATTTACAATCGCGCCACAGAATATGGACTACTTCTTAAATATATATTCAAGTTAAATCCTCATGTAGAAAAAACTGTCTGCTATTTTATAATATTCTTTAAAACGCAAATTTAAGTACGACATACGCCACGTGCATAGTAACAACGAGTCTCGATTCTTATTGGCGAACAACAGTAGCGTGACGTGGGACGATGCCATTTTGGTTTTCAACGTATTAAGACCTGATTGGTCAAGGTGTTTGGATACGGTAATATATGTGCTGTTTGTTTTGTAAACAAACCAGTGTCACACTGATTTTCAGATAGATAGGTTGTCGCTTCGTAAAGAAAAAAGCTTTTCGTAAAAAGATACTAAAAGTTGTTAAAATAGTAAAGTAAAAGTGTGTTAAGCAGTAGCCTGACAGGCAACTCATCGCTCCGTAAAAGGATAAAGCTTTTTACGTAAAAGTATTTTGACAGTGTTAAAGGGTTATGTGAAAGTATATAAAGTTGAATTACCACTAAGTGAGTGATTAAAGCATCTAAGTTAAAAGTTATTGTATGTTGTACCCATGCTAGGGTAGATACTGGAGGAGTAATTATTCATTAATAAATGATTAACGCAGTAAAATTCAAAAAGGATTTTATTTTCCAATTGTAAAACAAATTTGAACCAGTCGACTTGTGAAGACACAGGTTAAGGTTTTTGTGTAGCTCATTGTTAAAAACGTGAGTCCGCACAGCAATTATCACTCCAGGAAAATATTTCATTCATACTTAACAGTTACACAATCTGCAACTGTATATTATTTTAATTTGCTCATAAGCCCAGTGGTCACGTGACCATCTTCTTCCTCATTTGCATTCAATAATAAATTGCATGGGACGCGTGTTGTACAATTTTGGTTCCTGACAATGAAGGGCGCATAGTTTATAATGTATTATTAGTTTTATTTCCTGCATTGTGTGTTTAAGTGATTAAGTGAAGCAGAGTAAAGTGCAGTAGCTCTACACGTTATTAGAGCGTCAGGATTATTATTGCAAGATTACATACTATCATATATCACATAATATCATAAGTAATCATTTACTAAAATATAATAGCGACATTGTAAATCATTCATTATTACTCAGCAGTAATGCAGGGTTCATAGTAAATTACAAAGTTGCAAAAGGATTTTAGCAGCTAACTGGTCAACCGAAAAGGGTTTGTTTGGATTCCATTGGGTGTAGTTTTTCAACAAATCTAAATAGAATATTTTTCTAAAAAAAATTGGGGGAGGGGCAATATTTGACCTCCTTAAAATATGCATGGGATTTCTTATGCTGCGTGGATCGATGTACCACCCTGTAAATGTGTCCTTTCATACCAAAGTTTTACGGCGCTTTATAGCCAATATAACCTAGATAATATCTCGGATATGTTGGAATTTATAATTAATTATTTACACATAACGGTAGAAAGAATCGACTTATTTTAAGCAACATGATTTTTGTTGGTCACGTTAAGTTCTATAATATGTAAACAATCGACATTTGAAAAGCATATTCATTTATTGTGAATATTATCCTAAATGCATAGTTTGAATCCCTGTATTTATGCGCAATAGTGATTAAAATAAAGCATCATAAAATTTTGAATGGGGCAACCACACTGTTAATATGGTAATTAAATTATACTGTCGCCCATACAGAACACCCCCTCTAAATCTCTTCAACTTCTCGGATTTATAGAGCGCGTTATTGTTAAGTTTTTTCGAATTAAATACCTATATTGCTCATTAATAATGAGTTCTCATCTCGAATACTTCTCTTGTGTCTGGAATTCTTGCTATAACGTACACATTCAGAATATAGAAAGGTTTCAACATAATGCACCACAACTAACATATTCTCAGCTGGAATCTACACAGTAAAAATTTCAGTGTTAAATTTAACGCTCAATGGTGGTACATATAGGACCACACTCAATAGGGTATATAAACCAATCAATATATCTTGTAAAAAAAGATATTTTTGAATGTTTTTTTTTACTTTTTGATGAGTGGTAATTCTTCTAATTTATGGGTAGGTACATTTACACTATCGTGTGTAAATTAAACTAACAGATTGTAAATCTATCCTTCTAGGGTGTAAGCAAACCATTTTTTAATGGTAATTTGTGGTTATTTAGTGTAAATATCATATTATTGTAGTGTAAATTTTATTTTAATTGGGCGTGACTTTACTATAGTGAGTGTAATAAAATAATCTACCCAGGGCTAGAATACTTTCCACTTTGTTTAAGTCATTTAATCCCGTATCAAACTAACCGGGCGTTTATAATTAAAATGTAAAAAATTATGCATTCAAGATGTTTTACATTATTAACCTCTGCTTGGTTTAATACATGATTCAATGACTTAATCAAAGCCGAAAGTAGTAGCCCCTAAAATACATAAATATTCAGATCGCTCGGAAAAGGTTTGTTAAATGAATGAAAATATTGAGTCTTATTTATCGTTCATTTGTAAACAAAATGATGGTTACAACAGAACTGAAAAACCCTGTAATTTATTTTACAATTATTATTATAACTAGTTGAACAAAATCACACACCTATTACATAAAATATTAACAAAACAAATAACATAATAAATATGTATACTTAGATCACTAAACAACTAAATAAAAGTATGCTTTGAAACAATATAAAATAATGAAAATGACAAGTATTAAATTAATCGTATATTTATTTAGAGATCTATGAAGTAAAATATGTAGGTAATAGTATACCTAAGTATTTACATAAAAAAGGAGTTCATTTATATTATAAGCTTATATCAGAATAACTTAAAAGCTAAAGAGAAAACTGTAACAATGTAAATACCTACTTAGTTTCTTAAAAATGGCGTACTTATTAGTAAGGTTTCTATTTAATTTCGTTAATATGCTTACCCAATTTAACAAGATCCTCATAAGAGGCACTCTCATGGGGCACTTTACAGAACTTTGCTTTGTTTCTATATTTTAATTTAAATATAACATTATTCTATATCACGTTCAAAGAGCACAATTAGACTGACTTGAAAGTTGAATTTGCATGTAGCGTCGGCGTCATCTGTCAATTCCTAGAATTTCACACCACTTGTTGCCGCTTATCTTTTCGGTAACACGGGTTTAGGTATTTTTACCCGGGGCCGTGTAAAAAAACTGTTAAAGAATAAGTTTTACACTCAATGTGTTGAAATAACCTTCTAGCGGTTTTTTTTACACGCTAATATGGTGTTATTAATTGTCATTGTATTTAATTTTCCTGATATAGTGTAAAATGGAATAAATAACACTCATTCAACAAAATAACTTTTTAGAGAGTTAAATTCATAGGCAAATTAAATACAACAACTTTGGTCCCACATGAGTGTAAAAATGTGGTAAATTATGTTGATCCAGGTGTTAACATTAACAAAATTTTTTTCTACCATTCCTGAAATGATTTTTACTAGGTGGATATTTTTTACTGTGTAATATCCAGATCAGAATACTCTGTCAAATATAACCACAATGCAGCAAGCGATTGGTTAACTTTTTTTTAATTCGTGGTTTTTGGCGAATGAAGATAAATCCCGTGTTACGGTTTTAACCCAAAGACTAAAACGCGCTGCACTAGAAATTTTTGGTTATTCCTTGTATTAGCGTTAACCCTGGGTTAAAAACATCGGCGTCGGTGCACTTGCCAACTAATAACATTATTCCAGTTAAATTCCCAAAGTTAAAAAAAACTTTACACGCACGTTAGATTCTAAGACAATTTAGGCTCGTAATCATATTGCAACCAGCATTGCGTTTGAAATATTCAAATAAACTCCCACGACATGAAAACAAAGTAAACGCTACATTTTCTCAATGATAGCTTTGTTCAACGCAAAATTGCGTTGTTGTAATCGTCAAGACAATTGTTTTTCTTAAAAATAAGTCATTTCTGTTTGTGGTTTTTCACATGGTTAAACTGGGTTAGTCGTTGGACCATTCATAACTATACTAACAGCGAGACAACATTTTCCCAAGGGACATTAGAACTATGCTGTTGCGAGATTAAAATTGAAAGTGACGTTAAAAAGCAAAGCTTTTATGGGATCTCTTTGCAACAACTAGCGATGTTGTTATTTTTTATGTTTATTTAATGACTAAATCTTTAGTACGATCTTATTTTAAATTTGAACAATAGATAATGATTTACTTAAAATCTATTACAGTTTTTACGTTTTGCAATAGGCAACTTTCCGTCTCATTTAAGTAATAGTTATTTCAATTTGCGGGTACCTACTATAGGCAAGATAGATCTATTTGAAACTAGTAAACATTTAAAATAATAATTAATTCAAAACTTCCAGTTTTTACTGCAGGTTAAATAACGCATAAGGTACAAACAATACAAATGTAATTAAATAACTCGTCGTGAAAACTGATTTGTGTAAATAGAAAAGAAACATAAAAATACATACATAGATACATCTACAGAGTATCGGAAAATGATGAACAAACAACTTGGGGATAATTGTGCTGGGAAAATTAATACACGTTCATTATAAGATTTTAACTAATTAAAATCATTTCAAGATAAGACAGAAAACTAAAAAATCGGAATTACAGGGTGAAAGAAAAACGACAACAATGGCACATAAAATTATTATCTGTAAAATTTTTTTTTTCAAGACAACTCCCTGAGGCATTTGATTCCAATGCATGTTTTGATTATATATTTAAAATGAGCTGAAGCTACGGTATTCATTGACCGATTTTCTCGTAAACGGTTTATTTTACCGTGGCACAGCAAGACCATGTTTTGTGGCAAAAGGAAAGACCGTCAAGGGGTCAGTCACCCCCTAGCCCCCCCCCCCACACCACCACTTTAAAATTTGGCAAAAATGGCACCACCACCTTTGTTATACCTCAAATGAAAGGTCTTACTGAGAGACATTTAGATGCACAAAAAAAAATCGATAGAAAAGAAAATTTCTAATTTGAATAAAATTGAAAATAAAAAAAAATTAAATATTATTTTATTTCATTTAATGCTCAAAATGCATTCTATTTCGTTGTAAACAATAGTACAACCCATTTTCAAATCAAAATCAGCTGGATATAGCCGGAAAGAGGAGCTTAGATGAAAATTTGCTACATTTTCAACAAGATTCAATATTTCAATATTTTTATAAATTATAAAGTTTTGTTTTATTCAAATTACAAATTATACTTATTATTATTTACCTTTAATGAAATAATCGTAATTTACTTCAAACCTGTGAAACACGATGCTTAATTGTTTTTTGCATTAATGCAAAAATACCTACTATTATATTCTATTTTTAAATGATGGGAAGTAATAAATCAATTAAAACCGTCTTCTTCATGGGCGTGCAAGATTTTTCTGCATGTATAGATTTAAATAGGCCTCAATTTAAATTTGTGCAGAATTAGTACAAGTATATCGACATTAAATTCGAGTTTCGTCTTCAAATATATATTTTAATATTAAATTTTTTGAGCTTAAAATTATGTACAGCAGTACCATTTACCTGGAATTTTAGAAACCAATTTTATCAAAACTAATTAGAGTCTAGGTTCTTTTTTGATGAATAATTCCGTTCCTGCTCTAATCATTTTATTTCTTTTTTTTTGTATCTAATCCTGGTTACCTGTTTGCTAATTATGTGGTTATTATGCCTTTATGGGTGCCTCTATTGGAATAGTACACTTTTTAATGTCTATACCTTGGGTGTTTGTTTCTCAGTGAAATTAGTCAAAGTGTGAAATGTCACTGTTTTTTTAATTAAATATGGAGAATTTTCAACAGTTGACAAAACACCCTAGAGTCAGTCCATGTACAGTAAATGAAAAAAAAATAATTCTTAACTTTTACAATTGTACTAAAAATAAGAATGCGGATTTGTGTGTTACCAATGCAGTGCAATTTGCAGCAGATATGCTTAACGTTGCGAAAAAAAAACAATATATAAACTTTTAAAAAAGTGTTGACGTCAAACCTCTAAAAATATAGCTAAATGAAGGCCACACTGTGACTAAATTTTGGCACGATGAAAATATTAAAAGTTTAAGGCAAGCTTTTTTGGAAGGATTGTCCACAGGATTAAAACCGCCATCTGGAAAAGGACATCGACTTATCATTACCCATATTGGAAGTTCTGAAGGCTTCGTTAAAGGTGGTCTACTGATGTTCCAATCTAAAAATACAGGAGACTATCACGAAGATATGAATGTCGATGTCTTTGAAGAATGGTTCGAGCAAATGTTGGATCTTATACCAAAAGATGCAATAATTGTATTGGATCGTGCAAGTTATCACTAGAGCTGGGCGATTAAGAATTTTCACAATCGATTGTCGATTATTAAAAATAATCGATTATTTCGATTAAATCGATTAATCGATTAATTGAAAAAAAATCGATTAATCGATTAATTGAAAAATAATCGATTAATCGAAAAATAATCAATTAACCAAAAAACAATCGATTAATTGAAAAGTGATCCAGTAATCGAATTAATCACAATTGCACACTCTATACGATGATTAAATTTTTCATACTTGCCTCACTTGGTTGGCCTAGCTAGTTCTTTTATTATTTTGTTTTCTTTCAAAAATTCCAGCAAACAGTAAACATAATACGGGGCACAAATTTTATTTTAACGTTATATTACTGTTTTTTCTTCAAGAAACAAAGGCATAGTATTATATTATGTTTATATGTAGGTATATTAGATAGTTTATTCCAACAGGAGAATTCGCTTAGCAGGCTGCTCACTAGGATTATGAAAATTCATAATCGATTAATCGATTCTTAAAATTTTCACAATAGCTTAATCGATTAATCGATTATTTTGCCCACCCCTAGTTATCACACTAGGCTGACCGAAAAATTACCGACAAGTGCGTGGCGTAAAAGTAAAATAACAGAATGGCCAAGTTTTAGAAAAATAGAATTTCCATTCGATTCCTTGACAAAAGAACTATTGGTACTAGCCAATTTACATAAAAATGCATTCAAACATGTGTAGTCGATGAAATGGCAAAGTTACGAGGAATATCTGTGCTCAGGCTCCTTACCACTGCGAATTAAACCGGATCGAACTTATATCGCATCAAATAAAGACAAATGTGGCCAGAAAAAACACACAAGCTATAATAGGTAAAATCAGTGCGGAAAAGTGGAAAAAGTGTATCGATCATGTGATAGAAAAAGAAGCCAAACTGTGGCAGATAGATATATTAATCGAAGATATGGTTGAACCGCTTATTATAAACGATGTTAATAAAAGTTCATCTTCCGAATCGGACTATGATTAAGCCATAACGACAAAGTATTATTCGATTTTTAAAAATGCTTTGTTTGTAAGATTCTATATTATATCTTGTTTTTGTAATTATATTATGTAAAATAGTACCACCCATTGTCATTTATTAGTTAATACGATTTTTTAAATGTTTTCATATGGTTTAAATACCTACGATTATAATATAATAGCATCTTAGGAGAAAAGGCATGTTTAAGATTTTGAATTTAAAAACTTTCCCAATCCACGCTTATGGCTAAGGGATTTTCCCAATAACAATGGTAAATTCTCAAATAAAACAATAGCTTGCGATAAAATTCAGGGTGAACCTACCTAAAGAACGCTCACTATTTGGATCCTTTAATGTAAACACAATATATTTTAAGGGATGGTGCTTAAATTGTTCTTGACACCCCGGTATGTGTTTTGCATATTTAATAATAATAATAATAATAATAATAATAATGTGTGTGGCTCCTTTGCATATTAAAGATCTACAAAATCGATCCTTACTTGATAAAATTTCTACAACACGCAATGGGGCTGTGGAAGACCAAGATTCACCTTAATGAGGGGACCACTAATATTTCCACCGACATTGTTCCAATAAAACGAGGAATATTCCAGGGTGATTCCTTGAGTCCTCTGTGGTTCTGTCTAGCTATGAACCCTCTCTCCAACCGACTAAACTCCACAAGATATGGATTCGCTATCAAAAACGGCAACCAAGAAGCAAGTAGGGTTAACCATCTTCTATATATGGATGATCTAAAACTAATGGCCGCTACCAAAAACCAAATCGATCAGATGCTTAAAATAGTGGAGGAATTCTCCAATGATGTTGGAATGCATTTTGGCCTGGATAAATGTCGTACTCTCACCATGATAAAGGGAAAAATACAGCAAAACCCGTTCGTTATGCAAGATGGCCAGGAGATTCAGGCAATGGGAGAAGGCGAGAACTACAAATACTTGGGGATGAAGCAGGCTCAACGCATCAGTCATGCAGCGATGAAGACAGATATAAGGGAAGAGTTTTTTAAGAGAACAAAAAGGCTTCTGAGAACGAAACTGAACAGCAAGAACCTGTTCAAAGCAATTAACACCTACGCCTGCTCAGTTCTGTCCTACTCATTCGGCATTGTAGACTGGAGCGTGACTGACATCGAAGGGCTACAGCGTAAAATCAGAACCCAACTTACCAAAACACTCAAACACCATCCAAGAAGTGCGGTAGAGCGGACCACTTTACCACGACATCAAGGCGGAAGAGGTCTGGCACATATTGGGAAAATAATGGATCAACAAATAACCAACTTAAGGGAGTACTTCCGCAACAAAGCCCAAACTTTAGACCTACACCATGCTATTTGCGAAGCAGACCACTCTACTCCTCTAAGATTGAGGGATCAGAATGCCCCACAACACCACAAGACCAATGAAGAAAAGCTACAGATATGGAGGGAAAAACCTCTGCACGGACGACACCTGAACGAGGCAGCCCAGGATCACGTCGACAGTCTTGCGTCGAACTACTGGCTCATCTCTGGACAGATGTTTCCTGAAACGGAGGGATTTCTACTGGCAATCCAAGATCAGGTCATACCAACTAGAAACTACCTGAACTACATAATTAGAGACGACTCAGTACAGGTAGATAAATGCAGATATGGATGTCAAACGGCAGAAACGGGAGGATGCCAGATGTTTTCTGCAACAGAATACAAGGAGAGGCATGATGCAGTGGCCAAGATCCTACACCAGGAGTTAGCGGTGAAACTACAGCTTGTCCAAAATGAGAAGATCCCATATTATAAATATACACCACAGACAATCTTAGAAAGCAACCACTATAAGATGTACTGGGACCGGACTATTCTTACTGATCAGACGGTGGCCCACAACAGACCGGACCTTGTAGTGGTAGACAAGAGGGCCAGGAAAACGACTCTGATAGATGTAGCTATACCAAATAACAACAACCTTCTAGTGAAGCATGCTGAGAAAATAGCGAAGTATCGAGACCTCCAGGAGCAAATAAGAACACAGTGGAATATGGACAGCATCGAAACCATGCCGATTATTGTTTCAACAACAGGAGTAATCCCAAACAAGCTTTTGGAAAACCTTAGAACACTAGGCTTACCTCAAGATCTCTACAAGGATATGCAGAAAGCAGTGCTACTTTCAACAAGCCGAACAGTCAAAAAGTAAATGGGTAATCAAAGAAGAACCCCACGGGCCCAATAACACGGAAAGGGCCCCCACAGAGCTCAATCCTTTTGATATCGGTGATATCTGGGATAAGTGAATGTTCCCCGTAGATGGAGTGCATGACAGGTCTCGCGACCTGTCAGAAAATCATAATAATAATAATAATAATAATAGTAATAATAATAATAATAATAATAATAATAATAATAATAATAATAATAATCTTTATTCAGATAATCAAATTTGTTCAATTCACAATAATAAAATTTATACTCTGAGCATATTTATTACTTCGCGCCATTTATATATGGGTCAAATAGTGAACTCTGATTAATTTGGTTATTGCTGTCGCTTTAAATAAAGTTTTGCGTTACAAGTAAAAATAATATTTAGGCTAAGACTTAACGCCGCTATCAATAGCGGAGATGCCGCTACGACTATTAGAATATAACGGAACTATCTGACCAAATAGGAAATCTACAACTTTTTATAATTGTTATACGTGACTGGTTAAAACGTATTTTATTTACACACAGACTTATTTATACTAGTACCGATATCAGTACCGTGCGTTACGAATAAAAGAACTTAAGTTCGTTTACCTTGAATGGCTATAATTATGAGCAGAAAGAGTAATTGAAAAAAATGTCAGTAATTACAAATTAATCTTACAGTTGAGTTAATACACCGGATTTAAGGAAAGAAAATGGTTGAGGTTGTATGCAATGTATAATTGAAACGTTACCATATTGGTCACTGCATGCGGGTCCTTTGTACTGAAACCGTTTCAATTATGTGCTTGAACTCAGTTGATCATAATTATATTTCGATTAAAAATAAAATAATTCATAGAAAAAATGATTCTTTCCAGTCAAACATACCGGGTGATGGATGGCTTATTTGAACATAGGAAATCTCATGTAAATTTCGAGATGGCTAAATATTGGCTCCCCTGTATATTTTAGAGAAAAATTGTGTTATAATTTTTTGAAGAGGCCGATATAATAACCCCATGTCTCAAGTATGAATAAATTTTAATAAGCCAACCCTAACTTATTCAATTAAATGTGATGGCAAAATAACGAAATTTTCATAGCTTAGGTAACACAGCAAACACCAGCAAAATAATTATTTGGCATTGACAAAACGAAAAGTAGCGTCAGTGACAACATTTTCATTGAAGGCGCTTTAATTATAGCTACATATGAGCTACTCCATTAAGGAAAAAGTATCTATGATTAAGTGGTATTATCCTGTGTATATAAATGTATTTAGTTCAATTCCCTGATAAGCCTATCCCTTCCATTTTATTAATTAAACCTATAATTAGTAAATTTGAGTCCAAAGGCACTGTAATAAATCTATTATTTGTTATTATTATAGACGGTGTTGAAGAAGAGACTTTGTTACTATTAGCTCTTTGTCCCACACTTTATTCTTAGCCCTTATATTTTTATAATTTGGATGGGATATAATTTAACATTTTCTATTAATAATTCTATTATGTTATTTGCCATTAGTACTGTCACTTCTTGCAGTCAAAGTTGACACGTTGTATTTGACCGTCACCGCATATCAGAACGCTGCCCTAGGCCGGTTGATCTAGACCTGCCCGCGCTGGTATGATTTCATTCATTTATTTCTATATGTTAAATTGGCCGCCACCGCTACCGTGGCCGTGGCCGCGTCGGTGTTTGGAAGCCTTTACAGCTCCACTCACCGCTTTGGTGTGAATACGCCCGACCGCTAATAAATCGCCACCGCGGCCGCCACCGCTACCGTGGCCGTGGCGGCCAATCTAAACACATACAAATAAATGAATGAAATCATACCAGCGCGGGCAGTAGGGTGGGTCGAAAATAAATATTTTTTTGTTTTCGGAACGCTTTAGTGCGGAAAAGTTGCCTATTGTAATAAGAAGAAAAATAGCATAAAAAAATTTAAATCGGTTAACGTCTTCCGTTCGCGCATCGTACTTAAATTTTATGAAAAATTGCAAAAATCACGATATTTTTGTAATTTATTCCTGTTAGGTAAAACTTTTAAAATAAACACGCTTTAGTTATTTCTGCTTGTTTTATGGTTTAAATGACCTAATTAAATTATATTCTGATTATACATCTATTTTTTTCCGTTCGCGTAACGTCCTTGAAAAAACATAAATTTAACAATTTTTAACAATTTTTACAGTGCAACTCTTCGCGCGATTTGCTAGAACAAAACGACCCAGAACTCACCACGCGGAGGTGGTTGCACGACGAGTTCCACCCACACCCTTCCCAACCAACCATCCAATAATTGTGGGGTTTATTATGTACATATCTATACACATTTAAAGTCTGATTTTTTGGAGAAATAAGGTATAACCGATCTAGACTTCAGTGTTGCTCGGATATAGCTATCTCTAGAGTCATGTCCACATACTTTATTCGAGGCCTCTGTCACAATTTTGACACACCTCTCCACATCTTAAGTGTGACAGGGAAACTGTAGTATTTCTCTGATGGGCGTAGGGTCGGCATTAATGAGTGATTTAATATCATCTTCACTTAGGTTTCGCAGCATTGGGGGAGAATAAGCCACACAAAACTCCAGTTAATAATTTCAGTGTAATCGGAAACTTGAAACTTTATCTTCGGAGGTACGAAATTTCTAACAGTCTTCTTTTTTTGGATGATTTGTCTTGCTTTTAAGGTCCTTCTGTAACCAAGCTTTCGAATATGTTCTCTTTCATCAACAAGCATTGCCAACAGAAGATTCTCTGGGTGCGCAAAGAATGCATTTCGTTGAATTACTGGATCGATAACTTAAAGTAATTCGTCGGATAAATTCCGCGATGTTTCGATTGCTTGAAATACATGCTTTGGTCCGTCAGTAAAATATTTGCTATTTTTTTATAGCAAACCACATAGGCATATATGATTTCAAGATGAAGCCAACTATTTCTTTTAAGTTTCCGGATGGATCTAATGAACTTATATACAACCTAAGCACTCGGTTGGCTGCAGTTAGCCATCTCGAATGAGACCAAGGACCAGGATCTCTATTTGCCAAATCTTCTGGACAATGTCCTGCATTTGAGATATCCAACAAATACTGTTGGTCTTTGCTCAATAAACTTTTGTCTGTATCAGGAATCGAACAATCTATAGGTTCATAAGCAACCACAGGAAGTTTTTCACAACAAGTGAGCTGCTGCCCTATTGATCCACTAAAAGAATTAGGTCCTGCAGTTTGACCGTCAATATATTGGAAGATGTGGCGAAATGGAAGCTCATTAAAATGCAGGAGGCATATGCCTCACAGTAGTGGGCGTCCAACATGATTTTCTAGTCGGTGGATGACACCGTTCTTCCATCCAGTATTGGTTACAGTGCCATCACATCCTACTACTTCTAGTTTTTCTAGTGATGTTGATAGTTCAGACAAACGAGAAATGATGCTTTGGGTAATATTATTTGACGAACTCGAGGAAGGAGATACATGTCCAATATATGTTGATCCAGGTTCCTGAATGTGTTCTTCTTTCACATGCCTGCGAAATTGCTTGGCATTCAATTTTTCGACGAACATCGTATCATCTTTTCGTCCGTCAAAGAAAATACCCCAACTTTCATCTGGAGGGTAGCCTAGGCAGGTACCACTTCTAGTTGAAAGCAGAGAGCAGTCAACCTATTTAAAGTAAGTTCTGGTTCGTTTTGTTCTGACGAAACGAACGAAAAGTAGCACTGTAAAAATTGCTGAAAATTGTTAATTTCTGTTTTTTCAAGGACGTTACGCGAGCGGAAAAAAATAGATGTATAATCGAAATTTAATTTATTTAGGTCATTTAAACCATGAAACAAGCAGAAATAACTAAAGCGTGTTTATTTTAAAAGTTTTACTTAACAGGAATAAATTACGAAAATATCGTTATTTTTGCAATTTTTCATAAAATGTAAGTACGATGCGCGAACGGAAGACGTTGACCGATTTAATTTTTTTTTATGCCATTTTTATTCTTATTCCAATAGGCAACTTTTCCGCACTAAAGCGTTCCGAAAAAAAATTATTAATTTTTTTCGACCCACCCTAGCGGGCAGGTCTGGATCAAGCGGCCTAGGGCAGCGTTCTGATATGCGGTGACAGTCAAATACAACGTGTCAACTTTGACTGCGGGAAGCGACAGTGGTAATGGCAAATATTATAATAGAATTATTAATAGAAAATGGTAACTTATATACCATACTTTTTAATTTATAAGGGCTAAAAACAAAGTGTGGGGCAAAGAGCTAATAGATCATAATAGAAATAAAAATGAAACCTGAACGTTTAAAAATATATTTTCGTATACATAAAATCTGTAAACGGCAACTACCTTACAGCTTCACTCACCGCTTTGGTGTGAATACGCCCGACCGATAATATGATCGCCACCGCGGCCGTGGCCGCGTCTGTGTGTGTAAGCCTTTACTGGCCCACGGCATCTAATCCTTTGGCCAGCCAGGTCTCCTGACCTTTCGCCAAACGACTTCTTTCTGTGGGGTCACTTCAAAAATTTTATTTATAAAGATGTAAAATTTGAAAATCTAGACCAGCTAAACAATGTGACAGAATTTCTCAATACTCAGTAATGTTAGAAATGAATTTCATGATCGGTTAGGATATTGTTTAGCTGTTAATGAAGGGTTCTTTGAACATCTACTTAATTAATGTTTTTGTGAAAATCTGTAGTCTTAGGTATGTTATTTGAGTTTTTAATGTGAAATAATCTTTATTTGTTATGTTCAGCTTTACGTCAATTTTTGACAATAGCGTCATAGAAATTATTTGCTGGTGTTTGCTGTATTACCTAAACTATGAAAGTTTCGTAATTTTGCCATCACATATAATTAAATAAGTTAGGATTCGCTTATTAAAATTTATTTAAACTTGACACATGGGTTTATTATATCGGCCTCTTCAAAATTACAATACAATTTTCCCCTAAAATGTACAGGGGAGCCAATGTTTAGCCAGCTCAAAATGTACATGGGATTTTCTGTTCAGCTAAGCCATGCATCACCCGGTATATTTTAACAATGTTGACTCTATATTAATACAAACAATAACCATTGCTGTTTATTATCAAAAAGATAAGAATGGTAAAATGTCAGGATGCAGGTACTATTATCTTCATAGAGTCACGTACCCTTAAACTTCCGGCATTACAATAACCTTCTTTGTATCACATTTATAGTGGGCGATAAATACAGACATTAAAATTCAACACATAGGTGTGGATGCGCCCATTATGCAGGTATACTGTCACGAGCTACAAGTAACAGTATATTGGCATATGGACATGGTTTTGAAATAGCTCGTTAATTATAATCAGAAATAAATAATAACCGATATGTCTATTTTCTCTGTTTTACATCTTTTCGGGCAGTGCAGGAGTACAAATTACCTGCATCCCTAATTGCAAAGTGCATATATATGCATTTTTTGCGTATTTTGTCAATTTTATAATAAAATGCATATTCTTCCCAAATTATCATTTTATGAGCATATTTTTATGTTTTCGGCGTTATCAAAAAATTGAAAACGCCCGGTCATGAAAACGTGTAGACATTTTTCAATCTGAAGATAATTATATTATAATAATCAATATTTACATTTTTGTTACACACAAGGTATTTATTGGGGGTTTCCGGGGTTTGCAGGTATATTGTTAAGGGGTTATTTATTGTCTTTTAATAATGCCTTATTATTACCTGCTTAACAATCTGTATTTATATCGGGTTGTAATATGTACTCCTGTTTTAGTTTGTCAAAATATTTCAATATTTTCAGTGTGAAACTAGTGATTTCAAATTTGTGTTCAAAATGTCTAAAGTGGCGAAAACGTCTTTGTGGGTTAAAAATTAGAGTTAACGTTTAGTGGAGAAAAAGTGTTCTGGAAAGCTTGTGCAAAGATTATTGTTTGTGAAAAGAAGTTCCAAATCGATCAACATTTGAAAACACAGCTGCATAAATCAAAGCCACAAATGTGTTGGAAAAAAATCGAAATCTGAAAAGGAAATTTTTCAAGAAGACTTTTGAAAGGCTGTGGTTGCAGCAAACATACCCTTAAAAAAATGCAAAATCCGCAATTTTTGCAAAAATATTATCAACAAACCATTCCTGATGAATCCACGCTTAGAAAGAAGAATGTCCATTCAGTATACGAAACCGTTTTAGAAGAAATTAGAGCTCACTGGGTGAAACAAATTTTGATATTATTGTTGATGAAAGCACAGATGCTTGTGGCATCTTATGATTGGAGCGCTTCAAGAAGATAAAGCAACAAACCCATATTTAAACGCTTTTAAGCAGCTAGACAAAACTAATAATGTGAACATAACCCGATTCACTCAGCTATCGAGCTTTTTCTTACCAAATCCAGTCCCAGATGAGAAGTTTTTAGTGCTTTTGTCTGATGCAGCACTGTATATGGTAAAAGTAGGCCAAAACTTAAGAATCTTTTACATCAATATGGTACACGTAACTTGTCTTTTACCTGGAATAAACCTATTCGCAGAAACCGTCAGAACCGAATATCCTTTAGTAAATAAATTAATTTCAAATGTAAAAAAAGTGTTTCTAAAAGCACCTCTAAGAGTGCAGATGTATAAGGAGAGATTACCAGGAGTTAGTTTACCTCCAGAACCTGAAATTACCCGGTGGGAAACATAGATTAAGGCCACAATATTCTACGCAGAACATTTCGAAGCCATCAAAGAACTAATTTTGGATTTAGATGACGATTAGCAGTATGTTGTGCAAAGTAAAGAGTTGTTAAAAAGTGCAAGTGTAGTTAAAGATCTTGCTTTTATTAAGGTTAATTTCAGTTTTATACCGAACATAATATCCTCGTTGGAGAGTAGAAATTTAAGTTTAAGAGACTCGACTAGTATTGTTGTAACTTTTTCCGCTGAATGTAACAACATTCCCGGTAAAGTAGGAGGTCAAGTGTGGAACAAATTGGATGAAACGGTAAGAAAGAATGAAGGATTTAAATACTTAACTGCAGTAAAAAGCATTTATGAAGGTAAACCATCCAACGAAGTTTATCTTGACTTTATATTTTACTACCTAAGAGTCAGTATTGTCCGATTACATCAGTAGATGTTGAAAGAAGCTTCTCTTTGTATAAACATATTTTTACTGATAACAGACTTTGAAAAATATTTAGTAATAAATGCCTTTTATACAATTTCAGGTTAAAAAAAATTGTTTACATTTATTTTTCTTTTTACATTTTTTTTTTTAAATAAGCATCTTTTTCAGAACCAAGTGTATTTCTTTACCCTATTTTACTATAATAAATTAAGAAATATTGCATACCATGCATATTTGGTAAAAAAAATGCATATAACTGCATAATTTAAAGGCAAGCAAGGCATATATATTCGCATATTTTGGCTGAATTTAAGTAAATATATTCCGCCCTTTACTAATAATACAGATTTTTATTATTTTTAGTTCCAATTGATGTCCCGACGAGTGAATCTCTCCCGATGCTAAAGAAATAATTAAAAATGGATACCAATCTTTGCTGAAAACAGATTTTAACTTAAGGGATGTTTGCTTTAGCCTTTGGTAAATGATACAGTACTGAATCCTATCATTCCCAGAAAGAAGCGAGGTGACTGTAGCACATTTAGAAGTATTGACGAGAATGATTTGGAGGAAAACTTATCAAATGTATGAATAACAATCTGAACACACCTTGGTTTCCCTAAAAAATAGGCTTACCAACGACGAAACAAACATTTCTTGTAGCATTTCAAGCCTAAGAAAAATTGTGCTTAAAATGGGTTTTAAATATCACATAATCGATAAAAGACAAACCTTAGTGGAATATCAACGTTTACGGGAATGGCGTCATAAATACTATACGGCTATTAAACAATATAGAGCAGAAAATCGATCAATTATCTACCTTGACGAAACATGGTTCAATACACATGACACTGCAAGAAGAGGATTGAATAATTTTTCAAAAAAATGTCAACTAAAGGCAAACGAATAACAATAATACACGCAGGTTCACAAAATGGATTTGTTCCGAACTGTCTGTTGCTTTCAGCTAAAAACATAGCAGACTCTTCTCTAGATTACCACCAAGATACTAACGTACAACTTTTTGAAGATTAGTTTAAACATCGACTTCTTAAAAATATACCCAAAAATAGCGTTATTGTAATTGACAATGCTAGTTATCATAGTCCTAAAAATGTTTCCTAGTTCGAACGGTATAACACTACTATTTTGTATTTAATTCAATCGAACTAATATGGTACCACAAAAATCAAATATTAGAAGGAATAATACTTCCCCCACATTAAATACATCTGTAGTAGAATTAATAAAAAACATAGTAAGTAACATTTTTGCAGACAGTTGGAAAGACTGTATACAACATGTAATTAAGGTGGAAAATACTTATATGTGTATGAGTACTAATGTTCAACCCTTAATAATAAGTTTAGATGAAGATAGTGATATACTCTGTTGCTTAATGTCAATGAATAATAAAATGTAAATTTGCAATGAGTTTCTAAAAATTTCGTATTTTAGATATTTAAGACTTACACACTCCGAATCGGTCCTAAATTAGAGTCACCCGAATTAGCATACAATAGAAAGACGAGTTTGGTAAATGAAAGTAATGTAACAGAGGCGCTACTTCAGGCAGTTTATTAGAATAAAAGTATAATAATAATAATACTTGATTATAATTATAGTGATAGGGGCAGATAATTAAGATTATTTACCTCATCCATTATAAAAGCGGGTTGATTTTCACCTGATTATTCAGCGATAATCTCCCGCTCTCCGGTGAAAATCACCCTTGTCAAAAGTGAAAATCTCACCCGTCAGAAATCCAGCGATAATCTCCCGCTCTCCGGTGAAAATCACCCTTGTCAAAAGTGAAAATCTCACCCGTCAGAAATCGTTAGTTTTTTATTTGGTAAATAATCTTCAAAATACATTTCGGGATTGGGAAATAATCAGAAAATCATTCTCAGATTTTTTGCCATTAGGAAATCGCTCTCGGGCAAGCCCTCGAGCGATTTCCACGGCAAAAAATCTTCGGAATGATTTTCGATAATTTCCCTATCCCTTAATATATTACTACAGATAATAATTATTTTAATATTAAGTAGATAAAAACTTATATAGAAGTAAGAATAATATGAAAATAGATAAATTGGAATAAATAATAATTTTTATAAAAAAAATATACTATGTACAATACAACAACTTAATTTTTAAATTTTAGCCATCATGTTCCGAGTAGTCCGATACACTATCGTGGTCGGGGTCCAGGGAAATAATAAGGGGCTCTACAGTATTTTCTAGAATGTCATCAGCTTCCCACATTCTTTCTTCTATTTCAACCACATGTTCGACGCATTTACTCCATCTTTCACAATCCACTGTCTTGATTCCCTCTTGCTAGAGGTTTCCAACGTCTCTCATTTTAAAAGTGGTGTTATGCCTTCACAATCTCCAATAGCTCCTTTTTCAGCATATCTTTATGAAATTGCTTCTTATTTACAGTAAGCCAATGAATGATGTAATTTTTTTTTCAAGAAGACCTGGGGTATTTATTCGGATTTTCTTGAGTGGTACCTTCATTTAGCCAATAATGAATACTTCTGTTTTCCCTTCGAAACTGTCTAACTGCCCTCAAATATCGTCGTCGCCAGCAGATGATTTCGTCATTCTTTATTAAAACTAATTTTCTGTTTTGAATTTTTTCATAACAAAAATTCATTTCCTTCAAAGTTTTCCATGGTTTCTTCTTACCCATGTGTGGAATGAAATTATCCTTTTTCATTTCAGACATTATTTTGTCCAAAGTAGGTATTTCTTTTTTTAAGTAAAACGAGTGTATTATTCTTCTTCTGATGGCAGTCTTTTCATCCTCATTTATTATAGTTTCTTTTCCTCCTGTACTTCTCTTTGGTGACCTGATGGAGCCGCGTTTATCCTAGTGCACAAGTCGATATATTGTTGACTGTCCGACTAGTCATATTCGAACACATTTCAACTATTTTTGCAACTCCGAATGTTGAATATTGGTGACGAAGAGCTTTCAACACATTGAGAATAATAAGTTTCTCATTTTTAGAAAGCGCAGTTTTACTAATCCGTTTCTAAGCAATAAATTCAGAAACACTAGCCATTTTTAAAAACGAAGTTTTCCAACAACTGCCGGAAAGTAACTAAACATTTTAAATTTTTGAAACAGCGAGGCACAGGTAGTTACCTAACTAACCTGCCTCTACCTACCCGATCTCGGGACCCCTGACAATAAACATAATTAAATAATAATACTTGGACTACATTTATAGAATACGGCGTAGACCACTGGGTTTTATAGTTCAATACTGATTTATTACTCTCATGCATTAAGCATTAGATTAGAGGGACACAGCACTAAATTTAGAGTAAAGTAGAATTAGTTGCCTAAATTGATTATTGTAAAACTTCCTTGTGTACACACATTTTACTGTATTTAAATCTTAAGCTTAATTGTAATAACTTGTTAAAATATTTTTCATATACTTTGTTGGCGACAGTAAAAACTTAATTTTTATTGAAACGAATAAAAAATCTGTTCATTTCAAATATTTCATTAATTTTTATTTTACTTATTATGTCTCAAAATTCTATTATTATAATAATTGATGTTTACTTTCATTTGGTTTAAAATGTTTCTTTAATTCGAAATAAAAATAAATCAATATGTTGATAGCTATATATAATTCCAAGCCGACCCTGCATCCATTTATTGCGGTTTGAACATTTTGGGACCTACGCAATGGGGTTTAATTAGGTAGTTCATTTATAGCAGTAAAGGTCAACGATATAATGCAAACTTTACTATACTAGGACGTCCTTAAATCTTGACAAACTTAATCATAACACTATAAAGTTTTTTTTTATTGCAGGCAATGAAGAATCCTATACTTCTGGACGTGTTGATATGGGCTGCCCTAGTATCCATCTCGCTCGCACAATGTCCTTGGCAACGAGAAATTCCCGATCTTCAATCATCATGCCTGTGTTCCTACAATTTAGGCCACGAACTCTCCGTGCAGTGCGACATGGTCAATTGGCCAAAACTACTGTCGGCCCTCAACAAATTCGCCACTCAAATGCCTTTAGATTTACTGTACGTGAACAATTCCACAATAGCAGTTCTACAGGACAACATAATGATAAATTTAAAAATTCACAATATCCAATTGTCGGGTTGTAAAATTAGAACTGTAGAAAGTGCCGCGTTTAGTGGTCAAGAGGAACACTTGAAAAATTTAAACTTGCAAGACAATGATATAAGTGAAGTGCCGGTGGAGAGTATAAGACCATTACAAAATTTACAATTACTAGACTTGTCACATAACAAAATAACAAAGGTGCCTGACGGTGCCTTTGAAACGTTAAATAAACTATCTACTTTAAAACTCTCTGACAATAACGTCACCTTAGCAAATCGTGCCTTACAAGGATTAGAGACATGTTTAAAGAACCTTAACATTAAAGGAACAAGACAAACCCAAGTGCCAAAAGCCATACAAGGAATGCAAACCTTAGCCTTTTTGGATTTATCGCAGAATAGTCTAAGAGAACTTCCAGGATCCGATGGAGATAAGACATTTGCAGGTTTAGATGCTCTTACAGCTTTAAACCTCGAACGGAACATTCTGCAAGAACTAAAACAAAATGCGTTCTTTGGAATAAGGAAAACTCTTAGCTCACTGAGCTTGCTCAACAATTTGTTACCCGATTTTCCCACAGCTGCCATGGGGACTCTAAAAGAGCTTAGAGTCCTGGATATTGGATTTAACTTATTGACGGAATTGCCTAACGATTCTTTTAGGGGAAATCCAAGCATAACTCTCTTGGCTCTCGACGGGAATCCCCTAACCACCATACCTTTGAACTCTTTGTCGCACCTCAATAATACTTTGAGGGGTCTTAGTCTCGGCGGTAGATTCCTCCACTGCGACTGCAGATTATCTTGGATTCTTGAATGGATACGAAACGGAGATCTTCAAGTAACCTCAAGGGAACGAAATCCTCAGTTTTGTGGTAGTCCCCCTAAATTTAGAGATAGAAATTTTTATAGCATCCAACTTGAAGAACTTTCCTGTAACAAAAATCAATTGCCAGGGAAAAAAGATTCGGTGAAACCGCTAGAACCAGTTGGTGTAGCGACGGTAATCAGCGCAGATCTGGATGACTTAATAGTGCCTCAACATACAACGATGTCGACTACCACTACAACAACAACCAAGCAACCGAGTACCAGTAAAACTACCATATCAACTGCAGTATCATATTCGACAGCTACCTCCAAGGCCACTACCTCGACTACTACGTCCAAGACCACCACCACGACGATGACTCAAGCCAAATCTAAGTCAACCTTAGCTTGGAAAACGAGTCAAAAACCACCGCTAGTAATGGCCGGTTTCCCGTCTAGAAGCAAATCTGACGACAGCAAAGAAGTTATAGTTAAAAACGCATTTAGACAAGACAATTCTGTAATAATACAGTGGGGATCGGAGACGGCCAATATTCTTGGGTTCCGAGTAGTTTACAGACTATTTGGAGACAAGACTTTTAAGCAGGGGCCACCATTAGAAGCAAGCGAACGAGAGTTTAAAATAAAAAATGTCCCGTCACAGGTAAATAATGTAAGAAATGACAAATCCCAATGCAAGCAACAAACAAACAATTTCTGTTTAACTTCTTTCAAATTATACAGGGTGTCCCCTAATTAATGGTACATAAAAAAACCACAGACTCCTTACGTAAAAATATTAGGATTTAATCATACTTACCTATATCCGAAAGTTGATATTAACTGAGATACAGGGTGTTAAAGTTAAAACTTTATTTTCGTTTTTCTCTAATAACTTTAAGAAAAAGTAACGTGTTCTTACAAAATTTTGTAATTGGGGTTTCTTTAGGACGAAAAATTGATTTCTTTGTGAAATTTTAATGTACAATGTAGGCGGCGCTGTCTGCGGTATTTGTCGCACATTTGTTAGGTCCTACCTTTTTTGTGCGTCAGTGTATTTAAGTTTTTAATGAAAATAATGTATACAAAGTTCAGGTCGCCCAGAGTTACCGTTTCGGAGATATTTGCATTAAAACTATTCAGTGCACCCTGTCCAAGTATTATAATTTGCAAACGAATTTTCTTTTTTTACGTAAGCTATGAGAAAACAAATGAAATGATGCTGTTGCTATAAAACCTCCATGTTGTTATTAGTTTGTTGATAATTGTAAGATAGCTTTGTCAGAAAATGTTTAATTTTTGAGTTTATCGTAAGTTAAGTAAGAATGCCGAGACACAATTTGTTTTCAAACGCAGAAACGGGATATGTTGTGTGTACACGCGCAGGAACACTATTATAGACCCGTCAGAGACTGCCTAAATATCCATTTTCCTGATCGCTGAATAGGTCGTGGGAGCCAGAGGCCATGGCCGGTGCGAAGTCCCGATTTTAACCCGCTGGATTTTTTTTTGTGTGTGTGATTACATGAAGTTGCTGGTTTACAAAGAAATAGTGAATACCAAAGAAGATATTTGTAGATGCTGCACAAACCATACGAAACGAACAGTTATTTTTTTAAAATCAGGAGGTCTTTCAGTAAAAGGATTCTTAAGTGTAATGAAGTAAATGGAACACATTTTGAACAGTTTTTATCAAAAGCAGATCTCGTTTTTTATTAAGTCTCTTAATGATTTTAAAATAAAATATTACTTAATAAGTTACTAATCACTTAGTTAAGTTTGTTTTCTTTGTGTCAAAGTTATTTTAAATAGAGTAAGTTAAAAAACAATCCTATTTTTGTATGAATTATTTCCAATTACCAGTACTAGAACATTATTTATCATATAAAAGTTAATTGGTAAGAAATAACAAAACATTATTTGCTTGCCTGAGCTAGCGCACTGAATAATTTAAATGCAAATATCTCCGAAAAGGTAACTCTGGGCGACCTGAACTTAGTATACCTTTTTTACGTAATAAATATGAAAAAAGTATTATTTTCATTAAAAACTTAAATACACTGAGGCACAAAAAAGTTAGGACCTAATAAATGTGCGAAAAGAGCGCCCCCTACATTGTACATTAAAATTTCACAAAAAAATCAATTTTTCGTCCTTAAAAAACCGCAATTACAAAAATTTGTGAAAAAACGTTAGTTTTCTTAAAGATATTAGAGAAAAACAAAAATAAAGTTTTAACTTTAACACCCTGTATCTCAGTTAATATCAACTTTCGGATATAGGTAAGTATGATTAAATCCTAATATTTTTACGTAAGGAGTTCGTGGTTTTTTTATGTACCATTAATTAGCGGACACCATGTATATGATTAAGTTAGGTTATATTCAGGGCCATATCTAAATAGTAAAAACTTAATTTAAAAAAAACTTATGATTAAACAGTAAACAGACACCATACGAATACAGATAAGTAGAAATTTAGTGCAGAACGTGCGCTCGTTCATAACCTAAACGCATACATCTCTTTTATATCTAAGCCGAATTCTTTCACGGAACTGCTCCCATATAAATTCCATCAAAGTATAATGGCCATCCGTGGTTTATATTTATGTAGGTCTGTGTTATAGTACAGTTTTTTTTATTATCCATAATAAATGAGACTTCTCACGTTAAGAATTTCAAGCGTCTGAACTATTATGAACAGTTTGTTAATTAATACCTATTGTCATTTATCATCTACAACAAAAACCACACCTTCACACTTCACACAAAACAGAAACGAAGTCAACAAACGGAAATTGGTTGTATGGCATCGCAAGAAAAAATTTAGACTAGCCAAAACTAATTATATCTGTAAAACAGCAGAAATATTGATTTTGTAATATTTACAGGAATGCATCATCGTGTGCGTGGTCTCACTAGAAGAACTCACCGTCACACCGGACAATGTCCCCCATACACAATGCCGCGAAGTCAGGACGGTTTCTTCTGCTTCGTCAAATATGGACAAGATTACGATAGCTGCGAGCGCTGCCATATGCGGTACCATTGTTGTGGCGGTAATTGTTTTTATTGGTGCGTATGAAGTGAAAAAATATTCATGCTAACCAAACAAAATATGAGTAACTTGTGATTTTTCAATTTCCTGACACGTGTTTCAACCCTTGCGGATCGTTATCAGAGGAATATAAGACAATACTGAATTCTACATGTCATTAAAATAAAATTAGGGAGATGAAGTGAATTGACAGATGATGGGTTATTTTGGTCCTTAATTTACAGGTATTGGCCAAAGGTGCAACTAAATTACAGGTGTGATTATAGAGGTATGATTTACATCTAAGTAATAAGATTAAAAAAATGATATTGTATATATAATTATTATTGGTTTTTTCGTTCGTAATTATTGACAGTGTTTATTGCATATTTATCCTAAGTTATTAGGCTATTAAGTATTAGATTGGCACCTGAAGGTTTTTCAATTTGATTATTAACAACATTATATCGATTTTTTAAGGCTCTTTTGATATTTCTAATAGGTTGAGTTTTCTACCCTTGTGTTGAGTATATATCGGTTGTATTTTGCTGGATGTTGAGTGGTTATTTATTATATAGTGGTGCGCTATTCCTGTTTTATTTTGTTTTTTTTTAATTGTTTTATGTTCTTTAAGCCTAGTTTTAAAGTTTCTACCTGTTTGACCTATATAGATTGCATCACAGTCATCACATTGTATTTGGTAGACCCCGCTATGTGTTAATTTGTCTTTATTTTTAATTTTGGAATTAGCTATGTATTTCCCTAGGTTATTTTCATTGACTTGTATGGGGATAAGTTTATGGTTTTGAGTTTTTTGGAGATTCCTTGACTTGTGTGACCTGTATATCTGATTGAACTGACGGGACGTCCCCTTCCATCAAACAGTTCAATCAGATATACAGGTACAGATATACAGGTCACACAAGTCAAAAAATCTCCAAAAAACTCAAAAACCATAAACTTATCCCCATACAAGTCAATAAAAATAACCTAGGTAAATACATAGCTAATTCAAAAATCGAAAATAAAGACAAATTAACGCATAGCGGGGTCTACCAAATACAATGTGATGACTGTGATGCAATCTATACCGGGTGTTGCATCGTCGAGCGGGACATAGGAAATCCCATGTAATTTTAAATGGGGTCAATTATTGGCTTCCCTAATTATTTTAGAGAAAAATTCTATTTAGGTTTATTAAAGAGCACTAAAACCCACATTCAAAAGAATAACTTTAGATATTTTTGATGAGCCCGTTTACGGGTTATCGCCGATTTCTTTTTAACTATTTCTCCTTTTTATGGCCCCGTATTTGCGGGCACCAGTTAAGGTAAAAGATGACTGTCAAATAAAGTTGTCATTTTGAAATGTGTGCTTTATTGTTATAAAAACTCGTACATAAAATATTAAAGGTGTATTTATGAGTACAAATTAATCTGAATAAAACTAAAATAAAGTATCCAATTACAAGGTTAATTATGACATTTTACATGTTTCAATATTTTACTAATTAATAGGTAGGTACTATTAAATTGTTAGAACTTTAGGATTTAAGAAGATGTTCAAATATTCCTCCATTGACTGCTAGACAATAACCGTGGCGATCATAAAATTCTCTTCTTACATTCGCTAGTTGGTAAACTGAAATTCTATTGCATTCGGCAGAAATAGCATTTTTTAACTCGTCTAGATTTGGGTATTTTTTAGCTTTGTATATCCTGTTTTTTAAATGGCCCCAGAGAAAGAATCATTTGGCGATAAATCAGGAGACCTGGCTGGCCAATTTACTGTATGATTTAAGCCAATAACATTTCCATTAAAAGCACGGTTTAAATATTCCCGGACAGCCAGGGTACTATGTGCCGGGCAGCCATCCATTTGGTACCAAACTTCCTGATTTTCCCTGGCGGCATCATGTAAAGTAGGTAAAATATGATCTTCAAGTAGTTCCAAAAAATATTCTGCATTTAAATTTCGTGTAAGAAATAATGGCCCGATAATATTTTCTCCGAAAATCCCAGCCCATACATTAACTTTTTGTGGATATTGCGTCCTTGTTTCCACAAACCTGTGTTGGTTTTCTTTGCTCCAATATCGATAATTTTGAACATTGGGTTCATTGTTTAAGGTAAATGTGCATTCGTCAGTGAAACAAATGTTTTTTAAAAATTCCCTATCCATGTTTGCTCTTTCCATCATACCAAAACAAAACTCCTGTCGTCGTATTTCGTCCCTATCTCTTAGCTCTTGGTGCTTTTCATATTTGTATGAATAATATTTATGTCGTTTCAAAGCTCGTAACGCTGTGGTGTGATCTAATCCTATGTCATCCTCAAGTTTCCTTGTGCTGATCTTCCCATCATTTTCTTCCACGCACAATAAAACTTGCAAGACTCTATCATTTCTTGCATCTCTTCTTTGTTCCTGCCTTTCTTCACATCTGCAGTTATTTATTACACTGCCTTTTGTCTCAAATTTCTTGATAGTCCTTTCGACTGTAGATTTTGCAGGTATCGGTCTATTCGGATACAGAGCAGCAAACATGTCTGACACATTTTGATAACTATTTCCTTGATAATACCATTTAATCATCAATATTTTTTCTTCAGAAGTGTAATTCATGGCTAATATTTTCCATGTACGAGTTTTTATAACAATTAAGCACACATTTCAAAATGACAACTTTATTTGACAGTCATCTTTTACCTTGACTGGTGCCCGCAAATACGGGGCCATAAAAAGGAGAAATAGTTAAAAAGAAATCGGCGATAACCCGTAAACGGGCTCATCAAAAATATCTAAAGTTATTCTTTTGAATGTGGGTTTTAGTGCTCTTTAATAAACCTAAATAGAATTTTTCTCTAAAATAATTAGGGAAGCCAATAATTGACCCCATTTAAAATTACATGGGATTTCCTATGTCCCGCTCGACGATGCAACACCCGGTATAGGTCAAACGGGTAGAAACTTTAAAACTAGGCTTAAAGAACATAAAACATCCATTTAAAAAAAAAACAAAATAAAACAGGAATAGCGGACCACTGTATAATAAATAACCACTCAATATCCAACAAAATAAAACCGATATATACTCAACACAAAGGTAGAAAACTCAACCTATTTGAAACATTAGCAATCAAAAAAGCCTTAAAAAATCGATGTAATGTTGTTAATAATCAAATTGAAATACTTTCAGGTGCCAATCTAATACTTAATAGCCTAATAACTTAGGATAAATATGCAATAAACACTGTCAATAATTACGAACGAAAAACCCATAATTATATACACAATATGATTTTACTAATTTTATTACTTAGATGTAAATAATACCTCTATAATCACACCTGTAATTTAGTTGCACCTTTGGACAATACCTGTAAATAAAGGACCAAAATAACCCATCATCTGTCAATTCACTTCATCTCCCTAATTTTATTTTCATGACATGTAGAATTTAGTATTGTCTTATATTCCTTTGATAATGATCCACAAGGGTTGAAACACGTGTCAGGAAACTGAATTAAAATTGTGAAATATAATAAGTACGACTTTAATTTCCTCTACCATGGAATATCCATTTCACCTCACCAAGCATGTAGCCCATCACAAATCAATTATAAAAAAATATATTTTACGAATTGTCTTCAAAATGTAATGATCTACTCAGCATTTTCAAATTGAAGTTCTGATTGCGCCCCTGCATAGGCCGCATCTTGATATTCCAATTTTGAAACTTGAACCTATCAAAAACGATTTGAAAATTGGTGTTGTAGCCCCCTATTCCCTAGATGCAAATATTCATGATAGTGTTATCTTGCACTAGTTTACACAGCGACATTTTTCTCCTTGCCCAATAGAAGAGTTAGATGTTCTCATTAAATAAAGCAAAAGCCGGATAACAGAAAGCTAAGCTTTTAATTGCCATAAGTAGTATGATTGATTACAATTAAACGTGAAACATAATATCTTAACAAATGACCATCGCGACTCCTCTGGCAGGACACGACTCTTTTGCAGAAATTTTGCAAGACAGCTGAGCACATTTCTGTTCCTTCAAGTGTTTGAGGATTGTTTACATATGCTTTACTTCTAACATAACCCAACAAAAAATAATCCAGTGAGATCAGGTCGCATGATCTAGGCGACCAAATAACGTCCCCATTTCGTGAAAGAATTTTCCCTTCAAACCGTGTACGCAATAAATCCATTGTTTCTCTTGCTGTATAACATGCCGCACTGTCTTGTTGAAACCAAATATTGTTTAAGCGCACATTCATTATTTCATGCCATAAAAAATTGTTTATCATCGTTCGGTATCGCTCTCCATTTACCGTAACTGCTTGTCCGTCTTTCCTCTCCTCAAAAAAGTATGGTCCGATGACACCCCCAGACCAGCAACCGCACAAAACTGTAACATGTTGAGTATGCATTGGCTTTTTATGTTTCCCTAGGGTTTCACTGGCCCAGATGCGACAGTTCTGCTTGTTTACGTACCCACTAAATTGAAAATGGGCTTCGTCGCTGATTTTGCCGCAAAAATTATCGTCAACTGCCTTCATTTCCAGCATCCAATTATTAGCAAACACACAGCGTTGCCCTGTACTTCTACCCTAGAAGTTTGTAACATGATCACATTAACACCCTGTATAAATATTACCACAAGGAAACACTCTTGTTTAGATCTATAGGTAACAGCAACACTGCAGTTTTAAATGGCGATATTACGAATCACTTCCCTGACTTCCCCATTATACTGAACATGGAGATAAATCAAAATACATCACAAAACATAACAAACAATACTTTAGTAAGTTAAATTTAAGCGTATTATCAAATTTCTTTAGAAATGATACATGGCACGACATCTTAAATAAAAATCATCCAGATCATATTGCCGAAGAGTTAACTGAAAAAATTAAATATTGTATACACAAAAGTACAAATAAAGTTGATATTTTAAACAAACACAGATGCATTAAACCCTGGATTACTCCCAACCTTGTTCGGTGTATACAACACAGAAATATAAACTATGTATATTTACGCTTCTATAAATTATAGACAGCTTATTCTATATTTTATATATTCGATATTCTACGTAATGTTGGCTGGGGCACCCAGAAATTTACTAAGCTCATCGTTATAGTTGATCCAAGCTTAATTTGGTGACATAAAAAGCGTTAAACTCCCGACCATAGGCGTCGCTTCTACCAAATAATTAAAATGCGGATTACTGTAAATTTTTAATATGATTAAATAGTATATTATATTATAGCTTGTTCATTATAGTTTATGTCGAAAAAAGGTTTGTACCCGTGACATCGCCTGCAAAGAACACATGCATTTAATATTTTTAGAATGGTCTTTCGGTAAGAAAAATGCTTATATTGCCGAAAACAATTTAAAAAAATTGTCTTTGTCCAGCCAGGACCGCGAGGAGGTACTAAAGTCTGTGCGTTTTAAGAAGTCCGCTAAGCCATAAAACCTCTTGAGCATTATGTCGGTGGCTCTCAAACAATAAATTATATTGAAGGTAATTTTGGATGTTGATGAATTATATTTTCTAAATAAAATAATTTAAAGTAAATAAAAAATTAGTTTAGGTAAAGAAAAATAATAATTTTTTAGCTTTTGTAGTATTCAGACAAATTAGTTTTACGAATTCTTTTTTATAAAGTTTTGGTTCTAAAAAGAACCGATTTTGTAGTCTTGCGACAGAACGTACCTACTTGTAGATAGGTACTACTAAAAGTAGTCTTCCTCTGCATTTGAAATTTCACCCATGCTTTCAGACTCATCAGAATCAACATCATCGTCGTCATCATCATTATTCGTAATAATTAACGGTCTTACTTCGTCTATAACCTGTTCTGTCTCATAAGATTCAAAAATAATTTTTTCTGTGTGTTCAATGCATTTCCGCCATTCTTCTTTGCCCGCTTGGCTAAGCGCCTCCTCCCATAACTTTATAACGCTAGGCTTACCGATATTTTTACAGGCATGTTTGTCATAATAGTTCTTGCTAATACCCCATACCAATTCAATTGCGTTGTAATGACAATGGTAGGGCGGAAATCTCAAAACTTGATGTCCATATTTGAGGGCTAATTCGTCAACAAAATACTTTTTTTTAAATGACTGCCTTTACACTTGCTTAAAAGTTCACTTTTTAAATATAAATTTTCATGGTTTATGTTTTTCTTTGACAACCACTCTTTTATTTCTTCCTTTTTCCAGCTGCTTGTAGGGAATTTCTATTCGAGTCTCGTATGGTAAGAGGCATTGTCTAAAACAATTAAGGAAGGTTTTTCTAAACTTTTTAAAAGTTTTTCCTCGAACCAATGCTCAAAAATTTCAGCATCCATATTGCCGTGATAATCATCAGTTTTTTTTGTTTATGAAAATATCAAACTGGCATTTAAAACAAAACCTTCTTCATTACCAGCATGTAATATAATATACCTTTTTCCATTACTTGCACGGGTACTTGAATAACAATGCTTTGAGTCATCCTGCCAAGACGTTTTTGTTGAAGTTCCGTTTGCAAATACCCATGTTTCGTCAAGAAAAACAACCGATTTTTTGTTGTTTAAATAATCCCTTAAAAATTGCCATCTTTTCGAAACAACATTGGACAGCTCGCAAAGCAGTTTTCTGTTGTTCGTTTTTTTATATTTGAAACCCATATGTTTTAAGATGATGGACAAACTGTTAGTTCCAATATCGCAAAGTTTTTTCTGCTTTATCTTTTCAAGAATAGCTTTGAGGGTAACATATTCCTTGGCTTTATACATATCATAAACAATATTCCTAATAGAGAGTTTTATCCCTTGGGATAAATCCAAGGTTTTTGAATGGAGTCGAACCCTTTTATATGGTCTGTCCAAATCCTCCTCACTCTTTTTTCGAAGTCTTCTTAAGGTCTTCTCTGAAATGCCGCAAGCATCGGACGTTCGTTTTTGCACTGCCAAAACAGACTCTAACAGACCCGAGTTATCTTTTCCTAAAGTAAAATAACGTTCCACTTGTGATACCAAACGGCGTTCACCTGGAGATAAATGCCTTCTAGGCGATGTGCCACCTTGCTGAACATTTTCCATAACTTTGCTTAATAACTGATTTTAATTCACACACAATGAGAAACAAACTAAAAGTGAAAAGCACAACTACTTATTTAAAATAAAGTAGAACATACCATCCCGCACTTCAGCAAATTTTAATTATTTCTTGGAAAATAGTAATTATTATGAAGATTTAATTATAATAATCCCAAAATAATGTCATTATCGGAAAAGTATATACCTGACAAAATCTTTAACATATTTAACCATCCCGCACTTGAGCAAATTTTAATTGGTTCTTGGAAAATAGCGATTATTATATAGATTTAACTATAATAATAGCAAAATAAATTAATTATCTATTTAATTATTATTTATGCTCAACGCGTAATTCTAAGATAATTTTGTTTTGAAACCTCTGATTTCGCCCAGTAATAGAATACAGTAAGCCAGTGGGATGTTCGGTGTGATCAAGTATAGCGAAGGTGCGAAGATATTGTAACTTAACCGACTTACTGTTTTAAAAGCGATAACATCCCTTGGTGATTTAATCCGATATCGGACTTCTTAAAACGCACAGACTTTATCAGTCTTCCTTGCCAAGAAAGATACTATGTTAGCTGGAATATACAGTTAGTAGTTAGAATTCACTATATATATTTTAACAACAAATTGATCGCATCAGCAGAAACACAGTAAACGTTCTGTAATATAACAAGGTTTAGTTTAAGTTAGATTACTACTGGCGCTATAGGTGGTGAAACAGAATATCCATTTTTTATTTTTATAACATGAGCTACGCAATTTTTTCATACATCGCTATTCACTTCGTTAATACCTGCCGAATATTATCAAGGACAACTGCGCTTAAAGTTGGAGGGTGATTATGAAGTGATATTCTTTGCTGACAAGAGCAACACATTAGGTACAAAGCCATCTTTACTTCCGGCAAGATAACGCGTTTTCCTCTCGAACACGGTGTACCAAAAGTACAATTTGTACTGTCTACCCAACCATACTAAACAACATTATAAGTATCAAATCAAGTTTGATTTAAATAAATTATACTTTTATCGAATTCATAGTAGGTACTCCTTTATTTTGCGCAAATAGTCCTCTCGTAGTTCAAGGATACTCGGGGATTCCATTATAACCATTAGATTATCTAATTTTTTATGTTTAAAGCCACATTTTAACAAAACATTAAGCAATGTTGTTGTAATCTCGCAATTTATGACGAACCAGTTCTAAAGTTGGCACTATATTATCCTCGTAAAAGTTGTAAATAGTTCGCAGAATAAAATCCCTTGTAGTATTGTCAGCCGTTTTGACCGGTTACAATCCTCAAATTAATAACGTTATAAATTCTTATAAAACCGAAGTTGTGTTAATTCATTACAAGTACATTCTTGTACAAAGCGTATTTTCAGTTTTTCCCGAATTTTCTTTTTTTAACACGCGTACATATTTAAAATAATTCGTTGACATTGAACATGTAAATCTTTGTTTCTTCATTCCGGACTTATTTCGCTTTTGATCACCGACTCTGGCATCGACTCATTATATTCCTGCGATAATTCACTTTGACCTTTTGTTTCAAATTGTCGCCAAAAAGTCATACTGATATAATAAAATATAGGTAACAAGTGAAACTTACTTGTCTAAAACCACACAGTTATAGCAGAAAATGAAATATATAAATTACAGTAAATCGTTTCAACCAGCCACGCCACTGTCCGATTTTCAATATCGCATACCTGAAGCATCAATTGATTTTAAACCTCTGATAAGGTTGTTGCCAGTTCTATAAAGTTTTCGTAAGTGTAGGAGGAACATAAGGGTTTGTAAATTGTTTATTTTTTTTGTTTAACAACAGTGAAAATCCTTTTAATTTAAAGAAATAGTCCATTCTCGAAGTGGAGTTGAAATATAGGGAAAGGGGAAAAAAAGTCAAAAAGTCTTTCTCCACTAATTTAATAGTAAGCTATTAAAGGCTCAATTTTAAAATTAAATTGTCTCTACATGTTTCGAAGGTAGTAACCTTCATCTTCAGGAGACCAAAGTAGTGCTGCAGTTATTATTAGCAGTAGAGAGAAAACTGTTGGTGGAAAATGACGTTGATGGAGCTTTTTTTATTTAAAAATATTTTGACAAGATATTAATAATTGAATGTAATCAGCATGCTAAAATTGGAATTGAAAGTGGAATGTTATATTTAAATCAAAGTTTCTGAAAAGACACTGTCAATCTGTGGTCGAATTTAAAAAGGGAAGATATTCGTTATTTGAAAATCATACGTCAGGATATATAAAAAGGATCTTTTGGACATTCTAGATCTTGTTAGAGAAAGATTTTTGTTTGTGATTTGTTTTATAAAAAATTATAATGTTGAAATTTCATTTGTAAAATTAGTTATTGGAGACCTAAGGTCCCGTCACCTTGCGTTATGTTCGTCCCATTATGTAGGGAAAACAATAGAATTTGATTTAAAATAAAATTATTAAAAAAACAGATCTTATATTTTATATACCCTTAAAGATTAAAATAGGGAGACGAACACAGTTAAAATGAAAAAAAAATTTCCCTACATAATAGGACGAACATAACGCAAGGTGACGGGACCTTAGGTCTCCAATAACTAATTTTACAAATGAAATTTCAACATTATAATTTTTCATAAAACAAATCACAAACAAAAATCTTTCTCTAACAAGATCTAGAATGTCCAAAAGATCCTTTTTATATATCCTGACGTATGATTTTCAAATAACGAATATCTTTCCTTTTTAAATTCGACCACAGATTGACAGTGTCTTTTCAGAAACTTTGATTTAAATATAACATTCCACTTTCAATTCCAATTTTAGCATGCTGATTACATTCAATTATTAATATCTTGTCAAAATATTTTTAAATAAAAAAAGCTCCATCAACGTCATTTTCCACCAACAGTTTTCTCTCTACTGCTAATAATAACTGCAGCACTACTTTGGTCTCCTGAAGATGAAGGTTACTACCTTCGAAACATGTAGAGACAATTTAATTTTAAAATTGAGCCTTTAGTAATTCCTTTTAGTTTGATTTAAATTAATTTTGTATAAATACTATTTCTGAAGTAATAAAAAAATTATTATAATATTCATGAATGGCTTGTTCTTTCTTTCATTGACATTGAAAATTTCTTGGTTCAAAGTAGATTTGCAAACTAGCTTACAAGAAAGTTAATGCCTATTAATTAAATACTGATATAAAAGAACACTTTTAATAATCAAAAAGAATTTTTAAAAAAAGATCTGATGAGACCCCGATTATGATGCCGGTCCCTTTGAAGCCCCGTCGAAGCTTTTTTATCGAGTTTTTTAGTCATCAAACTGACTTTTTGGAAAACTTTAACTTTGGAAAAAGTATACATTATTGTTTTATTTATGTAGTTTGTTAACCACTAAACAAATTAACAAAATAAATTAAAATCATAAACAAGCTAACTAAAATTTATTACAGCTGCTTCGCGAAGACGATCCAAGAAGCTCCACGAGCTCCATCAACAAAAAATTAACGGTATGAAGCACGGCATACCGGTGGCAGGGTTACCGGTAAATTGTTGCACTTTGCCCCAAAGTCCTGGTGAACCACTATCATCTTTAGCAGCATTAAGTGCTTATAACAACAATAAGGTAAGCAAATTAATAGATAGAGTAAAAATCAAAAAAGTTACTCTTCATCCGAGGATTTATCATTGTTATTGGGAAAATCCGTTAGCCAAGAGCGTGTATTGGGGAATTTTTTAAATTAAAAATCTTAAACATACCTATTCTCCTAAAATTGTATTATATTATATTATTTATTTATAACATATGAAAACGTTTAAAAAATCGTATGAACTAATAAATAACTATAGGTGGTACTATTTTACATAATAGAATTACAAAAACGAGATATAATATAGAATCTTACAAAGTATTTTCAAAAATCGAATAATACTTTGTCATTATTATTTATTTGAGCCCATATAAGTTTGATCGGGTTTAAGAGGGGAGTTAAATAAGAAATCAATTGCAGAGTCTCACGCAAAAGAGATCAATTCGAAAACTATTAATTTTCAAAGCATTTTTATGACACACGTTTAAAGATAAAACATGAGGCTGGGAGTTCGTCTATTTTTTATTGTAAAATATTGCACAATAGTCCAGTTATCAATTAACAAAAATAGCAACAATTTGAAATCTGTTGTCACGGAATCAAATAAGAAATAGTGGAACTCCTAGGTAATATTACAACAAACATATTTACGTAGTTTCAACAAGAAAAACGTCGGTTTGCAGTCAATGATCTCATTTTAGTAAATATTATATCATATGGGACGATTTTTGTCTGCCATGTTGAAGTTTTAAACGAATGGTTAGCTTCGACAACCACCATCGCATGGATAACTTAGTTCAGTACCTACATGCCAGAGAGCAGCACGAGTGTCCCAAATATAGTAGTATTTTCTTGGTTACCCAACTTTGCATATAATTGTACTAAAATTTACAGCGTCGTTCAAGGTATATTATGCAGCATACAAAATTAATTAAAATATTCAAAAAATCTGGATCGTGATCATTTGGAAAAATAACTGCCAGAGAAGGAAATAATCCAAATGTTAGAAAATCCAAATATCTCTCTGCCGTTAGTGTTTGTTGAAAAAAATAAGGTCCCAACATCCTGTTGTTAATTACCCCCATGCAAACATTTACTTTCTGCCGATATTGTGTGTTGTTTTCTAAGATCCAATGTGGATTAGTCGGAGCCCAATAACGATAATTTTGCTTATTAACGTTTCCATTGAGACAAAAAGTTGCTTCATCGGTATATAGGATGCCTCGTACGAGATTTGGATTTTGATCACACCATCATTTGCTCACAAAAATTCAGGCGCCACACTGGATCATTATCGAAAAGCCTTTGCACGTAATTAACTTTATACGGGTGAAATTTTTCTCTTTTAAAAAATCTGTGGATTGAACTTCTATGCGATTCATTGTTTCTTGATAATAAATTAAGTGAGGAGTGAGGATTTTCATAGATAGATAAAGCCAAAAATCTATGTTTTTATCATCAGTTAAGGAATTTCTTCGCCCGGAATTTGGTAGATTCTTAACATTTCCATATGTTGAAAATTTTTGTACAATTTTGCTTACCGTCGACTGAGTAATTGTTTTAATTTGGTTTTCACATAAATCTATTAGTTTGACAGATAAACCCAGCAACAGCAGCCTATCATTAAATTGTTTTTTTTATAAGGCACTATTTGAAATTTCAAAAATATTCAGATCATTTAAAATTAAAAGAAATTATATTTTTGCTGACCAACCGTATATAGTATAGTAACAGATAAGGTTTTATCCTTCTAAAGTGTGCAGCTTTAAGCTATATCGACAAACCAATCCCCAAAGAATATTTTAAGTACTTGTAGAAATTACTTGTAATATACCAGACTTTCTTGACACCCTGTATAGCAAAATAACATATTATTATTACCACATACCACACTTGAAATACGAATGGATCGCCGCAGGAAATAAAATTTTTCAAAGTTTAAAATATTATTGGATTGGAACATTATATTGCTTAACTCAACTAAATAATGCTGTAACTAATAATTATAGACTTTTATTGGTTAAACAGGCGCTAACACGGCACCTAATCCACCTTTTTGGTTCCAATTCGCTTTTTTCAAGTTCACCGGCCAATTATTTACCAGCCCTTTTTGAGTCGATCTACTTTAAAAAAATACTAAAAGAGTTATAAAAAAACTAAAAAAAAGTCATAAAAAACTAAAAAAGTTATTAAGAAAAAGTGGCCGAAACGGGAATCGATCCCGGGGCCCATAGCGTTGCACCTAGTGTTATACCCACAACGCCACTCAACTGCTTGCAATTTTTAGTTAATCTAGTAATCTAACAGAAATGATTACAAATATATTGTATGCTTTGTTATTTAATCTTCTCAAAACCTTCTAGAGATCTTATTATGTGATTTAACGATTTAATTAAATAATTTAAGGCACGGCAACTTTATTTCTTGCTTTCGTTTGAAAATCTGATTTAATGATTTAAGCCGATAAAATTTTTAATTCTAATTTACCACTAAACTGTGAGATTTATCGACTCGGATGATTGTTTAGTCTTTTATTACTTTAACACGAGATCCTCGTTTTTGCTACATCTGTAAAAACAAAAAATATATGCGAAAAATAAAATACGAGTTTCAGGTAAAGGGGGGGGGGGGTCTCTATACCAAATATACAAGGTGTTCCATTAATATTGCGACAAAATTCAGGATGACTTTCCCCGCCAAAAAATATAAAAAAAAGTTTCTATAAACCTCTGTCTGAAAATGCTTCGTTTCGGAGATAAAATGTTTATTTTTATATTTATTTTTTCTAAATATTTTTTGAAATAATGTAGATATTTAGGCTAAGATTGGTATCTAAGGGTTTAGTTACAATACCGAAATGAACGTTTAGGTATAAGCTAGTGTTATTGGAGGTCACCTTTTTAAAATATCAGGTAACCCATATTGCAACCAGTGCCGTGGTAACCAAACGATAGTGGGATATTTTAGGGCATATTTTTTGTATTTTTGCTTCTTAACATGTATAATAAAACTCGTAACTAACCAAAAAGCCTAATTTACATGCTTGAATTTATGGGTTTCATTGTTAGAAGTATCAATGATACAACGGATTTTATGAATTATTGTTATTAATTTAAATAAAATTTACCTAAAAATCCTATTAGGCATTTATCTTGCCTGTCATGTATTTAAAATCGTTAAGTTAATGGGTAGTAAATATTAGATGATATTAAACTACGGTAATGAAAACTGTACATCACAGCCAGAAGAACTTAAAATACAATTTAAGTTTATTCATTCATAATTTTGTCTCTCTGAAACATAGGGGTTTTATTTCTGCGTACAGGAACATTTTTTTAGGTGTATCACCCGATTGACGATTTCTCTGCCGACTATAATAAAAAATTAATTACACTTTCCTCAATGATTTTCCACAAGGTAGCCAAATTTATTTATTTATTTATTTATTTATTTGAACTACAATTTACAGGTTGATACTTAAATATCATTAACCCACTTACAAATGTAGTGATTAAATTTGTGTCGCCCAAGAGCGACTTAATATCTAAAATCTCATTATAAAAAATCTTAAAATTAGCAAAATATTTTACTAATACTCAACTATATTCAAGATATTCAACATTCTTTTTTTAAGATTGTTTATAAATGGTCCTTTTTTCCCACTAAAAATATCACAGTATTTTTGATTGTTATTATAATTCACAACCATATAACTAACAGGAGATTTTTTTTGATAATTGGTTCTGACAAGTTTACTAGAAAAAGTTCTATAACCACGTGACCTGGTTCTGTTGGGTATACTTAAACTAACAATTTGTATCGTTGTGTTGTCTATAGCTAAGTTATTAAATATATTGTACAAGTAAATAATACTGCTGAAGATTCTCTTATTATGGAGGGTCATTAGGTTATAGCGTTTTAAATTAACAGGATAATTGTTATCATGATTTTTTTTCAGTATAAAATCGGATAAACGGATAAACTTTTTTTGTACTTTTTCAATCATTTGAATGTATTTGACATAGAAAGGACACCAAACAACACTAGCATATTCAAGTTTTGATCTAACTAGACTATTAAAAAGAACTTTAAGAGTTTTCTCAGATTTAAAAGATTTTGAGTTACGCAAAATAAAACCGAGATTTTTATAAGATTGTTTTACAATTGATTCTATGTGAGCATTGAAGGATAATTTGTTATCAAATAAAACTCCTAAGTCTTTTTTTTGTGAAACTGTTTCTATAACATTACCGTTTATTAAGTAGGAAAAGTTTATCAGTTTTTTAGAATAGGAAAACCTCATGTGGTTACATTTGTCAATATTAAAAGGCAGATTATTTATTTTGGACCAAATATACAATGCGTCTAGATCTCTTTGTAAATTCTTGCAGTCGTTGATACTAATGATTTTTAAAAATAATTTTACGTCGTCTGCAAAAAGAAGAATTTGAGAATGTTTGATAATATTAACCGCATCATCAATAAATAACAAAAATAATAAAGGTCCTAAATTGGATCCTTGTGGAATTCCAGACGACGCAGTGAAATTGGACGAATTGCAACCCTTGATTGATACATAATTTAATCTGTCTGTTAGATAAGATTTTATAAATAGAGACCAGTTTAATGAGAGGGAAAATTTTTTAAATTTAGATATAATTAGATTATGGTTTACTTTATCGAATGCCTTTGCGAAGTCAATGTACACAGTGTCAATTTGGGTACCTTCCGCCAAGGCATCTGTAGTATACTCGACAAAATCAATAAGGTTTCCTACTGTAGATCGGCATGAACGGAAGCCATACTGGTATTTGGATAATTTTTCTTTGACATGAAAATTTATTCTTTTACTTATTATATTTTCAAAAATTATGGCAATGTTAGATAAAATTGAAATGGGACGGTAGTTGTTTACAATTGATCTATTGTTAGATTTATAAATCGGTGAGATACGAGCAATTTTTAGTTTATTTGGAAATAATTTAGTTTTTATTGACAGATTGAAAATATGTAACAACGGTTTAATTAACAAGTCTTTACAAGCTTTTAAAATAAATCTAGGTATGTTATCAGTACCTAAGGTTTTCTTATTTTTCAAAGTTGATATTGCTTTATCGAGCTCATTTTCGGAAATAGGCAATAAATTAAACACAGATTCCTGATCCTCATCGATTTGCATACCTTCCTGTATATTATTTCGATCATAAACTGATTGAAAATATAGAGCAAAAGCTTCGGCTACATTTTTTTCGCCCGAGTATTTTTGATCACCTAAAAACATATCTTTCGGGATACCGTGGTTAGTGTCTTTTTTAGATTTGACAAAGTTCCAAAATTGTTTAGAGTCTCCTTGTATAGAATTTTCACATCCAGCGAGGTATTCCTTGTAGGCTGTTTTTATATCTTTTTTAATTTTAGACCTAAGATGCTTATAGTCGGCCAAACATTGTGGCAATTGAGTTTTTTTAAATATTTTTAAATTGCGTTCTTTTGATTTTATATCAGTGATAATTTCTTTAGTAAACCAAGGTGGATATTTGCGTTTTTTGGTAATTTTTTTTGGAATAAACTGGTCGAAAATGTCATATAGAATATTATAAAAATGATCTAAGGCAATATTTACGTCTGTAGACCTTTTCACGGCATCCCAATTAATAGTTCTTAGTGCATTGTATAGGCCTAAGTAGTTAGCATTTGCAAAATCGTAGTAGGAAATATTACTTGGGTTACAAGGGCGGATACTTTCAGAAAAGATTACCGTAATATCTAGGGCGGGATGATGGAGGTCTTCGCTTACGATAGGATCAGAACATTTTTTTACAACACAGGTTAATGTCATTTAATGTCAAAGAATATATAGGTTCACAAATTTAACAGATACGACGCCATTTTAAATTATTTTAAATAACAACCCTCATCAATATCCACATGAGTGAATTGCATTCCGCGATCCGATTTCAAAAACATATAGTTGTTGATATTCATTTTCAACCGTTTTAGAAATACAGGGGTTCCTAAATTGCCTTCATCGATTCTGTCTTAGGTGTCTCACCCCTTTAATAAATAGACCTTGTAAGCTGGGAACCCAATTTTTTTACAGTAGCATAATTTCCCGTGGCCGAGCTATGTACGGAAATAAAATTTCGTACACTTATTTTTTCCTGATGTGATGTTGGCTTTTGTATACCTAGTGTGTGTGTGTGTATCTGAGTTTATTGGCACTGGTTTAAACCAACTGGCCAGCTTTGATTGTATACCTAGATCACCTGGATATGCACTTCCACAAATCACCGAAATAAATTTATTTCGGTGATTTGTGTGCACTTCACTTTTTGACAAATTGTTATCGGTGTCATCAGATTTGAAAATTATATTATTTCATTTTAACAAATCCTGTGAACATGAATCAACTCGAGAAGGCGAGATTAATTGCTTATTCGAAGACGGTGTTTCTCTACGAAGAATAGCTGAGCAATTTGAGAAACCAAAAAGACTATACAAAGCCTCAGAACTAAATGGGTAAATACAGGATCATTGAAAAGAAGGGCTGGACGTGGCAGAAGAAAAATTTCAAACAATAATCAAGATAATGATCTAATAGATTTTTTGCGAAACAATCCATTTCAGGCGGCTGTAGAAGCACACAACTAAACCAATTTTCCTGGGACAGTAAGAACGGCGAGAAGTCGTATAGGGAAAAATTCGGAATTGAGAATTAAGGTAGCTGTTAAAAAACCGTTTTTGACCGATATGAATAAAGAGCAAAGAATGGGATTTGCGCTGGAATATTTACCGCAAGGTATGGATTTTTGGGAAAAGGTAGTATTTACCGACGAGAAGACTTTTCAGTCTTATTATAACGGGCAGATTAGAGCGCATAGGGCGCCAAATACACGGTACGAAGAAAGATATACCCAACATGTTAAAACAAGTGGAAGATTTTCAGTAAATGTATAGGTGTATATGACTTCCAGAGGGCTAGGAATATGCCACCGAATTTTAGGAAGATTTAATACTCAAGCTTATATACACATCCTTCAAAATGTTATGTTGCCATCGGTAAACAATATATTTCCACAAATACAAAATTTTATATACCAGCATGACAACTGCCCCGTCCATACAGCAAGGAGAATTTCGGACTGGATACGGGAAAATAACATTTCATTGTTACCTTGGCCCTCAAGAAGCCCTGATATTAATCCAATCAAAAACGTTTGGGGATATATCGTGAAAGAAATTAACAAGAACGATGACTTGCATCCTCAAAACAGTGATGATTTGTGGAATAAAATTGAAGAAACCTGGAATACCTGCAAGTTTCATCATGCCCAAATGCTGGTGGCATCAATGCCCAGACGTTTAAACTTATTAGTGGAAAAAAATGGTGCCGCTTTAAAATATTAAACCAATGTTTTTTTTTTAATATTGAGTAATCTGTTTTATATTTAATTTTGAAGTCATGTTGTATTGTATATTATTATCTTGATTTTCGTTTGAAATTTTTCTTCTGCCACTTCCAGCCCTTCTATCTAATAATCCTGTATTTTCGCATTTAGTTCTGAGGCTTTGTATAGTGCTTCTTGGTTTCTCAACATGCTCAACTATCTAGGAATACTTTCTTCGAATAAATAATTTTATATATAGCCTTTTTTCTATCATTACTGAAATAAGAAACGCAAGGTATAGAGGTGAGATAATTGTAAAAAGCACAGTTTACCAAAATGTTTAAAAATGGAATAAAATGTTAACCTCAGTGTACGAAATTTGATTTCCGTATAATCAAATACGACAGATGTCAAAAAGTGACATTAATTTATAAATTTCCGGAACGCCTCGGTGGCCGAAGTGGGTAAAGCATCGGAAACGGCGTGAGCCTGCTTTCGCGCTGCTCGAGTCGAGCGGGTTCGAATCCCGCTACAGTACGCTCAAATAAAAAAAGTACTGGGTTTGGTTGTTGTATGTGTGAGTGCAGGTACTTCTGACTAACGATTTATCGGAATCGAAACCCGCAGGGTCATGCTCCTATAGCAACGGGTCTTTAACCCGAGACTTGCCTCGGTTGCGGGCTGTGTGGGCGGGCTGTTGTAGGAGTGGGATTCTGTGGGGGGATCGGGATGGTGGTTGGTTGGAAAGCGACTGCGCGTGGTTCGGATCCCACGATAAACAGTAGGTCCCGTCTGGCTGACATTACCCAGACGTAAAATTACCGTGGGCGGGCTAGTAACGAATAACTAGGGGATACAATAAGTCTGTAAAAGGCTGCGGTGTCAGGACGTAAGTGCCGACCTAGTTATTTAAGAGTAATCAATCAATAAAAAAAACCGGTGTTTTACATTAAATTGTTATATGTTATGTTTCCCAATTTACAAAAATTAGCGGATCAACCTTGCATTTCTAACTAGTTTTCTGCGTTAAAAAAAATGACAGATACCATTGACAACATATTTTCCAACAAATACCTACATATCATATAAAAATATTGTTGTTTACCAAATAAATTTCTTTAAAGTTTTTTAAAATTATCGTACAGCCGCACGACGGATATTAATTTTTTTCCTTTTTAATTTGAAAATAAATTCATGGTATGCCCAATTAACAAAACAATGTTAACGTGTCGTCGAACACAAGCATTGTTTTTTTATATTATTTTATTCATCAAATTAAAAAGAAGACGAAACTACAATGAATATGATCATTAGGGTCCCTTTTTACCTCAGTTTCAACTCACTCAGTGATGCGTGCGCGCAAACAAGATATTTTATTTAAACTTCGTTTTATAATACTTTACTTTAAAATTTCAACATATAACACAACATTTCAAAATTTAGAGTTATATCACGAGATTTTTTAAATTTCGACTTATAACACGAAATTATTATTATTTCGAATTATATCTCGAAATTTTAAAGTAAAATCTCGGGTTATAAGACGAAATTTTAAAAATTTCATGTTATAAGTGGAAATTTTAAAGTGTTTTGCTTTGTACCATTACTAACGGATACCCTGTATACTATATACTAGTTGCGAATAACAAAATTTGAATAAATTCATTGACCTACCAGATTTTTCTACCTAAATCATAGGTCAGTGACCATATCAGAATATTTACATAATAATAAGCATATTAGCGGATTAGTAACACCATATTAACAGAACAAAAATTTACATACACAACCATATTACCTGTGTGCCTATAAAAATACATCACAACTTTTTAAATAATATAAATATTTATCTGAAAATAATTTATGTTTCGAGAACACACAGTATCTATCGCTCAATGAATAATTTATTTTATAGGACTGGGATCAAGTGTCTGTGTACAGTGCCCATAGTCAAAGACCCAGAATGTACACCGTAGAACAACCACCGTCCCTAGATGAATTAAGATCTCACTTTAGCGCAAAAAGTAAGGCAAGATCAATGGCAGATGGCCAGTCACAAAATAGTTTTTCCAATCATTCGGGCAGATACCTAACAGCTAATGCTTTTCCAAATAATTTGCTGGCATCTAGACAAGGTAAGAAAAAATTGTATTGCTTAGAACCTGGCCTAATATTGAGTAAACATTGTGAGCTGTTTTGAGTAAAAGAGTCCATTTTAATTTCCATTACGTTATTCTGGCATTAAACGCATTTTGTTTACATACTTTCCGGAGAGATGGAAATTATCTATTATTATACCAATTTTTAAGAGTGGTCAGAGGGATCTCGTCAATAATTATCGCCCTATAAGCAAATTATGCATATTTGCTAAGTTATTTGAAAAATTACTTTATAAAAATCTTTTTAATCTGGTGAGAACGCAAATCATCTTAGAACAGCACGGTTTTCTTGCTGGCAGATCCATAGAAAGTAATCTTTTAGTTTATACAGAATATATAAAGGAAAGCTTAGATGATCGTGTACAGGTCGATGCTATCTACACCGACTTTAGTAAAGCTTTTGATAAAGTGGACCAAGCACTGATGATTAAAAAGCTCCAATCAGTCGGTGTGGATGGCACCCTCTTGGGATGGTTTAAATCATACTTATCTAACAGAAAGTTTAGTGAACGCATAGGTGGAGTTAACTCGACTGTGCTCCCGGTCTCCTCAGGGGTACCCCAGGGTTCACATCTGGGTCCTTTATTATTTGTTATTTACATCAACGACATTGGAAATTGTTTTAGAAATTCGGATTACGTCCTTTATGCAGATGATCTAAAAGTATATAGACATATCCGTTCGCAGTCTGATTGTGACCTTCTGCAGCAAGATCTAGTTAATTTTCAACAATATTGCGCACAGAATAGTTTATTTATAAATGTAGACAAATGTTGTGTGATCTCATTCACTAGAAATATAAATTCAACTACTTATGACTATTCCATAAATAATAACAATCTCAGAAAGCTGGAGGAGGTCAGGGACCTTGGCGTGACCCTGGATAGGAAACTTTTATTCGATCAGCACATTAATACATTGGTGTTGGGTTGTTCCAGAATCCTGGGTTTCATTAGTAGACAATCAAAACAATTTAGAAACGTAAAATCTGTTCTTTGTCTGTTTTATGCTTATGTATATAGTAAATTGAATTTTGCCTCAGTAATATGGAACCCAATCTATGCTGTATATATAAATAGGTTAGAAAAAATACAAACTAAATTCTTACGAGGGTTATTGTTTAGGTATAATATGAACTTTAATGACATCAATAGTCTTAAAATTCATTTTAATATATTATCATTGGAAAATAGGAGAATCTTATCAGATATAATATATTTGTTTAAAATATTTACGAATAGGGTTGACTCACCAGACCTAGTATCAAAAATAACCTTTAATGTTGCACCGCGACAACTACGAAATTTTAATACCTTTCATATTTCTTTCCGACATACCAATAGTTCTCAAAATTCACCAATTTGTCGAATGATGAGACTTTCAAATCGTTATTTATCGGAACTAGATCTAGACTTTTTTTCATTATCTTTAAATAGTATCAAAATCAAAAAATCAAATCAAAATATGCTTTATTGTCATAAAAAATTATTTTTATCGACAAAGCCTTTTTTTTAAATTAAATTAACAATAAAATATAATAATATAATAAAACTTAAAATATCGGAATAAACAAAAAAAAATGCAAATAATTATGACAGAGTATCACCAAAATATTCATCTAGAGTATAATAAGCTTTTTCCAATAATATATTTTTAACATTTTTTTTAAACGTTTTAAAATTTGACATTTTCTTAATAAAAACTGGAAGAAAATTAAAAATTTTTTTAGAATCATAACTTATGGATTTTTTTACAAGACTTGAAGAAGGAATAGGTAAACATATATTAAAGGTTGAAGAGGAATCTAAAAAGACGACTCCTAGAGCAGTAGAATATAAGTGATTAATTAATTAATTGGAATTAATTGTGATATTAGTGATTAATGAACTAATTACGTTGAGTTAGTTAAGAAATAAATTAGTGGATACTGTATATGGGACTGCCTGTTTGTATCATAAATAAATAAAAAAAAAAAAAAAAATACTGTTAACTCATTTAAAAAAAAACACTGTCCGACACGATTCTTGTAACACAAATCAGCCCATTAGTTTCACATTGCTAATACCTTTCTAATAATAGAAAAAATATTCATAAAGCCCTAATACGTATCATCCTTTCATATTGGAAGGTAGTAAAAGTCATTTAAAAGGGTTGCATTTAAAAACAGAGAGATAACCTAAAATGGATTGTTTATAACATTTAACTTATTCTCTTATCCAGTCTTCTTTTGAGTTTCGAATTGAGCGGTTCTGTGTAGTTAAGAAAGTTTTTTCAACGACGAAAATGTCAAGTGAAACGCGCCGCCGTTGCAAAATTTCTCCTGATAAGTTTTGTTATATTTGTGGTGAAGTCACAAGCCAAACCATTTTCTGAGAATGTGAAAAAGCCTATTTCGTGGACTTTGGTGTTTTAATCAGAGATCACAGCAAGCTGTGAGCTCCCCATGTGTGCTTTACCTGCCGAATAATATCAAGGACAACTTAGCTTAAAGTTGGAGCCATCTTTACTTCCGGCATGATAACGCGTTTTCCTCTCGAACACGGTGTACCAAAGATACAATTTGTACTGTCTACCCAACCATACTTACCAACATCATGAGTATCAAACCAAGTTTCGTCTAAATAAATTAAATTCTTATCGGATTTACTGTACTCCTTTATTTTGCGCAAGTAGTTATGTTGTAGTTCAATGATACGCAGGGATTCCATTATAACCATTAGATTATCTAATTTTTTATGTTTTATGCCACATTTTAACAAAACACCACGCAATATTTCTAAAGATAATCAGGGTAACCTCGCAATCTATCACGAACCAGTTCTAAAGTTGGCACTATAATATCCTCGTAAAAGTTGTAAATAGTTCGCAGAATAAAATCCCTTGTAGTAGTGTCAGCCGTTTTGAATTTTTCATTAATTGGTTTGCGCTTTATGGAATGACCGGTTACAGTCCCCAAATTAATTACGTTATAAATTCTTATAAAACCAAAGTCGTGTTAATTCATTACAAGTACATTCTTATACAAAGCGCATTTTTAATTTTTCCCGGATTTTCTTTTTTTAAACAGGAGTACATATTTAAAATAATGCGTTGACATTGAACAACTAAATCTTTAAATACATATGCGAGATGTTACACGTGGCGACATCTCGTAGCAATCGAGCTATCCACCCACGTCCAAGGATTGGGTCTGACGGAAAGAAAAGGGAAAAACATCTTTCTTTATAACTAAATCTTTGTTTCTTAATTCCGGACTTATTTCGCTTTCGATGGCCGACTCTGGCACCGACTCACTATATTCCTGCGATAATTCATCTTGACATTCTGTTTCAAACTGTCGCCAAAAAGCCATACTGATATAATAAAATATAGGTACCAAGTAAAAATTTACTTGTCTAAAACCACACAGTTATAGCAGAAAATGAAATATGTAAATTACAGTAAATCATTTCAACCAGTCACGCCACTGTCCGATTCCCAATATCGCATACCTCAAACATCAAGTGATTTTAAAGCTAATAAGAGATCACCCAATTGGCAGAACCTTCAACTATTTGCTGTTCTTGTCTACAGCATACAAATTTGTATTTATATGCTGCTCTATTAATTTTTCCTCTCGGAAAAAATAGTTCGCACTTTAAATTGCCAGTGGGCCTCGATGGTCTAGGCCAGGGTGTTGCCAGTTCTACAAAGTTTTCATAAGTGTAGGAGGAACATAACAATTAGTTTATTTTTTTTTGTTCGACAACAGTGAAATTCCTTTTTAGTTTGATTTCAATTATTATTGTATAAATAATATTTCTGAAGTGCTAAAAAATTATTATAATATTCATGAATGGCTTGTTCCTTCTTTCTTTGACATTGAAAATTGCTTGGTTCAAAGTACATCTGCAAATTAGCTTTCTAAGAGAGTGACTGACTATCAATTAAATGCTGATATAAAACAACACTTTTAATAATAAAAACTTTAAAAAATAAAAAAAAAAAGATCTCACAACCCCGATTATGATGCCGGTCCCTTTGAAGCCCGGTCGAAGCTTTTTTATGTCATCACACTGACATTGGAAAAAGTATAATGTTCTACATGTTGTCTGTATAACGTAACAAGAAAACCTTACGTGCGTTACAACCTATTTTTGGCCATTTTCGTAGTCAGATAGGTTCATTCTACTACAATTTGCTATTTAGCTTGCAACAAAAACATTTTTTTGTCGCCCAGTCCAATTGCATCATGCTGAACCAGCTAATAAAGAAACTACCCTTACACTTATGTTTTTGTATTTCAGATCTTCGCCAATCAAGACAATCTCTTGCTGTTCAAGCCGAACGGATGTCGACAAGAATGTCATCCCACCACGGAACTGCTCAATCGGTGGCCTCGTCAACGAGACGCTCTAGACCCAGATCGAGATCACGTGATCATCATAGACCAAGTAGTCGATACAGCGCTGCGGGATCAACCCACACGTTGAACAATTATTGCGACAATTCAGACAACAATTGGACTGATCATGACATGGATATATACATGGCCAGAAATCCGACCACTAGAAATGGATTAGTACCTTTATGAACGGGAGATGTACTCTTCTAGAGTTATCAGTTGGAGTAATTTAATATAGTTTTCTAAGAGACATTTAAATCGAATAATATAGCAGACGAAAAATCCTTTGGAATATTTTATTATGTGTATAAGCAATCTTTTGACAAAAATTATTTTTTCTACATTCCAATAATTAAAAAACACAAACTTAAAATAAGTTCGTGTATAGAGTTGTCCCTTAGCCTTTCCGTCAGACCCAATCCTTGGACGCGTTTCGCCGTTTACGGCTCCTCAGCAAGGCTCCGGGTCTGACGGTTAGGTAAGGGACCTCAAAGTGATTTAACACAGAAATGCAAGTTTAAAAAAAAATCCAATAATTGCTGATAAAAAAAAGTGAAGCAGTAGGTATTTTACTATACATGTCTAGTTCAAGTACCTATTAAGTATAAATGAGGTAGCAAAAGGTTGATGTTTGTAATTTAAGTTATACTAGGCTAAGTGTAATCATAAGCATTTAAGAATAATTTCTTATTAAAATATTTTGTACATAAAGTTTGAATTTAATGTTTTGTATTTTGCATGAAGAATAAAATTAATTTACAATGTGTTTTTCTTTTCGAAAAATATGACAGGTGTCACGGTTCGAAAATTGCATTTTCATAGTTTGATTATCTATGTTAAGTTTTCGGTTTTAAATTGTTAAAGTACCTATGTAGACTTTCACCTTAAACATTAATTAATAGTTTAGTTAGGTACCTGTTAATAGCTAATAATTTCACTATGTTCAGTTTTAAACCTTTGTTGATATTGTTTATAATGCATGAATGTTTTGTATCTTGTAGGACACAGCCAAGTGGATTGTTTTCTGTTCTTTTGTTTCATACTACTAAACTTGTAGACAGGTCTTATTCCAAATCCTTGTCTTAATTGATTAGTAATTAATCAACTTTTCAAGTTATCAATAGAAATAACTTATTAACCTTGTACATAAGATGTAGGTCAAATGTTTTGGCTGTTGTCAGTTGGTCAGTGTCTATATAGATAGACTGACAGTTCTGTGGATTTTCACGACCAAGTCTGATTAATTGAGGCGTATTTCTGCGGTTGCGTTGGTTGACGTAGGTTGCCTAAACTTGTTTATGGTGTTAAATGGGTTATAGTTTTCATGGATTGGTATGACTAATTTGTGGATAATTTTTGGTAACCATGGAGGAGACTGAGAAAAGTGAAAGCACGTTTGCGGAAGCAGCTCCTGAATTTTAGTTTTCTTGGGCAGGGAAGGCCATGTGGTGCCGATAAAACTTTCACAAATGCATTAAAAAGGATATGGCATTGTAGTTTGTCTATTCTTTGGGCGGAATGCCGATTTAAAACGCTTTTCCATCAACTTCAACAAGCGGTCCTAAACGCCATTTTGTAGAATGGAACCCTCGTTAGTTATTTGAGGGTTTTTTTTTGGCAGGGGCTTAAAGTCCAAGTTCAAACTGGAGTACTAGTTTTCTTTTATTGGATCTGCCTGGACGCGGGACGTGCCAGTTGCCATGTACTATTTGCATTTTTGGAGACTAGCAGTGTAGCAGTATCTACGTTGGCTGTCTGAGGGGCCATGCATGTGTGTTTTACTGAAGATCGAGTCTTCATGAACTTTGAGTAGCACATATAGTTTCAGCTAAGCAACATTATTCTTGAGTAGTACGGAACCTTGGAAGTACCCAGTAGGTAACAGAAAAGTGTGAAATCAACCTTTGCTATATTATGTCCCGTGGCGTTTATGCTATTATCAAGATAAGCCTTTTCTGTGAACATCTGAGTGATGTGGTGCAATCAGGGTCACGAACCTACTCTAACTAAACTATCAAATCATAATATACACTGTGATCATTTCTCTTTAAAAACTTAGTCAACTTAAAATCTTAATATTTTGCATTTGCATATTGTTCTAATATACCGCGTTTTGATAAAGTTTTGCGTCCATGTTATGTACAGAACTTGTGCATTGTAAACGTATAGCGTATGTCGACATAGCGTTAAGACGTCACAAGAGTCCCTAGTAGTTCACAATGTTAGATGGTCTGTTACAACTAATTTCGTTGCAAATATAATTACAATTTATTATTATAAAGTTGTTCCCCGGCTAAAGGTCATTTGTTTCTTCAAACTTTAACGCTTGTAACTTTAATATTTTAATTTGAACTTCGAAAGTCTTCTTTATGTATCCTTACTTGAACCTGAATAAGAAGAACATGTATTTCTTGATGACCTTCTAAATTTCACAATTATCTTTGAATTTATTACCTCTTTTAACAAAATTTCTTGTCAGTATGTTGATTGCTTTCACTACGTGACACATTTAAAAAAAAAAAAAATTTTAAAGCTCCATCAACGTCACCTTCCACCTACAATTTTCTCTATACTGCTAATATTAACTGCAGCACTATTTTTTGTCTCCTGAAGATGAAGGTTACTACTTTCATAAAACTGAGCCTCTGATTGCTCTTATTAAATTAGTGGAGAAAGACTTTTTGACTTTCTTTCCTTTCCTTTTAATATTTTAACTTATCTACGCCCGAGTGACTAGTATACTTATCGAGTAGGTAACCACAGGTACTCGTAAGATTTTGTATTGCACTTTAACAACGCTCTTATGGTAAATTTAGTTAGTTGTGAGAGGTTCTTGCTAAGACCTTGCGGAAATTCCAAGTCTGGGGCAATGCCCTGGGTGTAGGTCTATGCGGCTGCCAGATCAGACTAAACAGTCATGTCAAACCTGATGCTACCACTTTGTTGATATATTTTAATTACTTATATTTTAACTTTAAGCATCTATTGCCCACCAAAGTAAGCGGAGCTTGCATTTATGAATCCAAGTAGCCAAGGGCCTAACACGACTTTAAGAATAAATATTTGTATTGGCCTCTGCTAAAATTTGGCTTTTATTTGAATGACAGCCACTTTAAGGGACTTGAGTGAATGAGAGCTCCTAAGAAGCTATTGTAAACCGATTGTGACGTAATTGTTTTTTTCCTAATTTGTTTTTCTCTGAGGCCAAACACTAGAACATTTAAAGGCTTTTATGTAAAATAAAACTAAGGTGGCGCCTTCAGGATTTGACTTTAACTTACTTATATAAAAGTGCTAAACCGCTCAATCTAGAAGCAAAATAGCGAACCTACTTTTTATATTTGCGCATCCACCTACAGGGGTTAAATATAAGTGACAGAAAAAAACTTTTAGTATAAAAGTTGCATAATTTCTCTCATGTTATCTTTAAAACTTGTCGAAAAAAACATAGGAGCATCGCAAAGTTGAAAAACAATTGTGCAAGTTTCCTCCTCTTAAACGGAACACCCTATATATTTTTCACCACGACAAGAGATCTCTCTCCCGCGATTTCAAAAATATACAACACGTTAACATTCAGTTCAGCCGTTTTTGAAATATTTGAGTTTGCAATTTTGATAAATTGAATTGATGATAATCGAGTTGTCGAGGTGCTTTTCAACTTTGCGATGCGCCTATGTTTTTTTTGACATGGGAAAAATTATGCAACTTTTGTATATAAAATTTTTATCGGTCACTAATATCAAACCCTGTGGAAGGTACGCAAATATTAAAAATAACTCTGTACATATGGGTAGGTGCCGCAGGCGAACGTTTTTTAGGATCACGTCCAAATTTTGACATATTTGGTAAATAATAAAGCGCAATCGCAAAAAAGATCTCCCTTCTCCCCTACACCCTTTCCAATTGCCATTCAGTATCAGAATGTTATTTTTAGAACGCCAGATGAAAAATTGATTTATAAAAATTAAAACGTTGTACAAGACGTCAACAAAAATATTAATAATGCGTGTATTTAAATCAATGCAAATGCAATAAAAGTTGTATTTCCTATAAATTAAGTTAATTCGCCTATCATTTAATAACCAAAATTTTTTTATAATGTTTTCCGTAAAATCTTCTGATTCCTGAAGAATGTGAAACAATTCCTTTTCAATTGAAATGAGCGCAAGAGACGATAAACGGCCATTTTCTGTAATGTTCTAATGCGTTTTAAACACGAAAACTGTCTCTCAACTGAGGTACTTGTTGCTGGAATTGTAGCTATTAAAACGAAAAGTTAGTAGTAAGTTTTTTTTTAAGGTATTTATTAAATTAACTGGAATCTCTTTACGGTATTCTTTTAATTTTGTAGAATTGGCTAATGAAAAGTATAATAACTGTGACATATCTGCGAATCTTACTTCTATTTGTGTTACGATATTATCTATTATTTCGTAAAATAAGATTCTTAAGGATGCTTTTTCATCAGCTTTAATCATGTCAGACAATTTAATTCTTTTGGGTAGCAGTGCTTCAAAATCTGAATTGCGATTAGAAAAAATTGTGTTCTCAAATAATCTGTCAAAAGTTGCTTCATTTCCTAAGGATCTGATGCGATCTCTTGAATACTTAATTTTTGCAATAAAAATAGAACAGTATAACAAAACAAAGAAAATGTCCTTATCTGTTTATAATCGAAAAAAATCCTGAGCTTCTCCAAATAGTTCACAAAATCACAAATGTCTAAATAAATAAATATTTAGCTCTAGTTCTATTTAACTATTTAGACTATTTACTAATGTGAGAGTAGGCCATTATTGTATAAGAAAAAAATAAATGTACAAAGTACCTATTATTTCTATCAAATTGTAGTATTTGCACTATAGTATTTAATATGACCTTTTTACTTCAAATCCACAAAATCCACCTTTTTCCAAAAAAACGCCTTTATAATATATTCGATCCTGATATAAAATATTTAATAAAAATAAATTGGTACCTATACATAAAACTAATAAAACAATAAAACTATTTTCTGGGCAAGTGGTGGCGTCTGAAACAGTCTTAAAAAATTGGACCGGTAAAGATTTCGGGATCGCCACACGAGGACTAAATTTGAAAAGGGATCGCCACACGAGGACTAAATTTGAAGAGATGGCTCCATACGGCCTAAAGTCCGTCGGGCCTCATCTGATGTATTCGGCTTCGCTCGGTGGGGCAGGCCAATGAGATGCCCCCAACAGAATAAACTGGAGATCATTGGTGAATTAACAGGGTCTTATTGACGTGCAGAGAATTTTTGTATGCAGGAACACGCTGACGTTCTCAGGCATCCATAAAAACCAATGACGTACGGAACTGGACAGTGCACGACAATTCAAATTTATTAAACAAGCCAATAAAATTAACAATAATACAAATAATGTGTTAATAATGGTCTTATGTACCATTTAGAATTGATTTCTGTAGTGTTTTAAAATAAGTAAATACTTTTTCGCCATTTGATCAAACCCGTCAGATACGGAAGGCGCTGTCCCATTCTCTATATGTCTATGGTTATACCCGACCAAGGAATTTTGAAAATGTACGAAATGTATGGCCTTATTCAAACATTAATTGAATGGTCCTTTCAATTAAAAGCAGTTCCTCAGTATACTTACACGGAAGCAGCTATTTGTAACTAATTTAAAAAAATTTTGAAGGTTATGTTAAAGAAGCCTATTTTTTTGTTCAAGCCGATTGCTGAAATTGACTCTAGTCGTCATGAATGCCTTTTTAAGAACATTCTACTCCTGTTTGCTGGGTCTACGATGTCGCTAGACCGTTTAAATTCTGAAAAATGTTCATTTGAAATTCCGGTTTTCTAACGATTTTTTATTGACATGTTGAACCTTTCAGATTTACGTTACTTGAAATTACCTTAGTCTTATTGGCTATAAAGTTTCCAAAGCATAAAAATAGTATCCCAAAAGTGTAAAAAAATATTAGTGGGTACTTAACACATTAGGAAAAATAAATAAAACAAAAACATTGTTTTAACAAAAAATATAATTAAATTTACCAATAGGGGCATGTGCTTAACTATGCACAGAAAAAAAGGAAACAAATTACCATGCATACCTATAATTAGAGAAAAAAGCTTTAAAAAAGAAATATACTTAGGCGAAAATACAATAAATAACCTACTTAAATCAATGCTAAAATTGCTAAACCGAACAAATAGTAACATACAATAATATTGGTAATACAATAATGCAAACACTCACAGCAAATTATTAAAATTAGTACCCTCACTGTATATTCAATTAACAAAAATATGTTCGAAAGGTACACTCAATACAATTAGCCACCGAGCAATAAAAGGTATGGCCAATAATTACGGATCAAGTAGATTGGATCAAAATAGGGTCAAAAGGTCATGAAATATCCTGTCATATGTCACCCATTATTGAGCTACAGTCTTCAAAAGAAAAGCCATAATTTGGCAAGCTGTAGCTCAGTAATAAGAGGACAGCGGACAAAATATGTCATGTCCTTGTGACCCTATTTTTTCATCCAATCTACACGCTCCTTAATTATTGGCCATTACCTCTTAGGATATCATGTAGATAAGTAATAAACTTAATATTAATAGTTGTTATAATTCTGTAAAAAAGAATAGCACAACCGTTACGAATTGTAAAGAAAGAGTCACTGGGTTGATGTTCGGGCAGCTAGGAATCTGCAAGAAGTGTGGTTGCCTTGAAACAGCCCTAAAAGTACCTTCAATGAACTTTAACTGTGACTTCCAAATGATGAAATGAATGAATGAAATTCCAGTTGTTCATGCCCAATCTTCACCAGTATTTATACAGAACCTGAAAAATTAAACAATCCATTAGGACTTGATGATACCTATCCCATTCCATTGGCACAATTGGAATGTTATCGAGGCCACTCACCTGATTACTGAATATAAAATTGCTTCCAAATTCTCTAAATTTGCAAGGATATTTGATATTGTTGCCTGGCTCCACATACATTTTTGCATTCTCTGAGTTTCTAAAACAAAAAAATTATTTTAGTTCCACTGAGAAAAGTTTTTAATGAAAAAAAACTTTACTGCAAGTAGGTATTTTAAAACGATTTTTTTACCTTTTGTAGCAGTCCACTTGTAAATATTTTTTAAAGGGCTCCTCTCTTTGACACAGTTTTATATTCAGCTGCCCCAGTATTCTTTTTTGTCTTCTCTGGGATCCTTGTGCGACAAACATTCAGGACTGCAAATCTTTATTTTTGGTTTTGCCGTACATCCAAGTCTGATTCTGTAAAGTTCTTTCGTTTTCTCTAACATCCATTACGTACACTAACTTTTAAAAACTTAACAATAATAAATAACCAAATTAAAACTGTATAATTTTAATGTAGTTCCTACTAAAAATCCCAAAACACAATATAAGAAGTTAGGTTAGCAACGCTTAGCTATCCCGAATAGTTTTTTCTTAAAGACAACAAACCACGCCACAAATGGAGGAAAAAAGATCGCATGCGTGTCCTGTCTTTGTTTGCCGGCTTCCCGCGGTCTGCCATCACGATTTTCGATTACACCCGAAGAGACGTTCGTGCGGTAGGCCTTTTCAAAGAGATGGCTCCATACGGCCTAAAGTCCGTCGGGCCTCATCTGATGTATTCGGCTTCGCTCGGTGGGGCAGGCCAATGAGATGCCCCCAACAGAATAAACTGGAGATCATTGGTGAATTAACAGGGTCTTATTGACGTGCAGAGAATTTTTGTATGCAGGAACACGCTGACGTTCTCAGGCATCCATAAAAACCAATGACGTACGGAACTGGACAGTGCACGACAATTCAAATTTATTAAACAAGCCAATAAAATTAACAATAATACAAATAATGTGTTAATAATGGTCTTATGTACCATTTAGAATTGATTTCTGTAGTGTTTTAAAATAAGTAAATACTTTTTCGCCATTTGATCAAACCCGTCAGATACGGAAGGCGCTGTCCCATTCTCTATATGTCTATGGTTATACCCGACCAAGGAATTTTGAAAATGTACGAAATGTATGGCCTTATTCAAACATTAATTGAATGGTCCTTTCAATTAAAAGCAGTTCCTCAGTATACTTACACGGAAGCAGCTATTTGTAACTAATTTAAAAAAATTTTGAAGGTTATGTTAAAGAAGCCTATTTTTTTGTTCAAGCCGATTGCTGAAATTGACTCTAGTCGTCATGAATGCCTTTTTAAGAACATTCTACTCCTGTTTGATGGGTCTACGATGTCGGTAGACCGTTTCAATGCTGAAAAATGTCCATTTGAAATTCCGGTTTTCTAACGATTTTTTATTGACATGTTGAACCTTTCAGATTTACGTTACTTGAAATTACCTTAGTCTTATTGGCTATAAAGTTTCCAAAGCATAAAAATAGTATCGCAAAAGTGTAAAAAAATATTAGTGGGTACTTAACACATTAGGAAAAATAAATAAAACAAAAACATTGTTTTAACAAAAAATATAATTAAATTTACCAATAGGGGCATGTGCTTAACTATGCACAGAAAAAAAGAAAACAAATTACCATGCATACCTATAATTAGAGAAAAAAGCTTTAAAAAAGAAATATACTTAGGCGAAAATATAATAAATAACCTACTTAAATCAATGCTAAAATTGCTAAACCGAACAAATAGTAACTGCAGGTATTGTCACATACAATAATATTGGTAATACAATAATACAAACACTCACAGCAAATTATTAAAATTAGTACCCTCACTGTATATTCAATTAACAAAAATATGTTCGAAAGGTACACTCAATACAATTAGCCACCGAGCAATAAAAGGTATGGCCAATAATTAAGGATCAAGTAGATTGGATCAAAATAGGGTCAAAAGGTCATGAAATATTCTGTTATATGTCACCCATTATTGAGCTACAGTCTTCAAAGAAAAGCCATAATTTGGCAAGCTGTAGCTCAGTAATAAGAGGACAGCGGACAAAATATGTCATGTCCTTGTGACCCTATATTTTCATCCAATCTACACGCTCCTTAATTATTGGCCATTACCTCTTAGGATATCATGTAGATAAGTAATAAACTTAATATTAATAGTTGTTATAATTCTGTAAAAAAAAATAGCACAACCGTTACGAATTGTAAAGAAAGAGTCACTGGGTTGATGTTCGGGCAGCTAGGAATCTGCAAGAAGTGTGGTTGCCTTGAAACAGCCCTAAAAGTACCTTCAATGAACTTTAACTATGACTTCCAAATGATGAAATGAATGAATGAAATTCCAGTTGTTCATGCCCAATCTTCACCAGTATTTATACAGAACCTGAAAAATTAAACAATCCATTAGGACTTGATGATACCTATCCCATTCCATTGGCACAATTGGAATGTTATCGAGGCCACTCACCTGATTACTGAATATAAAATTGCTTCCAAATTCTCTAAATTTGCAAGGATATTTGATATTGTTGCCTGGCTCCACATACATTTTTGCATTCTCTGAGTTTCTAAAACAAAAAAATTATTTTAGTTCCACTGATTATTAATGAAAAAATTAATGAAAAAAAACTTTACTGCAAGTAGGTATTTTAAAACGATTTTTTTACCTTTTGTAGCAGTCCACTTGTAAATATTTTTTAAAGGGCTCCTCTCTTTGACACAGTTTTATATTCAGCTGCCCCAGTATTCTTTTTTGTCTTCTCTGGGATCGTTGTGCGACAAACATTCAGGACTGCAAATCTTTATTTTTGGTTTTTCCGTACATCCAAGTCTGATTCTGTAAAGTTCTTTCGTTTTCTCTAACATCCATTACGTACACTAACTTTTAAAAACTTAACAATAATAAATAACCAAAAACTGTATAATTTTAATGTAGTTCCTACTAAAAATCCCAAAACACAATATAAGAAGTTAGGTTAGCAACGCTTAGCTGTCCCGAATAGTTTTTTCTTAAAGACGACGGACCACGCCACAAATGGAGGAAAAAAGATCGCATGCGTGTCCTGTCTTTGTTTGCCGGCTTCCCGCGGTCTGCCATCACGATTTCCGATTACACCCGAAGAGACGTTCGTGCGGTAGGCCTTTTCAAATTGGGATCGCCACACGAGGACTAAATTTGAAAAGGCCTACCGCACGAACGTCTCTTCGGGTGTAATCGGAAATCGTGATGGCAGACCGCGGGAAGCCGGCAAACAAAGACAGGACACGCATGCGATCTTTTTTCCTCCATTTGTGGCGTGGTCCGTTGTCTTTAAGAAAAAACTATTCGGGATAGCTAAGCGTTGCTAACCTAACTTCTTATATTGTGTTTTGGGATTTTTAGTAGGAACTACATTAAAATTATACAGTTTTAATTTGGTTAATTCTTATTGTTAAGTTTTTAAAAGTTAGTGTACGTAATGGATGTTAGAGAAAACGAAAGAACTTTACAGAATCAGACTTGGATGTACGGCAAAACCAAAAATAAAGATTTGCAGTCCTGAATGTTTGTCGCACAAGGATCCCAGAGAAGACAAAAAAGAATACTGGGGCAGCTGAATATAAAACTGTGTCAAAGAGAGGAGCCCTTTAAAAAATATTTACAAGTGGACTGCTACAAAAGGTAAAAAAATCGTTTTAAAATACCTACTTGCAGTAAAGTTTTTTTTCATTAAAAACTTTTCTCAGTGGAACTAAAATAATTTTTTTGTTTTAGAAACTCAGAGAATGCAAAAATGTATGTGGAGCCAGGCAACAATATCAAATATCCTTGCAAATTTAGAGAATTTGGAAGCAATTTTATATTCAGTAATCAGGTGAGTGGCCTCGATAACATTCCAATTGTGCCAATGGAATGGGATAGGTATCATCAAGTCCTAATGGATTGTTTAATTTTTCAGGTTCTGTATAAATACTGGTGAAGATTGGGCATGAACAACTGGAATTTCATTCATTCATTTCATCATTTGGAAGTCACAGTTAAAGTTCATTGAAGGTACTTTTAGGGCTGTTTCAAGGCAACCACACTTCTTGCAGATTCCTAGCTGCCCGAACATCAACCCAGTGACTCTTTCTTTACAATTCGTAACGGTTGTGCTATTCTTTTTTACAGAATTATAACAACTATTAATATTAAGTTTATTACTTATCTACATGATATCCTAAGAGGTAATGGCCAATAATTAAGGAGCGTGTAGATTGGATGAAAAAATAGGGTCACAAGGACATGACATATTTTGTCCGCTGTCCTCTTATTACTGAGCTACAGCTTGCCAAATTATGGCTTTTCTTTTGAAGACTGTAGCTCAATAATGGGTGACATATGACAGGATATTTCATGACCTTTTGACCCTATTTTGATCCAATCTACTTGATCCGTAATTATTGGCCATACCTTTTATTGCTCGGTGGCTAATTGTATTGAGTGTACCTTTCGAACATATTTTTGTTAATTGAATATACAGTGAGGGTACTAATTTTAATAATTTGCTGTGAGTGTTTGCATTATTGTATTACCAATATTATTGTATGTTACTATTTGTTCGGTTTAGCAATTTTAGCATTGATTTAAGTAGGTTATTTATTGTATTTTCGCCTAAGTATATTTCTTTTTTAAAGCTTTTTTCTCTAATTATAGGTATGCATGGTAATTTGTTTCCTTTTTTTCTGTGCATAGTTAAGCACATGCCCCTATTGGTAAATTTAATTATATTTTTTGTTAAAACAATGTTTTTGTTTTATTTATTTTTCCTAATGTGTTAAGTACCCACTAATATTTTTTTACACTTTTGGGATACTATTTTTATGCTTTGGAAACTTTATAGCCAATAAGACTAAGGTAATTTCAAGTAACGTAAATCTGAAAGGTTCAACATGTCAATAAAAAATCGTTAGAAAACCGGAATTTCAAATGAACATTTTTCAGCATTGAAACGGTCTAGCGACATCGTAGACCCATCAAACAGGAGTAGAATGTTCTTAAAAAGGCATTCATGACGACTAGAGTCAATTTCAGCAATCGGCTTAAACAAAAAAATAGGCTTCTTTAACATAACCTTCAAAATTTTTTTAAATTAGTTACAAATAGCTGCTTCCGTGTAAGTATACTAAGGAACTGCTTTTAATTGAAAGGACCATTCAATTAATGTTTGAATAAGGCCATACATTTCGTACATTTTCAAAATTCCTTGGTCGCGTATAACCATAGACATATAGAGAATGGGACAGCGCCTTCCGTATCTGACGGGTTTGATCAAATGGCGAAAAAGTATTTACTTATTTTAAAACACTACAGAAATCAATTCTAAATGGTACATAAGACCATTATTAACACATTATTTGTATTATTGTTAATTTTATTGGCTTGTTTAATACATTTGAAATGTCGTGCACTGTCCAGTTCCGTACGTCATTGGTTTTTATGGATGCCTGAGAACGTCAGCGTGTTCCTGCATACAAAAATTCTCTGCACGTCAATAATACCCTGTTAATTCACCAATGATCGCCAGTTTATTCTGTTCGGGGCATCTCATTGGCCTGCCCCACCGAGCGAAGCCGAATACATCAGATGAGGTCCGACGGACTTTAGGCCGTATGGAGCCATCTCAAGATTTCTAGTGATCAACCGACGTTCTACGAAGGGGCACGGAAGGCGCCGAATCCTTCGCCTGCTGCGGGAACATTGCTTGCGTCTCCGGCTCGATAAATTGGTTTCCCACTAGTCGTGACGTCAATCGCCAACGGGGCAGGTATAATTATTGAATATGAATATATAACAATATATTAATACATATTTAAATATAAACTTGGGTAACTGTTACTGGTAAAAGTAATACCTGGGAATAAATTAAGGGTAAGCGGCGCCTACCTTGCCTACCCCGACGGGCCGCCACTGCGATACAACCCCTATATTTATTACGCATTTGCGAATATCTCCCCTAAATTTACTGTAAATGGCTTCTTGAATAAAATGTAGCTAATCCCTGTTCAGAATTATGATCTCTTCACATATTCTCTATTTTAAAATTACATCAAACATTTTATGTTAAAGTTGCATTCATTATTACCAATTTGAAATCCTTGCATTTTTAAAATGGCTGAACAAAGCATAATAAAAGTATATATATTTGAAATCAGGAAATGTAAGAAAAAATATTAAATGTTTGTATTTACCATTTTTTTGTATCCTTTATAATAACCCCTGTAGATGGGTGGCAAAATATATGGGAAAACCCTGTACCTACTTAATTCAAATTCCTCAAATTAATATCAAGACTAGACTTAGCTGTGCTAATACGCCGCAGGATAATCTGATTTTCGCTTTGCCACTGTATGCTATAGACACCTATAGGAAACATGGCCAAGCTCAGAAAGCTAAAATCTGTTACAAGAGCTTACTCAAGGCAATTTGTTTCTGTTGTAAAATATAGAGGGCAGCGGTTTTAAACTATGTAATGTTGGTTATAGGGAAAAAGATTCTTTTAAGAAATAATTATATTCCAAACTAACCCCATTATATGCACACAGATCACTTACCCTGGAATCAGCATACTTTTCTCCCAGCGATATCTCATTTCCTGGACAAATTCATACCAGATATGACAAAAAGCTTTGACTCCTCCCAAGCTTTGAAGGGTGTGAGAAAGTATGATTGATAGCCTCCAAATTAAAGAGTCCTCTGCACATGTCTTAAAGCCTTTGAATTCGTCATCAAGGTTGTTAAATAACTGAAAATAACATTACAAACTATTTGATTTTATTAATTTATTTAGTACCTAGGCAGGTAGGTACTTATACTTCATATTTTTTAAAATAAAAAAAAATTGTAGCAGGTCAAATTATGAAGATTTAGGTACCTACCTAGGAATTACCTAAGTATAAAAGATATTTGTTTAAATTAAATTTAAATAATTTTTTAGGATTGGTGCCTAGTTATGTATTTCTCGAAGACCTAAAGCAAAGATTTTATTGAATTTTGTCAACATTTTGAGTCCAAAATTTTATGCAAATTAAGAGATTTGAATTTATATCTCTGCTCACCTTAATTTTTCTCTGCAAAGGTTCTTTGTCATCTCTCTCCCCATATGGAAAACTTGAACCTTCATCGGCATCAGGAAACAGGAAGTACAATAGTGGAACCAACACATTTTCTTGTAATGGCGGATTGCCCCTTTTATTCCTGGTTAAAGATGTTCTAGCAGCTCGACTAAGTAGAGTGGTAATAGAAGTAGAAATTGTGGCTACTGCAGGCTCAGTAAGAAGATCCAGGGGATTGTTTTCTGGTACATGAGCGGCAGCAAAATCACCAAGAACATCATAAACAGTAGAACTGTTGTTTAAAATTTGATTAACCTCACTCAAGGACTCTCCAAGCAAGCACACAGGCTCTCTTGTTAGTTTCACAAAACTATGCCATTTTGGGGCTTTTAATGGATCAAAATCACTATGGCTTTCACTGTCCATAACAGAGTGCTCAGATAGATGACTCCAAATAGCCTTAAGAACAATAGAATTGACTGGTTCAACAGTTACTCCAAATGGAAGTATATATAAGGTTTCAAAATCTATATGGTCAGACACAACATCTTGTTTCCAAACAAAATTGCCAAAGTCTTCTAAAACATAAGTGGCCTGATACGATAAAATAATATTGTCAATGGTGCATGGGGACATTATCTTAGTTTTAAATAAGTCTAGAACCCCTGTAAGATATTGACAATAATGTGGTCCTCTCTTCAAGTGAACCATATCAAAGCTGGTTCGAATCCCATTTCCTTCATATATACCAGAATACAATTTCTGCCACTTATCTCTGATTTGCACAAAGACAGGTATCTCAAGAGATAAATTGTTTATAAGAATGCAAGCCGAGCTTAATAATATTTTAGTTTTACTTTCATTGTTTACTGACCCCAAATTTCCTGCAGGACTAATTACTATAAATTCGTCTAATCCATACCAATTAGCGAGGCAAATGTCTTTGTGGTTGTTTGCAGGGTCGTTTAACAATTGAAAATCATGCCATTTATCAAGTGGATGTTTAACCTGATCAACACTACCCTCGGAGATTTCCTCCTCACTAATCTTTTTGTACCAAATGAAATCAAAGTTCGAGTCGACGAAAACCAGCTTTTCTGATTTTATTTCCCAGACATTGCAAGTTACTTCTTTTGGTGCAATTTCTTTTAGGTCATCGGACTTCCATTGATTGATGATTTCTTCCATATGGGCAATGAATATTTCCCAATCAGAGGCAGTAGTAAAATCTTCATGATAAAATTCACTGTCATCAATTTCTTCGTTCATATTCTACAATCAATTATTAAATTTTGTAAAAAATAAAAACATAAATACAGAAAACTTGGGTTGGATTTAAAACAGCTGGTTTTGACAACCACTTGAAGTGTGTTTCTTTCATTTGCACTTTTTTACATAATTCCCCCGAGGGTAGGGCAAATCCGTTCACGTTCTCGCGGAGTCGCGTAGAAACGGAACTGCACATAGGGGAATGTTGAGTAACATGGACTATTACATTTGTTTCTGAAAGAAAATAAACACATATTCATCACAATAATGCAGGAATAATTTTATTTTGATACATTTGTGGTTTATCTAAATGATTGCAACTTGTTCAATTGTACTATTAAATATTGAAAAAATCCTAAGATGCCAAAGGAGAAACTTAGTGGAAACCATCCAGCTTTGATCCAAGCCCAAAATGTTAATCTAAAAAATAATCGTTAAAGAGATAAAGGAAATGATTAAGAGCTCGCTCATACTTACTCGTAGTTCTGGTGATTTTCGTAATAAGGTGTAAAATCGATTTCGCCACATTTAGCTATTTTTACGTCTTGCACAAGTCGATCGTTTATGTCTGTTTTTAAATGTTCAATTTTATGAACCAGGTCATGTCCTTTTAACACCTAAAAACGGCAATTATCTTTTAAAATTTGAAATAATTTTTGGTGCTCAAAATGCACAGATCTAAATACCATAACAGAACACTGAGGAACCCTCACAGCTGGTCTAAACCTGCCTCCCTGCCTGGTAGCGTTGCTAAATATAAGGAAATATAACGCACAGAACTCAGGAACTCAGGATAAGCTATCTGCGTGAAAGTTCCAAAGTTGTATTCTTCAGAAGGAGACCGCATGTGAGTATAGTGATAGGTAAACCTGTCTAGTCAGCTTACCATTCCAAATATGATATTTCTTTCATTTAACCATGGTGTTGGCATTGTAGTGACAAAGAACATACACCCATTTGCGTTTGGAACTAAAATTTTAAAATACTTTAAATTTATAAAATAAATATAATTATAAGTATAATTTATAAAGATTTTTTATATCTACCTCCGGGGTTTGCCATTGCCAAAAGCCCAGTAGACTCGTGTTTAATTTGAAAATTCTCATCCTCAAAATATTCTCCGTATATACTTATCGAACCAGAACCATTATTGTGTACGACATCACCTCCTAAAAAACATTATCAAAGCCTTGGTTAAAAGACTAATTTTGTTTTCATTATTTTAAGATCAGAGTCGATTTGTAGCGATGGACCGGTTATAAATATTCCTAATTGGTATTTACCAATCGCGTTGTAGCGACTGTGGTTATAACTTTTCGGTGATGTCTGACGTCACCACCAAGCCCTTCAGTACGTCATTAGCGGTCATTTCTTGGACCGGTAATAACCTTGCTGCTGATGTGTTTTTTATTCTCCGTCTCTTTTTATTTGTGGTTGTGTCTTTTTTGCCGTTAGGTTTTGTTGTTGTTTTTAAGATGAAAAAATTTCAGTTATATTAATTATGAAGGAAATGATTACACTATAGAGGTTTTAATGGCTTAATAATTAAATAGGGTTACAACTAGAAGTTAAATTTACAAACAAATTTGAGAATTGACATTTATAACCGGTAATAACTTTTCTTCGTTCAAGTGGTTCTTGGGCGCCGTGACGTAATAAGTCGAAAAGGGCATCAATCAAGGTTAACCAAAGGTATAACCGCGATTAATACCGGTCCATCGCTACAAATCGATTTAGGTTTTTATTTTATAAATGGATCTAAACATATTATTAGGGTATTCAAAATAACCGGAGTGAAGAAGGCAGCCAAAGATAGCAGCCAAAATTTCCGGAAATACCCGAGCGTCAAAGTATCATCCACCATTGCATATACACTGCTCATTCTAATTCTATTTAAATAAAATAGTAACTATATTATCTATAATTGCTTTTCGTAGATTGAATTCAATTACCACTTATATTTTTAATATAATTTAAACATATTGTTTTGTTTTTCTTTTTACAACTGTTATACTATCAAAAACAACAATAAACCACTTCTGTGAAATGATATGGGTGTAATAAATTTTAAGTACCGTACCGGTAAATAAAAATGCGAATAAACCAAGGTCATTTTTGAGTTTAGTCTGTCAACGTACACTGTTGAGTTTAGTTTGTTTTTTGAAAATGTTTCGTCCTTGGTGTTCTAGTGAGATTTGTGAAAGCAATGAAACTGAAGTAAATAACAGACTGCATTTATCAACAGATGCCAAACAGAAAATAAAGAATGTGTTTTTGATATTAATGTTGCGCGGAAATTTGTGCCCTAAAGAAGTTGTAAAGGAAACGGCTTTGCTTACAAAAAAATCCTTTTCCACAGTTTGGAAAATTACACAAGGGCCAATTTTGGAACGCAGAAAAAGAAGTAATATTGGAAAATCAAGAACGTTGGACCAAGGGGACGAGGAACTTATACGACGAAAAATTTATAAAAAACATATGAAGAGCAAAGTGTACCAACGTTGGACAATTTAATAAAAAGGCTGACAACAGATGACACAGAAATTAAATGCTCAAGAACGACATTGTGGAAGCGCCTTCAACACATGTGCTTTAAATTCAAAAGGATTAATAAAAAGAAGGTTTTGATGGAGTCCAAGCGTCTTCTAGAATGGCAGTGGGAATATCTGACAAAAGTAAATGAATACAGAACTGAAGGTAGGCAAATCATTTATTTAGATGAAACGTGGTTTGACACCCACGACACCCGGTCAAGTGGTTGGGCAATGTGTGACACGTTCCCCGTCAAACGGTGGAAAAAGAATAACAATTTTACATGCTGGTTCTGAAGATGGGTGGGTGCCGAATAGTCTATCTCTCTCGGCAAGAAATATTAGTGAATCATGTGTTGACTATCATGAAGACACAACAGCGCAGTTATTAGAAAATTGGTTTGAAACTAAATTATTGCAGAACATTCCACCGAATAGTGTCATTGTTACGGATAACGCTAGTTATCATAGTAGACAATTAAACAAAGCTCCTTCTTCAAAAGACACAAAAGCCAAAATTCAAGAATATATGTCTGATAATGATATATATTTCTATGATAACTATAGAAAGAAAGACTTATTGGAAGTGCTTAGAAGTATGTCTATTCAAAAAGAATATTACTGCGATGAACTTGCGAAAAGCATGGGGCACAGCTTAATTCTTGTGTATTAACTTTAATTCATGATGAAACTAAAAAAATTTCTGAGGTGAACTGGAAAAACTGCGTACAACATGTAAAGAAAGTAGAATAAAGTTACATTTGTATTAGGAATGCAACAGAAAGGTTTATCATTACTTTAGATGATGATAGCGCTAGTGAAGTAAGTATATTTAGTTGGGTAATTTATTAATTAATATAATAATTTAGCATAATAAGTGTAAGTGTAAGACCATAATTCTATTTTTATATTTTGAATTTAATAAACTTAAATAAACATCAGTTTCATATTTATTTGCTGCTAAATTAAATATTTTAATACTATGTATTTTCTAAGACGGTCCTAGCTCAGTCGGCATTGTGTCAATATCCCTATTTAGGTAGAAATAAATAAGAGTCATTTGGTCAGTTTCTTATATTTGTGAATACACTTTACCTACTTACCCAAAATCATAACTTTCTTAACGGCCATCAAAAAATTTGAGTCTGTATAAGTTTTTCCGTCTATACCATGCAGTGCGAGATGCTTAAAGTTTTTAACCGTTTTGGGAGCAGCTTCACCAAATAGTCCGAAAATGATGCGACCTGCGTTTTTCCCCTCGATTTTTACATCCATATAAATTTGATCTGTAATTTTATATTTTTCACCGAAGCCCTATAAAAAATATTATTGGTTGTAATATGCTAGTTATAGTACTTACCTACCTATTATTTTTTCTTAAATTAGAGAGTATTTATATACGTCAAATCCTGCCTCAAAATATACATAGGTAATATTTATCAAATAGATTTTACGTAGGTACCTGACGTATGTTAAGATTTATAAAGAGCAAAGCCACACATAGTTTTAAAAACAGCATTTTGATCAATTTTTAGTTTACTTAAATAATGTGTATAGGTAACGACATACAATATATAGGTGTGTAACATTGATTTTTTCCGTTTCATAATTGTATTTATTTTCCTAATCTAATTTAAATATATACCTATATAGGCAAGTACGAAGGCAAACGTAATATTATTTTATGCTTCAACTAAGCCAATAAAATCAATAAAATGCTCTGTGGGCGATCCGCGGGCTATCCATAACTCGTATGGTATCGAAAAGTAAAACCGAATTTTAGTTGAGTAGGTAGGTACCTATAGGTACTTATAGGTAAAATTGTTTTGTCCTGGATATTTTATAATATTATATGAAGCTTGGTCGGAATTAGGACGGAAATTAAGAAAAAATATATTCACTATTTCATTACCTAACTTTTCGGTCCATCCCTAAACTCTCTTCGGATCAACAATATAAATACTATATAAATAAGGAACCACTTTTCACTAATAAAATAGGTACCTACGGGAAAAATAAGAATTTATTATACAGATATTTATAATAAAAGTACAGAATATATTTTGTGTTCCGATATTAGCGGGAGTTCAGTGGTATTAACGTATTAGTATTTTTTGATACTATCAAATTGTGTGGCACAAAGAAATCACTTTTATCGAACAAGGGAGGGGGAGGGGGACGTCGCCGTAAGTTACTATCCCCGGTCCTCTATTTTCTCTCGATCATTAGTTAATACCCAGACGGCACAAACATATTCCATACATATTCCATGAATATTTCGTTGGCATATTGGAATATCCCATAAATGTTCCATATCTGCCAGGGCATATGACTGGCATATTGTATGCATATTCCAAGTCACCATGAAATATATGCCTGCAATATCTTTTAATCTGCCAAAATATATTTATGGCATATGCTAAGAATATTCATTTTTTTCTTTTTCATATAAATATACTTAATTTAGGTCAGGTCAGTTAGTTTAGTAGAGTTACAAATTTGGTATAATAAAACATTACTAAAATTAATATATATTTTTTTACTTTTATAAATAAAAAAAATTAAAACCTAAAAACTAGATACTCTTTAAAACAAGGTGAAAAAAAATTAACTAAAGCATGTTCTGTCAGTTCTGTGACGTACAGGCAGCGTTTCCGAGTTACGCAACAGAAATTAGTTAAACTTGTGTTAAAAAAATTGTTATTAAAAAATAACTCTGTCCTCAATTAACCACATATATATAAAATATAAACTTTCAGTATAAATAAATGATAAATTTAGTCGGTCACAGTCACCGATTCGCTAACAAATAGAAAAAATATAAAGGCACAACATCTGGAGAATTAGTCATAAAATGATATAAAATAGTCAGTAATCCATACGAACGCGGCTGGTTTTTCTCTCCGGACACATGTTTCGGCTACCTTATAGCCATCATCAGCGGAGCTGTATTAAACCAGAAAGAAGTAATAGCCCTCATAGTAAAAACAGAAGAACTGTCTTGATACTATGGATTCCAAGTGTAATGGAATGCAGTACGCAAAGATTACTGGCCATTTTGGCTGCGAAATTACCGGTTCTGAGGGTATCAGTTATTATGTCGCGCCCTCTGTGTTTGTAGACCACAAGTTTGAAATCCATGTTTTAATGCATACTTTCTAGCGTTGATCAAAAGATGGTTCATTCTCGAAAATGTTACACATTAGGTGTCAACCAGTGAAGGCATATATTCATACGCTACTATTCACCAGTTTGTCCAATCGTGTATGGCCAATTCTTTCGAAATAACGAAAATCTCATATCAAATAAATGATAAATTTAGTCGGTCACAGTCACCGAATCGCTAACAAATAGAAAAAATATAAAGGCACAACATCTAACACGTGTCCGGAGAGAAAAACCAGCCGCGTTCGTATGGATTACTGACTATTTTATATCATTTTATGACTAATTCTCCAGATGTTGTGCCTTTATATTTTTTCTTTCAGTATAAATTTATTTGCAATCAAAATATGTGTTAGTTTAGAATTTAATTTAGGGTTAAAACGCGGAATCTAGCAACACCGTATAAAACGCCAAATTTGTATCACCGCTCGAATCCAAAAATTGACTTAATAATATGATAAAAAAAATCAAGTTTCATTTTTAACAAAATACTAATAAAATGCAGAAAATGCCTACACAAAAACTTTATGAAGTCTAAAACATTTTCATATTTAAATTTATTTTTTAATTAAGTGCATACATAATTATATGCACCTTTTCCTCTATATTATCTATAATTAAATAGTTCCTATACCTATATCAAGTTATGTAAAAATAGAATTTAAGACCGCAATCACTCTGTATAGATATTATATTATATATATTATTATCAATAAGTATTAAAAAAAAAAATCGAATATATTCCACAATGCATATCCTGTAAATATACCCGCGGCATATTCCAGGCATATCTACAATGGCATACATATGGAATATTCTTATGAGATAAGATACATTTGAGATATTCAGTGCATATTCCAGGAATATTGCAAGATATTATGGCCTATTGGCAGATAGGGGAATATTCCAGGAATATAGGGTGCCGTCTGGGTATATATAAATATTCAAAATAGGATGCTTATTTATCTTTGAAATTCTTCTTTCTATGAGGACCTAAAAGTAGAAATTTAAAAATTAAGAATTTTAATGTTAATAAAACATTCCAGTCTTTCTCCACAGTTTGTAAATTGCAAAATTTGTTATCAAGTTATATAGGTATTCAAAGTTCTTACAATTCACGGGACAAACGAAGTTTGCACTGCGACAGTCACAATGCAACAATTCTCTGTACCTCTAGTTCTGTCCCGGAGGGAGATGATAACTACTGCATCTTTTATTATTCTATAAATATTTTTGTAATTTAAAAATTTTTTCCTTCTCTTATGTCCCTTTCTGTTCAATATTTTAATTCAACACAGTAGCAACTCAGGTTTAATAAATAAACTAAATAAACTAGAGGGGAGAAGATCATAAAATGAACCTAACCTAAAATTATTATAATAAACCTATTAATAAAATTAAGACTTACACCTCAGTTCTATTATTCATAATATAATTATTTGATAATAGCACAGTTCATCCAAAGATAACAATGCCTAATAATACTTAATTATTGTTAATTGAACATTACACAAACAAAACATAAAATAAGGGGAACCCGTGAGGGGACAGGCTGGTTTTGCTGCATCTGGTCCGTCAAGTGTCATTTTGGGTGTAATGAATCTGAAATATTGCAGAAATATTAATATGAAAGGTTATGTTTTTGAGACATTTGAAATATATCCTACCATAAGCGCATCTCCCTACGTCTATGAATATATCAGATATATTTCTAAAATGAAGTGCGCTGTGTGGGTTGTTGGAATATTTTACATTTAAGTAAGAATTAAAAACATGGCAACCCCAATAATTTTGATTTGTCACACGCCAAATTACTGTGATTTGGTAAATTCGTTACAATTGCTTATGCGTTGGAGAAACGATTGTTCAAATGCAATAAAAAGAGTGAAATTAAATGCAAACCAATGTTTTCAGAATCAATACTACTTTTTCTCTAAATAATATTCCATTAGCAACACAATTCCTCAACGGTTAGATAAACAGAGAAGCAAAATGCATCTATAATGTTTTCAAAACGAATAATATTGTCGTCCAGACAAACAACCAAATTTGCAAATATTATCCTAAAACAGCGGCCTGTCGCTACGGTTAATTAAGCAAAAAAGTGTTCTCAACATATAATTCAATGCTAAAACGTCTATCTTTAGATAGTTGTAAAAACGTATATTCTTTCCCACTTGACATATTTTGAGAAAAAACGTTATTTTTACGTGAAAATGCTAATGTTATTTCCCTTTACCAAAAACTTCGTTTTAAAAACGTGATTTTTTTTTAATACTGTTATTTTAATGTAATTTTTGTTCACGTTGTAATTTGTGTTACATTTTTACATTAATTTTATGTAAATAAAAGTAACGTTATTTATAAAACATTCAATTTGCGTTATGTTTTATAACGTCGAAATAAGTAACCTATTTTTCACTTTATCTTAACATTTTTAAATTTCGCGCCTAAAACCCAGCGATCGGCGATTGTCTCGTCTGTCATAGACGTTTGACGTTGTTTCGTTGTGTTGTGAGTGTATAGTGGAAGGCAAGGAGCAGTTGGTGAAAATTTTGGATAGCATCGAATCTCTTTTAAGTTTTGTGAGTTTTCGTTTATTGTAAGCGTAAGTTGTTCTTAATTTTATGGTTTAGTCTTTATGAAATAACTGTTGTTTATTCTTTATATATTTCACGAGTTCTTTTGTTCTTTACCACAAACGCTTGAAGGGCAAAATGGCGTCTCGTGAATTTTATTGTCATTACAAAAAAAATGCTAAAAGAATCCCTTTAATGTAACAAAAATACCAGCCTTTTGAAGTTTATTCCAAATATAGAACAAGATACGCCACTCTATTTTTTCCTTTAATTAATTAGGAATAGTTATTCTCTAGATTCTACACCTTATAACCTCTACAAAAAATGATTATTGTAGTTCTTTACTATTGTAGACCCTTGAAAATGTTTCTTATGTAATGTAATATCTCGTGTAATTAGGTTGTTGGAACAATATTTAAAAAATGTTTCGTTTTTAATTTAGAAATAGCGCAAGTTCAGTTTGGAGAAACTAATGATCGAGTACTCGATGGAGAAAATAATAATGGACCACTTCAGGTATGCCGCGAACCGTTTGAAGAAACAAAAAAAATGAAAACTTATACTATATAGCTACTAGATTTTAAATTAAAATAAGTTAAAATTTGTAAATTGTATACGGTAACCTAAGGCAACCTGAAAAAATAAAAGTTCATAACTTGAATGTTTTGTTGTTTATTTATAAGTATCCAAATAATAAAGTATGAAATAATACGCTACTTTCCTGAGGAAAAATTTAGTTTTATAAGTTAAAAATATGTTACAAAAACGCAGAATTGTATCATAATATAATACGTTATAAAAACGTTAAAATTAGTAACGTTATTTTTACCAACGTCAGAACACCGTAACATTAAGCGTGTTTTACACATTGAAAACACGTTTATTCGTATTCTAACGTTTTTCAGTCTGACGTAAAATTATACATGAAATTCACGTTTTCTTGCCAAGTGGGTTGACACGCTTTGCTAGGAAAGTAAGCCCATCGCGGTAGACAAGACGGGAAAATAACGATTGGTCCTGAGAAAACATGGCGAAACATTAAATAGCCAATTAGAACACAAGGCGCGAAATGTGTTACCTTGTGATTGATTCGGATGACAGCTGTGCGTGATTTTCTAGCGGCAGAGCACACTTACGGTTCCTCGCGAGCCACTGCGAATTAAACCCTTGAAAGGTCAATACGTACGTCAAAATTAATGTAGGTCATCGTCTGTCGAACATGACAATTGCATTCGCTTAAATAAAAGCACCAAGTGGTAAGTGTAGTAATGTTATAAAAGTTGTTATGTACTAAAGTTAGTAATTAAAGTTAGTAATTAATCATGTATTAAAGAGTTATCTTGTAAACAAGTGCCGAATTGGATGAATAAACGCCAAATGAAATGTGATATAACTGTCTAATTCACTTAGCCAAGTATAAAAACTAACCAGTGAAATAACCTAAACCCGAAGAAAATCCAAAGCCTCACCTTTTAATGTTGGGAGTTAAAAATACAACTTGATACCCACAGCTTAGATTTTAATTAAAATAGCAGTTCTGTCCTGTCGCTATTTTTTGAATAAAATGTTGTGATTATTTTGAAAAGATATAGTTTAATGCAAGTTTCATCACCGATTCTTAACCGAAAATATCAAAATCCAGGAAATTTAAATGCATACCATATTATATAGGTAAAAAAATTGTTATATTTTTTTTTTCTCAAAAACTAGTAGATTCCGGAGAAAGATTCGGATTTCTGAATAATTACCAAAATACAAAAATTATATTCAGTGGATAGTTGCCGTTCAGTAAAAAGGGTTGTATTTTGGCTGGTATAAGTTTAAAATGCCCGGTTTTTCGACGTCCCACGACGTGTGGATTTTAGGATTTCTTGAAGCAATTATAGTCTTGGACGATATTCCTCAATGTTCTCCAACTTAAGAGAAGTATAATGTTCGTTCAGGTTATTATAGGCCGGTATTTAAGCTTGTTTTCACACGTCAATTCAAAAATATAAATTTAGGATATACAATATGGCATTTAGGTAAGGTAAAATATTACAAACATATAACTATAAACTATACCTATACTACAATATTACAATCACAATTAAAATATTCGATAAAAGAATAAAACATGTTACTTATTAAAAACTTTCTTATATATGTCTTATATCTTAGCTGCTTTTGTGGTGCCCGTGTGGTAATGGGATACCCAATTCATTAAATCATCTCAGCGACCATCATGACACCTTCCTAGCCTGCAGTGACTATAATTAGGTGGTTTCGACAACAAGTATCGTAATAAGGGTGGGCCTCGCCATTTGTTCATGTTTCCTCACATACAGCAGGTTCTCCAGAATACAAATATAGCTGCATTTTCCTTTCTTTAAATCAGCTGCTGGCACAAGTAAAGTAACTATAAAAAATGTAAGCCTGGCTAATAATTATTATTGGTTTATTATGGACTGACGATGTTATTTTTAGAAATAAATACCGGTCCTATGGAGATACAATTTTGAAATATTGATATAACTTAAATTCCTAAATAATCCTCAAGTACTGGTTAATATAAATATAATAAACAGAAGTTGTGTTGAAGCTTTATACAGTCGAAACCGCTTGAAGATGGTAAAATCATTTTTGTTAGTATGTTGGGTAAATGTCTGCTAAAGGTATATAACCACATAATGCAGCAAGCCATTTTGTGAACTCTCTTTTAACTCGTCGTATTTGACTAGTTAAAATAAATCCCACAAAAATTAAACACGATGCACTAGAAATTGTTAGTTAATCCATGCATTAGCGTTAACCCTGGGTTAAAAACTTCGGTGCACGCGGGTATTAAAAAATTCGGCGATTCCGGCTTTCAAGAATACGGTTTAAACCGTTTAAAATTCTAAGAAGAAAGAATTGACAGAAGACAGGTCACTTCTCTTGATCGAATTAATTCGAGAATAGAGAACCATCAAGCTGGGAAGTACGTAGTATTTCTGCATTTGAAGGTGCTTTGTTTTGTGGCTTGTTTGCTTTGTGCTAGTGGTAATTGCGAGGTTATTGTTTAATATTTTGGTACGGCGAGCGGCGTGGGGGAGTGAGTGAATAGAGACTAAGTAGTGCGGAGTACGGTCAATTGTTTCCAAAAAAGACAAAGGTTAGTGGTTCTATCTTAGATGTCTACTTATCGATTTTATCAGCATGTTATAGTATTATTTTTGGACAAATTTAAAGATCTCGTAGGTATATGTTGGTTTTTACATTTGTGTAATTTTCGGTCGAGTTTTCGGTTTATTTTTTCATGTATCATTCAACATCATTTTACAAAGTCGTTTCACGAAAAAATCTAAAACACATTTACTTTCATGCAACGTACAGGGTGGTCCACATAAGATGATCCAGTACCTCAGTACTTTATCTCGGAAACTGTAGAGCTGGATTCATAGTCACCGTACCGTAAGCCGTAAGACGTAACGTTAAGCAGTAAGAAAAATAAACATGATTATAAATACATGCATTTATAGTCGCCGTAACGTAAGACGTAAGCCGTAAGCCGTAACACGAAATGGTTTATTTCCATTTCTTACGTCTTACGTCTTACGTATCGGTCGGGATCGGCCGTACTCGTGCATAACCGGCCATCATTACCAAATTTGACAGTCGAAGGAAGGGAGATATTTTTGGTGATTTCATTTTATTGCCATTTTGCTTTTTGTCTAGCGAATTTTGCATTTTCCTTGTGTTTTTACAGTTTATATTATATATAAACAACGGTTAAAATGAGTAAGGTAGTTGAAGAACAACTTCTAATAGATATCCTATAACCTACAATTTCGAAATTTCTTACGTCTTAACTTTTGACTATGAATGGTATGTTTTCTCTTACGTCTTAACTCTTACGGCTTACGTCTTACGGCTTACGTTACGGCGACTATAAATCCAGCTTAAGAGTTTAAAAAAAAGTTCAATAGAAAAATTAATTCATTGTAAAGAAATTTTTATTTTATTATATTTTTGTGTATACAGGGTAAAGCCGGCGTCCCATGCATATGATTTCCGACGTCCGATATTCGAGAACATTTGGTATTCGTACGAAAATATTTTACATATTCCATGGATCCGTTGTCGTGTCTAAAATTTCTAGAGTGTCAAAAAGAAGAATGTATTTTTTTTTTCATTAACTTAACCTTACTTAAATTTTCGTTTTTATGGTCTGTGCTTTGAACTTTTGAATTTAATACTTGTTTTTCTTATTTAACATATAGAGTACAATATACTTTGAAGAAATCCATGTAATAATGGTAAGTGACTAAGTGAGCAGGTGAATGAAAAAAAAAATTGAAATTACATTAGTTTTGTTAAAAAATGGTACCTATATACCAACTATTACCTGGGAAACTAATTATTGTGTCATTTTGATTTTAGGTTTCCGACGAGGAAGAAACAGAAAATGTTTCTCATCCATAATCTTCTTGGTCTTTGTTTTTTTTTAGCAGGTTTATGCGAGGGTTTATGTTTATTTTGTAAACTTAACAAAAGCGATAAAACTCGCGATAAAAGTACATTGTTGGCACAACAAAAAATGATAATGTCTATTTATTGTTAAAAAATTCCTTATTATTAAAGTTAGTACAAGCTACACTTTTTTTTTATATTAAGTAAGTATGTCACCTAAAATAATAATAAATAAACATAGATAAGTAGGTATCGACTTTTGAAAAATAACTTTATCTTCCCAAAAGTGGAAACTTGTGTGAGAATGTAACTCGAAGGCCGTAAATATATAGTAAAAAAACAAAATGAAAACACAATGGAATATTTTGCTCGTTTTACAAATAAATCTTCAGAAATACGGGCTTACTTATTAATATGTTCAACCGTAACTTTTGGGATAACTGTTGAGATTAGGATATGGTACATGAAATATTCTTAGAATTCGATGCAAAATTCAAAAATGAAATAATAAATGGATGTTTTCATTTGAAAAAATGAACTTGATGGTCGTAACTTATTGTTGGGCTACCCTGTATACATGAATTTTCTATGAAAACAAACACATTAAGATATAAAAATCGACGGGTCCGAGCGTTTTTCCAAAAAACATACCGCTGAATTTCAAATGAATTTAGACATTATAGAAGTACACTGACAAAAATGGATTTACCGATGTCATGGGTTGCAGAATTAGAGCTACTTTAACGCACGTTTCTATGTTGTTCAAACTAAGCCTACGAATTATCACAAACCATTTAAAAACGCTAGAATAACTCGGCTTCTTTTGGTTCGCCTCAACACACAAATATCAATATTTTAAACACATTTGGGATTGCCACAATCCTTCATATTGTAACCATTTTATAAGTTACCTGAACTAAGTTTTTGGATTGGGAAAACTTACTAACTGATTTTAATCTGCCGTTTTGACCCAGACGTGCATTATTTTAACTCATTACCATGTGTAAATTATTTTGAGTTGGAATAAGTCGTAAATAGTGCTCTAAAAACTCATGTCGAGGGTAAATCATCGATCGAAAAGTCACGGAAAGTTCCGAATTCACGCTCGTGCCGATTTGGCGCGGTAACTTCATCCCATTGTTATTACTTATTAGTATCTCGCGTCGTCATGGATCACATAACTGGACTTGCTATCCGCGCGATCGTTGATCGGAGGGATGTTATTTTTTTATTTTTGTTCAGAGTTTATTCTCATACAAGTGTGTGAAAATGAGAATAATCCAATTTTAGTGTTGGAATATATTTAAAGTGTCAAACCTTATTGTGCCTAGCTTCGTTCATAGAGTAGTTCTTTTGCACTTGACGTTTATCATAATGTCGTTAAGTAAGCTAGACTGACTGAAAGGTCCAGTTTTGATAGCTCGAATCATGAGTTAATCTAGCCCGAGTAGTGACGCATCACAATTCCCATTTTGGTCTCTGGCAGCTTAAACAATGAATTGCTGCAGCCCACGTCGCATGTGTTCGCCAAACCCAGTTACGATTAGCCAAACTAGCTGGCTAAAGCAACCCGTCTTCAGGACTATTATAACTCATGAACAGTGATTTGATGCAATTTCTTCGATTTAGTTGCCGTAACTCAGAGGTCTGAGCTGTCCCCTATTAGCAACACGCGTCGCGCGTCGGTCTAGGATAACTCATATTTGAGTTATGTCAACTCGATATTTCGCTCAGTGAAGAACCCATGAATCCGCATACTGTAAGAAGAACATACTCGACAAGGGCAGTTCAGGTTTTCGCCTATAGCTATTGTTAATTAATATTAAAGTGCATAGTGCATATAGGTATTTAAATAAAACTTCAAAAATTATATGCGATAAATATATTTAATTATTAAACATAATCGAACTGGCTTTCACGTGTTTGACATTACCTTTAACCAGTTAAAATATTTGTACATTAACCCAGAACGAAAGACATAACATTTTAAATTACTTACATTCACGATATTTATTTTTCAATAATTTTCCTGTTTGTTTCAAATACATACAACTATTTGTAAAGGTGTTCATCGATTGTAGCATTTTCGATTACAAAAACAAATAGAACAGTGTTTGTACTGGGATTTAAGCAATTTAATTGTAACTTTAATAATAATAAAACCAGTCTCATATTACATACATAATGATTATTTACAATAAGTATGATTGATTGACCATGCTAAACAAAATGGACAACATTAAATTTAATAACAGTACAGTGACTTTCTATGTCTAGTATTTACAAGAGTGATTTACCTTAGTAAAGCTAAATACTGGCGTTGCCAGTGTCCATTGGACACAGTAAATTTAACACAGCAAACATAATGGTTTATTATCAATTTTTAAAAATTTAAGTCAACAACGGACCTTAGTTTTGCTGACAAGAATTTATGAAAATAAAAACCATTGCGTAGAGGAAATAAAACTTAAATATATTTTACATTTTTTTCTATTATAATACAAACTGTACGACCTAAACATTAATGTTTTATTAAATATTTCTAATTACACAGCATTATATACGTAATTTATATATAGGTAATATATCACAGTATGCATTGCCCCAACCGTTTTTGACAAGGAATCAAAAATAAACATATTTAGATTATGTCCACCGTTTTTGTTTGTCCTAAAACCTTTTGACGAAATCTACAGACGAAAATATGAAATATCGGAAAAATCAAGTATGGTTGTAAAATTAAACAATCTTTGCTTGGACCAATAAGATGGTTTAAATTACATAATAGTTTGTTTCAAAAGAACCGAATTAAACTGGAATGTTAAATTAAAGCACCCAAAACTGGTACCTAACCTCAATATTAAAAATGCAGCTTCATCTATCTATCTAAAGTATACATATTATGTTCTAATTTAATAACCAAAAAACGGGTTTAGATAAACATTCCTAATCGGTAAATCAAAATTCCTTGTCATAATAAAGACTAGTTGAAAATAGGAACAAGTCCACTAATCGAAAACTATCCCCCGAGCGTCTGAGATCAATCTCAAGCGGCGAGTCCTTCCCTGGAAGCGGACAGAAGATCTTCGCGCGGGGCTTCTGCAGCTTTTCGCTCGAAATGCAAATCCCAAAGTCCCGGCCTGGACTCGGGCTCGCTCGGCGGTCGATCGGACGACCGCTCTGGAGAATTCGCTTGCGCCCTCACGCTCTCTGGCGGTGGATAGCCGAAACCGAGCAGACCGCCGTATTTCGCTGAGGTAGCGAGACCATTTTGCGTTGGGCCCACTGACGACATCTCGTTAAGCTGGAAAGAAATTTTATATTATTGGATTTGTTATAGTGAAAGATGTCGACTTAATTTTGATCAATGGTGGTTTGGATAACAACGGGATTTCATCATTTGCCAAAAGGGTGGACATTATTTGGAAGCAAAGCATGATTGTGTACTTTTTGTTTTGCTTCCTCGTATGTAACGAAAACAGAAACAATTCTCTTGGTAAGTACAAGTAGGTAGCTAATTTTACATAGATGTAGGGGAAAGTGGTCTTTTATTAATTATGTCTTAATTTTTAGTCTATTTTCAACTCTTAGCTGGGTTGACGTTTTTGGTGACCGTAATAGGTACTTGTAGGAGTATTTTCTTAAATCTAAGTAAATGCAAATATCGAAGACTGATCGATATTACAGCCCAGGTGTTCGATATTACGGCACACACATTAATCGGAAGATTTTTTTTCAGATGTCTTCAGTGGGCTCGTCAAAACCGAGAAAGAAATAGGATCCAGCAAATATGGCCGCCGCAGTTGATGCTTGTAAGAATAAGGCTCGTAAATGGGGGATTTACGAGCCTCAAAAACCTTTGAGGTGCCGAAAATCACCTTACAAAATTACGTTAAAAATGGTAAACATTACATCACATTTACTAATTAAATTATCTTAGGGTCGTAAACTATTATAGTATTGAATCTTGAAGATGATCTGTGTGTGAAACTGGACTGGCTTATCAACTAGCAACTAAAAACAAATTAAAGCGCTCTCATTAAAAAAAATGGAATGGCTGGAAAGAAATGGCTCCGACTATTTATGAAGCGACAAGCCAACTGTCATTAAGCACTCCTGAAGACATGTCAGCGGCCAGAGTTAAGGGATCCACCAAAGAAAATGTAGAATAATTCTAGTCAATCCCTTAAGCCAATATAATGTAGGTGAGACCGGGAAGACCACCGTGCAGCACAAACACAGCAAGGCCCTTACTTTAAAAGGAAAGAAGCGGGTTGGTAGCCGAACATCAGCAGACCGTGGCTCTCTTATTACTATAGTGACACACACACACACACACACGCGGGGAGGTGAGCCCGTCTGGCGGGAGTCCTTGTGACCCTTAGCTTACTCTGCTCAGAGCCTCAATGACTCCTTCCACGCCCCCCGGCGGTCTGGTTCCGCAGGGTTTGACCAAAAAGCACTGAAGGTGCTAATTATTCTGAAATCTGAGATACCGAGGTATTTCACTGCGTCGGATCAGGGGACATCGCGTCCATCCAGGTTGACCGCATCTAAGGGTGGTTGCCTTCTGCGGGCAAACTGGATGGTTTGGGTTTTATCGGGATTGAGGCGAAGTTTCTAATTTACGCAGTAATTGTAAAATTCGTTTACTGCTGTTTGCAGCTTTAGGGTGACCAGTTGGGGACGCAGTGACTTTAAGATAAAGGCGATATCGTCGGCCTAGAGGGCCAGGGTGCTCTCGGGGGTTTAGGGACATCTCGAGTGAAGATGTTGAAGAGATGCGGGAAAAGGACTGCTCCTTGTGGGACTCCCGCTTTAAGGGTGCGGGGGGGTTGATAGGGACTGTCCGATGCGGACTTTGATTTTGCGGCGGGCAAGGTAGAATTGAATGAGGCGGACCACGTTTGAAGGATAACCCAGAGCTTTCATCTTGTGAATCAGCCCGTCGTGCCAAACGGTGTCGAATGCCTTTTCGCTGTCGAACAGGATCATCCCAAAATACTGATTCTAGTTAAATGCTCTGAGTTATGAACTCAGTGATTGGGAGGGCCTGGAGTTCGCAATTGAGATTTTCCCGAAAGCCGAACTGTTCGTCCGGGAGGACGTCCAGTTCGATGGACTTTTCTTTGAGGCGGCTGAGAATTATGACTTCAATGATTTTAGCCATTGAGTTGAGGAGTGATATGAGGCGATAATTTTGGGGAAAAGTGAGATCCTTTCCGGGCTTGGTGATCATGATAAGGGTAGCTGCTTTGCACTATGGTGACTTGGTGACATGTACAAATGCAGCAGGTCATTATATTCCCTTCGCTCTTTTTTTTTTAATTACATTGTAAATATATGTCTGCCACCTCACTGCTCCCATAAAATGCAGACGTTAGATCTCTCCTTTATTTAGGGACCACTAAGACTTAGTATGCACAAGAGGTTAAAATCTGGCTCCGCAATCATCCTAATCGAGTCGTCAACTATAACCAAGTTGCAGGTATTTTGGGAAAAGCATAACTGAAAGCTGCTACAATTGCATAACCGATTTGAAAAGAGTTTAGTAAAACCAAATTTATCGAGCTTGACTTTTTGCAAGGAGATGTAAGGCTAAATAACATAGAACCGCAACCTTTCTCTAGGTCTCTCAGCAGCTTTATAACTTGTAAATTTAATACTCTCATCAGATGTAAAACCAGTTGCTGAAGTGTCTAAAATGCAAAAAACAAAGCGCTGGGGTTCCGTTACATTGATCGCAAGGATGCTTTACAGACGAGCAAATTAAAAAAAGAAAATAAGAAAATAGCAGAAAAACAAGATGCGGTTAAAAATGTCTTTACAGAGCCCTTAGCATGCGGTCTTAAATCCAATGACTCCAAAACTAAACATGACGCCCTGTGGTCTCTTTGCGATGGATGGTTTCCTTCTACAAACAGGAAGAACCTTGGATGAAGTGTATGCAATGCAGTGAGTGCGTTCACGAGGCCTGTGTTGGTGTACCAGCATGCAAAAATAAAATTTTTTCCTGCGGGAACGGTCTCGTGGTGTAAGGTTCTCAATATCGAACATGTTCGATAAAGGAAACCGACTGTGTTCGAAATTAGAAGCTCCCAATTTTTATTTCTGCAACTACATACATACCTACTATATTTTTGTTCAACTTACTTTTTGTTGCATGCCGTTAAGGAATGGTGCCGGGAGGTACGGGTAGAAGAGATCGGGCCTCCGCTGCAGAAATTCTGAATCCTTGGGGGTCATGGGGAGGGGGGGCAGATCGAGGGACATGCGGCGGCCTCGTCGTGATGCTCCGTTGCTCCACATATGGGTACCCATGTGAACCTGGAAGTAAAAGTTTTGGATTAAATAACAGGATGTGTCTAGATGGAAATCATCCCCATTAGTGTAAATGCACTATTTTTTGTCACTACGCGTTAAAGAAAAAGTCCCCTTGACGATGTTGTCACCAATAATAATAATTTGGTTCGCTAAGGGTACTAACAGCACAAGAAACGCCTAAGAAATAGTATTTTTATATTGATATAGCGTATTGGTTTAATAGTACATACAAAAGGAGGAGAAAATTAGGTTCTTTCCAATTAAGTAAAGAAAATAAATATTAGTATTTTTAGTTTTCCCAAGTTGTGTGTCTTACTGACTACACAAGTGCCTCAACTCTGGTTATACCAAGCCCAAAGGCAGAGGTACGACTTGTTTCTACGCCGAACCTGCTTTAAAACATCTATCACAACCATACCCATATAAAGTGTACCATGTATAATACCCAATGCATATTTAGTGCGTATAGCCACGGAAAATCACCCAACCTAACCCTACAAACGACATGAAAGTTAGTATGCGTTAGTAAGCAAAGCGACATTACGTACCTTTAAGTTTCCTTTGGTGGTGAACGCCTTCTGACAGACGGTACATCTGAAAGGCTTATCCCCTGTATGGGTTCTCATGTGAATCTGCAAGGCGGAGCTCGAGGAAAAGTTCTTATTGCACACGTGGCACAAGTGCTTACTCGACTGCAAGCCTGTAAAGACACACACCACACACAAGTTAGCCCACAACCTATAGCTCTTAGTTAGTGCAAGCGAAACGGTGTTTAGTAAGACGCCGCTGCTTTTATTTACATGAACTTATGAAATAATAATGAACTGAAAGTGTTAGTTAGAGGTAGTTTAGGACCTATTTTTAATCCTAGTCGATTCTATTGCATATGCAGTGTAAAACAGTAACAACAATAGCGTACTTCTGAAAGAGACTCATAGCTAGTCCAGACATTGCACTAATGATTTTGAACATATTATTATTAAATATGAATTTAAAAGAAAATTAATTTTCATTGCAAACTAATCCGAGTTAATCCTAATTAACAGGTACACAAAATATTATTTTCATTAACAAACTTACTTGGTGGACGTTTTGGTAAAGGTAATTCAGTCTCCGTAGGTTCTCTTTTTATATGCAGCTGATCTTTTTGTTCTTGTAGCTGCGGTAGCATTTGGGCTATCTGAGGTAGCGATACAGGAGGAAGGGGAGGAGGTGGTTGTTGTGGTTGCGCCGGTGGCTGCTGATGCTGCTGTTGCGGGTGTTGGATCGGCTGCATTGGCTGATCTCCATCGTTCGAGTGATCTCGTGGAGGTAGGCTTGGAGGCAGGGGTGTAGAATCGTCGCCACTCAACGATGGCGTTTTGTTTTCGAACATATGCTGTGGCATGTCCCGGATTTTATGAGTCAGCATGTGCTGTTTCATATTTCCCTGAAAGAAAAGGAAGACCGGTGTTAAGATCGTTGATACATTCTCCAGAGTAGCAAGGAATATTTAAAAGGTCGTTTAGTGTTGCAAATTTTGTCTTGTTTCAAATAATCGGTACCAGTAGGAACTTGAAAATAGACAGCACCGCGTAATAATTTATTATGTTATTTGTACCATAACTTTTAGAGGTATACATATTCCTTTTTTGAGTTACTCTGTACTTATTGGAGAGATGCATACAACACTAAGTCATTTGCAATATCCCTTTACTACACAGGATGTTAGTTTTTCTTGTGGCTTACCGCCAGCTGCATCCAAGAGGAGGCGTATCCGGGGCTCATCGGTAAAGGGAATACTGAAGGGATGTTGCGGGGTGCAGGTTTTCTGGATCGAGCCTTCCAAGGCTTAGCGTCCTCCTGGATACGCCTCTGCTTGTTGCAGTCACAACTATCCTGAAATTTACAGGTTTTAAGTCAAAGATACAGAAACAACCCAGAAAGCAAATAGATAATTTAAACAAGATTTTTTGCTCAAAGTAAATTTGATTTAGACTTGTACTTAATCCTCTCTAAGTTAAATCAGTAGGACACGTTAGCCTGAAGGACAGTTTAAGTTAAGTTGAGCTAAATATTAACTGGTAAAAAACACAGGACACAGTGTTAATACTTATTTAGTGTCCCTTGTAATGCTTAAGAAATTTACTTAAATAAAAGCAAACAATATATTTGGGCTTAAAATTCTTTTTATTTGCAACAGAAATTTGTTTACTGGGATCTAAAGAGACAGACAAATGAATAAGCGCATTTTGAATCTCGTTTGTAATTATTACGGCAGAGAAGAATGCTGTTAATGCTCGCCGAACTATTTCTGTTCATCGGGATGAATAATAACGCGTTAAAAATAGGCCTAAAGTTCATGAAAGCTGCAAGAAGAATGTGCCATTTACATAGCAATTTTTAATCGAAAACGAATATAACACTGCAATAAATATTGAATAATTACCGACAAAAATAAACTGCAGTATACCGAAGTTAAATTCTAAAGAATCCGTCTGCATTTTTCATGGCAATCACATCAGATCTTAATGACGACAAGTTAAAAAGTACATTTTAACATAAAAATAAGATTCTTAATCAAAAATAGACCACTTAGACATACGACATAACTTATATTTGGCCGTTTGCCAGGACAGTTAATTTGAGATGTCTCCAAATCTATTGTGTAGAATATAACGTTTCAATCATAGCATATTTATAAAATAAAAAGTATATGATTTGGCACCTCAATAAGATAACAATATGTGTCCGCTTTTTTTATGACATTCGTGATGGAACAAACAGGATTATAAAAATATTTTTCTAAACTTTATTCCTGTCTTTGGGCCATAACTTTTGTTATTTAGGTTTCCTTGCAAGTGAAATTCAGTACAAATAAGTGAATTTACATTTATTTGTTACTAAATTTATCTTTTCCATTTTGATCCACTTAAAATATGTATAAAACTAAAAGAACTGGGATGGGATAATATTTACCTTCGTGGAAAATCCTCTATCGCATACCGTGCATTTAAAAGGCCTTTCTTTCGTGTGACTTCGGTAATGGATTTCTAGAGCCGAATGACAAGCAAATGTTTTAAAGCACAAGTTGCAGGTGGTATTTCCACGTCCTGCGAATAAGAATATTTATGTAAACATGTTGAAAATTTTCAAATAAATAATATGTAAAGTTATGAGTAAGTAATGCATTTGGACAATGGACAAAGGATGTTTTCCTTGTGATACAGAAGGCAGCTTGTTTATAAAACTCACCTAAGCTAGGTCCATGACCCACAGCTAACCTCAAAGGGCTAAAGGAAGTGGAAGTAAGCACCGATGATGTAAGGGAAGATAAAGCTGACGTCATTAAGGGCGATGCATTTTGAGATACTTGCGGTAGAAGACCAAATGCTGAAAACAGTGAGGGTGGTGGCCCAGGACTGGGTCCTGGACTTGTTATTGGTTGGTTTTGATTCTGATTTTGTTTCGGCGTCAGATCCAACGCTCCCATTGAATTACATTCCGATGGCGTGGGACTAGTCCCTTGCTGCGAAGATGGTGGTCTTGGAATCTGAATAAAAATAGAAAATAAGTATTGAAATATTATACCTAATCACAAAACATCTCAAATAAACAAATATTTAGTTATTCTCACCTGGACAGGTGTTGTGGTTGTTCTGTTTTGCGGTGACTGAATTTCTGCGCTTTCTGGACTGGTTACTGACCGATTAGGTGACTTCTCACCATTCTGCATATTTGACGGGGATGGTAAAGCCCTGTTACAACTTAAATCTTCACTGGAACAATTTAAATCACTATTCGTAAATTGTGATGCTATTGAGGTATTAGGATTGATATGATTGTTGCTTTCAGAGGGCGAGGAGGGAAAGGGAGGCATATTTTGATTATCAGTATTGCAGCTCATGTTATCGTCATCGTCGTCGTCATCATCCATGCTCTCATGTTCCGATCTGTCGTCTTTATCGAATTTCATATTAAAAGGTACACCGGGGGTTCCTAGAGGTGAAAAACCAGGTACCGGAAACCCCTGGCTTAGGAATGGATGCATGGAATTTGGAAGACCTGGGAAACCTCCGTGCGAGGGAAAGTCCTTTACTTCGGCTGCTTGTATTTGTTCCGGTGTGAGATCAGTGGGTTCGCCGGTATGCAGGCGGATATGTTGTTGTAGGACTAAGGCATTGGTAAACTTTTTGTGGCACACTGGACACTGGTGTAGCACGCGCATGGGTGGCTTGGCCCTATGCACGCCCATATGTGTCTTTAGGTTGCCTTTTGTAGTAAAAGCGCGTCCACATATTTTACACCTAAATGGTCTTTCTCCTGTGTGTGTCCGGTAGTGCATTTGAAGGGCGCTCTTACATGATAAAACTCGATGGCAGATGACACATTGGTTTGGATCCGAGAGTTTGTGCTCGATATTATCCACGAGTTGCTGCAACTTACTAGTTTCGGATGTTTTTGTTACTTCTATTAGACTCTCCCATGAGTTGTCGTTACTACCAGGTCGGGGTAGTAAGTTTGTATAAATGTAAGGGTCCTTAGTGATATCAGGAATGGGCGTTGTAGTAAAAGGTCCAAGGCTTCCGGACGACGTACTGCTAGGGGGCGAGGTTGTATGTCCAAATAAAAAATTTGCCGGCAGTCTTTGTCCAGTTGCAATACTCAGAGGGGTCGTAATATGGTTAGATCGACCAGATAAATTTTCTGGTTCATCCTGCATTTCTGAATGATCATCTGGACTTCTTTGTTCCATACCTTCTTCATTGCTGTATTTACTGTCATTGCTACAATCATCATACACATTAGGCGAAACAGGCCTTTCTGGCTCATTTTCGGTTTCATTTTCAATAAAATTTGGTTCTAGTTTTGGTGTTACGGGAGAAACATCTACTTTCCGAACTTCTGGGCTATCTTTTTTGGATTCATCGTTATCCGGTTCGTTTTTACAAAAATGGTTCTTGGGAGAAGGTGGAGGAGATCTTTGGGGTTTCCTTAAATCGGCAGGAGCTTCTTGTTCTTCGCGTTTAATAAATAAATGATGGTGTGAAAATAATCTATGGGGTGGTGTGTGTGGTGAGGGTTGCAGTCTACTATTAATTAGCTCAGGCGGTGGTTGAATTGGGGGTCGATATAAAGGTAATGATGTCGGGGGGAATGGAGGTGCACCTGGAAAACCTAAATGATGGGGAGGGTGTCCACCAGGTGATAAGGATGGTTGCTGTCCCAGTTGGGCTAACAATGGAGGATGATATTTATCAAGGTGTTCGGGTACTGGATTTGGATTCATTTTGATATGCGGAAATTTAGCACTGTGTCTTTGGAAATGTACCTTTAGGTTACCTTTTGTCGTAAATCGGCTACCACAAACATTACACTTGTAGGGACGTTCCCCTGTATGTGAACGGATATGAATTTGGAGAGCGGAGTCCGAACCAAACACTTTACCACAATATCTACAGCGATGTTTGAAGAAAGGCTCGTTGCGCCCTTTCGAATCATATGGCGACATTGACCCTTTACTCTTCCTAAATGCTAATTCATCGGCTAAATTTGTCGCTAATAATCCTTGGCTAGCATTGTCTAATACTTCTTGTGCACTCCTCTGCAACATTTCTAGTGTATTTGGTTCTTCTTCTAACGGCGGATCATTGCTATGTGTAATAATTGTTGAAGCTAAGGATGCGGATATGGAACACATTGGAGCTTGCATTTGAAGGGGAATATTATTTAACGTTTTACAGATTTCTGGTGGTGTTTTAGGTGTTAAAGGTGGTTGGATGGTAGGCTGAGATATAGGAGTTAAAATTGGAGATGGTTCTCGAGACTCTGGTTTTGACGGTGGTATCACAACAGGGTCCAACGGCGAATTATCTCTTTCATTTTCCGATGCTGGTGGAGACGCACTCTGTTCATCCTCCTTATGTTTATCTATTTGCAGTTGATGCTGTAGCTGATTTATTAATTGTAACTGCAATACTTGTTGGTGTTGCAGCGTAAATAGTGTTGACTGTAAAACGGCTAATTCTTGTAAAGCAGTTTCGTTTTCCGCATTGTTCGCCATGGCAGTGGCTGCGAATTGGGCAACAGCTACTTTGGTATTTTGAAGTGCCTCCAAGGTTACATGTCCAGGGGCTTGGGGTGGGGCAAAGGGGAAACTAAGGCGATTTTCGTCCGATGAACTCTCGTCGACACTATTATTGTTCGCGGCGTCCTGTCTGTGGCGCCGCATCCGTTCAAGTTTTCCAGCGCTATCATCTCCATCTTCGTCATCTTCAGAGACCACCATATCTTCAGGATCGGAATGCGCGGGGTCATCATGTTTGATTGCCTTCTTATCGCACTCGATTTTGTGCGTTAAATAATCTTGCAATTCCGTGAACTGTTCTTGACAACGTTGACACATGAGCACCTCGGGCAGGTCTTTGGCGCTCGGATCAAGGCCATCTGAAAACAAAACACCGGAATAAATAAAACGAGACAAGAAACACCGAAGGAGCGAGTGCGTACGCTCTCTCGAATACATCACGCGGTAGTGAACGGCGGCGGGGTGGGAGCCCGACTTGCATAGGTCGAGATATTATTAAATGAGATATGAAAAGAGTGGGGAAATTATGAAGGGGCTTGGAGAGCAAGCGCAGAATATGATAAACGACCGGGCCAAGGACCAGCCACGGCACCGGTTATGACAGCTGGGCGGCGCTCCCCGATCATAAATAAAATACACTTGTTGCTCTGTTATAATCCCCGCCCATGAAATCCGCCCTGAAATTTCATATCCATAAAGCATAACAGAGTCAGAGTAACTGCCTGACATTGTCAGAGAGAACACGATATGCCCTAACGGATCGAGAGATAAAACTAAAACGATTTTACACTCGGGTTGCACCAAGAGCGAACGTCGCTCCTGATTATTTATTGAAAACGACGCGACGCTTGAATTCGGCCTATATTTACAATAGAGAACAAGAAGAGGGTTTCAGTTTTTCGTTACTTTAATTCTTTAATATGGTCCAGTCTGCGAAAAATTGCTTTACAAAAAATTTTAATATAATTTTGCCTTAGCTAAGATGGAATCGACGGATGAGATGAGGTAAATGCTCTTTGGTAAAGGAATAATATACAATATAAAGGTCAACATGTATCAGCCAAACAAGGAAACGTGTTTAAATTAAACCAATGCATTGGCATTGTAGAAGAGTAACTTGATTTTTAAATTATAAAAATTGACTGCAATATAGCTTGTATCTTCTAAACTGGGTGTATATACCTAAACGAAATCATTTTACAGAGCACCACAGCGTTATGTTTATAATTTGGGTTACTGCCCAGGTGATCACCTCGATTTCCGTGATATCTTAATTAGGGACCAAATAAGAAACCGGTTTTATACCTATAGCTTTGTGCTATGCCAAGAGATGGTAACTCAATAAAAATACTCCATATTTACAAAAGCGCAAAAGCAAGACAGGAAGAAGAAAAATAAGATACTATTTTTGAGTAAAACCACTCATTTCCAGCTCTAAAATAGCAGAATTTACCGTTTTATATGTACCTACGTCTTTTATAATACTTGAAGTAAAATCGATTGTTATACACCCATACGATCGCAGTAACTCCAAATTCAATTCGACCTGTGCGGGCAAGATATAAAAGGTTAGCGCGAAGTAGAGGCAGCTTTACGACGTTACAGACTACTACAAAAATAGAATTTCTGTGTATAAATATTTACGTTCCTTCTCTGTGGAATCAAAAATATTACCGCATGTTTTAGTTTTGGTTTTTGTTTGAATTAATTAATTGTAGGCTATAAAAAGAACAGGTACTCGTTTTTGATTCTATTTTTGGGAATAGCGTATACCTAATTATTTATCCGTAGCCATCAGTTAATAATTAGTTAATACTTAGATAGAGGTAGGTACAGTAAATATTTATTAAAGCAAGTAGATTCCTTTAACGGTCGGTATCATAAGTTTGGTTTAAACTAAAAAGTTAGTTAAACTGCGTTTTCTTTTTCTGTTTTTTGAGTAAAGAAGCAGTGGCGGCTATTCAGGGGCGGTGGCGGTAGGGTCGACTTAGTGCCAAACAGACAACAAACAGTTTATATTATTTATCTACATAAATTTGCATTTTTAATGACCCTCAAACTACCTAATTAATTGTATTACTTTTCAAGTCGCCTTTGTAACTATGTCCGGCAAGCCGACCCTACCATAAGAAAGAGCTTCAAAATTCAAGGCAACCAAACATACATAGGTATATAATTATATAGTAATATATTTGATAACTTCACACACCGTCAAGAACGGCAAAAATAGGTTTGCCGGTAAATTTAAGGTTTGTTTAAACCCGACCAGAAACCCTATCAGTATCAGTACAGTCCACCGAACGGTCGCACAACTAATTTACCACTGCAACAGTCGATTGCCAAGTTCAAAGTTTAATTGACAGGCTGGAAATAATCGTTCGAGCATAGAATAGCGGCTTGGAACAAACCTTTAAAGAAAGTAAGGTTAGTTAGTTAGTTGTTATTATTCGTTTGTTATTATACTCATTATTTACCGGTTGTTTATTATTATTCTTGAAAGAAAAGGACTGAATTAGTGTGAAATAAGTCAGAGTGAAAAAAAAACTTTTGGTTTGGTTTATAGGATTAGGGCCTTAGCTAAGTGTTTTCAAATTTAAATGAAATATCTTGTTTGGACGCATGCACCACGCAACGACATGAAAGACCAAGTTAAAATTGAGGTAAAAAGAGATCCTATTCATTGTATTTTCGTCTTCTCTTTCAGTTGATAAACAAAGTAAAATAAAAAAACAATGGTCGTGTCCGAGGATCACTCTTTTTAACATAGAGAACCAGTTAGAAATGCCAGGCTAATCCGCTAATATTTGGAAATTGCAAAAAAATGTGTCTAGGAGATGTTGAAAATTGATGTTAAAATGTTTTTACTGATATATGAAATAAAAAAAAGGTATAAATAGTTTTGTTTACTTTTGTTTAAAACGCCTGGACCTTAGCAAATTGTTGTCTGTCTGCATGACAGTAGTTGTCAGTGTTATAATCGTTTGAACTGCATATCAGAAAAATAGTTTATTTAACAGAAATGCACAAAATAACAATTCTACTGATGATTGGTTATGGAGATAAAACACGGACACAAATGGAAGTTGCTCGCCCGGAAATTTATAAAGTCTATATTTATTTTATTAGTAGTTAGGTATGTTATCTAAAGAAATAAAAATAATATACCAAATCTGTCGCGGATCCAGGGGGTCTGGACCCCCCCCTCTCAAAAAAAAATATGATACTACATACCTACCTAATATTATCACGAATAAAGACTGTTTGATTTACATTTTCTCAAACCTACCTTTTTGCATACAAATAAAAAAAAAATGGAAGTGAAATTAAATACCTGTTTATCATACATCTGTTTAATGTAAATATTAGAGCAGTAGAGAAAACCGATATTTTGGGCGTGGTCACTAAAAATTGTCGACTGCGACTTTTACGTCTTGCATTTTTCCCTCGCCTTTACCGATCTTCCGACCCTGGCTAGCAACCTACGAGCCGGCACTGTACAAATGTATAGCAAAAATTATATAAAATTTTTGAAAACAACTATAGTTTTTTAAGTATATTATTTAATCTGTGCAGGGAATTATTGCCAGAGTTGGGCAAATTATAATTCAATTGCCATTTAATAATCACGAATTAAATCTTATTGTTATTAAAATTCATAATTACATCTCATTGGAATAAAGACAATCATATTATGTCTAATTAAAAAAGTACATAAGCTACCTAAAGGTACCCATTACTTACGCAATTGTAATTGTAATTAAATTCAATAATTGCATTTACGCAATTTTAACTAATAAATCTTAGTTTTAAATAATTAGGTGCCATTTTGTGTGTATTCGCATTGTATAAAACTAACGATCCTGTATCGTTCTGAAACTGATTTAGAGCAGCTACTTTTTTATATGAAATAAGAAGAAAATTCTATAATAATTTTAATTATAATTAGAATAAGATTGTGCCTTATTTTAATTACAATTGAATTTGGGATTAACAATTAATGTGTAGATATTGCAATTGATTAATAAAGTTGATTAAAAGTCATTAAAAATAAAGGTAATTGCAGTTATAGTTGTTCCAAGCCTAATTTGATGACTTAAAAAAAGTCTCCTGACCATGGGCATCGCTTCTACCAAATAATTGAAATACAGCTTGTTCAATATAGTTTATATCGATAAAAGTTTGTATCCGTGACTTAACCTGCAGAGAATATTTTTAAAATGGTCTTTCGGTAAAAAAAAAATGCTCATTTTGCCGAAAACAACTTAAAAAATTGTCTTTGTCCTGTCAGGACCGCGAGGAGGTATGAGTTTTCCTTGCCAAGAAAGGATTGTGGCATGTTAGTTGGAATATACAGTTAGTAGTTAGAATCCAGTATATATATTTTAACAATAAATTAATCGCATCAGCGGAATGACATGAACGTTCTCTAAATATAACAAGTTTTTAAGGTACGTGTTGAACGAACATAATTAATTTAAAATTCATAAACAATTTAATGACTGGAATCGTCAGAAATTTCAGAAGTGGAATCGTTTCTAGGTTGGAATATTACTGGCGCTATAGGTGGTGAAACAGAATATCCATTTTCTGTTTTTATAACACGCGTACATATTTAAAATAATGCGTTGACATGCAAATCTTTGTTTCTTAATTCCGGACTTATTTCGCTTTCGATGGGCGACTCTGGCACCGACTCATTATATTCCTGCGATAATTCACCTTCACCTTCTGTTTCAAATTGTCGGCAAAAAGCCATACTGATATAATAAGATACCTATCTATAGGTACCAAGTAAAAACTTACTTATCTAAAACCACACAGTTATAGCAGAAAATGAAATATGTAAATTACAGTAAATCGTTTTATTCAGTTACGCCGCTGTCCGATTCCCAATATCGCATACCTCAAACATCAACTGATTTTAAAGCTGATAAGGGATCACACAATTGGCAGAACCTTTAACTATTTGCTGTTCTTGTCTACATCATATACATTTATATTTATATGCTGCTCTATTAATTTTCCCACTCGGAAAAAATAGTTCGCACTTTAAATTGGCAGTGGGCCTCGATAGTCTATTGCCAGGGTGTTGACAGTTCTACAAAGCTTTTGTAAGTGTAGGAGGAACATAAGGGTTTGTTAATTGTTTATTTTTCTTGTTTAACAACAGTGAAATTCCTTTTTAGTTTGATTTAAATTGTTTTTGTATAAATCATATTTCTGAAGTACTAAAAAAATTATTATAATATTCATGAATGGCTTGTTTCTTCTTTCTTTGGCATTGAAAATTTCTTGGTTCAAAGTAGATTATGATGCCGGTCCCTTTGAGGCCCGGTCGAAGCTTTTTATGTCATCAAACTGACTTTGGAAAAAGTATACAAAGCAGTTTAATTTACTGGATAAATTTTTAGGACACTAAACATTTTTATTTAATAAAACTAGGATACCTTTTCATATACTGCGTTTGTAAGTAATAAATTCAGAGAAAACATTAGTAAAAATATATATTTATATATTTAGAAAATGACAGGTACTTAATATAATAGCTTTTATAATTAATCAAACGTGATTAGCCTCCTGCCTCGCTCAAAAACCTAATTTATTACAAGTGCCATTTTTTCCAACAATTTATAATCACAACAGTTTAAGTTCATTTTTTCGTTGAATAATGATATGTAGGTATATTTTATCGATTTCAGTCGGGTTTATTTAGACAAAACTTTTTACGCGTATCGATTTATGTTTTATAAACTTGGGAGGAGTTTGACATGGGTTGTTAACTTTTGTTGAGGAAACAAGTCAATGGACGATCATCTGTTGTGTCGTTTATTTGTGACAACGAACGGCGACGACTCGATTATTTTTATACCTAAGGTAAAATGTCTGATTTTTTTATGCTGATTAAAACGCAAGAGTCGCTGCACCTAAGGACAGGTTTCTTCATCTCTAGTTAAAGCTTGGTTATTTTTATTCCTTGGTTGAACTTGACATTTCACGTTTATAGCATTTTTTTTTTATGATACTAAGGCACAGCACTGCAGGATAAATCCTTTATGGCGCTCTGGGAGCGGTGCGTGTGCGCAGGAAACGATTCACGTTGGTCTTGAATCTTTGAAGATGAAGCATGCATTATATGTCACAAATTAAGTTTAACAATAGAAATAACCGAGCTTTAACTGAGGATGAAGAAACCGAGACTTAAAGTCTAATCTGTTATGTAAATGAAACAATGCAGTCTTTCTCCATAGTTTAATAATTGTAAAAACAAATAAATAACATGTTTCGAACGCTTAAGCGTCCATCCTCAGGGGACGCTTAATAGGATAGTGCAAAGTTAGGAACGCACACTAAATATAAAATAAAAATTGAAGTGGGACTTACTTAACATCGAGTTAAGCGGAACTGTTAATGTTAATTGTCTAATGGAATGGAATTAATGAGTACAACTTAACAGGACGAGGAATTTAAAATTGAAGACCTAGTGTACTAACTAGTCATATTAATTGTATTACAATTCGAATAAATGTAAAGTTTTAATTATAAATGTAAAAGTTTAATTAGTGAAGAAACATCATGGAGAAACATTATTGGAGGAGAAAGGTTTTTTTTTATTTATGAAAGTTTTTTAAATTTAAATTTAATTATGTTGTTAACTAACATGTAGATGATATCTATGCCCATATTTTTGAAAAAGAATTAAGTTTTTCATTTTTAGGAAAGGTTTTTTTTTTCTAAAAACGGTAGGTGGTTATAAAAAAATTGAATATAACCTATGCTAACCACAACGGTGTTAACTACTGCAAATTGACTGTTGATGTGAGGTTAATTTAAAGGGAATAATGGCATTAAAGACGTATAACCAAATATTAATATTAAAAATCAAAACTATTGATGAAATCAAATGGGAAGATTTAAGGAACTCAATATTAAGTTTATAAAATCCGTATAGAATCAATTGATCTTTAGTTGTCGTCACTGGACGTGTAAAGTACTTGAGGACCGATAGAACACAGATATGTGTCAACGAATGACCAAATTACATGGTTTTGTTAAATGGGGGGTTATAAATGTCTATCGGAGAACGATAAAAAGCTGCACTATAGAATATACTTGAAAGGGATGGTGACGACACTGACGCTAAATGGCACAATAAATGTAGGGAATTTAAATTTTAATAACATTTTTACAAAATTCTTTAAGAATAATGAAAACCTTTTTAAACTTCGAACGGTGGTTGGATGCAATGGAAATATCTAGGTGAGCTAGAAAATATTATAATTATACTTTACCCAAATTCAAAGCATTGAAAAAATTTGTGCTGCTATGGAGTCGTTGACAAATCTATATTTGGATTTTTAATCATTTTATTTATTTCGATTATTTCAAGAAGATCTAATTTATTGCTTTGGTTGAAAAATGTACGAATTTAGTGTTTTTATCTGGGTTAAAATTATGTTTATTTGTAGATTCATGTCTAGAAATATTGAACTTGATTTTAGAAGGGGACACGTTAAGGTTAGAAGCTCTTACGTCTTCACAATGTTCGTTGATACGGATTTTAAATTTTCTCCATGTTTGTCCAACATAGGAGGTTGAACAATCCTCGGTCGAACAACTCATACACACCAGACCTAACTGTATTAGTATCCCGATGTGTGGAGGAAGACTGCCTTGTTTCATTTACATTACTTTGACTCTACTGAACGTATGAACTATTTCTTTAACTCTAATCTGTTAGTTCATAGGTTAGTGCTAGTTATAACAGGTTCTAATAATTAGGATGAAGCCTCCTCTACAGCAAGCTGACGTCATATTGACGTAGAGGTAACGTATGAATGATAATATAAATATACAAAATTTGTTTATACTCTGACAGTCAATGCACTAAGTCATTTTCATGAACAGAAAATCTATCTGACGTTTCTCGGACATCGGTAACGTTGATTCATATTTAATTTTAGTGACGATTGCACCATGTTCGACATCAAAATGATAAGATTTTCCTTACTGGGACTATCTGAACCGAAAGTCAGAATCTCTTTAAGTAGGTAAGTACCTAGTATTCGTCAAGATTGTCAACCTCCTCCTTTATCGACGCCCTTGGTTACCTTAATAAATCAGTTGCTTTGTGGTAACAATTATCATAGCAATCGTGGATCACTGTCGAGAGTAGAGCCATTCATTTTGATTAAAATAAATTATTGTTAATTAAGCCACCAACAGTTTATTGTATTTTTATATTAGCGGTTTCATGTCTTCACCTCTCTAAATGAAATAATCAAATAAAATGGCCCCCGAAAAGCAATAAAACTTTTATGTGTCTTTATGGCGCAAGAGCCACAAAAATTAAATGAAATTTAAATTTTAAATCCGAAACCCCTTTTAATATTTCAAAAGTGTAATACACAATAGCTTTGTCAAACCGAGATGGGCCGTCAGACAAGCCTTTTCCACCGCAACGCCGCCAGAAAGAAATTCTATATCTCGGAAACCTTTCGCCGTGACATCCGGTCGTATATACATACATATTTGATATTTTACGGGCAAAAATGCTGCCGTCTACGTCTGCCAGTATACACCCTCCAAATCCGAACACTCGCGGATATAAAAACTAATTTTATAAAAAACCCCAATTTGGGTGACAATATAAGCAGGGGCGTGCTTATATTGCGTGCTACCACTATCATCTCAAGTCGGCTAAAATGACTATAAAGCGGTTTGGAACCAGATCGGTCCTATATTGGAAAGAAAATTATTTCAATTATGCTATGACAACAACAACAACTGTTGGGGAAACGATCATCCAAATGTATTAAAAATAATATAATTAAATGCAATAAATGTTTTTAGAATCAGAACTACTGTTAAATATCTGATTTCAATATTATTTTAATAAAGGAGCAAAATGTATCAATGTTTGATGAACGAATATAGTGTTATCGCCGGGATAGGCATAAAACTTGCAAATATCATCTTTTAAAATACATATAATATGTCCTAAATAATAAACGGCTAGTCGACCGTTATTCCAGGGAAAAGTAATGTTCCACGTTTAGATGTTAAAATTATAACCCTTTGACGGCGTTTTGACGCTCTAGGAGGGTGACACAACATGGTACAGTTTGTTTATTGCCGTCCGATTGGTTGGGAGAAAACATGGCGGTTACGTGGCCTATCAGAATGCTTTGTTGGTTAGTCGTCGTGACAGCGGGCGTAACCTTGCTGTCAGATGATACAGTTTTCCTTCCTCTAAGACACTACACTTTGGGCTAAGATTTAGCAAAGTCGTATGTCAACAAACGCACGTGGTTTTCTCTCCGTCGGAGTGAAACAAATAGCATTGCCTAAAAAAAGGCACACACAAATGTACTAAACAAATATAGTGATTAGTTTGATTGTAAAATCAGTAGTGAATAGTTATGTTATAGTACGTTATTGTAAAATTATGTACTAAAGAAGTTTTGTGTGATTTGGAGAAATAAACGCCAAATTACCACAGTGAAAACTCGTTTAATTCCTTCACTCAGTAAATGAAAGAATCAGTGAAATTAACCTACAATCGAGGAATATAAAAGCCTCATGAACTGTTGACGCAAGTTGAATAACAACACTTGGCTTGCTTAACAACCACAATAGCCAGCAATAAAAGAAAATTTAGTTAATAAACGTAGTAAGCAATATTTGCATCCTTTAAATAACATAATAGTCAGGTGGATGATTTATCGATTTATGTTTGGTAAAATCGACATTAGTTTAGGTTAGTTAGATTTTGCTGGGGACATTGCCGAATTTGTTGCAAATACATGCTATATTTTATTACAGAAGACCTTGAAGTATAGTATTCTGACGAAAATTGGAGACTACTACTTATGTCGATATGACACCCCTTTATTTTTTTTGGAACGTGTCTTAAGTTGTGTATATTATGGTAGCAAAGATCCACCCAAATAAAGATTTTTAACTGCAATATTTAAATTTCGCGCGAAAACGCTAGCCGTCACGCCGTATTTCGCGGTGACGTCACTATTATAGTAAACGAACACCGGCAGATACGCTTTATATGGTGAGTAAAAGGGCAAGTGTAAAAACACCAGTAAAGTCATTCATTGGAAGTGCCGATTGATGTTACAATAATGAGAAATATTTGATTTCCATTTAAACCTACTAGAAGGGGTCCAAAAGTATTACCGAAAATATGTCTAGCTATCTAATGTTTTTTTTGTGAGTTTAAAGTAGGCAAAAAAAAGAAAAAGAAACGCAGTTTCACTAAACTTTTAGTTTTAACCGAGGTTGTAACCAAACCTAGAATGATCCTGTATTAATTAACGGAAATAAAAAAAAGAAAGATAGTAATTATTGTCATAAAATGGCAGTGTTCGTAATTTAAAGGTTATGTTAAAGCTTGTAATAATGTTCCAAAAAAGCTGTAAATCAAACCATAATTTTCCATATTTATTTCTACATATAATGACTTAACAAAAGTGCAGGGTTATTTTTGTAAAACTTGACATATTTAAAGAGATAGACATATAGTTCCTATAGCAAAGTTTTAGGAATTAGTCCAACTAAAAAAAATATGTGGAAAAAATAAACGTGATGCTGCCAGATTGAGCCCTATTTAAAAAACAAAATATTTTCTAACAATAAAAGAATAACAATAGTAACAAAAATAAAATTTCTTTGAATAATTCCCTAACATTCATTTCTTCATTAAATGTTCAAACTGATTTCCTTGTGGAGTTCTGCAGCAACAAATACGTTCAACATAACTTCCTTTAACATTATGTAACCTTTGAGGCGTTATGTTTTGAATTTCCCGTTGCATGGCTAGTTTCAATTCATCAATTGATGCAGGAGCGTTAACATAAACTTTATTTTTTAGATGTCCCCAGAAAAAAAGTCTAAAGGAGTGAGGTCGGGAGATCTAGGAGGCCACTCTACTGATCCTCTTCTTTCAATTCAACACTCAGGTAGCACCTCATCAAGATAGGCTCTAACTTGTAAACTAAAATGCGGTGGTGCACCATCTTGCTGAAAATACATTATTCTTTTGTCGTTTAGAGGAAGTTCATCAACAAAGTTTCCTAACTGATTTCGTAACATTGTCAAGTATCAAAATTTGTCATTTGTGGCCATTTGAGCAAATAAGTTCTTTTAAAATAACGCCCACTCCGACAACAACTCGTTTATTTTTCCACATATCTCTTAGTTTGACTAATTGAGAAAACAGAGATAGGGAAAGATTTCCCGAATTTTTCCACAAGGGCTAAGGGTCTGACCGGTCGTCCAAATTTAGTTTCACCGAATCACGACAGTTTTGTGTCAAACCCAAGAACCCACCTAAAAGGTCACAGAGAATAAACCATATTTAAGAGAACATAACTTTAAAATTAAAAGCGATTTTCCGCACAGAGGTAGATATACGGACTTACGGATCTACGACACAAAATAAAACATAACCAGACAACCTGAAAGTAACAACAATACAAACTATAGGTATATCTCTTCAAATTAAAAGGTAAGCATATGTCAAATTTAAAAAAAACAATCCTGTACCTATAGTTTAAGATATACATATATGCAAAATAGCTACGTTCTAAGAATACTTGCTTTGTTTACTATAATAGTGATGTCACATACGAAGCCATTATGTCGGATAGCGTTTTACTACATGTTCTGGACTAAAAATCTCACATCTTAAAACTCGAATAATAAATTAATCTTGTATTTTTATGTCTATTCAATGACCATAGATATTTCATAATAAATTTGTCATTTATTCATTCTTGGGTAATTTTAACATTTTTTTCTTTTTCAGCTACCCTGTATAATTTCTAGAACATTCGATGATGTTTAAGGAGGTTCTATACCAAGCAAAGCTTTTTATCAAGAATTAATTTTGGCCGTTAAAATAAATAATAAAAGTTTTGCATTTGCTACACTTTCCAATACACAAGCTGCCTCTGTATTACATATTTGATATTTATAGACTAACTAATCTGATGCGTCTGCCAGAACACACCCTCCAAATCGCGGATATAAAAACTCCACAAAAACCCTAATTTGGGTGACAATATAAGCGCGTGCGGCGCCCGCCAGTAACAGCGAAAAAAATGCCACCTAAAAAACTCCCCTTGAAAACAATAATAAGAGCATCATTTTACTGCGGAAGCGCGTATATTTAAATTTAAGGAATCCAGAAGTCACACATATGACAACAGGCTGTTTCCAGCTTTGTGAAAACGGAAGCGTACGACTCGTGCCCGGGAGTTCACCCCCCATTTGTCTTTCGCCCCCTTGAATAAATGAAACGACAGAAGCGGATTTAGCCAGGGTTTTAATAATTTAAGGTGGTGACGAATTTACAAAAGGCGAGGATCTGATTTTAACTTGAAAATGTTAAAATTGCTTAACATTAAGCGAAATAGAGTGGCAAGACAGGATTGCTAGAAATCATTTCATAACAGTAATTCCATTTTTATTAAAGTGGTAATACATTGTAAAAATAATAATTTTTCACTTTCCACAAATTTAAGTTTTTATTAAAAACTCGAGATGTTGCGCAACACTGTTGCTTCTTTAAAGGAATACATTAAAGAGAGATATATATACAGAGTGTACGTAAATAAGGGGGGGTTCCTTATGACATTCTAAGAGAAAAAGTTCATATGAACATGTGTCCGGAGTTTGTTAAAGGTTTAAAAAAAAATCGGTTTTTTATAATATTTTTAAATATCCTCTTCCGATTTTATTAAAATTTGGTAACGTTATTCATAATGATAAGGGGCTTAATTTTCTCTAACTAGATTAAATTTATCACGTCCAGTGGCATCCCGGGAGCACCTTACCGAATATTATTGACAAAAAAATGTACGCCACTGACTTTTTTTAATTTTCATATTTTTTTTCGGATTTACCAACTAATGATACGACTTTTTTGTTCCCTGAATTGTCTTCGTATCTTGTTTCGTTTTCCAGAGAAAAAATAAAAACCACTTTATTGCATGTAAAAAAAAAAATACCTATGTATTTCAAAGTTAATTAAAATATTTAAATTAACGTTTTTTTTATCGTTTAAAACTCCCAGTCTCACTCAATTGGCGCTGTTTAAATGTTTTGGCACATATGGCAGTACCTACTCTATTTGGATATCGTTCCTGATAAATTCGTGGAGCTTCTTCAGCATTTCCATTTGCTAGGCCAGAATTAAAATGCATCTGGACCATTTTTGAGTTAGTGTAGTTATTCATTTTAGACTTATTGACAAAACAGGTAAATTAAACATCACAACTTACCTTTACCTCATATTTTAATTACTTTTGAAACACGTAGGTATTTTTTTTGTACAATGCAATAAAGTAGTTTTAATTTGTTCTCTCGAAAAAGAAGCAAGATACGAAGACAATTTAAGGAACGAAATAGTTGTACTATTATAGTTGGTAAATCCGAAAAAAATATCAAAATTAGTAAAAAGTCAGTGGCGTAAATATTTTTGTCAATAATATTTATCCACATTTTTTTATATCCAAACAAATTAAATTAAATAAGTTTAAAGTCGGGAATTTCTAATATGTGAAATTCAAATTTGATCTTATAGTTTGGTCCTTAATTGTAGGGGACGCCACCTACAGGTGTTTTTCTCGTTTGGGCAGTCACAACTTTTTCGTGCATGTATGTATCACATATTCTAGAAGAAAGATCGATTCCTCTATCATTTTTACGTGATAATGGTATGCTTGTCAAAAGTCGCTACATACAGCGGTTTTCGAGATATTTTGATTGAAATCATTCGATGCATGTGTTTGTCAAAAAGTGAAACAATTTTAAACAATTTTTTTTTAATCAACATAGGAACATTTCAAACAGTAATTTTTAAACAACAATAAACAACGAAACACTAGATATAAAACTAAATCAAAATCACAATAAATGTTTGAAATGTCCACCTCCTTGCTGTATGCAATTTTTAACACCCTGTATCTCAAAAATGAAGGGCTTGCCTATATGAATTTTTCACCTTGTAAATAACTGAGGAATCGTCCTGTAAAATATCGGACACTTATTAAATTACATCCTGTATAATGTGGTCCAACCACTAAATTGATGCAGATAGGAATTGAAAAGTATACACCTACCTACTATAGGTATAGGTACTTAAAAAAAAAATAAACCTCGGTGTTTTTACCATTTTCAAATTAAGACCAGATTCATTTACTATTAGAAAATTGTTTTGTAAATATATTGCTTTTAATAAAATTGTTTTAATAACTAACCTAAACAAATCTTTCATTTTTATAAAACTGAATGATATCCGCAGCAGCTAACACGTATACCCAATATAACAGCGTTTTATAAAGAAAATAAAACAAACTTTAATGGTTATAAGATACCTGCAAGAGGCACATTTTATAGTGCGAAACAAATAATTTTTAATGGCTATAAGACGTGCTAATAAGTAGTTAAGTACCTACTATAAAACAATACCAGATTACGGATATAACGCAGTCTTGTTATCGTTATAAGCAGGTGCTGGTGCCCCAAATCATAGACAATTCTTATAAAGAGTAAAATGCATTTTGCTAAATGAAATAACATGTTAGTAAGGTATATGGTTTTTGAAAATATTTAGTCCTCTGTATTGAAACATTTAATTCACTTGAAGAAACATATTTTCCAAATTCTCTTGAAGAAATATATTTTTAAAGTATAGATGATGCAAAACAATATCCGAGTGAGGGAATTACACAATTTGTTTTTCATAAAAACAAGATAAATATACAATTTCCCATAGTTTATTTATATTTTTTACTGCATAATACCCATCAAGTTTAGTAGATCTAACACTTTTATTTTCATCTGGAGAAGATCGACCAATGGTACCATTCTAAAAATCCATGTTCATCCAAGAAAACGAATTGGTACAAGAATGCTTCTTTAATATATTCTTTCAAAAATACCAGTCGTTTAAAAGCTACATGGGAAAGTCCCATACGCCCTCGCCTCAGTTCATCTTTTTACCATCCGAAACCTATTTTTTTAAAGAGGCTTCTTAAAGAGTTAAGACAACCATTAAAACAGTTCTCTGTCTTTTAATTTCTAACCTAAAGTTGTCAAAGTTACATGATGTTCTAAAAGAAGTTACAGCTCATGAATAATCGATGTAAAACATTATAATTTTTAAATAATCCAACTTACTTATTTCGTACATTCCATAAATAGTGTCACGGATAGAACTTATTTCCAATTTTCACACATTTACAACTCTCTGAATTAGAACGTTTGTTTTAAGGTGATTCTAATGATTTATTTTCCTTAACTGTTGTTGAAATTGCGCTTACAGTGGAGATATTCAAATTTAGGGCAGCTGATATACGCTAAAAATTAGTAAAGTAGAAATAAAATATCTAGACCTTAACATACTTTTTAAATTTACTTCTCTGTACTGCTGTCAAGGGTAACAATAGACTTTTATAGTTAAGTTCATTCTGAAAATAGCTTCCTAGAGAAGCTATTAGCTCTTAGCACCGGCTTTTTAAATGCTTCGGCATTTTTCACAAATAGTAAACAACGTAATCAACAGAGATATGTATGTGCACTTTTGTTTCTCTTAATAGAACAGTTTTTTTTCCGCTACTAACCTATAACATCGCCATTATTGACCGATTATTAACGTTAGAAATCGTTTTTCTCTACCTCTAAGTTATTATTGACCATGGTCAATAATAAGGCATTGAAATCCATTATTGACCGATCTTCAAGAATCTATTTGAACGCAGGTAATTTGATTTTTTGATACAACATGAATTCATAAACATCATTTCTTGTGGTTAGGCAACCAGTTAATTATCAATATATATTAGATTATTAGAGATGCCCGATATTGTAAAGTATCGATAGGTACAATCAACATTTTTTCTGCTTCCATCCTTAATTCTGGAGGTGTACACATAATAATATCACTAACATTTTCTTCGCTCATTTAAAAAAACGGAAAACTCGTGAAATCTGATGACATAAATGAACAAAAATTGACATTGACAAAGCCACCTGACAAAACAACAAAATATTTTGCCAATTCCAAAGCGCAGGTAACTTGATTAAAAAATATACTTATACCTACCTATAATTTTTTATAATTATTAATACAATAAAGATAAATGTCTTATAAAAGTTTATAGTAGTGGAAAAAATATTATATTAACCACGGTTTAAACAGCTTATAGCCCTCGCGTCTTAAATCCCTCGTCGTTTCGCTCCTCGTGATTTAAACTTGCTGCTCGGGCAATAATGATGGCTGTCTAAACCTTGGTTAATAATATACTATTAATGCTATTTATAAAAAGATCTGGAGTGTTTGTTAAAAAATAGACATACGGAACCACGAACAATTAAGGTTAATTTTGCATGAAACGTCAAACCAAACCAACGAGCGAGCTGGCGCCACCGCACCGTTTACAGTTGTGTTGCCAACTACCGGCCAATAAAAGTCAAATTATATTAATTTTTATCTGGCCATTTGGTTTCAACCAGAGCCATTGACTTAATACACACACACACATTAATTTTTACAAGCCCAAATCAACAAAATATTTGCTATGGGTTCGTATCAAAGAAGAATACTTTAAGTTTGTAGTAAATTTAGTATCGCATAAAGTTTTAGTACTTTTTGCCCAAATTTAATTTCCTCGTGTTTTCTTACGGATTTACAATTATCAGCTGATTGATGACGTGCATCGGCTTTTGTTTTGCATCAACTGTAAGAATCTTTTTCATGACATGTGATGATAGATATTCAATCGGTGTCAGACAAAGAAGGACGCCAATATGCATTATTTATTTTAAAAAATTTTAATTCCAATACAGATATTAAGTTTTTAAAAATAAATAAATAAAATAAACAATTTAGTAACAAAATTATGCACATTGGCGTCCTTTTGTGTTTGCGCAGCGATTGAAGGGTGACTTTGCGGAAAATTAGTAGTAAGAGATTTCTTCTTCATTTGTACTTCATGTACTTTCTAAAAATAGTTATTCTTGAATTAAATCTTTTAAATTCGAGTCTAACTGGAGCAGGATTGTCCCAGTACGTCCCTGTAAAAATACGATAAGTTTGTTATTGTTTTGATCCCTTTTTTTAGGCGAAAGTAAATGCACGTGCCTAGACATAACGACTATTTATGATGACGACTGGTTAAATTACCTTGACACTAACAAACTTGCTGGGATGCTGCGTCGGGCACAATGTGAAACTTAGGCCGCTAAAAATAAACGCCTTTTCGGTTTCCTTGAACACGTAAACTGAAAAGTAAAACATAATCCGTATAATACAGGCATCTAAATAAATTGGATTTATTTACTTCATTACTGATTTTATTTCGGTCGGAAGTTCAGTTTTGTTATCCTCGTGTAGTACGCCACACTGTCAAATATCAAGGAAAAACTATAGCAGGAACCTAAATAAATTGTTATTTATTGTTATGAAACTGTTTTTACTAATGATGATTCCGTATTTTTCAGATAAAAGCCAAGGATTCTCCGGCTTTCTAGTTAAGGTGTTATATAGAGGAACGATGAAAGAAACCACACAGAACCAACATCAGACAATCTACTATCCAGAATAGTGTCAATGACTTCCCGGATACCACAACAAAAAATATGAGGACTGACAAAAGCGTGGACAGACAGTAGTCTGCCTCATGCTATGGATTATACTGACCTGGGACAATATACGTAAAACTGTTTACATTATCCAAGGTAATTATAGGTGAAGTATAAATAGTAGGTTTTTGTTTCAAAGTTCAATATGTTTTTTTAACGATTATCATCAAAAATTCATTAGATGTATGGCTTTCAATTCACCAGCTGTCTCTTGAAACCTAAAATTATTCCATGTCCAACATCGATATCAAATAAGGTACCAGCATATTGGTAAATGCTATTAGGACGTGGCATGGGGGGAGAGGACACACGATTGCCGTTAATTCCAATAAATCACTAAATTGCGGGGGTGTAATGTACTTAATAGCCGGTCAGTTGCGCAACTGTCAGATGACCTTATATGATCCATTATTTCGTTACGTTATAATATCGCCCTTCGTATTGAACATAAGGGGGAGAAGGACCTAGCCCTTAATAGTTTTTACTTGATGGGACATGAATCAATGGGTTAGTATGTCGAAGAATCGAAAAATCAAAGATTGACACACTTTGCTTTATTAATGAGATAGTAAGCACCGTACTACAAACAAAGTCAAAGTAAAAATATGCTTTATTGTCTGAAAGAAATATCTTTATCGACAAATCTTTCACAAATTTTAATCAGCAATAAAATATACAGTAAAATCTCTCAATAGAGATCACCCTCGGGAACTCAAATGTTTGTTGGTTAACAGGGGTAGTCGGTTAATAAAAAAAAATTAAAACAATTGGTCTGCATTTTACAGTGTTTGTTTATTAATAAGTATCTACATATATGTAAATAATTTTAAATATTTTTGTTTAAATTTATCAGAACTAAAATTTAATGAGATGAAGCCAATTTACCAATATGGATAAATATAATACTGCACGTGCATACTAAGATATACTGGGTCTCCCAAAAGTCCCGCATAAAATTAATATCAATTAAAGGAAAACGATCTAGGAAAAATGCTCGGACCCGTAAATTATTATTTTTAACTGTGCATTTTTTGACATAAAAAAATATTATACAGGATGTCTCATAGAACAGTTGCCACGTCTTTGACAATTTTTTTAAATGAAATGCCTAATTTTTTATTAGGTTTTCAAATTCTACGAAAAATTCTAAATATTTTTTATGTAGGACTTGCTATCCCGATTTTCAACTGTTTCCAAGATATTGACATTTAATTTTTTTTTATTATAGGTAATACTTTTAGTGTCATCAACTGTCCTTAATTATGTCAATACTGACTTTGACTTAAGTAATTTGTCAATTACCCAAAAATGTTAACAGAAAAGCAGCGCATCGAAATTTTAATTATGTTGAGGTGTGGGGACAAAATAAGAAGTCAAGCTAAGGTTTGTACTTTGATTCATGAAAAGTATCCAGAAAACCAAATTACTCAGTCGACTGTAAGTAGGGTATTCCATAAATTTGAGGAGCATGGTTCAGTCAGAGATTTACCTCGTTTTAACCGAGGATAAAAAAATCGATTTAATGTTATCGCTTACTGAATACCCCCACCCTTCAGTTGTTACTTTGGCGTTAGATAATGAAGCTACTTGTAGTACAGGACATCGATTTTTTAAGAGCGAAAAATTACATCCTTATAAACCTCTTCTTGTACAGGAACTACTAGAAGATGACTATGATAGACGGCTTGAATTTTGCGAAGATATGATGATAAGGATTGATACTAATAATGCCTTTTCAAGTAATATTTTATTTACTGATGAAGCTACATTTTGCCTGAACGGGCAAGTTAATAGATAAATAAATTATCGATTCTGGTCTCATGATAATCCGCGATGGTTACTTGAGACGCACACTCAATATGCTGGTAAGGTTAATGTCTGGGCAGGCATAATAAATAATATAATTTTGGGACCTTACTTTTTTCAAGAGAACCTTACCGCTGAACGTTATTTGGATTTTTTAACATTTGATTTAATTCCGCCATTAGCAGTTCTTTTTCCTAACCAGATGGATTCAGATATTTCAAGTGAGATGGTATGGTTTCAACAAGATGGTGCCCCTCCACGCATTAGCGAGGAGGTCCGAAGGTACCCAGATGAAACCTTTACAAACCGTTGGATTGGTCGTAGGGGTACCATTGAGTGGCCACCTAGGTCGCCGGATTTAACACCGCTGGACTATTTTCTTTGGGGTTATTTAAAGGGAAGAGTGTACCGAAACAGACCTTACAACATTGAAAAGATCTCAAAGAAAGAATAAGGACAGAAACAAATAGAATACCTCCTGATTTTATAAGGAATGCAGTAAACGGATTTTACCATCGCCTAGGGGCGTGTCAGGTAGAAGGCGGCGGACATTTCCAGCATTTGTTGCGATTTTAGGATTTTCATTTTAGTAATACATAACAAATTTTTATGGATCACCTTTTTGTTTCAATTTTCAAATTTAATGTCAATATCTTGGAAACAGCTGTAAATCGGGATAGCAAGTCCTACATAAAAAATATTTAGAATTTTTCGTAGAATTTGAAAACCTAATAAAAAATTGGGCATTTCATTTAAAAAAAATGTCAAAGGCGTGACAACTGTATAATATTTTTTTATGTCAAAAAATGCACAATTAAAAATAATAATTTACGGGTCCGAGCATTTTTCCTAGATCGTTTTCCTTTAATTGATATTAATTTTATGCGGGACTTTTGGAAGACCCAGTATATTATACAGTGTAGTGTATGTTTGCATTGAAATTCTTATTTTTTTAAAATAATCAGAAATTAATGATAGCTTCATATTCTTTACTTTATTTTTATAAAATTCGGATTCACATTTTAATAGCAATTAAGAAATATTTGTAGACTTGTCAAATATGTTAACATTATTAAAAAAGCTTTCTAAGTCTCTAACTTGCGCAGGCTTCAGATAGGCTTGATATTTTCGACACTGGAGCAAGTTCAGGTTCCTCCTCCTCTGTCTCAGAGTTGGGAGTAGTTTCATCCGTTTCTTGGATCTCTTCAATACACTCAATGATAGTCAATTCTGCACTTTCTGTTGGAAAATCGTTATCAATAGAGGCAAATTGTTTTAAGTTCACAAATGTGTCCTTAGTGTTAGGAAACAGTTGTGCGAGCGGAATATTATCTTCTTCGAAGTCGTCAATATTATCTGTATTATACATAAATCCGGCTTTCATAAAGCATTTTTTTATTGTCACTGGGGAATGCGCCAGGCCACCGAAACCCATATCAAGACGTTGGTTGTGGTAATATTATTTTCGATTTCTTGTATTATGTGTATTAGCATGTATAGACAACCATGCTGGCTTCACTCTTGCGCCGTGCTTCTTGTCTCTCGATCGACAGGCGCGCGATGCGGCCCAACCTATTTTTCGCCCAATAGGAAACTCGCGTCCCAACGACGTTTTACAAGTACCGTTGCAACGCGTTTTTGACTAGCTACGTGACTGAGTTTCAATAACTGCTTGAACAAATTATAACTCTTATGAAATTTACAAACAATAGCAGAGATTGAAATGTCGCACGCACATTTTTTACCAACCTATTCTCTTTGACGTGATGAAACACGTTTCCCCCTTGCAGTATACCTATATATTTCAAGCTTGATTGGGACATAAATCACAATTTTGTGATTTCTATTTGTGAGATATCACAATCTCTATTACTTGGATTTATTTCCTTCTTCAAATTTAAACTTTACTAAACTTAGGTATGGTCAACTTCATCACCCTGTAATTCGAAAACCACGAACTTACTGACATATGTTTATAGGAACTTTTCTTCTTGTTTTGACGCCAGAAACACGCCCCTCAATTTTCTACACGCACTTATGAAACACCCTGTATAAGAGTTACACAATAATGTATATTGTGTAATGTGTATTTATTAAAGCATTATCAGACCTAGAAAGATGTGACGATAAAAAATAAGAATATTCTATTGATATAAAAATATTACATCTCTGTAGGTCTTATGATCCCTCGATATTGTGGCGAAACATTATGTAACTCTTATACAGGATGCATCTATTTGGAGCTACAGGGCCTCCAAGATGGTGCCATAAAAGTGTTTTTCTAGTTGCAATACATAAATTACCCAGAGGACCTTTTTACGTAAAAATTTCAACACGTTTTTACTTCAACATTACTTAAATTACTCGACTATGATTAGGATCCTTAATTCTACTTGCGTATAAATCAACCCCTACCTTCACATGGAGATACATCGTTCTTATACTAAACTCCTGTCGATTCCAAAGGTTGCATAATCTGCATTATATTGTATTGTATTATTGAATCACCTCTCTGTTCCCCTAACTGTTTTAACTTCTTTACATATAAAAATCTCTTAAATGGTTAGTTGCTGAGGATGACTTTCTCTAAAGTCGAAACTAGTACAACACATTCATTAAGAAATTTATTTTAACTCATCGTCATTTTATGTATTTTTATAACCCTTGTTTTCTACCCTAAAGGGGCAAATAAAGTTATTTGGTGGTAAAGACAGACCTTTATTTCTATTTACAATCTCGCCACAGAATATGGACTACTTCTTAACTCTAAAGATTAGTTTCTCTTTTATATCTTTGCAACCGCTTGAGGTACCGATGTGCTTTTAGGCACACAAACTAATATTAACAATTGCTAATTTATGATATTGAGAGTTAGTATGAAATTTAGTCAGGGACGTTCCCGGTGGCTTAGTTTATTTATTCCTAATTTTTGTACACGATACATTTAAAAAATTTTACCCAAAAATTATAATTCCAGTGATTTTTCTACACAAAAAGGTATTCGTAAAAAAAATGTTTGGGCCAATGATTTAAGAGAAAAATCGGTTTATTTAAATCATTGCATAAACTATTATCGAATTGTGTTTAAACTAAAACATCAAAGTAGTCTTATGACAAATACAAAGTTGAAGTCAAAAAAATATCAAATTTGCGATTTATTGTAGTGATCATTGATCAAGTGCAAAGTGTTTTTGATTGTTTAAGGTGCAAATTTTAAAAGATATCAGATTATTCATTTGCTGAGTTAGCTGATATGCATTTTATGTATGGCGAAGCTAATGATTGTGCTCGAGCAGCTCGCAGGTTGTATCAAGAATATTTTCCAAACCGTCAAATTCCTTGTGAGAAATTATTCATTAATTTACATTAACGATTAAGAGAAACCGGAACTTTTAGGCCAAATATGAATGAAACTGGGAGAAGCCGTACTACTAGGACTCCACAAGCAGAAGAAAGAGTGCTCGAATCCGTTGCAGCCAATCCGGGTATAAGCACAAGAAGAATTGCCTTACAAGAGGGTATCCCTAAGAGTACAACATGGGAAATTTTGCATGAACAACTTCTTTATCCACACCATATACAAAGAGTTTAGGCGCTTAAGCCTCAAGACCGTTTTTTTCTACATAAAGTCTTGTTTACTGACGAAGCAGGGTTTAGCCGTGAAGGCATCGTAAATCTCCATAATAACCATGTATGGGCAGAAGAAAATCCCCATGCAATTTTCGATTTCAAAATAAATTTTCAATTAATGTTTGGGCAGGTATATTGGGCGATCGATTAATAGAACCATACATTATGCCTTAACGTTTAGATGGGCTTGCATATTTAGATTTTTTACAAGATTTTTTGCCTGTTCTACTTGAAGATGTGCCGTACCAGACTTACAAACTATTTTATGCATGATGGGGCTTCACCTCATTTTAGTAGATTGGTTCGAGATTATTTCAATCAAACATATCCAGACCGATGGATAGGCCGAGGTGGGCCCATTGCCTGGCCTCCCCGTTTACCTGATCTCAATCCATTGGATTACTTTCTTTGGGGATATCTGTAGTCTCTGGTATATTCAGTACCTGTGGAAAATGTACAACAATTGGAACAACGTGTTATTTATTGCGAGGAAATTCGTAATAAGGAAGGAGTTTTCGCAAGAGTACGAACATCAATGGCAAATCGTTTAGTTGGTTGTATTGATATGAATGGAAACCATTTTCAACATTTGTTGTAACTTTTCTACTTTTTTCAGTTTATTGTTGTTAAACCAACAACTCTTAGTTTGTTTTGTTTAAAAATTACAATAAAACAACGTTTTGACTTAATTATTGTCATTGTCAATCTATTTTAACCCTAACCATGGGCTTCTTGATGTTTTTTTGACTTCAAATTTGTATTTGTCATAAGACTACTTTGATGTTTTAGTTTGAACACAATTCGATAATAGTTTATGCAATGATTTAAATAAACCGATTTTTCTCCTAAATCATTGGCCCAATAATTTTTTTAAGAATACCTTTTTTGTGTTGAAAAATCACTGGAAATATAATTTTTGGGTAAAATTTTTTAAATGTGCCGTGTACAAAAATTAGGAATAAATAAACTAACCCCCCCGTAAGAACGCGCCTGACTAAATTTCATACTCTCAATATCATAAATTGACAATTGCTAATATTAGTTTGTGTGCAAAAAAGCACATCGATACCTCAAGCGGTCGCAAAGATATAAAAAAGAAACTAATCTTTAGAGGTCACCTTTGGACGGCCATAGCTTCCTTATAAGACATATTTAAGGACCTACATTCATATGAACTTTTTTTCATATTTTCATATGTAGAATATCCCCATAAAATATACGAACGAAGTTTCCGGACACCCTGTATTAATGTGTTACCTAACACGATAACACTCTAAAAACTGAACTAAGTAAGTTGGAAATATTCTCCTATGTAACAAGGCACCTGTGTTATTTAAGACCAGACAGCTGTTATTGTCACGCCTATGGTTTATTGCGATTTTACGACTTATGACCCTTGATGATACCATCTTCAAGGGCCTGTATAGTTCAGCATGGAAGCATTTACGGGCCTATGGTAATATGAACTTTTTTCATATTTTTTTATGTATTCATATGTTAAAAATTGTTATCGTCATTTCCGGACACCCTGTATAAAAAATTTTGTTTCGAGACCGAGACTTTGCCAGTTCTACAAAACTTTGTATATTTTCAAAACTATAAAATTCAGGTATCTTAAAATATGGATGCCTTTTTAACTATCCGATAACTAACTTAACGATGGAATTATTCAATTGTATTATTTTGTATCTTCGTCTTTCTTATTTTAAATTTACAAGGATAGTTTTTAAATAGGAGTAGAGGTATCGTTTCAAACGATATTTGCTTTCCCAAAAAGTAAATCACGCATAAAGGGAACGTAAACATTTTGGCATTCTTTTAACGTGCTTTACGGTACTTTTGCTCTAATCTGTTCGGGTGCATCTGCACAAGTTTGGGTAACAGATCTACTACTACCTGGCGTATAATCCTCAACATATTTAGGACAATAGGATTCAAGGATGACAATGACATAAATATAGCTGTTATTTGTCTTCGTCATCGGCTTGTGTTCGTTCACCGTTTATATGCGTTGTCCTGTCCTACCTGACCGCATATAAATATATCGTATTACGTCGCTCATAATATCTGAATTGTCCCCGAACAATTTGCCGCGGTATAAGACTAAAAGGAAAGGAAATACTTCGCTTATTGCTCCGTATATTTCATTATTCTTTTATACGCTCAAATGCGTGCGTGTCTTGCTGGGGACAGTCCTCAAATTTTAATCGCTTAATAATAGTCTTTTCAAGGAGAATTTTAACATTTCGGTGACATAATATTTGGGATGTGATTAGGGTTTAGATTTTAAACATTGATATACCGAGAATTGTTTGGATGGGATGAATTTTGGACTAATTACTGGGCTAACCTGATTCAGTTACCAAATTGTACGACAAAAGCTTTCTTGCTTCCTTAAGAGCTTTAGTCGAAGACGCATGAGATTGAATGCAGAAAAAGATTGCTACATGACAATTTTACCAGGAAAAGACCATACCAGTCAATAATGACAAAAATACTAGATATCAAGAAGTATAATAGCTATTTATACAACAAGTTACGGAAAAGGGGTCTCTTAGGCACGCGACGTGAAAACACGTCAGAGTGACTAAAAGACATTGTTTCGTAACAAATGGTATACAATATTTTGTCTACGAGCGTTTTATAATAAAAAACTTAATTTATTTTACCAAACATTTTATTACCTGTGTTTCATTTACACCTTTCATGTCAAAAAACTAAAAAAGTTAACATTTGTCAGAAAAAAATTCGAAATAATATTTTTGTCAAAAACTGCGGCTAATATTAAGTAAAAAAATGAGTGACTTAGAAGACTCAGACATTAAAAATGCCGCAAATGAGGCAATGGTGAACCTTGTTGCCCAAAAATCAAGGAGTTTGTATGAGGGCACATACGAAAAATTCAAAAACTGGTGTGAAAAAAAAAGGTAAAAACTCAGAAAAGTCGTTTTGGCATATTTTTCACGATTATCCGATGCCTATAAGCCATCAACTCTGTGGAATACTTAATCAATGCTTCAAACGATGGTTTATTTAAATAAAAATGTTGATATAAAGACATTTACAAACCTAATCGCATTTTTGAAAAGGAAATCTACGGGGCCCAAAAAGTCAAAAGTTTTTTCCAAGGAACAAATAGAAAAATTTGTCAAAGAAGCAGGCGATAAGAACTATTTATTGGATCAAGTCATTCTTATTGTAAGAATCTCTGGAGCATATCGCAGAGAAGAACTCACATATTTAAAAATGAATTATATCGAAATTTCGGAGTCTTTAATTAAAATAACCATTCCAAACACTAAAACAAATGCAAGAAGCTTCGTAATTAGCAAAGGCTCTATTGACGGGATCAATTTCTTGAATATTGTCCGAAAGTATGCCCAATTACGTCCAGCACACATAACCCATGAAAGATTTTTTATCACGTACAGAAACTCCAAATGTTTCAGACTTCCAATGGGCATTAATACCATTGGAGCAACACCAAAGAAAATTGCTGAATTCTTGGGGCTTCCAAAGGCAAATGAATATAGGTACAGGCCACTGATTTCGAAGATCTTCAGCAACCTTTTTAGCGGACTCTGTAGCGGATATATTGATGCTAAAGCGACATGTAGGTTGGCGGTCAAATGCCGTAGCTGAGGGGTATATAGACGACCCTTTAGAAAACAAAAGAAACATTTCCGAAAAAATTCTTGGTGAAAAATCTTTGGACGCTAACAACAAACGTGTTAAACCTAATGAATCAGAATGTTCTACCAGCTCTACTAGTGGTATGTGTTTAATTGATATTGTTGTTGCAGGTTCATTTTCTATTTCTAGTTCAAACTTCTCATCTATTTTACAAAGAGAAATATCTCAACGTACTGTTTTAGGTTACCCAAGTATTACTTTTAATAATATAAGTAACTGTACTTTTAATATTAATAATAAATAGGTAAAATTATAGTCTGTGTTTATAGTTTTTAATTGTAAATGATTACTTTTAGGCACAGCGTGCTTAAAAAACTTTTTTCTACAAACGTGTTAAAATGGAACTTTTAACACTGTCTACTAGCCTTAAAAATATTACTTTAAGGCACTAATGCCTTAAAATACCTACTTTAAGGTACTAGTGATAAAAGTAAAATGTCAATTTTTTTCAAAAAAACGCCAAAAAACATTTCTATTTAATTTATTTACACTTATATTAATTCTTCTATTCTTCGCGGTTGAGGAGGATTGAACAGAAACAGCAGCATGTTCAGTTGATGTTGAAGCATCATCGGTTGATGTCGTTTGTACTGTAAGCAATTTTCGAGTAATAGAATTTTTATTTTCCAAGGAATCCACGATGTACCCTTCCGCAACGGTTGAGGATTTCCATCTTCCATACCGCTTAATTGTCGCCAAATTTGCTCCAGCATCGGCACGTAAGCTCGCAGAGGAACGGCGAAGGCAATGCCGCGTATAGAGTGTTGAATTTTGAAGTTGCAGAAATCGTGCTATGGCAGCAGGAAATTTTCCGATCGTATTAATTCCGACCGGATTTCTGGTACATTTTCCTTTTACATATTTTAAGAAGAGCCGCCGATGTACGACATCTGCTGGACGAAGATCAGTATTTTTTCGATAAAAATCCAAATAAAATTTTTAACGATAGTGAAATTTCGTGGTACCTTGGTTTTGGTATCTGATATTTTAATAACTAATGAGTCTCCATATCTTCCACGTTGTCAAGAGTCAACTGACAAAGCTCCTCCCTGCGGCAGGCACCAAATACTCCTACAATCGTAGCTACTTTCATCAGAAGGTACTCATCCTCCGGTGCGCACTTCAGAAAATGTTCAATTTGGTCTCTAGTAAAAATTTTTGATTTTTTGGCCTGGCAACCCTCTCCTTGACGCTTCTAGTAGGCAATCAATTTTTAAATATTTGCTGATATCTACGCCGTTATTAACACGTAGCATAGCTTTGATCATTAAATAATGGGGCCAAAGAGAAGATGACTTCCATACCTTTGCCTTTTCCTCAAAATAGGTCAGGAATATGTTTTCGGAATACTTTCCAGAAACGCCTTTGTTTTCACACCATTTTATAAATTTATTATGAGCAATCTCATATTGAATTCTTGATTTTCGTGGTAGTAAATCCAAGGTAGCTCTGTTAGCAGCTTCTTCAATGTCTTTAAGTGGATCGATTTCTTGTATTTCTTGCATTTTAGGCAAATCACAACAGCCAGCGCTAGCGTTTTAATAAAACTGATAGGACCTTTCAAATTTTCAATTTTTTTGTATACAAATCAGCCACCAATGATGGTTGCTAGGTTTTGCCGCCCGCAGCCCACAGAAGAAGCAATGGAGGGAGCTATGCTTGTAGGAACTACTTAAGTGACAAGATGACGGAACAAGGAGATTGATAGCAATTATTATTTTCTCCAAACAACTGTGGAACATTTCTCTTAGTAAAAACTACGTTATTTAAAAGAACTTTATCTCGGCAAACGGCAAATTTAAATATGCAATTTTTCAGCATTACGCGAACAAAGGAAAATAAGAAATTTCATGCAAATACAATCACCAGAAGACAAAGACTTTATCCGAGCCACAGAAATATCTTTTATACATAATAATAACATTTTAATTTCATCCCAGACGCCTTGTGTCCTTGAGAAACCAGTCAGTGCTTTGGGGTTATAAAACTCTAAAACGGAAGATTGGGGGAAATAAACGAAACATGTCCCCTCATTAAAATAAACACAAGTCCCAAAATGCGGTGGGCCCGACTCATAATATATTGGGTAAGGACGCCGAGTTTTATTTATAATCTTTCATTTATATTTGTGTTTAAAACGTGCCTTTCTGAGTTTTTATCTAAAAACGTGCATATGTTTAAACTGGTTTTGATTCATAGAATGTATCGCGTACCAGTCTGTTTCGTTCGTAAAGAATTTGATGTTTTATTGGATCCAGCCGGCTGGTCTATAAAGATTCTCTTTCTAAATATAATGAAGAGGAATAGGCTCGGTGATGGCATTGTGGACCTTTAATTTTTATTAATGCTTTGTTGTCATTAAAATGAGAAAACCTGTAATTAGAGGAGCCTCTGATCTCTTGTAGAAAATAGCTAAAGCTTTATTGGACATTATTTTGACAGTTAACTTTACCGAAATTACAGCAGGATACTATTATTATATTATATTATCAGTATACATTTATACTCTGATTAAGATTGAGAGGGTAATAATCCCAAATTAATATGCGAAACGCTAATAAGGTGGCAAAAATAATTTTAATTGGTTCTATAACGATTTACTTTGCACATCAGACCCTTTCTTTCTTTATTTGCCCACGTCACTCTGTAAAAGTTCCAAATATAATAGAAAGTGGCTTTTGATCAGACAGTTATTGGCAGACATAGGCGTGCCTTTGAGTAGCTATATCTCTTTGAAATCTGCATTAAATGAAAAACAATTGGGGATTAATATATAATTAATCTACGACAGTGCCATTATGACGTATTTAGCATTATCATTTGGATGTCATTATGACCTTCATAATAGCACTCAGTGCCATTATGAATTCATAATAACATCCAAATGTTAAGATACAAAAACAAAAAGAAAGTCGGTGCACACTATTTATTTGTTATTATTACTTAGAAAAACGGATTGCATTTATTTATTGTAAACATTAATTACAAAATCTAAACAAGTAGTTAAATTAGTTCCAGCCGATGACAGGTGGGCTGAATTTTTAGAAAGTAAGTTTATTTCCCGAGTGCTCGAACTTGTCGAAGGGCCATCAGTGCCTGAAATATTACCCAAAATATTAGAGGACACTTTCTTCTTATTTTCTTTGGAATCTTCTATATAACTCTCTGCCACTGTGCTCGAACGCCAACCACCATGCCTCTTAACAGTTAATAAATCGACTCCAGAATCTGCAAACAACGAGGCAGACGATCTACGGAAACAATGTCCAGTATAAAGTTTAGGATTTGGAAGGCCTAGGAAGGATGCTATATTATACGGCATTTTTCCAAAAGTATTAATGCCAACTGGTTGCTTAATACATGTTCCATTTCTGTATCCCACAAAAAATCGAGTGTGATCTGCGTTACTTGGCCGCATTGCTTTGTATGTTCGAACCATTTCGACCATATTAATTCCTTCAACATTCCCGCTTGTGATGAAAAAATGTCGTTGTATCTTCGTTTCCGTAATTGGGATAGTAATATAAAGGCATTGTCCTTCATCTTTGACATTTTGTAGCTTCAGATTCGTCAATTCAGTGCGCCTGCACGCACCCGCAAGCCCCACAATCAATGCAACTTTCATCATAAAATAAGTTCTATCATCAGCTTCCAACAAAAAACGGGTTATGTCTTGTTTTGTTAAAATCTTAGATTTTTTTGTTCGAAATCCTTCTGATTTTCGTTTAAGAAACGCAATTAAATGGACGCACTTACTGATATCCGTATTTTTCTTCACTGACATAACTGAACGTAGCATAGAATAATAAACCCAAAGCGACGAAGCCTTGCTATGTTTTGCGAGATGGTTAAAATATGCAAGGAGCACCTTCTCGCTACTGATGTTTTTGATTCCTTTTCCATTACACCAATCTTCATATTTTGCGTAGGTCTGTTCGTACACCTTGACTTTTCGGGAAGTAGGGAATCTATTACGCTTTGCGCGATATTTTCGACATCCGAAGGGACACTTTCGAATTCAGAATCTCCCACATTTAAATTATTTTTGGCCAACACTTTGCATACAATAGAAAATCAGACGGCATTAATGACGTTGTCAAAATCGAAATTGAAACAATCAAAAATGCGGTTACCATGATAACGACTATTATGAACACCTGAAAATTTTAAAAATTACGAAAACGTTATCTGATATCAATGAAATTTAGACGAATAAAATCTATTTGCACTGTCGTAGATTAAATTTTGAATGATACACGTTCGATATGAACTTTGTTAATGAAACTTGTGCAATTAAACCACTCGGCTAACGCCTCGTGGTTTAACGTTGCACACGTTTCATTATAGTGTTCATATCGAACTAGTATTATTAATAACTATTATTTGTATATTTTTTTATGTATACTTGTATTTATAAGGTAAATTCAGTTGGTTAAGCATAAATTTTAACAATTAATGATTACAAACCATAAAACATCCCTATACAGACCTTTTCTATACAAAAAAAAACTTACCAGTTTTATTATTTACAAGATTTCATCATAAATGAAAAGATCGGATGAACTATCGTCTGCCCCTAAGTTAATGAAAACTGGCTGGACGGTTTCTTGGATTAAACCGTCTAATTCCCGTAATTTCTGCTCTGTTTTAATTACATGTTTTATACATTTCCCCCACACTGATTTCCTTAAGTGCTTTCTCAAAATGCTACTGAACATCATTCATTTTCTATGTGGTATTTTTCTAGCCACAGCACCTTTCACTTGATCCCATCTTAATTCTATAGGGTTATCAGGGTAGGGAGGAAGTAATATTCAATTTTTTTGCTATTACGTCAACAGCATATTTTACAAAGCGATGTTTGTGTGTCTTTTTAGTAGCTCTTTTTTCACCATATGGTCTCCAAACGGTATTTGTTTGGGCAGCATGGAACTCCGCAGATACAGGTAATTAGTCTATCGTCATAAAATTATTGCTCTTAATCCGCCTATGAGATTCCGCAGAATCCTTGCTCAGGTATAAGGTTTTATAGACTTATATTGGTTAAACAGCGCTAACACGGCATCTAATCCACCTTTTTGGTTCCAATTCGCCTTTTTCAAGTTCACCGGGGAATATTATTATTAATTGTTTTTTTATAGACTTATATTGGTTAAACAGCGCGAACACGGCATCTAATCCACCTTTTTGGTTCAATTCGCCTTTTTTAAGTTTACCGGCCAATTATTTACCAGCCCTTTTTGAGTCGATCTACTTATAAAAAAAAATAAAAGAGGTATAAAAAACTAAAAAACACCAGGGCAGCAAGTTTCAAATGGCATTTATAATTTTAAATATCAATATGCGGAGTTTCAAGTATTACCAAGAGGGCAACATTTTATGACCTGCGGAGACTCATACATTTTTAATCCTCTTACCTGTCGATCTGCGGAGTTCTGTACCGCCCATTTGTTTTTCTAAAAGCCACCAAATTATTTTTGCTTTTTTCCAAGCAACTTATTTGCATTGTCCAAAACAATGCCGGAGCCAGTTGAAATAAACCTAATCATTACCTCAAAATAGTCCTCAAAAACGTCAGCATTCATATCTTCGTGGTAATCTCTGGTGTGAACCATCTTTCAAAAAGCCATCCATGCTACCGATATTGGTATTAATTAGGCGTTTCCAGAGAGCGCTTTTTTATTCCTGTAAATAGACCATCTAAAACGCTTGACAAGAAGGAGTTACATACTTATCCGGACATATTTTTCCAACTGCATAACCTTCGTTTAGCCACGTTTCGTTCAAATAGTACAATAGTACAGCAAGCATTTTAATTTCGGAAATCTCTTATTTTTCGTAAATGATCTCGCCTCCAACATACAATTTCATCTTTTTCGATTAATTGAAACATACGATTCTGTTTTTCTCATCTAAAATTGAATTCCCGCAGGCAGTCCTTATAACTTCTGCTAGAATTTCTCTACAGGCACGTAGTATTGATGTCTTTTAATCCTCCAAATTGTTTGGTTTTTCAGTATTAATTACCTGCTTTAAATGTTTACCTGCTATAAATGTCCCCCACAAATAAAAATCTGCAGGTGTTAAATCCGGCGATCGTGCTGGCCACCTGACAAGTCCTCGATTCCCAATCCAATTTCTCCCATAATTATTATCTAAAAAATCTGATTCAATTCGGGAGTTATGTGGCAGAGCACAATCTTGTTGAAGCCAGATATTAAAACGTTTGTTTATGGGAACTTCTTTCAAAAGCGTAGGTAAGACCTCGTTTAAAAATTTGAGTACCATTTGACTGTTTAATGTATCTTCCTAAGAGTATGGTCCAATTAATCGTCCATTAAAGAGACCATACCACACACTTACCCCCCCCCCCCCCCAGACATTTTGGAAATGAGTTTCGCGAACTCAATGTGGATTTTCCACCGACCAGTAATGAATGTTCTGACGAGTCACGATTCCGTTATTGTGGAATCGTGATTCGTCACTCCACATAATTTTTCCAGAAACGATGGATCGTCATTTAACTGTGTAGTCAAAAAGGCGATAAATCCCAATCGTCTTTTATAATCATTAGGCCCTAGGTCTTGTACCAGATGAATTTTAATGGGGTGGTATGCGTTGTTAATTAGAATTCGCTGCACTGAAGTACTTGCTAATAGGCTGGTGTATTCTCCTCACCAAAGATTTTTTCTTACCTGCGTAAGCAAAAGGGCCCGATAATCCTGCAGGTATTTTGCTCACTAACACCTCCGCCGTAGATTAGATTTAATGATTTAAATATTACTTAAGAGTAGACATACAGGCATATAGATCTATTTTCGATATATATCGATATCGATATCGATTTTTATTTATATTTGAATATTGATTGAATTGATATCTTATTTTGTTTGCGCTGTGTATAGTTTCAGATTTTGACAAAATGGTAGCGTCTTTAATAAAAAGCAATTGTGACAAAGATTTACTGCGATTAGAAAATTTTGAATTTTATAAAACTAAAGGTTTAAAAAGGGGAGAAATATTCTGGAGGTGCGTTCAAATAAAGTGCAGCGCTAAAGTTTTTACTATTGGCTCAGATCTTACCATATTCAGAAGTGATTTAGTCCAGGTTAGTTTAGGTTAGTTTCGTAATACATTACCTGGTTATTACAATGTGTTTTATTTTAATGAAGAAACTACCTTATTAGTTCATTATTAGGTAGTGAGGAAAATACCTATAGGATTAATGGGCATCTATATCTGTAGTAAGGAAAATACCTGTCGAATTTTATGGCATTTGCAGTTAGTAAGGAATTTACCTCCGCCCTTTCTAATACCGGTTTCCCCTGAGATGTCTCTTACTCAGGGACACTTTAAGGCATGGGCCGGACGGGACATAATTAAATTTTATTATGTAATGATTAATAACGTACAAGTTTGTAATGGAAGTTTTATATCTTATTTCACATAAAAATAATTACTTAACATACCTATACCTATCTTTTCCATGCAAAATATTGTAATTTAAGTAGACAAAAACGAAATTTGGGAGTGATTTCAAAAAAAATGTTGCGCCCTTTCATACTCCGCGCAACATTTGCATTTGGCCCAGGGCCTCAAAAAGTCTTAAGACGATCCTGCTCTTACTGACACCTAAGGGTTTATTACTATGAGTGCAAGGACATTTTTGTGTTAGTTTCGTTTCTTACTGGTCGAGCCCGAGGTGTGAGCCCCTTGAGCTAGGAAAGGAACGCACTTCTCTTTCCATATTTGCAAAAGTGTAGAGCGATGATGTTGGACGATCTGGAAACCGTTCCTTGTATAATGGTTGTGCATCCCGCAATTTTTTATGTCAACATATTCGTTGGGAGTAAAAAGTGACGGCATAGTTATAAATAAAAATACTACTTTGCCTTGTAAGCTTCTAGTTAAAAATTCATATCACTGTCTTAGAAATGTCAAAATTTATTTTTTCTAATTTGGTTTCATAAAAAAGCTGTTTCGATATCGTTTTCAGTATCGTAATAAACTTTTTATGGAACAGTTTTCATTATTTTTCTAAGGTTGGTAATGATGTTCACAAATGTTTTTTTTTTGCTGTCGTGTATGTTTAATTGCATTAATTCTATGAAATGGAGATGAGTTATAAAAAATATCAAATAATCTTACAAATTTACTATATTATAAAACATATAACTATAAAATTTACCGCAATTTCCTTTAACTTTGGGGGAGTTAAACTAAACTCATCTTGCTCCATATTTTAAAATTATGTAGATACCTATGTTAAAAAAATTAGACAACTTCGTGACAAAATGGCTGACACGGAAATAAAATTATTTGTTGATTTCAAGGCTACTATGATAAATACTTTGATTGTATTACCAACATAAAATTTAGGCCTAAAAATTTTTAAAATTTGTATGTGTTATTTTCTTTTTAAATATGGAGTTATTTATTGAAAAAAATGCAAAAATAGAAAAAATAGTATAAATCACACGTTTTATAAAGCTATTAGCGCACGCGTCCATGTTAGAAAACGAGCCGCTTGCGGCGAGTTTTATAACGGACCAGAGCTTTATAAAACTTATACTTTAATATACTATTACAATGTCATTAATTTGTTACTATAGTAATAGGTTATTATTGTTTACCTAATATTTAAAGCCTTTCCGCTTTTCCGTTTTAATACTAATTTAATTTAATTTTACCATTATTTCGAAAACGGACATCATAAGGCATAGAACATAGTATAGATTTTGATAGAGAATTGATTGAAGAATCAATATTTGATATAAGATGTAGGGTGTCCTATTTAAAAAAGAAGAATTTATATTAAAAATTGTACTTTTGAGGCCCCTGCTTGCCCTCAGTAAAAGTAGTTTTTTAAACCAAGAACTATTTCTCTTAAAACAGGAAAGAAGATATTTCGTATATAAATAGAGTTGGGATACCCTGCATATGCGACAATTTACCAAATTCGTATTGTATAACTAGCGTCCTCTAGAAGGTATCTCAAACAATATATAAAATCGTCTTTCTTGCTCTCGAAAACATAACTACACTAAATATCCGCTAACCAATTTCGAATCATCGGCAATTTTCTTAAAAAAAAATTTACTGGGATCACCCTATATCTCCTTAACCATGGATAAACTTCTGTTAAACCAGGTGGCGCCCAAGGCAAACCAACGACGAAGGGAAGGTGTAAGTATAACGGACCACGACCTAGTGCCTCCATATAAGAGCTATTGCCGAAACCAGCAAAACCCTTAAAAATAACAGAAAAGAAAATTACCCACTAAATCCCCACAAAACAACAAACCAAAAACAAAAGAAATTTAAGGAGCTTACCTCTAAAAGGGGAGTGAGACCTCGTCGCCTTTTGCCAAAAAAAAGAATGGCCTAACGGGGCGGCTGAATTTAAAGGCCCCGAGAACTCCAAAGAAACCCCTTCTCCTTTAACAATCACCTGACACAAAGTTTTGCCAACTTAACCTAACACCACCAAAAAGAGAAGAGAACAGAGGCACACTACAAAAAGATCCAAACGATACGAGAGTCTGGGCTTTTACCAGAACATAAATTAAATAACGAAATGAAGAAAATAATTCCAAACAGCTTTGTTTATACATAAAATTGCCAAAGGTATAAATGGGCGTTCTGCGACTTGACGGAGACAAAAAACGGAAATACATGGTTAACCTATGTGCGGCGCCTGGCGCCACCAAACCACAGAAAAGCAGAAGTGGTGCGTTCGGTCCATACTCTGACTAACGTTCTGTAAACAAAAATGATACTAACCTAATAAACAATTTTTGGACCAAATATCTATAAAAGATGCACTTTGTGGAAATGTGACTGTAAGAATCAAAGGTAAGTCTACATTCCCCACAAAGTGAATAGTGGCAATTTTAAAATTGCTACAAATAAAGGTTTACTATATGCCTTAATACCGTCCAAAAACCGAGCAAAAATTATTTTCATCCAAGAGGGCTTGGACTGAAAAACGTAGGGATTGGTTGATGGTCTGATGAATATTAAAGTAAGTAAACAAATACAAATTTATTTTTGTTGTTTGCACAATTAACAAAGTATAAGAATATAGAGAAAGGAAATAAAAATTATAGAAATTGGCCACCGCCATGCTCCAAACTGGTGTTTTAAAAATATTGTTCTTCAAATGAGGAAAAATGAGGTAATCCATAATTGTCAAACAAGGTGATCTAGGTGGGAATTCAATGTCTATTCGAAAACTGTTGATCTGTCGTCGAAAAAATTGCGTAAGTAGATAATAGTTTCGGCGGATGTATATGGGCACAGCCAGGCTCGGATTATCCATAAGGCACATTAGGCACTTGCCTAGGGCCTACGAAACGCGAAGGGCCTACGATCATAAAATATAATAAAAATAGACACAAAAAAAGGATCAATACTGTATTCTACAATAAGAAAAAGAGTTCACAGACACAGAGACAAACTACAATGTGATACAAAAAACCTTATAACATATTACATACACATTATATTATATATATTATTTATCCTACGCAATTATTTTCGATGGCAAAAAGTTAGTTTTGTTCAATAAAAAGCTAAAATTTCTAAATTATCTTGTAAGTTTTTTTTTAATTCACAACTTTTGGCCATATATTAAATATGATGTTTTTAACTTTATCTGTAAAAACAGCGACGTCAGCGACTTCATCAGGGCATGGGCATCCATTGGGCTCTTCAAACGCATAGAAATGTTTAGGAAACCACTTAATTTGTAAATTTTGTTATTTCTTGGTAAAATTAGGGCGTGGCACCCAAAAAATTTTCGTCTGCGGCGCATTTTTTCCCGCAACCCGTTAGTGAACCTCCCCGAATTCAAATCTAAAATTCACCACTGGGCCTAGGGCCTACGAAACCTTTAATCCGGCGCTGGGCACAGCTTCCTTTACTTCCAAGCTATAAAGGACAAAGTCTGGCAACGTTGCAGGTAGACCGATGATTCGCTATTTTTGTTTGCGCTCTTGTGCTTGTGATTGTGAAGTGCATCGACAAGTCTTGACGCATACATTGTTTGATATTTTCCCGAGTTTTAGTTATCAATGTTATCATTATAGGAAAATCTTAAGGTTAGTTCCAATATTTGTTTAACTGGCAAAATGTTTTTATTTGCGTATGGCAAGGTTTAAAAAAGGGACGATTGAACTACCCCAATATATTTAAAAAATGATTTGAAGGTAAAAACTAGCTAAAGGAATTTGTGACTTGGCTTGATATATGGCATAACGATCCAGAGGGGGTGAGTTTAACTAGGGACACTTATGATGCTATTAAACCAGAGTACCACAGTTCTAATAGAAATTATATAATACTCATGTATCCATTTTGAAATAAAATACATTTTAGCTGGTAAATTTCAAACAGATACCCTTGAAAAAAGATTTGGCCGATATATGAACCTTTCTGGTTGTAACTGTCATGTATTATTTAAACAGATCCTCGAATCAGAAAAAAAAAATTAGACTTCAAAGTATTGTAAAGTCAGGGTTAAAAAATTTTACAGTGTTGAAATCAAATACTCTGTTAAGCATGATATTGAAAGTACAGAAATATTAGAGTTTCCTTACATATTTCAATCGGATTATCTTAAGGATTACCAGTTGGATGAGTCTGTTTAAAATGTTTATTGTTTATATGTATTATATAGCCCATTCTATCTACAAAAATAGGAGATTAAAATGCATGGATTGCAAAAACCTTATTATAAATAAAACAATGCAGTCTTCCTTCACAGTTTAATAATTAAACTGTGGAGGAAGATTGCATTGTTTTATTTATATTACATTGACTCCACTGAAAGTACCTATGGACTATTTTTTCAACTTTGAAAACCTTATTGTTCGAGTCATAGGTTTAAATGTGGGGGATGAATATTTTGATTCTTTGCAAAGGGGGGGTTTATGTCTTGCTATCAATGAAGTAAATAGTATGTACTTTCATATATTTGCAGCTTTTCAGTTTATTAAAAGTACTAAAGAACTTAAGCTTAAATTTTTGAATCGGCAAAATCACCAAGTTCTTTTAGCTAAACTAGGTTTGGCTTGTTTAGAAAGTTGTAGCTTTTTGATACCGCTTAATGAGACATGTCCCTGTGGAGAAAGCTATCGAAAAATGTTTTATAAACTAGCACTTACTCTTAGCAATATATTACTAAACAATTACACAAAAAACAGAAATGACCTTCAACACCAAAATACATCATCAAAAAAAAGAAAGCTCTTTCCACTTTAAAATTAGTTTTAAAATCACTAATTTTTTTAAGTTAATTTAAATTTCCTATTATTATATTATATATATATATTATATTATTATATTCTTGTTACTTATTAGACATATCTATACTGAAGTAAAATGCAAAAAGTTCAATAAACATTTTGAAATAAACCGTAATTTTTATCGCCTAAACGGGCAAATCTGCACGGAAGTTGCGTTAGTTACTTTAAAAATCGGTTTACCTCTGACAGGATTTGCGACGTTGCCTTTCTTACTTCACGGCTTGGAAATGTAGGGGGCTATGATATGGGCGGTTGCACCGTCCTGTCGAAAATAACCGAAACGTAAGTAGCTCATCGTCAAGTTATTGCTCCACAAATGAATTCAAAATATACCGCTGTACTGTAACTGTGACATGGAAAAAAATAGGATCAACAATAATTCTTCTTCGGGAAACAGCCAACCGAGCACCAATTTTTGAGGGTGCAATGTGGACTCTACAAAAAAATGGGGATTTTCACTACTCTACATGCGTGTATTCTGAGAATTTACATGACCAGTGAGGTGGGCCAGACTTTAATAGAAAGAAATGTCATGTCTAATAAATCATTTGTTTCCAATAAATTGTGGGTAAACCACTGACAGTAATTCCTGCGTCTTTCAAAATCTGCAGCTCTTATTTCTTCGAATACTTGCCTTTATAAGGTAACAACTGCCTGTTTTTTAAAAATAGTCCTACATGTTCCATTAGATCTTCCCATTTCTTAAGACAGGCGTCTTACACATTTTGTTGGCGTATTTTGCATTACTTCACTCTAACCCCATTTCGAAAATACGGTTCAACCATGAATTTTTTGTTCTGTTCCGTCAAACCCATTGCGTGAATTATTCAAAAAATTGGATAAATTAGCGATGAACCAAAGTACTTTTAAAAACTGTTAAGGCTAACGGAATAACTGATTGATTGATAATACTCGCATACTGACACCCAACAAATATTAAGCTCTACCGCTAAGCAGTACGGCCTTAGGTGCAAATCATACTTTGATGATAATAATTTTTGCTCGCACGGTATATAAATAACTGCATGTTGATTTCCGGGTATTTTTTATTGGTGCCTCATTATTTTGAACAACAATCCAACGAATAAATAATTCTGACAAGTAAAATCTTTAATGCACCCGAAAATAAAAAAAAAATTGCGACAATTCAAATAAATTAGCTGACAAAACTTTTGAAAAGACCGAACAAGCAGAATAAACACAATAATTTGTAATATATTAGGTGTAAATAAATCTGAAATGTGTTCCACATGTTCAGTCGTTAAGACTGTCTTTGTATCTCATTTAATTCTATTTAATTTATGCTGTCGAAAAATAAGACAAAATCCTCAAAGTTATTTCTGAAAAACTTAAAAGGCAACATCTCTCATGTAGTAAAAGGACAAGAAAAAATATCGTGGAGCCCTAATGCAAAAATACGGATTCTTAAATATATGAGGCTATTAAAATAAAACAAAAGTATAAGTATGGCGACAACAACTGCTCGAACTCGGCGTGTAGGAGAGAGAAAAACGAGGGTATAGAGAAGGAGGAGAAGCTATGGCCATTGTTTAAAAACCACTAATTACAAAGCGGCGCGGTGCCGAGATTTATTTTTCTTGAATATTGAAAGGCCTGGGTTCGCTGTTGCTGCTTGTTACTTGCCATATAACTCAGATCATCTGACAACGAACGCAAACGTGTTTTTTTTTTTTTCACATAATGCCCTGAAATTACCGTGTTTTTTCATTTTCATGTTTTTTCACAAAAGGTTTTTATCAAGATATGACTATGATTCGAAATTTTACTAGCCCAGTTATACTATACAGGGTGTTTCATTAATGTCACTGAACTGCCACCAGTAGAAAAACAAAGCTAATCGCAAAGCAATCTAAAAATGTCCCCGGCATGCACCTTGAAAATTCGTTTATTGGAAGCGGAATTCATGTGCGTCGGATATCTACGATTTTCTTGGCGCTTTTGTTGTCCAGAGCCGGTCGTCTCTTTTTTCTTTATTTACACAGTGTTTAGCGTGTTTATTGTGAGATTTGTGGGCGTTATTTTCAGTTCTATGGGGAACTTTTACTAGATTAGACTTTTATAAATAGTTTAGGTTTATTTAGGTTATAGTGCACTGTCTTTTAGTGCAAAGTGTAAGTTCTTGATGAGAAACAAGTATATGGTGTTGCTTGCAACAATTACTTACCAACGACCCAAATTCAGTTCTTCAGGTAAGTACATAGCTACTTAAAATAATTTTAAAATTGTATCCGCGCATAGCAATTACCTTGCTTTCAACACAATCATGTATTTATTTAGGAATGTGTTTTTTTTTTACTGTTTGATAGGTATACCTACTATAACGGTAAACTACTTTACAATAATTTATCCAATATGGAACTCGACAGGGTTTATATTTGCAATAATAATATGTTATTTGTGTCCAACTTGTTTGCAATATTGCAATATTTCCTTAATCCTTGCATATTTGTAATAGCAATTCCAAGCAGATATGGCATAATCATTACTTTTGTATTGTAACGTTTAGTACTTACATTTTTACACACCCATTTTGTTAACAACTTCATTTTTTCCCTGTCATTTTGAGCACGACAAAAGTTCTAACATCAGTTATTGATAAAAACACACTCTTTACCAATAGATGACAGCTGCTATTTTACTATTGCCTCCATATTTCAACGTAAAAAACTTCATTTTTGTTTAAAGATCACATACTTCATCGAAATACTACTTTTATAACTATTGTTTTGTTTATATTTCAGATTGCTAAACATTCAAATTTTTTCTAGTAAAATCTTAACTCTAGTTTTATAATACACTGCTCAAAAAAATTAAAGGAACACTTTTGGATAACCCTGTAACTTATTAAGTGATAGTTATATACAGATGAACATTTATATTCTGAAAGACACATACTTTCTTCTAATAAATCGATTAATAGAACTTTAAACTAATCCTTTATTCGTAAACTAAGATTAACAATTATAAAAAAAGTGCGAATAACAAAATGAAAAGAAAAATTTTTTTAAAGGCAATGTTTCGCTATCTGAAAACCAATGTGTTTTAGTATCGCGTATGCCCTCCAGCAGCACGAATTACTTCTTGGCATCTTCTTGGCATACTTCTCACGAGCCTTCGAATGTCTTCCTGTGGTATACTGTCCCACTCTTCGACTAGGGCTGCTGTTAGTTGCTGAAGGGTTTGAGGTGGATTTGGACGACGTCGAATACGTCTGTCCAATATATCCCATAAGTGTTCAATTGGATTAAGGTCAGGGCTTATCGCTGGCCAATCCATTTTACGAATTTCATGCTCGTTAAGAAAATCTATAGAAATCGCAGCAGTATGAGGCCTTGCATTATCCTGCATGAAAAGAAAATCAGGACCTATACCATATGCTGCAGGAATAACGTGATCTGACAGAATGATATCAATATATCTTGCAGCTGTAAGACTTCCTGGTATCACTACAAGATCGGTTTTTTCCTCCAAACTTATTCCACCCCAGACCATTACCGAACCATCTCCAAATATGGATACCTCTTGTACAGTAGCAGCGGAGTATCGTTCATTGGGACGTCTGTATACACGCACCCGACCATCACAACGAGTGAGACGAAATCTTGATTCGTCTGTAAAAAGTACTGGTTTCCATTGTCGAAGTTGCCATCCCAAATGATCACGAGCAAAGTTTAATCGCATAGTTTTATGATGTCGAGTTAAAACAGGTTTTCGTACCGGTCTTCTAGGTTTTAAATCTGCTTCTCGTAACCTGTTTCTGACAGTCTGGTCAGAAATGGTTACCTGATGAGCCATCAAAAGTGTACTTTGAAGGTCCTTTGCTGTCGCTATTCGTTTTCGCAAAGAAGAAACTACTAAATATCGGTCCTGAATTTGTGTAGTTTTTCGCTTTCGACCTTGTCCGGTTCGTCTTTTATATCGTCCAGTCTCTCTATAGCGATCATACACACGTTTGATGACTGACGGACTGCGATTAACATTTCTTGCTACTTGTCGAATTTTTACACCATTTTCAATTAAAGCTATGGCACGAGCGACTTCTATCTCGCTAAGATCTCTCATTTTGACAGATAATGAATTCAACAACTACAAACTGTCATGCCGTTGCCCGGTGAAGCTCTCTAAGCCTGCCTCAACATAAAACCTAAATGTGAATATTTTCATAATCACTTTATTTTTTGTACTTGCTGTGGAAAATTAAACTTATCTCGAATAAATGAGCATAATAACGTTTATTTTTTAACACATCACTAAAATAAGATGCAAATCGATTATGAAAATATAATTTTCATTTGTTAATAACAGCAAGCCAAGAAGTTATAGGGTTATCCAAAAGTGTTCCTTTAATTTTTTTGAGCAGTGTATAAATAAATATATTAATAGCATAATTGTTTGTTTCACTGGTTTACAGTTTTCACAATACGGCTACATTGAGGCCTTCCTCAATAATTATATGCTTTATAACATATTCATTTTCTGTCCAAAGTACCAGGGCAAGACTATGCCAGAAACTAAATTGTAAAGCAAAAATTCAATTTGCATATCTACACCCTCAAATACTCAAGTTCTGAAATTTTCATAATTTTTGGCGGTGTATTGTTTCTTCGAGAAACATAATGCCTTACATCTTCTTATATTTTATATTGTACCAAGATTTAATATAATTGCTTTTTTTTATAAATCAATACATATTGGAAAAATTTAGTTAAATATGTTTAAAGCCGGACCTGACGTGCATGCGAACTGCGCAGACGCCGCTCTTCCGGAAAACGCCGCACGTTGGGTGCATTTCTGTAACACGATATTAGCAATGTATTAGTTATACAGTGTGTGTATAAAGTCTAGAAGCGGCTTAATAACATCACAATTTATTGGCCGATTTAAACCAAATTTGATACAGTTGTGTAAGAGGATCTGACGCACCGAAGGACGATATTGACGTTGTTGCCAGCTTTTTAGTTTGTCTGGAATTCGAACGAATTATAATTTTTTTTTCAAATGTAACACCCTGCATGTTTTTTCATTTATAGTTTTTATTTTAAATTTGTTATACTTTTCGTATAACATACTTTGTTCCTAACATCAGTAGTTTTCGAAATAATGAGTACAATTTAGAAAAAATATATTTTTTATATTAAATGTTCAAACTGTTGAAAATTAAATTTTTCAATTGTGTAGTAAATCATTTCTGGCGTTTCTAATTCAAACTCGTCCAAAATTCGACGCTGCGAATCGGCCAAATCTTGGGGTTTTGTGGTATAAACTCTATTCTTTAAGTGTCCCCATAAAAAGTAGTCGTTAGGCGACAAATCGAGGGACCTAGATGGCCACTCGATTGTACTTCCACTACTGATCCACCTATTCGGAAAAGTGTTGTTCAAAAATTCGCGCACGTTTCGACCAAAATGGGGGGAGGAGCTCCGTCCTGTTGGAAGAGTGTACTTGCATAATTTGGACCCATCACATTTCGTATACTAGGCACTATTTGCGTTTCCAAGCTCAAGGTAAAGTTGTGATGTCAAATTTCCATCAATTATAAATGGACCGATCTTGTGGTTACCCAGAAGCCCAGCCCACACATTCAATTTTCCAGGGCGTTGTGTATGACCTTCTTTCATCCAATGGGGATTTTTAATTGCCCAAAACCTACAGCTGTGCCTATTGACTTTACCATTTAACATAAATGTTGCTTCGTCCGAAAATACTATAAATTTGAAAAACTGGTTATTTTGGTCAAACCTTGACATCATGATATCACAAAATTCAATTATTCGCTCATAATCATCTTCTGATAACTCTTGAACTACTTGTATTTTGAAAGGGTGATATTTATGTTTTATTAAAACATTATGAACGGATTTGAAGCAGTCGTCACTGACTTGAGAAATTTTCCTTAATAAAGAAACAGGGGTTTCAACAACATGTTGTAAAATTTCTAAAATTTTCTCTTCATGTACTACTGCTGGTTGCCCTGATCGTCACCTATCTCTACAATTTCCAGTTTCTTCGAACCGTCGGACAGTGTTTAGAACAGTTGCTTTTGAAATTGGATTTCGGTTTGGAAATGCGTAATTAAATAGATTTTTAACCTCTTCGTAAGACCTGACCCTATCGCCATATCCTCTCATCATAAGAATTGTAATTCTTTCATTTTCAGTTAAAGACATTTTTGCATGTAAAGATGACAGCTTTTATGACTTTACATCAAAACTGAACTGGTTATATTTATTAATAAATCAAACACAATTTGTTGATATTTTCAAAACACGTCGTTGTTTCGAAAACTACTGATATTAGGAACAGAGTAGGTATGTTATACCAAAAGTGTAACAAATTTAAAGTAAAAACTATAAATGAAAAAATATACAGGTTGTTACATTTAAAAATATAAAATTCGATTTTATGGAAGTAGTCCATCATTTTGGTACGACTTCACCATGGTGGTCGTACCCTATTTTGCTTTTAATTTCCCAGTCAAAGTTGGGTTTTATAATAAGTTCAAAATAAAATAAAATTATTTAAAACTCATATTTATCTACCATTTATTACTATTAGTTATAATGTATTAGTAAATAAATTTTACGTTAAAAATTAAAAACTTTTTCTGCAACATAAGTTTAACAATTTAACAATGTCATTGGTCTCTTCATAATTTAACTACATCTTAATAATAACCCACTGATGATGAAGGTTTATGCCTTCGAAACATGTATGGGCATATAATATGAATTTATTTTATTAAATTAGTGGAGCAGACTTTGTGTTTTATTCCATAAATATAAAATTCGTTCGAATTTCAGACAAACTAAAAACCTGGCAACAACGTCAATATCGTTCTTCGGTGCGTCAGGTCCTCTTACACAACTGTTCCAAATTTGGTTTAAATCGGCCAATAAATTGTGATGTTATTAAGTCGTTTCCAAGCTTTATACACACACTGTATATAAATGTGATTAATGAATAATGAGTGATAATGCGAAAAAATTTAGGATGAGTTTCTCTACTTAAAAATATAAAAAAAAGTTCCTATATAAAGCAGAACAATAAATATGTACGCGACTTCTACCAAGCATGCCTTTTCTCACATAAAAATTATAAAGAAATCTATTTTTTTTTGCTTTAGAATGTAATTCAAGCACGTATAAAATAGTTATGACTGAAAAGAGTTCAAGGACATATAGGTGACGCCCTCTACAAGTGAGAGCCATACTACCATCAATTTCGAATTTCAAAAAACCCCTAGATGCCAATTTTAGTTCAAATATCGACATTATTTCAAAAATTATTTAAAAAAACAAAAAGTATCTTCAAAACGAAGCATTTTTGGACAGGTTTACAGGAAGTGTTTTTTCATATATTTAATCATTTATTAAACTCATTCTCAATTTTTACGCTGTATTAATGAAACACCCTGTATAACTTAATGGGTTACTATTTGGAACTACATAAACGTATATTGTTAAAAAATCGAGTTTTTTAAGATCGGACAAAAAGAATTTGTTATACACCAATATCAATTAATCAAACATCGTGCAGATAAATTTACAAACATTTTCAAATCGCCCAGCTGTGCGAAAACATCACCGACATTCAAAAATTTGAAACATTATGTTGCTGAACAACATGAAAAATATAAAAATTACCCTAAAAACATTCTGACATGCGAGAAACATAGATTAGTGCAAAATATTTTAAACCGTCGCGCATTTATCAAATGTGAAAAATACGACATTTTTTTCTTTATGGCGGACATTTTGCGGCTCATAATTAGTATAAATAGCCCTGTCATCATTTTTCCACTTTATAAATGTTGGTTCATATCCAAATCTTGGTTTCGAAGGAATAAAACGATTTTTGCTTAAACGTTGTAGAGTCGCAAAATGAAATAAATTATTTTTATTATTTTATTTAGGTATCATCAAACTGCATGCAATTTTGGTGTTTTAACAACAGTTTCTTATTCTATCTATTCTGGAAACCAACACTAACGTTATACCTTAAATACAGAGAATCAGAATTTCATATACGATACATACTAAAACTGACAAGAAGCAATGCAGAATGAAGCAAAGGGGTTAGAACCCGCACCATTCTGCATCAGGAAAACCATAGAAATCACTAACTTAGCTCAATCACAAAAGATGTAACTGCTTAATTCATTGGATTATACAAGATCTTCAGAATCAATTCATTGAATTAAATGAAATAAATCAGTTTACTTCACTTGTAAAAGATCTTGAGGCTTAATTATTGATAACTATATGAAAATATTGGTAAAATAGATTCAAGTCGCCAATCTGCCTTCGATGTTCAAGGCTATCCAGGTTGTTTGTCAGATCATGGTCGCCGATCAAGTGAATGACTCTTCTTTGAATGGAATCTAGTAATCTCAGAGTATGTTTAGGAGCAGAGCCCCAAACATGCGAACAGTACTCTAGCCATGGTCGAATTTGGGCTCTGTAGTGCATCAAAAGTTGTGGTGTAAAGAGGTTCTTAGTTTGGAAAAGTATCCCAAACTTCTGCGAGGCTGCCTTAGCAATGGCCGCAACGTGACTATGCCCAGACATGTGACTATCCAAATTAACGCCCAATAAATGAATTGATAAAGCCAAGGGAATCGAGTGTCTCGCCATGACTATATCCGGTTTTTCAACATTAACTTTTTTAGAAAAAACTGCCGCCTGGGTGTTTTTAGCGTTAAATTCTACTTAGCTACTGTCACCCCGAGACATATTTTCTTCTAAGTCTTTGTTGAGATTTGAGGCCTCTTGCTGCCTATAGAGATGTGCATTGGCAGTCCATGTCCAAGCATCCAAAGTAAAGGATGAAACAAGTGTGTTATCAGCGAAGCTATTATAAAAAATATAAAGACCAATGCTTCTGCATGGTGTTAATGATATTAAGGCATCTATGTTGCATTATTGCAGTCCATTTATTGACAAATACGTAACGCACATCATAAATTGTTGCTTAGAATTAAATTATTTTCCGGATAAATGGAAAATCGCCATTGGCAAGCCTCTTCCTAAAGTTTCACATCCCTCAAACTTTAATGATTTGAGAGTTATAGGTATACTTCCAATTATTTCCAAGATTTTTGAAAGAATTTTTTATAATCAGATATATAATTTTATTTCACTGCATAATATTCTACCAGACTTTCAATGTGGCTTTAGAAAGGGATTCAGTACAGCTGTCGCCTTAACAACTGTGATTGACGATATTATTCACGCTTGGGATCGGGAAATGTGTAGCGTTCTTGTATTGTTGGATTTTTCGAAAGCTTTCGACACAATAAATCACCAGCTTATCTGTGCTAAGTTGAGGTACTACGGTTTTGATGAAAACTCACAGACTCTAATGAAATCGTATTTCACAAATAGATCTCAAAAAATCTTCAGCAATAATAATTTTTCGGATCAAATTCCTATTTTATCAGGGGTCCACAGGGTTCAATTTTGGGTCCTTTGATTTTCCTTATTTATACAGCTGACATACTTAAGTCCGTTAGAAACTGTCGTGTGCAGGCATATGCTGATGACACGCAGTTATATTTTTCATTTAACGTAGACGATCTTGAACAAGCCTCCTTGACTATTAATAATGATTTAAACATAATAAAAAAGATATCTTAGGAACATAATTTGCATTTAAATCCTAGTAAATCGTCCGTGATGCTCTTTGCAAACAAAAATCAAAAACGTTTACTGAACGAAAATCTTAATATTTTTATTGACGGTACTAAATTGCCAATGCTTAATTCTGCAAAAAATCTGGGTATGGTTCTGGACACAAATTAAGATTTAAAGAACACGTGAAAAAGTTTCTTCAAAAGTCATTTATAGCCTTAAAACTTTTATATAGTAATAGACACTTACTTAACATTACCTTGCGGAAATCTTTATGCGATTCTTTGGTGTTATCACACTTCAACTATTGTGATTTTGTATATGGGAATTGTTTAGACGTTCTCAGTAAGAATCGTATTCAGAAAGTGCAAAATGCTTGCTCCAGATTTATCCTAGGTTTAAGAAAATTTGATCATGTGTCCCATACATTCAAGGAATTGAATTGGTTGAGAATGGATGAACGTAGGTTGCATCACTTGGCGTCCTTTGTTTTTCAAATATTTCAAAATCCCAATTCTCCAACACTACTTAAGGAAAAACTAATTCGACGACATGATATTCATGATCGGAATATTAGAAATGTCAATAATTTAACTATGCCTCATTAATCGCACTACACTTTTTAGAAGATCTTTTACGTACCAGTCGGTAACACTTTATAATTCCCTCGATAATCACTTTTATTCTCTTAACTGTGCCAAGTTTAAAATCTAGTTTAAAAATTTTTTACTTCAACGACAAAACGTGTGAACGTAATCAGTACCTTCTATATACATTTTGAACAGCAATGATATATCAGTTTATTTTTAGTATCTATTATTAAATTTTTTTTTATCTGCTCTTACAGTTATCTTCTTTGAAAGTTTATTTCATTTTTTTATCGCTTTTGTATGGTTGAGTAGAGTAGCCCACAAAGGCTAGACTTCGCCATGCAGGGTGTAAACTTTTTTTTTGTATTTTGTATTATAAAAATATGTAATATAAGACGATTATTTATTTATTTATTTATATATAGGATTTTTATTTTTTTTCCAAAAGATCGTTAATGATGACATGTTAACCACGAATCTTTGTTACCTTTGTTGATGCTTTGTCTGTACTGTTGCATGTTTATTTTCTGCATGCCAGATATACAAATTATTGCAATATATTACTCCGTTTCGGGTGAAACCAGCTTCGTCCGTGAACGAAACAATACTAGAGAAATTATGATATTGCCTAAATCGTTGCAAAAACCAATTTGCGTAGTTGACTCTTATGCAGGATAATTAGCGGGAAACTTGGCATGTACCTCTTAGACGTGATAAAGGTTTAGCAGTTGTTCTCGAAGGGTTGCATGAACTTGGACCGACAGTTTTCTTACACTATTAGAGGTATTTTCAGCAATCTCATCCAGAATTTTCTTCTCTAACTGAGGGTACCTTGTTTTCTTGAAAGCCCTTCGCCATCACGCCGCGGCAGAAAATTGCGTAAAATGGATTAGAAGAAAATTAGCTACTTTTAGCATTGTTTTATTTCACTTTACTTTTTAGCTGTTTCTCTTGCTACGATCAACCCTTTCAAAAGTTCTTCGGTGCTGTAAACGTACGTCGATTTGGAAATGTATACTCGGACACAAGGTAAATGGTCATGATTTACTAATCCCCGAGCTAATCCCTTTATACTTATACCTGCTTATGCTTCTATTTTGGCAAATAAATCATTCCGGTCCAGGGTGGTAGTAGGAAGATTGAAACAATGCTTGTATATGTACAAAAATTTATTGTGTATTGCTGACTTTGACGTAAATTATTAACATGCGTAAAAGTAGTAAGCCGTAATATATAATTTTTATTATACAGGGTGTCATACGTAGAAGTTCCACCCCCCTTTATTTTCTTTAGTTTTTGAGATATCGGAATACATTTTTCTTGTTTGAAAATGAATGGCAAAGGCTTTTTTGACATCTGTGTAATTACCGGGTTGAAAATGCGGAACTCCTACGTGGAACACCCTGTATAAAACCGTATGAATAAAATGAGTCATCTCAATAGTTTGAATCTGTACTATCACTATCATCCACTGATATAATTAGAGGTTTTATGTTTTCCCAAAATTTTTTATAATTATTTTCGACTTCAAGTACATGATTAACGCATGCTCTCCAACTGCTCTCAGGTATTAATTCACACTGAGTTTTAATTACTTCAATTACATTAGCGGACATTTTTGGGTTTACATTATTGCGTCTAACTTTGTTTTTTAATTCGGACCATATCATTTCTATAGGATTCAAATCGCAATGGTAGGGGGGCAATCTAAGTGGTATGTTACCGGATGCCTTTATAGCCTCATCTACGCAATATATTTTATCATACGATTTTGTTTTTAGTACCTCACTATATTTTGCTGCTTATGGTTGGTATTTTCTCAGCTAAGGTGCTGTGATAACTAGCATTATCATGAACGACTACACTGCCTGGTGGAATATTTGAAAGAAGAAAATTTTTCATCCAATTTTTAAAAAGCTCACTTGTCATGTCCTGATGGTAGTCTAACGAGCAGTCCTTAATGTTTTTTGCTGAAGCCACAGTGTAAGATGGATATTCTCTTTCCTCGAGAAGCAGGTACATCTAAAATGCACTTTGATGAAGAATCTTACCATCCTTTTTTTATAGTGTCATGGGTGTCGAACCAAATCTCATCTAAATAGTATATATTTCGGTTTTCTGCGCGGAACTGATGAATTTGTGTTAAATATTTTTGTCTCCATTCCACTAACCGTTGGGTCTCTTTAATGCAAATGCGGTTGTCAATTTTTTTAAATCAAAATCCAATTTTGTGCAGGAATCGGCGTAACGTTTCGCGACTAGCAGCAAATCGACCATTTGCTAATAACTTTTTTCGCAACGTTTTTAGAAGACCTGCAGACAAATATTTTCCGTAAGATTTTGACCTGATATTTTTGTATCATTCTATGTGGCTACAAGGTCGGTCCAATGAAAGAAAATGCTTATTTCGACTTCCAAAATAACATACTAGAATTTTAAAAAAATCTGTCCGGAATCCATAAGAAGTGTAATATGTTCTTTCATATCAAAACTAAAAAAAATATAAATTTTACCTTGATATACTCGCAAAACAATCCTCTTGCAGCACATCTGTAAATGGCACTTTGTTTTTTGCTCGTTTGTGTCTTCAATTCCGTCGTCGGATTCACAGTTTTCAACCCACGGTCTGAACGTTTTAAAAATTACTAATATTAATAACACCACTGAACACCATTCAATGACACAGTTAAAATGATTTAATAATAATTCGACAATTTCTAATATGGCGACAGGTATAATTAATTATACCTTAAATACGTACATTATCAGAATAAAAATAAAATACCTCCCTGTTACTTAGAAACGCTTACAAACCAGCCCTTAATTGGTTCATGTTATAAAGCAGGTAAAGTCATGACCATTTACCTTGTGTCGGAGAATATCAGAATAAATTATTCTCGCCTCCACACAATTGCCGAGTGATTGTCCATAAATTAGATGCATGTCAGCATATTCACTGTAGGCATACTCCTCCATTACTTACGCCTTATGTACTCAATCAATTACACAACTTATAAAAGTGTTGTTAATAACACATTGTTAACGAAATAAAAACGACTGGTGTTTTAGTGTAGTATTCTGATTTATTATTTCAATAACGGGTTATACAAAAAAAATTATTTTCTCCGAAAACGGCCAAGAGGAATGACCAGAGTATTTAAAAAAAAAGTTTTCAGCTTTGTAAAATGACACCTGTGAAAATTTTGGCCCAACGAGTGTGATGGCAAGTCCGTTCCTTACTTACCTGATTATCCCTAATTAATAGAATTAATTAATAGTTTTTCATTGGCAACGTTGGAGTTGTGTAATTTTATTTGCTCCTATAAATAGCGCCGCAAGCGAAATTTTTGGAGATCACGCCCAAATTTCATTTTTTTGATATATTTATTGGTTAATTAGTAATATAATAACAAGGCAAAAAAAATATTTTAACAAAATACAACAAAACTTAATAATTTACCAAAATACCAAAAATATGGTATACTTCTTCCAAAGTCAGTTCGATGACATAAAAAAGCTTCGACCGGACTTCAAAGGGACCGGCATCATAATCGGGGTTGTCAGATCTTTTTTAAAAATTCTTTAAGTTTTTATTATTAAAAGTCTTCTTTTATATCAGTATTTAATTGATAGTCATTAACTCTCTTTGAAAGCTAGTTTGCAACTGTACTTTGAACGAAGAATTTTTTAATGTCAAAGAAAGAAGGAACGCCATTCATGAATATTATAATAATTTTTTTAGTACTTCAGAAATATTATTTATACAAAAATAATTTAATTCAAACTAAAAAGGAATTTCACTGTTGTTAAACAAAAAAAAATATACAAATAACAAACCCTTAGTTCCTCCTACACTTACGAAAACTTTGTAGAACTGGCAACACCCTGGCGATAGACCGTCCACGCCTACACGCAATTTAAAGCGCATTTAAAGTGCGAGCTATTTTTTCCGGGGGGAAAATTAATGGAGCAGCGTATAAATACAAATTTGTATGCTGTAGACAAGAACAGCAAATAGTTTAAGGTTCTCCCAATTATTGGGTGATCCCTTATCAGCTTTAAAATCACTTGATGTTTGAGGTATGCGATATTGGGAATCGGACAGCGGCGTGACTGGCTGAAACGATTTACTGTAATTTACATATTTTATTTTCTGCTATAACTGTGTGGTTTCGGACAAGTAAGTTTTTATTTGGTATCTATATTTTATTATATCAGTATGGCTTTTTGGCGACAATTTGAAACATAAGGTCAAGGTGAATTATCACAGGAATATAATGAGTTGGTCCCAGAGTCGGCCATCGAAATCGAAATAGGTCCGGAATTAAGAAACAAAGATTTACATGTTCAATGTCAACGCATTATTTTAAATATGTACGCGTGTTTAAAAAAATAAAATCCGGGAAAACCTGAAAATGCGCTTTGTACAGGAATGTATTTGTAATGAATTAACACAACTTGGGTTTTATAAGAATTTATAAGGTAATTAATTTGGGGACTGTAACAGGTCATTCCATAAAGCACTCATTAATTTGTTTATGAATTTTAAATTAATTACGTTCCTTCAACATGCATGTTAAAAACTTGTTATATTACAGAACCTTTACTGTGATTCTGCTGATGTGATCCGCAATTTGTTGTTAAAATAACTGTATATTCCAACTAACATAGTACCTGCCCCAATCTTTACTTGGCAAGGAAAACTCATACCTCCTTGCGGTCCTGGTTGGACAAAGACAATTTTTTTTAATTGTTTTCGGCAAAATGAGCATTTTTTTACCTAAAGATCATTTTTAAAATATTAAATTCATTTGTTCTTTGCAGGCGAAGTCACGGGTACAAACCTCTTATCGATATTAATTATATTTTTAAATTGTTTTTCCTTACAGAAAGACCATTTTAACAAAATTCTCTGCAGGCGAAGTTACGGGTTTGTTAAAGGTTTGCACCTTTTATCGATATAAACTATAATGTACTGTAATCATATATTATGTATTATTGTTTCTTCACATATTTTTTCGCCACTTTCTTAATTTTAAGATGTAATATTTTTACAGTAGAAAATACCTGTTTTAGCACAAAGATCTTATCACATCTCCACATATTTTAAAGCATATATTGCGTGTTCTTTCAATTTTTATAATATGCGAAATTCAATGGTGTGAATACCGGGCTTGTAATTCATTTAAATAAAACAATAAATTGCTTATAACAAAGCAATGCTCGCGTGTAAATATAAACGTAACATCGGACTAACAATAGGGCGTGCTTAGAGCTTCCAAATAGGGAATGTAAATCAGATTAAGCTGGTCACGATGGCATGGCGTCTAAAACCTTTTAGTTCAAATTCAGGAAAATATTTAACAGATAGAATAACGTAGCATTTATTTTTATTAGGAGATGGTGCGCTCTGTTTGATTTAGAGCGAAGTTTTAAAGAAACCGTATTTTTTTAAATAACAATAATAAATAATGTATTCTGTGGTGCCGTGATTTGTACTCCTATCCTTGAAACACGAAGTCATCAAAATGCCGGACTGTCTCCAAAATATCACGAGATTGATTACTTTGAACTGAATAATTATTTCATTCGCTGGAAAGTGTCAGCTATCACCATTAAAAAACAAAGATTAGTTTTTAGAAAAATAAAAAATAATATATTCTAAGCAATAAAAAGCAAGTATAGTAAAGTTAACATTACACCGTTAATATTTTGACTACCATAAAACCCTAATTGTTATCCCTCTGGCCATAAAATGCCCCAAATTTACATCTTTTCGGGCTGAGCCGGAGTACAAATTACCTGCATCCCTAATTATTGCTATACCATTTTAAGTATACCGGGTGTTGCATCGTCAAGCGGGACATAGGAAATCCCATGTAATTTTAAATGGGGTCAATTATTGGCTTCCCTAATTATTTTAGAGAAAAATTCTATTTAGGTTTATTAAAGAGCACTAAAACCCACATTCAAAAGAATAACTTTAGATATTTTTGATGAGCCCGTTTACGGGTTATCGCCGATTTCTTTTTAACTATTTCTCCTTTTTATGGCCCCGTATTTGCGGGCACCAGTCAAGGTAAAAGATGACTGTCAAATAAAGTTGTCATTTTGAAATGTGTGCTTTATTGTTATAAAAACTCGTACATCGAAAATATTAGCCATGAATTACACTTCTGAAGAAAAAATATTGATGATTAAATGGTATTATCAAGGAAATAGTTATCAAAATGTGTCAGACATGTTTGCTGCTCTGTATCCGAATAGACCGATACCTGCAAAATCTACAGTCGAAAGGACTATCAAGAAATTTAAGACAAAAGGCACTGTAATAAATAACTGCAGATGTGAAGAAAGGCAGGAACAAAGAAGAGATGCAAGAAATGATAGGGACTTGCAAGTTTTATTGTGCGTGGAAGAAAATGATGGAAAGATCAGCACAAGGAAACTTGAGGATGACATAGGATTAGATCACACCACAGCGTTACGAGCTTTGAAACGACATAAATATTATTCATACAAATATGAAAAGCACCAAGAGCTAAGAGATAGGGACGAAATACGACGACAGGAGTTTTGTTTTGGTATGATGGAAAGAGCAAACATGGATAGGGAATTTTTAAAAAACATTTGTTTTACTGCCGAATGCACATTTACCTTAAACAATGAACCCAATGTTCAAAATTATCGATATTGGAGCAAAGAAAACCAACACAAGTTTGTGGAAACAAGGACGCAATATCCACAAAAAGTTAATGTATGGGCTGGGATTTTCGGAGAAAATATTATCGGGCCATTATTTCTTACACGAAGTTTAAATGCAGAATATTTTTTGGAACTACTTGAAGATCATATTTTACCTACTTTACATGATGCCGCCAGGGAAAATCAGGAAGTTTGGTACCAAATGGATGGCTGCCCGGCACATAGTACCCTGGCTGTCCGGGAATATTTAAACCGTGCTTCTAATGGAAATGCTATTGGCTTAAATCATATAGTAAATTGGCCAGCCAGGTCTCCTGATTTATCGCCAAATGATTTCTTTCTCTGGGGCCATTTAAAAAACAGGATATACAAAGATAAAAAATACCCAAATCTAGACGAGTTAAAAAATGCTATTTCTGCCGAATGCAATAGAATTTCAGTTTACCAACTAGCGAATGTAACAAGAGAATTTTATGATCGCCTCGGTTATTGTCTAGCAGTCAATGGAGGAATATTTGAACATCTTCTTAAATCCTAAAGTTCTAACAATTTAATAGTATCTACCTATTAATTAGTAAAATATTGAAACATGTAAAATGTCCTTGTAATTGGATACTTTATTTTAGTTTTATTCAGATTAATTTGTACTCATAAATACACCTTTAATATTTTCGATGTACGAGTTTTTATAACAATAAAGCACACATTTCAAAATGACAGCTTTATTTGACAGTCATCTTTTACCTTGACTGGTGCCCGCAAATACGGGGCCATAAAAAGGAGAAATAGTTAAAAAGAAATCGGCGATAACCCGTAAACGGGCTCATCAAAAATATCCAAAGTTATTCTTTTGAATGTGGGTTTTAGTGCTCTTTAATAAACCTAAATAGAATTTTTCTCTAAAATAATTAGGGAAGCCAATAATTGACCCCATTTAAAATTACATGGGATTTCCTATGTCCCGCTCGACGATGCAACACCCGGTATATAAATACCTAATATTATATAAATAGCAAATTGATTTTTATTAATTTTACTTCCGAATGATTTTCCGACGAGTGAATTTTATTATATTAATGTTTGCTTTACCGGCTTGTTGTATTAGTGTTAGAATGTGGCGTCCATGGGCTTTGCTGAGAGTGGGACATCTTGTAGTCAGGGACGCGATGCCCCTATGGGCCAGGCCTTCAACACAAATTAACATAAAACTAAAAAAAATATCAATGAATACCGGTGGTGAAAATGCATTATCCACCAACACCGACCGCCGGTCGGCGACCAGTACCAGTGGTGAAATTTTACTACTCCTCTTCCTGTGGGGACGCGAAAATCCGCGTGCGTTCGGCGCGCTGGTTTAAACTTGCAAAATTTTGCGTGTTCGTAATCGATGTAGCAGGTTAATTTTTCATGCATGTCTTGATAAGCGCATAAGACGTATACCGGGTGTTGCATCGTCGAGCGGGACATAGGAAATCCCATGTAATTTTAAATGGGGTCAATTATTGGCTTCCCTAATTATTTTAGAGAAAAATTCTATTTAGGTTTATTAAAGAGCACTAAAACCCACATTCAAAAGAATAACTTTGAATATTTTTGATGAGCCCGTTTACGGGTTATCGCCGATTTCTTTTTAACTATTTCTCCTTTTTATGGCCCCGTATTTGCGGGCACCAGTCAAGGTAAAAGATGACTGTCAAATAAAGTTGTCATTTTGAAATGTGTGCTTTATTGTTATAAAAACTCGTACATCGAAAATATTAAAGGTGTATTTATGAGTACAAATTAATCTGAATAAAACTAAAATAAAGTATCCAATTACAAGGTTAATTATGACATTTTACATGTTTCAATATTTTACTAATTAATAGGTAGGTACTATTAAATTGTTAGAACTTTAGGATTTAAGAAGATGTTCAAATATTCCTCAAAATGACAACTTTATTTGACAGTCATATTTTACCTTGACTGGTGCCCGCAAATACGGGGCCATAAAAAGGAGAAATAGTTAAAAAGAAATCGGCGATAACCCGTAAACGGGCTCATCAAAAATATCTAAAGTTATTCTTTTGAATGTGGGTTTTAGTGCTCTTTAATAAACCTAAATAGAATTTTTCTCTAAAATAATTAGGGAAGCCAATAATTGACCCCATTTAAAATTACATGGGATTTCCTATGTCCCGCTCGACGATGCAACACCCGGTATAGTGCCTTATTTGCTATTACGTACCTACCGCAGATGTGAAAAATAATTACAAATAAGGTAAGTAAGTGATTAAGTAGATTAATTAACAAGGGTCAATGATGCAAATAATTGTTTCTATTCCTAATAACTTTTGTTTATGAAACAAATAAGGCTTAGTGTTTATTATTTTTTATTTATTTTATTTAGATGGCCAGAAGAAAAAAGAGAAATTGTCTGGTTACCAAAACTTGCTTAACAAGCGAAAACGGGAGGAAGACTTGGAGAAAACCAATTTCAAAATTAGTAACTTTTTTCGATAGACCACAAAAGACACTACTTCTGATAACAGTGATTTTCTACATTCAACAAAATCAAACTTGCCGTTAGAATTAAAAAAGCAAGCTAATGAGGATGAAGATCCAAAAGAATTAGATCCTGATACGTTTCAGTCAGTGTCGGTACCATCATGTTCGAGTAAGCAAGACGAATTATTCGAAGAAGCGCCCTTTTCTAACGATCCAGGTCTTTGGCCGAGTGTATGGTCTCCAATCCAGGTATGCAAGAACTTGTCGAAGAAGGTCCAATGCATTATCAAAATAAAACTATGTATCCTAAAGACAAAAGTGGACGTGAAGGAACCTTAACTGGCAAAGGTCGGAACGAGAAAGATATAGACGGAACAGAACTTTTACACGAATTACAATTTTTGCAAAATGGCGACAAGAACGCGTACGTCGGTAGTAGAAACACTTAATTACATTGCAATAAATAATCTAACCCACTCATTTCCAAACATTACGATTGCATTGTGCATATTATTAACCATTCCAGTTTCTGTAGCTACAGCCGAGAGGTCATTCTCTAAATTAAAGTTGATTAAAAATTATTTACGATCTAGAATGCGGTTAGAAAATCTTGCTATCATTTCTATAAAGTCCGACTTTTTAAAGCAACTTGAAATGGAAAATCTTGTTAAGGAATTTGCAAAAAGTAAAGCTAGAAAAGTCCAATTTTTGTAAGACCTCTCCATCATGTATCATGATCATGTATTATCTGTTTCAAAACAATCGCTGTTTTATTTCTTTATTTTTTTTTAATATTTTGAATTAATCTTTTGTAACTTGATACTGCTTTTGTTTTGTTACTGTTATTAAGTATTCTAATAATATTTTTTGTGTACTTTCTGTTTGTCACAAATAAATATAGGCATTAGTACTAAAAAGTATAGAGTTTTCTTCAAAAATTTCAATGATCGACTATGAGAGGAGGGTGGTAACTTTAGCTCAATATTATAATATTGGTTAAAGGCACCTATCATTATTCCGTACGACGGCGCCGAAAATACTTGGCGCGTCTCTGGTTGTTGTGTCAGTTTTAGAAGAAAGCATTTCTCTTCTGATGCTAAATAAATATTTTAAAATGTGTACATTTCACCCCCAGAAAGAAGCTAAGTGACTGTGGCACAATTAGAAGTATTGTAGTGAGAATGATTTGGATTTATTAAGGAAAATGTAACAAATATATGAAGAACAATCTGTACCTACCCCGGTTTCCCTAAAAAAGAGGCTTACCAACGACGAAACAAACATTTCTTGTAGCAATTCGAGCCGAAGAATAATTTTGCTTAAAATTGATCTTAAATATCACACAATTGATAAAAGACAAACCTTAATGGAATCTCAACGTTTACGGGAATGGCGTCATAAATATTTAACAGCTATTAAACAAAATTGACCAATTATCTACCTTGACGAAACATGGATCAATACACATGACACTGCAATAAAAGGATATAATGATTTTTCAAGAAAATGTCAAACCAAGGCTACTTCAAATAAAGCCAAAAGAATAATAACGCAGGTTCACAAAATGGATTTGTTCCGAACTGTCTGTTGCTTTCAGCTAAGCACCAAGCACATTTTTTCTATATAACCACCAAGACACTGACGCAAAACTTTTTTAAGATTGGTTTGAACATCGACTTCTTAAAAATTTACCCAAAAATAGCGTTATTGCAATGGACTTGCTAGGCTTCATAGTCGTCAAGTAAAACTAACTGTTTCCTAGTTCTAAGAATACAAAAGCAGAAATCTAAAATTTTATAATAAATAGTTATTTTTGTATTAAGTGCGTGAAGTGAGTGTTTTTTTAATGGCATATGAGTGTCAATTTTTTGCCGAGACCGCAGGTCGAGGCGAAAAATTCTCTCGAATGTGCCATTAAAACACGAATTTCACAAACGAAATACAAACAACATTTTTTGTACAACTGAAAGTTTGAATTAATCGGTAAAATTGTATATTATAATAAAAATTTTACCATATAATTTCACATAATCAAGTTAACAGCCCTGTCGTTACTATAGAAATGGTTTGTTGGCACGTTGCTTGTTTTGTTGTCATACGTTGATAGCTGTTCATATTTATTGCAATTTTTTAAATAAATAGTATAAGTACTTAAAATGGATGTAGATTACGATAGTGATAGCGAGATTCCTTCAGATATAGCCGATATAGCAAATTCGGCTATAGCTAACATGTTACCGGCGAAATCAAAATTTATATACGAGAAAAATTATAACCAATTCCGTGAATGGTGCGGCAAGAAAAATATACAAAAAGTGTCTGAAAAGGTACTTATATGCTATTTTGAGGAGAAATCAAAAACTGTAAAACCTTCTACTTTATGGAGTGTCTACTCAATGTTGAAGAGTACATTGAATGTTAAAGAAAATATTGATATAAAGAAGTTTTCAAAATTGGTGCCTTTTATTAAGAACAAAAACGTCGGATACCGAGGGAAGAAATCTAAAGTTTTATCGAGAGACGATATTAATAAATTCATTCAAGAAGCTGATGATGAAACAAATTTACTTTATAAGGTACAGATGATCAAAATTTTGTATTATTTCAGTAATTTCAATATTTTTTTAATTGTAGGTTGCGTTAATTTTGGGAATCAGCGGTGCTTGTCGCCGTGAAGAATTATTGAAGGTAACTATTGATGACATTGAAGATACCGGGTCTATATTGATTGTTAAAATACCGGATATAAAGACCTATTGCCCAAGAATGTTTACCGTTTCAAATTCTGATTATATTGAGATATATCGCAAGTATAGAGTACTAAGGCCGTCCCATACACACAAAAAGAGATTATTTTTAAAATATTCAAGAGGAAAATGTGTTGACCAACATGTGGGAATAAATAAAATAGGGGAAATTCCTAGCTTGATTGCAAAATGGCTGGGAAAAGAATTGCATAAGAGCTACACAGGTCACTGTTTTAGGAGGAGTTCTGCAACTCTCTTAGCCAATGCAGGGGGTAACATGACATCTATAAAACGCCACGGTGGTTGGAAATCTGCCGCCATAGCAGAAGGATATATAGAAGATAGTTTGAGTAATAAAATTGATATTTCTAATAAATTAAATTGTTCCTCTACTTCCAAACAAATCAATATAACTGATACAATTGTGGACTCAACTTTTCAAGGAATATCTAGCGTTTCTGATCAGCAGCAAGGTGGACTAGCTTCGGGAATTAATATTGGAAGCAATTGTTCGAACTTCACCATCAATTATTATTGTAACAAATGAGATTTTTTGGTAGTTGGTAATTAATTAGTTAATTTGTACAGAAAAATTCAATACATTTTTTAAAAAGTAATGTTTTATCGTTTTTTTTGTAAATCATTTTTCCAGTTAAAAAAAGTCTTTTTTTCACCGTGAAAAAAAGTCTTTTTTTCACTGTTAAAAAAACAAAAGGTTTACGTATCGATAGCGATGAAAAAATGTCAACTTTTTTTGACAGTTGTACAAAATAGTAATATATGTTTTGAAGAAACATACACAAAACGGCATCTTTTGAAAGTATTACAGGCTTTTAAAATTAATAAAGAATAAGTGTGTAATAAACTTGCGACTGAAAATGGACATACAGTGTTACGTCTTCCAGTCTTCCCCCCTACTATTGTGCATTAAATCCAATCGAACTAATATGGCACTTACCAAAGTCAAATATTAGAAGGAATGGGAGTAGAGGAATTCTTGAGCATTTTTGAACAAACTTTGAAGCCTTCAACTTCCACGTTGAGGCAGATCCACGGTTGTGATTAAGCACAGGTTATATTTAATTACTTTATAACCACTTTTTAAATTTCTTTTTCAAATCTCATAATTTTTCAACATGATAGTTCATTAGAAGCTTTCTAAAATATGGGGCATAGCCCCACATCACCATGTTAGCTAATAACAAAGTTAACATAAAAATTATTTTTTTATTTTTTAACAACTAAAGTAATATTGCTAAACTCTACATTAAATGTAAGATTTAAAATGTTTATATAATCTTAAAACCCTCATAATTAAAACAAAAAAGAAAACCTTTCTCCTTCTTCTTCTTCTTCTTTGAGTGCCTATCCGTTCCGGATGTTGGCTATCAACCCAGCAATTATCACCTTGTTCACCGCAGCTCGAAAAAGACCAGTGGTGTTCATTGCAAACCATGTTCTTAGATTTTTTAGCCATGAAGTTCTTCTTCGTCCTGGTCCGCGTTGTCCAAGGATTTTTCCTTGTAATATCTGCTGAAGTAACTGGAATCTGTTCGGGTTTCTCATAATATGTCCTAGATATTCGAGCTTTCTGGACTTTACCGTGATAAGTACTTCCTTTTCCTTGTTCATCCTCTTCATCACCTCCTCGTTGGTAACGTGATCGGTCCATGATATACGTAGCAATCTACGGTAAAGCCACATTTCGAAAGACTCCAGTTTTTTGCTTGTAGCTTCAGTCAGCGTCCACGACTCCACCCCGTACAGAAGAACGGAGAGCACATAGCAGCGCAGTAATCTTATTTTCGTTGTTAGTGTTAGATCCCTGCTTCTAAAAACATTTCTCATTTTTAAGAATATCGCCCTGGCCTTCTCTATACGACATCGAATTTCTTGTGAGTGGTCCCACTTGTCGTTAACGATGGTTCCAAGATAGGTGTAGTTACTAACTCTTTCAATCTGCTGCAGACCTATTGTTATTCTTCCTGCTGCCACTGCGTTCTTACTGATCACCATAAATTTTGTTTTACCAATATTCAGATCAAGGCCATATTGTTCACTTGTTTGTGTTATTTTGGTCATGATTTCTTGGAGATCTCCCAGGTTGTCCGCGAGCACCACAGTATCATCCGCATATCTAATGTTATTAATGCGGTTCCCGTTCTCCTTCAGATGATGTAAATCAATTTATTATCTTATGCACAATATTTCTTCACTAATCTGAATTTCACATTTATAGTCAAAACTTCAATTATATCTTAATTTCAATGCAATTAACCAGTTCGCGCACCAAGTCTTCAACCTTTACATTTATCATCCTGCGAGTTGTACTTATTAATTTGAGACAACTTACATTTCAGCTAAACTCGATGTTAGTATTTATTTATTTATTTTATTTATTTCCTTTAAGATTTACAACAGTAAATATAGGATATTGTCATTGATAATAAAAAATATACAATATACAGGGTTGGGCAAATGTTCCGGAACGGCTTAATTACAAGCGAACGAAAAGTGATATCGAATCGGGGTTTTGGGCAATCTATAGGACAAAAATTTTACTATTTGACTGGTATACCATATGTCAGTAATGTCACCAACTGTCAAGTGTCGACGATATTTTTTTATTTTTTTAAATGGAACACCCTGTATATTATCAGATATTCTAGATCTTCAATAAATTACAAATATTTTTCATATAGCATACCATATGATTAAATTCAACTGTTTCGGAAATACGGGCAAATGAATCTAGAAAGCCCATATTACATTTTGTTTAAAAATCAAGCAACATATTTCTTTTATTATGACATTCCAAATAAAAGTCTTAGTTTCCATGACTCCCAAGTGTCACTCTGACACATTTCCTATTTAATTTTTATTTATTTGTATTAAGTGAGTTGTGCGAGTTTTTTATTTATCGACTAAACCTCTGATATAACTGATAAAACTATGGTTCAGCTAACTGAACAAGAACGGATTACTCTGCTTATGATGATAGGATATGGGGATAGACGGAAATCTTTTCAAGAAGCAACCGACCTTTTCAATCAAAGTTTTCCTGTTCGAGATCCCATTTCTAAATCAACTGCTAATAGAATATTCCATAACTTTGAGCATACGGGTACGGTAAAAAACTTGCCAAAAACAGGTCGTCCGAAAACTGCTACAAATGACGAGAAATCCCTGGATGTTTTGCTTGCCCTGCAAGAAGAACCACAGACGTCAGTTCCAAAGCTTGCTCTTGCACATGAAAACAGCGAAAAATCAATTAGAAGAATCCTCAAAAAAAATAAAATGTTTCCTTATAAAGTCAGCTTGCTTCAAGAACTATCAGAGGACGATCCTGATAGGCGTATGCAATTTTGTCAAGAAATAATGGACTACATAGACCTACAACCTAACTTTGTAAGTCGTATTTTATTTTCTGACGAGGCTACATTCTGTCTTAATGGTTTCGTCAATAGGCACAACTGTCGATACTGGTCAGACCATAATCCCCATTGGATGATTGAGCACCGTACGCAACACCCCCAAAAATTAAATGTGTGGGCAGGTATAATTGGAAACCATATTATTGGGCCTTTCTTCCTTGATGGAAACTTGACATCTATTTACTACTTAGATCTGCTTCGAAATAGAATTATACCAAATTTGATTAATTTATATCATGATCAGGTTAACGATCAAATACTAGCGAATGACATGTGGTTTCAGCAAGATGGGGCGCCAGCTCATTTTGGTATACATGTCAGAAATTATTTAGATCAAACTTTTCCTGGAAGGTGGATAGGTAGGAGAGGGTCCATTGAATGGCCTCCTAGATCTCCAGATTTAACACCTCTAGATTTTTACCTCTGGGGTCATTTAAAGACTGTCGTATATCGTACACAACCTAAGACTTTGGAGGATCTGCAAAACAGAATTTTAGATGCTGTGCATGTTATTTCTCGTGAACATTTGCAAAACGTGCGTTCTGAATTTTCCGACAGGATTGGACACTGTCAGGTGGCTGAAGGACGACATTTTGAACATTTAATTAAATAACCATTATTTTATATTATAGATTTATGAAGTACAGTAAAACACACTTGAACTGTAAATTTCCACTATATTTAACTATGAAATTATTAAATTATTAAATTATTAATTTCATAGTTAAATATAGTGGAAATTTACAGTTCAAGTGTGTTTTACTGTACTTCATAAATCTATAGTTATGGATTTCCACCTAGTATCGGCTGAATCTATCAATTTTATATTATTGTGTTTTAAAGTTATTACCTTGGTTTTGTTTAAATAAAATGTACTACATTCATTTGCCCGTATTTCCGAAACAGTTGAATTTAATCATATGGTATGCTATATGAAAAATATTTGTAATTTATTGAAGATCTAGAATATCTGATAATATACAGGGCGTTCCATTTAAAAAAATAAAAAAATATCGTCGACACTTGACAGTTGGTGACATTACTGACATATGGTATACCAGTCAAATAGTAAAATTTTTGTCCTATAGATTGCCCAAAACCCCGATTCGATATCGCTTTTCGTTCGCTTGTAATTAAGCCTTTCCGGAACATTTGCCCAACCCTGTATATAAAACAATACAAAAGTAATAAAACACACAATGGAGCAATCCAATAAACATAAACAAATTAATAATTTAATGTCCTTAAAAATGGGAGTTCAGGTACTCCGATACAGAATAATATGCCTTATTGGTCAAAATCCCTTTAACTGTTTTATTGAATATTTTAAAAGAATTTATCTGTTTAATTTGCAAGGGTAACTTGTTATATAATTTGATCGGTAGAACCAATGGGATGTTTGCCACCGTCGACAGTCTATGAAAAGGAATATCAATATTTAAGTTTTTCCTAAAGCGATACTGCTCATTCAACTCACGAGTCTGAACAAATGCATCAATGTTTGACTTAACATAAGTTAGGGAGTTATAAATAAACAAAGAATGAAATGTCAGGATTCCAAGCTGAGGAAACAATTCACGACATGAAAAAGATCGATTCTTAAACATCATCGTTCTAATAATTCTTTTTTGTTGAATAAAAATTTCATTTACTCTGGAACTGCAACCCCAAGCTAAAACTCCGTAATTCAAACAGGATTGAACATATGAAAAGTAATACAATTTTAGAAGGTCAATATCAATTTTATTACGCAGCTGCCCAACAAAACAATACTTAGCTAGTTTTCTCAGTACAAAGTCTACATGATGATTCCACGATAGTTTTGAATCTATGAAAATTCCGAGAAATTTAACAACATATGCCTGTTTAATGGTTTTATTATTTAATTCAACCAATAAACTTTTGTTTAGATCACGAAGACAGAAAAAAATTATTTCAGTCTTATCTTCATTCAGAATCAACCCATTTTCCTCGCAGTAGTTCTGCATGGAGGATACCGCATTGCCTGAACCCCTGCTAAGAGCCTCAGCATACGTGACAGCGGTGTCATCCGCAAAGAGAAAAATATAATGGTCTTTAAAGTTATTTGAGTCAATGCCATTTATAAAAACTATAAACAACAATGGACCCAGTATACTGCCCTGAGGCACGCCGTTAGTGATAACGCTGTTAGCAGAAAAGTAGCATTCTTGACGGTGTTTTAACGCAACTCTCTGAGATCTACCCGACAATAAGCTACTCAACCAATCAAGTGCATTACCGCGAACACCATAGCTATAAAGTTTATTTAATAAAAGGTCTATATTAATAACATCAAATGCCCATTTAAGGTCAAAAAACAAACATGCCTTCTGATTGCTTAAATCCAGGTTTTCTAAGATTTTATTATACAGAGCAACAACTGCATGCTGCGTTGACAAGCCCTTTCGAAATCCGAATTATTGTGGTGAAAAGAACTTTTCGCGCTCGAGAAATACAATTAGTCGTCGATAAAATGCTGTCTCGAACACTTTTGAGAAAACAGCTAAGAGCGCAAATATCATGCACGTCACCCTTTTTAAAAATTGGTTGACCTATGGTATTTCTTAGTATACATGGAAAAGAACCTTCTTCAAAGGAAATGTTAATCAAACAAGTAAGGGGACCTACGATGCAATCTGCAATGTTCTTTAGCAAAGAACAGGGAATCCCTTCAAACCCTGCTGAGTTTTTATTAGTTACAGAAAAAATTATTTCATTTATTTCATGTTCAGAGTATGGTTCCAAAAACAGAGAGTTACACACTTTTTTGGAATTGGTCACTGAGGTGTTTATTTTTATCTTAGATGTCAACTCATTTACGGAATTAATAAAGTAATTATTAAATTCCTCAGCGGCCAAGTGCAAATCGTAAATTTTATTATTTGCCGTATTTTTGTTAGTGACAAAATGTTTATGCAGGTCATTGACCCTTTAAATGTTTATCTCATTTTTTATTATTTTCCAAGCTGCACGAGATCGATTGTCAGAGTTTATAAATAAATTGTTGTGATAGTTTTTTTTTAGCTAAAGATATTCTTTTATTATGTTGTTTTTTTAAAATATTGTCTCGTAAATGCATAGGCGGATAATCAGAGTATTTATTTATTATATAGAGTTCCCTAAGATGTCTACCCTCCTGAATTATTTCATTCGTCAACCACGGTTTCTTGTTTACTGAGTTTTTTTTAACCCTTTCAAACGGAAATGCAATATTTAATATTTTCAGTTATGATGTTGAAAAATATCTTAAATTTATTATTTAAGTTACCTGTATTCCATAAGAATGACCAGTCAGTTTTTGTCATTTCCAATTTAAAACTCTTTATATTAATTTCTTTATTAAAAAATTGACTATACATTGAGTTTTTTGTGAATTTGTGACTGAGATAGGTACAGTAAAACAAATTTCTTACATAAAATGATCCGAGATATCACAATGAATGACTCGAGACTTGGACGAGTTTAAGGTTGTGTTTGTAAATATATTGTCGAGGGTGGCTCTACAGTCATTGTCAATGCGGGTATTGTGTATGATCAAATATTGTCTTGCATAGGTCATAGGAAGCAAACAATTTTCAATCTGTAATGAATCTTTACAACCAACATCATTAAATCTTACATTAAAATCACCACAGAAAAAAGCAATGGCATCTGATTTTAAGGATAAAGAAAGCAGATCACTCAAAGCATTCATAAATAAATTAAGATCTCCCTGTGGGGCTCGATATAAGGTAGCAATTACCATGTTAATGCTGTCTAATGATATTTCACAAGCAGAAAATTCAAAATGTTGATAGTAATTGTTTTAAATTTTAAATTATCACGTATAAAAATTGCGACTCCGCCGCCTTTTAAGCTAGTCCTACTATAGGCGGCAGCTAGTCTATAAGACTGTATTTTAATTAAATGAATCTCATCATCACTACACCATGACTCAGTAACGCAGATGGCGTCCGGATGATCCATAGAATGTACTAGCAGCTCAAGCTGGTCGGCCTTATTTCTTAAGCTTCGGACATTCAAATGACATATTCGAAAGTCTCTGTGTCCTGGTCTGGTTTCATTGTCTGGACAAGCTACGTCCCCTATACATTTTTCATCTGTGAGGCTTGAGAGTTGAAATTTTACTCTTTCTTGTCACTTCTTGGAAATATGTATCTATTTATGCAAGCCCCAAGAGGCCATATTAATGGTTCATATATGCATTTTACATCATGTAGAGGAAATGATACTATAAAGGAGTTTCCCCTTTCAGACTTTCTAAGTTCCTTACATTCGAATCGAATGGTAGGCGCAGTGCTTTTCAAAAATTTGGCAAGGTCGTCGGAAGTTGTATCAGCGTAAAGCCTATAAACATGCAAATAACCACGCTTTTCAATTGCTTTAATACCTGATGATGAGTGATTAAGCACTTGAAATATGTAGGAAGCATTTTATTTACTTTGATAATCATTAAACTGTGGAGGAAGACTGCATTGTTTCATTTACATTACATTGACTCCACTGAAAGTATGGGCTATTTTTTGAATTCCTTAATAATAAGTTTAGATGAAGATAGTGATAGTGACACAGAGTAAAGTAGGATTAATTTGCCACAATTGATTATTGTAAAACTTTTCTGTGTATTCTCCGACACAAGGTAAATGGTCATGACTTTACCTGCTTTATAACGATCGGGCGACTTTACCCACCATAAACCAATTATATAAGGGCTGGTTTGTAAGCGTTTCTAAGTAACAGGGAGGTATTTTATTTTTATTTTGATAATGTACGTATTTAAGGTATAATTAATTATACCTGTCGACATATTAGAAATTGTCGAATTATTATTAAATCATTTGAACTGTGTCATTCAACGGTGTTCAGTGGTGTTATTAATATTAGTAATTTTTAAAATTTTCAGACCGTGGGTTGAAAACTGCGAATCCGACGACGGAATTGAAGACACAAACGAGCAAAAAACAAAGTGCTATTTACAGATGTGCTGCAAGAGGATTGTTTTGCGAGTATATCAAGGTAAAATTTATATTTTTTTTAGTTTTGATATGAAAGAACATATTACACTTCTTATGGATTCCGGACAGATTTTTTTAAAATTCTAGTATGCTATTTTGGAAGTCGAAATAAGCATTATCTTTCATTGGACCGACCTTGTAGCCACACAGAGTGATACAAAAATATCAGGTCAAAATCTTACGAAAAATATTTGTCTGCAGGTCTTCTAAAAACGTTGCGAAAAAAGTTATTAGCAAATGGTCGATTTACTGCTAGTCGCGAAACGTTTAGTCCAATAAACGGAACGCTTAAAAAGGAATTTTAGTTAGAAAGCTGCTTTTTTGGTGGAAGGTACATTTTAATGTTTGAAAAGACACTTCAGTTTTATTTTGTGTCCAGTCCTTGCACGAGAGTTAAAAAACCCTTCAATTGGGGTTGAAAATATATTTTTGGGTTATAACTTTTAAATGAGAAATAATATGAAAAAAAGTTTCTCCCAAATGTTGTAGAGCATTAAATTTTACATAAAAAAGATTATTACTACTTTTGTCTAATTTATAAATCTAAAAGCCATAAGAGGTTCGCAAATTTCAAAAACAATTTTTGGTCAAGTCTTTAATAAATGGGACCTAAATATCGATATGGCATCACTGTCGCCTTTGGATAAGAGTTACAGCGTCTAGTGCAGTATTTATCGGGTTTTTAGATGCCAAATGATTGCCAGACGATGGGCAGTGTTGCCAGGTTGAAAATTTAATGCGGATGTGAAGTTTCGAAGACGCCGACCAACCCTCAAAGTTCAGATGATTCTAAGGCCACAACTATTAGAGATATCGTAAAAATGATGATATACGTTTTTATGCAGATTTAAATGCTCTACAACTTTTGTCTAAAACCTTTTTTTCTAGTGTTTGTTGTTTTGAAGCTAGGGGTCAAAGAAATATTTTAAGGTAATTTTCCATCCCTTATGCAAGGGTTGAATACAAAATAATACCGAAGTGTCTTTTCAAACATTAAAATGTACCTTCCACCAAAAAAGCAGCTTTCTAACTAAAATTCCTTTTTAAGCGTTCCGTTTATTGGACTAGTTACGCCGATTCCTGCACGAAATTGGATTTCGATTCAAAAAAATTGACAAGCGCATTTGCATTAAAGAGACCCAACGGTTACTGGAATGGAGACAAAAATATTTAACACAAATTCATCAGTTCCGCGCAGAAAACCGAAATATATACTATTTAGATGAGACTTGGTTCGACACCCATGACACTATAAAAAAAGGATGGCAAGATTCTTCATCAAAGTGCATTTTAGATGTACCTGCTTCTCGAGGAAAGAGAATATCCATCTTACACTGTGGCTCGACTCGAGGGATGGCTGGGTGCCGAACGCTTTGCTACTTTCAGCAAAAAACATTAAGGACTGCTCGTTAGACTACCATCAGGACATGACAAGTGAGCTTTTTGAAAATTGGATGAAAAGTTCTCTTCTTCCAAATATTCCACCAGGCAGTGTAGTCGTTTATGATAATGCTAGTTATCACAGCACCTTAGCTGAGAAAATACCAACCATAAGCAGCAAAAAAGAGGTACTGCAAGGGTTCCTTAGCCAACATGACCTCTATTTTGAAGATAATTATACAAAAAAAAAACTAGTTGAGGTACTAAAAACAAAATCGTATGATAAAATATATTGCGTAGATGAGGCTATAAAAGCATCCGGTAACATACCACTTAGATTGCCCCCCTACCATTGCGATTTGAATCCTATAGAAATGATATGGTCCGAATTAAAAAACAAAGTTAGACGCAATAATGTAAACCCAAAAATGTCCGCTAATGTAATTGAAGTAATTATAACTCAGGGTGAATTAATACCAGAGAGCAGTTGGAGAGCATGCGTTAATCATGTACTTGAAGTCGAGAATAATTATAAAACATTTTGGGAAAACATAACCTCTAATTATATCAGTGGATGATAGTGATAGTACCGATTCAAACTATTGAGATGACTCATTTTATTCATACGGTTTTATACAGGGTGTTCCACGTAGAAGTTCTGCATTTTCAACCCGGTAACTACACAGATGTCAAAAAAGCCTTTGCCATTCGTTTTCAAACAAAAAAAAATGTATTCCGATATCTCAAAAACTAAAGAAAATAAAGGGGGGTGGAACTTCTACGTATGACACCCTGTATAATAAAAATTATATATTACGGCTTACTACTTTTACGCATGCTAATAATTTACGTCAAAGTCAGCAATACACAATACATTTTGTACATATACAAGCATTGTTTCAATCTTCCTACTACCACCCTGGACCGGAATGATTTATTTGCCAAAATAGAAGCATAAGCAGGTATAAGTATAAAGGGATTAGCTCGGGGATTAGTTAGTCATAACCATTTACCTTGTGTCCTACTATACACACGTTGTACTGTTTTTAAATATTAAACTTAATTTTAATCTTGTATTAGTGTGTTGTCTAAATCGTAACATTGCAAATTTTATTCATAATATCTTGTAAAAATCTTTTTTATATACCTAGTGTACTTTGGTGACGACTGTAAAAGCTTAATTTTTACTGAAACGAAAAAATCTGTATTTCAGTATTTCATTTATTTTTATTGTACTTACTATGTCTCAAATTATTATTATTATATTAATTGATCTTATCAAAGTAAGACTCTCAGAAAAAAAAGTAAGCACGCCACTGAATTTTACTTAAAAAACTCTCTTAGTACCAGTAGTCAATTTTTTAATAAGTTAAAGGATAACCGAAATAGAGGGGATGGTCAAAAAGCAAACATCTTGGAAAACTCCCTGTATTAGCTTAAAAACTACGAAATCTATGACAATTCTGTTTGTGACATCTTTTGTTTCACGAAAAAATAGCGAAGTAATGAAAAAACCGCAAGTCTCTATCTTTACTAGTTACCGAGATGCCCTGTAATTACATCGAAAAATGGACACCCTGTACCATCTCGATTGGTTTCAAATATCCCTATCGTTTTTTTATGTAGGTATGTACGGGTACATCAAAATGAAAATTAAATTTTTGTACAGAATTTATTGAGGATACATGTTAGAGTTCAAAGTTCAACATACTTTTAAAAATTTGATTTAACCCCTAACTAAAACATTCACAACACCGGGACTTGCAGAGAGATAGGGTCTGGACGTAGAACCCATGTTTTTACCCAGGTCTTCTAGTACGCAAATAACTAACGTGTCAATTTTAATAGTGTAAATAGCAAACACTTCGGAGGACATCTTATATGTAATATAGAAAGTAAAAATAACAAGAAGTGAAGAAAAAGCCATGGTGGAATAGTTTACAAGAAACTCCACACAAATATAAGACATCAACCCACACGAAAGGGTTGCTAAAATTTTTTGGTAAAATATGATGTAATATATAGAGGTGTATCGGTTTAGTTTACGAGCAAACGGAGAATTAATCAATTTGTGGTTAAATTTGGTACCATTCAGAAAATTAGTATTGCAAACAACGGATATTATTAAGGCCTGCGTATCAAATGTACCATAGAAATTTTCAAAAAACACACAACAGTAGACGCATTTCTGAAGGTGTCGCACAGGTGTCAAATTCAGGCATGTTTTCGCGGCCCAGATCAAGATTATTTTTAAAAATATGTATTTGAAAAGAGGAATTAAAAACGAACCGGCTGCCGCGGTGCCGGCATGGTATACGAAAACAATTGAAAAATATTTGAAAATGTTTGCCTTAAAAAACTGTGATTTGTCGTCTGCAGTATACCACTGATAGAGTATAAGACCAATGACCATTTCTTGCAAAGCAATAAGAACAAACAGTGACCATATGTATGATAATATATTAATAATCTGAAAAATTTTGTAGTTCTCTGATCTCCGTGGAATTATATCACAAGATAGTTGACTACAAAGTGTACTGTTACGAAGTTTTGCGAAATCAGGGTCACAAGCGGCAATTTCAACACTATTCGAAAATTTAGTTAAATATTTGGAACACTCTCTATTTATGTTTTTAATTTTAAAACTTGCCCTTATGTTTATGGTATGTAAGTGAATAAAAACGGATACAGCAAAATGAGTAACCAAGATTTCTATCATGCAGAAAATAAGTGTTACTGGCACAGCACAACATGTATCGGATATGGTATTTCTGCATAGTTTTACGTATCTTAAACATTTAAACGTATCTTTAACCCAATATAATGTCATCAAAATTAAAAATGAGGCCATTATACTTAGAATTATAGATCCAATTTGCCATAACTTAGCTTTGTGAATTGTAATATCGGTAATTTTATTCTTTTTGCTTTGCCCTTTCTGAACAAAATATCCGGAATAGCCGTAGTATAGAAAATATCCTAACATTGCGGGAACTCCGATTAGGGAAAATATAAATACTATTTTTGGGTGGAAAGTAAAAAGGAAAAAATGCAATAAACAAATTGATAACGATACGACTACTGTAATAATAATTGACCAGTAATTCTCGATGACTTCTTTGACGAAATATTCACTTCCAAACGTAAGCTCTGAAATCCATTTTATGTTCCTGATTGAACGTTTCATTGTACGAACATCGATCTGTCGCTTGGTTATATTCGATATTTCTGTTAAAGTTATTTCACCTGGTATTGATTCAGGAACACATCTGCAATGCATATGCAAGTTGTAGGTATTCTTTTAAGTGGTCCAGACAATTCTCTTAATCCTTACCTGCCGTTATATGGTATACTCGGTAAGTACCATGATACACAATCTTCACTGTTCCAGTTAATGCTTCCCTTTTGACAAATCCAATGCTTCTTGACTACATCTTCTGGATTTGAAGATAGAAATGTTTCCTTTGGACATTTTTCTATGCAAGTTCTCATCGATGAACAACCAATGAAGGGTATCGAAAAATCGTCACACAAAGTAATATCGAAATAATATAGATACGGCTTGTGTTTTACTAAAACGTCATCCCCACATTGTTGTCCGTAGGAATCTTTAAGTGCAAGAAGATGGCTGATATCTCCCTTGATGTGAGCAAATATTCCTACGCCGATCCATAATAATATCACAGCTAGAAATAGGATTAAACCGCAAACGTTTACGACTTTTCTTTTTTGCAGCAAAGAAACTGATGGGACTTGAATGGATAATTCCATTTTGACTTTAGAAATCTAATCTGGTGACTTTTTAGTTAAAATCTATCAATTCATCGTTCAAGAACAGATGTTTTTGGCAAATTGCCAAGGGAGTAACATGTCGCATTGACATTAAAAATACCCTAGGCCAAAATCCCACCGGTAGTTGTCAGAATGTGTCATTGGCTAGTTCTAGTTCTACTGATTAGGTGGGTATACACGAACGCGAAAATTTTTAACGATTGCGTGTGTTGGAGCATAGGTACTCTAATCCGTTGGCGGCTGCGTCCACACTCTTTATCATCCGTACAGATTTTAAGCATGTTCAAAGGATCGGCGGATCTGACATTAGGGACCAATTCCTCTAACACATTCAAGGATTTATTCTGCAATCGGACCATATCCTTCGCGGGATCTGATTCATCGGATCAGCAAAAATCATAAGTTCATTTAATTCTCTTATTTTTTTCGTTTTAATTCATGACAAAAGTGTGACCACCGAAAATATACATTTGCTGTAGTATGGCTTATAATTTAACATTGCTCTTGATAAGAAATCTATAGTCATGATATTGGCGACTAAACTGTTTGGTTTGACCAGTAGATGTATCTTATTTGAGGACAGCATAAAAAGGCCACATTTGACCTGCCATATTTTTTTCATGTTAAAATTTTATGACCGACCAAGAAGGCCACCAAATAATTTGTATATTATAACATTTTACTACATTTTACTTGACTAGAAATCGATGTTCAAACCAATCTTCAAAAAGTTGTGCGTCAGTGCCCTGGTGGTAATCTAGAGAATCTGCTATGTTTCTAGCTGAAAGCAACAAACAAGCAAGCAAATCCATTTTGTGAACCTGCGTGTATTATTGTTATTCTTTTACCTTTATTTGAAGGAGCCTTGGTTTGACATTTTATTGAAAAATCATTCCATCCTTTTTTTGCAGTGTCACGTGTATCGAACCATGTTTCGTCAAGGTAGATTGGTCGATTTTTTGCTCTTTATTGTTTAATAGTCATTAAATATTTATGACGCCATTCCCGTAAACGTTGAGATTCCATTAAGGTTTGTCTTCCATCACTTGTGTGATATTTAAAAGCCAGTTTAAACAAAACTTCTCTTAGGTTTGAAATACTACAAAACATACTTGTTTCGTCGTTGGTATGCCTCCTTTTTAGAGAAACCAGTTGTTTTTCATACATTTGATAGATTTTTCTTCTTAATAAATCCAACTCATTCTCGTCAATAGTTCTAAATATGCCACAGTCTTTTTTTTCTAGGGATGATAGGTTTCAGTGCTATATCCTTTACCAAAGTTAAAGAAGTACTTAAAGCAGACGTCTCGGCTAACGCATCACAAGGGCTGTCGATACCATATTGGAAAAGCCATTAGAATTAATCAGGATCGGAGAAAATGAAGTCAACTTAAAATAAACTTTTACCGAACACGACGCAAAAAGAAAGAATTCGCCAACGTTACCAATATCTATAGAAGAAGTGCATAGTGTTCTTCAATGGCTTGAGTTAGTCACCGATGTAGGTGCCAACTTTTTCATGATCAATGATAAGCAATTAAATATTGTTGTTTTTTTTGTAAGTACCAATTTGAAAATTTTTATGTAATTGTGAGTATGTTTGTACAGGGTTTTTCCGTATATTTTGGAGCACCCCTGGAGCTTTTATTTTAAGGCCTAGAAAAAACATTAAATTACCAAAGTTGCATTATTTCTCATGACCTGTTAGAATTTGTCATCGAACAAAACAAATAAACATCGTAAATTTGTTTAATAATGCCAATGTGGATTTCTTTAAATGGGACACCCTGTATATTACATAATTTTTTAATTCCCCACTTATTTCTGATTCCAAATATGTATAAATGTTATATGTTTACTTTAGTCGTTTAGACAATATTTTATGTCAAAATATTGCGTATTACAAAATCAAGATTAGTATGAGGAAAACATGCTAGAAACTAAAAGCTTTATTAAGTTACAATTCATATAAATAATGATAATAATTTATAAAACAATATTATGGTTCTATATATCCACCACCACTGTCATAGCATTTTTGAATATTATCTCTCCATTTTCTTAAAGCGTTTGTAACAAAAACCAAATTTTTCCTTTTAAGTAGTAAAACTTCTTGTTCAATTTTATGACGAAGAATATTTATAGTTTCTGGTCTATCATAATAGATTTTATTTTTTAAATAGCCCCATAAAAATAGATCTAGAGGTGTTAGGTCTGGGCTATTTGCGGGCCACCTAATCGGGCCATTTCTACCAATCCACAGATAATAATGATTGTTTAAATATGTAACCACAGATCGAATGTTGTGTGGGGGTGCCCCGTCTTGTTGCCAAATTAGTTCTTGCCGATTTGGAATGTTTCGCAATTCATGCTCAATTTCATTTTCTAGAAAGTTCCTATATCGATCCCCATTAAGTGTTCCTTCAAATATAATAGGCCCCAAGATTCTGCCTCCCAATATTCCGCACCAAACATTTAATGACTGTCTGCCTTGAACCTTAACAACTTGATATTGGTGAGTATTTTCTGTTGACCAATACCGTTTGTTTTTCCTATTGAACATGCCAGATGTTGTGAATGAAGCCTCATCTGTGAATACGATTTTATTTGTCAAACCTGCATCCTCTCTCATAAGACGTAAAATTTCGGCGCAAAATTGATATCTTTGACGAATGTGGTCTTCCGTGAGACCTTGGACTGGCATAATTCTATATGGAAAGTAGTTATGCCTTATTAACACACTGTGAATTTTTTTCCAGGATTTTTGAAAATACGTTGCTGCTTTTGGTATAGAACTAAATGGATTTTCTAAAAATAAAATGGGGACTTTTAAAACTTTTGCAAACAATTAAAATCTCTTGAGATCACTTACCAACAAAAAATAACAATATATATAAATCATCTTCGCTTTCTGGTACAGTTCGTTTTTTTCGTTCAAGAGACTTGCGTTCCCGAAATTGTTTAACTATATTTCTTATTGTATTAATAGATGGCGTTTGTCTATTTGGAAATGAACGTCTATACTCTTGCCTAGTCATTTTAACGTTGTTGCGATTCGCATAATATAGTCGTATAACATCGAATTTTTCGTCTTTAGAGTAACCCATTATGACAAGACTATTCAACGTATGATAAATTATTTGTGACATAAGTAGGTTGCCATAAGCGATTAATAATAACCAAATTGTTTCTCAGGGCAATCTTGATTTTCGCATATGCGATATTTTGAAATGAAATATTGCCTAAACGACTAAAGTAAACATATAACATTTATACATATTTGGAATCAGAAATAAGTGGGGAATTAAAAAATTATGTAATATACAGGGTGTCCCATTTAAAGAAATCCACATTGGCATTATTAAACAAATTTACGATGTTTATTTGTTTTGTTCGATGACAAATTCTAACAGGTCATGAAAAATAATGCAACTTTGGTAATTTAATGTTTTTTCTAGTCCTTAAAATAAGAGCTCCAGGAGTGCTCCAAAATATACGGAAAAACCCTGTACATGGATGGAAAATTCGAGAATAACACGAGACTGTTTTATCAGATGTTTACTATTCACGGATTCCAAGATAGTCATTAGGACGTACCTTTGGTATTTTGTTTATTTCTCAACAAATTAACAAATACTTACAAGACTCTTTATTATACAAGGTGTTTCAAAATAAATGCGAAAAACTAAAGGGGGCGATTTCTTGTTTAAAATAAAGGGTAGTTTCATATATAAACGTTGGGTCAAAAGTCAACCATTATTATGATGGGGGTAGTCTATTTCAACCCCTTCCACACATTTTAAAAAAGTAAAAAAATATGCATAAAGTGTGTTTTCATAATAGTTATACTTCCACCGAAGTTCATTATTCTGTCGTTTCTCGTTTTTAAGATAAAGAATGAAAACATTATTTTACCGCCATCTTTGTACCGCCATACCTCCCTAATGGTTGACTTTTTACCCAACGTTTATATATTAAACTACCCTTTATTTTAAACAACCCTCTTAAGTTTTTCGCATTTGTTTTGAAACGCCCTGTATAAATTTTAAAGTGTCAAGAAATTTCTTTCGAGTTAAAACCAGAAAATATTATTATTGATTTTGAAAAAACGTATATAAGATATGGCCTACTGCTCACATAGGGGTTGCATATTTCACCTGTTTCGAGCTTGGTGCAAGAATTCTAAATTTAGGGTTATCCAGTAAACTCAAAGATAAAAGGCTGAAATTTGCACAAATGGTCACGTTATCCATTTGGTCTCGCATATCTAGATCCAAGCGAAGTTGGGGACGGTTATTCAATGGATTTTTTTGAAGAAATGCTTAACGACCAGCTTCTACTATAATTAAACTACTTATATAGACTATCGGGCACCTTTTCCTTCAACCGTATGGGCTAGAAAATCATCCTGATTCTATATTCTCAACAAATAAAAATGCTAGTGTAGAAAATTTAAAGACTAAAGTTAGGTAAAAATAAAGACATGAATGTCACGAAAGTGTATTAATTCTCTTTAATAAAGAAATAAAACAAGAGGAAATGACATTGGTGACGACTTTCAGAACAGATGAACAGTTCAAGAAGAACCGGAACAGGAATTATCAGGAGTTTATCAGCAGATTTTGTTTGACCTGACAAGTTTGGCACAAGAGAAAATCTCGAGAAAACATAATTCTTAAGCTCCAATAAACGAAAGGATGGAACTAGATATAAAAGGTACCTCAAGTAAATTTAGAGATAAGGAAGATTTATAGGGAAAATTGCTAAATAAGGACATATCCACCAGAATTCACAATACAAGAAATAAAGGACGCTAAAAAGATATGGATGCGACCTCCACAGGAAGAATCATTTCCAGAGGAGATAAGAATCTTAAAAATTGTAGATAATTGCGGAAAATAATCCAATTCTAAAAGACGAACTAATATTGGGGAGAAGAATTGATCTTGCAAATAAGTGCTGAAACTAGAAGACCAACTATACTCTATCTGAAACATGAACATACAAAATTGATTATTCAACATTATCATGAAGAATGTAGTCATCAAGGCGTAGAATTGATATTAAGTCAAATCAGACAAATTCATGGGGTTATTAATGGATACGCAATTGTTATGTAAAAAGTGCACAAACCTAAGAGCAAAAACTAAAATTTCCAAGGAATCAGGAGGGAAAATTGAGGAAAACGAAATTGTGAATACTTTAATGGTAAAATGAATATAATTCAAGTTTAACCCACCAGGCTCACGGGAGAAGCCTGGGAGAGGTTAATAGGTTAGTAAAAAAAGTCCTATCAAAAACCCTACATGACCAGTCTTTGAGAGATGATGTTTTGTTTACCCTTTTCGCTGAGGCAGACAAAATCGTAAATTATCGACCTCTGGTTATCTCAACAGATCCTCAAGATATGGAAGCATTAACGTCCAACCATTTCCTTACAAGACCAGATGGAAATGATGAATATTTTACAAATCTTAGCTCTGGTTGTCTAAAGAGATAATGGAAAAAATCACAACAGCAGTATTTCCTGACCCCGAAGGACGAATAAGAGTGGTGGCTGATGTGGAGACCTGTTCATCTATGTAGCGCAGACCGATTACTAAGTTATGTAAACTGGAATTCACGTTTATAAAGTCGGCTTCCACTTAACTAGGCGCATATGATCTCTGAATCAAATCAGTAGAATCAGAGGTTTCAAAAATGTTTCAAAATATAAAAACCAATATGGCGGTATATGGACAGCTAGCTGCTTTTCCATAAAATTGAATATTAAAAGGGGAACAATGAATTTGAAACTATCAGTCATAATAAAAATGACGGGTGACTGACCTCGTTCCAAAATTAATTTCTCAGGGGTGCGTTCGTATTGTTGCACATGCACGGTCGACACAATAATTTTATATTTAAAAAATTTAATAACTAAAATGATGGTAGAAACTTAGATAAACAATATACAGTAAAACCTCTGGCTAGCTACCACCATCGGGAATCAAATGTTGGTCGGTAAATAGAGGTGGTTGTTTAATGGAGAAAAATTAAAACATCAGAGCTGGTCTGCATTTTACATTGTATATAATTTTGAATGTTTTTGTGTACATTTATCTCAACTAAACTAATATATATATTATACCATTTGAAAATACCCAAGTTTCATCTAAAAAACTAGTTTTCTAAACTTTGATAATTTTCAACATATTTTTTCAAAAATTTGACTCGTTCACTTGCAATTCTTGGTAGTTCGCACAAACATCTTCTGTTGCAGTCCTTTCTATAACGAAACCCCAAGTTTTTTATTAGCGCTGACAATGACCTGAGACCTATTTCTAAAATACCTCGTTCCTTTAAAGCATCTTTCAAAACTGAAAACGTTATATCAACTTGTGATGCATAATATAAGTCGTATATAACATTCCTTACATCCATTTTTTTACCTTCCTGTAAAGTTTTACTCTTCGTTTTCCTTGATCGTCGTTGCGTTTTCTTCATTGCTATACTTCTACTACTTTCATGAACAATCCTCTGTATTGATCTTAAACTTAGTTTTAGTGCTTCCGAGACTTTCTATTTAATAGACTTGGAATTTAATAACTCGCCGGTTTCAGTAGCCTTCTCCTGTTCATTTTTAAAATAATCTATTAAATTGAGAACCATTTCTTTCGCCTGGGGATGCAAAAAACCTGCAAACCGATTTATATTCGTCATTATATGTCACAATTATTTTTAATAAATGACACATTTGTCAAAACTAGGGAGCTTATTCACGACATACATAATACGGGAGTGTTCTTTAACACATTTTGATAATTACTGAAAATGTGCTTCTTTCTCCGATTCATGAATAACCAATAAGTTTATCGCGCTTATATTACGGATATCTTTATAATGCCGTTTTAACCTTGGTTTAAGCAAGACAACCCTATATATATATAAGTTTCTCTATAATAAATTCATAACGCGCCTAGTTAAATGGAAGCCGACTTTAGAAATACTACTCCATTTATAAAATAAAACTAATTGGAAGCGTCGTTTAATTGGCGAGAAAGTAAAAAAAAACCAAAACAGGGGTGATATTATTAAAGTGGCCCCTTCGGGCAACCCCGGTCTTGTTTGCCTATTGGATTTTCAGTATTTGAACTAAAAAACGAACGTTAGTTCTTAATATTAATAAGATTTTTTTTCAGATAATTGTTTATGGAAGAAATAAAGAGAACTTGGATATAATAATATTATCTTTATAATCTAGGAATGAGAGAAAAACAATTTGAAGAACTTAGGCAGAAAATTTCGAAAAATATTAAATTTTTATTACTGTTCAGGTTACTCAATTCAGCTCTAAAACAATGATAATTTCTGAAGAGGTGTTGATTAGTTTACGCTTTCATCATTGTTAAGATTTGATAATTTCTTCTAATAAATATTTGCATTTGGTGATTTATAAAAATCTCCATGTACATTGTACATTTATTCAATTCATCGTTTGCGATCTTGAAATCCACGCGTGCATAAAATCCGACTCGACGGCTAAATCGAAACTCGTTACCTTCGTTCTTCGCTTACAGCTTATATGTATGTATATTACTTGACACAGGTAGTTTATGTGAGTGGTCAAAGAAGAATTCGAATCCCCATTGGTTGAGTCCGCGAGTTATGATGAAGTTAGATTGGCTCTACCTCGTTCGGGTCCCGCCTCTGTCTACCTTTGTTTGTCTCCTTCAAAAGCTGCTTTATTACCTTACCTTGCGGGTATTTTACAGAAGCCGGTAATATTCTATATCCCCTGTGTGTGCTGGGTTTCTTAATAAATACATTGGCATTAAATATAGATCTGAAACAGCGGCTTTTAGCAATCAACTAGTCCTTAGTCGGATATGTTTGTATTTAGAAGTCAAAACCAGTTGTTGATTGTAAACATGGCTGTGGACAAGTTATTTTATATACCGGTATTGAACAAATGGATGCATGTTTTTTTGCTAGTTAGTTAGCTGATGTAGGTAAATAGCAACTGTTACAGTTCCAAGTTTATTGAAATTGCAATTCATGTGGTTCTTGTAGAAGTATTTAATCGGACCTAATGAACAAACAATATAAAGAAGTTCACTCATAATTAAGTTTTTATTTATGATAGAGAGCTTAGTATGGGATTTATTTATTTATTTATTCAATAACTGGAGACACACACAGGCCTATAGCCTAGAATCAGTATCGACGGTATAATATAAATATGATAGAAACGTATCACATGATCAATAACATGTATCAATAAAAAGAACACAATAATATAAAACATACTAAGTAATGATACTAATTCAAACAATAAAGCAAAATAAAGGCAAAATCACAGAACTATAAATTAAGAAAAGTAGGTACGTACTTCTCAATATTTTTTAGGCTTATGCAAGATAAAAGGAATATGCATATTAGAGGGGAATTTTGTGAGCAACTTGTATTTCTGAATGGTCGATGAAACAGCTCATAATGCTTAGCATTAGTAGTAGATGGTGTTCTTAAATACTTTACTGTAGTTGAGTTAACAATGGATTAAATATGTGCATCAAAAATTAATTTTGAATCAAATAGTACATCGAGATCTCGAATTGTGTTAACCTTTTTTTAAATTTTCACGATTAAGTTGATAGTTTCTATAGTATAGTCTATAGTATTACAATAATTAGTGTATTAAGATCACTGTGTAAGTTATAACAGTCATCTATAGTCTGAATTTTGTTAAAATTTTTCATATCGTCTGCATACAGAAGAAATCTACAGTGGTGGAAGCAAGAGACAATATTGTTTATGTAAATTATGAAAAGTGGCCCCAAGTGAGACCACTGAGGGACTCCAGAGGTCGCTATATATGGATTTAAATTAAAACCCTGAATCGTAACAAATTGAGACCTGTTTTTTAGACAGGATTCCACCCTCCTCAGAATGCTACCCACCACACGACAGACGAGGTAGGAGAATATTATGACTAACTAGGCTTTACTGAAGTCGGTGTACAACAGCATCCACAAGAGAAAAAGTTCATATGAACATGTGTCCGGAATTGCCCCGTTTTTGATATACAGGGTGTTAAAGTTTAAAAATAAAACGGTTTTTTATAATTCTTTTAAATATCCTTTTCCTGATCCCATTGAAATTTGGTACCGTTATTCATAATGATAAGGGGCTTAATTAGCCCTAACTCATAATACAACTTTTTTGTCCTTTGAATTGTTTTCGTATCTTGCTTCGTTTTCGAGAGAAAAGATAAGACAGACTGCAGCGACTTATTAAACAATAAAGTAATTGGGGTGCTAAGAGATAACGCGCAATTTTTTATCATTATTGAGGGTATCATGTCTGGCCCTGCACCTTTTCTGATGTCCACCTCTTGTAAACTAGATTCAACCTCGTCTATAGTTGTCTTTAGATTGCTAAGATTATCATAGTTCTGTGTCTCGTCACCTACTCTTATCTACAGATCGCTCACCCACAAATACACTCATGAAAAAGCTGGCAAAAAGACCAGAAGCATCCCTCCCTCCCCTGGAAACCACCTCCCCAAAATTGAGATTGGAAGTTATGTTAGTTTCCAAGAAATGTATATAATTTTAAAAATATCTAAAATAATGAGGATACTTCTTATTTTTAATATATTTAGGTGTAACTTCATTAATAATATTGAAAGTATAGGAATAGTAAATAAAAGAGAAAACAAAGAAAATTGTTTTTTGGATCAGAAACCTCTATTCGATTTAAACCAAAGCTTATTCTTCTAGAGCTGTTAGAAGTACTAAAACCTGGTGTCGATAATTAAAGGTGGCCTCTTAAATTTAAATGAGTTATCTTCACAGCCTAATTAAAATATTTAATAGTTCAGCATTATCTTAATTTCACGGTGTCAACGCTCACTATAGTTATGACTATGGTTTATTTTTTAATCGCGTCCTAAACTACCATAGAAACATAAAATTTGCCTAATTAATGAAGAGTCTTTTTTCATTAAAAAATACCGACCCTGCTCGCTTACTGATACCAGACCAGAATCTTATGAACGACCCAAGCATACCTTTGAAAAGCATACAGTTTTCTCCTAAACTTTTTTTAATTACATCCTTGATGTAAGTACGGATTTACGACTTCCATTGCCATTATTGAGTTCATTACATCGTTTTAACTAGTAAACATCTCCAGGCGTCTTTAAGTTAAAAAAATAGTATTCATTAAGTTAAGTTATCAAATAAGTTGTCATACATAATGCATCTCTATAACCTTCAAACAAATCCTTTTTTATATCGCCTTGTATAATTTACTTTAATTTGAATATACAGTAGAGTCTCGATGTAGTGAACTACTGCGAAATATTGAAAGAAACAAATGTATGCGTTTTGGGGAAGCCCCTAAACTATCTTTGCGACGTCGTTAATTTCTGGAATTAATTGAACGACGGCTTTCTCGGAAACTTTGAATTGTTTGGAGTACGACGTTATTGATTTTACGTTTTTTATTTGTATCTGTGCAACTTCGCTATACCGAGGTTTTATTTGTTGGCTATTTAGAGGTTGATGTTAATATTTGTGTGTTCACTGGAGTGGATAGTTCATTATATAGCGAGAATCTACTATGTATAAATATATATTTTAAGATACACTTGCATTTAAATAACATTACGTGTCTGTGAACTTCCGCAAATATTGAGTCAGTAAAGAAAAAAAGAAACTTAACTAATAAGTCCTAGAAAACGATATGAATAAATAATTATAGGCGTAGTTATTTTTGACATTATTTTGGCATTTTACTGTCTAGCTGTGCCCTAAGAATTATAATAATGGACATTGTAAGAAACGCTTAGCAAAAATGCAGTATTGTGGCGGGGTAAAGTCAAGATTAACAACATACTTAAGGACAGTTTATGACGTATCCAATATAAGCACCCAGTGGGTAAAAGTGACAAGACTATATTTAAACGTATTTTCCATGCTATTGGTTAAATTTATTAAGTACAATCCAATGTGATCATATACTGTATATAATATGTCTGACACAATTAATTATTTTGTAGTCTCTCTCTAATCTAACTAATTTTTTATCATCAAGAGTTGTGTTGAGGTCGGCAATGACAGAGTTATGATCTTTTTCGGGACAAAACAATATTAGTTCAGTCTTTTGTGAATTAAGCCTGAGATTATAACACTAAGAATTTACTTATTTGCTCCAAGCTTTGATTTATGTTGGTAATGTCGGTATCATTAGGTTTAAAACTAAAGTAAACCTGAGCATCGTCGGCATATGAGTAAATATATACATTGCTTACCTGTCTATACAAGTCCATGATATAGATCAGAAACATAAGCGGGCTTAAGATTGAGCCTTGTGGTATTTCTGAGCTGACCAACTGAAATCCCGTCATACCATTACCAACTCTAACACTCTGAGATCGATTATTTAGGTGTGTGTCAAAAGATCGAAGTGGAATTTCATTCGGACCGAAATATTTCAACTTAGGATCAACAATAATTCACGATTCACAAAATCGAACGCTTGTGACAGATTCGACAAGACAAAAATGTAATGGTAGTTTCTTAAGTCAACTCAAAAGAGCGTTTACTTCTGTTCGTTATCGTTGTTTCTGTTCGAATTCATCTAGGAGTTTTTTTTTTATTTCTTATTAATTTTTGCTTGTGATCTAATGTGTGAGGTCGTTATACGTAGGCATATTGTCAGATACGTCCGTTCGATTGTAATATTTTGTGATTAGTTTTGTACGATGTTTTTCTAGTGTCTCAAGCCTCATGTCATTATTTTCTTTTGAATCCCGTAAAACGTGTTGAAACTATTAAAAAATAAAACGTCTAGAAACATTTGACATTACCATACTAATTAATAGTGGTGGTTTTATTAAGGTATGTATCAGAGCCCTATTTAATTTTGAAGAATTACACGAAGAGTTTCTTCCAAATAACTTTTAAAAAATTTGGTGTGTGAGTCTATCATATAAGGACCTCCAAGTAGTTTAATACAATTAGGATGTAAAATTAATAGGGTAGCAAAATTTACAAGGGATTTCCTATGGATAAAAAAAATAATATTTATTTTCGTTTAAGATACCTACTACAACACAAGAAAGAATTCGAAACAACGATGCGGCCATGGAGATTTAATCAAAATGATCAAGTATTTTAACGTTATTTAAATAAATGCGAAAATAGTGCGAGAAAACCTTTGCTTCGTTATCAAGAAGCCAACCATAAAATCCCGTAAACATAAACGCATTAAGGTTCGCGACGACAAAAAAGCAGAGTGATGATAGTGGTCAGCAGAAGGACAAGGGAACCAATATGTAACATGGAAGATATGGTTCTTGTAGCTCGTAATTTGCACTGTGGTAGACGGGAGACGCGGTGGTCAGGATCGCATATCGGTACCATTGCACCTCCGTATTTTAATTTTAATTAAACAGAATTGATCATTAACTGGAGTTGGCTGGCGAGTGCGAATGTATTGATCAGGTTATGGGATCGCCTTGAACCGAGACCGGTGCCACCCATTACAAGCTCAATATATACAACTGACGTGCTTGTATGTACCTACATACATCAGGTGCGTTGGCATAGTATTATTCCATTTTAATGATAAAATGATGAAATGCATATAACATTAAAATACGAGTAGTTTTCAAATTAAAGCTTCTGAGTAAGTAGGTACTGAGGCTGTTTTAAGAGAGACCGCGGTTGCTCTTTCAATATTACAATTCTTTGTCAATCTTTGTATAAATATCTTGGAGCAAGTAAAACTATTTTCTCAGTGTATCAGCGGAACTTGACATATAGGTTCAATACTGAATCTTCAAATTGGTAACTTGTTGAGGTAGGGGTGGTAGACAGCAGCAGGGAAGTATTTATTTTTAACTATTTGGTGGTCCTTCTCGGTCAATTTGTTGTGTGGGAGGGGAGACTGGGCAGGAGTGAGCCACTCTCTCGGTGGTCTATATGATTTGAGTGGATGTGTGATGAAATGTCGCAGAGGGCGTCCAGGTCCCGATTAATTAAACGACATGAAGCAGTTATTTCGTTAGAAAAAAAGGAAAAATATATTTGTGTGTCGTCCGCATAGAAATGAGATGAGCAATGCATAAGTACTGTATAAAATTGTGAAGTGTATAGTGTAAATAGTAGTGGTCCTAGAACGGAGCCCTGTGGTACACCACTAGGAACAAGTGCAAAATCTGACAATTAATTCTTTACAAATTTTTACAGCTTGAAATTTGTCCGCCAAGTAACTAGCCACAAAATTGGTTGCATGGACTGAACACCCCAAAAAGCCTAGCAAAACTTTGAATAGTCCAGGAGTACTAAGACAGTTAGTTTATTTTGATCGTTTTCAGCAAGTATGTCATCGGTAACCTTTGCTAGGGCTGTGACGCAGCTGTGGTCGTAACGAAATCCTGAGTGATGTTCCGGAACTATATTTATATTATCAGTAAACCTTCTTACTTGGCCCTCCACGATCTTTTCCAATGACTTAGAGAGAACGCAAGTAGTGTCGTAATGGGAAGAAGCACAACCCCCCTCCACTTTTTATGACCTTGACCTTGACCTAACCCGAATGACCTTGGATGACCTTGATCTAACCCGGATGACCTTGACCTTGGATGACCTTGAGCTAACCCGAATGACCTTGGATGACCTTGACCTAACCCGAATGACCTTGGATGACCTTGACCGAACCCGAACGCCCTTGACCTTGGATGACCTTGACCGTCCCCGAATGACCTTGGATGACCTTGACCGAACCCGAACGCCCTTGACCTTGGATGACCTTGACCGAACCCGAACGCCCTTGACCTTGGATGACCTTGACCGAACCCGAACACCCTGGACCTTGGATGACCTTGACCGAACCCGAACGCCCTTGACCTTGGATGACCTTGACCAAACCCGAACGCCCTTGACCTTGGATGACCTTGACCGAACCCGAATGACCTTGACTAATCCGAATTTGACCTTGAGTAACCCGGGCTTCACCTTGAGCAACTCGACCTTGAACTTGACCTTCAACTTGGCTTTGATCTTGACCTTGAACTTGACCTTAGCATAACCCCCCACCATTATAACGTCGGCTTTATAAACCATTTCAAGTAATTTGATTTTTAGTGTAAGTCACGAGTTTTAGTGAATAACAAGTGAACAACAATAATAATTGATTACAATGAATTACGTGTGTGAAAACTGTGGAACGGCATTTACTCGTAGCTATAGTATGGAACGGCATAAAAGAGAATCGTGTGTATCAAGATTTAATAATGAAGATTGGGGTAAGCGACGTAGAGTTGATGGTGCTGCATCAACGTCGACTATGCAAACTTGCACCTTATGTAACGTAAATGTGCCACACAATCAAATGTTTGCGCATCAGAGAACATTACAGCATAAAGAAAAGTCCTGTGTGACGGTGTCCCACGGTGTTCAAGTTATACAAGGCGCATTTAAAAATAGGCTTATATCTTATCGTATAAATAGTGATGGTGAACATGTAGACTACACATTATTTTTCGAAGAAATTAAACCCCGAGTGTTGGCTTTGATGAGTGAAATATTACGTGTCCAAAAGTCCTTAAAAATAAACATGGTTGTTGTTGGTCGATACTTTCTACCATCGCAGGAAACATTTAGTGAAAAGTCATTTAATACCTCCAATGAAATAGTTGTAATAGGGAGCGACTTGGATGATGTTTACCAATCATTTGTGGAGGCAATGAAAGCTCAGTCAACCGAATTTCAGGAGAAAGATTCAGGTATTTAAGAATTATTAGAAAATGAACAGATTAAATAAATATTGTTTTTGACATTTGAATGGTTAAAGTGCTCTAAAGTAATTAATTCCATTTTTATTTGCAGGTTGGGCTCTGGAGAAAATACTTCATCTAGAAGTGAATATTAACAAGTATTCACCTCTGGGTGGTTCATCATATATACCGTTGCCGCAATGCATCAACGCCAAAAAAGCTGTGGTGAATGTAATCAATCAGGACGAATGCTGTTTTGCTTGGGCCATTACATCAGCATTATTTCCTGCAGCCATGGCTTCGACACAACTCACATCGTACCCCCACTACTCAACAGTCATAAATGTAACAGGTATGGATTTTCCAGTAAAATTGAGCGGTATCACAAAATTTGAAGAGATGAATAATATTTCAGTTAATGTATACGGTTTGGAGAGTAGTTTTGAAGATAATAAATTAAAATATGAGGTGGTCGGACCACTAAGATATGCTACAAGGAAGCTACAGAAGCACGTAAATTTGCTTATGGTTACGAAAGATTGTAATATTAAAGGCCGCAGTAATAAACATATTTGTGACGAAAGCTGCTCAACAAGTCATTATTGTTGGATAATTGATTTATCTCGTCTAGTATCCAGCCAAATTTCACGGCATCATGATAGACTATATTTTTGTGACGGTTGTCTTATATATTTTCGTTCACCAACAGCTTTAATAATGCATCAAAAAAATGATTGTAAACACATCTATTCATTGACACCGTCAACGGATCTAAAAATTGATAAATTTGGAAAGAGCATACCGGAAAATATGTTAAAATTTGAAGGTATAGAAAAGCAAATGCGAGTTCCTTTTGTCGTTTATGCGGATTTTGAATCCGTTTTAAAACCAGTCGAAACTGTCGAGCCCAATCCCACAAGTTCTTATACCATAAATAATTTCAAGCACGAACCATACTCTTTTGCATATCTGATAAAATGTTCTTTCGACGATTCAATTTCCAAGTTTGAGCTATATCGCGGAAAAGATGCTGGTAAAGTTTTTGTAGATTCCATAGAAACCGATTTAAGATATCTTTACAATACCTATTTAAAGGATATAAAGCCAATGAACCCATTAACACTTAGTGAAAAAACAGAGTTTGAAAATGCCACACTATGTGGTATATGTGAACAACCTTTTGAGGAAAGTGATATAAAAGTAAAGGATCATTGTCACATAACTGGTAGAAAAAGGTATGGTGCCGCACATTCAATTTGTAACCTAAATTATAAAGTACCTACTTTTGTACCAATCATATTTCATAATTTAAGCGGCTACGACAGCCATATGTTTATAAAAGAATTATGCAGATATGGTGACAAAATTGACGTTATAGCTCAAAGCAAGGAAAAGTATATATCATTTACAAAGAACATTTACATGCACGATTATGTAGATCAGAAAACTGGTGAAACAAAGAGAAAAAATTTAAAGCTTCGATTCATCGACAGCTTTAAGTTTCTATCAACATCACTGGAAAACTTGGGTAATGGTTTAAGTGTTAACGATTTTAAGGAAACACGTAAACATTTTGCTGACGTGCGTGAATTTAATTTGATGCGTCAAAAGGGTGTTTTTCCGTACAATTTTATCGATTCAATTGAAAAAATGAATTTTGCAACTCTTCCAACTAAAAATCAGTTTTATGACACATTACGAGAAGAGCACATAAGTGATGAATGTTATCAGAGAGCCAAGGAAGTGTGGAATTTATTTGGGTGTAAGAATTTAGGGGATTACTCTGATTTATATATAAAATCAGACGTTTTATTATTAGCAGATGTTTTCGAACAGTTTCGCGATACTTGTTTGCAAGTTTATAAATTGGACCCCGCACAGTATTTTACCCTACCAAGTTTATCTTTTGATTGCATGTTGCGCATGACCCAGGTAAAGTTAGAGCTTTTAACAGACATTGATATAATTCACTTTTTTAAAAAAGGTATTCGCGGCGGGATAAGTCAGTGTACTGAAAGGAAGCACATCGCAAATAATTCCTATTTACCCAACTACGATCCCTCAGAACCTTCTTCATTTATATCATATTTAGATGCAACAAACCTATACGGTCATAGTATGTCCCAAGCATTGCCCTTTGGTGGTTTTCGATGGCTATCAGAACGTGAAATTTTAGATTTAAATATTATGAATGTGGGTGATGAAAGTCCGCACGGATACGTTCTGGAAGTAGACGTGCATTATCCGGAAGAATTGCATGACTTACATTCTGATCTTCCTTTCTTAGTGGAAAATATAATGCCACCTACAGAGGAGGCAAAGTTGTCCAAATTGATTCCCAATCTTAAAGATAAAAAGAGGTATATTGTTCATTATAGAACTTTAAAACAAGCCATCGATAACGGTCTAATGGTAATGCGGACTCATAGAATTTTAAAATTTGATCAGTCAAAGTGGTTAAAGAAATATATCGATTTTAATACGGATTTGCGTAACAAGTCAACAACAAAATTTGGTAAGGATCTGTTTAAATTGATAATAAATGCTATTTTTGGAAAAACTATGGAAAACGTTGAAAATCGTAAAGATATAAAATTAATAACACAATGGGAAAATGGTGTAGGTAAAGTTGGGGCAAGAGCATTAATTGCTCGTCCCAATTTTAATAGTAGATCCATATTTACAAAAGATTTTGTCGCGATCCACATGGATAAATTAAAAATTATTTATAATAAACCTATATATATTGGTTTTTCCATATTGGATATCTCGAAAACAGTAATTTATGATTTTTTCTATAACTTTATTAAAAAGAAGTTTGGCAGTAATGCTTCCTTACTTTACACGGACACGGATTCTTTGATATTAAAAGTGTTCACCGATGATTTTTATCGAGTAATTGCAGAGAACCCAGATAAATTCGACACCTCAAATTATCCCGAAAATAATAAATTTAATGTAATTAAGAGAAAATCAGTGTTGGGTAGAATGAAGGATGAATTTCCATGTGATCCGATAATCGGTTTTTTTGGAACTGGGGCAAAAGCTTACTACGTAAAATCATTGAACAACGAATTAAAAAAAGCCAAAGGGATAAAAAAATCAGTTATCGAGAAGGAGCTTCATTTGGACGATTACCGAAAAATCGTTGAAAACGGCGGTTTAATATTTAGGAAGATGAAAACTTTTCGAAGTGAATTACACGATATTTACACACAAGTTATTAATAAAATTGCTCTTAGTCATTATGACGACAAGCGTTTCATAATTCCATCAACCACAAAAACTTTACCTTGGGGACATAAAGATATAGAGTTTTATAGTGCGGACCCTGAAGAAAATTTAGCAAATTTACTGAAAGTAATTCAATATTTTGTATAGCTTTGTGATAGAACGCTCCACTGGCAAATCCATATTTAGTAGAACTTTAAGTTAAAAAAATAGTGATCATAACATAGGAATGTGTAGGACAGTTTGTAGCATAAGTTGTTTATTTGCCCTTGGCAAGTAGTAGTGAGGTCGAAAAGGGCGCACGAAGGTGCCCTTGTCGGTTAGAGTCGAGAAGCGGGAATTGAGAAGTGGGGGGGTGGTCTTGATGTGTATAAAGACAGTCGACCCAAGAGCAGCAGATCAGTTCACAGTTGTTGTACGACTTGTGTGTGTATTACTGTCTTAGTAGTGTTAAAAAAAAAAACAAAGTTGAAAAAATGGAGAGCGACTTATTGTCAGAATTTAGCTTCGGAAGTGCGGCTGAAGAAGCAATGTTGGAGGGATTTGACCCTTCGTCCCTCTTAACACCGCATACCATCGCCGAATGGGCCATGGACCAGAGCGAACGGACGGAACAAGGTCGTGTAGAGGACGAGGCCTGCAACAATATGTTGGCCGAAATTTCTACTCGACAACATCTGGAGCAGCGGGACCAGAACGTCGTCGTTTTAAGCGATGTTGTTGTGAAAAAGGCGAGCCCAGTAGCAGGTGGAAGCAAATTAGAGAAGTTGCTGAAAATGCCAGGACCACGGAGCTTGTCGCTACAGAAAAAGAAGCCCACCGACTTGCCAGTAGTGGCGACAGCAGCAACGGCGTCCGGACATTCTGGCCAGTCTTTTAAGAGGCCCAAATCTCCTAGTGTAGGGCTGAGGCCATTGAAGAAGCGGCGCGTAGAGGAGACAACAACGACGGAGAGCGAACCTCAATGGCTGCGTGAGTTCTCGCCCAGCCAAAGAGAGGCAGTGGCTGCTGCGTTTAGCATTAGACAATCTATAGTTAGGGACATGAAAGACAGTGTAAGTGAAGTGAAGGAGTGCGAGAGACAAATTTTAGAATTAAGGAAAAGGATGGAGGCGGCACAGGAAAAGATAGCAAAGTGTAAGCAGCGGCTTAAACACTTTTGCCACTTTTCTTATGCCGCGGATATGTAAGATATGGATAAGTTAGTTGTAGGTGTTTATGTTAGATTTTAAGTCTTAGATATTAGGAATGTAAAAATTGTACACATTATACCATTAAAAAAGATTTGCTGTGTTAGATATTAGCAATGTAAAAATTGTACATATTATATTATACAAGTTATAACAATAAAAGTTATAATATTACATTATATAATTTGTTTTATTTTACTGAACTTCAGTAACAATAAAAAACACTAGGGAACAAAAAAGTATTAAATTTAGGCATTTCCCATAACTTTAGAGCTAAAAAGTATTAAACTTAAATTACTGGGCGTAGTCTAAGCTACACAGTACCATTTTTTAAAGTGTAAAAAGTTAAAAATTAAAAATTTGGTATCATCCCCTAATAGCCGGTACTACCCTGAGGAAAATAATAATATGAATTTGGTATTTTATGGACAAACTATGCAATTAAGCGTAAAAAGTGTAGGACCAAAAATGAAGAGCACAACTTGTTATATCAGAATTAGATTAAAAAATAATGGAAAAAATTAAAGAAAATAGGGAAACAGCAAATATAGTACCATTTTTTTAATTTTTCTAAGAGAGGGCGACTTTGGCTGTAATTTATGAAAAAACAGTAAAAAATATCGCAAATAGTTACTGGACAAAGTGATAGAGGCAAGTTTCCTTAATATAAATCGAATTTTTAAAATCGAAAAAGAACCATTTTAAAAAAGTAGTACCATCATTGTTATAAACAATTTTAATTTTTTTAAGGCATTTCCTTTCATTTTAGCGACATGAAGTATAGAACTAAAAATGTTTAGCTTAGCGTAAAGTGCAAGTTCTCATTTTTAAATTTCATTTATTGCATTAGATAATCCAGGTAGTACCATCATTGTTATAAACAATTTTAATTTTTTAAGGCATTTCCCTTCATTTTAGCGACATGAAGTATAGAACTAAAAATGTTTAGCTTAGCGTAAAGTGCAAGTCCTCATATTTAAATTTCATTAATTGCATTAAATAATCCAGGTAGTACCATCATTGTTATAAACAATTTTAATTTTTTAAGGCATTTCCCTTCATTTTAGCGACATGAAGTATAGAACTAAAAATGTTTAGCTTAGCGTAAAGTGCAAGTTCTCATTTTTAAATTTCATTTATTGCATTAGATAATCCAGGTAGTACCATCATTGTTATAAACAATTTTAATTTTTTTAAGGCATTTCCCTTCATTTTAGCGACATGAAGTATAGAACTAAAAATTTTTGGCCTGTCTTAAAGTACAAGTTCCCATTTTTTTAAATTTTATTTAGAGAATAAAAATTTTTCGTAGGATTCATATGGAAAATAAACCCTTATTTTTAGGGTGCATGGTACCGCCCCTATTAATAATTGCAATTTGTAGGAAAACTATAGATTTTAGTGAAAAAATGTATTTGGGAATTTTATAGAGAGAATTTTTGTGTTGATGAATCCAATTTTCAAATTAAAAAAATATTGAGCTTTAAAAACGGGGTTTTCAGCCAACCCTGTTTTTTGTAACTTTGACGTCTTATAGCGTCGAGACGGATAGAAATAGAATAAAACGCGCGAACACGGGTCAAATATTTTTTAAAGCATGACTGGAAAAAAAAAGTTTTTTCGGGAAAAACGTGAAAATTTCGGAAAATTGCAAGAAAGTTTAGAATTTGTTTCGAGGCATTCAGATCTTTTTATTGACATACAGGACTTTCAATGTTCTTTTGCATTTTTCCCAAAAGAATTAGCCATTTACGATGGCGTTCGAATATCAAATTATTTATTTAAAGCTCCTTTTCATAAAAATATGTTGTCTGTTGATGAGCTTAAGACTGTCAAATATGCCGAAGATTACCATGGACTGAAGTGGGATTCCGGAAATTTGGAACTCTGCGAAATTAATAATATATTGAAACATGTGTTGGATTTGTATCAAATACCCAGGATCTACGTAAAAGGAACACAGAAAGCAAATTTTCTTAAAAAGTTTATAAGTGAAAAAATTATCATCAATATTCCCTGTGAGCGACAACCGAAACTAAGTACATTTAAGAAGATTCCCGAGTGTTTTTTCCATAAAAGTGCCCAGGCCTGGCACTGCGCTGCATCCAACGTAAAATTATTATACAATTATAAAAACTGCTACTAATAAAAAATATATGATTATTTACTTGGTTTTTTTTTTTATTATTCGTTAGTAATAAATACACTTTCTCTAGCTAGCTAGCCAGCATTAATTTGCACCTAATTGTGATATAAAAATATAAATCATAATAAATTCCTAAATTTATTCAATAAAGAACTAGACTGCTCGAAAAAATAAAAGTCTGTATAAAACATATTATGTTTTCACATGTTACCAAACTTATACACTTAGCATGTAAATATCATATTTTTTAAACACAATATTGCACACAAATAAGTGACAACTAAACTACGATCAAAGTCTTTTTTTGGTCCCTTTCGGGACCGAGGTAGGTGTGGAGGTTGGGGGTGTATCGATACTACTTGATATGTAACAATGGTTAAGTGAAGACTTAACTACTGTTACATACCAAGCAGCTCTCCGTCTCCATTATGATGAAGACAGGTTTACTGCAAAGCTTACATATGGTTGATGGCGGTTGCTGCTGCGCCTCCTCATTACTCCACGAGACATGTCGGATGATTCTTTCGGGGCTATAGTCCCGAACACGATACCACGAATCCCAGCATTTCACACATGCCACAGCGTCTCTGTCACCATAATAGTAGGAATACACCCAGCAACGCCCTTCAAAGTCGCGTTCAATTCCTTCATCAGCCATCGTAATGGTTGAAAGATTGAACCAAGTATGAGCTACATCAGTATTGTCATCGTTTTTATAGTAAAATTTCGTAGTGGGAATGGTAGTGGGGGTAAAATCAGTGTTGTAAACGACTTAACTATAAGTTTTGAGAGAAACAGAGGCACCATATGACAACGTCTCAGTTTCTGTACACCAGCCAAAGACCAATCTTTCATTGTGTACTAATATTCCGATCAACGAAATTGACATTTAACAGCTAACTACGCTCAAGTCTTTATGTGGCCCTCCGAAGAGGACCTGGGGAAGGGGGTTGGGGTGGGTCAGGGTTCGGGCGGTCGCATAGGAAAGAGAATAGGACTTATCGTAGTCCTTCTACGGAGTGGTTGAGTCCGCAGGACCGGCATCCATATCATCTTCAAAATCCCACCAAGATGTGGAATCGGCTGAACCGCTAAAGTCATCGCTGACTTCTACCGGTCCCGCATCCGATGTGGAGTCTGCCGGTCCAGTGGTCTCAACATTTGCAACTCGCCTCGATGGTGGTGGTATGTTGGGTCGAGCAACAATTTCAGTCTCATCGCTAAACAGCGACGAGCCACGGCTTGCAGGTCCTTCTTGGGGTCGAGGAACATATTCAGTCTCATCGCTAAACAGCGACGAGCCACGGCTTGCAGGTCTTTCTTGGGCCATGTCCAAGATGTATATGAATTAATTGTGAAGCTGAACTAGTATTTATATGCTAACATTGTAGTGGGGGATAATAATATTTGAATGTTCTGTCATCGTTTATATAGTAAGATTTCGGAGTGAGAATGAGGGTTAAATCGGCGCTGTAAATGTCGTGCTAACTATGAGTTTTGAGAGAAACAGAGGCCCCATATGACAACGCCTCTGTTTGTGTACACCAGCCAAAGACCAATCTTTCATTGTGTACTCCAGCTCTAGCATTTAAGCAAACCATCCCCACTTCATGTTAAAATGAACATCGTTTGCATAAACGTTGTTATAAGCTCTCCCAACTTGTCTTACTTGTAATAAAATTTACCTTCTATTACAAATAAGACAAACCCTTTGAGGTGTTATCAAAAACAACCTCGCATCACAAACGAAGCACTTCTCGTGGTTTCGTAAGTTCCTACCGATCCTATGCGTCGAATGTGTTTGGTAGTGGATATCCTCAGGTGTTCCATGACGAGCCGTGGCATAGCACGCCAAACACAACAAGTGATAACCACCAACACGCACATAGGACAACATGCGGCAGTAAACTTCACCCAGATGTTGGGCTGGAATATTAACATTCCGATTAACAAAGTTTATTCTTCGTTCCAATGGGATATTATTATTATTCTGCCCCTCATCACTAGCGAAACCTTCATCATCAGAGCTTGTTGCCATCGTGATGCTTGAGTTAGAAATAAAATAAACTTTGAAAGTTGTGCTGCTTTTATCTCATTATCCCCACCTACTTTTACAAATATGCTAGCTATTTTGTGTGTTATGGCGTGTGTCTGTGTGCTTGCCCAATGGTATTATAAAATAAAACCATAGAAATACTAAATATCTAAGTTTATTATTATAATTATTATTATTATTATTATAAAGTTATAAAAAGAAACTACAAAACTTAGATTAAAATATAGATTTGTTAGTAACTGAACCGTTTAAGATATTATAACTTAAGAATGAGTCGTGAATAACCAACGCATAAACTTTAGTGTCTTTGGGAAATTTACTGGTTCGTGTTTCAAACTCCAATTTCACATCCACGGTGGACGATTTGATAGCTTCTGGCTGATGACTGCAATCAACGATGAAAATGGGGTTGTCAGGATAATCGACGAAATTTAACATTGGGTCGACCATTTCTCGTCCGTAGTAGCTACTTTGGAAATTCGCATAGGTATAGTAAGCTGTCGCATATAATTTTTTTCCAAATTCTAAATTCCACCGTTCATATGGGTAAACAGTAGAATTAAGGTATACTCGAAGGTCACTTATATTGGCTGCAGTAAACTGAGTGGCATCTTTGGCTTTATTATCGCAATAAGTACTATTCTGAAACCCAATAATCAAATATCTCGGTTTTTCAAGACTCGTGCTAGTCCTTAAAGCCCACACGTCTGATGATGTTTGTCGTAAAGCAGGTAGTTCGTAAAGATCCCATTTACGATATGCCATTGGAATATTTGCGCTATTTACGCCTTTATTCATGCGAGACATTATCTTTAGCTTTTGACGATCATCTGGAATTATATGACGAATTTTCCATTCGATTTTATCAATACCAATGTCTGCTTCCACTTCGCCGACATAACAATTGGTAAAATTTCGAGCGATAATTAAAATAAGCTCTTGCTTAACATTAAAAATTCCTTTCGTATAATCCTCTGCAAAACCCATAAGATACTTTAGCGGGAGCTTTCCGGAAAATACATGGCTTGTGGCATCAACAAGAGCTTGATTATTTTCATTTAGACCCCATCCACAAACCATTAGAGAATTGTTTTGTAAGGCGCCGAAGGATGCCATCGTTTTCAGTGTTGTAGTAATACCTGGTTTTCGGACAACTGCGACTTGTTCACCGCCCATTTCATACCGAATTTCGTCGAAAAGAAATGCTATAGCATTATTAGATAAATAACATTTCTTTGTTGCATCTTTAGGTGTGAACTTTCCTTCGATGTATATGTAACTTTCGGAAACATCCAAGATTATGTCTTGAAAGTGCACAGGAATACGAATTTCATCAGAGTTCTTAAAGGTTGGTGAACCATATGGTTTATAAGTATGTTCCTGTAAACTTATTATAGAGTTCTCGAAGATGGGTTCGGTGAAAACCTCGATTTTTTCACTGGTAGCCGTCATTTTCTAGATTTTCGTATTTTCAAACCAATTGATCGTAAAAAACTGTAATCTCCACGGGAAAGTTGCTGCTGCTGCTGCTGCTGCTGCCGCCGATAAGGTGCTTTCGATCTAATGACTGGATTACGAATGAGCCTGGTTTGCCTACTTTGTTTACTTTTATTATGTTTAACTGAATCTTTCACAGTATGCAACAAACGTTGTTGAGTGTTAAAGCAGTAACCCATACTTATGCTATTTTCTTTAACTCCAATTTAATAATTATCTTCTCACCTCGAAAGTCAATCAGATCTCCGTCGTCATCCAAGATTCGCAGACTGATGTTGTCTATGAACTGACGTCCCTCTGGTATAATCGGCATATAAATAATATTCTGCGGCTCTTTCGTAATTTTATAACCTGCTTCAACGTCAATATCAAATTCAAATAGGATGTGGCATTTTGACGAGTTCAGGAATGCACCAGAGATTATATTACAATCCACCCGTATAATGCGTACTTTCATAATATCCACATTGTACACTGACTGATGCTTTTCATTTTTTTTTAACACTTTAGCGTCAAACCCCAACATTTTGGCAATACTTTTGTCACCACGCAAATCAATGTCATACTTCGATTTCATCTCACATTTTAACGTATTATTGTTGGCTGTTAACGAAAATATTTCATCACTATCGTTGCGGGTTGACTCTTTTAAAACTGTCAACATAGCTTGACCAATTTCATCAATTTCATATGCTCCTGGTGGAATGGTCAGTAGATGTGATATTTTTTCATCCTTCCTTATGTAACCAAAGGAGTTGTTGTTTTCATCAATGTTAAAAATTGAATTATATGTGTAAAATCCGACAAGTGCAAGACCATATTTACTTGTTGTACTCAGTTCAATGGGTGGATAAAAGTCGGCGCTTAACACGCTCGAGGATCCTGTTAGCGTGAATGTATGCGACATGACTGACGTTAAGTAGCTATCTGTTATGGTTTTTATTATGATTTGCAGCAGCTCAATGGGTTTAATACACTAGCGCTTTTTTTTTTCTTCTCATCTGATGTCGTGTTAATCGAATTTTCAGCTGTTATATTCACATCACTAATTTTGCAGTAACAACAAAATAATTTCCGAGGCAATGGCCCATCACCCACATCCTTGTTGGAATCGTCACTGTCGCTATTGTAATGTTCATAGCAAAACTGATATTTCATCATATCCTCGTCACTTTTCAGTTCATTTGACAGCTTATCCCAAACTAGAGCAATTTCATTTGGTGCCATCGAAATCATTACTTCCTTCGGAACGTTTTCTAATTGTTCGGCAGTCATTTTCAACAATCCACCCACATGTTTAAACACTTTAAGTGAGTGCAAGATCTTTGTGTAGTTATCACGTTCAACTTGTGACGTCAAAGACATAATTATTATTATTATTATTATTTTATATCGGAGAGAAACTTCAAACACAGATGGCCACACCAAACTGAATCGAATTCTTGCTGACGATCGTATGTATAGTAAATGTTTCTCGACGCGTTCGAACCTGTTTGCAGATATCTCACCAATTCGGTAGGTGGTGGCAAATCGCCAAAGCTATCATAGTATGTTACTTCAGAGTTGACTTTTCGATATGCCACCCAATGCGTCCCTACCCCCGATGCGCTATCCAAATTAATAATCGCTGCTTCATACCGTCGGGGACCACGTGCAGGTAATGAATCTCGCATATAAACTCCCCTAAAGTGTGGTATCTTCAGTTTTAAAACATACTTTTCCAGATCGACATTTGATAGCGGTCTATTGGGTAGAGACTCAATTAGTTTTTTGACATATTCCTATGGTTCATAAACAATCCCATACCTGAACGATATGGTTTCAGATATAATCCATTTCCACGTAGTTTCAAAGTAGCACCTGTCTTTTCTGCATTTGCCTTCTTCACGTCCTTGATGGTGCGAACAATGCCTGCTACGCCACCTGCTAACGAGCCTAAGGCTGACAGACCAGCAAATATTGGTATTAATGGTAATACTCCACCAGTTTTAGGAATCGGAATAATTCTAGGCGTGCGGACTTTTCGTTTACCACCTGCTGCTTTTACTGATTTACGAGCTGCTGTAACGGCTATTTTCGATGCATTTAGAATATTCATTTTCTTTCCACCACCTCTTAACAACTCTGCTCGAATCGGACGTCGAACAGCAGAACCAAAAGCTACTTTCTGCACACGCACCCGCTTTCCAACACGTCGCTTACCAGCTCGCCGCTTCCTCTTGGTAATTTTTGAGCGACTCTTCCTTTTGCTTGATGACACACCCATACCAAAACGCTGCTTTGTTTTCATAATATTTGTTACCAACCACGCAGCACTCTTTTCACCAACGCTAGCGTCTGCAGATTTCACTCGTTTCCAAGCACTTTGTTCCAACTCGTAATCTGCTCGGTGTCGCTCACTTATATCGTCTCTATTACGTAAGTAAGCTAAATCGTGCTTCTTACACGCCACGTCCAAAGGATTAATTCCTTGATCACCTCTTTTCACACGTTTAATCACTTTTGTTCCGGGACCGCAATACTGATAACCGGGGATATGCAGCTCCACCGGCAGGTTATTAATTAAGGAATTAACAATTCCTCTTCCAGTCTTAGTCTGTAAACGAGACGATCTACTTCGTCCGGTGATCAGCATCTGAATGACCATTTAAGTGAAAAGTTTCCTATAAGTAGTACCTATTTTATCAATATGCGAATAGTACATTTGAAACAAAAATTTTCCATCGACAATCTCGATGAAAAAGTTGGATGTGGACATGGAGAGAGATTATTAAGGAAACACGGTCCTTTACTTCCATCATCCATTCGTGGAATAATAATTGGACCTTCGAATTGTGGCAAAACCAATGTTATGATTTCACTACTTACTCACCCCTTGGGATTACGTTTTGAAAATGTTTATATCTACTCCAAGTCACTGTACCAACCAAAATATGAATATTTGAAGAAAATTCTTACACCCATTAAAGGTCTTGGTTATTATGCTTTCAGCGATGCCACGAATATCATGGAACCCTCAGATGCAAGACCCAATTCAATATTTATATTTGATGATGTTATGTGTGAGAAGCAGGATGTTATACGATCATATTTCTGTATGGGACGTCACAAAAATGTGGATGCCTTTTATTTGGCTCAAACATATTCGCGAGTTCCTAAACAGCTTGTGCGAGATAATGCCAACTTTATTATTATGTTTAAACAAGATGAAATGAATATGAGACACGTATTTTCCGATCATGTATCACCCGACCTGAATTTTACACAATTTCAGGAAATGTGCTCGAAATGTTGGGATAATAAATATGGATTCTTGGTTATCGATAAAGATAGTGATGTGAATTCGGGAAGATATCGCAAGGGACTTGATAGCTATATATTTGTTTAACAATGATGAATGCATTCATTTCATTGCTGTTCGGTAGTTTGTCAACACCATGAATGAAGAAATTGACTTAAAACGAAAACTAGTGGAAACGACCAATGCTGTTCGAAAAAAATTTAAACAATTCAAGGCGGCGAAGACACAAAGTGCGCTCGACTTGGATAAATTTTACGAACCAATCACTAAACCACTAACATCTATATCTAATGTAGTAAAGCAACGCCAGCAGCAGCAGCAGCAGCAACCCAAAACCCAAGGAAAGCAATATAGTCGTAGTACTAGCACAATGGAGGAGCCTGAGGAAATATCCGATCACATATCATCATTTCAATCGTCTACACCGCGGATAAGCCGAAAAGCTCACATCGATACAACACCGAAACGTGATACCAATGTTACATTGTTTGAGACACCTTCCCCTTCAAGTTATACAAGTTCACCACCGCTCGACAAGATTCAAGCATACTTAAATGGATTAAAAAATAAACCATCCCAATACGATACCATTTATGGTGTACATTTCGGTAAAAAGCCGAATAACCTTAAAAGATATATTGGTAACCTAGAAGTGCGTTTTCCAAATGGCAAAATTACTTTATATAAAAACGGAAAAAATGTTGCTGTATTTGATGGAACACCTCAACTTTACGATTTGCTTTTTTTAAGAAATCCACCATTCCTAACACAACACGATAAAACCGATGATGGTGTGCTACAGAAATACAAGGAAATTTTAGAATTAACTAGTGCAGCATATGAAAATTATGACAAAAATAAGGGTCTACGAGAAACCAGATTATTGAAATATTTGTATATTATAAAACCCCTACTGATGCCGGCGAGCACTAAATCAGGCGGTGCTGTTGTAAAAAATAACATCGCTAAAAAAATAAAAATACCCAACAAGAAACTACTTTCTTCCAAATCACCTCAATACATTTATTGGAATAAACCAAAGGAGTTGGTTGATCGCTTAAGATTGTTGTGGAGTTCAAAATTAGCTGGTAATACTGGGCATGAAAATGAGATTATGTCAATTGTTGAGGAACTTCGCGAAGAACAAATAATATATTAAATTATGTACCTTGTTTCCTTTGCTCAGTGTCTAATGAGACGTGTTCGCTTCGCTACAAAATATGAAGGCAAGCAGGGGAAAAATTGGAATTGTTAATGAACTGCACCGGACTGCTAGAAAAAACTTTATTAGAAGGCGGACGATTATTAAAGGATACAAGGATTTATGGCAAATAGATTTAGCTGAAATGCAACAATATGCTGATGAAAACGATGGTTATCGCTACATCCTTGTATGTATCAATTGTTACTCCAAATTTGTGTACACCAGAGCAATCAAAAACAAGACCGGCGCTGAAGTGACCAATGCAATGAAGAGTATAATTGATGAGGCATCGTATACACCAGACAATTTACAAAGTGATCAGGGAAAAGAATTCTATAATAGTCGCTTTCAAGCCCTTATGAAAAAATTTAATATAAATCATTATTCTACATTCAGCACGAAAAAGGCGGCAATTGTTGAACGTGTGATAAGAACTTTAAAAAATAATTTATATAAGCAATTTTCAATTAGAGGTTCCTACAGGTGGGTGGAAATTTTAGTATCAGTAACAAGTGTCTATAATAATACAATACATCGCACAATTGGCATGAAGCCCAGAAATGTGTTAGAAGATACCCAAATTAGGGCATACGATTATTTAAAGGTTAGACCGAAGAAATATAAATTTCGTCTAGGCGATATAGTTCGAATCAGTAAATACAAATCCATATTCGAAAAGGGGTATACACCTTCATGGTCAACGGAACTGTTTAAAATTGTAAAAAGTAACATTACCAATCCACCCACTTACATACTGGAATCATTAGAAGGTGAACCGATTAAAGGTTGTTTCTACGAAGCTGAACTGCAAAAGACAACCAGTCCAGGTGTTTATCTGGTTGAAAAAATTCTTAGAAAACGTCAGAAAAATCACATTGATCAATTGTTTGTAAAATGGTTGGGTTTCCCTAATCAATTTAATTCTTGGATAGATAAGTCTGATATTGTATAAACTGCTTTGTATTTCCTATTACAATTATTGTATCAGTTGAATGATAAAATAAACATGTAATTTAAAACATATGAATTTTATTTATCAGTATATATTGCTATCATTTTAAAAATTGTTTTCATTGAATTAATAACCATGAAGAGCGTAACATTTGATGAAGAGAAAAATATTGTCCATAAAACATTTGTTTGGGCGTTTGCATATCGAGAAGCTCGAAAGAGCGACTTTCAACAGCTAATGCTTGATAGGTACCGTTTCCAACGGCGAATAGAGAAAATCAAAACAACTTTGGATATGATTTTAGAAAGTAATTTTAGAAATAAAATTGTTAATGAACGATTTATTAATTTATAATATAATTATAAACATAATATGAAGTACTAAAAAATGTTTTATTCACATTTAAGCAATAATACATAATGACCAAAAACACTTAGGGACTATAACCAAATTGTCTAAGTTCACTTTCACTAATACATATGGCACGGAAAAATACTTCTTCATCACTACTTTTTTAGCGCATATACTAATCACTTGAAGAATCGAGTAGTGCATTTGGTAGCGACGACGTTGGACTTGACGATGGCGACTGCGGTGATGGCGATTCTTCCATTATTTCATCTTCCTGACTTGAAGATGTGGACGTATCAGTATGTTGTTGATGCCCACCACCTAAGATAATGGGACTTTGAGGTTGGTCAGCAGGTACAGATCCTCTATTGCTCTCGTTTTGACACCAATCACATAATCCCATTGTCCCACTTAAAAATTCCCAATGTTCACAATTTGAACACATTTGACGACCGTTGATTGAAAACGGATACACTAATGTTGTTTTACTTTCCATATTGTAAATGATTGTGAAAGCAATGCTACAAATGAACTAAGTCACCATAATTTGGATACGTGTATTTATATATAACAGATGACCTTCACGTGTGACCTCTCTCTCTTGAGTGACTTTTTATTTCAACTCAGATTTTACATCTTCAAATTTCGCTCGAATTTTATCAAGGTTAATTGTAATATGGTCAATAATTCGTTGTTCAAATTTCATTTGAACTTTGTCCAGGTTAATAATTTGTTGTTCGAGAGCCAATATCATCTTCCCAACTTTGTTTTCATACTCTTTTTTTTCTTTTTGAACTTCATTGAATCTTCGAGCAACTTCTGTATTCAATGCTATGAATCGGTGATCAGTAATATCATTAAATTGTATGCGCAGATCTGATAATTTCTTAACAAATACAGCAGTTAGTTGTATACGCAGAAGATCATGTTGAGTGAGAACATATTCTTGAGTAGCAGCATCATTTGGTTTTTTAGGTGATGCAACATTCTCTAGGGATTTTCCTTGCATATCATACTGATCATGGAGAGTAAGCCTGAATCCATTTCCAGGTGGTCCACGTAAAAACCGACATTTTTCATTGGTTTTCTTACGTCCAAACTTATCAACTGTGCTGTTACTTCGACTCATCCTCAAATTAAACTAAACTAATTTGCTATTTTACCTTCTACTTATATAACTTCATAAGGTTTTCATCTTACAAACGCTTATATAGGGTTTGTTATGTTGGGAAAAATAAAACAATGCTTTTACTACAAACAATTTATTTCCTATTGGTTTTATTTATATATTAAACCATAACATTTATTTTTAAACATGACCATTATTTATAATAATACATACATTTATATATTATATTATATATTATACTGGTTTATGGAAATATAGTACAGAACGTGTTTTTACAAATAAAAGTTGTTCCAATAATTAATTTTACTTTTCTTGATCTTCTACTTTGTCCATAATTTCACAACCATTTGCACCATCGCTGCGGATGACTACACCATCTTTTACGATATAAGTAATATCGTCGGGATCCACATAATCAACCAAATTAAATTTTGTTACCAAATCACTTGGTAGATCTGGTATATGAATGACAAACTTGGCAAGATCATTATCAATCATTTCAGCACAAAATTGACTTAGGTTTATGGATCCGTAGAGATATTGTCCACATAGATGCGCACCAGCCATAAAATTGATTGCATCACGCACATACTTTCTGTACTGACAGCCAGTTGAATCCAAACAGGAACCATCAAACATCGAAAACTGTAGTATATCTTGAGCCATACGTCTTAATTTGCATGCTAACCAACTTATATACGTATCTTGTTTTTCAACAACATTGTCACACATCTACAATAGAATAATGAGATTGTGATTGTGTTTTATGATACTAGGTATTACACTTTTATTACATTATCAATTAAAATTAAAAATATGATAAACTATAGATTAAAATATTCTTTACACAACATTGTTTACTCTAAACACCCAAAATTTATTAATGCTTTAGTATTACCCCCAGAAAATACATGTGAGCTTTGCCCCAAATATGTTAGGGTAAATTTATCATTTGATTTATTCATTATGTCAACAGTTGCCTCTGATAATGTTTCAGCAACACGCTTGGGTAAGAAAGTTTGAAATGTTACATTATGTGTTGTATCATACAAAGTAACAAGAATACTTTTACCAAAACGTGTTGAAACAAATGATATCTGTTTTATAACATAAATTTTTCCCACCGTTAGTGTTGAAATTTTTCGGTGCTCAAGAAATTCAACATCTTTGTTTATCATATTATTAATTTCAGCCAAAGTCTGCTGTGAAAGACTCATTATTAAAATATGTAATAAAATACCTTTAATAACTTTCACAAAACACACCACAAACACAATTCTTCTATTTCAAGGCAACAACAAGCAATGCCTGTATGACTATGGTATTCCTTTCGAAAGAGCTCCATATTTATAATATCCAATTTCAAAGTCATAGGAGGGGGAATATTACCAGAAACAACGCATGCTCAAGGTCAAGGTGATTCCTTGAAAGTCAAGGTCAAGCTACTCAAGGTCGAGTTCAAGGTCAAGTTCAAGGTCAAAGTCAAGGTCAAGTTCAAGGTCAAGGTCAAATCCGGGTTAGTGAAGGTCATCCAAGGTCATTCGGGTTCGGTCAAGGTCATCCAAGGTCAAGGGCGTTTGGGTTAGGTCAAGGTCATCCAAGGTCAAGGGGGTTCGGTCAAGGTCATCCAAGGTCATTCGGGTTAGGTCAAGGTCATCCAAGGTCATTCGGGTTAGCTCAAGGTCATCCAAGGTCAAGGTCATCCGGGTTAGATCAAGGTCATCCAAGGTCATTCGGGTTAGGTCAAGGTCAAGGTCATAAAAAGTGGAGGGGGGTTGTGCTTCTTCCCATTACGACACTACTAACGCATAAAATGCTTATCGGTCTTAAATCGTCTAACTGTGTAGGATTGTTTGTTTTAGGTAAAGGCATAACATGTGACTGTTTCCAGATAAATAGGAAGGTGCCATTCAAGATACAGAAATCAAAAAGGTGTTTTAAAACAGGAAGTATTATCGGACAACTCATAAGCAATATGTTAATGCCAATTCCATCAGGGCCAATAAATTTGGATTTTATGGACAGCACAATCTCAAAATATCATTTTCATTGACGGGCTTTAGTTCAAACTCTTGCAATTCTTCACTAAGCTTATGATTTGTTAGAAAATTTAATATTTGTGTATCGGGTATGCTGTTGGCTTGTGCATTTAGGGAAAAACTATTTATTGTCTGCGGGTCAGAAAGTTGTTCACGGAGGGTAGCGTTACATTTAGAGCCAATATTCAGGGGTTTCAATTTTTTCAACTCTGTACAGGGCCTGGGCTTTAAAATCTTAGTCTCAGTAATAAAAAGTACTATTTTTCGATAGGGTGATTCACTGACTCTTTTTTATAATTTCACTCTCAAGAAAACACTTTTCTTCACAAAAGCATTTCTTTATTCTACCAAACTATGCCATTTGAACAAATAATGTCAGGTGTTTACATAAATTGTGAAACCATACAACTACTTCACATAACTCATTATCGATTAACTAATTAATGGTCACATTGACTAATCACACTTAAGGGGGTTCGTGTAACCCGCAACAAACTATTATACGTTTACTTCAACAATCTTTGCAAAAGGTTGTCTCGTGGGAAGGAAACGTTTCACCACGAAAATAATCTGTAACTCGACTCACTGTTTAGAAACACTTGGCGCTGCTCGCTGCGAAGATACGTGAGGAGAACCCGTTCCGTCACGGAGTAAATCTTAAAACCTACTGCCTGTTTAAAAGCAGTTGGCGATGCTGGCCGCGAAGTCCATGGGGAGGAGACGTTCCGCCACAGACCGACTTCTAAGACCTACTCCATGCTCAAAATGCTCGTTGATCATTCTTACCTTCCACATACTATTTTTCCTTTCGTCATTTATTTCGAATTTAAGATAAGCTTTCTTCTCTCTTTTAATGGCGTAATTAATTTCGTTTCTAAGTGTTTTATAAAAATTCCAATCAGCCAAATTCTTTGAATTTTTCAACTTCAAAAGTGCTTTGTTTCGTTTTGCTCTCCGATACTTCGATTTCTCGCATACTTGACACTTGCGACTTATTTTAATTAGTCTCCAAATAAAAATATCACAAAACACTAAAAACACAGCAATAATCTCAGCAGAAAAACGCTGTCAAAAATGAATAGATCATCGTCATGCCGGCTATTGCCGAGTCGATGCGGACGGCCACGAAAATGATGGATCTGGGCGGATCCTCCACTAATGCGTTACTGCCATACTAAAAATGTTTTACAAGGATTTATAATGACAATGTTATAAATTTGCCACATCATGTTCTTCATGTTAATACTTTTAACTGCGTATAGGTTTGACATACTGCATCAACTTGCATGTTGATTTACTTTAGACTGCTGGAATTTGTTATTGTTGTATCTATAGTTATTAGATCATTGGTCTAACCAACCACCCGCGATTTGGATTTCGTCGGTTCGGCATGCCTACACACTACCCAATTAGTCGGGTCCCTGCAGACTGGGTCGTATGTAGGAGCTTTAGGGGACCAGATATGCAACTGTATTAAAGAAAGAGGGATATAAGTGTTGCGATTGCCTTATTCGTTGGTAAAGATAATGATTGTATGTGTTTAGGTTATAATACCCACTGTAAGCTTGTAGGGCAACCTGTTTGTTGAACAGTTTAATAAGAGACAGACAAATGCGCGCCGTTAGTGACTTCTAAATTGGGAATACTCTGCACTAGCTTGACTGATAAATATAATCATTATAGCTGGTATATAACCCCCATTAATATGACTATACAACAAAGGCCTGTAAAGCAAATACCCGCAATGCAACGAAAAAATGTTAAAGATTCAAATCGGTAATGGGCATTTCGTGTATTTGTAGTAGCAATATAGGAATATATACCTATATTCTCACAAAGTACGTGGTTACAAATAGATGATGTTATAGCGTTATCTCCCAAGTATTCCACCAATAGGGATTTATTTATCAGCTAAAGGCCCGTGTGTGTGTATGTGTGTGCTCCGTACTATTGCACGCTATCGGGACTTGTTAAATGCGGACATTACAATGCGGAGAATCGTTATCCAGCGCTGTTCTATCGATACGGTACGATTCTACATCAACATTATTGCTGAATCGTGAATATAGTCGCGGTGTCTCTGCCCACGTCCGGCTGCCTAAACCACGGTCAAGTGTAACGTACTTCGTTATGCTAAGTTCTTGCCAATCAATAAAAAACCAATCAATAATGTTTAAACAATTTGGATCTGCAAGAGGCTTGATTCGATTTTAATTGACAATTTATATGATAATCAATGAAAGAGTAGATAATAAAATGTTACGTGATCCTGATCAACATGAAGGAGGATATTTTTTGCTTTTTTTTGAACTCCGAGGAATTTACAGGGAGGTCTTTTCATTTTGCATCAGTAAAAATATTATAAATAAAGTCAAATCTGGTCTCATCTGGCGGGTTTACGATTTAACAAAGACATACTTTCAATTTTTCTTTTCTTTTATTGCGTTTAATCATACTAACCAAATAAAATCCGTCAGACAAATATGACAGACTTATGCAATTTTGGCATGAAAGAAAAGGATAGGTATTTTATTTAATTTTCAGCGATTCACAAAAGTTTGTACCTGCCCAAGTACCTGCCACCTTCGTCTTGATTTAAAGATGTCAGTTTTGTGACTTTGACAGTTTGTGACAAAATGAAAAAATTTTCTGGGTTTTTGCATCCCCAAGCAAAAAAAATGGTACTTAATCTGATAAGCTATTTCGAAAATGCAAGAAAAAGTGGAAATTCGCCAATCAATATTCAGGAAACAGCAGCCAAAGCACTGGGAATTAGTTTAAGGACTGTGCAGAGAATTGCGCGTAAAAAAAACATAACATAATACCCAAGAATACTAAAAAATGTAAATGAAGAAAGCCAAAGACTGAGGATTTAAGCGAAAATATTAAAATGGAAGTTCGAAATGTGATTTACGATTTATACAGATCAAAAACCAATGTAACTCTTCCAGTTTTACAAGAATCATTAAAAATTCGGGGTGTTTTGGAGATTGGACTAAGCGCTATCAAAATTAATAAAATAGTTAGGTTTTCGCTATAAAAAAGACTGTAACCGAAGATTTTTATGTGAGCAGCCACAGATAGTGGGTCAGCGTGTTCAGTTTTTAAAAAATTATACGAAGAATTACAAATCGAAATTTAGAAAAGTGGTATTTTTAGACGAAACGTGGATATTTGCAAATGGAAGTGGTTCAAAATCCTGGCAAGATGATTCTGTGAAAGCGTGAAAAGGAAAAAGGGGATGTGGCACGGGAAAGCGGTTCATTATTTTACATGTTGGTTCTGTAACAGGATATGTTCCAGGTGCAAGCTTAATTTTTTCTTCAACATCAAAAAGTGCTGACTATCATGATAATATAAATTGCGAAATGTTTGAAAAATGGTTAAAAGTTCAATTGATACCAAATTTGGATTCTCCGTCTTTAATTGTATTAGCTAATGCATCATATCATTCAAGAATTTTAAATAAACAGCCTACTTCATCTTGGAGGAAAAATGATATTTATGAGTGGCTTGAAAAACACAACCAAAATCCTTCACCAAATACGCTTAAATCGGAACTCCTATCAATGACAAAGTCTCTTAAAAAACCAAGAATATACGCGGTAGATGAAATATTGCGTGAATATGGCCATGAGGTTCTACGACTGCCGCAATATCATTGCCAGTTTAACGCAATAAAATTAATATGGGCCGGGGCAAAGTCTTATTATGAAAAACATGTAGGTGATGGTCTTAAATCCGACCAAGTACAAATAGTTTGGCAAGATTCTTTGGATCATATTACACAAGAGTACTGGAAGAAATCAGTGGAACATACAGAAATATTAATAAGGGATTGGTGGGATCAAGAACAAGTACTAGATGTCGAAGTAGCGCCAATGATAATTGCTCCATTCGAAGGCGACTCAGACGACGAGGACTTTTCAGATTTTATAAGTGACGATGACAGTTTTTAGTCTATAATTAGTTTATAAACGGTTTTCTTTGTTTACATTTTTTAGTATTCTTCGGTATTATATTATGCTTTCTTTCATGCACATTATTCTGCACAGTCCTTAAGCTAATTCCCAGTGCTTTCGCTACGGTTTCCTGCATATTGGTTGGCCAATTTCCACTTTTTCTTTCATTTTCGAAATAGTTTATCAGACTAAATGCCATTGAATTTTTAGGTTTTGGTAGTAAAATTGTTAAAATAAATTACACTGTTTATTATTGTCGTTTTTAATAAATACATTTAAGGTATACTATTTACAGGGATGGCGAACCAATGGCACTGGACATAAAATTTTGGCTCGCCACCGATCATAAAGTTTACTATGAATTATTATATTACGAATTGCGACGGCACGTCTATATGGCCTCATTAAACATTTCTTTAGAAAAAATGCACGTTAATACATAAAGATTCGTCACCCTTGTACTATTATGTACATAATTTTTGCAAAAATAATAATATTATATCTGGCTATCTTCACGACTTCACGACAGTTAAAATAATAAAACTATCTATCTTTTCTCCGGGTATATTGATACCTACATAGTCTCACAGCATTTTGATATAAGCTGTGGAATTTTTGAATTGATTTATATGATCCGTGAACTTTGGACCCGCATTTTGAGACCGGTTTAGACTTTATACGTTTCTTTCTTCCACTTATTTTTAGCGGGGCGCTTATTGGCTTAACAGGGGCAAAATACGTGTAAAATAAATTTGGGATTTGATACCTCACCGGCTCTAGTAGCTTTTTCTCGTTGACTTTTGAAGTAGGTAACCTATTAAATTGGAAATATTTTTTTAGTCTGATATTACACAACAAAAATTTAGCCAATGTGTAATTTGATTTTTTTTTGTATTTAATTTATTATTATCTGCTGAAATAAACTAAAATTTGTTTAATTTATTTAACATTTCATCGACATCTTTGGTGGTCGCTAGTCAGGGGTTTTAATGTATATTGTTTATCTAATTTTCCACCATCATTTTGGTTATTAAATTTGTTAAATGTAAAACTATTGTGTTAACCGTCTGCAATAATACGAACGCACCCCTGAGAAATTAATTTTGGAACGAGACCCGTCATTTTTATTATGACTGATAGTTTCAAGTTAACGGTTAACCTATTAACATTCAATTTTATGGAAAATCAGCTGTCCATATACGGCCATATTGGTTTTTATTTACAACATTTTGATGAGCTCTGGAATTTTCGAATTGATTCATATAATCGGTGACCTTTGGACTCGCCAGATAAGACCAGATTTGACTATAGAGTGAAATATTACTATCACCTATACAATATGCAATTCAATATTCTTTGTCATCACAGCCTTAAAATTGTTAAACATATACAGGGTGATTTCTAAGGTGATACTTTTTTTTCAACTGTGTATTCAACTACTTAAAAGAGACAACTGTTTTAAATAACTTTTTTTAAATAACTTAAAAATAAAGTAGATACGGTAATGTAAAAAGCTTACGATACGACTGCTGATGCTGATAATTTTTTTTGTTGGTGTTTATTTTTTTTTATGTCAAACAGTAAAGTCTCAATTTGTTGTCAGTTCATCGTGTGATAGATTTCAGGTAGTTTGGGAGTGTTTAAAAATAAAAATGGCTCATGTGTATCAAAAACTATCTCCTTTATTTTTGAGTTATTTAGAAAAAGTTATTTGAAAAAGTTGTTTCTTTTAAGTAATTGTATACACAGTTGAAAAAAAAGTATCACCTTAGAAATCACCCTGTATATATACAGTGTGTCTCGCTTTTCATGAATACACCCTAATATCTCAGTTGTTAATAATGAAATTTTCTTGAAATATTGGTGGTAATTGTATGTTGGAAAAATGAAGTATTTGGCATAGTGAAAATTTTTATTTACCATTGGCGTGCGGTGTTGGTGGGGTAAAAAAGGCTTTTTTTTGGAAAAGGATATTAGGGCTTATTTTAGATAACTGCTTCTATCAGATTTATAATCAGCATCCCCAAAAACCCCTTAATTCATATTTTCAAAATCTTAACAGCTGATTTTAGCAGAAAAAAAGTCTTGTTTAATAAATTCTTTATTTGTAACTGTGCTAACAAAATTACGTTATTTTAGATTCTTGTGTTTTCAACATAATAACTACCTTCTAAAACAATACACTTTTCAACAATTTTTCTTAAACGTACATTCACTTTTCTTAAAGTTTGGTGAGTAATTTCCTGACACGCTTGCCTAATTCTAATGCAAAGTTTCTCTCTTTTAAGCGGCCGAGTAGCATACACTTTATTTTTCAAGTGCCCCCACAGAAAAAGTCACAAGGGGCAATATCCGGCGATCTGGGGGGCCATGGTTCTAAAGGAGAATTTCTACCTATTCACTTCATAGGGAAAGTTGCATTTAAAAAGTTCCTAACTATCATAGAATAATGTGCGGGGGCACCATCTAACTGAAAGATTAAGTTTTGTCTTTTTGCTAAAGGCAATTCCATGAGAAAATCATAAAAATCATTTAGTAAGAAATGTAGAAAATTTTGTCCGGTCAAGTTATCCAGGAGAAAAGGGCCAACAATTCGTTCGTTAAATACGCCATACCACACGTTTACTTTTTCACTGTACTGGTTTTTACAATTAATTACCCAATTCGGATTTTCGACTGTCCAAAACCTACAATTTTGACTAGATACCACACCGTTTGTCGTAAACGTTGCCTCGTCAGTAAACATAATATTTTTTAGAAAAAGTCTGTCGTTAAGATAGTTACCTTGCAACAACAAGCAAAATTCAAACCGCCGCCGCCGTTCAAAATCATCATTTAACAGAGTAGGTATGTAGAAATCTTGGTTTAAATGCCCTAATCTTTTTGAGTTTCAAACATGCACCTTCATACTTTGTTTTTCGTTAAATTCAGTATCCCCGCAACTACCCTTATACTACCATTTGGGTTGTTTCGAAATTCTGCTAAGATACGTTCGTCGTCTGGATAATGTCTTTGATTTAAATCTTTGATTTAAAATGTACCTCCTTGGTCTTGTCTTGAAAACCGCTCCAGTCCTTGCGAACAATCTGTTGATTTTGGTAATGGTATCGTGAGTAATTTGTGCTCGATCCTGAGGCCTTTCATTGAATATTCCAGCAACCTGACGCGTAGATCTTTCATTATTACCAAATAAGCGGATAATTTCTATTTTTCTCCAATTGTAAGAACTACTCTTCCCATCTTATTATCAGTTAAGTAACACTGCTTCACTTATTGACAATTCGTACGAATTACCTAATGTTAAACAAAAACTTTTTGTTTCAAAGCACTCTTTGCTTAATTTGTCAAAAAACTAAACAGGTCAGCATGCCAACGGTAACAGAGCAAAATTTTGAAAAAACCTAATCGTAATTAGGATAATTGAGATCTTGAAAATATGAATTAAGGGGTTTTTGGGGATGCTGATTCTAAATCTGATTGAAAAATCTAACCAATAGTATCCAGTATATAAATGGTGTGGACTGGTCTATGCCGAACGTATCTGTGCAGGAAAAGTTTGATATTTTTTATAGCATAATAAGCCCCATAATTAATAAATGTTTCCCAGTGACACGAACTTCCAAGAAAAAATTGAAGCCCTGGATGACAGCAGGTATAAAATGTTCTTGTAAACATAAAAGACAACTTTTTAAGTTTTTGAAAAATAACCCCAACTCAGTATTAAAGGGCTTTTATAAAACTTATTGCCAAATTTTAAAAGAATTAATAGCTGAGGCTAAACGAATGAGCATCGAGAGTGAAATTGGAATGTCTGCAAACTTATCAAAAACCGTTTGGAGTATTGTAAAAAGGGAAACTGGTAGGGGGCAACAGGGCGGAAAATGCAAAGAGTGGGTTATAAACATAAATGGTGGGGAATGCACTGATAAGTTAGAGATTGCAAATGCATTTAACACTTATTTTACAAATTTAACAAAGTCTTTTAGCTTTCCTGACTTACCACTTCCACATAATAAGTCAATTAATAACAGCTTCTTCATGAATCCAGTAACAATCCTTGAAATAAAGGACATAGTAAATTCATTAAGGAATACTGGTGCTACTGGTAATGATGAGATGCCATTATGCTTTCTTAGGGCACACATAGGTAGTTTGGCCCCTGTAATAACGGATTTAATAAACTCTTCCTTTGCTGAATGTCATTTACCAGATCAGTTAAAAATATCTAAAGTACTGCCGATTTTTAAAAAAGGGTCGCACAATGACATGACACACTATCGCCCAATTTCACTAGTTAACGTTATTACCAAAATCATTGAAAAGGCGTTGCATGCTCGCTTGGTCGGGTTTTTAGAAAAAAATAATTTAATATCCTCGTGTCAACATGGCTTTAGATCACAAAGGTCCACTGAGAGTGCTCTGTATGACATTTTAAATTACATTTATGACAGGCGTAATGAGGGAAAATATTGTATAGCAATAGTGTGTGATCTATCAAAAGCGTTTGATACTGTTAGGCATGACTTGTTATTAAAAAAGTTAGAAATACTTGGTGTGAGAGGTGGAGTGTTGGATTGGTTTCGCTCCTGCCTTTTAAACCGAAGTCAGTATGTGTGTGTTCAGGATGGTAATGGTGCGTGTGAGTCTGAGATACAGCCCGTTACGTCGGGGGTCCCCCAGGGATCGGTTTTGGGACCACTGCTTTTTAGCATATTTATTAATGACCTTCCAGATCATGTCAAGGCAAAAGTGGTTATGTATGCAGATGATACAACTTGTATAGTCAGTAATAACGATCTAGCCATTTTGGAATCAGAGACTAAGATATGTGTTAATGAGCTGATTCAGTGGTTTACTGCTAATAAACTAAAAATAAATTTGGATAAAACTAATTTCTTGGTTTTCAAAAACAGAAGTTTGGGACGTGTCTGTGAAAATATATTGATTTGCGATAAAAAAATTGAAGCAGTCCCTGAAACTAAGATCCTTGGGCTGACTGTCGATATAGCACTTAAATATGAGACTCATTTAAAGGAACTAAAGCTTAAATTAAATTCAATATGTTACTCTATACGTGTTTTGAAAGAGATAGTCTCCTCAGGAGTGCTTAAGAGTGTATACTATGGGTACTTTCACTCAAGAATGGTGTATGCGGTGGAGTTTTGGGGATGTGAACCCTTAAGTTTAAGCATTTTTCGAGTTCAGAAGAGATGTGTTAGAGCCATTAATAACTTAAATCCCAGAGTCTCATGCAGGGCGTTCTTCAAGGAGGGTAGACTGATGACTTTGCCATCCTGCTTTATATTTAAATGCCTTGTCACTGTTCATAAACAAAAAAGAAAATATCCTTCCACATCTACAAGTACCGCCTACCCCCTTCGCAATGACCTCATCCGTCCGGTTCTTCCAAACACTGCAAAATATTTTAATAGTTCTTTCTATCAAAGTATAAAGTTGTATAATCTGCTACCTGTATCTATTATGAAGACCCTAAGCATTAATTTGTTTAAAAAAAGAATCAAAAGGATATTGTTGGGTGAAGCCTTTTATGATGTGCAGGAGTTTATAAATTATCTGGGCCATCTCTGATATTTATATTATACTAACTAGTGTTTTTATTGTTTTATGTTTTATGTTTGAATACTGTACTATTTTTTCGTATGTAAATTTTATGCTGCGCCCCCATAATGTGCGAATTTGGCGTTTCAATGTAAAACATTTTTTGTTTTACTTATTATATGTCTCATTATTCGAAGAATTCGTCCATTTTTCCCAAAGAGACCTGTTATTAAATATATTTTTTAACAAAGGACACAAAGTCTCGGCCTCAAATAAGTAAATTTTTGTTTTTATTGTTACATGTTTCGCCTTAAACAGGCATCATCAGACCTAAAGGAGTAAAATTAGTTGCAAATTGCACGAAAATAACAAAAAACGAAAAGAACCTACCTTACAAACAGTCAATAAATTACATATAAAATAAACATAAAATAATATAAAAATATAAGCACATCACGGTAACATAATATTATTTAGACTAACATTAAAACAGAGGACGAAACAAGTTGGTTGCCTATTTAATCAAATTAAGAACCCAAGGTCAGATCTGCATTAAAAACGAAAGCAGTAAATAAATAAAACTGTGAACAAACTAATCTCTTTTAAGGTTATTAAAAACCAATTGGGGCTCGAAATTAAAAACATCATTTACGCAGGTAAGTACTGGGCTCTTTTTTGCCTTGGTGATCTCCATTTTTTCGAGTAAATCAAGTTTTTTACTTTTCTTACATTGATGTAACAGTGTGACGTTTTCAGGTGCAGAAAAAGTGTGTCCCGACGTTAGCAAATGGGTGGCAAAAGCTGATTTGGTCTCGGTTATGTCCGAATTTCTATATTTATTTACGAGGCTCAGATGTTCACGCACTCTGGTAGATATCCTTCTGCCCGACTGGCCGATATACACAGCGGGGCAATTGTCACAACGCAACGAATACACTCCTGAATTAGACAACTGATCAGTCCTATCTTTTGTTTTTACTAAGTGTTTGCTAAGTGTGTTAACGGTTTTAAAAGCTATTGAGACATTTAGATTCTTAAAAAATTTTGCAAGTTGTAGGGAGATATTTCCAAAAAAAGTGATGCATCTAAATTGATTGTGTATCGTTGTAGGTTCAGCATGAATTATATTGTAAGAAAATTTTATTTTATTTAAAAACTTGAAATAAATTTTGTTGATAGTATAATTCATGCTGAACCTACAACGAAACACAATCAATTTAGATGCATCACTTTTTTTGGCAATATCTCCCTACAACTTGCAAAATTTTTTAAGAATCTAAATGTCTCAATAGCTTTTAAAACCGTTAACACACTTAGCAAACACTTAGTAAAAACAAAGGATAGGACTGATCAGTTGTCTAATTCGGGAGTGTATTCGTTGCGTTGTGACAATTGCCCCGCTGTGTATATCGGCCAGTCGGGCAGAAGGATATCTACCAGAGTGCGTGAACATCTGAGCCTCGTAAATAAATATAGAAATTCGGACATAACCGAGACCAAATCAGCTTTTGCCACCCATTTGCTAACGTCGGGACACACTTTTTCTGCACCTGAAAACGTCACACTGTTACATCAATGTAAGAAAAGTAAAAAACTTGATTTACTCGAAAAAATGGAGATCACCAAGGCAAAAAAGAGCCCAGTACTTACCTGCGTAAATGATGTTTTTAATTTCGAGCCCCAATTGGTTTTTAAAAACCTTAAAAGAGATTAGTTTGTTCACAGTTTTATTTATTTACTGCTTTCGTTTTTAATGCAGATCTGACCTTGGGTTCTTAATTTGATTAAATAGGCAACCAACTTGTTTCGTCCTCTGTTTTAATGTTAGTCTAAATAATATGTTACCGTGATGTGCTTATATTTTTATATTATTTTATGTTTATTTTATATGTAATTTATTGACTGTTTGTAAGGTAGGTTCTTTTCGTTTTTTGTTATTTTCGTGCAATTTGCAACTAATTTTACTCCTTTAGGTCTGATGATGCCTGTTTAAGGCGAAACATGTAACAATAAAAACAAAAATTTACTTATTTGAGGCCGAGACTTTGTGTCCTTTGTTAAAAAATATATGTCTCATTAGTTATTTATTTATTTATTTTTTTTTTCTTTTTATATATATATACAATATTCATATCGCGACGAGTTTTAATTGTTTCCTTAGTTTTTGCTAGACTATCTAAGGTAATGTTAACCAAACACAAAAATTCTTGTATTATTGGTTTATTAGATATTAATAATTGACATCCTATGTATACGGTTTTATATTTTTTATATTTTTATATTTTAAATTATTTGTAAGATTTTGTGTCTAATGCAATTGCAAAAGTGACAATAAATGATTTTGATTGATTGATTGATTGATTATCTAAAATAAGCCCTAATATCCTTTTCCAAAAGAAAAGCTTTTTTACCCCACCAACACCGCACGCCAATGGTAAATAAAAATGTTCACTATGCCAAATACTTCATTTTTCCAACATACAATTACCAAGTAGTGCATGAAATATTTCCGTAAATTTTTGAAAATTTTGTCTGAAACCAATTTTTTAAAAAAAGCATGAGTGCATTGCACACGAATGTTTTTTTTTTTTTTTAATTGGCTGAAGACAAAATTTCCAAATATTTCCATTAGGAAATATTTTAGGCACGTGTTATGTTTTGATCGAAAATTTCCCGAGTTGATAAAAGTTTATTTAGGTAGTTTTAGGTAATTTTGACAGGTCGACTGTTTTGATGTTTTGAAACTATAAATGTCAAAAATGACAATTATCTCCGGGATATTTCCAGATGTAATTTTCAAAACGGATGCAATTTCCACTTATCAATTTTTTAAAATTTCCGTGTAAAATTTCCAGTTAAATTGACACTAGGGAAATTTCCACCAAAATATCAAGAAAATCTCATTATTAATAACTGAGATATTAGGGTGTATTCATGAAAAGCGGGACACACTGTATATATAGGTAAAGTTTAATATAATCTGCCTAAGGTCCAGATATTAATGTCCTGTTAAGCCTAACTATAAGATAACTTCTAAGTAGAGATTTAAAATTTCCGGAAAGATTGAGTGTCGGAAAACAAGATGGGGTGCTCTATTTATGACTGTATTCGATTTTATCAAACAAGAAAGCTTTGCAGTTTAGATACTGTACTACTACATCATCTGGGTGTCAACCAAACCATTCAAAAATATATATTAGACGATAATATTTGGAAGAACCTACAACATTTTAAACATATCCTGCTTCCTATAACAAAATTAATACATCTGATAGACTCAGATTGTGCCCTTTATCATCTTGGAGAAAACTTGTTCAAATATATAGAAGAGCGCCTGAAATTTTGTTGTAACACCATTCATTTTGCGAAAAATCTTCTTTACTCCTGTTTTAAAGGAAATATTTAAATGATGACCGAGTTATATGATGGCTATTGATTTTATATCAGAAATAGCTCGTTTATCAAATTTAGATGATGGGAAAGTCGTGGCAAATTTAGCTCACAGGAACAGGATTTTATAATAGGAATTCTTCATGAGAATGAACAAGCAGCACCCATCCTGTTTTATGGTGGCAGGAATTGTGTACCTCGCAGCCGCTTATGACAGTTGCCTCCCGAATTTTAACTGGTCGTTACATGGTGTCATACATACAAATGAAAGAAATAGACTTACAAAAGATAAAGTGCAAAACCTTTTTGCTATTCACTCTAGTTTAAATTTAAATGAAAATGACACACTTGTTTAGAATGCTAGACCATTTTGGCTATTAGAACAGGATGATATAGATACTGAAGAATATGTCGAGGGTGACTAAGAGCAATATGACGCTGAAGAATCTGAATCAAATGATTTCTCTGAAGCCAAAGAATCAGACACATATTGACGATGAAATGCCTTCAAGTGTTTTGGCTTTGGCTTAGGCTAAATAATATTTTCTATAGTTTGTATTTGCTTTTGTTTTTACTTTCTCTGTTAGTAGAGAGTAAATGTTTTTTTTTTGTTTAAAATAAAATATTAAGTCTTCGTTTTATATTAAAATTACTTTAAGATACTGGAAAAATATATTTATGTAACTTTCATTCATATATGCACATTATATGATATAACAAAAAATATCTTTTCAGGTTTTCGGTTTTTTCTTAGAGTTTTCCCCTTTTTGTCCAATTTTTGCAAACCGTTAAATCTCTATTTCTAAGAATACCTTCGTTGAAATAATGGTTATAGAAGTTATGTGGCTGGTATCGCTAACAAGACATTGATAGTTTAGAACCAAATTAATGAATATTTTCACGTTGATCGTTATTGTTGCCATGTATTTGTTTGTACCTGTTTTTATTAAAATTGGGGATTATATAGTGTATGCCATTCTACTTAGCATTTTCAGTGAACGGCAAGTAGTTTAATAACCGCCCTCTTACCCTTAACAACCAGTAAACATAACATACCGAAGTAAATAATAAACACCGCCTCAGTCAATAATCAAAAAGGTCAAGTCGTACAAAAAGATAGATTCTAGTTTATTGCCGATGGACTAAATCGTTTGTGGTTTGCTCCTAAAATCCCTACACAACGCCATCCCTAGATTGAACTCCGCAAGGCGCGTATAAGAACAAAGCATTTTTAAATAAACGAGTTGTAGGTTAGTTAGTGTGATTCATTGAAAGTTATAAGTTATGGGATGTAAATATTATTCACTGTTTTATCATTAATCTTCCATAGCCGGGCGATGTAAACTAATGCTAATTAGTTGATTCTGCGATTGTGATTGAGCAGTATATTACCCAAGGTGAGTTTACATAGTTGTTGACATTCCTGATATTATAAAATTAATTAATTTTTAGATTCAGACAATTTTTAATTTTGAAGGTAAGACCTATTAAAAAAAACCGAAGCAAATAAAAGGTATAGTTTGTACTATACCTATATTAATGGCGACTAACAAGACTTATAATGTTTAAGTTAGTTTCGGTACGTGAGTACTTGGATACAGTCTTTCCTGGCGAGTGGATTGGTCGACGGGGTCCAATAGAATGGCCGGCAAGGTCACCAGATTTGACACCGCTAGATTTTTTTCTGCGGGGCTATTCAAAATCTAAAGTCTACTTCAACAGATCTAACAATATTGATGAACTTAAAGCTCGAATAAGGCATGAGGCTAGATTAATAGAGCTCCAGGTAATCCATAACGTTTTGGAAGAATTCAAAGATCGACTTGCATATTGCCAGGAAGTTGGTGGCGGCCAATTTTAACATTTATTAAAATAAAATTTAATATAGTCTATGCAAATATTATAAACTAAATAGATGTAAAGAGTTCATTTTTAATTGTAGTTTTCGTACCAGAAAAAATGTCAATATATCGAAAACCGTTGATTTTGGAGATATGGTATGTTATACAAAAAGTGTTTAGATCAATTGGCGCATATTGTGTTAGATGTTGCTAATATCCTAAAGATGTGTCCAGAGTTCAGATTAAACGAAGAGTATTATTGTGGGATGTGCATACACAATGTTGGTGCATTTTTTCTATTAGGAGTACCTACCTATTATTAATCGCTTAAAAGAAGGACATTGTCAGGTTGTTAGAGTTGCTTATCAACTTTAAACTTTTTAAAATTGGGAATTTTTTAATATAAACCGGTAGATAATTAAAACATTTTTTTAGAATCATAAATTATAGATTTCTTTTCAAGCCCTGAAGAAGGAATAGGTAAACATTTTGTCTTGTATTATAAGTAGGTAAATTAATTAAACTGTTGTCAATATAAAAATTACAGATAGTGCTAAAATTCTTTGTGAGATGAGCAAATATTTACAAGAATCTCTAGATCTTGCTTTGCACAAAAATACTCCTTTTTGTAAAATGACAACAGAATAAAGAAGATATTGACATAAATTTTCCCAGAAACAAATTCAACATTCTCAAAAGGGATTATATTGAAAGCAAAATAAACATTTCGAAGAACTGTATCATTTACTTTATGAGAAAGAATATACTTTCGGGCATAACAACCTGAAGCTATAATTTTTTACATTAAAAGAAATATTTTCAGTACCCAGGTAATGTAAGTTTCTAAAAGATTTATAAATTTGGGAATGTTTATTATGAGACTGTCAAAAATAATATTATTAAGTGAACTTCATTAGTTAATATGTAGGTTACAGTGATATTAAAAAACGTAGATTTGAAAGACACACTATTCTTCTTTGAATGGAGTCTAGCAATCTCAGGGTATGTTTAGGAGCAGAGCCCCCAATATGCGAAAAGTATTCCAGCGATGGTCCAATTTGAGCTTTATAGAGCATCAAAAGTTGTTGGGCTACATAGAGGTTCTTAGTTCGAGAAAGTATTCCAAGCTTCTGCGAGGTTGCCTTAGCAATGGCCGCAACGTGACTATGCCAAGACATATGACTATTTAAATTGACGTCCTCTATACATCTTTATTTAACGCGCGATGAAGAAGATTTTGCCGCAGAAATAATTTGTGATATTTTTAAAACTTTTGATTACGGTAACCACGACATATTATTAAAGAAGCTTGAACTTTTTTGCCTAAGAGGTAAGCATGTCATTAAAGTGTATAATAAATGAAATACTACAAATACAAATAAAATGTTTATGTTGATTATACCTAAAATGATATCATGAGGCTTGTTCCAACCAGCAGTCAAGGACTAGTTTCTAATCAGAAATAGAGTCTACCTAATGATTATTGCATGTAGACCTCTGGATGCCTTGTCAACTTCTACAACTGGTTGATTGTATTTGACAGTTTGAAACTGTTCGGGACTGATGGTTGCAACAAACCTATGATGATGATTTATCTGAAGGGTCTCGAGTAAAATGGTAAAAAATTAAAAAAAAATATTGTGAAATAACTCAAGGGTCAGTTCTCGGTCCTTCCTATTTTTAATCGATATAAATGACCTTGCGTCAATTTTTATAAATTATTAATTTACCATGTCTGCTGATGATACAACAATACTTTGACATAGTAAATATTATATTGAATTAATTAATGCAGATTACGTAAAAATTAAAAAGTAGTGTGGTTCTAATCTACGTGATGTGAATATCACTAAAACCAACATATTAAATGTTAATTTAATATCTAGTATTGTTTTTGACAATCTAATAATAATCAACCCCAAATTTATAAAATTTTTGGGAATTTACATTACTCAAAATCTTTCTTTTAATGAACATATAGAAAAGTTATGTAGATAATTAGCTTGAGGTTGTTATGCCCTAAAAGTACTTTCTCATGAAGTAAATGATACAGTTCTCGGAAATGTTTATTTTGCTCTAATAGAACCTTTTTGAGATATGGGATTTGTTTCTGGGAAAATACATGTCAGTATCTTCTTCACTCTTTTTTCATTTTACAGGTGAATGCACAGAGCGAAATAGAGTAATAAAACAGGATTGCTAGAAATCGTATCATAACAGTAATACCATTTTTAATAACTTATATGCAACAAATAGTAGCTGAAATAAAATTGTTTTCTAAAGAACCGTATACAGAATTGTTACCACCTTACGTACTGGGTATAAACCCCGGCAGTAATCACTATAACAAAATTATCATAAATAATGCAATTTAATCAAATAAATTATTGGGAATAAAAACGATTTTTTACATAATGAGTCATATACCAAATATAAAACGTTTTATTTATTGTAGGTACGCAATATAATGATTGCTTTTATAAAACGTTTTGGTACCTTTATGCAACATATCCAAGATGGCCGATGACAATCGCGCTTCAACGAGTTAGTTGTATTTCAAACTCTCTAATGACATGTACGGGGCGGATGATTTCTCGAAAAAGTACTGAAAATTAAGGATATATTAAAATAATTGAAATGGATTGTGCTGGCATTACACCTTTTTAAGGTAAGTTCTTGTTTTATAATAGTTTTTCTGAAAAAATCTATTATTTATGTAAAGAAAATACGTTCAATTTTTTTGTCTTGGCATAAGGCTTTGAATTTTACCTCTATTATTTTTTAATTAATTCTAAAATACGTTATGTTGCGAAAATTGCAATTGTAAATACATTTTTGTATTCCACGCCATAAAAACGGGGTTATAGGTAGCATTATAGAATATTGCTAAACATATTAGGGGCTAAATTTGTATATCTTATTTTAGGACATGAATCAGTGACGGGGCTTTTCCATAATCAGGCGATGGAGAACCGATGGTTTGCAGTTTAAAACAGATACAAGCGAAACAAAGCTACACCTAGCAGCATTCCTCCAAGTCCAATTCCAATGGCGTCTACATAGTTTTGATGCTTGTCCTACTACTAAGTTGGCGCAGATTGGAATTGAAAAGTATAGACAAATCTACTATATAGAATTTGAAAATATATACGTCGGTATTCGTACCTTTTTAAAATTCAGACAAGGTTAGTTTAGTGTTTATAAATTGTTTTGTAAATATATTGTTTCTAATAAAATTGTACAAGTCCAAATAAACACATCTTTTATTTTTATAAAACTGGCTTATATCCACAGCCACTAAGGTGCATACCCAGTATAATAACGTTTTATAAAGAATATAAAACTAATTTTAACGTTTATAAAATACCTGGTAGAGGCACGTTTTATAGTACCAAACAAACAATTCCTAATGGCAATAAGACGTGCTAATAAGTACTATAAATCAATACCATATTACGGATATAAAGCAGTCTTATTATCGTTATATAACTGTCTTAGCAGTCTCTGGTGTATAAAGGCTATGAGCAGGTGCTGCTGTCCCAAATCGTATTAAATGATTATATAAAGGTCATGAGAATTCTTATAAAGAGTAAAATACTTTTCGCTCAATATGCTCTCAGGTATTTGTGCAAAGCAAACCCGAAAAAACTGACCGAACCCAAACCTGAAACCCCTAAAGACTCTTGTAAACCTTTGTTTATCCCACAAAAAAGTTTTAACAGTACAGCTTGGTAATTTACCTACTATAATTCAAGACACGACGTTAATAATATTATGTTTACCTATTACTCCTTCAAGTCTTCTAAAAAAAGTTATAGTTTATGATTGTAAAAAAAATTAAATTATCTTTCAGTTTATATTAAAGAAATGTCAAATTTCAAAATATTTAAAAAACTACTAATAAATTAATATTTTGATGATAATCTGCCTTAATTATTTGTATTCTTTATTTTAATATTTCAAATTTTAAAATTTCGAAAAGCTTTGTCGATAAAGATATTTTTTTCAGACAATAAAGTATATTTTGACTCTTGCAGATTTATTAGAGAAAAAGTAATGATTAATTTGATGAAACTAGTTTTAATGAGTAAAACACCAGATGATGCTTAAAAAAAATGCTCTGCGCAAACATACTTCATTTTAAGAGCAAGAAACAAACTATTGAATAGGGCGCCTAATCCCGACCTACCTTAATATATACCTACTTACTATACGAGGACACACTTTCTATACAATCTGGCACGATCAGTATCGGTTACTCCAGGCTATTTTTAAATCACCAAAGTTTGTCAAACGCTGTTGAACGACCTTGACCGCAACAAATCAGTCTAGTTGGAACACTGTATGTGAATAGATCTCTACATGTTTGTAAACATCAGAGAGTGACCACACCGTGGTCAGTTTTTATAAAGGTTACGAATTCGACTCGAGTTATTTCGGAAATGTCTATTTAGTGCAAGATCCTCACACGCTTAATTTCTAAACGTAATGTTTGTCTCATTATGTCTGGTGGTTTCTGGAGCTAATCAGCTTATACAGGTTGTATTTAGTTTTTCTTTCTACCTATTTGTCATTTCGATTAAATGTTGCACATTTCATCCATATCTTTTTTATTAAACTAATACTATTGGTTTATTGTGAGCATATTTTTACGATTTAAGATAATTAGCAAAAACTACCCTAATTGGGATTTCTCTGATAGTTTTAGTACCGCTCTTTAAACGTGAAATATAAGCCATGCATGGTTCATTCCATTGTATATAATATTTACCTAATATTACTTCCAATCTCCCCAACTTAATTTTTACCCTTAGACCAATGGATGAATTCTATAAGGTTTAAACTATACAAATTATTAATATGATAATATCTTTTGCAATGATTGAATAGTTTAAAAATGTAGTTTCTGAACGGCATCCCCATATATTTAAAGGAGTTAGCGATGAAGACGACGACATTAAAAGAAAAAATGCAATATTTATAAGTAATATTCTTGTTGCATGAAATAAGGAGTTTTACACGTCAGCTCACAATGAAACAAAACAAAATCACTAATTTATTCTTAAGATATGCTCAAAATACCACCCTGTTCTGCAAATACATTTGCGTGCACTTTTTGAATTGCTCGAACTGGCTTTAACATGTAAGACCATGTTAAAGCCTACCATCTATTTGGTAGTGTTTAGGGCGTGAATGTTATCATGCCTTTGCTTGCACATCTGATTCATTACGTAAAGGCACAAAAACATATCAAGCGGGGTTAGGTCTTTTAGCCGAGGAGGCCATTAAATAGTTGTTATCCATGCAGCATTAAGAATAATTGTACGAACATAAGTTATTAAGTAGGAAGCTTGTTGTAGGCAGGCTAGTTAGGTTAGACGTCTTGCTAAAAATACCACCCTGTTCTGCAATACATTTGGGTGCACTTTTTTAACTGCTCGAACTGTCTTCAACATGGTCCTACTCCTACCATCTATTTGGTACTCTTTAAAGTGTCAACGTTTGCTTGCAAATTTGGTTCATTACGTAAAAATACAAAAATAAATCAAGCCGGGTTAGGTCTTTTGGTCGAGGAGGGCATTGCATGGAAACTCCATGGAGCATTAAAAATTGTACGCATGGAAGCTAATAAGTACCTCTGTAGTTGTGGGCAGGTTAGTTAGGTTAAACGTGATGCTAAAAATACAAACATTGGTTAGTTTAAATAAATTATTTATATCGACGTTAATTTTGACTACACAGAAAAAAAATATGAGACAAGGAATCAATTTAATATATTTTATAATAATAAAGTTCAATTTTTGGATCATCACATTGGGTGTTCCCAGCGAAAATACTAAATTAGCTATAGCTACTTAAGGTCTTAAGTGTTTCCTTCTCATCTAATTAAGTTTTTATACGTAGAAGAATTGAAACAAATATTTTACCTTCATTAACCCCTGCAAGTTCCAAAGGAAGGTGTTAGATTGATTTAAAATACGGCGTGAAATTTCTTTCCCTGAAGGCCAATGGCGAAACGAACGAGTATCATGTGTCGGAACTACGCTTGAAACAAGCGCGTTAATTAACAGTCATAAATGTATCGTAAAACGTGTCGAGTATTGACGGACTACACATCGTTCCATTATAAAAACCATTTTTTTCCTCACGAATATTACGAGCAGCAGTCGTAAGACCATTGAAAGAGTGCAATCTATATGCTAATGATAGCGTGTCATTGACTGTATACTGTTTAAGAGTTTAAGTTGGTAACACTTATCGGCAACAAGCCGCCCATAACATCCCCAGCTGTACTCTCGTCTATATAAGAAAACAATAACTTAAATGGACCGTTTTGTCCGTGCCAAATCGTTTTATGACGAACAGATGACTTTGCGTCGATTCGAACTTGCTACCATGAATAACTTACTAGGGTTATTATTTCTTTATCACTTTTGCCTGAAGCCATACTATTTGTAAGAGAGCCATTTCAATTTAATTCCTATTAGGTTTCTTTGCTGCCGGTTGATGCCGTGATCGGTGTCGAAGGTAAATCATGCAAGATGTCTTCTGTGACATCTTGTAATATAGTATTGAGGGTGTAAAATGTTTAATATTAGAAGATGTGCATGAAGCAGAAGTAATTGCGAACCTTTCTTATCTGTTTTTGAAAGAAGGGTAGAGAAAGGCTACCCCTGAGGGAGAGCACTTCACAACAGGAAAACAGCTCTCTTCCCATCTTAACTAACCTGAAGATAAATGATATACGTATTTTAGACTTCTGTTGCTATTATTTAGGTTTATCACAGCGTTTCAACTGTTGATGACCATCTCGTCTTCAGGTGAATATTTAGCCATGTTCCAGTTAAAATTGCGATACACATCAAAAGAGACAATGAAAGTCCAAAACACGTATATCATTGTCTCTAATCTTCAAACTAAGCTGACGATGTCTTTGTTGGAGACTTTCGTTCAATAATATTAAAGCTATGTTTACTGTCTGACTGTCTGCAAACCAATCCTAGGTAATTATCATTATTACGAGAGTACAAATAATACTGACCAATTATTTACCTGTCTCGCCCAGACATAATATCCACCCGTTCAATAAAATTAATAGCGATAAATCTCGATTTGACAAAGTACAGAACGTAAAAAGGCCATAAATATATAAAATAGCGAGATCCTTCTCTGATATATGTTTTAATTAATGTTGGAAGTCCAGGGCTGGGCTGGCGTATTATGATATCAGGAAAGTTATGGTCTTATTAGTGATTGGTGGGTCTTTTCTATTGTGTGCATCGCGGCTATATGAGCTATAAAACGACCGCACCCTGTCCTATTCCGATATCCTTTTTATAGTCCGTGGCTGGGCTAGATTAAAATGTTTCGGTATCGGATAGGTGCATTTGATATGTCTGTTTTGGGTCATTATTTTTGTTTAGTGTACAGGGTGTTGGTTTGGTAATAGCATCTGTAAACAGTTTATCTGAATAAATGTTGAAAAATTGTGGAAATTTGGTACCGTATTGGTTTAATGTTGGAATTAGGAGGTTACAGGAATACATAGTCGAAATTAGACGTTTGCATTAAGAAATTAAAGGTTGATAAGATGACAACAACAGTTTAAAACAAATTGAAGTAAACGTAAAAGTCGGAATTATGACTTTCAAAGTTGGAATTAAGAGGTTACAAGAATATAATTAAGTGCAGTCTATTCATTATTGAAGGAAAGAAGCAAAATAAGCGTCAAGACGAAACCGTGGACCTACAAGACAATAATTTCCTAAAGATTGGCTCCCTCCTGATAAATATTACAGATATGTATTAAAGAGAAAAAGAAAAGCACGTAAGACCAAAACAGAAGACGATGAGAAGGGAATATCTACATCAAAAAACAAGAGCAAAAGACTGATGTCTGGCTTAAGAAAATTGATTATAAGAAGAATACATAGACGGAATTAGGTGTTTGCATCAAGAAATTAAGAGTTGAAGAGATAAAAATAACAGTTTAAAGAAATTGAAGTGAACGTAGAAGTTTGTAAGTCGGAATTATGACTTTCAAAGTTGGAATTAAGAGGTTACAAGAATACACAGTAGGAATTAGACGTTTGCATTAAGAGACCTAAAGTTGAAGGGATGAAAATAACAGTTTAAAAGGGATTAAAGTGAACGGAGACGTTTTTAATTCGGAATTATGACTTTCAAAGTTAAAATTAAGAGGCTATAGGAATACATAGTCGGAATTAGATGTTTCCAATAAGAAATTAAGAGTTGAAGAGATGAAAATAACAATTTAAAAGGAATTGAAGTGAACGTAGAAGTTTGAAAGTAGGAATTATGACTTGAAATGTTAGAATTAAAGGTAAATAGTTTGTTACACACTATCGGAATTAGACGTTTTTATTGGGAGTTCCAGAGGCGGAAATAAGAGTTTAAAGGAAACATAAGCGGAAATAGAAGGTGAAAGTTGTAATTAATGAATTAGTAGTCTATAGTTAACAGTTTAAAGTAAATAGGAAATATGAGTTATGAAAGGGAAGCGGAAATAGGATTTTGTAAGTAGGGAAAATAAATTGATAACCAAGCCGAAATTATCAGTCAAAAGCTAAACTAAACTGAATTGCGAGATTAAAAAATTTTAAACCCGATTTATACCCCTTGATTTGGTACCCTTAATTTAATCTGTTTAAAGCATAAATGACATTCCAACTATTCAGGCGACGACAATTATAATTTCGAACAAAAATATTATTCCCAGATGTGTGAAATATTTGGGGAAGCGTGTTGAAGTGGAAGTAAATTAGGTGGCTTTGGCGGCCGATTGAAAAGCGCGCGCGTGGGTGACAAAAGAAAGTGCAGCTGTTTGACATGTGTCCGGGTCCTACCTAGACGAGATGGTCAAGCGGCGCTCAAATAAGCACGTGTCTATAATAATAATTTCGATTCCACCCCCGCTTTACCAACAATAGGGCAGATTTTAGTTACGGATAATAATTTTGTGTGTACGGAAACTGACCCTATGGAGGGTCAGTGTCACAGGGTATTAGTTCAGTTATTAATTACAATGACAGCTTCATTAGTGTTATTTTTAACTGTCCAAATTTGTCATAGTATAATTTTAAGTTATCGTTTGCGATTAAAAATTAAATGCTTATATTAATAAAACATAAAATCCTAATTGCAAATCATCAATTCTGCATTTCACAGAATAACTTCTAAGGCTAATTAGGATACTAAAATTATTTTTTAATGCTAAGCTAATCTGATGAAGGTATTTTGTAATTACCTTAAAAATGGGGCAACTAATAAAATATTCGAATTTCATTATACAATTCAAATACACCCCCTGAAGAAAGGCGCTTGCTTAAAAATTGCTTTCGCGGAAGCTTTACTCATGCGCGATACGTCGAATTTTTACGATTTTTTTATATTCGCCTAAAATTGACGTTTATCTTGTCCAGGGCCGGTCGTCTCTCTATTCTTTATTAACATATTGTTTAGCTTGTGTATTGTGAGATTTTTGAGCGTTGTTTTCAGTTCCTTATTGTATTTCGTGGAACTTTCGTTAAAAACTGGTTACTTGATTATACTTTCATAGTGTAGGTTTATTAAGGTTATAGTGCAGTGCCTTTTAGTGTAAGTTCGTAATGAAGAGCAAAAGCATGACGTTGCTTGTTGGTCAACGACCAAAATTCAGTTCTTCAGGTAAGTACCTAGCTACTTAAAATAATTTTAAAAGTGTTTGTTACCGATATATTTATAACTTCTGTGTATTTCCAATTAAGTTTAGTTGGAATGGCGTTTTTTTATTAACTTTTTCCATACTTATTAATATGTTTGTTGTTTGGGGGTAATACTAAATTTATAATAAAGCCGAAACTGCTCTCCAGAAGAACCATGCTTAATGAGGGATAAATAATAATGGGAAAGTCCTATGACCTTCTTTATTCTTATCTGAAATAAAGAAGATGATAGGACTTTCCCATTCTCACTAAAGTTATGGTTGCCTATTTACTTTTCAGTGCCAACTTGTGGATACCATCCTTATTCACGGCGCATATTGGTTATTGAATGTCTAATAGTGTTTTTAATTTAATTAATATAATAATAATATAATATAATAAAGGACTTTTATTTAGTAATTAAATGTTTACAATGATATTAATGAATATAGCAGGCGAGGTTCAGTTCGTCCTAGATATTCAGAATACCTCGAACGTCTAATTTTTAAAATGCTACTCTCTTGCCACCCAAACAAAATAATTCCCTGTATATCCAATTATGCATCTACATTATGTATTTCGTCAATTCAGCTGCTATTTTACTGTTGCCTCCATATTTTGTTGCTCGTTGTCAATTGAAGGTTTTTATTGAACGAATTTGTTTCAGGTTATCGCAATTAAATATTTTCTCAGTGTCTTTTCTTAACGATGCTTCACCTGTAGCGCTATTTTGCAACTAAAAACGAGACAAACAAAATGCAATGTAAGTGAAAATGACAGGTCGTTGCTTTTAAGGCCAATATCCACAGGTGAGCTATGCGAACTTACTACTAAAATGAGAAATAAACACAGTTCTGGGGTGGATAGAATTCCGACAAGCATTGCAAAAACTATATGATTTCGTGATAAAAAAAAGTTCTTTGTTATCTCATATATAACGCTTTTAGCGAAGGGATTTTTCCAGAACAACTAAAAATAGCACTAATAGAACCCTTATTTAAGAAAGAAGATTGTGAACTTATGGAAAATTACAGACCTATAAGCCTTCCTCCAGCATTTTCTAAACTTTTTGCAATGTGTAATCGTCTTATGGAATTTATAAACAATTTATTCAACATGGAAAATCGATACAGACAGCTATTTGAATATTAGATTTTATAGAACAAGGTAGTTTGGCTCTAGGCATATGTTTGGATTTGTCAAAAGCATATAATTGCATTGATCCAATGTTATTGTTGAGAAAATTAGAGTTGTATGGTATTAGGGGAAATGCTCTTAGATTGTTCAATTAATACTTGACTGGGAGACAACAGGTAGTAAAAATAACAAACATAATAACATAAACATACCAAACTTATATGTCCAATCTAAAGGAAAATAGACTAGGAATAGCACAGGGTAGCATTGCGGGACCAATTTTGTTTTTTGTATTTCTCAATGACTTGAGTTCAGTAGCGATACCAAATGAAAACGTACATGTTATGACTGACGATACCAATCTTATAACTGGTGGAAAGAATCCTGCTAAGTTAATGGCGATGGAGGTAACTTTATTTCACAGAGCTAACACATGGTTCAAGGAAAATAAACTAATATTAAACCAGAACAAAACAAATGTCCTTCTCTTTAGGACATAATTATCAAAAGTGGAGAAACCATCCAGTATATCTTTTGGAGAGTCGAATATAGATATTGCAAGTGAAACTAAGTTTTTGGGAATATACTTGGATGCGAGTTCTTAAATTGGTCATCATGTTACGTTATTAATAAAAAAAAACTTTCGTTCGATTTGCTACGGAATTAGAGTTGTTGCTAATTTCAAGTCTGTTATGAAGTATGAAATCATTTTCTGGGGCAGAAATAGTTCACTAGAGAAGGTATTTGTAGTCCAGAAGCGAGCATTAAGAATTGTAAAAAGAATGAGCTATAATGAAAGCTGCAGAAATGTTTTCAAGACATGTGGGCTCTTGACAGTTTATGGCCTATATATCTTTGAGTGTTTGATGTTTTTCTTTAAAAACAAATAGATGTTTCAACAACAACCCTTTCACGAATACAATACGAGAATCCTGAATGTCAATTACCCAATTCATAAATTAAGTTTAATAGAGAAAACCCCAAGCTATACCGGGTGTTGCATCGTCGAGCGAGACATAGGAAATCCCATGTAATTTTAAATGGGGTCAATTATTGGCTTCCCTAATTATTTTAGAGAAAAATTCTATTTAGGTTTATTAAAGAGCACTAAAACCCACATTCAAAAGAATAACTTTAGATATTTTTGATGAGCCCGTTTACGGGTTATCGCCGATTTCTTTTTAACTATTTCTCCTTTTTATGGCCCCGTATTTGCGGGCACCAGTCAAGGTAAAAGATGACTGTCAAATAAAGTTGTCATTTTGAAATGTGTGCTTTATTGTTATAAAAACTCGTACATCGAAAATATTAAAGGTGTATTTATGAGTACAAATTAATCTGAATAAAACTAAAATAAAGTATCCAATTACAAGGTTAATTATGACATTTTACATGTTTCAATATTTTACTAATTAATAGGTAGGTACCTACTATTAAATTGTTAGAACTTTAGGATTTAAGAAGATGTTCAAATATTCCTCCATTGACTGCTAGACAATAACCGAGGCGATCATAAAATTCTCTTCTTACATTCGCTAGTTGGTAAACTGAAATTCTATTGCATTCGGCAGAAATAGCATTTTTTAACTCGTCTAGATTTGGGTATTTTTTTATCTTTGTATATCCTGTTTTTTAAATGGCCCCAGAGAAAGAAATCATTTGGCGATAAATCAGGAGACCTGGCTGGCCAGTTTACTGTATGATTTAAGCCAATAACATTTCCATTAAAAGCACGGTTTAAATATTCCCGGACAGCCAGGGTACTATGTGCCGGGCAGCCATCCATTTGGTACCAAACTTCCTGATTTTCCCTGGCGGCATCATGTAAAGTATAATAATAATAATATTTATGTCGTTTCAAAGCTCGTAACGCTGTGGTGTGATCTAATCCTATGTCATCCTCAAGTTTCCTTGTGCTGATCTTCCCATCATTTTCTTCCACGCACAATAAAACTTGCAAGTCCCTATCATTTCTTGCATCTCTTCTTTGTTCCTGCCTTTCTTCACATCTGCAGTTATTTATTACAGTGCCTTTTGTCGCAAATTTCTTGATAGTCCTTTCGACTGTAGATTTTGCAGGTATCGGTCTATTCGGATACAGAGCAGCAAACATGTCTGACACATTTTGATAACTATTTCCTTGATAATACCATTTAATCATCAATATTTTTTCTTCAGAAGTGTAATTCATGGCTAATATTTTCGATGTACGAGTTTTTATAACAATAAAGCACACATTTCAAAATGACAACTTTATTTGACAGTCATCTTTTACCTTGACTGGTGCCCGCAAATACGGGGCCATAAAAAGGAGAAATAGTTAAAAAGAAATCGGCGATAACCCGTAAACGGGCTCATCAAAAATATCTAAAGTTATTCTTTTGAATGTGGGTTTTAGTGCTCTTTAATAAACCTAAATAGAATTTTTCTCTAAAATAATTAGGGAAGCCAATAATTGACCCCATTTAAAATTACATGGGATTTCCTATGTCCCGCTCGACGATGCAACACCCGGTATGTATTGTATTTGAAAATGTTTAAAATAATTTACCGAATAACATAAAATGTATAAATGGTCCACCATATTCTTTAAGGGATTTCATTTGTATGATTAAGTAGTTATTTTTTTGGACAACATTATTCTGTTTGTGACGCCATCTTCTTTTGTGTTTTTTTTGCCAGGATGAAATGAAGATTATTGCATTTTAATAATTTAATAAACACTGTCTCTTCCTCAGCTTTCTTTCGTAGGTTAGACATCCTTCTAAAAATACCACTCTGTTCTGCAATGCATTTGTGTGCACTTTTTTGAACTGTCTCTACCGTGGTCCATGCTCTTTTGCAATGTATTGAAAATACGCTGATTGGGCAAATGGTAGTTACCGTGCGTCAATATTTTTTTTGTAGACCAGTATATTATGCACTTTCTTTTGTTATGCGATATTTTTGTCCATGAGTGTATGCAACAATTCACGTGTGGCATATTAAGAAACGTTCTCTCAGCATTAGTTTATGCAATTTATTCTTATTTACTGTATAAGGGATTGTCTGAATCAATAAGGATCATTTACAATTACAAACCTTTAATCTGCTACAAATAAGGCATTGCAGAGAGGAGCGAGCGGGCTAATAAGATCTGCAATTCTCGGAAGGAATTTTTCTAGCACGGTACTTTAGTCGCGCAACAAGTCTTAGTTAATTAGTAAAGCTTTTAGATAAAGGCCCAACCAGTTTAAATTAATTTGCTGGGTACTTATCAATTCTGCGTCGGAGGCACGATGTCCCTATATCTAGTACTGGGATTGAACAAAGAATTCAACTTTTAATGAATTAAACATGTTTTATAAATTTTTTAAAACAGGGTGTTCGATAGTTAGTAATACACAGCAAGCCCCAGATTCCTTATACAGGGTGTTTCATTAATATTGCGAAAAAATTCAGGGTGAGTTTTCCTGCTTAAAAATATGAAAAGAGTTCCTATAATCTTATGTCAGGAAATACTTCGTTTTGGAGATACAGGGTGTTACAATTTTATTTTTATTTAATTTTTTTCTAAATACAGGAAAATCTCTCAATAGCGACCATCCTCGGGGAATCACATGTTGGTCGGTTAACAGGGATGGTCGGTTAATAGAGAAAAATTAAAACAGCTCGTCTGCATTTTACAGTGTTTGCTTATTATTAAGTATCTACATATATGTAAATAATTTTAAATATTTTTGTTTAAATTTATCAGAACTAAAATTAAATGAGATGAAGCCAATTTACCAATATGTACACTGATAAAACTGTGCTCCCTTAATCAAATAATCTGATTTATTTGGTGAATAATTATTGGTAATAAATAAATGTGATTTTAATTAACTAAATTTGATTTAACTGAAATAAATGAGAGTATTTCGTTTTATTTGCAAAGTTATTTGACTGTTGGTTGATTTGTGTCAAATCATAGAACCCTTCAAACAAATATCTTACCAAAAAAACACTAAAATAACAAAATCTAAATAACTAATTATTTAATCGAACTAATTTTTATTTAGGAACTAAATCCCGTTAATCGCTAGTTAAATCACCCGATAGAGAACTATTTAAATGTCTGGGTCATTTAAACTAAATAATTATGTATTTACATTAAATCCTGAATATAAAACGACCGAATATTTACAAATAACTAATTATTTAATCGAAGTACATCTCAAGTTAAGAACTAAATACCTTTAACTTTAATTTAAATCATTCATTGCCGAGCTTTTCAAACAATTTGGTCATCCAAACAAATAATTAAGTATTTAAATGAACTCCTGTTGCCTACTTTGGGCTTTGAGTAATTTGATTGGCTATACAAAAGTGGCCTGATCATCGCGTTTTGGTCATTGGTCATTGTGATTTTGTCTTGTAGAAATTTATGAGTGAGAGTGAAATCTTCTTTGTTAGTGGCACAGAAGTTAGTGGTTCCATCAAAAATTAAAACGAAGATATGGGGAATAAACGTAATATGAATAATTATTTAGAAGATTGGGGTATATCGAGGGGTATATCCCATATGTTAGATACTTTTCAAGGTAGGAAACTATATTTGAATATTTTAGTTACGCATGAAACGAGTTAAAGAAGTAAGATAAGAGGCAAAGAAAAGATACTTGTAATACCTAATTTGAAATTTCGAACACAAAATATTTTTAGAAAAATGTAGCCAGGTATTTATAAATCATGGCTACCTAGGTTACAAATAAGACAGTTTTTCTCAATTTTCACCATAATTCAATACCTATCAAACCTCCTAACGTAAAAAATATAATATAGTTAATATAATATTAATAATTATTGTACCTAATATTTGCAAATTTGACTTTATTTAATTTTTTATCAAAGTTATTAACTTCTCTATAATGTTTTATTGACGTATATTTTAAGGGGAACAACAACTAATGGTCGGTTTATACAGCAAGATAACATAACATAAAAATAAAATAAGAGTTGAATCTACAGATCTGCCATAAGACGTTTATAGAAACACATAATATAACATAAAAATAAGAAATAAAATAAGAGATGGTTATCTTTTAAATTTTATGTTATTTTTATGTAAAAATAGTTGTGCGCGTGCGCGTAATTTGTCATAACCTTTATTTTCGGCAAAAATGTGTTTTTTTCTGTTGGTTTGCCTTATTATTTGAACACTATAAACAATTTGATAAGGTTTGTGATTATTATGGTAGGTATAGGTACTGATTAAACCATATTCAATAGCAACATTTCAATATTTCTTATTTTTATGTGACGTCTGTATAAACACGTACTTGGATAAAATAAGAACTGATTTGAATGAACATTCTGATCTATTGAAAATTAAAAAAAGGTATTTAAACCAAATAAATGTATATTTGATCTAAATAAATATAAAAGACAAGTTAAACAATTATGTACTTGAATAAAAAAACAATCACTTTGATGGAAATCACCGGTTTATTTAAATCAAATCACTTAAATTGTTTAATTAAATAACGTTGTTGTTACAGCAAATACATGTAAAACAAAAGTAAAATAAATATGTACTTGATAAAATATATATAAATATCAATCAAATAAACATTTTGTTAACTTAACTTTTAACCCATTTCACTTAAGTCATTGAAACGGCTTATTTAAGTTAGGTTACTGTTAAGGAAATAAATATTTGCTTGAATTTTGTATTAGTGATTAGTTCCAAATAAAAAGTAATTTGTATCAAATCAGATGATACTAATTGAGGCAAATAATCCCTTGGTATTTTTCAAATACATATTTGTTTGGCTAATAGGAAACAAATATTTATTTGAGTCAACTGTAAATTTTTTTAACTCAAATAATTAATTTTATCAGTGTAGGTACATAATATATACTGCACCTGCATACTGACTAAATGTACTGTATGTTTGCTTTGACATTCTTTTTCTTTTAAATAATCAGAAATTAATGATTGCTTCATACTTTTTATTTTATTTTCATAAAATTCAGACTTGTCAAAATTGTTAACATTATTAAAAAAATTTTAAGTCTCTCAAACCTGCGCAGGCTAATTAAGACATGCGCTGACGAACTGACACCGGTATTTTGTAGGCTTTTTAACTTATCCTAAAAAAAAGAAATATTTCCTTCTTGCTGGAAAACTGCGAGAGTCCAGCCCATACCCAAAAAAGGTAAGAAGACTTTGCCAAACAACTATCGTCCAGTCGCATTGCTCTCGGTTATATCAAAAGTTATGGAGAAGGCTATCAACGAAAAATTACTAAAGTACCTGGAAGGCTTCAACATTATTAGTGACCGCCAGTATAGATTCCGTAAGTCTAGATCAACAGGAGACCTTCTCGCTTATGTTACTTATGTTTGGAACAACGCAACAGAACACCATGGGGAGTCCCGGGCGGTAGCACTGGACATTTCCAAGGCTTTTGACCGAGTATGGCATGAGGGGCTCCTAACTAAAGTGAGAGCATACGGAATGCCGGTTCAATTTTGTTCATGGCTGTCGAGCTTTCTTAAAGACCGTTCTCTGCGAGTGGCGATATACGGATTCCTTTCAGACACATTTAACATTAACGCCGGAGTCCCTTAAGGTTCTATATTGTCGCCCACCCTTTTCTTACTATACCTTAACGATCTTTTGGAAAAAACTAAAAATCCTATATATAGCTTCGCTGATGACAGCACACTTGTTTCATCTTTTACTTTGGATGCTCGGACATCGGCTGCTAATGCATATCTCTATAGGCAGCAAGAGGTCTCACATCTTAACAAAGACCTGGAAGAAATTCTGTCTTGGGGTGACAGTAACCAAGTAGAATTTAACGCTAAAAAGACCCAGGCGGCAGTTTTTTCTAAAAAAGTTAATGTTGAAGAACCGGATATAGTTATGGCGGGACACTTAATCCCTTGGCTTCATCAATTCATTTATTGGGCGTTAATTTGGATAGTCATATGTCTTGGCATAGTCACGTTGCGGCCATTGCTAAGGCAGCCTCGCAGAGGCTTGGAGTACTTTTCCGAACAAAGAACCTCTATACACCCCAACAACTTTTGATGCTCTATAAAGCCCAAATTCGACCATCACTGGAGTACTGTTCGCATATTTGGGGCTCTGCTCCTAAACATACCCTGAGATTGCTAGATTCCATTCAAAGAAGAGCCATTCACTTGATCGGTGACCATAGTCTGACAAAAAACCTGGAAAGCCTTGAACATCGAAGGCAGGTTGGCGACTTGAGTCTATTTTACAAATATTTTCATGGCAAGTGTTCAACTGAGGTTGCCGCTTGATACCACCCAGAGCGGTGCATGTTAGAAATACACGACGAGCCACTGCAGCCCACCAGTACGTGGTTCAGCTTAGTGTCCCTCGAACGACACTGTTTCAAAATTCTAGACCAACGTGAATCGTTTCCTACGCACACGCACCGCTCCTAGAGAGCCATAAAGGATTTATCCTGTAGTGCTGTGCCTTACCATAAAAAAAAAAAAACAATATGCTTGATATTTTCGACTCTGGAGCAAATTCAGGTTCCTCTTCCTCTGTCTCAGAGTTGAGAGTAGTTTCATCCGTTTCTTGAATCTCTTCAATACACTCGTTGATAGTCAATTCTGCACTTTCTGTTAACAAATCGTTATCAATCGAGGCAAATTGTTTCAAGTTCACAGATGTGTTTTATCTTCTTCTTCGAAGTCGTCAATATTGCCTGTATTACAGATAAATCCGGCTTTCATAAAGCATTTTTTTATTGTCACTGGGGACAAATTACGTCAGGCCACCGAAACCCATATCAAGGCGTTGGTTATGGTAATATAATTTCCAATTTCTGGAAGAGATCAACCACTGTTTGTACATGTTAAAAGCCTCTTAATAAGGTAGCTTCTGTAGACCATTTTAAAATTCTGAATAATGCCTTGGTCCAAAAGTTAGCCATGTGAGGTAGTATTGGGTGGAAGAAAAATAAGTTTGACATTATCCAGTGTAATTTTGGGATGAGACGTTGCATTATCCAGAAACAATACCACTTTTCTATTCTGCTTCTTCATTTTGGTATCAAATCTGTGGAGCCATGTTGTCAGGATATCTGCTGGCCACCCTTTTTTGTCGAGGATTTTTGCTTTTGCCTATTATAAGTGGTTCTTCCTTCTCACCTTCCATATTTGCGCAGAACAAAATTGTAAATCGTTGGTTTGCTTTTTTTTCCAGTACATCAAATCAAATCAAATCAAAATATGCTTCATTGTCATAAAAAATTATTTTTATCGACAAAGCCTTTTTTTTAAATTAAATTAACAATAAAATATAATAATATAATAAAACTTAAAATATCGGAATAAACAAAAAAAATGCAAATAATTATGACAGAGTATCACCAAAATATTCATCTAGAGTATAATAAGCTTTTTCCAATAATATATTTTTAACATTTTTTTTAAACATTTTAAAATTTGACATTTTCTTAATAAAAACTGGAAGAAAATTAAAAATTTTTTTAGAATCATAAATTATGGATTTTTTTACAAGACTTGAAGAAGGAATAGGTAAACATATATTAAAGGTTTCTCTTGTATTATAAGTATGTGAATTAATACTATTTCTATGCTTTTTATGAATTAAACAAACTGTTTCCAATATAAAAATTGAAGTTAGTGTTAAAATTTTTTGTGAGATAAATAGAGTTTTACAAGAATCTCTAGATCTAGCTTTGCACAAATATCTGATAGCTCTTTTTTTGTAAAATAAAAATTGAATTTAGAAGATACTGGCTTGAATTTCCCCAGAAACAAATTCCATATCTCAAAAGAGATTCTATTAAAGCAAAATAAACATTTCGAAGAACCACCATATTCATTTCATGAGGAAGTACTCTCAGGGCATAACATCCTGAAGCTAATTTTCTACATAACTTTTTGATATGTTCATTAAACGAAAGATTTTGAGTAATATAGATTCCCAAAAACTTTATAAATTTGGGGTTATTAATTATTAGATTGTCAAAAATTATATTATTAAGTGTACACTTAAAAGTTAATATATTTGTTTTAGTAATATTAAATGAGAGTAGATTAGAGTCACACCACTTTTTAACATTTATTAAATCTTCATTAATTATTTTAATTAATTCATTAGAATATTTACTATGCCAAAGTATTTTTGTATCATCAGCAAATATTGTAAATTTACCATTTATAAAAACTGACGCAAGGTCATTTATATATATTAAAAATAGTAATGGACCAAGAACTGAACCTTGAGGTACTCCACAATCAATTTTATTACTTTTTGATTTCTTACCATTTAACAATACTACTTGAGATCTTTCAGATAAATATGATTTAAACCATTTAAACGATATACCTCTAAAGCCATAAAGCTGAAGCTTATTTAATAATATATTATGGTTAACACAATCAAAAGCTTTAGAAATATCACAAAATATTGCTGCAGCAAAATCTCCTTCATTTAATTTAAAATAAAGATGTTCAAGAAATGAAAAAATAGCATCACTAGTATTTTTATTTTTTTGAAATGCAAATTGGTTTGTATTTAAAATATTGTTTTTATTTAAAAAAGAAATCATTCTATTTTTAACAAGTTTTTCAATAATTTTAAAAGTGTTGGAAGTAAAGAAATTGGTCGAAAATTAGAAGCAGATTCACAATCACCTCCTTTATGAATTGGAATAACAATAGCTGATTTAAGGCATTGTGGAAATATTCCATTATCAAAAGAAACATTTATTGCTATGGTTTTGTTGGGAATGCACAATAGTAGAGACCTCTCTCATCTGTATTAAATACGTTCCGTGCGGGATAATCCTTTAAATTGGTCAATAGCCTTACTTTCCAAGCAGTTACGTCTTCGATATTAATATCGGCTGATTCGCCACATATTTTCTTAAAGGTAATATCTTGCCGCGGACGGAATTCTTCTAACCATCCGTTTGATGCCTTGAAGTTGTCCAACCCTAGACTTTGAGCAGACTCGAAAGCTTTTGCTTACATTATTGGCCCGGATATTGGTAAGTGCTTGTTTCGGGCCTTACAAAACCAGTTAAAAATAACTTGGTCAACTACCAGCCCTTCGGTTTTGGGAAATTTTCTTTTTTGTTCACTAGCTATTACAGTCGCCAATTATATAAGGCTCCAGGTTCAAACAATACGTAATGGGAGATTCAAAACATGGCGGCAAACGATATATATTTTGAAGAATGTCATAAAACAGGTGGTCTTTTAAAAGCATTCTGTACAAAAAAAAGTATATGTTTGTGACGTATTGGCAGAGAAAATGGGACATATTGTGCTACGGCTTCCACCTTATTATTGGATTTTAAATGCCATAAAGCACATGTGGCATCAATTAAAATCAATTGTCAAAGGTCAGAGAATACTTCTCCGACTTTAAGTTACACTGAGCGAGATATCGAGTTGAATATGAGTTATTCTAGACCGACGCGTGTTGCTAATAGGAAACAGCTCTGAGTTACGGCAACTAAATCGAAGAAATTGCATCAAATCACTGTTCATGAGTTATAATAGCCCTGAAGATGAGTTGTTTTAGCTAGCTAGCTTAGCTAATCCTAACTGGGTTTGACGAACACATGCGACGTGGGCTGCAGCAATTCATTGTTTAAGCTGCCAGAGACCAATATGGGAGTTGTGATGCGTCACTACTCGGGCTAGATTAACTCATAATTCGAGCTATCAAAACTGCACCTTTCAGTTACTTAACGACTATAGATTTAATATGTCCTAAATGTTGGCAGATACTCTCAATAGAGCCAAGAAACACCAGGAAAAGTTAATAATATGTACTTTAATTAACAAACACAGAAATCACATGCTAGGTTAACTGACATTACTGGCATATCTAACAACATATGATAAACGTCACGTGCAAAATAACTACTCTATGAACGACAATAAGGTTTGACACTTTAAATATATTCCAACACTAAAATTGGATTATTCTCATTTTCAAGCACCTGCATGCATGAAAACAAACTCTAAACAAAAATAAAAAAAACATCCCTAAATGATTGCGCGGATAGCAAGTCCAGTTATGTGGTCCATGACGACGCGACGTGCACGAGATACTAATAACAATCGGATGAAGTTACCGCGCCAAATCGGCACGAGCGTGAATTCGGAACTTTCCGTGACCTTTCGATCGGTGATTTGCCCTCGACATGGGTTTTAGAGCACTCTTTATGACTTATTTCAACTCAAAATAATTTACACATGGTAATGAGTTAAAATAATGCACGTCTGGGTCAAAACGGCATTTTAAAATCAGTTAGTAAGTTTTCCCAATCCAAAAACTAAGTTCCGGAAACTCATAAAATGGTTACAAAATGAAGAATTGTGGTTATCCCAAATGTGTTTAAAATGTTGATATTTGGGTGTTGAGCCGAACCAGAAGAAGCTTAGTTATTCTAGCGTTTTTAAATGGTTTGTGATAATTCGTAGGCCCAGTTTGAACAACATAGAAACGTGCGTTAAAGTAGCTCTAATTCTGCAACTCACGACATCTGTAAATCCATTTTTGTCAGTGTACCTATAGTGTTGTAGAATTAATAAAAAAATGTGTTAATGATATTCACCCAGGTAGTTGGAAAAATTCAATCCATCATGTAATAACTGTAGAAAATTCTTATGTTACTCTGCATGATACAAGTAAACCGATTATCATTAATTTAAATGAGGATAGCGACAGCGAAAGAGAACTAGATATATAATAACATTATGCATGTGAATAAATATAAGTAGTATTAAAAATTATAATATTTAGTTTTTCTTTCATTTCATTAAATTAATATAAACACATCAAACGATTACTTAATTTCCTTAGTCCGGCCCTTTACTTCACCTTTATAGTTTACATATTTGTTGTCCACACAATGGGATCGACCCTTTAGATTTATTGCAGTTAAAAGGTCAAAACCAAAGAAAAAGAACTAGGTATACTACATTAACACCTTTTGTCAAAGTTTAAAGTTATTTCTCGATTATTTCAAATGCTTTGGAAATTTTCGCATTTAGTAATTTTTTTCCGTTCTTCAAAATTTGTAGATTGATGTAGATTGTAGAGGGCGCTGTAACATTTTTAAAACATCTTGAAATCACTTTACATTTATTGCCCATAATAGACATTGTCGCGCTTAAAAACCGAATCAGGTAATTTTCTCGAGAAAGGCTCAACTTATCAAGAATTAGCAAGACACCTTTTTTGTGTATTTCTACTTGCCTTATAACCGACAAAACTTTCAATTTAAAAAAGCCACTTTCTTCTTAAAACATCCTAAAAAGGTTACCTATATTTACGCTCATGATTGAAGATAATTTAATGCTCTCAACATCATTACTACATGGTGTGCAAAGTTACATTAAAAGCTTTTATTTATTTCAAATTTTAACAGATGCAGATCCAGGATTATATTAATTTTTTATCTTAAATTCAATCGGATTAATTTCTTAAAATCTGTGTACACCCTACATAATTAACTTGCTTTTCCTGTGCTCTCAAACAATAAGAAACTAAGCGTGAACAGGAACTTTTTGTACTTCTATATTTTTTTAATCACCTTGTATTGTTAAATGGCGAGATGAAGTAATTTATATTAACAAAACATTTTATGGGTACAAATATAACAGAGCACAATTTATTATTTCCTGGTATAAAACATATTTTAGCACATTCTTGAGGATGCTATTTCAAAAAGCAAAAGTGAAACCGAGAAATATACATAAAACTGCAGCTCTCAATATATACCTTCGTCTTTGCACCTGTTTATGGGTCTCAAACCCAAATTTTACGACAACAGCACGTTTGCTATTGTTAGGTCTAAAAGAATGCTCCTAAATTGTAGAAAGATGACACCGAAACGCTCTTTTTTCATTAGCAAAGGGTTGGTGTCGTAAATCTGGCACGTCACAGTCATTCTAAGGGATTTCTACAAAAATAGAGCGGAACGGCAGGTTTTTAGAAACTAATCATTTCAAATTCCAGAAAATCTGCTTTGGTTCTTTTAACACTTTTATTGGATATTCAAGGATGCCTGACCGAACGTTCTTAAGAATTTTTAATGGTTTAAAAAGGATTTTAGCGTTTAATGATATTCATTTTGGTTGTACATTGCCTTCAGTAGTTTAATGATATACGATTTATATCGGTTAAGTCAGAAATGCAAGGGGGAAGGGGGGGGACCGCTGAAATACTTCGACTATTCCGTTTAGTTTTGTGCTAGTTTTATATTGGTTTTATAATGGCGAGAAATAAAACTTTTAGATTTAAACATGTAAAAGCTTGAATACAAGTAGTAACAGCGCTATAATAACTAAAGGGTAAAGCCAATTAGCTATCTGATACTCAATTCTCTTAAAACACCTTTAAGAGAGAAAATAAAATAAATAAATGAATCTTAACAGCTTTATCAGGGACTTTAGATATAAAAACTTAGGCTAAAAAGGACTCCTACAGCTTTAAGTAGGTAGGATAAAGCCATCATAAAGCTGTATTTTATTAAGTATACATGCTTTAAAAGAACAGAAATGTGTTTTGCTCATAGGTATATTGCTATGCGTGTTCTTTAAACCTTAACACAGCAAGTATGATGTATAAATTAGTTTAATAATAGATATTTATAAATTTTGACTTCTCCAAAAATATTAGGTTTGTTGTTTCATCCGTAAATTTATGTGTAGTTTGATGTTGCACACAGGTTAGAAATATTGACTTCTTTCTTACTGCTTCCAAAAATTATTGGTGGCACGTTTAAAGGCATGGGATTTTATTAAAGTTGTAATGAGTCTTTGTTGCAATTCTTATTTAGAAGTAATATGTGTTTGATCGAAAATATAACATTTCTAATATTTTTTTTTGGGGGTTTTTGGTTCTTTACAAATAAAAATATGGTTAAGGTTGACGTTTCTGTTTAAAATTTAAACCATCATCAGAACTAGAAAATGTATGAAAGTTAGGGAATAAACATAAAATTAACATATAAAAAAACATACCTTCATATTTACATTTTACACTCTTACTTATAGTTATTATTACACAATTTACTTAGTACGGTCTATAACAAGTAGGTATACATTTTATTAGGTAGGAAGGTGGGTACATTTATTAACTATGGGAAAAACCGATTTAAATTCGGTTGTTTATTATTTATATTCTTATCTTAATTATATTGATGCTAACATTTTTCAATTTTTATAAGGTTATTAAATTACTGCAAATGGTACTATGGTTATCTGTGCGTGTCGGGTTATATTACTTTTTTAGAACATGAATAATTTCTTTTATATTTCTTTTTTTATAGATTGTTTCATAATCCAAAACTTCTGTATTATTGAAATCACAATTGTGGAAATTGTCAATTGCGTGCTTTGATAATGTATGATTGGTTTGAATTTCTTATGCTGTGTTTATGTTCATAATATATTCTGTTTTTTAAGTATTGTTTGGTTTGGCCAATGTACATCTTTAGACAATCCAATTAATCTATTTTATATATTACGTTTGCTTGATTTATTTTAGGGGTGTATGGTTTTAATTTTGTTTTATTATTGGGTAGTTCATCAGCTTTATCTTCTATTTTGTGTGGTATAAGCACATTTCTAATTTTTGTATTGATTTTTCGAAACTATGGTAGTGAAATAAAGTTATTTTCTTTTTGAGTGTTTATTTTATTTTTGCTGAAGTTTAGGAAGAAAACTTTACTCTTTCAAATATCTAGTGAAAAAAACTTTAAAATCGAAAAGTTCATATTATGCTAAAGTTTTCATTTTTTTCCGATTTTCAGCAAACATCTCAGAAACAATTCAAGTTATTAAAGTAAATTTCTGCACATTGTTATGTAAATGAAACAATGCAGTCTTCCTCCACAGTTTAATAATTAACGTAAATTATAAGTTCCCGACATGTTTCAAGTGCTTCAGCACTCATCCTCAGGGGATACTAACATCGAGTTTGACATAAATGTAAGTTGTCTCAAATTAATAAGTACAACTCATAGGATAATACATGTAGAGGTTGAAGACTTGGTGTACGGACTAGTTAATTTTATTGAAACTGAGATAGAGATATAAATATAAATGAAGTTTTAATGAAATTGTGAAATTTGGATTAGTGAAAAAACATTTTGGATAAGACAATAAATTGAAAGAAAACAAGGTCTGTCTATACCACCAAAATAATATAATATAATATAATAAATTTTGGTGGTATAGACAGACCTTGTTTTCTTTCATAATCTCGCCACAAAAAATGGACTACTTCTTGAAGACAATAAATTGATTTAAAACATCTAAAGGAGTAAGGTTTCTTTTTTTATTTTACGCTTGGCTGTTAAAGTTTAATTGCTAAAAATTAAAAATAAAGAATTAAAAATTAAAAATAATTTTATGATAATGTCGTTACTAGCTGACCTTTCTCCTTCAGATGTTATAAATCAATTTATTGTATTATCCAAAATGTTTTTTCACTAATCCAAATTTCACAATTTATTCAAAACTTCATTTATATCTCAATTTCAAAACAATTAACTAGTCCGTACACCAAGTCTTCAACCTCTACATGTATCATCCTACAGGGCTGCCCAGAAGTCCGGAATAAAATTAATATAGCCTTAACCTGTAACTTTTGGGGAAAATGCTCGGATACGTCAATTTAGTTTTATATATGCTCATATTTTGACGTTATTCGTTTTTTTTTTTTATAGACATTTGTCAAAGATAGACATCGATCTTTTTTTTTAAATGGAAATATACAGCTTGTGATACATTATTTGAAAGCTAATATCTCGTACAGTATGCTCATAAATTTTGGCGCGATTCTGTCAAGCTATTTCAAAATGGCGACTGGTTAAAGTTTTAAAAAAATACCTATTTAAATAAGCGGAAATGATAAATCATTGGCGTTTTTTTTACCTTTCAAGGTAAGATATCTTCATTGTTTCACGTTCTGACATTTTGTGACCTTGTGACTTAACAATAGTTATGGTTTATTTGTTATTTATTTTGTCAAAAAAAAACAAAAATGTAACGAAGCAAAACAAACCACAACAAAAAAGTGGTTTAACGTGGCAAATGCTGGAAATATCCTCCACCCTCTACTTGGCATGCATGCTCCCAGACGATGGTAAAAATCCGTCGACAGAATTTCGAATGGCTTCAGCCGGTAAGTTATGTGTCTCCAATCTAATTTTATTTTTCAAATCTTTAATATTATTTGGCTTATTTTGGTAAACTTTTTCTTTTAAATATCCCGAAAGAAAATAGTCTAGAGGCGTTAAGTCTGGGGACCTCGGTGGCCATTCAATTGTACCACGTCGTCCAATCCAGCGACCTGGAAATATCTGATCTAAATATCTTCTCAAATTGACACCAAAATGCGGGGGAGCACCATCTTGCTGAAACCAAATTGTTTCATTAGGTATATCTGGATCTACTTCATTGGGAAAAATTACAGCTAGAGCAGGCCTCAACTCGAAGGTTAAGAAATCCAGGTACCGTTCAGATGTGATGTTTCCTTCCAAAAAGAATGGCCCTAAAATTCGGTTATTAATGATACCTGCCCATGCATTTACTTTCTGGGGCCGCTGAGTATGCGCTTCAAATATCCATCGTGGATTTTCTTGACTCCAGAAACGATAATTATGTCTGTTAACCACCCCGTTTAAATAGAAAGTAGCTTCATCCGAAAATAATATGTTCTGTGGAAACCTATTATTCTCGTCACACCGTCTCATCATTTCTTCGCAAAATTGCAAACGCCTATCATGGTCATCTTTTAAAAGCTCTTGGACAAGACACACTTTACAAAGGTGGTATTTTTCTGCTTTCAAAAAGCTTCCAATAGTACCTCTAGATGTATCATAATTTTAAGCCAATGAGACTGTTGAAACATGGGGATTATCCTGCAGAGATAATGCAATATCCAATTTTTCATCGTCGCCTAAAACACGTGGCCGTCCATTCCTAGGCAAGTCCTTTACTGTGCCATGTTCATCAAATTTGTGGAATATTTCACTAACAGTTCCCTGTGAAATTTGATTTTCCGGATATTTAGCATTAAATAAAGTGCACACTTTAACACACTTGACTTCTTATTTTACCTCCACATCTTAACAATATCAAGACTTCGATACGCTGCCTTTCCGATAAAACCATTTTTGCTTAGAAAATTGCAAAATAATACTTACGAAAATACCTAAATTAATTTTACAAGTTCACAATGTCACAAAATGTCAGAACGTCAAACAATGAAGATTTCTTACCTTGAAAGGTAAAAAAAACATCAATGATTTATCATTTTCGCTTAATTAAATAGGGATTTTTTTAAACTTTTAACAGTCGCCATTTTGAAGTAGCTTGACAGAATCGCGTCATAATTTATGAGCATACTGTACGAGATATTAGCTTTCAAATGATGTATCACAAGCTGTGTTTCCATTTAAAAAAAAGATCGATGTCGTCATATCTTTGACAAATGTCTATAAAAAAACAAACGAATAACGTTAAAATTTGAGCATACCTATATAAAACTAAATTGACGTATCCGAGCATTTTCCCCAAAAGTTATAGGTTAAGGCTATATTAATTTTATTCCGGACTTCTGGGCAGCCGTGTATACCTAAGTTGTACTCATTAATTTGAGACAACTTACATTTATGTCAAACTCGATGTTAGTATCCCCTGACGATGAGTGCTTAAACACTTGAAACATGTCGGGAACTTATAATTTACGTTAATCATTAAACTGTGGAGGAAGACTGCAATGTATCATTTACATTACATTGAATCCACTGAAAGTATGGACTATTTTTTCAATTACATATTGTTATGGTATAAAAACACAGATTGTGACCTTTAATGTTTGTTCCCATCAACCAGTAGCTTAGATGATACAATTACGCCAATGTCATGCCACTGATTTTTTCAAAACAACTATGTGATTATAACCAATCAATTCTAAATAAAAAAGGTATCTTTAATTTTTGTCGCAAAATGTAAAAGTAAAAATCGGAGTAAATAATGAAATATGAATTATTACGTGGTCGATGTTAATATTTTTTTTTTTTAAGTAAGTATGTGCAAGATATAATACAAATTTTAGCACCCGAGTCGAAAACCAAGCATTTTAGGGCATATGCTTGTAACTTTTCGACTTAAAATTGGCCTATAAATATATAATTAAGTAATATAATAATAAAATATTGTATTTAACTATTAGAACATCGTCATTATACGATTCAAACGTCAATTACTTTTAATTGTCAATAGACAATAATTTAATATAAAAATGGTAGTAATTAAAGAATTATATTAAAAGTACCCCTGAAGTTTTTATTATTATATAAAAGTATTGCCAATTAATTTTATCTATTGTCATTAATAAAGAGTAGTTATTGGAATATGCTTTTAAATTAATAACATACAAGTGTATTGTTATCTTATTTAAAAAAACTACAACATTGTTTTATGAATTCAAAAGGTCGACGTGTTTTTTTCAAATCGTTTTAGGTTAAAATTAGTTTAATTAACAGAAATAATAGATTGCGCATTGAGGTCGAAATACACAGTATAAATTAATGTTTCGCTTTATACAGGGTGTCCGGAAAATACGTGTACAACGTTTGACGACAGACTCCTGACGTCAAAATAGGTCGATCTAAGCCGACTTAGTTATATCCAAAATTGCCTCGTTTAGCCGGTAAAGGGCGTCAAAAATTTGTAAAAATATTGGTTTTTCCTAAATTACGCGAAAACCTGCCAATCGATTTTAATGATTTTTAGTATGTAGACTAATACTATAAAATGACGTTTTCTAGTAGTATAGTCACCGGCTGTAAATAAGTGGAAGTGTTATAGAAGTGATATAATACGTCAACATTTCTCCTGATTTTTTATGACAACCCAGATTTTTTTGTCGAGTGACTGGATGTATTTGGAAGCTATTTTATCTCTTTGATATTTTTCGTTGGATGAGCTGTTTTGTCAGAAAAAAATATTTACAATTACCTGCATACATCAATTATTAACATTAGTAATAAAATTAAAATCAAATTGCCTGTAACAATAATTTTTTTAGTGACCTTGTTGCTATGGCATTTATTAATTTGACAATTATTGACAAATTGTCACCAGTCTATGAAATTGACTAAAGTATACGATCAACATTTCTGAATTACAAGTTCATTTTACCATTAAACATGGAAAATTATACGAACTCTGAGAAGATTGACATGCTCCTGGTATACGGGTTTTGTCAAGGAAATGGGCGTCAGAGTGTTAGGGTTTACATGGAGAGATTTCCTAACCGTCGGATACCAAACCACCAAACATTTGCCAATATCATATCATCTTCGGGAAACGGGCAGCTTTGAGAAAAAATTTGAAGGCAGGGGTCGTATGCGAACAACTCGAACTGTGGAAACAGAAGAGAACATTCTGGAAAGAGTTGAAGAAGAACCAAGCACCAGTACCCGTTGCTTAGAACGTGAGTTACACGTTCTTAAAACGATTGTCAATGAGGTTTTAAAAGAACAGTTGTTACATCCATATCACGTCCAAAAAGTCCAGGAACTCTTACCGACTGATCCCCCCATGCGGCTTACATTTTGTCAATTTATTAAAAACAAAAAATCCGTGATCCAAATTTTTGTAGAAAAATATTTTTAACTGACGAGGCGTGCTTTACAAGATCTGGAGCAACCAATCTGCACAACGAACATATTTATTCCGATGAAAATCCCCATGCCATTAAAGTTGCACATCATCAGCATCAATTTAAATTAAATATTTGGGCAGGTATTATTGATCGCTACCTTATTGGTCCTATTGTTATTGCAGACAGGTTAGATGGAAATATTTATTTAAATTTTTTGCAAGACGCATTACCAATTCTTCTGGAAAATTCGCCCCTTTTACTTTGGAGGGAAATGTGGTATATGCATGATGGTGCCCCGCCCCATTTTTCCGTTGCCGTTCGGCAATACTTACACCATCAATATCCCAACCGATGGATTGGAAGGGGCAATAATGCACAAGTAAAATAGCCACCACGTTTTCCGGAGTTAAATATGTGTGACTTCTTTTTGTGGGGCGCTATTAAAACAGAAGTTTACAAGACTCCGATAAACACACGCCATGATTTATTGACGCGGATTTTAAATGCAGGCAACCATTTTAATAACCCCGAGACATTAAATAGGGTCCAATATCATTTTTTAAGTAGTGTTAATAAGTGTATTCAGCAAGATGGCGGTCATTTTACACATTTGCTTAAGTAATGCTTTCGTTTTACTGAGTTTCTTACAATATTTTTAATACATACTTCCAACTTTGTTGTTTTTCGTTTTATTATTACTGTTAATAATTGATGTATGCAGGTAATTGTAAATATTTTTTTTCTGGCAAAACAGCTCATCCAACGAAAAATATTGAAGAGGTAAAATAGCTTCCAAATACATCCAGTCACTCGACAAAAATATCTAGGTTGTCATAACGCCGTTAATATAAAAAATCAGAAGAAATGTTGACGTATTATATCACTGTTATAACACTTCCACTTATTTACAGCCGGTGGCTATACTACTAGAAAACGTCATTTTATAGTATTAGTCTACATACTTAAAATTATTAAAATCGATTAGCAGGTTTTCGCGTACTTTAGGAAAAACCAATATTTTTACAAATTTTTGACGCTCTTCGTCGGCTTAGACCGACCTATTTTGACGTCAGGAGTCTGTCGTCAAACGTTGTACACGTATTTTCCGGACACCCTGTGTAATAATGCCCAGGCGTATCAAATCAAGTACAACCTAAAATTACCATACAGAGTGGCTCAAAAAAGCGAGGAAATAATTTAAGAATATGTAAAAAAAAATAGATTTACGTCGTTCTTCAGTGCTTTCCAAGATGTTATTCTCGCCTTGCACGTCGGAGACACAGTCATCAGTATTTTCAATATCGTCGGTAGAATGAGATTCGTTAGATTGTCTTTCTGATTCGATATCTGGATTTAACAAATGAATATCTCCTCTAGGCGCCAAATGTTTGACAGAAACTGTACTTTCTCTGCCATTTTCGTAACGAATGAGTGCATAATCAGGATTCGCCTCCAAAAGTTCAACTTCTTCAACCAAAGGATCATATTTACTTTGTCGAACAAATTTTTTTAACAAAACAGTGTCTGATTCTTTTAACCATAATGGAATAGACGTACCACTGGTTGACTTTCGTTGGTAGTTTAACATTCGTTCATGTGGTGTACAATTAGTAGCGGTACAAAGTAAGCTTCTTATGGAATGTAAGGCATCTGGTAAAACAATTTCCCATTGTATAAGCTTTAGTTTTCGTGTTTTAATTGCTAGGTTGACTGCTTTCCATATGATACCGTTATATCGCTCTACTTGTCCGTTTCCTTCAGGATTGTATGGCGTAGTTCTACTGGAAGCTATCCCTCGAGAGTGTAGATAAGTAATAAAATCTTTAGAAGTAAAAGATATTCCACGATCTGCATGAAGATAGGCCGGCATTCCAAACAAACAGAATAAATTATTTAAACATTCGATAACAGTTTTAGATGTCATATCTTTACATGGAAATGCAAAAGGAAATCTGGAATATTCATCTACTATTGTAAGCATGTATGGTTTATTTGTTGCAGTAGGTAACGGTCCCTTAAAATCGATGTTTAATCGTTCAAATGAAGCAGTTGCTTTTATTAAATGTTTTTCTTCTTTATTTTTATAAAATCTAGGCTTCACCTCGGCGCAAATAGGACAAGCGAATGTCATTCGTTTTATGTCTATTTCCATATATTTTGTTGATTTATTTACCTATATGTCTCTATTCAGTATGTGTAATATTTTAATTAGCATACACACGACACAAACTAAAATATACTATAAAGAACAAGATTATAATCTGAAAGCCATGGTTTATCCATTATTTTCACTTAACCGCGTAATATTTAGATTTTTATGGTTGTTTCCACCGTAATGGCGTTTATATTTTTACACTTGTGGCGTAAATATCGCATGAAAATGAGACTACAAAAGGCAAAAATAAGTTTTAATAGTGTTTTTATGGAAAATTGAATCATTAAACCGTAAAAATAAATTATAACTGTGACAATGGGTTATTAAGGTATAGAGAATTGTGCATAATATCGTGTTATAACGCATACAATGATAATATTGAAGTAACAGAAAAAGTGGAGATTTTTTAGAAGAATTACTTTTAAAATTCAAGTAAATTTTGCGGAAAACGTTGTAGACTCAAGTATAAAATGCTTACATGTACCTAGTGCAAGTTGAGCTCCTTCGTAGAATAATATGTCTTATGGGAGCTTACCTGAAAAAAAAAAATAAAAATTAGTATACTATTATTATAGATTTTACTAATAATAGAATTCACAATTCCAGGACCATTCAAATATTAATCCTAAATACAATACTCAATTTTGATGATCCAAGTATGATGGAATGCCAAGGCTAGTAGTTTGGTTATAAAATAGAATTTTGTTTAATAGTTACTTACAAATTCTTATAAAAACTGAACATATCCAATCATGTGACCATAGAAATTAGATGAAGGATTTAAATAATGAAAAAGTTTTCCATCCAAACAGAATTGCAGTTTTAATTTGAAAATGTTCCATTGTTTTAATTATTGATTGCAATTATTGGCAAAACATTAGTTTAATGCTTATTATTATTTATCCTCCGTATACAACAAAGATTTTCGTTAAGAGAAACGTAGGCATGAGGCGTAGCTGGGGCTGCAGTACGAGATAATTTTATTATAGATTTCGAAAGCACGTTACCTAACAACAGAGGCAGAGGGCTATTGTCAAGAAATAACGTGCTTATAAGGAAGTTGCGATCAAAATTTTGAGTTATTTATCAATGCTCGAGAAATATTCGGTGAGAAAGTTTAATGACATTTTAAATTGTAACAATTACACAGGTCTCAAAAAATGTTGGTTCTATGGTAACGTATGATGACACAAGTAATAACTATCCATGGGCAGCTGTTAGGCAATCCAACGATGTGTCAAATTACGATTTGCCTGCCACGGTCATTTTGAATTCGTTCCACAGAACTCAAGAACATTCAACAAACAATTCAGTATGGCGTTTAAAGGCAAATATGTGGCAAATATACACGGATTCAATGCTTAGTTTACAGTCGAGTCCTGTGCTGTGTATAGATATACACTTGCCATTAACATCATCAACTTTAAGTATTATTAAATATAAATAACAGAAAAAAATACATATTGAACAAGAATAACTTAATAAAATACACAAAACTAAAATCGCGATTTACACGTCAAATTGAAATACACGCAAAAATAAAGGTTAGTTCCTCTGACGTTTGCCGTCCACGGCCATATTGGAAGCACTTTGTGATTCCAATATGACCGTGGCAGGCAAACCATATATGTATTAGTACTATATGGCTATTACCCTGAATATCTTGAAGCAACAACAGAGATACAAGATCCAGGGTCATTTTGACTTGTGCGCATGCGCCGTAAGGGTATTGCCAAATGTACTTTTATTTCTTTAGAACAGGGCAGAAGAGTGAGCCTTAGAAAATTAGAGCAATGATAAAATTACCAAAAATCTTGCTAAAAATTGTAAAATAAGTGCTTTCAAATTATTTGTTTCCATTTCTAAACTAAAACGCGTTAAATAACAATTTCATATAACTGGAAGGTGACAACGTCTCATTTTTACTCGACATAACCTCGAAATCTTTAGCAAATGTTAATTTGTTTGGCAGTTCGCTTCATCGAGTTGATTTGATATTATTAACGGCTTTTGTGTACTGTATATCTTTACTTTACTGCAAATTTTGATTGTGTGTGTGAAGTGTTATAATTTTGTGACGATGCCGAGGCGAAACAGAATATTTTACATTATTTTAAACAGGCGTAAAAGCTTAAACAAAGATTTATCGTTCTACAGGTATGTACCTAGACCGGATATTTCTTCCTTTTAACTTACCTACGCTAATTTCGTGACGAAACAATAACTAGGTAGTCCATTTCCTAAAGATTATTTTCCTTTGCTGCTGTTGATATACTTAGGTACCTACCTATTTTTACCGAAAATTTCATGTACTTCAAAGAATCCTACAAAAACCTATTATTTTACTTGTTAAACTCTATGAAAAAGTGTAAAATATCCAATAAAAGTTTTATTAATATGTTTATCTGCGTTCTTTTTCTTTTCTCAATCGAAATAATATACAAAATCTTAAACAAATCACGAACTTTAATGTTTGTTTACAAATTTCGGTCCAGTTGTCAAAGTCAAATGTGATAACCTCTTTTTTTTTTGTTAAAACAAACGTCTATTTTATTTTTCTCGCGCATGCGCACTGCGCGAAATGACCCTGACGGAACAAGGAACCTCGGCTTCACTACGTTTACATTGGTTAAATGGGCAAGGCGCCATATAGTAGATGTGTCAAATTACGATTTGCCTGCCACGGCCATATTGAATTCGTTCCACAGAACTCAAAAACATTTAACGAACAATTCAATATGGCCGTGGAAGGCAAATATGTGGCCAAATATACACGGATTCAATGCTTAGTTTTCAGTCCAGTTCTGTGCACTTCACGATCCTAAAAATCGATTTGCCGCCAAATTGACCAAATTGTTGGTCAAAAAACTTTAAGTATTAATAAATATAAATAACAGAAAAGAAAACGCAAAATGAACAACTATAACTTAATAAAACACACAAAACCAAAATCGCTGCTTAAACTGACACTGATGTTCACACAAAAATAAAGGTTAGTTTTTCTGACGTTTGCCGTCGACGGCCATATTGGAAGCACTTTGTGACTCCAATATGACCGTGGCAGGCAAACATAACCTGGTTTGGATTGCCTAATGTCATTGTAATTGGTTGCTTTTGCACACGGGATAACAAATAGGTGCTTTATGCTATTGAAATGTTTATACCTACCCCTCGGTATAAAACACCAAAATTTCCGAAGTGGATGAATAATTGCCTTAAATCTTTGATAATAGAAAAGAAGAAAGCTCATAAAACCTTCAAAAACACACATTCTCTAGAGGACTATTATATCTTTTCACAATTAAGGGAACAGTGCAGGAATTTATCCCTTTCCTCACATAGGGACTACATTAAAACCCTTGAAAATCAACTAAATGATAAAAAATCCTTTTGGAGATATGTGAACTCAAAAAATTTACAGTCCTTTACAAAGATGCAACCGGGGAGGACATTGAAAATGCCGAAGCAGAGTGCAACGCTTGTGACTATTGTGAGATTTGTGATCTGCGAAAACTCATAGATTTGAATGTTATATTTAGGTAGCTGATATAAGGTTTATTGATTCATAATATAAAAAAATAGTAAAATAAAGGTTATAAATTCTAACGCGCCTCTAAGGTATGGTTTGGCTAGAGCAGTCAGCGGCCGCGGCTGGCGTTCGCGATTGGTAGCTCGGTACTGGTTTAATGCGATTTGTATGTACACGGTTTCACTGCCGCAGCTCAGCGACACAGCGTTCGCCGTCAATTGCAGTGGCTGCGTTCGGACTGCTAAAGAGACCAGTTCAGCCGTGATCGCTCAGCAGAATGCCACCGTTTTCGGCAATTGCTGACGAGTGTTTGATAGAGGAGGTGCAAAAGTACCCCCCTTTATACAACTATAAGAACGAAAATTACAAAAATGTTGTAATGAAAGAAAATGCATGAAAAAAAGTGGCAGCAAGTGTAGGGAAGAACGGTAAAGTGTACAAAACCATTCTGTTTATTTTTCAGCATTACATTACAAAGCTTATAATTAGGGTAGACTGGGACAACTGCGAAGCCCTTTTTAATAGTTCAAGTTTATTTCCTTCCTACTTCAAATATACAATATTTATAAAAGTGTCTTTGTAAAAAAGTAATAGTTTAATATGTTTACTTTTCATACTGCATAGGGCACTCATGAATTATTTTTGAGATCTTGAGATTTGAATGATTTTTTTTGTACCGAAATTTTCCACCTAGGTACCCCAAAAAGGGAAAGTGTAAAATCGGAATACAAGTTCCATGCATGTTCGCAGAAGTGGTAATGGGAAAGTGTAAATGGTTAGCCAAGCAAATCATAAAAACGAAAAATTAAAAGGTACCTACCTCTGAAAAATAATAAGTAATCCAAAATAACCCTCAAAAAATTCCTAATAACAAGAATAATATTTTTATAAACGTATTTATCCGTTCAAAACCCAATGTTTGGCTTTAATCTCTAAAACAGTAGGAGTTATTCCCAAGGAGAAACTAAAACAGAAAAGAAAATTTAAGTTTAAAAATTCGAATAATTTTATTGAAGTTGTTAAATATTGTATCCCGCAAATTTCACATTAAAATGAAAACCTCCTCGGCGTGTTACTACCGGTTCAGGAAAACGAGTCACTATATCGTCTAGCTATACTATATCGACATCATCGGTGAGTGGCCATAAAAAAATTGTATTTTAGTTTTCTAGTAAACTTGATTTCAAAGCCGTTGTCAACAGTATTTACCTGGCCAATAAAATGTTTCTTTGCTTTTCGTAATGTATATTTAACCAGTACCCAGTCTTCAATGGAAATATTGTCTTTGTTTATTTCAGGAATCTGATCTTCGCAATCCGATTCTAAAGTGAAACTTTTATCCGATTCCATAAAAGGTACACTTTCATAATCTGATTCACTGGAGCTGGATTCAAATTGATACGGACTTGGCCGACTTTGTTTACTCTTTCGGTCAATTTTCATAGCTGGTTTAGATATAGTAGATGAACTTGTAGAGATTTTTGACTGACTACTTGCGATAGTACCTGCAATGGTTTGGCCACCTTGAATTAAGCGCTTTCGTTTCCTTGGATTGGAAGAAGGACTCTGTCGGAGCGAATCAAGTAGTAGATCATCAAAACTTGCCTTCTTTTCTTGCCGATTTTCGGTTGTAGCTGGTACTACAGGTTCAGTTATAGGCTCCTGATGATTATTTAGTATTTCTTCATTTTGATCAGAGCTGACAATTACTTTGAGATTGGTGGCACTAGATGCTGAAGGAGCTGTAAGTAATTCTGCATTAGATACTAGTTTCCTTTTAAATGAAGCGCCAGATGTAGAAGGCTTTACTGTTTTTAACATTGACTGTTCGGAAGTAGCGGTTTTTTCTGTTACATTCGGTGCTACAGAATCATGTTCATTCCTTTCAATATCAATGCGTTCTGGCCTCGGTTGTAAATCTGTTACAGATCTTTGATTTTTTAAGTGTTCCTGCCATCTTTTTAGGGCATCGATGTCATACTTTTCTTTAGGAATAACATGTCTATTAAATGGAACAATACCACCCTTTCTGAATCCTGTTTTTATGATTCCGGAATCTACTTCAGCCCAGGTTTTCACTAGCAATGTGGCGAAGTCCCTTTTTGATAGTCATTGTCCCTGATGACGTCTTTGCCATGTTATTACTTCCCTCTCCCATATTGCCTTAAAGGATCTAAACATACTCAAATCGAGAGGTTAAAGTAAATTACTTGTATGGGCTGCAGTTTAGGTATATGAATATTTTCTTCTCTTGCGGCTTGAATTAATAAGCAATCCACATGCGAGACATGCCCATCATATATAACAATAATTGGTGCCTGATCATGAACCAAAGGAATAAAAGTCTTTAGAAAGTAATTTCTAAATATTTCGGAGGTCATCCATCCATTGGCGCTGGCTGCATTTACGGTGTCTTTGAAGAAGTCTTCATTTCTTTCTGAAATCCAGCAATATTATTGCCTTTAAATATTATCAATGTTATTGCATTTAAATATTATCAATGGTGGCAATTTTTAACCACTAGCACTTGCTCCAGCCAGGACGGTTATATTTTCTCTGCCCGATCCAGCAATAATGCTTGAAGAGGGGTTGCCTTTCGCGCCAGCAATTTTAAGACGAGAATGATCTGTACACAGTGAAGTCTCATCTAAATTGTAAATACATTCAGGACGATCCTGAAGACCCAACTCCAATATAGCCTTTTCCAATAAAACAAAATATTGGTCAATTATGAATGGGTCCGTAGATTTCTTTCTGCAGTACTCTAAGCTTTGTGGTTTCTTGATACTCAAAGAGTGACGTTGTTTAAACTTTATTAGCCAGTCTGTGCCTGGCATATTGTTCTTAAAAGGATTGGGAATATTATTTAAAGTTACAAAGTCCCGAACTTTTTCTTGAAGCTCTCTCGAAGTTAATCAATATCCCCACTTCTCCATTGTTTTTATATTTTCGGCCAGTTGACACTTATCTTGCCAAGAAAGTATTGGAGGTCGGCCCTGTGTCTTGCTTTTTTCGCCACGGGCGGCGGCCGTTATTCTACAGTAGATTGTAATGTATGGGATTCTGAATTCGGTACTAGCCATCGACATGGTTAATTCACCTTGATTGACGGCATTTACTGCAGCATTTAATTGCTCCTCCCCACAGGCAGCCCTATCGGACTTTCTTTTATAATTTCGTACCATGACGTCAACTCTCTGTACAGAATAAAAGCTTTAAGTGTCAGTGCCAATGAACTTTAGCATTCCCAGGAAAATGGGGCAAGTGTAAACTAACCTTTACACTTTCCCCATTACAACTTTCACACATGCCCCACATTGTTTTTTATGGGGGAAGTGCAAACCTGTTCGTGAGTAAAAACCGCTTTTAGATTTGGTCGGTATATAGGATTTTAAAGCTACAACAATTGACTAAACATAAGAAAATGCAATAAAACTAAAAGTAAATTATAAGTTTTTACCTTTGACCAATTTTTTATGGAGATATCACACACTATTCGACGGACCGATTCGGAGGTTATGTTAGAAATGACTACTCAGAAAGAAAAAACACCTGGTAACTCGCCGGGAGTAGATAATTGAATAGCGCTAACGTATAGTTAGTTGCCTCGAACCACACAGACAAGTAAACTTTCAATATTGCCTGATTGGCGCTCTGATTTTCCACTTACCCCATTTTTACACTTGCCCCCGTCTACCCTATACCATATTCAAATCCAAGATTATGCATACGAAGGAAATATTGATCAGTACTTAATGACAACCGTAACTCTATTTCGATTGGTCAAGCGGCAATAAAACTAAAAGGCCCTGGGCGACAGGGTTGAATTTAGTTTACCCGTGATTTTCGCATTATTGCATTGTATCATTTGGTGTTATTGTTTGTTATCAATATTTTGATATAAATATTTGTTTGTTTTTGACCGTTGTATTTGATTGTATACAGGGTGTTTCAGAAGTGCTAACCTGAACTAACCTGAATATGTGTCCGGAGTTGCCCCGTTTTGATGTACAGAGTGTTAAAGTTTTTTTAAAAAAATCGTTTTTTTTTTATTTCTGTAAATATCCTTTTCCCGATTTTATTGCAATTTGGTACCGTCATTCATAATGATAAGAGGCTGAATTAGCCCTAACTAGATTAAATTTATAAAGTCCAGTGGCGTCCCGGGAAACACTTCAACGAATATTATTGACAAAAAAATGCACGCCACTGACTTTTTTCTAATTTTGATATTTTGATATACCAACTAATGATACAATTTTAAAATGTTTTTATTCTTTGACGTCTTAATCAAATTGATTTGTTTACTTGGTATGCTGCAGCTTTGATTTAAATATGGTATAGTATAAATTCAAGTGTTAATATGACGCTTGTCGAAATGGAGGAATTTGTGCTAACATCTCCTCTTCGTCTTCTTCCTCCAACAACAGCATGCAACTAATGTTATCGGCGTTCATTATAAATCATAGATAAGCGCTTCCACTACGAAATACGAATATGATCTAAAACGCGCTGCTCCAGCCGCGCCAGCCAAACCACCTTGTGGCGACGGCCGATTGCTACGCTCGATCGCGAACGCCAGCCGCACCCGCTGACTGCTCCAGCGAAACCATACGTTTACTCTCGACTTGTTCTGATCCCGATCATTTTAATTCGGTGTGACGTCAGGGACAAATGCAGCACAAGAATTTTGTTGAATTCCGTACCCATACTAACGTGCCCGTGCGATAATATAAACATTTTCAATGTTAAAATGCACGCCACTGACTTTTTTCTAATTTTGATATTTTTTTCGGATATACCAACTAATGATACAATTTTAAAATGCTTTGATACTTTGACGTCTTAATCAAATTGATTTGTTTACTTGGTATGCTGCAGCTTTGATTTAAATATGGTACCTATAGTATAAATTCAAGTGTTAATATGACGTTTGTCGAAATGGAGGAATTTGGGCTAACATCTTCTTTTCGTCTTCTTCCTCCAACAACAGCATGCAACTAATGTTATCGGCGTTCATTATAAGTCATACATAAGCGCTTTCACTACGAAATACAAATATGATATGAAGCGCGCTCCAGCCGCGCCAGCCTGCACCCGCTGACTGCTCCAGCGAAACCATACGATTACTCACGACTTGGTCTGATCCCGATCATTTATCTCGGTGTGACGTCAGGGACAAATGCAACACAAGAATTTCGAATTCCGTACCCATACTACGTGCCCGTGCGATAATATAAACATTTTCAATGTTAAAAGAACAACTTAGATTATCCACAATGTATGTCCCTGAATGATGAAATTAGCACTGACCCACAGAGAATATCGGACTTGTTTAACCAGCATTTTTCCACAGTGTATTCAGAACGTGCTGAATGTAATGAATCATTTTCTTGTGATAAATCTGTTTGTCTATAGGATCTTTAGAATTAAATATTGTTGATGTTTTCAATAAAATAAGTAATTTGAAACAAACTTTAGGATCAGGACCTGATGGCATTCCTGTGATACTACTACAAAATTGTAAATTTGTTCTATCTGAAATTTTATGTAAAATTTTTAATCTTTCTCTAAGCTGTGGAGTCTTCCCTTCCTGTTGGAAAAAATCTTACGTTGTGCCCATTTTCAAAGATGGCGATATAGCTAACATAGAACATTATCGCCCTATCTCTAAAATCTGCTTGTTTTCAAAAATTTTTGAAGCCCTTGTTTCTGATTGTGTCACCCCTCATTTTAAAAATATCATCATAAATGAGCAACATGGTTTCGTTAGAGGAAGATCAACCGTTTCAAATCTCTTAATATATGAGCAGTCTCTGTTGGAAGCCTTCGAGAATAGGTTTCAGGTTGATGCAATTTATACCGATTTCTCGAAGGCTTTTGACAGGGTTGATCATGGTATCTTGGTTAAAAAACTATCAGGGATTGGTATCTTTGGTGACCTTCTCAATTGGTTTCAAAGCAATCTAACAGATCGAAAACAAGCAGTAAAAATTAAAAACTTTATTTCATCAGAAATTAATGTGACGTCTGGTGTTCCACAGGGGGGGCATCTTTCCACATTTCTTTTTAACGTTTTTATTAATGATTTGAAAGATGTTTTTCGTGTTTGTCAGTTTCTTGCATTTGCGGACGATTTAAAGCCTTTCAAAGTTATGAAGTCACCTCTGGATTGTCAACTACTGCAGGAAGATCTTAATAGGTTTTCTCTGTGGTGCAAACATAACAATCTAAGGCTTAATATAAACAAATGTAATGTTATAACCTTTAGCAAATTAAAGAGCCCAATACTTTTTAATTATCACTTGGATTCTGAAGTGCTGAAGAGACGAAGTCTGGTAAAGGATCTTGGAGTATGGCTAGATTCTGAGCTCACTTTTATACATCACTTTGATCTTATGACAAGCAGAGCTATTCGATTGCTTGGGTTTGTTTTTCGGACTTTGAAGGGTTTTGAAAATGTGTTTATTTTTAAGAAAATGTACTGTGCACTTGTGCGTTCAATTTTAGAGTATGCAAGCTGTGTCTGGCAGCCCCATTATAAAATACACGAAGACAAAATAGAGCGTGTGCAACGTAAGTTCCTTAGAATGATGGGTTTTAAATTGGGCATGACATTGGAGAATATAAATTATGGGGAGATTATGAAACTTTTAAATTTACCATCTTTAGAAAGGAGGCGTATATATTTTGACAACTCAACACCAGTGGCGGCTCCTGGTCAATTCGGCAGGGGGGTCAAAACGCAGTTAAGAAAATAAAGAAAAACATTTTGGATGCACCACCTTTTTTTTGGTCCATATTCCTTGCCTTTAAAAAGGAAAAAAAAGCAAAGAATCCGAAACTCACTGATTAAAAAAAACATAAAACATACGAAAAAAACTTACCCTATCCTATAACTTTTTATATGTTTTATTTGTTTAAACTCACCATGCACTTGAGTTCTGTGTTTTCAAATTTTTCCTTCATATGTTTTAAATCATTAACCCCCCTTTTACTGCAAAAATCGAATGCAGGAAAAGAAAAACAGGGAAAGCAGAAAACCATCTTCAAACCACTTTTATTTTTGTCCTGAGCACCTAAATGTTCAAATTCCAGCGTTTTTCGAAAGATAAACCATTGCTTTCTTTTAAATACAGTTTCGCGAACTACTAACAGGACAATTTTAGTGTTTAATACCTAATTAATTTTAAAAACAAACTAACAAAAATATTCGATTGCGCGCCTAAAATAAATATTTAATTAAATGTAAACAAACCAAAGTAAGGTTAGGTGTGGATGTTGAAAACATATTATCGATAATATCACATGGATGATACTTTTTCGATATATACTTATTAGTCTTTTATTCCGATATATCAGAGTATGTAATATATAAAAAAGTAACTATCGAATATGGATATATTTTTAATAATGGATGTAGGTATGATTTCGTTCGCCAACAACAACGCTCATGCAGCGGCAGCGCAGTCACTAGGCGACGATGCGACATTTTTTTTCGATATGAAATCAACATTCCTATTATTGTGCAAATTAGCAGTCTGCAGTAACAGCCCGTCTTCCGTCTTTTTCCACCACATTCTAAAAATTAAAACGTGCGTTCGAGCTCAATCGAAAAAAGAAAACCGGCTGACAGCCCAGAAAAGCTCTATTTCTTGGCGTTTCATGCAAGCGCGAGAGTGATAGCATGCTATTTATTCCTCTTCTTACTCTCATAGGATTTGTTGCGTGACGCCAATTTTCGTGGTCAAGCTCAATATTGACCTGAAGATTTTGCGGGGACGCACAAAAAGTAGCGTTACGGCTAGTTTCTCTCGCTCATTGCGTGCGTTACATTAAATACGAGGGATATTTTAGAGGTAATAGTACCAGAGCAGAACTAAAGTTTGATTGATTAAATGGATTTTGATTTTAAAGTTAAATATTAACAAGATTAGTGTTAGGTGGTGGTGTGGCGTGGGAGGTCATTGCCCGAATGACCTTATGGTAGAGCCGCCACTGCTCAACACTATATAAGATTCCTAATAATCTGATAGATGCGCCAGATCTTTTGGCAACTTTTGGGCTTCATATTTATCCAACCAACGCAAGAAACAAATCTCTTTTTAATATTGATTTTTATAGGACCAACTATGGAGTCAACTCTCCATTGAATAGAATGTGTAATTTGACTAACAATGTGCTCTCGAATAATAATAATATTGACATATTTTCTGACTCTCTTACCAGATTTACTAATAAAGTTAAGCAGATTGTATTTAATCAAACCGCCGTCTTGTAATTTTGTAAATAAGATGTAATTTAGTGATATGTTTTGTTTTTAAATTTTAAATTATAATTGATAGTGATTGTCATGCTACTACTTTCAGTCATTTTAATTCTGATTATGTATTATATTGTAAATGCTTTATGCGTCAATAAAAATTTTGAATTTTGTGGATAAAATAAATTCAATTATTGTTACTTACCGATCATTTTTTTATGAAAACGTGTTTTCTTTCAATTGTTCAGAAAACACGCTTAAATGAAAAATTATTTGGTTAATTTGAAAGCACGAGCGATATTTAGAGAGAATATTTCTCGAATAAAAAATTTAAAATTTAGGCAAGTAATCTATTGATTTTTTTATCGTCAGGTATAAGCCCTCCAGTAAAAATCCTTCAATGCGACCCGCAAGCGGTGCTAACAAGAATAATTATATTAACTTCCAAATATTTTCAGAATGCTAAATCTAGTTAAAAAATTTCTTTACCGTAGGTTTCCCTTATAACAAACACACCGTCCTAAATCAACAGTAGCATTCCGCCTTGCAAATGAAGATAACACACCCATTTCATATGTAGATATATATATTTCGGTAAATGGCTCTAAAATTAATTACACACCCAGTTTATTTATCATAAATGTCACGTTGTGGGATATGATGCATTACAATTCGTCTTGGAACTGATCCAAATAATAACATAGTTTATAGGAATCGTAGCCTCTCCTGTCCGTTTATATTTTTTAAACGGGTTTGACTGGTAGTTTTGATAAATCGCCTAAGTTCTAAATGGTTTCCAAGGCAAAATCAATAACAATTTTTAATATTTATTGGCATATTTTATAAATATTTGTTGAAATAATATTTTTCCTAATGGTGTATTAGCATAAAAATGTATTTGCGTCATAGTTACATTTTATATCAAATTTTGATAGAGTATTTAATAGAACTGAATTTAGATTTTAACATGGAAGCAGATTCACTCACTTATTTATTAGTGTTTCTGAGCTATAATAATAATATGGTTTGATAATATTTTATCAAGCCGTTAGAATAGAAACATGATTTGGTTAGGTTATAATAGGTTAGAGTGCCATACTTCTAGTACTGTCCAAACAGCCAAACGTAGTCCTATGAGGACCTATGTGTTTACCGACTATGTTGTAACAAACGCTGCAGTTCCCCTGTTATCAAGTAGGGACCATAATTTCTTGTAGATGCTACAGGTTGTTAGCTCTCTCTCCAGTTGTTTTGTGCAAGTTGCTTGGCTATGCGATCTATCTCCTCTTTGGCCGATCCCAGTGCCATCTACGTTGTGATGACCAGGAACCCAATACAGAGTGCCTCGATGCTGTGCACCAAGTATGCAGAGATTGTTACGACAGCGCCTTGCCAGCTTTCATTTAATGCTGCTGAAACAAATTGTCTTTACTTGGGTGTATTGATAAATTGCCTTCTCGCAAGTCGTAGGAGAAAGGGTCGGACCTAATGGATCTCAAACAGGTAAACTGCCTCACAAACCTTTGGGTAATTTCAGTAATTTTATGACACCTAGCCGTACAATACTGCAAATAATTGTGCTTTATAATAATTATTGGTTGAATTTCTAAATTCCATCAGTTAAGGCCCTTAGCATTTTCTTATCGTGAATCCTAGTACCATTTTTAGTGAAAGAAGAAAACAGTTAATAGTTATAAAAAAACTATAAAATAAATATGATTTCCAAAAGTGGTGAAAAGCGGTGGGCTTTCAAAAGAAAAACATTCAAATCTTTCCTTCTTACTCTGGGCGAAGTGGACAACAACATAGTCGTTACAAATCATGACCACGTACAAAGCCATGACGCTGAGATAGAAAACTTACACAGCCAGATTGTTAACACGTCCTGTAAAAGAATAGCTACCGAATATCTGCCGAAAATCATCTTATAAAAGAATGAAATACATTTAACAAAGTCAAAATAAATCTTGAGGTAGATCCATTTTTATATTCTTCTATTTTACTTCCAAGGAACACCTTCCGTCGTCGTACTGCTGGATCACGTATTCTTGAAGTTTCAACTAAGCTCCGTATTTTTATGTAGGTATCTGTTTGGAACTGCTGCAAAGTCTCAATAAACGCAAAAATTGTTGGGTGTGTCGAATAAAAGGTAGCGTTGAATTTAGCCTGAAAAGATTCGCATGAGTTTGTACTTCTCTCTAAGCTATCGCTGAGTTCGGCCCACAAGCTTGGAGGAGAAACGGCTTCTTCGTCAATGTAATTGTCAACCAAATAATCTGCAAATCGTGATACGCGATCGTCATCAGGTTGTATTTCTGCAAAATCGAACGCAAAAGAATTGCCTACTTCCGATGGATCCAAAAATGGTAAACCAAATAAATAACGCAGCTATTTTCCAATTATACTGTTTTCGTCTTTATAATCAGGAACAAGGCCAAGATCTTGTATTTTTCGAAACCAGGCCTGTGCCAAATGTAACCTGCAGCCTATCACTCGGAAATTTGGAAGTACCATTCTTGCAGCATTGTGAATTGCTATATCAAAATCTGGCACAATGACTTTTGGGCTCAGATTTAAACCCAAAACTGTTACATTTGTTTCGTAAAATGTCAAAATGATATTTGTATGAACACCCTTGCTTATTCGGTAGTAGACAAAACGCTAATGGAATATAATAACCATTTCTTAGTACATGCAACGTAAACAACTGCAAAAAGTGATCAGCACAGTAACATATAATTTTTCATTTTTATACAGGACAGTTAAGTTTGTTAGACAAGAAAATACAACAATTTCTGTAATACCATCGATAATGAACACAAAGTTTTCTTCTTTTATTGTCTCAATAGTCATTATTTTTAAAGTTTCAATAATAGCTGCTCTATTTTTTGTAAGGGTGGTAGAGTTTTTCGTCTGTTATTATAAAGATTGTTGCGAATATTATGGACGTCTTTGACTGAGATAGTATTTAATTGTCCGGAATGTTCTTTTAAAGCTAATGTATTATCTTGGACGGTTTCTCAGTGATGTGTTCGACTGCTTTACGTTTAACACTAGCACTTATTATGTGTCTGTTCAACTTTTTAACATTTCTCTCATGATTATGTTCTGTTTTACTACGCGTAATTAGATTTTCTGGGCCCACGATATAAACTTTCGCCTTACAACGACGATCTGTATGTACATCGCCAAAATATTTCCCCACTTGTTAGAACTGTGTGTTTTGTAAATTTCACAGAGTTCACTACTAACACTGGTTTTCCACGTTCACTTAAACTGACAAACTTTTCCATAATTGTTAATATGTTATTCTCGAATGATCATCGGATAGAAACTAACCAAACTAATTTCAACTAATTTGAACAACAAACAACCCACCCCTATTTAATGCAATAATTTCCAAGAATAATTAATAGACACTTACAAACTAAGAATATATTATACTTTATTATAATCCCTTGATCAGGGACGAATTTAGTTGTGTAATTAGTGAAAGCTACCTAGCATGAGTACCAATTTAAGGGTAGGATTATCGGTTGCTACCTACTCGGGGACGAATTTAGTGCCGCCCATTTTTAACTACTTTATTAACTTAAAATCCAAACTCTTTTAAATAGATCCCCTTTATCGCCATCAAAACACTGAAACCAAGACCTAATATCCAGAACTGACAAATGTAATTAGCAACTTTTGACAAGGTTAATTGAGATAATTTTTAATACCACCAGACTATTTAAGACTATACGCACCACCCACTGTCTCCATATACTCTCTTGTCCTCTGGCACGGTGCCAAACTCTTTAAATATGATATTACTCTGCGTACACTTTACACTGATTTAATTGCATGTGGCATATTGTCGTCTAGAGTTGCAACGGATTGACTTATTTAGGAAAGACATTTAGCTACTTTTGGTTTTACAATTTAAGTTGCATAAAGTAACGAAACGATATAAGTGAAAGGAAATTTACATTTGGTTTAATTTTGTAGGTAATAAACGCATTTCTATTTTTTTCCAAGCTAAGAAGTTCTTACTCAAAACTAGGTTTACTTGTAAATGCGTTTGCTTTGGAGAGATTTCACTGTAAGTCTAAAATAAGATACTTAAAGCGAGGCGTCCCCAACATTAATGATTTGTTCTAATTTATTAACGACTACTTTTAGACTATAGTTTCTTGACACGCTATTTTAGAGATAATATCGCTTCTCGCGATCCGTATTTAGGCTAACGTGTAAAAGCGAGGGAAAATCATATAATATAAATAGAAGGAATAGGAATCGTAATTTAAAACTGTTTGAGCTGTAATTTTAATTATCTAATTTATATTTATGAAATTTTAATACATGTTATACATTGTATCTTCATATCTATACCTAAATATCAAAAATTATCGATTTAATAATTCATATTTAATATACAGTGTGGTTGATTAAGTGTGCAACAAATGGAAAACTTCTTTATTATTAGTTTGCATTAGTGCACTTAGAATGGCTTTAAGTCAAATTGAATACAGGGTAGGGCAAAAAATATGAAAATCGTTCAAGAGGAAAGTACCCCTAGGTCGAGAAATAGAGAAAAACGATATTAAGAAAAGTTATTTAGAATTAAAAAGTATGTCTAAATACAAAGTCATAGCCTTCGATCAAAAAAAAAAAAAATAATAATTTTTGAAAACTTTAAATTAACCCCGTATAATGATATTTTTTTTTAATTTAGTATAATACGTTTTTAAATTGACTATAATCAAATCACTTCTGGACAGCTTTTATCTCATTAAAGCAAATTTGTAAAAATTGTTTAGATTTATAGTTTTTCTATAACCAAAACTTCATGTTTGTTGCAAGCATACTAAACAAATTTAGAATTTCAGAAATATTCCTAAAAATAAGATAAACATTCTTCTGATAATTATGTCACAGTCAAAGTCAAAGTCAAAAAAGCAAAGAATCTTTACATTCTCATTTACAAGCTGTAAGAACAATATACGTTTGGTGCGCCCCAACTCTAACGAATTTTAAGAAAAGGCTTCGAAATACCAAAATATAACGAACTTTAAACACTAAAACACTACATATTAAATTAAATGGCTATCTAAGATTGCTAAGAATCCAAAGTACTATAAATAATATACAATAAGTTAAAATAGTTCAGTCCAATATTCTAAAGTTATGGGCAATTTATAACCACACTCAAGAAACAGTATACTAACACCCAAAGGTTACCACACACAAATTATTAAAATTTCATCTAAAAGTAACAAAAAGATAACTAAAGAAGTGACATAAAAATTGTTAAATTAGAAGTAAAGTTGCACAATTACCAGAAAAATAAAATAGAAATCACACCAATACAAGGAACATTGAAACAAGAGAAGCAGACTTCAGTACACTAGGAGCTATCGCAAAAAAATTCTTCTATGGTATCATATGCTTTGGAAACTAAGAGAGTTTTTACTTCTTTTTGAAATTTTTAAAATTCTGAATTTTTTTCATTTTTAGCGGAAGATGATTAAATATTTTCTTACCGTTGTAGAACATAAAATTTTTGGTTTGACTAGAAGAATATTTGACGAGTACTGCGTAATGGGGTTGAATTAATTTCACTCCTCAATTTCTTATTAATTAAGCAAGATGTCTCCAACAAAAACAAACGGGACAGTCAAAATTTTATGTGATAGAAATAGTGGCCGGCTAGAGTCTCTAATTTTGGATTTACACATATAATTAATGGCTCTTTTTTGGATAACAAATTTTATGTTAAATAAATGCTGGGATCAGCAGCCTTAAAAACTTATGCCATATCTTAAATGAGAAATATGCGGTCCTTGTAGCAGCAAGATCCAAGGCATTAGAAATTAGCCTAATCGCATAGCAGTTTGAGCCCAGTTTTTTGTTTAGGTTAATTATATGTGATTCAAATTTTAATTTATCATCCATGTATAACCCTAAAAATCTATTTACTTTTTCAGTATTTATTACGTGGTCCCCAACTATAACTTCATTGAGATTGCATTTATAAAGGTAAGAATGTTTGTTTTTGTTATGTTGAGAGATAAATAGTTGGCGTCTGTCCACTTTATAACCACGACAAGATCATTTTCTACATCCGACTCAAGTTCACTCAGATTTTTGCCTGCCCAAAGTATTGTTGAATCATCAGCAAACAGAGTAAATTTACCTTATATTTCAATATTTGTCAAATCATTAATATAATTATATTAAAAATAATAGGGGACCGAGGACAGATCCTTGTGACACTCCTAATCTAATTTTTAATTAATTGGAATATTTATTATTAAAGTTTACATTTTGGAACCGTCTAACTAAATATGATTCAAACCACTCCAATACTTTTCCCCTTATTCCATACGTTTCGAGTTTGAACAACAGAACTTTGTGTTTAACACAATCGAATGCCTTCGACAAATCGCAAAATACTGCCGCGGCTACCTCGCTATGATTAAGATGCAAGTATAAGTTTTAAAGAAATAAAAAGATGGGGTCGTTTTTGGTTTCTGGTTCCTCAAAACCAAATTGTTCTGCGCAAATTAAGTTATATTTATGTAAAAAAGAAAGTAGCTGATTCTTTACGATATTTTCGAAACAGTAGGCAGTAAAGATATTGGTCTAAAATTGTAAGAACAATAGGAGTCGCCTCCCTTATATAAGGGTAGCACCTTGGTATTTTTAAACACGGTGGGAAAATTCCTGATACAAATGAGTGATTTATACAATCCACAAGTACTGCTATAGAGCATTATCTAGCAAATGCAAAAAAACCTGTATCGACAGCTCATCCCATCCTGCGGCTTTTTTAATATTTATGACAGAAAATGTATTTTTAACTCCGTCAATATTAATTTGTGAGTGTTAGAAAAAAACGACGGGGAATATAAATATTTTTTAAAAACTGTCCAAAATCATGGTTTGAATTTATTTTAAAACTTAGATTTTTAGCCACGGAACAATAAAATTCATTAATTTTATGACAATCTAAATCCGAGTTTACAGATGTACTATGTAGGTACCTACATAGTAAAGAACTAAAGACCATAGAAGTCAATCTCGTGGGAAATAATAAAAAAATACTAATATTAATTTAAAGCTTTCAATTTTTTTTTTGTATTTAGGCATATTTTTTAATTCTAAACAACTTTTCTTTATAACATTTTTCTCTATTTTTCGACATAAGCGTACTTTACTCTTAAACGATTTTCACATTTTTTTCCCTACCCTGTACCCTATTTGACTTAAAGCCATTCTAAGTGCACCTGAAATGGTTATCGGACATGCACCAACTTTTATCAAGAATATAATTTTCTGAGAAACCAATAATAAAGTTTCCTATTTGTTGCACAAATAATCGACCACGCTGTATAAGATTTAATAGATTTATTTTTAAGATTATTTACGCGACTTTTAACCTAATTGCATTATGTATTTGTTAATTTTTGGCATACATTTTGTTCCATAGAATCTTCAAGAAACGATACTAGAGGATCAGACAGGCTTGGTGTATACCTAAGTGCAAGGTACAGTACAGAAAACTAACCTAAACTAACTAAAGACGTATTGTTTACATAAATAATAATAATTTAATCCATATTGTTGTCTTCCCTGTAAAAATAAACAAAAACAAACTGACATTCAACTTGGAAAAAGGAACACGAAAAGGTTAGTTCTTGTTTGTTGTCATTCTCACCCGCTTGCTTACTACATCGTAGATTGCCGTGTTAAAAACAATTTTTTTTTAATTTAAAAATAAACGCATTATCGATTGCAAGTTTTGCTTGGTGATAAAAACTCGTTAAGAGTTTTTTGTCACTTTGTCAAGAACTCACGCGCGCTATCAGGAAATTTTAATTTTAGTAAATGATTGTTCGTGCGGGGATAATGCGTATTTTAAACTAAATAATGCCGGAAGTGACAGGACTTTTTAAACGTTTTAAGTGGTAGTGCTATGGTGGTGATTTTGATAAATGGACAAGGATCCGAATGGTTTACAAGGTAAAATTAATATTTATGGCGAATATTATAGGTTCGGATTACTTCCAAGTAACCTAAAGTCTGACCATATATTATCCGGTGCCCATTCTATTGATTAAACTGTAGATTAAAGTCAAACGTAACCTATAATACAAGGCATGAGTCATTTTTAATATTTATAGGCATTTTTTGTGAATGTTTTTTGAAATACTATTCCTCGTAATATTTTGACAGTATCTAATATAACTCAATTTCGATTTTATTAAGCATATTCATATTCACAATAGTATATTACTATGGATAGAGGCGGCTCTATCGGGGACTTCAGATATGTCAAAAAATATATTTTATTTTATTTTACGATATCTACTTTATGATTTTTCCGTCAGGTTGGTTTAAAATTAAAGATAACTGACATAAAAAATAATTGTTGTGCTTTCCTTATGATTGTGAGGTTCAAGTTAACATGTATGTTGGAATTAAATTAAACAATTTTGGAAAATGGCATATACAGGGTGTTTCAGGAGTACGGTACGTAACTTAAGGGGGTGATTCCTTATGATATTCTAAAAGAAAAAGCTCATATGTCCGGAGTTGCTCGTTTTTGATTTACAGGGTGTTAAATTTTTTTTAAAAAAATCGGTTTTTATAATTTTGTTAAATTTTTCTCGATTTTATTTAAATTTGATACCATTATTCATAATCATAATTAAAATATTATTATATTTTTAATTTAAATGTTTTAATTAACTTTTTTATTTTTTCTCTCGAGAACGAAGCAAGATATGAAAACAATTTAAGGAACAAAAAAGTTGTACTATTAGTTGGCAAATTCGAGAAATAATATCAAAATTGGAAAAAAGTCAGTGGCGTACATTTTGTCAATAGTATTCGTTAAGGTGCTCTCCGGGACGCCACTGGACTTAGTAATTTAATCTGGTTAGGGCTAATTGAGCCTCTTATCATAATAACGGCACCAAATTTCAATAAATTTGGAAAAAGGATATTTACCAAAATAATAAAAAAACTATTTTCTTTTTAAACTTTAACACCCTGTATATCAAAAACGGGCAACTCCGGACACATGTTCATAGGAACTTTTCTCTTAGAATATCATAAGCAATCACTCCCTTAAGTAACGTACCATAGTTCTGAAACACCCTGTATATAGACAATACCTTTTACACGCATTTTATTTATATAATATTAATAATAATATTGATGTCTTTATTGTAATTAAACAGAAAAAAAAATACAAAACGCGAAGTTGAAGTTATGCTTCCTCACTTAACCTCATAACTACCTACAAAATTTGATTTAATTGAAAGAAAATGAAAATTTGTTTAACTAATTCTGTAATTTACTAACGCGCCGTAATACATTTTCAATATTGAAACTCGTTAATTTGGTTTGTCAGTGCGGTTTCAGTCTTGTCAATTTTTTAAAGTCGAGCTGTGACGACCCGACGTTGCCATATTGATTTAACCATTATTGCTGTATTTGGGATTTGAAATTAAAATTCTTTATTTATTTATTCAGTCGATACAAGGCTAATTTAAGTACCTACCCTAACAAAAAAGTATACAAATTATAGATGATCAGCTAGGCTAAGTTACTTTTGGTTAGTTCAGGTTACTTCCAGAGTACTTGCAAGTAAGCAAGTAATTGTAATTGTGATACGTTCTAAAACGCTATGGCAAACTTGGATATATTTTCGCTTATTAGTACATTCAGTGGCGCCCCCCCCCCCCCCCCCCTAGAACCTTAGAGTTCATAGATTTTGCCAGCATAGTAATGTTATGTGGCTTGTAAAATATTTTAGACATTATCCACACTTTCTTAGAGATAACCATAAATAATATGTCAGATTAGTTAGTTTTAACAATATTATGGCATTTTAAAATAAAAACATAAAAATATTAAATATTTTTGCTGCACACCGTAGTTTATTTATTCAGGAAACAAAGTAATTGAATCTAACTAATATCTTGTTATACACTTTAACTTAAAGCACCTTTTATATAAAATCCGTACAAATAATATTTTCAATTTTTAATTTTTTTCTTATGGCGACACAATTAGAATCTCAATAAAGAGAATACTTGTACTTTTATGTATTAATATAAACTTTGGAAGGTGTTTTAAGTTAAAATATATAACAAAATATTAGTAAGAATAAATTATTTTAATTCCTCAAAAAATAAAATACGGTGTGCAGCAAAAATATTTAATATTTTTATGTTTTGGTTTTAAAATGCCATGATATTGTTAAAACTAACTAATCTGACTTACTATTTGCGGTTATCTCTAACAAAGTGTACAGAAAATACAATTTGTGTACTGTATGCTTACGATGTACTTTTTAATTCAGGAAAAAACTGTTAAACCCTATTTCTTGTCCAAAATAAGCGAAATTTGGTATTTGAGCATACCTTCCAAATTGAAACAATATTTCTTAATACATTTTTTTTCTAAAATGAAAAATGGAGGTACTTTACTCTTACTCGCCCTCGTATACCATAAGACTTACCGGTGATATTTTGGTTTAAGGATATGCAGAATTTTTCTAAAATAAAATAAATTTACTAAATTCATGGATAAAAAATTTTCCCATGTGCTGCGCACTTTCTGCCGGTCACTGTATAAAGAAGTGGGGCGCCACTTTCTTTTCAAAATATTTGAAGTAATTACGCCTGGGAGTTACGGGCCGTACTTTAAAAATACCCTGTATAGATTATTAAAGAAATGTACCTACCGATGCACAGCTTGACTTCCCATAATGTCCAACCCCCTTATACTAGGTAAAAATAAAAAATATTGGCACGGAGGGTATTTAAAATACTTGTAGGGGTGCTTATAAATTTCCTAAGTCACTTTGTATACAGGATATCGCATAAAGTTATGCGATACTCTATAATATATTATAATTATAGTGCATATTTTTTGCATAAATACAATATACCAAAAAATCAGAAATTAATATATTATCAATATTTTTGGCATCTAAATGCATTTCATGTGACGTACGAACGGATTTCAAAATATTTACATTTGAAAGGGAAAATATTTCCATTAATTTGGTAGGCACTTGCTAAAATTTATCAAATTAACGTAAATATTTTCACTTTTAAATACTGGTCAGTTTTTGGGTAGAAAAAGAGGGTGTATTGTTTCCTTTAAGCTGTTACAATAAACGGATAGGACAAGTCACAAAAATAAAAATAGATAAGAAATACATTTAACATTAAGAACAATAATTATATCTGACAAGATTCAGTCGAGATTCAGACTCACGAATTTATTATGGTTGTAAAAGCTATGCTTATACAAAAACGGCTTTAACGAGGACTTAAGCCTGCCTAGAATTTCAGTCTGCTAAATGAACTTAGGTAAATAATTAAAGTAACCAGGGTCCAGCGAATTTAGGTGACTTTCTTACGTTATGATTATCATGAGACTCTATAACCTAAATTGAATATTAACCTTAAAATTCGCTTTTGGGCAACAAGAACTCTACCTACATCTACTCCCTGTCCCCACGTTTAATATTGTAAGATAAAGCTGGGCACACCACGCCGTAGTAGGCCGACATAATAGCCGCATAGAAAAAAACTATTTTTTAAATTAAGAATTGCAATAAAACTTTTATTAAGCCTTAAGCACAACTCATTTACTTGAATTGATCAGTCAAAGTTATTTTTAAGATGTAATCCCAAGAACTTAACTTTAGAATCAAAATTTATCCTATATTACTATATTACTCAGGCCTGATATTCTGTGCTTGGAGTAAAATTCAATAGTTACCTTCTTTTTGCTATTCATAATTAAGTTCTAAGTCTAAGTCATTATGTTGTACCAGCAACTAAACTCTGAAACAACATCGTATACCCCCTCCCCTCCTACGCAAAATATCTGGGTCGTGTTCACCCACAATGACACCAGTGTCATCAGCATACATAAAAATACTGTCATTAGTTACATGTTGCCAGGATATTAAATTCAGGAATTTACCACTCATGCTACACAACTCTATCCATTTTGATTTAATTTATCACTTATTAATTTTTGTAGACTCTCAACATCATTTTGTTCATGTTGAGGGATAATCATTTTTTTATTATACCCAGCACGCGTACATTTTTATTTTCAATATAAACTGCTCGCCAAAAAGATCGGGACTTTTCTTTAAATCTATTTTTAAGCTAATTCAATCAATTTAAATTAATCTTTCAGATTCTAAGAAATTGTTTCTTTAAGAGCAGAGGATTATATTTTTGACCTAGGAAACATATTATTAATTTAAAGAAATAGTCCATTCCCAAAGTGGAGGTAAAATTAAAGAAAAAGGAAAGAAAGTCACTAAAAATTAGTGGAGAAAGACTTTTTGACTTTCTTTCCTTTCCCTAAAACTTATTTTTATTATACAGGATGGTAATTTCAGCTAGTGACATTTTGTTAATTAATTAGTAACTGATGATAAAGGTATTTTAAATTGGATAATATAAAGGGTGTCCCATTTAAGGAAATAAAACTTTATGCGATATCCTGTTTGATGTGACGAAGGGAATTTGTGAACACCCCTGCAAAAAGTATTTCAAATACCCCACATGCTAAAAGTACAGAATAAATTTTGTGTTCTGGTATTTGTATTTGTATTTCTTGATACTTTCAAATTGTGTGGCACGGAGAAATCACTTTTATCAAACAGAGAGGGGGGGGGGGGGCGTAGGTTACTACCCCGAGGCCCCGATTTTATCTCGACGGCCCTGCAGAAATTGCAACAAAAATGTTGAAAGTGACCGCCCTCGGCCATAATGCAACTTAAAAAAAACTTGACAAAAATATAAATAGCACCCTGCAGAGGTAGCGTCTTTAAACTGAGTATTGAATATTATGCTTATATGAACGTCTATACTTAAAATTTGCTCAGAAATAACGTCTTAGGTATCGGAGTCGAAATTAAATTCTTAGTTTAGATATCTTTATTTGAAATTACGTTCGTATATACAAAAATGTTCAACATATATATAAAATGAAATGACGTCAACAACAATATAGCTAAGTTATTTACATTTCCAAAAAATCTTTTGTACTATATGGCTCCAAGTCTACAAGTAGGTTTCTTAATTGTCTTTTGAATAATTTTTCCGTTGGTGCATTTTTAATTTCAGCACTTAGCTTATTATAATACCTTACACCCATCTTTCAGTTTCCAGCTAAAAAGATAACACAATACTGTGTTCTTTTAGCGGTTTCATTTTAATATTTTGAAATTCTACGTGTCATTAAAATAAAAATTGACAGATGATAGGTTATTTTGGTCCTTAATTTACAGGTATTGGTCAAAGGTACAACTAAATTACAGGTGTGATTATAGAGGTATTTACATCTAAGTAATACAATTAAGAAAATAATATTGTGTATGATAATAATTATGGTTTTTTTTTTGGTAATTATTGACAGTGCTTATTGCATATTTATCTTAAGTTATTAGGCTATTAAGTATTAGATTGGCACCTGAAGGTATTTCAATTTGATTGTTAACAACATTACATCGATTTTTTAAGGCTTTTTTGATTGCTAATGTTTCTAATAGGTTGAGTTTTCTACCCTTGTGTTGAATATATATCGGTTCTATTTTGTTGGATATTGAGTGGTTATTTATTATACAACAGTGGTCCGCTATTTCTGTTTTATTTTGTTTTTTTTAAAATAGATGTTTTATGTTCTTTAAGCCTGTATAATAAATAACCACTCAATATCCAACAAAATAAAACCGATAATATATTCAACACAAGGGTAGAAAACTCAACCTATTAGAAACATTAGGAATCAAAAAAGCCTTAAAAAATCGATGTAATGTTGTTAACAATCAAATTGAAATACCTTCAGGTGCAAATCTAATACTTAATAGCCTAATAACTTAAAATAAATATGCAATAAACACTGTCAATAATTACCATATTGTCTCATAATGCCTTTGCCTTTGATAATGAACCGCAAGGGTTGAAACACGTGTCAGGAAACTGAAATAAATTGTGAAATATAACAAGTACTACTTTAATTTCCTCTACTATGGAATATCTATTTCACCAAGCATGTAGCCCATCACATATCAAAGTTTTATTAAGTTTACTACTAAGATAATCAATGGGTATTGACCAATCTAAAAATTCATCCATATGAATACCAAGAAATCTTGTACGTTTTTGTATAGGGAGAATTGATTACTATTACAACTGAATCAGGTATTTCCCTTCTAGACTGCTTTGCTCGAAACAATACTGTATTGGTTTTTTCTTTGTTCAATATTAGCTTATTTATTTCTTACATTTCTTGAAGCTACTTGCAACATTATTTACTACATCATCAATTTGTTCGCCTCCCGCTAATAGGTTGGTATCATCAGCATATGTTGTTATATTACAATAAGGATGGTTGATTTCAAAATTTAAATCATTTACAAAGATTATAAATAAAATTAGGCCTGGTATGCTTCCCTGCGCGATACCCACTGTATTTTGCATTATTTCTGATTTCGAGCTGATGTTGCCCTTTCTTACGACCACTCTTTGAGTTAAATATGAATCAAACCACTTTAGGACATTTCCCCTAATGCCATGCAGATTAGGAAGTAAATATAATTACTCGGTACAGTTGAGTACTCCGGTAAGGTGTTTATTACTTGACTAGGGAACATGTGTTTCAAAACATTATTTTTATGTTACTATACTGCAAACATATGGCGGGCATTGGGGCACGAGCTCATTACAGACACTGTAGAAAAGAGTTATAAGATTGCTTACAGGTATCCTCATTATTTTTTCTCTGTCCTTTTATCTATTTATTTTTCATCTATCAATTGTTTGCTTATAATACCTTAGAAACGGTTGCTATAAACATCATCACAATATCATAGGAAATATTAGCGGACGATAAAGTTCATAATGCCCAGTGATTTTCGTAATTCCCGGTAATTATTATTAAAGAAAATATTGAACAAAATTTGTATTTATTTTTAACAATTTTTTACAAAATATTATTCTGTTTTTCCTATGTTAAATGTACAATTTTTTAATTTTCCTGACTAACCTTCAGACTTAACCTGTGAATATTTTGTCCAAAGACTATTTGGGGTATATTATCCCGACTATAATAAAGTAAAAATAATTAAAAATTGTTATTACCAATGAGCAAAAGGGTTACATACCAACTATGAAATTTTGCGACTGGATTGCTGAGTTTCTCGATGTGCACGCGGATTCTTGCTCCATTTTAACATTAATTAACATATTTTCTTTTTCGGTAACAGAGCTAGCTATCATTTTTGCTATTCGGTTTTTCGACGTGATGCTTTCCTCTATATAACCCTCCGCTACACTAGTACTCTTTCACTTTCCACTTTCCGTGTAGCCTAAGGGTTGCAAGGGAAGCACCACCCTCGATTAGAAGTGTGGACGAGGTCTGACGTAGGCAATGTCCTGTATATTCTTTGGCGTTTTCTAAATTAAGTAGTTTTGCAATAATTAAAGGAACACGCTCGGGAACACGTCTTAGTGTATATTTAGCCACAGGCATAGCTATGCATTTACCATTTCGGTATGTAAGGAAAAATCTGCGTTCCTTAATTCCTTTTGGCCTCAATGCAAGGTACTGTCTAACCAATTTTAAGGCATCTGTTTGGTCTCCTTCTATTATAGTAAAACTTTTTGGCGTAGCAGTTTTAGTTTCTGGTACCTTGACAAGCATAACAGGCCCCTTATCCTCAATATCATCAATGGTCATTTTTACCATCTCATCCCGTCTTGGGAAGCCAAAGACTTCCATTACGAGTACCACTTTATGCAGCAGAAAGGTATCATTCGGCACATTTTTGATAAAAGTTAAAACTTGTTCAACTGTTTGTTGACTTATTGGGAAGAAATCCCTGTGATTTAACTTTTAAAAATGCTATTAATATCTTGAAATATTAATGTTTTCCTTTACTATAAGTTCAGACTTAACCTGTGAATATTTTGTCCAAAGACTATTTGGGGTATATTATCCCGACTATAATAAAGTAAAAATAATTAAAAATTGTTATTACCAATGAGCAAAAGGGTTACATACCAATTCCTAAACTAAGCCATCATTACTGTTTCAGTAATCACCGTAATTTGGTTTTTTACTTTCCATTGTAGAAAATTTTGATACTGCTTGTCGTACAGGACTTTAGACTTTGCCGATAATAAATTTTTCTTAGCTTCTTCAGCATTTTCTAAAATATTTTGTGGAATTTCCATATTTCCGTTTATAAAACGTAAAAGACGCTTAAAATAAACAACCCTTAGCAAATCCACTTGAAAAAGGTAGAGGTTTTGTTACCCACACCTCAACAAATTGGAACAGGTACAGCAGCATAATGGAAAATGTAGAGACGTTACAACCTCTGCAGAGCTCATAAGACATTGACAATGCAGTTACACAGATCACAGATGATATCAACGCAGCGTTGACCCAAGCTTCTGTTGCAAAGACGTCCAGGTATTCAAAATACGGGACTTTGACACATGGAATTAAAAATCAAATCAAAATTAAAAACCTGTTAAAGAATAGGGCGTATCGCACTGGAGATCCTCGGCCTTGTTAAATCTGTAATGAAACAACTACAATGGGAAACAATTAAGTTTGGATGAACTACGTAATATTCTGAATTAATTACTTCACAAACTATGTGCTCAATTAAATCTGAATATGTAACTAAACTTAAATAATTTTATAGCATGTGGCTGAAAAATAACAAATTCCCTTGTTCTACAAATAACTCGTTCTACATGTATTCTGAAGCTTGCAATCCTTTTTGATTCCTTAACTTCTTGCTTAGAATTTTTTAGCTGGATGAGACAGATGGTGGTCCAACCAGTTGATTAATATTGGCTGCAAGTTGGTCTTCGAGATGCTCAAAGCCTTTGTCAGCAATTACCTGGGCCCCTGGATTTAATTTATTTAACAATGTCGATTCCTCAACTATCATTTCGTCAGTACTTCTACCACCACAACCAGAAGAAATATAAGAAATTAAACCATTAGGTGTACATGTAATACGTATTTCATGGTGTTATAGCCTTTCTATTCTGACCATTAAAGTGTCTGTATAGTATCAGTCACTTGGTTTTAGGAAATAGGAAGTTTTTTTTTGAATCTTAAATAATGCATATTTGCAATACATAATGAATGGCCGTCAAACTTATTCTATGACAACCGGTCAAAGCTCACTAAATTGGCGAAAATAGTTAAAAATGCAGGAGTTTAACTAACGAGTGATTATTAATTATTTTGCTCAAGGGCGGCTGTGACCCAGTATACATAGTGTAGCAGTAGCGCGTAGATTAAATCATAGGGCGAATTTGCAAGAAAGCAGCGTTGTCACGTTGAAAACCTAAAATAATGTTTTTTGACGGTATGTAATATAAAATCCTGAGCTATCTTACTTTGAAAGCCTACTTTATATGGCCGCCTCCTAATTCTAGATACCTTCTGATGTTTCTTCTTACCCTCAGAGACACATTAACCAATACGTTTGGAGAATTATTAATTTCGGCAATTTTTTCTGAAATCCTTCGTTTAAGATCATTTATATCCTCAATTGGTGTTCGATAAATGGAGTTTTTTATAAAAGGCCACAAGAAGAAATCGCAGGGTGTTAAATCGCAGGAACGAAGTGGCCATATTTGTTGCGTATTTCGGCTTATAACTCTGTTTTCAAAAAATTCACTTAAAAAATTTAAATTTTCTCTGGTTACATGAGGTGTAGCGCCATCTTGTTGGAAGTTACCTTCCCGCAATTCATCATCGTGAAGCTCATTAATAAATGTTGTCAGAATTTCGATCCGATATCTCTCAGCTGTAATTGTGCCATCAAAGTAAATTGGGCCTACTATTCTTCTAGAACTAATTGCTGCCCACACACCAACTTTTTGAGGATGAAGAGGTCTTTCTACAAAAACATGCGGATTTTGCGTATTCCACATTCGCATATTTTATGAATTAACATGCTGATAAATTAACAGCCTGATAAATAAAAATAAGCCTCATCGGTAAAAAATGTTTTTTCAAAAGCACCACTATTTTCTTCTTGAAAATTGTTTAAAAACCATTCACAAAAATTAAGTCTTTGGGGAACGTCATTGGGAAGGAGTTCATGAATAGCCGTAACACGATAAGGGTATAGATGCAGATCCTTTTTCAAAAGTGTTTGACATGTACTGTAGCATAAATCCGTTTGCTGAATTTGTTAAGATAAATGCCTAATAGAAGTTGAAGGATTATTTTCCATAATTTGTCGCGCTTCTTCAATAACCTCATTCGATCGTTTCGTTGGTCTTCCAGCCCCTTTTTTATGTTGAACAGAACCAGTCTGACGAAATTTATCAATTAGGTATTGTGACCCAGTACGAAAATTATGAAAGGTCACCGCAACATCAGGAAACTCGGTTCGAAATTCATCAAAGCAGTCATGCATAGAGTAATTCCACACACCGCCTATTTTGTTTCCATTTCTAAAAAAACTTTAAACAATAAAAATTTTTTGTGCTTCACTAAACATTTTTACTGTAGAACTTTCAATCCGACAACAAAGCTTCACCAAAACTTGATACGCTAAAAAATAAAAAAAAAATAAAAAATTAAATAATATCCTGCAAATAGCACTTTATAATAGTCAAAAGACGACTCCCCGGAGAAATATTAGTTAAAGCAATAGTAACCTACCTTCAAATAACTGCAAAAATTACAAAATTTATCCAATTTTTAAACTTTACAAATACACAAATTCAAATAAGACGTAAATGTCATAAAACAATAATGTCATCTTATCTACGCAGTACGGCCATGATGCTTTTAAAATGCATGGCCTCCCTTGAGCAAAATAATTAAAAATTACTCGTTATTTATATTTTAAAATTAATGAAGAAAAATTATTGTATACACCACAGGCATACTTAACGCCCTTGGTACATAAATAACTAATTGTTGTCAATAAAAGGTTTAACTTTAATCATAAGTACTGTTGTAGCGCATAGTTTTTTCATCAAAGTAATATACTTAAAATCAGAAATTTGCAATTGCAATGATATCTTTCATTTATGAATGAGCTGTTGTCGTGACGTTAATAAATCAATGCATTTGACATTTGTGTCCTCGAATGATGTAATCTGAATGACAAACGTACTCTTCAGCCACGAACTTTCTCGAGTTCACATGAAATTCTGAAAAATATACGTCACGAATTTTGATCATTTGAATTAAAGGATATAGTATAGATCCGTGTGCTTGTGCTATACGAGTCAATTAAAGGCGACTTTTATTCTCTTTAGTAGCGAATATGTAGGGTTTGAAAGGTAAACCGGATCATTCTATTTAACATCTAAACAATTGACTCATTAGAACTGTATATTTGTTTAAGCTTTACTTTTTCAAGACGCATTCGATCCAGACAACAAACGAAGACGTCGCGTCTCGTGGCGTCGTCAATGAAACAGCCAGATTTAGGCTCGCCTCCTGACATTGTCACATTCGGTTTACCGGCAAAATTACAACTCGAACACTTTATTTAATGGGCCCGCTCAACCGGAATTTGAGAGCCCAAACTTTGGTGGTCGCTCTTTTCAGAATTAGCAAACGGAATGAGGCGCACACACACTGAATACTTACTAAATTAGTTTTTCTCTTCTCTCTAGGTATTGTACCTGGATTATTTTAGTCGAAGTAGTTGGATCCTGGATACTATTAATATGAATGGTATAGTAAAGTTTACATTATTTCGTTGACATTTACTGCAATAAATCAACTACCTCATTAAACAACCCCATTGTGTAGGTCCCAACATCTTCAAACCGCAATAAATGGGTGCAGGGTCGGCTTGAGAATATAGCTATCTACATATTGATTTTTTTTTAAATTTTGAATTAAAGAGATATTTTAACCCAAATAAAAGTAGAGATCAATTATTATAATAATAATATTTTCAGACATAGTAAGTACAATGAAATTTAATGAAATACAGATTTATTCGCTTCAATAACAATTATGTTTTTACAGTCGTCAGCAAAGTACGCTAGGTATATGAAAAAAATTTTTACAAGTTGCTATGATTAAAATTTACAATGTTATGATTTAGGCTACACACTACTACAAGATTAAAATTAAGTTAAAAATTTAAATACAGGGTGTTATGGAAATGACTTATTATTTTTTAACCCGTAAATCTATAGGTCGAGCCGAATTGGGGAAAAATTGCGTTAAATGGCGCTCGAAGCTAGAAATTCGAGAAAAATGCCTTCAAAAATTTAGCTCAAAACACCTACGCGCCAATGACCCAAACAGCTGATTCGTACTACTTGTCAAAAAAAAATTGTTGACAAAAATCTGACAGTTACTGTCAGATAGTCTTTAGATATCGTCAGCCCAAAACATGTGTTTTGACCAGTGTTGCCACATTTACTACATCAGTTTCATCAGATAACCTTTTTTGAATATTTAATTTTCTCTACTTAACTTTAATATGCTTTAGTTTCTACCCTATTACACGAAAAATTGTCTACGTATTGCTCTAGTTTTATTTGTACATACCTTGAAATAAAAAACATATCGGCAAGAAATCCACGTTATACCGTTACCATTTCAAATGATTCTAGCGGGACATTTATTCACTTTAACAACACATTAACTGTTCGGGACATTATCAAGTTATTAGCTCTTTAATTCTGTGTTATTAATACAAGAAATTACTAGTTATAGACTTAGAAATACTTTATAACAAAATCCGGATTGAAAACAACGCGACACACGTTTGATACGGTTATGTTCTTTCTCTTCTTCTGTGACTTCTGTTCTTCTTGGTAATGATAATAGCTGGCTCATTGTCGTCAAGACAGGTGGCCATTGCAATTAAGAATAATAATTACGGTATCCAATCCAGTCCTCTTAACTGGACACACAACATTTAAACACGATAGTCCAGGGGGCGGGAAATGTGATTTGTTGCTGTTCTGTGATTGGGTACTGAGCAGTTCAAAGTCAATGAGCGCATTCGGGAGACGAAACTGCTCCGGAGCAGTTCCTAAATCGTCTTGTTGTGTCGACCGCTACTTTTACGACACTTTCCAACATGTTACGGAACGGTCGCCATTTTGGGTAGCATCTTTCACTTCCGCTGCTTGGAGAGAGCGGTTCGTTATGTCAATGGGGAAATGACGTATGCAACAAAAGTTTGGTTACGAAGAACGTAGTAAATAGAATGGAGGAACAAAACATATACATTAAACAGGAAAACGTACTTTTTAACTGCCACCAAAGAGTTTCAACCAAGGGATGAGTATATTGGTAAGCTTCACAAAACAAGAAAGGTTAATGTTTGTTACGCACAGCTGATATGGATTTGACATTTGAACCAAACGTGATGATCTTTTGGTCGAAATAGCACAGGATTGTAATTGGAAATAGTCGAAATCCATGGAAGCCGACGAATCGGTAGCGGTTGGATCATAACCGGTAACCACTGCGGAGCAGTTTCGTCTCTCGAATGCGCCCAAATGGCTTCATATGTGGCTTCATAAATTTGTTTTTAATATCATTTCTTATTATTCATTTACTTGCAACGGCATAAAATTTGTTTGCGTTTTGCTGCTGGAGTGTATAGTTGTTGAATAATGTGATACACATGTGATGGGAATGTTTTGTGATGTGATAGTTTATCTGTGTAAATTTCCAGACATAGGGCTTGTTGTTGGTATCTACGATTTTTACTCAGCGAAGTATTATGATAGCAATACAATTTCATGGGGTGAGTAAAAACTATACCTATTGAATAAGGCTTGTTTAATTGAAATCGCAGTATAGTTTTTGATTTAATCTTTTTTAAAAAACCTAAAAAAAAGATTTTCCCGAATACTTGGCAACGTCGCAAGGTAATCAGCTGTCTGTAGAAATTCCGCCAATTTGTCATGTCAAAAACACGTGTTTAGGGGTAATGAACTTTCATAGAGGCACAGATGGTCCGGTTTTAAGGTATTTTACAAAATTCAAAATACTTCCGATTTTAGAAAAAAAAACTATCAAGTGTAACTCTAGGCCACCCCAGGAGTGGCCCCTTAAAATATAATAAGTCATTTCCATAACACCCTGTATAGTATACAGCCTGTTCAAAATGAAGTCGGCACTATTGCCAACTTTCTTATTATAAGAGATGCGACGTCGGTAAAATTAGTAAAGATTTGTATTTTTATGTACTGATTATTATGGCGGTGACAAAAAAAAATTGAACATTAGAATCACGTGATATTAAGAAAAATATATTTTTCTTTAATGAAATGGGGTATTTTTGCTATTACAAAAACAAAATTAATTATTTTTGATTATGATAATTTTATTATTTATATAGTAATGAGTTACATACATTTTGTACAAATTGATTTAAGTTGTCATAAACAAAAATAAAATATTATAGCGTCAAATTAAGTGTCCAAACAAAGCACCTTTTGGGGCATTTTATGGCCAGGGGCATAATCAGAGTTTTAGGCAGTCAAAAGATCCGGTATAATGTAAACTTTACTATATATTTAATCTGTTGAAATTAGTACAAACAGTTTATCAGCTAACGCTTCAGGTTTTATTTTCAACCTTCGTCAATCCTATAAGACTTATAAAAGTAGTCCTACTAGTTTAGTTAAAAACAAGTAGATCGGCACTCATAAAAAATAAGAAAGACGCATTATGTGTATGTCCTATAATATGTATAAACATTATGGAAATAATTGACTCAATTATGAACAAAAGTAAAAAAATATTGATTTAAATCTAGAAACTTTATGGATTTAAAAACAATTACAAAAAGTTCTATTTTTTTACCAATTTTTAACTTCGAGTAAATCGAAAACCTTGCTTCTGAGCGAAGAAAAAAATGTGTGCCTACTTATTTTGTATTAAATATAATTCAGAATTCAAAATTTAAAAAGGGACTTTAAAATATAAAAGTAAAAAATTCAAGCTTTTTCGGTATATTTTTTAAACGACCTCTATTTAGCAACAACAAATTCGACTCTTATCTAAAGTGGTATTTTTTGTACACTCCCTGTATAACAATAAGACATATGTATTCATATCGAAGAAGACAGTTAACCGTTATAAAATATTTGGGTTAACATATACACATGTTTCAAATAACAAATTATTATTATTATTGCTTCTGAGGCAACAGTTTACATTAATTCTTCGGTGTTGAATTAATAACATGGTGGCGAATTTGTACAAAAACAATGCTATAACTTTTATTAAATAGATATTAAAGCAATTGAAATTCACAGCACACTGTCGACTTATAGGTAACAAAATAATACGGGTTGAAGGGTAGTAATCTTTTTTTATACTATACAAATACAGTATACGGGGTGTTTGCTAATTAATGACATACAGCAGAACCACATTATCATGTTAGTTAGTTAGTATTGTAATTAAAATAATAAAAAGAAGTATGTATTTAACTAAAAATATTTTTGGTATTAAATCTGTTGGCTCTTTTCTTGAAAAAAGGAGTTTTTCTGGTATTAAGTTAATTAAGGAACAACTATAATTTTTGATGCTCGAAACAAAATCTACAAAGCATCCCTTTTTTACCTAATTTAGATTTGTATGTGTGGGTTTGAGTTTATGGCACTGGCTAAAACCAAATAGCCAGCATCCCCTTCTTGTAACTCATTATATTTTGTTCCCTTTTAATTATCACTTATATCATTCTTACCTACATGAAGTTTATCAGCTGTGGTCCCTTACAATTTTTATATTTACTATACATATAATATTGGGCTTACCTACTAAACTATGCTTCTTCTTCTTTCTTCTTATTAACTTTTTCTTTATTTCTTTTCTTTTCTGTTTCTTTCCTTTTAGTGTCTTTTTTTCCTTACTTTTTTTGTGTCTGTTTTTTTTTTTTTAATTTATGGTTATGGTTACATTATTAGCTTGAACTAACATTTTTTTAGGCCCACAATAATTGACCTATGCGCTTGATGGAATTTTCAGCATTTAAGAGTTCTTTATATTTAAATTGGCGCCATCATTGAGAGCGACAATGTGCTTAGAGTTAAATGACTGTTCTACTAAACCATTAAAACTATTCAACAGCGTAATTCTGATGTATTAATCTGAAGCACGTTAAAATATGATGCTTTATATTACCCACTTCACCAAACCACAATTGTCGTGGTTGAGCAAACCTATTTTTCTTTTATATCTAGGGAATAGCGCGTTGCACCTTACTACAAATTACTCTTATAAAACTTCTATTTGTTTCTTAGTAAAACCATGGTTTTAATTGTATCGTAGTGAACATTTCTTTACAAAATAAGCCCTTTTCTGAATGATTATTGCGTTTCCCAATTATTTTTCTTTTTTTTTCGCTTGTCTGTGTATGCCTAAATGTGATATTTTAATCTGGCTTATAGGTGCTACTATTGATGTTGCTTCTTTAGCTAGTTTATCTGCGATCTCATTTTCCCCTATTCCTATGTATGCTCTCACCCACACAAGAACAATGGTTTTAGTTGAGTTTATCAAAAGATGGGAAGTATATACTTAAGATTTCTTTAACTAGATAATTGGCAGGAATAATTATACAGTTTGCAATTTTGCTTACTATCCGAAAATATCTCGAAACGATTATTTTCTGTATATTCTAAAAAAAAAAAATTAACGTAAAAACAGAGTTTGGTATCTACCTACATTTTTGTTTTCGTCATGTAAAAAAAGGTTTTCGACATTTTACGTTAAATTAATTTAAATTTCGAAATTTGAAATTTAAAATTGGTCGAACTCTTGTTGAATGGGGGGGGGGGAGTGAACCCCCTAAACACCCCTTATATACATCCCTGCTAAAGAGTACTTAAGTGCCATAAGGATAGCCCAAAGTTCGGCAGTGTATATTGAAGTGCTGTTGGTAATCTATATTTGCTGTAGATATATTTTCCTGCATAGTAGAAAGCACTCCCTGCTCTATTGTCTTGTACTGAGCCGCCTGTAAAAATATGTTCATAATTTGACCACTTCGTGTTCAAATTTTCCATTAAGTGACTTTTTATGATGCTAGGATTATCCAGGGTAAGTTCTGATGAAATTGTTTCGGAAACATCATTTCTGTAAGCGTAACCAAGCTGGAAATAGTGCAGAGGAATAAACATTATCATTAATTTGGGCTATCCACGAGAACCCCTCTAAAAGTAAAGGTAGTTTTTAACTCTCCAATAAGGGCGTGTAGAACTGAGTATAATAAGTTTATATATTTTGTTAATTAACATACTACCCTTAAATATTAATTTCAATTTATCGCTAATGAAGGTTCGTCTTTGAGTTAGAGGTGGTTGGATGGCTTTTGCTTCAAGGACATTTATCGGGGAATTTATTAGAAGGTCAACGCTTGCCTTAAATACTTTTCTTTTTATTCGTTCCAGTTTTCGTTAGTGGGTCTCGCAGCTGATCCATAAAGAATCCCTGGGTAATCTACATGAAGGTTCTTATTATATTGAGGTCGTTTTCTGTTCTATTAAGTAAATATGGTATTTCCAAAGCAACTTCTGTCCTGCCTGTAGTCGAGCTCTATTCCTAGAAAATGACAGTTGGTCGTTTTTTGAGGCGTGAATGTTAATCCATTATCCTTGAATCACCTTATTATTGCTGCAAATTTTCTACTTAGCTTTTCATTGCATTGGTTCGTAGATTAATCTGTTACATACAAGCATATGTCGTTTGCAAACTTAAAGATACGGACGTTTTCTTGTAATACATTTTTCAGGTCACATCTATGTCATTCAGTATCGGGCTTAAAATGTTCCGCGGTGCCCGTCATCTCCTATAAACAGTTGATGGTAGTGGTATAATTGAATGTTGCATATTAATTGTTCTGGTATACCTAGTTGAATATTCGTGACAAGGTTGGTAAGTACTTCTTGTGTAGAAGTCGTCCTATGAAATAAATGTAAGCAAAGTAAAGACAGAAGATTTGTAAGAAATTTAAATTTTCAAGAATACCAAATTTTGTGCAAAAACGTTTGTTTATGCGAACGTTCTTGAGAGGAAGTAACTACCCCATTCGTATGTATTCGTTGGTTTCCTCGTTTGTTGTAGTTATATTGGTTTGTTAGCGTTTAGGCTGATAGCTCTTTTCTAAATATTTCCTTCCTAACTAGCATTAAAATATCCTAAAAGTTAAAAATGGTGTTAATTTTCATAAATTCTAAAACTCACTCGACAGCTCGTAAATCCGAAAAAGTAATAATAATCTAATTTCATCATAGGGGAATTTATGGCACGAGGAAGTACTTTTTCCGTTTTCACCCCTTAAGTAAACGGTGCAGCGTGTGTCACATTTCGAAATATTCCACATCTTCTCAAATTCTGCCTCGTGCCTAAACGAACCATAACACAGATTTAATAAAGTGCCATATGTTCGTTTAACACCCGTCTAAGTTTACAAAACGAAAGCCCTCGAAAGCAAACATTAGTTAAATAGTCAACGACGCGCACGAATAGAAAAACTACCAAAGTTTCAAGAATTTCTGATTAAAAATATCATGTGCAATCATATTCTTGAGAGCCGCTTCCAAAGATGAAACGACATTAATAAAATTCGAGATTGTGTGCGTATGTCGATGCTCAACGGAGTATCGAATATTTATGACTTGTTTTATATATCAGTTTTATCCTTAAAGCTTCCATGTTCCTCATAAAAAAGTTTTAGGAAAATAGGATGTCATATGGAACTGATGAAATATCTTCCATACATTTTATTCGGTCTATTTTGCATGATTAGAAGATTTGTTCGGTCATAAAAGTGACTAAGGATGGTTTTACATTTTTGTATTCTTATATGGCAATGGAACAGGCTTCTTTCCAATTTGTTTCTGTTAAAGTTCAGACCGCTCAACTTTAGGCGGAGAAATTGATCTGTTTTCAAATATTTTAAGGGATTTTATGCAAATTAATATTGATACAACAAGTTTAGTCAAAATGTCCGACATCTATAGTAAAGTTTACAGTATATCGTTGACCTTTACTGCTACAAATCAACTACCTGTTTAAACCCCCATTGTGTAGGTCCCAGCATCTTTATACCGCAATAAATAGGTGCAGGGTCGGCTTCAAAATATAGATGTTTATATAGAAATATAGAACTTTGTCAATGAAATTCAACAGATTAAAGTAAACATAATTATGAAGGTATTTATGTAGGCTTCCTATTTCAAACAAAGAAACACATGCACTACTCATATTCCTATTTCATTTCTCAACAAGTCAGTGATGTTATGTTTATATTTTTCTTAATAAAACTACAGTTAAGTGTCTTTTCTTTAATCAAATATATCCAAAATCAATTGCTTATTTATAACGGAAGCACTAAAAACATACAAAAAATCATAAAAAACTTTTGAGAAAACGAATAAAACGACGAGCTGTCAAATTACAGCATATTTTTTTTCGCCCCTTAACTAACTTAAATACAAATACATGTTGATTTTTTTAAATTTTGAATTAAAGAGATATTTAAAAAAAATGAAAATAAAGATCAATTATTATAATAATAATATTTACAGACATAGTAAGTACAATAAAAGTTAATGAAATACAGATTTATTCGCTTCAATATCAATTATGTTTTTACAGTCGTCAACAAAGTACACTAGGTATATGAAAAAGATTTTTACAAGTTAATATGATTAAAATTTACATTGTTACGATTTAGGCTACACGCTAGATTAAAATTAACTTTAAGACTTAAATACAGTAAAATGTGCGAACACAGAAAAGTTTCTAAATAATCGATTTTGGCAACTTAATTCTACTGTACTCTAAATTTAGTTCTGTGTCACTATCACTATCTTTATTTAAACTTATTATTAACGGTTGAACATTAGTATTCATACACATATAAGAACTTTCTGCCTTAATTGCATGTTGTATACAGTTTTTTTAACTGTCTGCAGAAATGTTTTTTATTAATTCTACTAAAGATGCATTTAATATGGGGTGCCATATTAGTTCGATTGGATTAAATACACAATAGTAGGCGGGAAGACGCAACACTGTATGTCCATTTTCTGTTGCAAGTTTATCACACACGTAGTCTTTATTAATTTTAAAAGCCTGTAATACTTCTAAAAGACTTTTGTAAGTTTCTTCAAAATTATTATTATTATTAAAATATTTTGGATTTCTGGTTTTGTAGGTACTGTTAGAACTAGGAAACATTTTTACTTGACAACTATGAAAACTAGCATGGCCAATACAATAACGCTATTTTTGGGTATATTTTTAAGAAGTCGACGTTCAAACCAATCTTCAAAAAGTTGTGCGCAGTGTCTCGGTGGTAATCTAGAGAAGAATCTGCTATGTTTTTAGCTGAAAGCAACAGACAGTTCGGAACAAATCCATTTTGTAAACTTGCGTGTATTATTGTCATTATTTTGCTTTTATTTGAAGGAGCCTTGGTTTGACATTTTTTTGAAAAATCATTCCATTCTTTTCTTGTAGTACCATGTGTATTGATCCATGTTTCGTCAAGGTGGTCGATTATCTGCTCTATATTGTTTAATAGTCGTAAATATTTATGACGCCATTCCCGTAAACGTTGAGATTCCATTATGGTTTGTCTTTTATCAATTGTGTGATATTTAAAATTGAAATTCTACAAGAAATGTTGGTAAGTCTCTTTTTTAGGGAAACCAGGGTAGGTACAGATTGATAAATTTTCCTACTTAATAAATCCAAATCATTCTCGTCGATACTTCTAAATGTGCCAGTCAGTTCGCTTCTTTCTGCGAATGATAGGTTTCAGTAATAATATATCCTTTACCGAAGCTAATGAAGTACTTGTTAAAACAGACTTCTCGGCTTAAACTTGAATTAAAATCTCTTTTCAGCAAAGATTAGTACACATTTTTAATTGTTTCTTTAGCATCGGGACATAAATTACACTCGCCCCACTCGCAGCATAAACCATAGACACGTATAATATAACAAAATTCACTCCTCGGAAAACCAATTGGAACTAAAATTAATAAAAATTAATTTGCAGTATATATAATATTAGGTAATTATACCTACCTACAATGGTATAGCAATTAGGGATGCATGCAGGCAGTTTGTACTCCGGCTCTGCCTCTGCCCGAAAAGATGCAAATTTGGGACAGGGATAATTAGGGTTTTATGGCAGTCAAAATATCAACGGTATAATGTAAACTTTACTATACTAGCTTTTTGAATATTGCTTGCTGAATTATTTGGTTTTTGAATACCAAGAGCACCTGCGGCACCTCGTCTTTTAGGAATTAAGCTGCTGTCAAGACAAAACGGATATTACAAATTTTTAGATAAATTTTGAAGTGAAATAATTTTTATATTAATAGAGATAGACGCCTGCGGTTTTTAAGAGGTGCTTTCAAATTTCATCGGCAAGAGTCTGTTTTATGACTCTAAATAATAAAGGAACTATTGCATACAGGGTGTTTATTAAACCAATTACAATTTTGCAAAACCTCGTACTTCCGAAAACTTGAAAATATTTTCTTAGGTATTGGTTTACCATACACAAATGAACACTTTAGACAAATTGCAAAAACTAATTTGGGTGGTTGTGTCGTATTTCCAAATTAAGAAAAATATATTTTTTCAATAGCACTTTTTTTCATGTTAGCCTGCATTATCTCGAAACAAAAACCATATAGAACTCAGGATTGGACACCTTAGGCAGGGTTAATTAGATTTAAATGTGTTTAAAATGTCACATTATAATACATTATTTTATCTTTCTTATGGTTAAGATTTTCTAATTAACAATTCAAATATTAAAATAAAAAATTAAAGAAAACCAAAAAAGCAATATGAATAATAAGTAGAAATATATAACTTACTATATCTACTTATTCGAAATGTTGGCCGTTTTTATTAAAACATTTATTTTGTGACACTTTTTCAATACAGTATTGGTGACCCTGCGAAGAGTGTTGTCATTTAAATACATACCTCATTTTTCTAATTCTTGTACAGTTTCAGGGTCTGAGGCTCATAGACTTTATTTTTTATATACACCCATAAATAAAAATCTAGAGGGGTTATATCGGGGGATCTAGCAGGCTAATTAACTTGCCCGCCGTTTGAAATTACTTTATCGTCAAAGGTCTGTCTTAAGAGAGTTTAACTTCCCGAACATTATGTATGAGACAACCGTCTTGTTAAAACCAAATATTATTTAGGTGATCTTGAGAAACTCTTTCTCTAATTGCCGGTAATATATAACCTTCTAACAGCTCCAAGTATCTTTGGCCATTGAACATGATTAAACGTGTGATTATAAAATAATTGTCCAATAAGTCTAAAAAGTAAGAAGAAAAGTAAAGTTGACTTAATACCTGCTATGTATTTAGCAAGCTAGGTGACAATAGTTACCAAACATATCACACCATACCTTAAGCCAAATCGGCTAGTCTTTGTTGAGCCAATCTCCAGAGGGTTTTTTTTATAGCCCAAAAATGATGGTTGTGTCTATTAAACACCCCGCAGTTGGTAAAATGTGTTTCGTCGGTCCAAATTTCAAGACTGAAATCAGGATTTTGTTCGCATTGGTTGACATACCAATTTGAAAATTGGATTCTTCTTGGATAATCCGTTTCTCGTCAACCCTCGTTATTATCTTCTTTTTCGTAACCGTTGGACCGGGGTTGTTCAAAATTTCTATAGTTTTAGGCTGTTGTCCTTCAGGGTAATGTTTAAAATATCTTTATAATGCAAGATTTGCGTTTCTGTTGCAATGAATGTAACATTCCAGCAAATCAAATTTTTCTTTGTGAGAAAACGCAATGCCATTTCTTTTTAAATTAAAAATACACATACAATTAAATCTTTATTATTAATAATTATAAAAGCTATTGCTTTCACTCGTTTTGACAAGTAGGTAATCATATTGTTTCATTTTCAAACGGTTGCTAGTGGTCATAGGCTACTAGATTTTATTTTTGATTCATAGATTATTGTAGAATTCTTGATTAAAACAATGCAGGCAGTGTTGCGTAAGTATTACACAATGTAAGATTTTTAATTGGTATTACCTAAGTGTGGGGAGTTCAGTTCAGTGTCAAATTTGACGTGATGCGAAAATTAATTTTTTCGGCAACCGTCCGGGAAGTACCCAGTATCCCGGACGCTTTTTCTTTGAGAATGTAGCATTTCTCAAGCTTACTCCGGGAAGAATCACATCGTTGTTGTCATTGTGAATATGAAAATCTTGGTAGGTATGATTTTGATAAATGCAGTCGAACATTACCATAGCAACGAAATAACGACTGACAGCTATCTGAAATGAAATTAGTTGACATTTTAATTTTCGAAAGTTTGCATGGTTTTTGGTCGCAATTGTCGCAATAAACTATGGAAAGCAACAGCGATAGTGAGTTTGAAAATGTGCCTTACGAAATTTCCAATGCAGCAGCTGCTTCTACAGCACAATTATTGCCTGAAAAATCAAAGTCCAGGTACGAAAACGTTTAGGATTTGTTTACGAGATGGATGGATATGAAGAAATGCAAAACTATTACAGAGGATGTAATTTTAGCGTACTTGGCGCAAAAATCTGAAACTGTCAAATCCTCTACCCTGTGGAGCATGTAGGTACTCTATGTTGAAAAGTACCATTTTAGTGAAGAAAAATGTAAACATAGCCACTTTCCCAAAGGTAATCGCATTTCTTAAAAGGAAGAATGTTGGTTATAAAGCAAAGAAATCAGAAGTCTTCAGCAGCGAGCAAATCAACAAATTCATTAGAGAAGCAGATAATGAAACATATCTAATGCTAAAGGTAATTTTAACAAAATATTACGATTGTAGGATATAAAAGTATCAACTTAATTTGCTTCATTTTCAGGTAGCAACAATTATTGGGTTAGCCGGTGCGTGTAGACGGGAACAACTGACAAAAATGTCAATTGATCTAATAAAAGACAAAGAAGACATGTTGCTTGTGAAAATACCAGATTCTAAAACACATATTTTGTCAACTCGTCCAAAAAAACGGTATTTTCCGGACTTGTTACGTAAATTACTATTCTGTTTTTTTAACGACAATTTCATTTATTTATCAATAAGTGATACATCGTTGTAAAACTGGCATTAATAGCTACCTTTTAAGTACAATATATGGCGTTCATAAGGAGAAATGAAGCTGATGATGGTATAAAATAACTGAAAGGTCGGGTTAAAAAAAATAAAATAGGCTACATTTTCAAAAGTGCAATTTTTTGTTGTTTTTCTAAGTATCTTAAAAACAAAAAAAGATGAATCGTGTACTAAGCGGCTTTAAGTTGCAAATGTATTCGTCTAAAACTTTTCCCATTTAACCGTTTCCTTATCTTCTATAGCTTTAAAGATCCTTATACATGTAGGCCCAATTTGGGTTACATTGTATAGGTACGACATTAAATTACACGTAAACAACATAATAATAATAATTTTAACAAGTAACATTGCAAAAACGTTCTTTAAAATGCAGGGTCCACTTTTACGAAATAAACTTCACGTAATTGCTCGTATATACCTTAACATTGTTGCTTGTTTGGTGTAATATCATGAATTAATGTTTTTTTTATTGAAATTATTATCTACCATTTTACTCGTGTATCTTTAATGGTAAGGTGGAAATTCTATTATTTAAATTTTGGGCCCGTCATTACAAATAGTGGCATTAATACCACGGAGGCGGACTCATATCAAAACAATACACGGCAATTTATAAAATAAACTAAAATGTAATTGATATTCAAAGCACATCACTAAGTTATAACTATCAATTTAATACGGGTTGTGGGTTGTCAGTTCATGTGAGAATTCATTATCCGCGATCGTTGCGTTGTACATTAAAAATTACTTTTAACAAAACGTGTTCATTTTAAATGCTTTTTTTGTGGGGCTAATTGTTTAAAAAGTGTGGGATTCGGTTCGTTCTCAAAATTATATCTTGGGTCATATACCTATTGAGCTATTATCATTGAGATGGTATAGGTTGAGAGAATGAGAATTGAAATTCCCGTAATGGGTTTGTTGTGAGCATATTATAGCGGCATCTATAGAATGTTTCATACCAATTTTATGGTTTAAAAAAAGATAATTTTAAACATCTTATTTAAAATTTTGATTGGAAGTTTATAGCTTTAATGTAGGTAATAAAATATTTACCTGATAAATTTTCAATATCTTCGTACATACATATTTATCGCCTAATTTCACATTCAAATAATGTAAATCATTTAAATACGTATATAACTTTTGATGTCAGACTTAAAATGAATTAATTGAAGCCAACTACTAGCTTCTGGGTGTCTTCAAAAATTGAAGTTTTCACCAAGTTTCTCGAAAACGTGCTATATAAGCAAGTGTCAATTTTTCCTGTAAGGTTTTACACTATAAAATTATGTTTTTCGGTGGTATGCAGCATGTAGAATTGTCCCAACAGTAACGTCATATTATTATGTCAGCGTCAGCTAAATGACGCGTAAAGTCAAAATGGAATTAAATTGATTGTAAATGCAACTTCGGATACTAGCGTAAATTAATCTAATTTGTGCCCAGGTCTTTCGTCATACATTATGCACGTATTTTCGGGACATTTTGTAGGTATACAGGGTGTTACAAATTCGACATACGAGCATTGGAATCTCGGCAACCATAGTAGTTAGAGAAACGGTTAAATGGGGGCAAAGTTGTGCAATTCGGTGCTGATTAAAATGCCGCTTTAAAAGTTTTAAAATTCCGAATACTTCCGATATTATTCGAAAAAAACCGAAATTTTGCAAAATCGTTTTTATTTTTTCCTGAGCTCATTTGAATAGCTATTTAAAAATAAATGACACTTTGTCGTTGCAACTTTTTCTCCTCTACAAAATGACGTTAATAAACTAAAGATCCGACGTTTCGTCTCCGAGCGGCCAACATCAACTTTATTTTTTTAAATACGGACCTGGAATTTTTTTTACCGATTTTTAAACTCCCCTACCCTCAAAATGTAATGGTGGTATTACTTTCTAATAATGAATTGTTTTTGCTTATTTCCTTTTAAATTCGTATTTTACATTTGTCAGTCCGGTCCTGGCAACGAATCACAATTATAATTAAAAACGTTATTTTTATAAAAACCTTTACAAATGGGTTTCATGAAAATTTGAGTTTATTAGGAGAGCTCTAATTTCCAAAATGTTCAAAAATATTTCCTTTAACCCATAGGTGCCCATGCACAGATCGATGTTTCTTATGATTCTTGCTATACTACCCCCCCTTTCAATTGACCTTTATAGCCTACGAACTGAATGTTGTATTATTCTTCCAATTTTTCAGAGTTTGTTTAAAGTTGATCTTACTGATAGGTGGATCGGAAATGGTGGGGCAATAGAGTCGCCAGCGAGGTCGCCAGATATTTCGCCTCTGGTTTCTTTTATGGGGGGCATTAAAAAATTTTATTTATAAAAATGACTTAAGATACCATGGAGGAACTGGAAGAACGCATACAGGTTGCAGTTGGTAGAATAAGGAGAAGATCGGTTAAAAGGGCTGTCGCCAAACTTGGAAGGAGAATCAATCGTTGCATTGAGCAAAACTGCAATATTTTTAAACATTTAGAAAATTAGGTTTTATAAATAAGAAATTTATAATTATTAGAAAATTCTTATAAAATAAATTATGTTACTCAGGTATGAATGTTTTAAATAAAATAGAGTGTTTAATTAATATTGTGATTCGTTGCCAGGACCGGACTGACAAATGTAAAATACGAATTTAAAAGGAAATAAGCAAAAACAATTCATTATTAGAAAGTAATACCGCCATTACATTTTGAGGGTAGGGGAGTTTAAAAATCGGTAAAAAAAATTCCAGGTCCGTATTTAAAAAAATAAAGTTGATGTTGGCCGCTCGGAGACGAAACGTCGGATCTTTAGTTTAATAACGTCATTTTGTAGAGGAGAAAAAGTTGCAACGACAAAGTGTCATTTATTTTTAAATAGCTATTTAAATGAGCTCAGGAAAAAATAAAAACGATTTTGCAAAATTTGCGGCATTTTAATCAGCACCGAATTGCACAACTTTGCCCCCATTTAACCGTTTCTCTAACTCCTATGGTTTCCGAGATTCCAATGCTCGTATGTCGAATTTGTAACACCCTGTATTTAAAAATAAGGACCAATATCCAACCTGTTATTTTAAGGAAGCTGCGATGGAGTTTATTTTAATTAATTTTTATTAACTTTTTTAAAGACTTATTATTGAATTGCTGAAATTTAGTTCTATTGGCAATTCCAATAGAAAAATAAAAGGTTTCTCTCTGATACTGATCATAACTTTAACCAAGAAAGATTATATGGTTTTCATCATTCGATTCATCATCCCTTGATTATATATCCGCTTAAAGTTGCAAGTCTCTAACTATCATGACACAAAAGGCATCCTTAAAAACAGACAATTATAACATTTACAGCGACATTTTAGAACTAGAATTTTGCGACGAACAAGCAAACCTACTGGATATGTGACATGACAATAAAATAAAATAAAATATATTTTATTTTCAAGCGACATAAATTTGTTATTTATTTATACATACCGGGTGATGCATGGCTTAGTGGAACATAGAAAATCCCATGTAAATTTTGAGGTGGCTAAATATTGGCTTCCCTGTACATTTTCGAGAAAAAATGTATTGCAAATTTTTGTAGAGGGTGATATAATAAACCCATTGCTAAGTTTAAATAAATTTTAATAACCCAATCCCAACTTATTCAAATAAATGTGATGGCAAAAATACGAAATTTTCATAGTTTAGGTATTACAGCAAACACCAGCAAATAATTTCTATGACGCTATTGTCAAAAACTGACGTAAAGCTGGCATAACAAATAAAGATTATTTTACATTAAAGCTGGATTTATAAACTCGAAAAGTTGGCGAGGTTGAGGTTCAGTTGGTGTTGGAAATAGGAGTTCAATTTAAAGTAAAGGGAACACTCAGTTCTATTTATACACTCGTTCATGTTGTTCATGTAAAGCTCATGTAAGGTTCGAAAACTCCCCGGGTAGTTCGAGATAATCAATTTTTATGCTGGGAATTCGGAATATCTAACCTTACAACTTGACCATAACTTCAACCTCACCAACTTTTCGAGTTTATAAATCCAGCTTATAAACATCCAAAGGAAAAGACACCATTATGTTTTTCTTACTAAGCCTTTAATTTAACATAACATACCCACGAGTCCCACGACTACAGATTTTCACAATAACATTAATTTATTCATAAAATTCATTTCTCACATGAGTTGATATTGAGAAATTCTGTCACATTCTAACGAAATCAGGGTTGGGCTGATTTAAATCAAGTGATTTAAATCACGATTTAAATCATGATTTTAATCACTTTATTTAAAAAAAAAATTATGATTTAATGAAACTATTTATTTTTAATTCAGAACAATGAACAATATAACATTAAAAAAATATTTTCAAAAATCAACAGTATATAGAACTCGCGCTTTTAAGAAATAAAAAGTAGTAGTTATAATACATATGAACTTTATGTTTCTGTATTTTTGTTTTCGTTGTATAGTTTAAAGTAGTTTAAACAAAAATACTAATTTCCCTCCTTTTTCTACACCCATCCTGTTCCTAATATCAGAGTGTACAAAGCCAAAAGTGCTAAACACTCGTTCTACTGATGCTGAGGAAGCAGTTGCGCATGCACAGGAATTTTCTTGCAAGAAGCGCGTTCTGACAATATTTTGGGTAGAATTTAGACCTACTACCTACTATATTGTTAGACCGACATTAAAATAATTTGTATTAATTTAAAAAGAGAGAAAAATGTTAAATTTTTAATAAAATTAATAAAAATCAAAAAAATCAAAAAAATCAAAAAAAAATCAAAAAAATCAATGATTTTTGATTTTTTTTTAATTAAAATCAAATTTTGCCCAACTCTGATTACGAAATACAGTTTTTTAGCTGGTCTAGATTTTCAAATTTTACATCTTTATAAAGTCAATTTTTTAAGTGACCCCACACAAAGAAGTCGTTTGGCGAAAGGCCAGGAGACCTGGCTGGCCAAAGGATTAGATGCCGTGGGCCAATAATATTTCCGTTAAAAATATTTTGCAATTCCTCACCATGAGAGAATTATGGGCAGTACAGTCATCCATTTGATACCAGATGTCCTGATTTTCGCGTACAACTTCTTCTAGTGCAGGTTTAATTCGATTTTGTAGTAAGTCCAAATAGGTTACTGCTGTAAGGTTGCCTTTCATAAAAAATGATCCAATAATGTGATGTCCCACAATTCCCGGCAAAAATTTATTTTTTGTGGATATTGCGCCCGAGTATAAACAAAACGATGTTCATTTTCTGGACCCCAATACCGGCAATTTTGAACACTTAGTCCGTTGTTGAGGGTGAATATACCATTCATGGGTAGAACAAATATTTCTTAAAAAATGCCTATTATTACTTGCTCTTTCCATTACCTCAAAACAGAATACCATTCTCTGTTCTTCATCACATTGCCGTAGCTCTTGTGTTTTTCATACTTGTAAGGAAAATATTTATGTTTTTTAAAGTGCGCAACACTGTGGTTTGATGTTTTCCTACGGCTTGCCCAAGAATCCTCGTGCTAATCGTCTTATTTTCCTCCGCGTTCAGTAAAATATCAAGATCTCTATTATCCCTTGCTTCAGTTCTATTGACATTCTAAGTTCAGCATTTAGAGTTACTTATTATAGTGCCTCTGGACTCAAATTTATTAATGATAAGTTTAATTAATGAAATTGAAGGGATAGACTTATCAGGGAATTCAACTAAAAACATTTCAGACACTGCTCTTAAACTGTTTCCTGTATAATACCACTTAATCATAGTTACTTTTTCCGCGCCTTCAATGAAAATGTTGTCACTGACGTTACTTTTCGTTTTGTAATTTGCTGGTGTTTGCTGTATTACCTGAATTATGAAAATTTCGTAATTTTATCATCACATTTGATTGAATAAGTTAGGATTGCCTTATTAAAAGTAATTCAAACTGGGCACACGGGTTTTATTATATTGGCATTTTGAAAAAATATAATAATATTTAGCCACTTCAAAATTTACATAGGATTTTATGTTTCAAATTTAAATCACACAAACTTTAACAATTTTTTCCCATTTCAACTTCCATTAAAATACTTTTCGAGGGAGTAAAAACACTTGCTGACCAAGTAAAATCGAACGGATTTTAAAATATTTTTAAGACTATCAATCTAAACATTACATAATGAGGTTTGTTAATTAAAAACTTTTAAACCTACGGCACTGGAAGATTTTCTGCCGCAATCAAGTCTACTAAAACTAATCTAAAATCATTCCTATTTTTGGTGTTTAATGGGGCTGCGCCCCAAAAAACAAATTCCGTAGTGTAAGCGAGAGGCAACTTGGGCGTAATACACTGGCAAGTTGATTTTCTGTAAGAATTTCCTTCAAATTACGAATCAAATAACCTTATGCGTTTGCTTAGAGCAGATTATATCACAATGTTTCTGACAGCCTGAGTTATTTTCAATTATACGACCAATAATCTAGTATTGTCTTCCCTCTCAATACTTTAATCATTCATTTTTATATTTAAGTTTAAGTCATCCACGTTTTGTCTAGTATGGAAGTCCTATCGCTTAGAAAAAGCTTCTATCCAACCGAGTGCAGATCTCCTAATACCCAAAATTTCAAGATTTTCTAAAAGTTTTTGAATGCGAACGCCGTGCTAAGGTCACAGAAGACCCCAACAGGACACTCCCTCGTTTGCAGTCGGTCAATCGCCTCTATAAAAAAAGTGTTGCACTGCATCAGACGTAGGCATACCAGTCGGAAAGCCGAATCGGTTACCAACAATTGTCCCAGAATCAATTTAACCTTTCAACAAAATAGTACACAAGAATATTTAAAAAGCTAGAGGGAATTGCTCCAGGCGGATTAGTTTTCCAGCAGCTGGGTATTACCCTTTTTGTGATTTTAAACATTAAAACTTACGCAAGAAATTCTCTTTTTCATATTCGAACAGATAAATACTATTATTACACCTTTTTAGAGAGGCAATTGCATTATATGTGTTTGTATCGACTGTCCAATTTATAACTTATGCCAGAGAATGGAATATAAAGGAGTAACTGTGTCAGAAACAGCATTTTGTAATATGATCTTTTTGCTCTTTTTGTTCTATAGGGATTCTTTTGTTCGCTTTTACGTCCAAGGAATTACCCGTTCTTTTTTGACCTCAGCTTTAGCTTCATTTTCAGAGAACAAGCTCGCAAATCTACTCCGAATTCTTGTTTATGCTTTATGGGATATCTTTTATCCTATTAATTTTTTTATGTGTGTTTGTTTATGTTTGTGCATACTTTTCTATCAGACATAAATTACAAAAATAATGAAATTATCTGCTGCCTTGCAGTTTTTAACATCGATAACAAAATCGTATGCTCACTGTAATGAAAATAATGAGTAAGTACTATCCAATAATATTACTAAAGACAAAATATTTGCACGCATACAAACCAACGATAAATTGCAGTCGTTCCCACCAACACCAAAACTTCTGGTGCATACAAAATAATTTATAAACGACTCTCATAAATTAGAAAAACATATGCTTGTTAAGCATAAGCGAATTAGAATTAACAAGAAAGAAGCGTCTTGTAAATTTAAATATTGACCCGGGGGAACGGTTTCGTTTATCAAATTTTAAGGTATCAATAACAGAAAACAGGTGTTAGATCCGGAAACGATGTGGGGGTGTTTTTGTAAGTATTCAAATGAACAGTCTCGTGCACAGCTGATAGAAACCGACAGGTGGATGCGCATGGAATTTGTAATTTAACGTGTCTGAAAAATGTTGGTTATTTTAAGTTTTACAAGTTAATTGATTAATTTTAGCATGTAGATATTTTTAAAAGCATAGAAACACACAAATTTATTAATGCGAAATTAGTTTACAACATATTTCGAAACTGAATGTAAAACCAAAGCGAATTATTGAGATAATCTTAGAACTTAGGCCGAATTGCACCACTATTAAGCGAAGCTAAATGATAAACCTGACTTTATTGCTGTTGCACCCAATGACGACAAAGCAAATTGTCGTCAGTGATTGCATCAAAAAACAATATCTTGGCTTTTTTAAGTCACAATGAACTCCTTTTGGGAAGGCGGCTTTATGGAGTATACCGAGAAGTATACAGGGTATCCATTTCTGGCATTTGCAGAGTGTCTCGGTAACTAGTGAAGATAGAGACTTGCGGTTTTACATTACCTCACTACTTTTTCGTGAAACAAAAGTGCCGCAAACAGAATTGTCGTAGCTTTCTTAGTTTTTAAGCTATATACAGGGTGTTTTCGAAAATGTTTGCTTTTCGACCACCTTATTTCGGTTATCCGTTAAAAACTGTCTTTAAGTATAATTCAGTGACGTACTTACTTTTTTTCTGGGATCCTTACTTTTCGAGATTTAGAGTAAGCATACGGCATACACTGAAAAAACAAACCCTTTGAACCAAGGAATTATGATATTCAGCCAAGAGCTTCTCGGTTTTAAATAGGTTCAAATGCGAAGTCTCTTAAACCAAATCCCTAACTCTCTTAAAAACAATCGCAGATTTTTTTTTATGAGGATAGCCCATTCTATTGGTTCAGTAGCGAAATTTCTCTTATTCTAAGAACAACCAAATCAAATTTGTTCTCGACTTAAGATCTTTCTCTTGATCCAATAGCTTTAAATATCTAGTACCAAGAGCTTTCGGGCTTGGCTTAAAATAATTTTTCTTGTTCCAAATACGGGGTTGGTTTTAATTAAAAATCTTTCTCTGGGTCCAATAGCATTAAATACCTAGTGCCAAGAGCTTTTGGACTTGGCTTAAAAAAAATTGTTTTTGTTCCAAGAGGGTAATTAACTACGTTTTGGCCTGTAGTAAAACCATCCTGAGGCAATTTTTTTAAATTTCAAAAAAGATACCATAAAACGAAAAAAAAACTGATATTTAAAATGTTTTGTATAAAAAAAACGACTTCACAAAACATACCGCCTAACTGATATGGTCATAGAAAATCCCATGTAAATTTTTTGTATCCTTTGCACACACGAAACCCACTTTTATTCAAATGACGCGCACAGACTACGGAATAATTGTCGCGTCGTACCAAATTGTGAGTTGTAGTGGGGATTGTTGTTCTTGAGCCAAAAGCGGTCGACTAAAAACCTGAATTTTTTCCTTTTTCTCTTGCGCTCAATAAAACTTCGCTTCTTAAAATCACGCGGTCTTCTCCCAACAGCGTCTAGGATTTTAAAGCAAAAGCTTTAGATATGAATTCAAAGCATTTATATCTTAAATGGAATGCTTAATTTCAACAGCTTTGGATGTTGCCTGGAGTAAAAAAACATCCAAGAGAAATTCCTTTTTGTTTCAAGAGAACCATTTCTCTTGTTCCAATATAAATTCTCTTAATTTGAATAACATTCGCTTAAAGCAAAATATGTTCTCTTGTCTACAAGAAGTGACGCTCAAAAGCAACCCAAGAGCATTGGGGACTTTGGGCCAAAGCCCTCCATTTTTTCAGTGTTTGAATTTTTAAATGGGACCCCCCGTATATTTTTCTTTTATTTGATTGGGCGATTTTTAAGCTTTTCAGGAATATATAATAGTTGATGGTTATTATTAACAATAAACGCACAAATCGAAAAATTTAGAAAATTTGGGCAGTATAGGCCAAGAAACCATTGAAACAAACAAAAGAATATGTCATGAGCGCTAGAATAAATATTATGTAAAAATAGACTAATATTACATTTACAACTGGGGACCTGGGGTCCGTTCGCGTTAGCCGATATCCAACTTAAAGTGTTTTAGAACTCACGTTTTGAAATACAAGATGTAGGTAAATTTATCTAAGTAAAATGATAAGGAAAACCTTAAAACTTAAAGACCCTACAACTCTTTATTCCGAAAGCATTTGACCGAAGTCCTTCAAGACACTTTGAACAGTACGCTACAACGACCCCGAAAGGGCTCCATATAATACGTTTTAGAGTGACACTAATAACTCGAAAATACGAGGTTGGATTTCATCCCATTCAAGCTTTATCATTTGTAAATCTAAAATAAATGCTCCATATTATATTTTCAAATTATGTACGCCTGATTGAAATGCCTTTCAAAAACCTGGTCTTTTTGTCGTTGCTATTAAAAGTACGGTATTTGATATTTTGCGACAATACCGGGATGACAATGATGCCACAATGTCGTAGAATGGGGCCAGTTCTCAAAAATTTTAAGACGATATGGGTTAGTTCAATAGGGTAAGATGACGTCAAACTTTAATAGAACCTAATAGAATTTGTAGGGATTTAAAACATACAGACAATGAAAATAAAATTTTATTCTTCATGTAAATTTTGAGCAAGCTCCTTCACAAAAGAGACTTGAATAGGGAAAATACATCAAAATAAATTTTAATAACAATCAAGACGCCTAAGAGACTCAATTTAGAGAATATTAAAAAACGAAAAAAACAATTCTGAAGAAAGGAGCATATTTTATTCAATGTTTAAGTAAAAACAGTATCGTTGCACGTAGGAATATTGTTATTTCTTAGATAAATAAGCGTTGTTCCCCAAATAACTTTTGTTCGATACCTTCAAATACCGCCTTATTTTTTAGATAAAGCCAACTGTTGTACCTACCTATATTTTCGTTTGTGTTTTCACTGGTTAACATCATATTCTTAATTTTAGATATAATTCCAATATGCAATTGTTAGAAAAAGAACTTTATTATTGCATCTATTATTAGTATGAATGTTTTGAAAGAGATCCAGAAATTAACTAAATAAATGATCTGATTGAAATATAAATCGGGACCGAGAGTAAAATTTTAAGATCCAGAATTGACCTCTTTAATTACTGGAATGATATAGATTTCTACAATAGATAATATATTTACAGCGTATTTGTTTGTTTTCAAAGACATGTTTTTCTTTTAGTGCTTATCTTAACAGCAAACCAACCTCTTCAGAGTTAAATATAGTGACTCGATAAAAGTAGCTACTTGCCATCATTATACCACACAGACCAAAAAAGGTACAAACTCAAAGAACAGAGGTAACGAGGCTCTTTACAATATATTGAAGTTAATACAACTCAATAACCAAAATCATAAACCCATGCACGGCCCAACCACTGACTGAACAATATGTCAGTGGGCTCATCCCAAGAAAACCAACCTCAACGTAAAACGGTAATCTAACCTAAAAATTTGAATTCACACGCGTCCCAGTGGAAGAGTGAACATGAGATGAGAATTCCTATCCCATTTTAATGCATACAACTTTCGGATTTGCTTATCTTTGTTTTATATTATTCATGTTGACAACACCTATACAGTGATGGGCTAAAATATGGAACAAATTCATTTAAAAATCAGGTATTAATTTTTTTAAAAAACGCTCGGACACGTCGATTATAATTTTTTCTTCCGAATTTTTTGCCTCTAAAAGAAATTATACAGGGTGTGTCAAAGAGTAGATGTAGCAAAAATTTTTTGTATTTTAAATAGAACCCTATTTTTTTCAGTCGAATTTTGAATTACGTCAAATTCTGCGCATAATTCATGTAACCCTATTCTTATCTCTAACGGTTTTAGAGAAAAATTACATCATAAAACGAAATTTTCCTTTAAAAAAAGTTACATGTACCTACTTAAAGGTAAACAGGTAAATTTAAATGAATTGTCACTACGATCGCAAGTCATGATTGTCAATCAAAAATAATTTTAGGTATAATTTTAAAAAACGGTGATTATTGTGCATTTAAATGAAACTCAAAGAATCGAAATTTTAATTTTAATTGGACGTGGAGACAAAACAAGAAATCAAGAAGAAGTTTGTAACTTGTTTAGCGATGAAGCCACGTTTTGTTTGAATGGTTCGGTAAACAGACAAAATTTTCGGTATTGGAGTACAAATAATCCCCGTTGGATGAGAGCAGAACAGCACACGCAAAACCCACAAAAAGTAAATGTTTGGGCAGGGATATTAAATGATAGAATTATTGGACCTTTTTTCTTCGATGGAAATCTTACAGGAGACCGGTATTTACAATTTCTTCAAAATAAATTAATTCCCACACTAGCAGCGGATTTTTCAAATCCGAATCAGCCTAATCTACCAGAAGCGTCTATTTGGTTTCAGCAGGATGGTGCACCGCCTCATTTTGCTCGACAAGTACGAGAGTATTTGAATACTGTATTTCCCGAACGATGGATAGGTAGAAGAGGACCCATAGAATGGCCTGCAAGATCTCCCGATCTTACACCAATGGATTTCTTTTTTTGGCGTTATTTGAAATCAAAAGTGTATAAGGATAAACCACAAAATTTGGAAGACTAAGTTTAAAATTAGATATGAAATTAGGCAAATTAATGAAAATACTGTAAACAATGTTTTAGAAGGGTTTTTAAGTAGATTGGTATATTGTCAAGAAGTTAATGGTTGGCATTTTCAACACTTAATAAAATAATTTTCGTTTTATGATGTAATTTTTCTCTAAAACCGTTAGAGATAAGGATAGGGTATGCTACATGAATTATGCGCAGAATTTGACGTAGAATTCAAAATTCGACTGAAAAAAATAGGGTTCTATTTAAAATACAAAAAAATTTTGCTACATCTACTTTTCGACACACCCTGTATAATTTCTTTTCAATGCAAAAAATTTGGAAGAAGAAATTATAATCGACGTGACCGAGCGTTTTTTCAAAAAATTATTACCTGATTTTTAAATGAATTTGTTCCATATTTTAGCCCATCACTGTATAATGGAAGCGTCTAAAGGTACAATCGTTAACCGTCGAATTATTTCAAATGAAAATACTCTAATAAGATATTCTTTGGATTGCGACCTTTCGTTTACTTATCTGATAAGTTGATATTTGCCGGATAACATCAATTTGTACGGAAATGGTCATTCGATGAACGAATTAAAATAAGAAACGATGGTCGTCCGACCCTCTCGGACTCTCCAAACACATGATATTTGGAAGGAGCATACCTAGAGTCAACTAAAACTTTATTTATTTAGTAAACAAAATGTCAAATGACCGGAGATTTTCGTGTCGGAGTGCGGTAACACCTATTCTCGTAAAACAATTAACCAGGAACGACTGTCAATTTGTCACAATAATTATTAGCAATAGAAGTATCATATATTTCCAATATTTAATGGGCATAGTATTTGTTGATACCAAATATAAATGTTTTTCTCGCAAAATTAAGCTCATAGCTTAGTGAATAATTAATTGATACTTGAATTTAGGAGTAAATATATAAATAGTAAATAACTACTTTATCAGATCGTTGACTCACCCTGTATATTACATCTTCTCAATATCTGCCTAGAAAAAAACTGCCTGAGTCTTTTGACCTATAAAACTATATACGTATACTTAATGCAAAACAAAAATCGATGCACGTCATACCCTTCGAGTGACGTCAGATATCGACAGTGTTGCTAGCTTGTAACTAAAATGCCCGATTGAGGAAATTACAGTTTTTTTTCATGAAAACAAGATAAATATACAAAAGTTTCCCATAGTTTATATATTTGTTTACTGCATAATACCTTTTACCATCAACTTTAGTAGATTTAACTTTTATTTTCATCTTGCCAAGATCTACCAATGGCACCATTCTGAAAAATCCATGTTTCATCCAAGAAAACGAATTGGTACAAGGATGCTTCTTTTTCTTTAATATATTCTTAAGCTTAAGCACAACCAATGTAAAATGTTAGTTTTTGAATAATACAACTTACTTGGCTCATACATTCCATAAATAGTGCCACGGATAGAACTTATATCCAATTTTAACACATTTACAACTTTTAATAAGAACGTTTCCTTTTAGGTGACTCCCAATAATTTATTTTGCTTAACTCTTGTTGAAACTGCGCTTAGAGTAGACATATTCAAATTTGGGGCGGCTACTACACGCTAAAAATTAATAAAGTAGATATAAAATAGATAGAGCTTAACACACTCTTTAAGTGTACTTCTCTAACTGCTGTCAACGGTAACAATGGGCCATTGTTGTTAAGTTCTTTCTGAAAATAGCTTATTAAAAAAGCTATAAGCTCTTTGCACTGGCTATTTAAATGCTTCGACATTTTTCACAAATAGTAAACAATATAATCGACAGAGATATGTATGTGCACTTTTATTGTTCTTAAAAGAACAATTTTTAATGCTATTTATCAAAAGATCTGGAGTTTTTGTTAAAAAATACAGAAGCACAAAACAATTAAGGTTAGTTTTTCATGAAACGTTAAACAAAGTCAACGAACGAGCGGGCGCCACCGCACCGTTTTCAGTTGTGTTGCCAACTATCAGCAAATAAAATTCTCTCTCCTCTCTCTCTCCTGGCCCTCACTGCGCCCAGAGTTGAGCGTAGGCCTCCCTTCTTTTTCTCCAGTTCTCTCTGTTTTTAGCCACTTCCGTCAACTTCAGTCCAGCGACTCTTTTTAATATCATCATACCACCTTGTAATTGGTCTCCCTCTACCTCTCTTTCCATCCCATGGTCTCCAGTGGATGATCCTTGCATTCCATCTATTGTCCTTCAGCCTTGCTATGTGCCCTGCAAAATCCCACTTTAGCTGTGTAATTTTGTCAGTTATGTCAATAATTTTTGTTCTCTGCCTGATCCACTCGTTTCTCTTTTAATGTCTTATTGAAATACCCAACATTACTCTCTCCTTTGCTCTCTGTGTGACCTCCATTTTTTGTATCGTTTGCTTCGTAAGTGTCCATGCATGTCTGGGCTCCGTAAGTCAGTACCGGCAATATACATTCATCGAAGATTTTTGATTTTATACGTTGGGGAATCTTTCTGTTCTTAAATATTTTTGACATCTTCCCAAATGCTGCCCAGCCCAATCGCCTTCTTCTTTCCACTTCAGCATCCAATAAAATTCAAATTATATTAATTTTTATAAACTTAAATACACAAAATATTTGCTATAAGTGGGTTCGTATCAAAGAATAATACTTAAAGTTTGTAGTAAATTTAATATCGCATAAAGTTTTAATACTTTTTGCCAAAATTTAATTTCCTCGTGTTTTCTCACGGACAATTATCAGCTGATTGATGAGGTGCATCGGTTTTTGTTTTGCATCAACTAGTTAACTATATTTTAGCTACTTTTGTCGAGTACCTAATACCTCAGATACGTTTACAAGCAACTATCTATTTTTTTGAGTATCTATAAAAGCTCTGCCGTTAAAAATCTAATTCAGTATTGTGTGATTGTGTTTACATTTGATGCATATTTTCTATTTATGTTAAAAAATATGTTCTACTAATTTCCATGTAAATCTTATTCATTCTCAAAACAGTTATGAGTAAGGAGTTAAAAGTTGGCGGCCATATGTTGGCCACACCAAAAATATGAAATAATACTCAGCTTTTAACCTGCGGCCTGATCCCCTTTCAACCGCAAAAACGGAAATACTTGTGAACGTTTAACCGCATTAAGCACGCGATCTTGCGCCTCCAAACCTGATAAGAAAATGCCTGAAAATAATCCGAATTTTTATGACGACACTCGCTACCGTTGATAGAAACGCAGGAAACCTTTATTTACAATTTAAAAACACATGTTAAGGTATGTCAGATTTTAATGAATTTAGGTCTTAAAAAATATCAAACCACATTTATCCAGTAGTCTGCAGCTTTCACACCAAGTTATAAAAATTTACTAAATTTGTTCAGAATTTATCTTCTCGTTGTCTTATAAGGTACCTACATTGAATTTATCAAAAAACTTTTTTAATTTTTAACCCTGTTTCGCGTTTCTGTCTAATTTGACTCCCAAATATAAAGCGCTTTGAATTATGTTCGTGATTATTGCTGCTTTGTTTTACACGATAAAAATATTTTAATTAATTCAAGTTTATTTTTATAAAGATAGTGATCTTAGAACATGCTTTTATAGTATTATGGGAAATAAATAAAGGGGGACCGAATTTTTTCGGTAAGAATAACTTTTAACACGATATTTGCTTACGTTTTGAATGGAAACAAACTAGGTATAGTCCTCGCCAACTATAAGTGAGTTAAAAAAAAAAAACTCGTAAATACCGACAAAGACCCCGCCAGTCGATTTCAATAAGTAGCCAGGGTCGGATTCGTTTCGTTAGTTTTTCAATATTATTTTTAATTTTTAAATTATTGATGGAATTTATGATGAGGTTTTTAGAAATCGCAAATAACATATAATACGAGAACAAGATCACAAAATTATGAATTTAAGCAGAACTTTAGCTTAAGAAAGAAAACATATTTTCTCTGATTTTTAACTTACCGTAGATGTCTCAATTGGAGGTTTCATTCAAAGATACGTCTAAATAATCTTCTGTATCCTCTGCTAGATTAATAACAAATCTATCACCACCATTGAGAAGAATTTGTCGCAATTTTCGATATTCTTCAAATTTTTAATTGTGCCCATATAAGTTCAATGGTGTTAAAAATACAAAAATAAGGCGGTAAGCCTTAAAACAGTATGACCGTATTTTTTTGGATATATTGTCAATAACATACTGTTTTTCCCATTGTTAAGATGAAGTGCTTCCAACAATTCTCTTTTGGTATTCGAGAAATAGGGCATGGTTAAAAAGAAATTCTTGAATTTCCTGTTTTTTGGAGGACAAATTGGGTAATTTATGAATTTGTCTAGAATAGTAAGCTGCATTATCTAATACAATGACACGGTGAGATTTTAAGTTTGAAATTAAAGAATCTTCAAACTGCTCCTCAAAAATATTGTCACGACTTGGGGTTGTTTCCCTAACGGGGCGAATGAAAACCACTCGGCTAAAAAACAATACAGGTTTTATTAAAAGTAAGTATTTTACATAATTTACCCCGTAGCCCAGAGACCGCTTAGCATGTTCCGGGGGACCTTTTTTGGGGGACGTAACTGGGTCCTACTAGGGGATGTTAACTAGGATAGTAGGTTCACAGTAGGGACTCAGGAGAGGGGCTTAGATCGTTCGTTCTATAGCGCTCCTGAGGGGTGTTCTTTTAAAAGAAGGACTCAGGAGAGGGGCTTAGATCGTTCGTTCTATAGCACTCCTGAGGGGTGTTCTTTTAAAGGAAGGAATCAGGAGAGGGGCTTAGATCGTTCGTTCTATAGCACTCCTGAGGGTATGGGAGGTGACCAAGTCGGAAAGACGAAGGTGCCTTACCCATCGTACGCTCCGGTTTTTATACACAGAAAGTGCTGATTATTGTTAATTAATTAACTGTTCTTGACCGTGAGCGTACTGTGGGTTAGACTCTTGATGGCGCGCAGTGGTCGAGTCATGTGAAAGTTGATTAAACTTATGGGTGCCGCCATTTTGTTGACAATATTTGAATCCATATTTTTGTGGTAATCTACATTACATTCTTCCAACTTTTTACCGCACAATTAGCAAATTTATAATACAACCATTCGTAGATCCACAATGCAAAATGACAATACGAGATCCTTTGCTTGGGGGTATATCTTTTAATTGACGTCTGCTAGAGCCACGAGTCCAACCTTTTTTTTATATTTGATATATCTGCTTTCCCCTTTTTCTAAATATTATATTCGCCATTTTACGATTCTGCTACTTTCCATTATTGCAGCATGCTTATCAACTATTTTAAATTTGAGTCCCAGTTTTTTAAGCCTTCGTCGTAAAGTGCTTTCTGAACAAAGTTTTTCCAGCTCTTGAAGTTTTTTTACTGTTATGGGAACTTCATTATTTTTATATTTTTAATTAAGTAAACTTCTTACCTAATAGTTTGGCTGTAGCCAAATCCAAATTTTTAGGTTTACATAAATCGGATGGTTTTTCCTTTGACTTACATAAAGTACTATAAGGAACCTCTGTTAGCTAGGAAAATTTTTTTACTACTTCGGATTTGCTATATTCTATGTGCATAGTGTCTTGTTTTAAGTTTTTCTACACATTTAAACAAATTTTCTTTGCCTGAAGGATATTACTATTATATATATTTATAATTAACGCAAATGGACACCAAATTGTACAAGAACAAACTGAACATACTAAGTCAACGCAATGTTTAGATGCCAGATCGCACAGCAAATTAAAACACACACACTTGTTAATACTACTCCGGCTCTGGGACCGTTTTTTTACAAGGCACAAAAAATTAAAGTATAGCAAAGCAAGAAATCGGGAACAGAATTTAATATTTTAGTGCGGGAGAATATGTTAAATTAAATAAACTTCAGACCTGCTATATTGTTCCAGCTTTTGTTAAAAATTTAATAAGTCTGAAAATAACATATTATAATATATACTGATTAAAATACATTTTTTGCAATAAATATAAACAGTAATTTTGTACAAATAACGAATTGTTTTGAATATATATTTAAACTATTCAGAAAAACTATGCGCCCTGTCTAAATACTGCCGGTAGGTTTAAGAAGATAAAAAAATATCATTTTTATAGGAATCTCACTTATATCTGGCGACAACTATACATACTTAAAGAAAATAGACTTTACAATAGGCTTTGGAATAAACAAAATGTTATGATTCTCCCCATAAGCAAATTTAAGTTTTAAGTTAATATTTCTTACAAAAACCCCTGTGTTTGACCACCTGGATGGTCGAAACGCGTGGGGTGTGATTTTTCAATATAAAATATATTTATACGTATATATCATAATGTCTCACTTCCTTATTCCTATCATTTTTTATTGCTAGGTGAAACATTAAGATATTAGCATGTAGCAGTGGCGTAGATAGAGGGGGGATCAGGGGGATATATCCCCCCATGAGTCCAGAAAACATATCATAAAACTATATGAAGATCTCTGTATCTAGGATGTATCCAGCCAGCTAATCCTTAGTCCGGCGAGATAGGCGACTTTTGAACGGGAGGTTGCCACACTATTGTCTAATGTCAAAAAACTCCACATTGTTTTTGTTTTGTCCAGTATTATAAAATGAACGAAAATGAAGAGGTTTTTAATAAATCTAAACAGTGAATAAAACGAAAATGAAAACGAAAAAAAACAAAAAACCGAAACCGAAAATGCAGAATCATCCTCTGCAGAAACAACCGCGAAAAAAGCTTGTGTTGATGTACATAAAAAAAAACGTCGGAAATTTCGTTGACACTCAACTAAATTCGCTTGAAGCACTGAATGATTGTCCAGAAGTCAATTTTCCAAACATATATATGTTGCTCAAAATATTAGCTACATTGCCAGTCTCAACATACACTCCAGAAAGAACGTTTTCGAGTTTGAAACGGATAAAAACAATTCAAAGAAATACGATAAAAAATGTAAGATTTTTCTTCATTTTCTAGTAGTTTTGATTTCCTAACGGTGAAGGAGTCGTGATTGAACATAACAGTGACTTTGAACCACAGTATATTAATGTGTATGACATACACAGATATATCACAATATCACTGTGACTCACGATCGTTGCGATTTCAAATCCTGCAGTGACTCCTTCGTCATATTGGTTCGATTGCGAAACTAAAATGTCATATTCTTGTCAATTTTTCTTTGTCATTCTAGAACCGTTTGAATGGTTTGGCTGCACTAGCACTTCATCATGACATCGGAATCACAACTGAGGAAGTTATTGATGAGTTATCAAAAAAACCCCGAAAACTCGATTTTGTTCTTTAATTTGTTGCCATAACTAAAAAAATTATTTTCCAAAGAATGTTTATATTTTTTAAGGAGCACCTATTTCTGTGCATGTGTGTATACTATACCTATGCAATTAATAATTGTGATAATAGGTAATTAAACACTTAAACAAAATTTATAACATTAAAATTTGAGTGAGTCATATCTCCCCCCCCCCCCCCCCATGGCAAAAACGTATCTACGCCACTGGCATGTAGGGTATTTGAAATACTTTTTGCAGGGTGTCCAATTCCGTTATATATTCACTTCATATATAGGATATCACATAAAGTTATAATTTCTTGAATTGGATGGAGTCTACCTAAAAGTCTAAACGTTTTTCATGTAGCATACGTAAATAAAGTATATCGTTTCAGTCTGTAGCTACGCGGTATTATATAGGAAGAGGGAAGCGAAGCCATAGGTTAAGTTCCTTTAACAGGGGCAATCCCAAGTGTGCTGCCTTTGTCTATACATTCTTAAAATAGTTTTCCTAGATACACTAAAACGACAGCCTAGACCTTAACCGAACGGTTTTCAAAATATTCATATTTAAAAGGGAAAATATTTCCATTAATTTGATATGCACCTGGCAAAATTTACCTGCGCATATTCGGAAAGAGAAAAACAGATTTTTGATCACTTTAGGTTGTTTCTTAATAGATTATTGACACTATCTACAGAGTTTCCCATCGATTGCACATTTTGATGAATAATGCTAGTCTTTGTTACGATCTATTTCCTATCTGTTGGATACTCTTCTTTATTAATTTTTGCTCATTTATTTGTTGCTCCGTCATTTAATTTATTTATTATTTATTATTGTAGGTTTTCTACTTTTCCCTTGTGTAAAACATCATCATAGTTAGTGTCATTTTTTAATCTGCCAAGCTTTCTTTGGTACTCACTCTCATACTCTTGTTCACCGCAGTATTTTCCTGTGTGTTCTCCTCCACATTATTTGTGATAACTAAAAGGTCAGTCAAAATATGCGCAGAAGCAGTTATATGCATTTTTTTGACTAAATATGCATACTGGTATTTATTATGGTAAAATAGGGTAAAGAAACACGCTGGATTCTAAAAAAGATGTTTATTTAAAAAAAAAATGTAAAAAAACAAACACAAATAAAAGTGAACAATTGTTTAACCTGAAATTGTATAAAAAGCATTTGTTACTGAATATTTTTAAATATTTTCAAGTCAAAAGGATTGTCTTCTGTCAGTAAAAATATGTTTATATAAAGAGAAGCTTCTTTCAACATCTACTGGTGTAGTCGGACAATACCGCAACTTGAGCAGTAAAGTATAAGGCCAAGATACAACTTCGCTGGATGGTTTACCTTCATATATACTTTTTACGGCAGTTAAGTATTTAAATCCTTCATCTTTCTTTAAAGATACATCCAATTTGTTCCTTACTTGACCTCCTACTTTACCGGGAATGTAATAACATTTGGCTAAAAAAGTTTGAACAATACTCATTGAGTCTCTTAAACTTAAATTTCTACTCTCTAACGAGGATATTATGTCCGGTATAAAACTGAAATTAACCTTAATAAAAACAAGATATTTAACTACACTTGCACTTTTTAACAACTGTTTACTTTGCACAACACACTGCGAATCGTCATCTAAATCTAAAATTAGTTCTTTAATGGCTTTAAAATGTTCTGCGTAGAATAATGCGGCCTTAGTCTATGTTCCCCACAGGGTAATTACAGGTTCTGGGGGTAAACTAACTCCTGGTAATCTCTCCTTATACATCTGTACTCTTAGGGGTGCTTTAAAAACACTTTTTTTACATTTGAAATTAATTTATTTACTAAAGGATATTCAGTTCTGATGGTTTCTTCGACTCGGTTTATTCCATGTAAAAGACAAGTTACATGCATGTACCATATTGGGGTAAAAGATTCTTAAGTTTTGGCCTTCGTTTGCTGCATCAGACAAAAGCACTAAAATCTCCTCATCTGGGACTGGATTTGGTAAGAAAAAGCTCGATAGGTTCTGCTGAATAAATTGGGTTACGGTCACATTATTAGTTTTGTCTAACTGCCAAGAAGCTATTAAATATGGGTGTGTTGCTTTATCTTCTTGAAGTGATTCAACCATGAGATGTGCGATATATCTGACACAAGCATCTGTGCTTTCATCAACAATAATGTAAAAATTTTTATCACCCACTGAAGCTCTAATTTCTTCTAATACAGTTTCGTATACTGAAGGGACATTCTTCTTTCTAAGCGTGGATTTGTCAGGAATGGTTTGTTGACAATATTTTTGCTGTACTTAGCTGCATGGCCATACCCACAGCATTTAAAGTATAGTGCCCAGTTAAAATATTCCTGTACATAGGTTTAAGAGTCAAAAGTTAGTAGTTTATGGCTTATATTCCATGGCATTTCTAGAAGACCTCAAAACAAATGAAAATAAGATATGCCTACAAAAATTCGGTTTGGATGTTTTACTTTATAATTATACTATTTTTGGTTCCAAATTTTTTAGTTTAATACAGGGTATTGAAGCAAACGCAAATAATGCGTTTGCCAAATTCTTTTAAATTAAAGTATTATTTTAGAAGAAGCACCTTTTAAACAGCTTTCATTTGATATAACGCATAGTATATCTGAAAGATAGCGACTCCTGCGAAATTACATTTTTGAACTTTGACAGCTTGTGGCTTCCTAACGGTAGGTACATATCCCTATCTTACTCTCTTATCATCTTTATTACGTTTAGACTTTTGGTCTGCATCTCTCTGCTTGGCTACCCTGTTTATTGAAAAACATTTTAAAAATATACATCCTAAGTAACCGCATAACTTTTGTAAAATTTTTGTTTTCCTATTGTTTCAAAAAGATGAGATATAGGACTTTGGACCACCCTTTTCGTAAAGTATTCTATCCGAGTTTTGTTTGACCACCCTCTATATGGTGTCCCATTTAAGAAAATATAAATTTATGCGGTATCCTTGCCGCCCTCGACTATAATGCAAATATCTAAAAAAGAACTTAAAAAAATATAAATAACATCCTGTAGGTAGCTACTTAAAAACTGAGTAAGTACAAAGGATTATTGAAAATATGATTATATGAACGTTTATGCTTAAAATTAGACCAGAATACCCTCTTAGGTATAATAGCGGAATCGAAATCAAGGAAGTAAATAGGTTACAATCAATTTTTCGTCATACTGATGGTTATAACCATAGGCATCGTAACTATAGATCCGACACGCCATTTATAAATGCGATAAAATTGTGATGCCAAAATCGTTTGGTGGCGAGACGCCGTGAGGAGCTAGGTGGGGTCGGGAGTGGGGATTACTCTGAATTTACATATGCATGCGACAAAACCACAGAACAATAAAGATTAGGTTGACAAAACTCCAGGAAACCCCACAGAAAAACGCTGTCACAAATCCGAGTATTGCCGAGTCGATGCGAATGGCCACGAACATGATGGGATCTGGGCGGATTCTTTTTTGCTGCGTTGCCATACTACAGATTTTTTACAAGGTTTTAGGCAATGTTATATATTTCCCACATCATGTTATTCTAGTAAATCATAGAAGTTAATACTTTTAACAGAGTAAGCCCAGAAAACTACCTATTCTGTGGCGTAAGTCTGGCAAACCAAGTGGAGGGGAGCAGCTTGAATGTTGATTTACTTTACACTGGAATACGTTTATTTGTTATTGTTCGGTCTAATAGTTACGAGGTCTATGGTTATAACAAATAATATTTACCTTAATAAAATAGAAAAAATTTTATTTCAAAGTCATGATAGGCTAAATCGTTTTTAGGACATAACTAAGTTACAAAGTATTTATTTGTAAATACAAAAATTATTATTTTTGGATGTCTTTTTGAGTCAAATATTTTAATTTGTTTTAATTATTTTATTTTTAATAATTTTGTTAGGCTTTTGTCACCTTTATTAAACCATTGTTACGCAGACTTTTGTCACCTTCATTAAACCATTGTTACGCATGGAGTGATGTATATTCTACGTAGTATATGTTTCAAGTAGTTTTTTAACAAGTATACTGTTTAGTCAAGTATAATAGTTCTGGTAATTAAATTTTTTGGATTTAAGTAATAATGACGATTCATATGTCGGCATTTTACATTTGACAAATTCATTATATTTAACAAATCACGATAATAAAACGAAAATTAACACATGTTTCAGGATAAGCGATAACATAAATTTATCCTCCCATATTAAATAAAATATAATTTGTAACTGACGAAATAATGGACAATATCGACCCGTTTCGGAATGTATACGGTATCCGACCATTGCGGACTATGAATATTTAATAATAATAGTATGTATCAGTTTTTAATAGTATCGCTCAGCTTGGATATTGCTTTTCCATTAGGTAATTAGCCGCATGAATTTAAAAGTGATTTACCAATAGCATATTTTCGTGTTACGATGCCATTACACTCACCAATTTTACTACTATAATTATTGTACACATCGCGGCGTCGCGTCTAAATGAAAAGCCCTATAAATATGAATCATTTCGTTATTCTATATTTTATATAGCTTCACTGTAATCAATATAAATTTTATATAATATAAGGAAACCTTTTTAAACCAAACTAACAGGAAATGATGTGCATATCTATCGGTGGTTTTGAATTCATAAATAAATACAACTGGCTCCTATCTAAAACTTCGCCTGCTTCCATGTAGTCCAGCAAAAACTTCTAGTATCAAAATTAAAATTTTGTGGCTTCCAAAAAGAATCTTGTTTAACAATTGAATTATATCTTTCTAATCGTTACCAAAAAATATTTTCTGATAATAAGTACTCGGAACAGGTTAGGATATTATCCGGCGTTCCGCAAGGCTCTATATTGGACCCTTTACTTTTTCTGATCTACACTTCCGATATTCTTAGATCATTGAAATATTGTAAAGTTCAGGCGTATGCTGATGACACGCAGATATATTACTGTTTTGATTTTGAGGAGAATATTAATGCTGAAGCACTTATTAATGAAGACTTAGAGACTTTAACTCGGCTTGCTTCTGCTCACAATTTAAAATTAAATCCCTCAAAATCCTACCTTATGTTGTTTGGTAATAAAGGTAAAGTTAAGAATAATATAAGTATAGTATTGAATGGTATAAAGCTGTCGGTAGTGAAATCTGCAAAAAACTTAGGAATGGTTGTGGATAGCGAATTAAGATTTCGTGATCATTTAAAAAAAATAAACCAAAAGTCTTACATGGCCCTAAAAATACTCTACAACAATAGACATATTTTAAATTTTTAATTAAAAAAGACACGTTGCGAATCATTAGTGCTCTCAAATTTTAATTATTGCGATTTCGTTTACGGTTACTGTTTAGATAACGTAAGTAAGTCTCGTATTCAAAACGTACAAAATGCTTGTGCTCGATTCATCTTTGGTCTTAGAAAATATGATCACATCTTGCATACATTTTTGGAACTAAATTGGTTAAGGATGGATTCCCGTAGGCTTCTACATTTTTGCACTTTTATTTATAAAATTTTGAATGAACCGAATTCTCCTGTCTAACATACGCTATAGGGGTAGATAAACTCAACCTCACCATCAGAGTGCCCTGTTTCAGAGTTCGTTTACTTACAATGCTGTAAAAGCTTATAACTCCTTACCTAATAACTTGATTGGTTTAAGTGTTCAACTATTTAAAATAAAATATAAAAAGCATCTTTTAGCTTTACAAGCTTAATATTTTTTTTTTTTTGGTGCACTCCATTTTACCTTGGTACGTTCAGGTATGTTGAATTTTCTGGTTTAATTTGTCCAATGCTTTTCGGCAGGCTGTCGATTAAAATAGTTATTTTTATTAAAATAAAACTAATTTAAATTTCCCAAATGATCATTGTTTTACTTCTTTATTAATTTTATATTTCATATTATGTAAATATCTTATTTTATTAAGTTTGTTGTTGTGGCATGGTTCAGTAGAGTAGCTACTAAAGCTAGACTGCGCCATGCTACCCCAATAGATATATAGATTTAAGTTATATTGTACGTAACATAAAATTGTAATTTCTTTTTTTTTTCTGTAATATAAAGGCATTATTTATTTATTTATTTATTTATTTAAAATAATCCATGGTCCATGATTAATGTGTATGAAACCAAAACTAGACATCAGTCAATGGTTTAATAATTTTGATGTTTTACAACTAAATAAATGTTTATGCTGCGTTAATCTGCCTATCAGCCCATCAGACACGGTGCAATTTATTTTCTGCACGTGTTTTTTGCAGGACATTATGGCAGCGTGTATGATATTCAATTGAAATGTCTTTATTAAGGCGGGGCTCATTTAAACAAGAAACATACAGTACTGAAAAAAATTCTTTTAGTGCAGTCAATGTATTGTAAATGAAACAATGCAGTCTTCCTCCACACTTTAATGATTATCAAAGTAAATAAAAAGCTCCCTACATGTTTCAAGTTGTAATGTTTTTGATAATCATTCAAATGATGTTGAGTTGCCTCGGCCAAGAAGACTTTTTTGTTAGGCGTGGGTTTGTCTTATTATCTGACAAATTTTTTTAGGGCGCCATCCTACCAGAAATAATACAAAATCTTACAAACACTTTGTAGTTTATTAAACTATACTTGTATAATAATGGTTATTGAGATTGGTTTCTGAAAAAACAGTTTACAATATAAAAAGGTGAAAATTAAAGTGAAAATAAAGAAATGGTCTGCTGGTCTTTACAAAGTTATCCTTCTGACTGACAAATACTTAGCTCTGCTTGTCATCCATGAGGTGTGTCCAAGATTCAGTCTTCTTCACCTGGAAGTTGTCTCGATGAGGTGTTCCATGCATAGACTTCAGCAATGGAGAAGGTGAGGGAGACGTCAGGACTTGATTAGACTTGAATTCGTGTGACAGCGATTGATAGGAATAATGACATCAGATGAGCTTGTCAGTTTGTCAGCCTCAGGTTTGCTTGTTTACGTGTAATATTAGAAAGGTGGCGTTAGACCAGCGAATAATATTGCAATAAAAGGTTTGAAAATGAATACTTAGGTTAAACAGTACCAGTTGTAACTTAAATTTCTATAATATACTGCCGCCCTAAGGAAGAAGGTCCTATCTGCAAAATATTGGTTTTGAGATAATTCGACTTTCACCTATTTTTGAAAGCCTTTCCCTGTATTTACTTGTAAAGGTTTAAATTTGCCATACATAATTGAAATGTGTGTTTAAATCATATGGCTATTAGAAAATTAAAACTATAAAAACGTACTTTGAATTTACAGCAGATAGGACAATTATCCTTAGTAAAGTTACAGCAGATAGGACCTTCTTCCTTAGGACGGCAGTATAGTTAAAGGATGGAATTCTAGAGGGTTGGATTGATTTTGCTTTCATTATATAATTAATAATCTGCGTGTAAGGTCGTGATGTGAAATTATTGTTATTATCAACGAAATAGCAGTAACGTCCATTTAGCTAGTGACTAGTTACAAAGAGTGGTTAAGATTCCAGTCAGTTTTGATAAGAAGTGTCACCTAAAATATAGCAATTATAAGAATAGTATTTGTCTTTCCTAACACAGGCAGGTTGATCCTCCACAGAAAACATTGGCTTGCTGGTACAGCATACATTTTTTTGAACAAGAAATTACACGAGAGGAATTAATTGTTTCATATACCATTTACCAACTATTTTCTCGGACAGACAAACATAATTCAATGTAGGCTTGAATTCGTTTATCCAAAATCTTACTGTCTTGTAGGAAGGGAATGAGCCAATCATCTTATCAATATTAATTCTCTTCGCTTTTTTCCATTCCAGAACGAAATAATTGAATCATACGCACGAACATAAAGTATTCGTTTTTCACTTTCGTTTAAACCGCTTGTGTTCAAGCAACTGACAAACAAGATCGACTGGCAACTGTAGGGTTTTCATCCATATGGAGGAAAATTCAAAATTACATTTTTAAAAGTGTGTGTGTAATAATGTTCAAATTATTTGGGGAGGCTAAGGCTAAGCTCCTCCAAGCCCCTCCCCTCCCCCTGTCTCGCCCATAAATGACTGCATGACTACAATTGTTTCGAAAATGGTTTCCGTATAGAAGTTGATACAGGTATATCAGGACATTGATATAACTTCCCTTAGAATATGAACCAGGATACTTTACGAACCACCCTCGTAAGATAAATAATCATTTCTTATTATAAACCCGCCAGTGTGCAAAGTGTTTTAACATGAACCGTATTAGAATAATAATATATTCCCTTAAGAAAAGACGCAGAACAATTTAGATACTATAGATTATAAAGGATTTTTTTTAAGATGTATTTTGTCGTAACACGTGAATATTGAAACCGTTGTCACCATATTTCTAATGAAGTATGAACCAGGATACTTTACGAATCACCCTCGTAAGATAAATAACTGCTTTCTTATCATAAACCCGGCAGGTTTAAAAGAAACTTATCTAAAGAAATAAGTTGATTTTAAACTTGACGGATTTATGTAAAGGGTTAAGTTCCGTCACAAAATCAATACTAACGCGTGAAATAATGCAATACGCCTTTAAATAACAACCTTTTATATTCTTAGACCTATCCATTACTATGGATATGGAAGAGCCTATCTGGTGATACAAATCTCAAAGCTGACTTTAAATATTACCGCATTTTACTGCTTTGATATTATCAGGTCTTCGGTTCGGCGTGGGTTATTTTTGACGTCAGCATAAATCTTGCTTTTAATTAATGTCTATTCCAAGATTCTTACTGTTTTTATAATTAGGACTAAAAATCCTTTTTGAATTCATTCGTCGTTGTTCTTCTTTTAAGGGTATTTCGTTTCATTCAGGTAATTTTTTTTCATTCACTGTTGACCATCACCGGATTCTCAGATTATACTATAAATTTCTGGTTAGTTCAGTATTTCTGGTGTATTAGATAGTAATTTTTGAAACAATCCCATAAAATGGTAATTTTTTCACGAATATTAAGACTTTTATGCATAAGTTTTATATAACACGAGTGCAAAAGGTATAGTTGCATTATATCACTAAAGAACTTGCATGACAGCCTAGGCTATTATCAAGTGTGGAAAGAGCCAAGGTTGTTTTATTGCCTTGCCAGGGCAGGATTTACCATTGGTCGTTAGTAGCTAGCAGACCAATCAGTCTGGCGAGGTTGTTGAAAAACTTATACTAAATCGTTTTAATGATTTCGAAGTCGAGAACAACATTTTACTCCCAGAGCACTTAAATTTCCTAACTGCTCATTGCAAGGTGCTCCAAATGACTAGACTATATAGTGTCCAATGTCCGAATAGTTATTTATGTATTAAGGGCATTATGAAGATATTTATGCCTCCGAGGGTATAGACATCAAGTAATGCCTGCGGTGCATACAATATTTTATGCCCTATTCGAATATTATTGTTTCATAATCCCATAGTTACCAGCCACTTTAAATGGTATATAATACCCTAGGGCATTAAGGAAGTTTCTAATGCCCTCGGGCATTAAGAGAAATAAATAGGAAAAATCAAATTAACAACTTTTTATTAACGAAAAAACTTATTTATCATTTATATTAAATGAACAGTTATGAAAAGGCCCAGTAAAACGAATTTACCGGCTTTTGATAAGTCAATATTTTCTATTATTTCATGATTTTCACTCACAGAAATTGATGATGATTGAACGTTTTTTGATGTAGATGATCTCGTTGATAGTGCTCCAGCTATCAATTTCGAAATTTTGTTTTTAGAAGACATACTGTCTTCCAAATATCCCTCAACCACAGCTGAACTTTTCCAACCGTTGTCTTTTCAATGTGGTCATGTTTGCCCCCGCGTCCGCCAACAAAGCTGCAGAGGTTCTGCGCAAACAATGACCAGTATATTTGTCCGCATCGTTTAGACCCAGGTATTTTGCAATAATGGAAGGAATCTTGCATATATGGTGTTCTTCCCAACTGGCTGTGAAAAACAACGACCGTTACAGTAACACAAAAATAATCTATTGATGTTGCAGTTCGTCGGGCGTAAAGACCAATAAGTTCTTAGTAGCTTTAAATAACCCATCTCCTTCTCATCAATAATTGTGAAGACACGCTTTTTATCGGTCTTTGTATCGGGAATATTAACTATTACTACGGATCCTCTATCCTCTATATTTTCAACCGACATATTAACTAGCTCTTGGCGGCGGCACCCACCAAATAACAGAGCCACTTTGTACATCAAAAAAATGTCATTGGGAGCTTCACGGATGACTTTCAGCACATCCTCTCCAGTCAAAATTTTCGATTTCTTCGCTTCATATCCTTTGGATGCTTGCTTTAGATACTGGCCTAACTTGCAATATTTTGCAATGTCTATATTTTTATTAACTATTAATGGCTTCTTTAACATTGAATATTTTGTTCATAGGGAATTAGGAGTGAATGTTCCAGACTATAATCGATATACATAATTAGTATTTTAATATAATTTACAACAGCAATTTTAACATACCAATTCCTGAAAATATCCGAGTAGCACCGTCTCGTTGATAATTTTTACACCATCATTTTTCATCCAATCCCCAAACCTTTGATATTTCTTATCATAGGCGTCTTTAGAATTCTTTGGGACAACAATTCTATCCAAAATGAACGGAAAATCCATTATTTTATATGAATTTCAGTTTTGACCTTGACACAGCACAACAATGAACACTTATTACATTTGTTTATTTAGCAACTATATAGGTAAAAAACCTTTCGCGATTTTGAATTTTCTTCTAATTTAACTTAGAATTATCTGAAGTAGGACATAAAGGACTTTAATGTAGCTTTAGCAAGGGACCGATGTTCTTCGACGGGACCAAACCATTCAATAAGGTTTGGCACGAATGACTTATTCCAAAGCTGTCATTTAAGTTAGGGGTTTAGCGGCATGTCAGACAAAGGGAGAATATTTAGGTTCAGATGAGAGGCAACCCCGACAAAAATGTCGTGCCTGATAGCTTTGATAGCGCAATTGGCAGCGCACTGGTCTGGATAACCAGAAGTTGCAGGTTCGAGTCCTGCTCGGACGTTAATGTTTTTTTGAATATTCCCCTTTTGTTTGACATGCCGCTAAACCCCTTACTTTAAAAATTCAGTTTACAGACGTAAGCCCTCTCTATAATATTTTAGAGTAATGTTGGATAAGTGTAAAACCCAAGCCATCTACTTCTCAAAGTCCAGAGTTATTCTTCCTGAAACCCGTTTGCTGATAGTCAAAAAGTCCAGGGTAAGTTATAATATTAAATACTTGGGTCTCTGCTTTCATCATGGAACAAAAATGCTGATCAGCACTAGAAAAAAGTAAACGGTCGACTCGATTCCATCTTCTCATATCTCAACAAACGAAGCAGAATCGACATACGACATACAAAGATGTTCGACCAGTACTGACCTACGGAATCCTTACCTAGTGCACTCTTAACAAGACACACTTCAAGAAACTACAGACATTTCAAGACAAAATACTACTGTTTTACACAACGACCAACGAAAGCAGACTGTAACAGTACATTTTGACAAATTGTTTACAGACGGACGTCTCGCAGAATGAACTCATTGCACGATAACATATACATGCAATTTCCAACAAACCTTATAAACTATTTAGGGACGGGTTGTTACCACGCATATAACCAAACAACTGCAATTTCCACAAACTTCTTCAATAGGAATTGTTTCTAAACAAAACCCTTTTGAAGGTGCTCTGCTTAAAAAGTAGTAGAAATTGAGGAAAATAAAAGTAATATACCTAGACGTACAAAGAACAAACATTTTTGATCTTAGATTAGCTGCATTAACGATTGTAAAACAAATTATTTATATATACTGTGCTTAATACATCTTCAAGCTTGCTTAGATAGCCTACAAGATTCGTCCGATAAATAAAAGATTAAAATAAACCAAACAAAATTTGCCCAAATATTACTTACAACAAAGCGCACGAAATTGTGAACCTGTTACTACACATAAACAATAACCAGACTGAAGTCAAGCATCTTTAACTCTATTCTGATCAGAAAATAACTTAAAAGTCAAAACACATCAAATGCAAGTAAAAATAATTAAAATTACGGCAGGTATCATAGCTCCTTAGGTCGAAGATCGAAACTATCCTTTGAAAATACACTACTTCTATATAAATGTATGGTAATTAAGCCCATATACCTAATAAATTCTAAAATTCAAGTTCCAAGATTCCAATCTCAAGTACTACACATCTTGGTCCACCTCAGACTACACAACGGTACCTTTAAATTTCATTGATAACAGAAGATTTTCGACTTTATACCACCAACGGTTATAAGGACATGAAAACAGACAGGTAGCTGAAATGAGTATTCCGCCTAACGTCAAACAAAGATCTCGACGGCAGTAACCCTCAGACTAAGAGAACATGCAGATGAGGACTAACATATTGTAGTGAAAACAGGAGGATCATCAATAGTTGCGTGTTTTCCTATATCATATTTCCTTATTGCTCCTTATTATGTAGTAGGGAGTAGATTGTAAATGTGCAATAAATATATTATACTGTGCATATAAAATACACATAGTACTTGATTTCATGATAGCGTAGTAATTAAAATACATTCAGCAAAACAGTGGCAAGGCCGTAAAAAATACATCTAGTTTGCAGCTGCGCAAACAATTCACACAAACTCTTGTTCTTATTAAAATATCTAGAATCCCACCGTAACTGCAGTAACCAACACATTATTCTGATTATTCAATCTTTTTTTAATACAAAGCTTCGGACAAAAAATAAAATACAAGACTTCAAATACCTACTGTTGACTGCAAATATATTCAGCCGGATATCTTTAACTGTTGACTTTATTAGTAGATGTGTCGATGTCATTACACGTCAAGTACCTTTTAATGACGAGATAGACGGCTATTAATTTTAATGACGTAAAGGCAACAAATCGACTCGCATGCCTGTCTCTTAATACATGTTTTTAAGCGAGAATCGAATTCCAAAAACTTTTTTAACATTGAGCGACTGTATTTTATATTTTAAAATATATGATTTTTCTTAATTTAAATATTTACGTTCAATTGCGTTTCAATAATATTCAGTGTTGTTAATCTGTCTGCTTTTTGTGCATCTACAGAAAGTTGTAGTGAAGATCTCACTTTATATCAACCGGATTTGAAGCTCTCAGTTAGTCTGTCTGCAGTTATGTTACATGTTGTACCGTGCGAGCAAGGTTATTATCATCTAAAGTTGTACTGCTTAGCGGTAGAGCTTAATACCTGTTGGATGTCAGTAAATACCATCATTATCAATAAATCAGTTATTTCGTCATCTTTAACAATCGTTACAAGTAATTTGATTCATGGCTAATTTATCCAATTTCTTGAATATTTCACTCAATGGGTTTTAACAGCACAAAAAATTTCGAAATGGGGTTAGAGTAAATGGTGAGTACAATCAGCTCTTGTGTATGACGCGATTTTTCTAACGTCGCTTTTACTGCTGGGGATTTTTATAATTGCCTGAGAAGAGCCGTGGCTCTGTTTAGGGAAACAGGTTCTATTCAACATCAAAAAGGAGTTAGAAGGCCATCTGTAAGTACAGAAGAACTTGTTGCAAACGTTCGTGAAATAATGCAAAATACGCCAAACAGTGGGAAGATCTTATGGAACATTGAAGAGTATTTTTAAAAAACAGTTGAATTTGCTTCCTTATATAGTGCAAGCATTTCAAAAAATACTTAGTCATTCGGGAACATCGGTCGACAGTTTCTTGTACAGTAAAATTCGGATCATCGTATTTTATGCAATCATGCACATTTAAAATAATAACTTTTTCACTCACTGATAGTGGAGAATTATTGGAACATCTTTTTGTCGGTGTGAATGTCGCCATTTTATTACTTATCTTATAATACTGTGAACACTATATACGGCTTATCAGCAAATACTGATGCGTTAAAATAAACAAATATACTTATTAAGGTCATACACACATACACGATAAATGAAGTTTATTCCAAATTACTACCTTTCATATGATCCAGCCAAAGAGGCCAGAGCCCAACTCGGTACTTGTTAAATGGTACCTGTTAAACGCAAAACGTAACTTTATAATCTACTACCTAACTAATCCCTACACAATATTTCGATTTTGACACTTCAGGCCAGAAAACATACTTTTCCTAATCCTCTTACGCAATTACCTGAAATTTTAATATTACAAACAATACTATTTTATATTAATACCCGTTAACCTAATTCTCTAAAATTTTTGGTTAGTTATCATAAATAATTTAATGCACAAAGTTTACCCGCGCCTATGGCCGACACCGAGATTGAGCCGAACTGGACGGAATTTCCCATTTTATTACTCTACACCTTTCTAAAATAGACTATAACACTATACGATCTATAAATATCATTAAACATTTAAGCGTGATAAAAGCACCGTAATTTTCCTTTTGTGACGGATTAATTTGCATTTTTAAGTCGGAAAATGGCATGAAGTTCAAGAAGTTGTAACAATTTGTCTGACAATTTTTCCGGACCGTGAAAAAACCACAAAGGGAAGTAATCAAGTTTGTTGTAAATGTCTACAGTACTTACTTTGGGACAAGTATTGTCAGGGCAAGCCGTGGGCGCCTGATTAGGTGCGTTCCGTTTATATGGAAGAACTAGGGGCAGCGGTCAAATGGAAAGAAAATACTTTTTTGATTCTGTATATTACATTTCTAGAGCTTTGGTGTGAATAAGCCAGTTGAAATAAAGAGTACTGCAGGATAAGAAAACCTTTGGGACCCGGAACAAAAAACAAAGACAGAAAACTTGATCGATCCGAAGTTGGGTCATTGCTTCATTTTCTATTGAGTCGTTTTTTTCTGTTTACTTAAAAAAATATAACATTTTCTTCTATCTCTAATAAATCAATCAAAATAAAGGTCAAATATAATCATTTTTTAAAAATTATAATATTAATAATTATAAATAGTAATTCAGCTCTGTAACCCAAAAGCATTACGTGATGGGAAAAAAATAAATATTATATCTTACATTAGCAAGCCAAAATTACGAATAATCGATACTTGTTATGCAGAGAACTTTTAAACTTTGGCGAAGTTATGTATTATTTTTCTGTGGCCAAGTTGTAAAAATAAAGGGCTCACATGCTAATGGGATGGCATGCTCCATTTAAAAACTGCTTTATTTAATAAAGAATCAGGACGTGAATCAAAACAGAGAAGACTTAAAAAGGCATTATAGTGTAGCAGCCGTAGAACTGACGTACGTCCAATTAGTATATGTTTAATGCCATCTGGACAAACCTTAAATCTGAAATGTTAACGTCAGTTTCACGAAGTTGTGACTGTTCTGCGCTGTTGGTCGGTTTCTTCGCTACTCATCGGTCTGTCCGATTGATTTTGATCTACTTGAGGTTATTACGCCTTTGTTCCTTCTAGTCGTATGCAAACTAACTTGAGATAGACGTTTTCGTGGAAACTTGCCTTGAAAAGATCAACATGTTTGGAATAATGGAAAGCACGAATATTTTACATTTCCGACAGGATTTAATTGCAAATTTTGATTTGATTCGGGATATAAAGAGTGAACTGAAGAAGAAAAATAAATTATATTATTGTATGAAACTGAGAAGTAGGTATTTTTAACCATTATTTTTATTTTTGAAGCGAGGTGTTGCTTAATGTATACTATCAAGTTTTTATGTACATCAATCTTAGATTCCTAAGCTTTGGTTGGCATATAACAGTTAGTACATTATACACGTATTGCATAAAAATATCGTTAATAACGTTAAAAATGCCTGACAATTGCTTCTCAACTTTTAGAAATCATGGTATGCAAGGAAACACAACATTTACGCCTAACAACGTAGGTACTTTCCTATAACAAATTACCTTTTTTTTTAATAGAAACCATAAATAAATTTATCTAAGTCAATTAGTATTAGAATCTGGTGAGTTACAGTATAAATTCTTATTCTAAACAAGTAGTAAACGGTGGCATTTCTAGGTCTCACGGTCTTCACACACGCATAAATACACTTGTCGAAAGCTTCGTGATTTGCATTAAAAAAAGCAACAAATTGCATTTCCGTGCATTAAAATCTTCTATAGTATCTTAATAGCAGTTTGTCCGATAGCAATCCCTGATGGTAAAAAGAATCTTTAATATTAAACAATCAAAAAATCGTAGCTTATCTTAATGTAAGGTTATAAAGATTTGTTTGAATTTACCATAGGAATTTATTGAAATAATTAGTTATTAAGGTTCCCGTGCGTACACAAATACTTTAAGGATTCGAAAAAATTGTCAATCGTTCCCAAAGAGACCTGAATTATATAGAGTGGGTCCAAGAAAGTATGCAACGTATGGAAAACTTCTTTATTGTTGGTGTCTCAGAAAGTTTTATTCTTGATAAAGGTTGGTGCTTGCATTGAAACAATAAATGAGTATTTCAGATTAGATGTACGGCTTTTAGTGCGGGAGCAAATGTCATTTTCCGAAATCGCGTCAAGAGTAAAGTACATTAACTTATAAGGATACAGCAAAATCGTATGAGAAAAAGTTGTTCCAAATAAAAAAAATGTGAGTTAAGTACCTCAACTTTTAATGTTTCTCTTTTTTCCTCGATTTTTTTTTAAGCGGGACTGGGGTCGTCCATAAATCTCGTGACGCTCTGAGGGGTGGGGGAGGGGGTCAGGGCAAGCATCACGTTTTGTCACAGGGGGAAGGGGGGCTTCTTTAATCGTCACGGGACGATTTTAAAAAACGATTTTTTCAATTGCCCGCAAAAAAGTCGAACGGTTGGTACGACGATGCGATTGGAACGAACACTAAATCAGCGCACAGCGTGGTAAATTGAGGTTAAAACTCATTTGGCTTGAGAATATGCCTAGTGGTTGACGAATGTCTAATTATTAGTTGACTAATTTTTAGTTTGATATATAAGTACTCCTAATTTGTTTTCAAATTTGCATGTTAGCCAATATGGAAAGAAATAAACCTATGATTTATTAAAAATGTATTCTTTATTCTGGTTATCGAGCATTGTACATGAAGGGGGGGTCACCGTCACATGACGTTTAGGGAAGTATTAGGGGGGTCTGGTCAAGCGTCACGCTACCGTTACAGGGGGGGGAGGGGGGGGGTAAGATTTAGCGAATTTTAGCGTCACGAGATCTATGGACGGCCCCACGCCACTAGTGAATGTTTTTTTTCTTTTGCTATTAGTATACTTGTCAAGTAACTTAAGATAGGAATTAGTTACATAGTTGCAAAACGAAGCCCTTGCCAAACAACTGTTGTCCAGTCGCATTGCTTTCGATTATATCAAAAGTCATGGAGAAGGCTATCAACGAAAAATTATTAAAGTAGGTACCTGGAAGGCTTCAAAATTATTAGTGGCCAACAGTATGGATTCTGTAAGTCTAGATCAACAGGATACCTTCTCGCTTATGTTGCTAACGTTTGGAACAACGCAATATAACATCATGGGGAGTCCCGGGCGGAAGCACTGGACATTTCCAAGGCATTTGACCAAGCATGGCATAAATAGGGAGCTCCTAACTAAAGTGGGAGCATACGGAATGCCGGTTCAATTTTGTTTATGGCTGTCAAGCTTTCTTAAAGACCGCTCTCTGCGAGTGGCGATGGACGGATTTCTTTCAGACACATTTAACATCAACGCCGGAGTCTCTCAAGGTTCTATATTTTCGCCCACCCTGTTTTTACTATACATTAGCGATCTTTTGGAAAAAACTAAAAATCTTATGTATAGTTCGCTGATGACAGCACACTTGTTTCATCTTTTACTTTGGATGCTCGGACATCGTAGCAGCAAGAGGTCTCACATCTCAACAAAGACCTGGAAGAAATTCTGTCTTGGGGTGACAGTAACCAAGTAGAATTTAACGCTAAAAAAACAGTGAATTGCCTTATCATAACTATAAAAAAATTAAAATAAACTGTGGCAATACAGCTTATATTTAATCGAGTGAAATATATTGCAGGGAAGATATTAGCCGAAAAAAATTTAGTTGATTCAATAAAAATATTTAATTGCCGAATATTTTCTTAACTTAAACGGAATTTTATTGGGTCAATTAAATTTTGCCGATTTAGTTTTCTAAGGAATTTCTTGTATTAAGGCTTAATTATTAGAATAAGATATTAATTCCCTCAATAATATAAGATGGAAAAATAATATTATTAAACTTTTATTTACCGTGTAATTCCTTTATTTACAGTTGCCAAAATTATAATTTAATTTCCATATTAAAAATATGGTTGCCCGAATAGGTTTTACGATCCAGTGGTCACGTGACCATCTTCTTCCTCCTTTGGCATTCAGAAATACGCCGGCGAGATGTCGCGCAGACGTGCAGTTTATGTGTTGCACAAGTTTCGTTCCTGGCAATGGAGGGCCGCATAGTGTATAATGTATTAGTTTTATTTTCTGCATTGTGTGTTTAGGTGATTTGTTAGAGGACTGGGTAAAGGTGTTTAGGTACTATATGATTAGCGAGGGTATGCCATAAGGGTAATATTAGAATAATTCAACGCTTTCAGAATAAAGTATTAATTTAAGGAACATAGTGTTTGTTATAACAGTAATGAAAAACGAATCTTCTACTACGTTTATGTTAAGGCTATCCTGCTAACCGATGTTTAAGAGAAATGTCAAGAGGGTAAAACCATAGGCATCGTAACTATAGATCCGACACGCCATTCATAAATGCTATAAAATTGTGATGCCAAAATCGTTTGGTGGCGAGACGCTTGAGGAGCTAGGCGGGGTCGCGAGTGTTGATTACGTTGCCTTTACATATGCATGCGACAAAACCACAGAACAATAAAGGGTAGGTTGACCAAACTCCAGGAAAACCCACAGAAAAACGCTGTCACAAATGAATGGAACATCCGCTATGCCGAGTATTGCCGAGTCGATGCGGATGGCTACGAAAATGATGGGATCTGGGCGGATTCTTTTTTGCTGCGTTGCCATACTACAGATTTTTTACAAGGTTTTAGGCAATGTTATATATTTCCCACATCATGTTATTCTAGTAAATCATAGAAGTTAATACTCTTAACAGAGTAAGCCCAGAAAACTACGTTTTTTGTGGCGTAAGTCTAACAAACCAAGTGGAGGGGCAGCTTGAATGTTGATTTACTTTACACTGGAATACAATGATGACAACACGTTTATTTGTTTTTGCTCGATCTAATAGTTAGGATGTCTATTGGTAAAACCATATAAATTAGTGAAATAGTTTCAGTGCAAAGCCGAGTAAAGTGCGGTAGCTTTGTTGGGGAATCGTGTATAAGAGAATAAGTTGGTAAATGCTGTGTGCGTGCGATTTCAATCTCTGCTATTTTTGTTTGTAAATAACAATATGGGTAGCTCCCTATTGGGCGAAATATGTGGTCAGATCGTATCGCGCGGCGATAAAGAGACGAAACGGCACGGCGCAACGGCCAAGAGAGAGTAGTTTTCCACGATGGCCCCGTGAACCAAGGGCTTTTACGCGATCTCCACGAGTTTAATCCTTTTTTGGGCTATTACGTAGTGCATTTCAAGATGGCTCCGTGAAGCAAGTGCTTTTACGTACGCTCCAGGAGCTTAAGGCCTTTCTGGGCAATCAATGGTTTCTTTTAAAGTAGAACTAAGCAGCTAGAGATTCCGCGTTATATGACGTACGATATTGAACTCCCTACGATATCGGGGCGTTTTCGTGATACTTTTAAGTGATAATTAGGGGAAAAATGTAAAGAAGCAGTTAGTAGTGTAACGTTAAGTATAGACCAGTGTCTTTGTCGTGAATGTTTGTAATATACTACCATAACTTGCATTAAGGACTAAAGACACAAGTGTTTAAGTAAACAATTGTTTAAATCAAAGGTAGCAGAAAAATAACGAATCAGTGAGCAACCCTATTGGCCACGCAGTAAAAATTAATGTAACCACTAGAGGGAATCAACTCAGTGGGCTATCAGAGCCTAAGGATTGTTGTTGCAAGATTACATAATATCGTAAGTAATAATTTACTAAACTTGGTTATACCAGCCCTATAAGTAAATGAAGTGAAGACAGAACGAGAGAAAAGCGCAAGTGTGACTTAATTGACACAATTATTTTTAAATATTTGTGCAAAAACATATTTAATTGACCGAGTCATTATCGAATTTGATCAAATTAATTGTAAGCTGTGATAATGTAACATTACGTGTTTGTCCGCAATAAATTTTAATTCAGACAATTAAACTTTAATTAAATTTCGCCACAAAATAATTTAATTGAGCGAATAAAATATTTTGTGTCTCTTTTCAATTAAATATTCTTATTGAATGAGTTCGTTTAAAATACATTGAATAAAATCACTTTTACCTCAGCTGGGTTTTTAATGTCATTGCGTACATTACCCTCAATTTTTCGGAATGTCCAAACAGGATATTGTATTTAAATTTTAAAACACTCACATGTGGTCCTAATATTAAAAAAATCAAGCAGAAAGTTTTGTTTTTCGACAGATAATACTTAAGTACTCACTTATTTTACACTAATTTAGTTCTTTTAAAGAATAATCACAAAAACTTTAAAAACAATAGATCGATATCACAGATTACAGAATAAAAAATATTTCCTGTTGATAATGAGTATTACCATTTTTGCCAACTGTGGGTTTTAACTTCGATACATGGTGTATGTTTGGTAGCCTATCCTCAAGCCTGAAATTCTTAACTCTTTATTACTGATAATCTTACGACAAGGTAAGCGTGTCGACCCAGCCTGGGTTACTTGAAAAGTGAAACAATTTATTTTATGGCGGCCGTAGTTTATGAGCAAATACACTATGACGTCCGAGGCTACAACGGCGAATTAAAAAGTGGAGCGGTTATTCGCTGGCAGTTTGAGAGGCATTAAAATGCAAATTGATGTAGATAAATAATATAATTTACTGTCTGTTGTTTGTTTGACACTGGGTCGGTACTGCCGACCCTAAAAGCTGCCACTGTATTGTGTAAATTCTGCCCAATAGCAATGGTAGATTCGTGATACAGGATGCAATCGCGATGATAAGGTACAACTGCATCGATACAAACCAATGAATGTATATGTGATGTGAAACGAAAACTAACGTATATAGGACACCTATGTAACTATCAGTTTTTTTTTTGTTTTACTTCGTGGCATGCATTGATGCATTTGCATTGATAGCGACGCTTGTAATTTTATACTGTATTGATGAAATAACCATCCATATGCGCATAGAGCCTAAATGTTAAGCTCGTTTGTTTTCATTTTAATCTGATCTTCCGCAGATCGTCGGACAACACCAGAAACGACAAAATGCCGCAATGAAAATAAACCCATGTTTACCGCCGGGCAAGTTTGAAAATAATATTACTATTGTTTATGCCGGTTGTCATATATATAATGCGTGTATCGTGTTTTTCAAATTGTTTTAGATAACTACATGACGGTTTAATCAGACACAATTTACGGTTGCAAAGTTGAAATGCAAATTATTAACACAATTTTAACGCGTTGGATAAATTTAAAACTTTCGATAACACTAAATTAAATTTGAGAGATACCCTGAGTAACAAGGCAAATCGGCACCTGGTGGCAGTGAGTAAATAAATTTTGCATGCAATCCGGAACCTAAAAACGTTTTTGATTGATATTGAAACCATAAATTATGCACAGTAAAAAATTGAGTGTTAAATTTAACACTCAATGGTGGTACATAGAGGACCACACTCAATATGGTATATATATTAACCAATGTAAACCTATCCTTCTAGGGTGTAAAAGAAATAATGAGAGGTGTACGTAAACCATTTCTTAATGGTAATTTGTGATTAATTAGTGTAAATATCATATTATTGCAGTCTAAATTTTATTTTATTTGGGTGTGACTTTACTATAGTGAGTGTAATAAAATAATCTACCCAGGGCTAGAATACTTTCCACTTTGTTTAAGTCATTTAATTCCGTATCAAACTAACCGGGCGTTTATAATTAAAATGTAAAAAATTATGCATTCAAGATGATTTACATTATTAACCTCTGCTTAGTTTGATACATGATTGAATGACTTAATCAAAGCCGAAAGTAGTAGCCCCTAATATATATAAATCATGAGATCGCTTGGAAAAGGTTTGCTAAATGAATGAAAATATTGAGTATTATTTATCGTTTATTTATAAACAAGATTATGGTTACAACAGAACTGGAAAACCCTGTGACTTTTTTTACACTTACGAGTATTATTATAACTAGTTGAACAAAATTACACACCTATTATATAGTTTAACAATTTAGTAAATTAAACATATACCGGGTGTTGCATCGTCGAGCGGGACATAGGAAATCCCATGTAATTTTAAATGGGGTCAATTATTGGCTTCCCTAATTATTTTAGAGAAAAATTCTATTTAGGTTTATTAAAGAGCACTAAAACCCACATTCAAAAGAATAACTTTAGATATTTTTGATGAGCCCGTTTACGGGTTATCGCCGATTTCTTTTTAACTATTTCTTCTTTTTATGGCCCCGTATTTGCGGGCACCAGTCAAGGTAAAAGATGACTGTCAAATAAAGTTGTCATTTTGAGGAATATATCTAAAATATAATTTAAAAGCTAAAGGGAAAACTGTAACAATGTAAATACCTACTTAGTTTCTTAAAAATGGCGTACTTATAAGTGAGGTTTCTATTAAATTTCGTTAATATGCTTACCCAATTTGACAAGATCCTCATAAGAGGCACTCTCATTTGGCACTTTACAGAACTTTGCTTTGTTTCTATATTTTTATTTAAATATAACATTATTCTATATCACGTTCAAAGACCACAATCAGACTGATTTGAAAGTTGAATTTGCATGTAGCGTCGGCGTCGTCTGTTAATTCCTAGAACTTCACACCACTTGTTGCCGCCTGTCTTATCGGTAACAGGGGTTTTGGTATTTTTACCCGGGGCCGTGTAAAAAAACGATAAAGAATAAGTTTTACACTCAATGTGTTAAAATAACCTTCTAGCGGGGTTTATTTACCCGCTAATATGGTGTTTTTAATTGTCATTGTATTTAATTTTCCTGATAGAGTGTAAAATGGAATAAATAACACCCATTCAACCAAATTAACTTTTTAGAGAGTTAAATTCATAGGCAAATTTAATACAACAACTTTGGTCCCATATGAGAGTGTAAAAATTTGGTAAATTATATTGATTCGGGTGTTAACATTAACACTACTTTTTTTTTACCACTCCTGAAATGATTTTTACCAGGCGAATATTTTTTACTGTGTGGGTAAAGAATTACCACAAAATCTTGGTTTATTGTTATAATGTTATTTTTTTTATATCTACGATTACTGCAATTTCTCACAAGCCTGCAAATTTTTCCTTTTTAAAGTAGGTATAACCTAAAAGGCATCTATTTTATATGTCCACGGATAGACTTTACAATAGGTGTACCTAATGGACTAAAAATGTCACGTTTCAAATAAAATGTTTTTGCCAAACGTTTTTGCTTTTTTTTTTAAATGTACAGGGAGCTCAAAAACTTGAGAAATGCGATGTTGACTGAAGAGAAAACTACCTTTATTTTTAATATTTGATAAAAATGCAAGCTAGAAAAGTCACTGAATTGAAGTAGCATCCATAATTTGAAATTTCAGTTAAATTCGATCGAATTTGAAAACTGCATATCGGAATTTAAAAAGTTTTTAAACACCCTCATATTATTCAGTTAGCATAATTCAAAAATTCCACCTCCATATTTAACACACTTTTCCAATTGTTTCCAGAGATGGTTAAAGTATTACTGTATTGGTGAAAGCTATATCGAATTTCTATAATCCAAAGGCAAGTGTTCAAGACTTTCTCAAAAAAGTGTATCCAACATCTCTAAATAACGGCTTCTGTTGCAAGTGACATTGAAAAAATACGGACCTATTATACCATGAAAAGATACAGCGCACCATATATTAACTTTTTTAAAATATTGTCTTCGAGAAGGAATCCTAAATTCCGGGCTTTTAGCAGACGAATACCTCACATGTCGAGATGCTACAGTGTCATTTCTATAAAAAGTAGATTCATCCGAAAACGTAATAAATGTATGGAACTCATCATCACTCGATCGCCTTCTTCCATCTTGTTTTTTTAAAAAGCAAATGCGTTTGGCAAAAACAATTTTTATGAAATGTTAAATTTTTGATGCATTACACCTATTGTAAAGTCCATCCGTGGACATACTGTATAATACAAGTTTGGTTTGTTAATTTTGGATATGGTATTCATTTATTTCCATCGCAAGGGGCTTTTGCATCTAGGGACGATATACCTCTCTGGAAAGCTTATCAAAAATTCGTTTTAACGATCCCAAAATCAATAACATAAAATGAAAACAGAATCTTTAATTTTAATAAATGACATTTGTACAAACCCTAATAGAAGAATATTGGTTCCAGTAAAGATCTAAATCAAAAACAACCCAACCCATCAACCCCTTCATTTCTGTACCCCCTCTCGTCAAATTTATTTAATAGTAGTTTTTTTACCTATTAGGTACGCAAGATCAATTTTGTTATTAGAAGTATTGTATTTATGTAAATATTTTGAATAAACTTTATTATTATTATTATTATTATTAATAGAGTTCAATTTCAAATTCCTCTATAACTTTAACTTTGAACTCCGAAATGTATCTCTTTCGGTAACCATCAATTCTTCAATAAAAACAAGTCCATGGGTGTAAGCCTAGATGATCTAGGCGGCCACTTAATGGGACCTCTTTTGCCAATCCAGTAGTTTGGATAATTTTAATCGAAGCACTCTCTCGCCACGGCAGCATGGTGCGGTGGGGTACCATATTGCTGGAAGTGTATAAGATCCTCGTTCAAATCCAGATTACCTTATAAGTCTCTTTGATTTCCCACTCATGCACAATAAAGGGCTCTTTAGTTTGAATCAGCATTTGAGCATTAACTTGACCGGTTAAATTACTTTTAATCGAAAAGAGAACCTATGATCTTGCCGCCCAAACATTGACTTCTGAGAATATTGAGTGTGAACCTTCGAATATCTGAACCAACAAAACTTCCTGCCTTCAGCTTGGTCTCTTATAGTGATTATAATTTTTGACAGAGATATTTAAAACACTTTGGCAGTGGATTCACAAATTGTTTAATCAGCTGGAAATTGGAGGAACGGGTACTTTCATCGGATCGATCAAGTTCTCACGATGTTTTTTTGTTCCAGGTTCCAAAAATTTTCTTGCAGGCGAATCTTTTATTGTCTAGTCCCACAAATAACATCGAGTTTTGATGTAGAATAGAAAGTTTCATTGATTCCTCCTTTGATCACTAATGATGCAGTTTTTACACACAAATGGAGGCACCCACGGCTTATTCTGCCTAACAATACTTGTCTCAACGTTACACGAATAATACGGTGTAACAAAAGTTATCGGGCTAATTAATACAACTTAATAAAGTTGAAGCCATTTTCCGAATTCAACATTTTGAATTAATCTCTTACAAAGAATGACTTTGTTGAATGACATTTATTGTGACAACGCTAGCATTAACTGATATTTTATAGGAAACAGTGCTTAAATTTTAGACAATTTTACCCAGACCATTGTTACTTACTTTAATTTTAAGCAATATTCGCGAATAATTATAGTTATTATTCAATTTAAAAAAAATCATTTTCACAAAATTTTCCAATAAACTGACTTCAAATTTGTTTGTTTTTAATTCTAAATTCGAATCGATTCGGCTACACTTTAATTCCATACTGATTTAAAAATTGTATTCCCCTCGGAAAAAGACTTTTATTGGAAAATGAAATCAAGATTTATCAAACAGAAATATATAATTTTCTTTGATTTCTTTACATTTTCCATCTTCTCATTTATCCAATTTTAATTTAATTTATTTTGGATAAGATTTCGTTGCAATTATAAGAGAACGTGTTCTGTAGATGTCTGTATTCTTTGTAATTTTTAATCAAATTAATTTTAAGTAAAATTTAACGGCAAATACACTTTCGGCACAAAGTTCTGCAACCCCAAAATCTTAACTAAGTTAAAAATGCAAAAAAAAAACATTTTTTTTTACTTTTTACATTTATAGAACTAGGTATGCCGCGCCCATGCCGGATATATAATCGAGTAAGCAATTACAAAACATGTATATTATACATTTCTTCACCTCCAGTTAGGAACGCTTATGTTAGAAGTCAATAATTTTATGGCTAACTGCAGCATATGTCTGTGGTCTCATCGTTCTAATAATAATTGGTTTTTATCGTTTTTAAAACTTCTGGAATATGGCGTGTTTGTTTTAACAGCAATAAAATATTTAAATTATGAACTACCGACCAATCGCCGCGCGATTTCTGTATATTTTCGAAATATATAAAATAAATTTTTGTTTAACTAAATTTAGGTCATTTGTTTGTTTAATATTTTAATTTTAGAAGTATAGGAATTTCCGATTTATTGTGTGTCATATAGTTTGAAGTATTTTACACAGAAATCCTTTGTAAAGGCGAATAGAACTTGATAGAACTTAGGTATTTCGTTTTTACACATGTGTTTTTGTTCAGTGGCGTAGAATCAGTATATAGGTACAATGTGTTCAGGTTGATGGGGTGCCACATCTCAAAAAGTATTGGGCAACGTTCAGGAACAAAGAATTATTTTTAAAGTTTTGCGACCTGCTTTGTTGCTAAGCTAATAAAATAAGGGTGGGATTTAACAATGCCGCTAGGTCGTGATAAATCGTAACTGGTGAAAGATACGTGGGATATATGATAGAAATTCTGAATAATTTCTTAGACAAACTAGGTACATCTTATAAGTATACAGAATTTGCATTTTCAACAAGGTGGCGCACCTGCCCATAACTACAGAGGTAAAGTCCATCCGAACATATTTCGTTTGACCTAATAACTGCAATAATAGTTTTATTATATTGTAAACACAAAAAGAAACCCCGTTACCTGTTCGATTGCCAAACCTACGTTTTTAAAGAATTTCTTGGTAAAATCACCCATATAAAACTGTCGATGAGCGTGCCAACCAGCGAAATCTACCTGACCCCAGCTGGCATCACTGTTTATATTACTGAAATGAAATGAAATAAGGGGTACTGCTTTGCACAGGAACGGATTTTGTAGTTAAATGAAAAGCCATAGTAATACCTTATAGTAGCAATGTTTATTATGTTTATTTTTAATAATTTGTCTCTTGTTTATTGTCTTATACCTAAATCCCATCTGAAGACTTGTCCTGCTACATGATATCGTTGTATCATCAGTTGTTAACAGTATTTTTAAAGAATCTAACGTGGGCACAACATTTTCTCGATACGTTTGGTATATAACATCTTTGTCGCAATCATCTACGCACTTAATTTTTCCGGTATCTTTGCGAACTTTTCTTTTAAAATGTCCTTTTAGCATAATATCTCGTACCGTCGATAATGAAACTTTCGTCATTTCACTGGTATTTTTAATAGCAATTACTTTAGGGTGGCCGCTCTTTAATAACGATTCACATACATTTTTCACGATCACTTTGGCGTCAGAAGATAAATGCCTCCTGGAATTTTTAGGGTAGCTAGATATTAGCTGAGGACTCCCAAGGTTTCCACATACTTTTAATATTAACTTGTTGCACACTGTTTCAAAGTAAAATGGATAGGTACTAATCTATTTCGAATATTACGTTTACTATTTATATAAGCTATATAAACAGGTACCTGTAACTAAAAGTTTAGAGAAATATCCTAATAATTAAGTTGTTTCTAGAAACCCTTAATTAGACAGTTTGTTAATTTTGATAACGAATCAAGTAATGTATCTATCTGTTGTTATTATAAAGTGGTATTAAAAATAAATGTGGGTTAATACGTCTCTGCGAAAGCGAGAGCCGAGTTTATGAGGGGTTCTATTGCAGTCATTAAGCCAAACGAAATATGTTGGGAAGTACATTATACTTTCCATTTTTTAACAATTAATCGTCCTATTCTATTCTATTCCCCGATGACCAAACCTAACCCGTCTTGATTTTTTTGCGGGGATATTTAAAAAATCAAACTCAAAAGCAAAGGTACAGGGATATTGACTATAAATCCAAGTAATTTTATGAGTTACATGAAAAATTTAAATATAAAAGTTGTAGGTATAAATTGTTTTATGGTGTTATACAAAAAACAATCGAGCATCACATTTCTGACATATGATACAAAGATGTTAGTTTTTAAATGGGAACCATGATGACCAAAGTATTATCTTAGCTGCCATAAAAATAATATACAGAAAATGGTGCACACATTGAGCATTTACTTTAATAGTTTATAATGTTAACTAAGTTTTATATTTTTAAATTAATATAAGTAAATTAAAATAAGTCTCGTTTTCCACTATCGGAAAAGCTCATTATAAATTCACCATTTAATAAAAGCTAGGAAACTTCAAAATTTTTAATTTAAAAAGGCGTCATTTTTAGTTTGCGGTGCATGGCCAATTTTATCAAAATTTAAAAACGTTTTATCTTCTTTATTTTACACATAAACGCCATAAAATTATATATAGGTGAATAGAAAATTAAAAGATTCAAGAAGTAGTCCATTTTCTGTGGTGAGATTTTGAAAGAAAACAAGGTCTGTCTATACCACCAAAATAAAATATATTTGTCCTTTTAGGGTGAAATAAGGGTTAAAGAGTATACATAATTTAAATTTGACATTAGGTTGTACTAGTTTCGACTTTAGACAAAGTCATCTTCAGCAACCAAGTAATTAAGAAGTATGTTTTTTAGGATGTACCTACCTAAATAAACTAAAACAAATTAGAAGAGGGGGAGGAGTGGTTCAACAATATACGGTCATAACGTGTACCTTGTGCAGCCAATGGATTCTACAGTAGATAATTATGAACATGATGCTACTTTAAGCATTCAAGGAAATTAAATGTAAATAAGTAATAGAGGCCAAAATTCTTAATGGAATAATTTATAGTTATGTTATGATATATAGATGTCAATAACATGTTAAATTAAGAAAGTTCAATAAAATCATCTTTCATGAATCAACTCAGTGAGGGGACATGATTTATATTTTGGTGGGTCAGAATTTTGATAAGAAAAAAGAGGGGGGGGGGGGGGAAGGGAAATTAAAATTAGGGACAAAAAAGGACAAATATATTTGATTTTGGTGGTATAGACAGACCTTGTTTTCTTTAGAGAAGTAAAAGTTTTAGTTAAAAAATAATGTACAGGAGGGTTCCATTTAAAAACTAACATATTTATGTTATATGTCACAAATGTGATGCTCGATTGTTTTTTGTGTAACACCCTAAAGCAATCTATAAAATAAACTACAACTTTTATATTTACATTTTTCATGTAATTCATCAAATTACTCATTTAAATGGGCGATCCATTTATTCTTACTGTTACATACCATTTTCTTTTCTGAAAATCCATATAAATATAAAGACAGTTACATTAAGAATTCAGATTTATATATGTCTATTATTTTTTAAGTTTAATTAGAAATGTCTTCATCTCTTATTTTGTACCGATCCTATAGGGGAATATTTACACCCTTTAACTCCATGAAAGTCTCAAACTTAAAGGAAATAAAAATAGTTAATCGAACTGAACAGATTTGAAAAAAAAAATGACAAGAAACGTAAGAAAAATATGTATAACTGTTAATTGCTCTTGTTGGCGTCAGTTGTAAAATTTTAACTTCTTTTCGAATATCCCAAGAAATATAAAACATATGGTCACCAAACTCAACATTGGAAGATGATAAAATAACAGTTTGGTTTCTACATTTTAATAACTTGAGTAAATAAATACGTTATCTACTAGGTGTTTATTACTCTTTTGAAAATACGTAAATATTACGACAATGAACACAAGCAAAGCCACTGTTGTGCACTATGTTCACTCGCTGTAAAATTATTTTTATTGTGGGCTTCGGTCTGGAAACATGTAACATATGGTAAGAGTGGAGTTTATGCCGGAGAAAATTCTTTAATGTAGCTTGTTTTCAGTTTTAGTCCGTATTGATTTTATTTAATGAAATGGCAAATCAATTTGTCTTTTAAGCATTGGTCTAGCGAGATAATGGGTAATTTATAAAGTAATTTTATTTATGGACCTCTGTAAGTCGACATCTGTTGTTTTAACATATGGTCAATAAAAGGGTGATATAACTATGTGTTTTGTTTATATTTTTTTGCACTGTTTCTGCCATTAATGGGTGGAATTCCTTGATAAGTTGAATGAAAAGTAAGGCACACTATTTACTAATTCCACTATATTAAAAACTTACAAACTCCGACTAGTTACGCTAACAAGGTAGTTCTTTCAAGAATGAATAATTACATCTAAAGCACAATGAGGGGGACGTTTCGGGTTTTTCTGAAATTATAATAAACAGGGTATTAAAATAAGTTTAACAATAAGGATCTATTTAGGTCTGTTTGGCAATTCAATAAGCGGTGCGAATTTTAAAGTTTAATAACTTCAAGGGGCTCCAACAGGTCTAATTTGGTTCCTTTTTTTTCTGTGTGTAATATTTTAAAGTATGGGTGAAAGTTATGTTTGGTTTCTATTAAATGATTAGCATAATTGGAATTGGTTTTTGACGTAGCTTGAACAATGTTCTTTTATTCTTTTAGAAAAACTTTGCCCGGATGCACCTAGGTATATATATTTTGGTTAGTCTTGATAATTTAATTGATTAGCTTCAGACTTCATCATCATCATTTTTTGATCGAGTTTTACAATTTTTTATAAAGTTACCTGTCGTATTGTTGGTTATCAATGCAGTGTTTTTGTTGGCTATTTTGAATTTTATTGTATTTTGTTTATAATAGTGTCTATTAGTTGAGCGGTGTAACCGTTGTTTGTAGCTATTTGTTTGATTATGTTGAGTTCTTTAAAAAAATTGACATTGTTCATTGATACTGTAATAATTATTCTATGGATCATACTATAAAATGATGCATGTTTGTGTTAAGTAGGATGACAAGATGAGTCATGTATAGTGTGTCTGTTAGTGTACTTTTATGGGAAATGGAGAAAACACGTTTATTATTTTCTTGATCGAATTATCTTTTTCTTTTCTATGGTAAATATTATTGATAAAATCAAGAAATAATGTCTATCGGTACCGGTACCAACAAGCATCGTCTACTTATCGGTGCCAATAAATAAATTTATCAAAATTATTTATTTTATTTTCGAAAGAATCCATTATATATTTCTGCTAATAATGGACTCATTGTTACTCATAATCAGTCTTTCTCTACGAGAATATTATAGTTCCGATAAATTCGAAATCATCTTGTTCTAAGCATATTGTTAGTACCTACTTGAGTTATAATTTGGGTAACAATAAATGGTAAAAATAATTTTATACTTTCCACAAATTTTACAAAATAAACTAATTTAACTGTATCTATTTTTTACATGGAATTTAAGTATGAAATTTGAAATTCAATCAAATTATTTGTCTATATTGTGAAAACCGCTCTCTGTATTACGTAAGTGTAGTATTTTCAAAAATTTACAAAAAATCAATTTTAGTTCTTTTTTCATTATTATCAAACGCCTCGTAAAAAGTTTCTCTAAAAGTTTTAAATTGATCCGACGAACATTGCTGGACATATATAATTATAACCATTACTTTCTCGAATCACTATGTTCTGACAAATGGACCAAAAACTGCAAGATATGAAAAAAACTCATTATTGATAAAAAAATTTGCTTGTCGAAAAAATAGAAATTACGATGAGAAAATTGATTCTTAATATATAATGATAAAACATATATATCAAAAATGCAAAAACATAAAATCAAACAAGAGCAAACAGTAATTTTTTTGACTTTTAACGTGAAATGATAAATAAAAAACTTGCTCCAAATTTAGTCTTAAGCCCGATTCCGAACTTACTGAAGGAAATTGGAATTTATGAAATTAAAAAAAAAATTAAACATTTTAGTCCGCATTTTACTACTTTCATATTAGGACTTTTATACCTGTACATTATAACCTGTTGTTGTAGTTGCTAGTGTCATTGTCAAAATAAATATTCTCGAAAATGCTAACCGTAGAACAAGGAGTTTTTATAGTGCAATGCTATGGAAATGGTTAGTGCTCTTATCGCTACGTACACGGAAAAAAGAAAATACTCGTTTTAATACTATTAGTTTCAGTTTAAGACTAAGTTAGCTTTGTATATACTCAAGAGGATATCGTTTTAAAATGAGAATAGGAAATTCTTGTACAACCTGATTTAAATTAAATATATATATCTTCAATCATAACATTTACGAATTTATATTGAGACATGCATTTTAATTAATTTGTGGATATGTAATTTTAAAATAAGATCATAGGTAACTTAGCTGGAATATGATGAGTTTCTTAAAAGAAGTATTTGGTTTCATTATTTTGAAGATTTCAGAAGAAATTAAATTTTAGTTTTAAACCTGAGACCTATCTAAAATAACAGACTATTTTTTTAAAGTAAAGAGACATTTTGTTATTTTGAAAGCATATTATACTGAAATTGAGCATATATATTGTCGGTTTAATAAGGACGATTAGATATTATTTTAAAAATAGTCATTTATAGTTTTAAACTGTAAATATCTACCCTTCAAAGTACACATATCATATGTTCATTTTGAACATGTTAAAATATTCACTCATATTGCCAATTATAAAATACTATAAATTCAAATGAAGCCTGTAATGAGAAAGTTATGGTTCTTGAAATTAGACGGTCACAGACTGTTACATTATTTTCCGACGTTTCACAAACGATTCCATGTGGCATCTTCAAGGATTGTAACTATAAGGGATTAGAGCACTGAGTGAATGAATCGATTTGGTGAACATTGAAATAATTCCAGTCAGTTATCTAATCAGCCATATATAGTAAAAAAAATCCTTACAAATGCCACGTGCAATCGTTATTGGTGGAACGTCGAAAATTTATGTAATAGTTTGACACGCACAAAACTTCCGTAGGTTTTTAACTGAAACAAGTTTAAACAAAAATACTGACGCGTAAAGACACGACCCACCGAAACCATGGATTATGGACCACAATAACTGGATTGTCTCGCCACTCGCGCCCGCGATGCTTTTCGGGAAAATTTCGGTTGCTTTCGTAGTACGACGAAAATCGTAAAGCTAGGAACAAGTATTTTGGGTTATTAAAACTATCATATTTAGATTATACTTTCAAATAGCAGCTCAAATTGAGTATCTCAAAATTTCAAACGAAATGGTTACGATGCGTTGTTTGGAGAATAGAATACTTTATTTTGAAGCTACTAATCTTTATTTTAAAAATAACTTATAGTCACAGTAAAAATGTACAAAACCTTAAAGTACAGAAATGAACCAATCATATAGAAATTTGCAAATATTTGTTTTAAAGTAACTCTCTTAAAGTGAAAATATATGTTGAAGATATGAAAATCTTTTTTTAAATATTTTCAAATGTTTAACTTAAACTTGTTTCCTTCAATTAAGATTTTCTAGTTTAAATATAAGTAAATATATCTGAAAATATCAAAATGTTCTGTTTGAGAATATGTTTTTTTCTGTGTAGTGGAGGAATTCCAACGCAAATTTCCTGGCGGGTACGTTTCGAAAACTGGTGTACACAAACTGGTGAAAAAATTTCAAAGAACAGGATCAGCCTAAGTTATTGACATTAAAAAAGAGAAAAAGCAATATAATGAGGAAGATGTCTGTACAGTTTTGCTATTGCAATCTGTAAACGAAAATCCATTGCTTTCCTTGAGAAACAGGGCTAAGCATTTAGAAGTGGTACAAAAATCTACCATTGAAAAAGTTTTAAAAGATAATAAACTTTACCCTTACAAGCCTCATTTCACTCTGTGAGTACCTTTACCTAACCCCTTAAATATTTTTATTTTGATAGGGGATCAAAAACATTTTACTCTTAACCAACCGAAAAACCAACTTTCTATTTAGTTTCATATTATTTCTAACCGCATAGCACACCAGGTCCTTTTGCCGTTGTACTATATCATGGTATATTAAAACAAAATATTTTATATGTTATTGGATAGCTTTAATTAACGCTGTATCTGTTTAAGGACATTCAGATACTATTTCATGCATCTCAAGAAAATCGTCTTTGTCTTTGGAATTCATTAGGATTATGCAGTTTTGAATTGTGAACATGAGTAATTATTTAACAAGCATATTTAGCGGCTGTTTAAACCATAAACAGCAATTTCTTTATCTATGTTTAATTACTCATTTTCATCTAATCGCGTTGTTATGGGAGATGAAGCAACACATTTATCTGTTAATCAACCATTTTGCATTTTCTATTGCATTGACCTTTTTTGCATGGATTTAGTGCATTAAAAACCACATTTTTAAACGTTACAGCTTGGAAAATAGCGAATATTTTTAACTGAAATGACTTTAGGTCGTTTGACGCAATATTTTCTGCTATTGACCATTTACTGGATTCCATTTTAAAGTCCAAATTATCATTTTTAGGCTATAAAACTTTGCCCACTCTTTTTCTTTAATAATTGACCGGTATTTAAACTGAAGCCTCCAAAATATAATAAAGATAAAAGTATGCATAAGCAGACCTTTCTCGGAGCAGGTCCGTTCCAACCGCAAAAAGATATCTATAATTAATCTAATTGTCTTGTCTTGAATTATAATATTTTTATCTCTAAAATCCGATTAATTTTAATGGCGTTATAAATCTTATAAAATCCAAAATTGCCTTCTTTGTTGATTACAGATACAGTATTTTTTTGCAATTTTTATTAAACATCAACAATCAAATAATATTAAAAATCAATAAATTAATAATAAACCCATATAGGTATATCGATTCAGTAATGTCGAAAAATATTAATACATGTATTATCGATAAAATATAATATATACATGGTGGTCCAACGAAAACTTAACACCTCGATTTTCCTGCTTTAAAATGAAAATATGGAAAATCGCTCGGACTCGTCGATTTCTGATTCGAGGGGGAATAACTTCTTCGCTTTTTTCATCTCCGTAACTTCACCCCCTTAACGGGGGTGAGCACAACCCCCTGATTTTGAATAGGGATGAGGGGTGTTGCGATACCTCATTTTGAAGATTTTATCGAGTACTATCTGACCCTAAAATTTCGCTTCAAAATTTTCATCTTTAGCGAAATGACAGCTAAAATAGTGGAAGACTACTTACTTTTGTGATTAGTTTATTAAATGCTGAAAATGGCCACCATTCACACTTGCACGCAGTAAAGAACGCTGGTGTATGAGTAGAGAATGTGGAATTTACCTCGAGGATATTACTCTTATCAGACGCATTTGAATTATTGATTTATTTGTTTATTTTTTTGTCCAAAAGAGTAGACGGACCATGTTTTTGATTTACCTTAGTCTATCGTGAATTTCTAAGAACGTCAAAACTGTGTCAAAGCGATTGTAACTTTGTAGTAGAGTTAAAATGGTGTATTCCGTAGAAGAAAGGGTGGAAATGATAAAATTATTTTTTAGAAATAACGACTATACGCGAGTAACAGCGGCTTTATTTAATGAACGACATCCTGAAAAAAATGTATCCACTGCTTACGTTGTGCAACTGGTTGCCAAATTTGACGTTACTGGTTCAGTCGGAAACAAAAAGAGGGTGTATGAAAGAGACGAAGCGAGGGAAGTGGCTGTCTTAGGTCAAGTAGCAATGGATCCGCCCTTAGTACTAGGAAATTGTCCGATGTATCTGGTGTTTCACGCACAACAATCATGAGAATCCTTAAACAACATAAGTTTCATCCTTTTAAGATACGACTGGTTCAGGAACTGAATGAGGATGATTTCGATCGCCGACTCCACTTCTGTGAAGTGGTCAGTGGAATTATTAACAATAATCCTGACTACATGTTCAATATCTGTTTCTCGGATGAGTGTTCATTTTACCTTAATGGCATTGTAAACAGGCATAACTGTCGGTATTGGTTAGATGAAAATCCAAGATTATTTCGTGAAGTGCATACTCAGCATCCCCAAAAGTTAAATGTTTGGGCGGGTATTTATAGAAATCACATAATTGGCCCTTTTTTATACCCGGTAATCTCACTGGCCAAATTTTTTTAGAACTATTATGGAACGCTCTTTATCCAGCCCTCGTTCAAGTATTGGAGAATGAAGAAGAGCATGTAACCATCATTTTTCAACAAGATGGCGCACCACCTCATTTCGCTCAACCTGTGCGTCAGTTCTTAGATGAAAATTTTCCTCAGGCCTGGATTGGAAGAAGGGGACATATTGAGTGGCCACCCAGATCACCTGATCTGGCTCCACTGGACTTTTTCCTATGGGGTCACCTGAAATTTAAGATTTACGCTACCCAGCCTGAGTCACTGGATGATTTGCGAATTCGGATCATTAATGAATGCCGTCAAATTACACCAGAAACGTTGAGTAATGTACGTGAACGTTTTGAGCAAAATTTATTTTACTGCATGGAAGTGAATGGTGGCCATTTTCAGCATTTAATAAACTAATCACAAAAGTAAGTAGTCTTCCACTATTTTAGCTGTCATTTCGTTAAAGATGAAAATTTTGAAGCGAAATTTTAGGGTCAGATAGTACTCGATAAGATCTTCAAAATGAGGTATCGCAACACTACTCATCCCTATTCAAATTCAGGGGGTTGTGCTCGCCCCCGTTAGGGGGTTGAAGTTACGGAGATGAAAAAAGCGGAAAAGTTATTCCCCGTCGAGTCAGAAGTCGACGGGTCCGAGCGATTTTCCACATTTTCATTTTAAAGCAGGAAAATCAAGGTGTTTAGTTTTCGTTGGACCACCCTGTATAAAGTTTATGGCAACATTTATTTTCATACTATATTGTAAATAACGAGAAAATTAAATTACGGAAAGTTAATATATTAGCACATGCAATATAAATTACCCGTAAACAAGCCATACATATTAAAAATTATTTTAAGAAGACACGAACCTAGCATAAATAATTGCCGCCTGACATAATAAATCGTCGCACGCAGAAAAGTGGTACTTGACTAAGTAGTGAGAGTTGTAAATTGGTCCTTTCGAGCTTAATGAGTCTGAGATGACGAACGCGCAAGATATTAATTAATAAGAGCAGCAAAAAGTGGGGACAAATGGAGCGAGCTCGCATTTATGACTGGCAATGTTGCCAAGAAGATTTTGCTAGCTTCATTATATTTTAATTTTATAGTAAGAGGCCCCATTTTGATGACACTGTTATTCTCGCAGTTGATCAAGATCATAAAAGCTTCAGTAGATGACTTCAAATAGCATGCAGCAATATAAACTGCTGGCGAGATGAAACGGCTACCACAAAATTTTAGATACATTTCGAACTGAAATATTTTTTTTTATTATAGGCCCCTAGGTTTTTTAAGAGGATCTTTCAAATTTCATCAACAAGGGTTTGTGTCGATCGTAAGATCTAAATAAAAAAGGAACTGTTGTATAAGTACAGGGTGTTTATTAAACCCATAACAATTTTTCAAAACATTTTTTTAGGGATTGGTTTACCACACTTGAACATTAGACAAATAGCAAAAATAAATATTTTTTTTTAAATAGAGCACTTGTTTTTTAGTTTGTTTTGTACCTATATATTGTACGTGCTAATACATGCAGGTATATAAAAAAAATACGAATTTGACAAATTTTGGGCTGAATTTTAAAACATGGGACAATATTGTCGGAACGGGTTTTCTATTCGATAAATATATAAAAAAATAAAAATTGAAATAAATGTAACATTTATTTTAAATGTATATAAGGTTTGTAACCGCAATTTTGCATAAACAGTAGGTGCTTTTGAAACCTTTTTAAGATATCAATTGTGGAAACTCGACGTCGTAGAGTGCTTGAAATTAAAAAATATTTTTCATAATATCAGAATTACGAAAAAAAGCACTCAAATAAGTTTTTGCAATTTAACTTCTGTTCATTTGTGTGTGGTGAACTAATTCATAAAAAAATCTTTGCAAATTTTCGGAAGCAATGAACACTTGCAAGATTGCAATGCCTTTAATAATTACCCTGTATGCAACAGTTCCTATTTTATTTAGATTTCACGATTGACACAAACGCTTGTCGATGAAATTTAAGAGAACCTCTTAAAAACGGTTTCTATCTCCAATAATACAAAAGATATTTTAATTCGAAATGTAGGTATCGAAAAATTTGTAGTATCCGTTTCATTTGGCTAGCAGTTTACTAGTCGTCTGCAGGGCCGTAGCTAGGCGTTATCCACCAGGGGTGGTTGAGGTGTAAAAATAGCGGCGCAGGCGAAAATTTTTGGAGACCACAACCAAATTTTGTTTTTGTCTAATATTCTAATATTTGCATTAAACATATGAATGATAAATTAGTCAATTTCGAAAAGGTAGGTTTGACAAAGTTACCTACACCTGACAATAACAACTATTTTTTTTTTTGGGAGGGGGTCATTACCCCCATAAAACCATCACAATTTTGAACCTTTTCTTTTATAATTAAAACTTTATCATCTTCCCAACTACACGTCGGTCGTGAAAAAGGGTTTTTGTATTTATCATAGGGGGGGGGGGGGGGTGTTTAGGACAAGGCACAGCACTGCAGGATTAATCCTTTATGACGCTCTGCAAGCGAGCAACCTCAGTTGAGCACTGGCCATGAAAATATTTGTAAAACAGACTCAAGTCGCCAACCTACCTTCGATGTTCAAGGCTTTCCAGGTTGTTTGTCAGATCATGGGCACCGATCAAGTGAATGGCTCTTCTTTGAATGGAATCTAGCAATCTCAGGGTATGTTTAGGAGCAGAGCCCCAAATATGCGCACGTGGTCCAGCGATGGTCGAATTTGGGCTTTATAGAGCATCAGAAGTCTTTGTTGAGATTTGAGACATCTTGCTGCCTATAGAGAGTCTGAGCGTCCATAGTAAAAGATGAAACAAGTGTGCTGTCATCAGCGCGAAGCTATATATAGGATTTTTATTATTTTCCAATAGATCGTTAATGTATAGTAAAAAGAGGGTTGGCGACAATATAGAACCTTGAGGAACTCCGGCGTTGATGTTAAATGTGTCTGAAAGAAATCCGTCCATCGCCACTCGCAGAGAACGGTCTTTAAGAAAGCTTGACACCCATGAACAAAATTGAACCGGCATTCCGTATCCTCTCACTTTAGTTAGGAGCCCCTCATGCTATACTCGGTCAAAGGCCTTGAAAACATCCAGTTCTACCACCCGGGACTCCCCATGTTGTACTTTTGCTTTGTTCCAAGCATGAGTAATATAGGCGAGAAGGTCTCCTGTTGATCTAGACTTACGAAATCCATACTACTTGCGGTCACTAATAACGTTGAAGGCTTCCAGGTACTTTAATAATTTATAATAATCGTTGATAGGTCGGACCCCCTAAACCCACCCTACCTACGGCTCTGGCCGACTGTATAAAATAAACTTAACGAAGTTAAATCTGGCCATGCAGTTTTCCTAACAAAAAGCTTAAACAACCACCTCTAAAATTGCAATGTTCTTGACTTTTGGGAAGAAATTGATTTTTATTAATCCACAATAAGATGGTTATTTACAACTTGGCTTTTAAGCCGATATGGCTCCACAGTATTCAATTTTGAGGCTAATGGATCTGTGATAGTAATGCCAAATCGATACTGAGGGCCCCATCAAAATAAAGCGTTACGTAATATATAGCGAATTAATTTTAAAAAAGTGCGGCGCGAGTGCAAAATTTGAAAACTATTGGACATTGCAGTGCAAATATCTGTAAACCATTGGGAAACCGGTGCAACAAGTGTGGCACCGAGTGCAATCAGTTCCGTACGTGCTCTTGGAGACCGTGCTGAACCGATACTAGATGAAAATATCAGAAAATACAGTGTTTTGATTTCTTCGGTCTTTGAAATACTATTTTGTCTCAAACATTTACCAGTGGTAAGTAAAATCAATGAGGATTGGGGAGTATTATCATCAACTTTGTTGGAAAAATGCACTTAAGGTCTAATCTGAAAACCCTTGGTACTCAAATAGTGCAACACTTTTTGTGCACTGGTGCACTTTCAGTGGCATACCGGTGCCGCACTTCTTTTACGAATGGAATTCGCTAATACTAGGTACTAGCACGATTAATAGTATTGTCAGTATTTGCCATATTGATGATGAAATTGATAATACTATTGACCGTTTAAGGGCTAACGTGTGAATATTGTGAATATATTGACTGATTTTTGCACAGCTCGAAAATACTTTGGGCGAAGCCAATTATATTGACGTTTGGCTGCGATATTGACAATATTTGTCGCAAAACTCAATTGTGCGGTGACCATGAAGAAAGCAGCTTTATCACCCTCGCCGGTTTCACCAATAGAGTCATTGGCGATGATTAAACCACTAAAAGAAATGGTCGAGAAATATTAGAGACCTAGCGTGTATCGTGCAAACCCAATACTCTAGAATTAATGGGATATTCAGATAGAGACATGAAGCGAAAGCTACTTTTTGATTCAAATATTGGTCGTATCGGGCCTTTTTCAATATATTGATGAAATAAAAAAAATTGACAATATTATTAATCGTGTGAGGGCCTTTTTAATCGAACAACACTTGAACTTAACCGGTTTTTTAAAGTGCTGGCAACGCAGATGCCAGGCGCGGATCAGCAATTAGTCTTGCAGGATTGTAAGTGTTACTTATATCTCAGAATAGCTAATATACGCAACGCAGGTGGGCCCCTATCTCCAGGCCTGTCACCCTGATGCTACTCTACGGAATACTAATATTAGGAAGCCAACATGTCGCAGCCGTGCCTCGTCACCGTTTGACATTTGCTTACATATTAAATACATAAACCCGAACTTTATGAGACCGTGTATCTTTAATGTGTCGTTGTGTGCCATCTTGGCCCCTTCATAATAGATTTACTGGCTCTTTGAGAACTGTATGATTTAATGTTTGTCTCTGGGTGCGAACTGACTCTTTCTTGACGTATTTATTATGAGATTTTACAATGATCACCGATTGAAACGAAATAACGATGAAATTGTCACATATAATTAACAATGGTGGAAGGAAGGCTTGACCGATTTAACAGAGTTACCAAAACTAACCATATTTCATCGTTATTCAACTGTCATAATTTATTATATCACGCTCAAGAGAGATAAAGAGACGTGTCCGCTACACGCAGGCATAAAACCATAATAAATGATCTCTATCGCAATATATTTAATGTTACTTTAAATTTGCTACAATACAAACAGGGCCAGCTGCCGAGGATCAAAGATTTTATCAAATCATATATCTTGTCTTTCGGGCATGTGTCATCAGATTTGGTCTTTGCCTCTCCCTAAAGGACGCTAATGTAACGGAAATAACAGTAAGTAAGTACAAGAGTACTATGATAAAATAATGCCATTTATTTAATTAATAAAATGTTTAATGATAAATGAGAGAACATTTTTTCTCTGCTTTTTAAGGAATATCTCATTTTCTTCGGTTTTTAGCATCTTCATCGGCGATATCAAACAATTAATAATAATAATAATAGTAATAATAATAATAATAATAATAATAATGGTCGAGAAATATTAGAAACAAGCTTTTGGAAAACCTTAGAACACTAGACGTACCTTAAGATCTCTACAAGGATATGCAGAAAGCAGTGCTACTTTTAACAAGCCGAACAGTCAAAAAGTATATGGGTAATTAAAGAAGAACCTCACGGGCCCAATAACACGGAAAGGGCCCCCACAGAGCTCAATCCTATTGATATCGGTGATGTCTGGGATGAGTGAACGTTCCCCGTAGAGGGAGTGCATGACAGGTCTCGCGACCTGTCAGAAAATCAATAATAATAAAAAGCCTTTATTTAAAATATTCAACAAATATACAAATATAATATTTGACAAGAGTGGCGGGATCTAGCAGAGCAACTCATCTAACCACTCGATGAAAAAAGTATATTAACAATGGAAAAAAAATAATACGAGAATTAAAAATACAGGGAAACATGTAAGTTTACCCTTGTGTAATATACACAATCAAATAATCATTATAATTCCTTTAATTCATATAAGAAAAAAAAAATAAAAGCGTCAATCATAGCGACCACTGTGCTTGGTTTGGTGTTAAAAGATAGATATTATAGAATACAAGACGTGAAGCTAAATTTGTTCTAGTGATCGAATATAAGTTTTAAGTTGTTTTTTAAATGTATCAACTGTTGAGCAGCTTTTTACATTAGTTGGAACGGGATTGAAATATTTCACGGAGTTGTAGGTAAATGATCGCTGAAACAGGGCTGTCCTGTGTCTATCGACAGAAAGAAGATCGTTATGGCGCGTTCGTCTTCCATGAAAGTCAGAGCCCTAAACAAGTTTTTCGTAAAGGTATTCAGACTGCTGAAGTTTTTGTGCCTTAAATACTAAAGTACATAAATGTAACTGAAACCTCTGCTCTGACCTTAACCAATTAGAATTCGAGAAGTGCTGGGTGACATGATCAAACTTTCTAAGCCCATAACAAAATCTTAAGCAACTCTTCTGAAGCTTTTGCAGACTGCTTTTATCCTCCAGCAATAGAGCAGGTCAGAAGAGTACATCACAGTAGAACAATGATGATAAAATAGACGAATCACACGGTCTTAATTGGACAGGTGTCGACAAAGAGTTTTTAAACATGTACAATGTTCTTAACTTGCCACAGCTCTTTTGTAGTAAGAATGACACATGCGGCCTAAATCTCAATTTAGGATGAAGTAAATACCTAGGTTCTTGCATGATTCAGAGGCAACGAGCTGAACACCATTTATATTGATATTGAGATTCCCAGAGATATCATTAGTATTGTTACCAAATAGGAAAAGCTGTGTTTTAGTTTGATTTAACGAGAGAATGTGGGCAAGAGATATTTCATAGATAATTTTAAGATCTTGATTAATATTAGTATTAGCCACCTCAACATCACCAGGACCAAAGCTATAATATAATTGAAAGTCGTCAGCGTCCTGATGCGAATATGAATGCTTTAAATAAATAGCCTCCAAAATCTGCCGTATACAGCGAAAACAACAAGGGTCCCAAGATACTGCCTTGGGGCACCCCACGGCTCATGTTTAACATATCATAAAAATTATTATTAACTGTTACTCTCTGACGTCGATTACAAACGTAGTTTCTTAAAAATTCGACAGCAGTAACGTCGAGGCCAAAATACGTAAATTTAGTACACAGTGTATCGTGGTAAGGGTGTCGAAGGCTTTACTGTAATCGAGAAGCAGTAGGCAGGTACACTTAACACTTACTAATATCAGATGCACGAATGATATCATCGGTAACCTTTAATAGAGCTGTGGTTGTACCATGCCGCACCCGGAAACCTGACTGAGAAACGGGAATAACTTTTTGTTGTATAGAATAATTATTTAGTTGCTCAGCCATGATTTTTTCCAAAATTTTAGATAAGATCGGCAATAAACTTATGGGTCTATAATGGGAAAATTCACTAGGATTACTTTTTCTTAGCTACGGGAAGAACATTTGCAAGTTTCCACTGGTTTGGAAATTTCCTGGAAAGAATACACGAGTTAATGATGAAAGTAATGTGTTGAATTAAATGGGGGACTAACAATAAAATATTTTTCCGGTCCAAGCCCTCAGCTCCCCTAGCATTAGAACGTAACAGATATATTATTCTCTCCACCTTGTCAGCATCCACCACAGAATACTTAAATTTATAATTATTATGACCAAAAGTAGAGTTTATATTATAATGATTTATAAATGTATTATCAGCCTGGACATTGGGAGGTGGAATACTTTCCATGAATGCGTATTAAAATTATTAGGAGTACCAATCTCTGCAGGATCATAATCAGAAGTTTAGTTAATATTAAGCCATCTAAGTGTACGGTGTTTTAGCACTCAAATTGCCTATAAATAGCCGACAATTTTAGTTTACATTCAGTCATTCACGGGGGTTCAAAGTAATAAGATCAAATTAGCTGCAGTCATCATATGACGTCATAACTCGAGATGATGAGTTATTTTCACAAGATTTAATAATTGTAATACGTAGTTTCAGCGGAAAGTTCCTAAAGCATAATCTGGGACTTTCTTGGGAGTTGTCTAAATAAAAGTCGGACCAATAAAATATTAGTTAAAGATCAGAAGTCGTTTAATTTTGTGTTTTTAAGTTGAATAAATACTTAGGCATAAAAAGTGTTATTAGTCAGATATTATAAAGGGTCAGAATAAGACCAATATAATATACAGAGTTGAGTAAAAGTTTTGAAACATTTTATTTACGTTTTAACAAGGCTGTTGTGATTTAGACACATGGCCTTAAATTACGCAGCAGTCTTTAACAGAATGCAAGACGTGCTGCTACCTTCTTCGCCGAGCGGCTTCCTGGAGGCCTGGATCAATGATGCCATGGCCGCATACTCGCCCAAGGGACAAGCAGAACTCCAGGAAGTTCGCTACGACTTTTCCGTCAACGATACGGAGGTGGCGAAGGGCCCAGACCGAGATGCCACATCTGCACCTGGTGTCCAGGACCTGTTAGGGTTCTCTAAACCTCCGCCCGACTGCCGGCCGAGTGGCAAAGAAGTGGCAAGCGACCCAAACCCCGTGGGTGACTCACCGCAGGCAATAACAACTAAGCCTGAAGAAGAGGATCTCTGGTCGTGGTGTGAAGATGTACAGCCGTGGGGAATGCTGGGTGAAGATGAAGTTAAAGAAGTATATGTTGAACTGGCTGATCGTCAGCGACTTTTAAATTGTGGTGCGCATGCGTCCGAGCTACCTGGGAAGGTGGACGAATGCGAACGCTACATGGCGCCCGAGCTAAAGACCGTTAAAGGCAAGGAAGACTTAAAGCCCTTCGATGCGCCTAGGTCGAAGACCCAATTAACATCAAAAGATGAAATAAAGAAATGTGACGTGCCTGAAGTGGTGTCCCATCAAACAGGAGTAGATGCGGAGACAGTCTTGTGGCTACATGGCAAGTTGGAGGAGGAGGCCCCAGGAGATGGGCGGTGGATAACCGCACTCCTAGGGATCGTGGGGGCGCAAGCAAGCGACCCGGTTGCCAGGGACCTACGGGACGCAATCAAGAAGGATGCGAGGGTGCCGCTGGTAGATCGGTTCGGCGTTGTGGGGCGTCAAGGAGACGACGGAGTGGCGGTGTGGTGTCCGAGGAACCACAGGAAGAATATCCTCAACTTGGCTCATGGAATACGCCACAATACTAGACAAGGAATGGAAGAGATTATCAAGAAGTGGTTATGGTGGCCGTCGATAGAAAAGGATGTGGACACGCACTTTAGTCAATGTTTGTGTTGTCAGCATTTCAAAGAGGATGACCTGTGCCACGGAATGTTAAAACCGTGGGGCACAGTTTTAATAACAATAATTGAAGATTTACCAAAGACCAGACACAGCAGATTTACAGCACTCTACTGTGCAGTTGATGTATTCAGTGGCTTTGTAGAAGCAAGACCACATAGAAGTATTCACCCAGCTTCGCTGATAGAATTTATACAAGCCGAAGTGATTAGCAGATGGGGAACACCCAGTTTGTTGATGCTAGCACCAGATGTGGCAAAGTACAGGGAGAGGATGGCCCATGCAACCAACATAACAACGGTTGGCACGGCAGAGAAATCAATGATGTCCACGATGATACCATTTGAGAAAATGAAGACCAGAATTTTAGCGTTGACCAGAGACGAATGGCCTCTACAGCTGCAGTCCTTGCTGAACCAAGCCAGGAGCCGCAGAGATGATTTCAACGGAGCCACAGCCAGAGAGATGGTGATGAACACCAAGACGATCCTCCAGACCCGAACGTTCTAAAGCGTAGCATAGAGTAGAAATGGAGCTACGGCCAGAGGGATGGCGATCAACACCAGGACAATCCTCTATGAAACAGATGAAGACAAGTGTATATATTAGTTAGGTAAATTGTAACTGTAAATATTTGTTGTTGTTGTTCATTCGACAACAGCTAATTGGATCTCTTCAGGGGGGTGGTGTTTTAGCACTCAAATTGCCTATAAATAGCCGACAATTTTAGTTTACATTCAGTCATTCACGGGGGTTCAAAGTAATAAGATCAAATTAGCTGCAGTCATCATATGACGTCATAACTCGAGATGATGAGTTATTTTCACAAGATTTAATAATTGTAATACGTAGTTTCAGCGGAAAGTTCCTAAAGCATAATCTGGGACTTTCTTGGGAGTTGTCTAAATAAAAGTCGGACCAATAAAATATTAGTTAAAGATCAGAAGTCGTTTAATTTTGTGTTTTTAAGTTGAATAAATACTTAGGCATAAAAAGTGTTATTAGTCAGATATTATAAAGGGTCAGAATAAGACCAATATAATATACAGAGTTGAGTAAAAGTTTTGAAACATTTTATTTACGTTTTAACAAGGCTGTTGTGATTTAGACACATGGCCTTAAATTACGCAGCAGTCTTTAACAGAATGCAAGACGTGCTGCTACCTTCTTCGCCGAGCGGCTTCCTGGAGGCCTGGATCAATGATGCCATGGCCGCATACTCGCCCAAGGGACAAGCAGAACTCCAGGAAGTTCGCTACGACTTTTCCGTCAACGATACGGAGGTGGCGAAGGGCCCAGACCGAGATGCCACATCTGCACCTGGTGTCCAGGACCTGTTAGGGTTCTCTAAACCTCCGCCCGACTGCCGGCCGAGTGGCAAAGAAGTGGCAAGCGACCCAAACCCCGTGGGTGACTCACCGCAGGCAATAACAACTAAGCCTGAAGAAGAGGATCTCTGGTCGTGGTGTGAAGATGTACAGCCGTGGGGAATGCTGGGTGAAGATGAAGTTAAAGAAGTATATGTTGAACTGGCTGATCGTCAGCGACTTTTAAATTGTGGTGCGCATGCGTCCGAGCTACCTGGGAAGGTGGACGAATGCGAACGCTACAACGGCAAAACCCTTTAGGGTCAGCCCTAAATTGTTGTTCTAAGTAGGTTCTTTTTTCATTGCGTACCGACATAGTGACAAGATTTCTTAGCTGTTTGTACTCGTTCCAAGTTATCTCAGCTTTTAACTTTTTATACTTAAAATGAGCTTTGTTTCTCAAGTGCATCATAAATTTTATGTTAGGTGTAATCCAAGCTGCAGGCGGCTTAGTCAGGCGTGACGTCTTGTAAGGCGCATGCCTATCAAATAGCTTATTAACAGAATTTGTGAAAAAGTCTACCATATCATCAATACAAAAAGTCCTAATAAATACAAAATGTCCTAATCAATACAAAAAGTCCCAATTAATACTTAATTAATTCTTTCAGGTTATTAGGTATCTAGGTTATTTTCAGGTGATCTATATGACTCCCACGAGATTGCCCACGAATTCTGCTATATACGAAGTTTTCGGGTATTAAGTAATTCAGTGACGTTTTTTGAGAAACCCTGTATACCACATGTGTTGTATATCATTCGGCTTTAATCTACTAAATCTGGTGGTGATTTGTGAAATGATACATCCCGCCAACAACTGCGTAATATTAAGGGTTAAATTCGGTAACGAACAATGCTCAGATTCATGCAGGATGACTGACGATAAGCATAAAAACTTTTAAAATCTAACTTCATGGATGACTTTAAATAAATCATGCTTTATTTCACACTTCATTAAACCGTGTTTATTAATATTTGAAGAGGGTTGGTGTAATTTCTGAAGGGATGTTTTGGTTTGTAACGGGCGCAGCAGAGGAAGTAAGCCTTTAAAAGGAAATTGCGGTGGTTATACAAGATTTAATAGTTAGTTACTGTACATGCAATAATTAGTTATTCACAAAAAGTATATAAAAAGCGATTTTTGTTCCCGAAATTTATTTCGAATACATTGTATGGGTACAGGTCTATGCTTTGCTAATGCTAACTAAAATCTATTTTAGAGTATTTAAAAAGGAATTTGAACTTAAATTGTTGAAATCTTTACAAACAATGTGGTTGTTTCTACAAAAAAAGCACACACAATTACATGTATAATTACCCTTATGGCTATGTTTTTATTGAATGTACAACTAAATCAGGGGTTCTCATGACATCTCTATCCAACTGGTACTGTTACACAATAAGGAGATAATGTAAACAATATGACAAGCGGCTAATATGTCGCAAGGGGCTTATCCCTCGTTCTACGACGCGATTTTACGGGCCAGAGCACATGAATAGCCCGAATGGCAATACTTTTTTGTTGAGCTCGATGGCACCGAACAAATGCAAACAGTATTCAGAAATTGAATAAATTTTTAATAAAAATGTGAACTAACAGCCTGGTGGCAAAATAGAGCTTTGTATTAAAATTGTATTTTGATAAGGCCGAGAGAGGGACAGTTTTAAGCAGCTTAAATTTAATATTGCCTAAAGTATACATTGAAAGAATATTAAAAAGATTAATATCAAATAAATAAGAAACTATATAATTAGGAAAAGTAAAATAGTTACAACATGCCATGTAATATTTAAATTTTATCCAACACTTTTTTAAGAAAAGCTATCATTAGTTTGTCATATTTTAGATATTTATATCTAGTTTTATGAAATATGCAAGAAGAACTTTTTCATCAACATTCATAGTTTTTCTCCACTCTTCTAAGTCGTTTGGTTGGCTTCTTTTAAATTTTTTACTGGAATTACATTTCCTACAATATATTAAGTTAAATATTTTTTTTAAGCAGATTTCGAAAGCTTCAGTTTTGTAGAGTATGTTGTTCTATTTCTCAAGACCAAATATCTTGACACAAGGAAAGTACTTGTATTACCTATAAAATATAACCGGAAACATCAGTACTACAAAAAATTTTAATCCAAAGAACCGGGTGTTCCACCTAAGGAGGTAATCGGCTATATCTCAGAAAGTAATAACACTAGGACTTTGGGAAAAAATATATATCGATAAAAGCGGCCAAGGCAAGGGGGCGTAAGAGAACTTTCAAAATAGAAATGCCGATTTTCTCTTGATTTTTCTTAACAAAAATATGTTAAAAATATAAGCATTGTATTCTTCATAAAATTATGCAACTTTATGTTAGGAATCATTTTTTTCTATTTTCAATAATAAAGTGGTGGGAGAAGGTCAAACTTTTTTTCTTTCAAACGCTGATATCTCTGCTTTGGACAAACCGATTTTATTCAACTTGGTCTTGAAAAAAAGCCCTTCTTTTCCTCTACACGTAGATCTGTTAACTATACCATATTGATTCTGATGGTTGCCACTAGATGGCGTTTTTCCGTAATTCCTCAATGAATAAGGATTTTCTCAAAAAAATCAAAAGTTATGATATGACTTTTTCATCATATTTTATTTTAGGCTTATAAAGGCTATTAAATAGTGGAATAAAAAATCCAGGTCCGTATTTAAAATAAAAAAGTTGATGATGGTCGCTTGAATCCGAAACGTCGGATTAAAAAACTAACCCCATCCGCTTGTAGAGGAGGAAAAGTTACTATAAGGAACTGAAAACCGCAACGTGATATCTTTTGTTAAACCAGAGATTTAATTGATTAATTAATGTTTTAAAAAATGGCCTATTTTTCCATATTAATTATTATTATCCCTAATTTCTCTAGTTTAACAAAAGATATCACGTTGCGGTTCTCAGTTCCTTATATGTAGTAACTTTTCCTCCTCTACAAGCTGATGGGGTTAGTTTTTTAATCCGACATTTCGGATTCGAGCGACCATCATCAACTTTTTTTATTTTAAATACGAACCTGGATTTTTTATTCCACTATTTAATAGCCTTTTCCGTCGACCGTGTATTTACGAACTTCTTTAATGTATAAAAAATCGTACATTAATGGCCCCCATTAATGCATGATTTTTCTATTAATAAACGATTGTATTATAGGCAACCAAACATACATGAAATTAAATTAATACTCAATTGTTATTCAAATCAAGGTGGCGCGAAGCGGCTGTGACGCGTGCATGATGGCGTTTCGCGTAAGTAAAAAAAAACTGTCGCTGTCAACTAGTTTGGATTTCAAAATTTTGATCGTACAACGTTGAAATGAATGTCTTCGAAAATTTAACCCCACCAGAAATAGCAGAAACTGCTAATGTAGTATCGTTAAGTTTACTTCCCGCGATAAGCAAAAGATTGTATGAGAAAACGTACGCTGAGTTTATGTCATGGTGTGATGAAAAACGAGTGACGCGCTTTTCAGAATCGGTGCTATTGGCATATTTTTCGAATATTGCAGAAAGAGGCCTCATTGCAAGTTTATGGCCGAAATATTCAATGCTCAAATCGACTTTAAATTTGAAAGATGGCATCGATATAAGCAAATTCAGTAAATTAATTATGTTTATCAAGAGGCAAAAAGTAGGATATGTACCTAAGAAATCGAAAGTCCTGGAAAAAGAACACGTACACAAGTTTATTTCTGATGCTCCTAACAACCTTTTCTTGATGACAAAGGTAATAAAAAAGAAAGGTAAAACTATAATATCTAACAATAATAATAAATAAATTAAAATTCGTAGGTTGCATTGATTTTTGGAGTGGCTGGCGCACTAAGAAAAGATGAACTGTTGAAATTAGAAACGAATGATGTTCAAGATCTGGGTTCAAAATTCCTAGTCACCGTAAAGGCATCTAAAACACACACAAACAGAATATTTACTATTGTGGGTAATGAAGAAAATAACCTTCTCAATTTGGTTAAACGGTATATGTCCCTGAGACCAAGACACACTCCACACAAACGGTTTTTTATTTTTTATAAATTTAATAAATGTTCTATACAGCCAGTTGGCATAAATACATTTTCCAAAATGCCTTCCATTATAGCAACCTTTTTAAAATTAGAGCAGCCACATCTCTACACTGGGCATTGTTTTCGGCGTTCATCTGCCTCGATACTCTGTGACAGTGGTGCAGATTTTTCAGCCATTAAACGGCTTGGTGGTTGGAAATCCACTGCTGTTGCAGAGGGATATATTGAAAACTCATTACAAAATAAAATTGATACAGCTGAAAAAATCCTCGGTACAACTATAACAAAAGCCCCTCATGCTAGTTCTATCAGCGCCACGACCAGCGCCGAACCACATTCCCTTACAAACATCCAAGATAATGACATAAACCTAAATTTAAATTCAGAATGTCATACAACTACTGATAATGTATCTGTACCTTGCTTTAATTTCAGTAATTGCACTATTTCTAATGTAAATATAAGTATTAATAAACAATAATAGTCAGTTCCATACATAATCATATTTTTATCGACTTTTGTAGGTTTGGTTGTTAAATAAAAATTTTTTTTTCATTATTAACAACACAATCGACGGAAAAATGTTGTAACTAACGCGTATATTAAAAAGCGATTAATAATTTCGACAAATTAACGCGCTCGCTGCGCTCACGCGTTAAAAATGTCTCGATTATTAATCGCCCTTATTAATACACTTGTTCGTTAAATTACTATTATAAGCCTAAAATAAAATATGATGGAAAAGTCATACATAGCATTTGATTTTTTTGAGAAAATCCTTATTCATTGAGGAAAAACGCCATCTAGTGGCCACCATCAGAATCAATATGGTATAGTTAATAGATCTACGTGTAGAGGAAAATAAGGGTTTTTTTTAAAGACCAAGTTGAATAAAATCGGTTTATCCAAAGCAGAGATATCAGCGTTTGAAAGAAAAAAGTTTGACCTTCTCCCACCACTTTATTATTGAAAATAGAAAAAAATGATTCCTAACATAAAGTTGGATAATTTTATGAAGAATACAATGCTTATATTTTTAACATATTTTTATTAAGAAAAATCAAGAGAAAATCGGCATTTCTATTTTGAAAGTTCTCTTACGCTCCCTAGCGGTCATTTTTCGAACTTGAAAATAATTTCCAGCAATTTCTCTTGGGCGCTTTTATCGATATATATTTTTTCCCAAAGTCCTAGTGTTAATACTTTCTAAGATATAGCTGATTAAGTCGATTACCTCCTTAGGTGGAACACCTGGTACCTACATGCTATCGGTTCAATAAACTTTATAGTTTGTGTTTTAGAGAGGGGTTCGCCCTGGCCTCACATAGACACTGTATCACCCACAGTATAAGGTAGGCTCGCTTTATTTTTGCTAGACCAATTATTTAACACAACTTATTTTGCTATGTCCTTTTATTCTTCCACTATTTACACTGTTAAACACGAATACATCATCCTAACAACCCGAAAGCACTGCACCGAGATACCGTTAGGATTTAATTAGTTTTTACCATAGAGAATGAATCAGAACTTGAATTAATGGCAGCCTCATTGCCATCTGAATATCACGAAGGTTATTTAACAGACATGCTCTGTATAGAACGGAATATTTCATGTATTTACGGGAACTGCAAGACTATTTAACTGCGAAATCCACGGTACTTTTACTATACGTCTAAAAGAATAGTTGTCGGAAGCACGTCCCCAAAATATCAATTACTTACTTTAACATTAGAAAATCACTTTGCCTGGCACATAATGTCAGATCAAAACACGTGCTATTATTGTGTTCAGTCATGTGGAGCATCTGCTTACTTCTAAGTCTAACAGGACAGTGAGTTGTATATGGCGCTACAGCGCTGTGACCTGAGACGTCCACCCATCACATGTGGTCACGTGGACCCTATTAACCAACCAAGAAGAAACGACCGTTGAATCATTTAAGTGATGCTTGCCCGTTGTCGGTCAAAACATCACAGAATCCTTCTTACATACTCCCGAAGCCGCAAACATATTGCAAAGCTACCGATTAACGGTTTTCGCAGACGTGAATTTAATATAGAATACAGCACGCTTTCACGCCCACAGAAGACTTGATGCTTTCCGAGAATTAGAATACTGCGGGTTAATTTATGTTTATTACTTTAATTATTAGAAAACGTGTGTCCCAAATAGCTTGCATAAAATCCAAAAGCTTATGGACTGCTAAGAATCACTCGTAGTAACTATAAACTCCATAAAAGTTTTACTAGAAACGCGATTATTGAATTCATTCAAATTCACAATCTTGAAAACGAGTTTTGGACTATGGGTTTGCCGAACCTTCAATGGTCGTATTAATGTTTGCCTGCCTTTTTTAATTAAATGTGATAAATTTCGTCGGACATTGGTTTAACCAGAAATAAACTTTTTACGATATTGTCAAGGTCGACGAGTGGGCAGCTACATACCTGTGTTGTATTATCTTGTCATATTTAGAGCAGATAATTATTTTTTATTATACCAGTTTAGCTATAATTTAGGAACTAAAATGGAGTTACCTTTGTTCGTTTATTAATTTATTTAGTCAATAAAAATACTTGCTTACCTGTACTCGCTTTGCTTTTATCGAAGCTATAAATAATTTATATTGAACCTTAACGAATCGAATAATATGTTGTACAAATCATTATGAAACTTAAATCATGTAAATAGGTATATTATTGATACCTGCAGTAACTCAAGACAATGTAGACAAGAGGTTTATTCAAACTCTCAATGACTCAGGCTTGTGCGATCCATGGAAGCGAGCACTAGAACAGTGTAGTATAGGTAAAGCCTGTCCAGAGATATAAGAAAGTTACACTTTGCCTTTGAATGGGACTTCCAAGGGTGGCCATAAACAAACAATCAATGAATGAATAAATGCAGGTAAATTATGGTCCGTACTTAAAAATGTCTTAAAGTAAACTGCAAATCCGGAAGACATAATTTCATTATTAAAGTAATAGTTTGGTAATTTTAAACCGATTTTATTTGATTCAAAATGAGAGGGTTAATCTTATAAAACAAATTATGTTCTAAAGACTGTATATATAGCCACTCTAGTTAGTTTTAAGCTTAGTAATTATTCTTACTTCTTGTGTTATACAGCGTTTGTTTAATCGTGTGTGAGTCATGGAAAATATGTGCTAGCCCAATGTATCTCAGAAGATAACCCCGTCGAAAAGCAGGAAACACTTTTCTGTGGAAACTAAGGAAGTTATAAACAATGTTTATTTAACTCTCATTGAACGTGCGGTCAGTAAGCAAGCAGCGTTAGAAGAAACGGCCACATTAACAAAAATTCCAACATCAACTGTATGCAAAATTGTAAATAATCCCATTTTAGCGAGGATAAAAAGAACCGATACTGGCATTTCTCGAAGGTAGATGGAAGTGATCGAGATATAATACGGCGTAAAATTTACAAGTTATATGAGAAACAAAGCGTGCATACATTAGATAATTTAATTAAGAGGCTTGAAAACGATGAAACCGGCGGTAAATGTGGCAGAACAACGTTATGGAAGTGTATCCAACACATGGGTTTTAGATTAAAAAAAATTAACGAAAGACAAGTTTTAATGGAATTCAGTAGAATTCGGAAATGGCGATCCGAATATCTACAAAAAATTAGGATTTGCATAGATCAGCAAAGGCCGATTATTTACTTATGAAACCTTGTTCGACACATATGATACCCCAGAAAAGGGTTGGGTTGACTCATGCAGCAAGTGTAAAACAAGCGCGCCATCAAAAAGAGGTAAACAAATTACGATTTTGCATGCTGGATCTAAAGACGGATGGATTCCAAATGGACTTCCTCTGTCTGCAAGAAACATTAAATATTCTTCTCTGAATTACCACGAGGACACCACTGCTGATTTATTTGAAGATTGGTTTAAAAACAAGCTAATTCCCAATATACCTCCGAATAGCGTAATTCTAATGGATAATTCAAGCTACCATAGTAGGCAGTTGACCAAGACTCCCTCCTCAAATGATACAAAAGCAACAATCCAAAACTATATGTATGATAATGACATTTATTTGCAGGAAGATTACACCAAAAGGCAATTAATTGAGGTTTTACAAAGTTTAAAACTACAAAAGGAATACTTCTGTGATAATTATACAAAAAATCTAGGGCATACAGTTTTAAGGCTTCCACGATACCATTGCATATTTAATTCCATCGAACATGTTTGGCACCAACTGAAATCTGCCATTCGTCGTAACAATATTTACCCTACTATTAACTCCAGTGTACCTGAGCTTATAGAAACTGAAGTTTTTAACATCCCTTCACAAAGTTGGGCAAATTCTGTTACACAAGTTGAAAAGTGGAATAATCCTGTATCCATATATAAACAATATAGCTTAAATAATAATTAGAACAGATGATGACAGCGATAGTGATATTGATACCGAATAATTTGTATATTTTTCTAATCATAAATATAATTTTTAATAATAGAATAACTTGTAATTTCACAATTAAACATAAATAAAATATTATTTAATGTCTTACTTATTTTTATTACAAACCATGATTAAATTCTAAGCAAAATACAGACCTGTTCGGTCATATTCCAGTTTTACAGCTGTCCAGGGTCCTTCCTAATAGGGATCTGTTAGTCACTTTCTTATATCTCTGAACAGCTGAACAGACTTTACCTTTTTTTTATAATATTTTGGTATATTGTTTAAATTCGTGTTAGGCAATAGACATAGATAAATTATAAGTATATTGGTTAACTATAAAATAGATAGATAGATAGATAGATAGATAGATAGATAGATAGATAGATAGAAAGATAGATAGATAGTATAATATTGAAGGTTGAGCCTGTCGTACTTAGGTTATGCTCGGACATAAATATAGTACAAATTTGTCTTAGTCAAAATATCGGCTGAAAGATACCTACAAGTTTAAAGCAGGTTCCTCGTTGTTCTAGTCAAAAATCCAAGCTAAATGAAGCCTAATAGCAACTGACTGAAATTTTATTTAAAATAGCTACCTATGAAGTTGTTTCTAATGCCTGTTAATCAGGGATTATTTGAGGATTATTTTCGTAACCCCGAAGGAGTATCGGAGATCGAAGGCAATACTCAGTGATGATAACATAGGCTAGTTTATAGTCTTAAATCACTCTGTATGTTAATCATCGAAATACCTTTTAATATAAAATGTTATACCATTTGATATAATTTAAGACATCTTTAACTTATAAATATCAATTTTATTACCTAAATATACCTTCTATAATAAATTCCATCTTCTAATGTGACATCACGGTCTTAACATTGCGGTCTGTTCATGGAGACGGTAATGATTCTTAGAAATATTTGGGCGTGGCCCAAAAAAAACTCGCCGCACGTCCCTTCAATGACTATTTTAATAAAAACCGTATCTCTAAACTAAATTAATCTATAATGTTTCATCTTACTCCTTATTGAACTCTACTCAAATTGAAGAGTAAAATGTTGAACATATTAGAAACTAACGAGCATCCCCTTTTTAAATTTCTTCTTCTAATCAAAGGTCGAAACTAATCAGATTTCTTCCACCATTTACCAAAATAATGTGTCAAAATAACCGTTATGGATTTCACTAAAACCCAGCACGAAACCGAATGTAACAATTTAATTCAAATATACAAAAAATTAATCCTCCGTGACAATAGAAACACAACCCTCAGAATGGAGCATATTTATTCAATATTATGAGCATGAATTACTCGTAGTTAATCTTTTCGGGGGTTGGAACTTCAAAAAATGGATGCGTTCAGTGAATATACCGCCTTCAGCTGTCTATTTGTCAACGCAAAATATATAATTGAGAAAAATTATATGAAAAATGTTAGAGATAAATAAGAAGATAAATAGATGCTTGCATATAGAGAGAGGTGGTCATTTTCAATATTTATTGTAAATATTGTTTTGTTATAAAGTAAAGTTTATGTTACCTTAGTTCTAAAAATCAGAAACGGTTTGCAAATCCATGCTTTTTTAAAAGTTTTATTAGCGCTTACCCTATAATAATTAATATTTTAATTATTTTCTCTCGGTAAGTTGTAAGAGAAATATGAAAGATACCCTCATTTGAATGAATTAAATAGTAATCAATAACAAAGTTTCGAAAATATCAATGGTGTAACATATTTTTTGGATAAAATTGTATCAAGGCGTAGCCATGCCTACGCCAGTGGTTTAAGAAAAAACATCTTATTTACATGTCAAAATATGTGTTTTTATGTCATACCAAAGAAAATTATAGCTACGCAATAGAAGTGTAATCCTTATCAGCGGTTTAGAGTCGCGAGAGGCGCTGTACCAGGTTAATAAACAGACCATTTTGCAGCAAATTTGAATTCGCGCGTCCATTTGTATCCTTTCTTGAAAAGTTGAAATTGAAATATAGAAGTGAAAATTACTGCATCTTTTATTAGCTTAATTTTAATAATGAGAACTAAAATTGGCTACAGTCGGTTGATACAAGACCCTTAATACAACCACATAGAACTAGGTTCTAAATTTTTTCATAGGATTTTTGTTGCTTTGAATTTTTTGTAAATTTATTTCTACTTTTATTTATAGATTTATAGATTAATGTTATATTATTTTATTAGCATGGTATAGCTTTATTACTTGCCAGTAATATATTATAGTTTTTCCACGATTATTATTAAGAATTTACACAAAAACTTTACCTACGACCACCTGTAAAAGTGAGCAAAACAGCCTATATCACACGCGTGTTGAAACGTGTATTTGAAAAGTACTTTTCAAATCTAGAAACTAGCCTGAACTAACTTGAACAGATGCATATAGTGCTAATTTCCTTGCTTTTACACAATGTAGCAGCCTGCAAGAGGATATTATGTACCAATTTTGGTTTAATTCCCTCTACTTAGAGGGAAGAGAATTAAAAAGTTAATAGTTTTTGAAAATTCCATTAATATTGTATCCTGTACGTATCTCGAAAACAAAAGAAATTTGTACATAAGTTTATAGGAACATTTTTGCACTTACTTTTGATATTGATAATAAATTGTAAAAAACAGTAATTTAAATTTTGTATCAGAAAGCTTTTTTCACTTGTAATAAATAATAATAATAAATACTACGTTAAATAAAAGTTACGCAATGTTTTAACTTTTTTTCCTTTGTTGTTAGGAACCTATGGCCAAAAAGGTTTAGTAACTCGTACTTTCCTATCGACACTAAATACGACTCTAATTAAAACTTTTAACAATTTTTTTTAATGTTAGGTCATTTTGAGACAACAAGTAAGATTTCAATTTTTTTGTTCTGGTCGTTTTAGACCAAAAACGTTTATTACTCACATAAAATAATTTTGACAGATACAAAAAAAAATGTAAAGATATACAAACGGATACTTTTTGAACCACCCTGTGTGCAGATAAACGTACATTTTACACAATATTTTGCCTCAAGGTCCCATTCACAAAATGTGCCACAACTTCAATCGTATCTTAGCCCTCTCCGACATATTTCATGACAGCCTCCCAACCATATAAAAACACTTGTGCAATATGTCCGGCTATCCTCATTAGTAGTCATTGGTTCCTGTTAACTTAGCTTTAGTTTCTTACTTTTTGTTATTAGATTTTAAGTATAGCAAGGTCATTACTTTTGTAAGATTTTTGTTTATAATTCGATTAATTTGTTTGAGTTTCCTGTAAGTGGGCTCCCGCCTGTCGGAAATAAATGGCTATTTATTTATTTATTTATTTATTTATTTATTTATTTTATATCCCTTTTTATGTTGTTAATACAGTTATTTTAGATTTTTTATTTTATTCTTCTGTCATTAGACTATGCTATAAAAAAACCCACACACAATTAAATGTAATAAAAAAATACAATAAGCCAAATAATAATCGGGTGCCAGTATTCACCTTAGGATAACCCAAAATAAACTGCGACAAGGCAACCTATCCACCCTTACTTTATTTTACTTAAAAGCCTTTAAAGGTTCTAGTGTTTGGCCTCAGAAAAAAACAAACTAGGAAAAAAACACTTATGTCACCATCGGTATACACTAGCTTCTTATAAGCTCTCATTCACTCAAGCCCTCAAAGTCACTCTATTTAGAATAAAAGCCAAATTTTCGCAGAGGCTAATATAAATATTTATTCTTAAGGTGGTGTTAAGCCCTTGGTTACTTGGTTTTATAAATGCAAGCTCCTCTTACTTTGGTGGACAATAGGTACTTAAAGTTAAAGGATAAATGAGTGAAATGAAATATTAAAGTGATAGTACTAGGTTTGACAATAAAATTTCTGAAGGTTTAAATTTATAAAGTTATCGATAAAAGAAAGCTAAAAGTCAAACCCTGTTTGACAGGGTCTTGCACAAGACGGCAACTGTCAGACCTACACTGTAAAAATGAAAAGATTTCGTATAAGTTTAAAGGAATATATTTTGTGAACGCTCTGCACAAAAAATCGATTGAGGTAGTCAAGTTGAAGACTATAATAAACTCCTAGATTTAAACATTTTTATTTCAACCTCAGCTCTTGGGTAAACCCGAAAATGAAAATATAATATAATATAATATAAACAATCAGTCTACACTATCAATTAATAATCCTGAAGACTATAATACATATTATAATGGTATCCGTTGCTTCGCACCCGGAAAGACAACTACTCTGGACCACTGGACGTGCATTCGGCAAGGGCCGGCCGCTTTGAAAACCGGCATCCATCGAGAGGTCGGATTACGAACAATACATCGGACTTCTATTGCGTAGCTATAATTTTCTTTGGTCACACTAGTCTATACCGATATTTCATATAATATCTCAAACCGTTTTCGAGGATATAATTTTATAATATGAACTTTTCAACTTAAGATTGATCCAGTAATCACCAGTTAAAGTAAGTACATGCCATTAAGTAACATCGTGAATATGGCTTTGTACAAATAACAAACAATATAATTTCATTCTCCGAAGTTTCTTATTCCGGTAAAAGTTGAACAGAAGAAGTAACACTTTGCTTGCTTAGGCCGGCAAAATATTTCAGTGTAGCTAGAAACTTGGTTTGTGTTGGCAGCCTACCATATTTATAGTTCCAATAGAAAAACGTGGTTACCGAATTTATTTTCATGAAGCTCTGCAACTGTAAATTGTTTTGAGCAACAAAGATTTATGATAAATCAATACTTATTATTTCTATAAGAAAGCGAGAAACGCGGGCCAAAAATGTTGGCAAAATATGCGTCACTTACAAGAGAGGCTCTAAAATATGTGAAAATTGCTAATGTTAAAGTAGATAATGCAGGTGAAAAATAGGGCTGAGGTGTGTTAGATAGCTTAGAATATTTTCTAACAAACTTGGATAATATACTTTAGACAAATTGAACCTATTTCATGAAATATTATAATAATACTTAATATGAAAAATGGAAAATAACAATTCTCAGTAATTTATATGTATTACTCAATGTCCATATTGTTATGTTATACACTGACTGAATACTCTGTATTTTGTAGAATACATATAACATGCTACAGAACCTAAATATTTAGAAGCACAACCATGAATCTTTACTAATTTTACAAGACAATGAGCTCCAAAATGTGTTGACATGTTTTGTCTTTTCCAGTTCTAATTTTAGTTTAAAATTATGTTATGAGCGACAAAGATATACTGGGAATTCGAAAATGTTTATTTGATTTTAATTTTTAGTGGACCTGACTATCGACTGCTCTGCAACCAACCAGTTTTTTATTTATGTCAAAATTTGATATTAAAATAATTAATCCATCGATATTAAAATGCTGTTAAAAAGCTAAAAGCAAATCCATTTGCTTGATTACCTTTATTAATATAAAATCTATCGATACCTGCTAATTTGGGGCCACCACTTAAGTTACAGGCAGGTTTTGGTAATAGACCACTTATTTGTGACAAATTAAAAATAATTAAAAAATTATTAAATAATTTCGTAAGACGCTAAGTATGACTCTTTAGAATTAGCAAAATGAAGCCGTAAATCCTTGATTTAAAAGTAACACGCCAATTATTCGTCACAGTTTGGTAATGTGACAAATTTATTACTTATAAAATATTTTTAATGAAATCGTCCAAGCATGATTTCCTTTTGGAAGTTTTTTCTTTGCCCAAATACCCAAATAACAGAAATTTGTCAGCCTTTATCGGCCAGTAGCGTAACAAAGCTTACCCGAATGTAGTTTCAAAATTCAAACACTTTTTATATTCAATCTGTATTAAATTTGTCTTTATTGTAAACCAAATTTTAGTTCTACTAAACTTTTTTATTTTTTCGGTTTTCAGTTTCATTTCTTTGCAGCTTTAACGATAACTTGATGAACTGCTTTCCCAGTAGATACCTACGACACTGGCTTTTAAATGAATATTTGAATTGTTCGATTCGTTTCACCGAACAAGTGCCAATGGTCTACACTATCGGGTTTTGGTTATTTATGGATGACAATATTTTTGTATCTAAAATTTTTTGGTACATTTAACAGCAGGTGACCAAATATAATTTATGGTTATTGACCGTTATTTACCTTCGTGTAGATTTTACCTCAAATGTTTTACCTGAACAAGATTTTTTGGAAAACAAATATAGCTTAAAGTTGGATGATTTATTTTTTACTGTAAACATGCAAGGGAGAATGTAGCACATGTTGAACGTATATGTAGTTTTAGCAACCGTAGTCTTAATAACAATGCAACTTTCCACCACAAAATATTAGTTACGGACTAGTCAAAATTTACTAATCTGGCTTTAATCGAAACAACACTCGATACTGGGCAAAGGAAAACCGCAGCACTTGGTAAGGGATGGTGCTTTTCAATAGCGTTTTGGTCTCAATGTGTGGTTGGGTATTATGGGAACAAATATTATTGGTCCAATTTTTTCCCACGGACCTTTAAATGGGGAGATGTATTTATAAATACATCAGGCTTCCTGCAAAATCAGATTGAACATAGTTTACATAATGTCCTTGGAAACGACAACATAATATTTCAACAAGATGGTGCCCCAACACATAACTCACGCATTGCAACCTACTATTTGAGCCGCAGACTCGGAGAAAATTGGCTTAGAACAAACGGACCAACCGGTTGGCAGGCAAGGTCCCCTGATTTAGCTCCGCTTGATTTCTCCATATGAGGCTATCTTGAACAAAAGGTTTATGCTAGGCCCCTTAAGAACCTAGAGGATTTGGAAAATCGGATCAGGACAGAAATTCAGGGTTTATTAATAAGACATCTACGAAATTTATTAACTGAAAATGTAGATTGAGTAACTTTCTGTGAACAACTAAGAGGTTAAAGAATAGAATATTTAATAGAGTAGATAATTTTGTTATATTACTATACGATAAAATGCAAAATTTGTTTAGAGTTTAAAAGAAAAACTGGGACACGCAATTTTACTTCTTCCAGGCTTTCAAAATTTTCAACTTTGATGTTTAAATTAGTGACTTTGACAGTTTGTTAAAGAATATATTGTAGTCCAAGAGCTAGAATATAAAGAAAATTTTGTTGTCCCAGTTTTATTTGGGCGCAATGGTACCTATAACATTCTTATAAAATTTTCTCTTAAAATTCTTTACAAAAAGATAAAGCATTGTACATCTTTGAATAACTAACTCACGGTGGTATTTCAAGGTATTTTGACACTTGGTACTTTCAATTAAAAATCATTGAGAAAAATGAGCCTGAGTATTGCTAATGTTAAATAAAAATTAAAACTATCCTATGAGATTCTAAATACACATTTCACCTCAATTTTATTAAAAGTTGAAAGAAAATAACCTATTAAAACGTCATAGGATAAAAACTTATGTCACGCGGCTAACACTCCGCCATTTTGAATTTGAGGAAATCGTATCCTACGCCGCCATTTTAAAAACAAATTACAACTTGTGATATGTCACTAAAAAGGCAATTCAGAGCTCTATTCGATGATCTAAAAAAATATACAGGGTGTCATTTAAAATAAGCGACCTAACACCACTTCCGGACAAACCGGAAGTGATATTCAAAATATTTTTAATGGAAAATTTGCATCTCCATAAACCATATTTACTGCTAAAATTTCAAATTTCTATATTGAACGATAATTAAGTGAGGTTCTGTCAAACGATTTCTTTGTCACCCGGTATATTTAAAAATGTAAAGTTATTACGCGACTACTTACATGAATTATTATAGGAATCCAGTATAATTTTTAATAAATTCTTATTTAATAATTCAAACATGTCAACAATACACTTAACATGTGACAATACGCGTCATAAATATTAAATTATTATGTAAACTATCAAGTCAATATGGCCCATTCTAAGATTATGGGTCATTTTTAATATTATACCGATACTGAGGCAGCAGTTGTCAATCATTTTGGCTACCAAAATGGGCATAAAGAGATAATTGAAGTAGATAAATATTATTTTCTAGTGTTCCTAATTTAACTTCTCACTGAATTTATCCCATTTCTGTCGAATGCTCCTTCCAATCTAATTTAGCATTCTTAATATAAATTTATTTGAAAGGCACTATTACTTTTTATGTGTTTCAATAATGGTTGATATTATAATAAATAGGTAGATAAATATGGCAATTTTATGTATAGACCTCGTCAGGGTTAGTTGAGTTCAGTTGATACCGAGTTCCATTTAATCGCGTTAGTTTTCATAATAAATGTATTTCGATTCTGAACGTGACTTAGCCCCTCACATATTTTTAAATTTATTCTCGAAAATTATCCGTTTATATGTTTTATTTATTGAAATATTTAACCTATAAAATTATTGCTATGAGAATTACATATTAAAAAAGTCAAGTAGCTTGGTAGAATAGGCAAAGAACTTTGGGTATTTCCAATTCAAATTAGTAAAATATGTATGTTACGGCTTGAAGCAAACGGTTGTAGATAAGTTATGGAATACATATTTCCTAATTAATATTCTACCGTTGAGAGTCATATTTTTTTTTATCTGTTAGTTGAATATTATATATGCAGGAATATAGGTTATCCAATCCATATTAAACCACTTAGATATCATATTTTTGGTGACCAACTTTTACAAATTGGATTTGTTTTTAATTTACATTAATAACATTTTCTTTGTTTCTAGACATGGCATAACATCTTACTTAGATTTGTGCAGGTTACTTGATGAACTGTTCAGCATTTTCTGGTAAGCGTTTTTATACTAGCAATGTAGATACAAAAAGAGTGCAGATCTACTAAAATTTCGAATATTTCTTCGAAAATATAATATATAGGTACTGAACAATTGGCCTCATTCCATGGTGGATGTACAATATAATAATATGCCGTTATAAATAAAATAACAGTTAAATAATCTTTTTTTCATCTCATCGAAAATATACAGGATTTTTACTGAAAATACGGCAAAAGCTCAAAGAATTTACTAAAAAGATGAGGAATAACACAAAGTCTCGGTCTCGTTAAAATTACGTGTTTATCTTTATTATGTGACACGTGTTTCGCCTTTAATAGGCATCATCAGACCTACAATGTAAAGAATCTCTTCCCCAGCATACCTCCGGGTGAATGTATTCACTTAGTAAGGGGTATGATGGTGAAGAAAAATCTTGATAATCTATTGTTCCACAATCTCATATTGTTACTCTCAACAATTTTGGACCAGAATTTCTTTAAATTCGACGGCAAATTCTATACACGAAAGTCAGGCCTTGCTATGGGCTCTTGCCTTTCCCCATTTTTAAGCGAAGTCTTCATGAACAACTTAGAAAACGAACTAATTAATAGCCATTTTTCAGACTGTTTAGTATCATGCAAACGATACGTGGATGATATCTGTATCATTTTGAACGGAGGGGAGGAGAGGTTGAGTCAGTTTGTGAAGTTTGCAAGTTCGTTGCATAATAAAATTACTTTCACTTTGGAGAGGGAAATAGAAGGTAGATTGCCGTTTTTGGACCTTTTGTTAATAAGAGACAATGATCATATTAGTTATGAAGTATACAGAAAACCGTCAGCTACAGATAACATTATTCAATTTTCTTCTAATTCTCCTTATACTCACAAGTTTGTAACATTCAATTCTTTCTTTTATATAGGCTATTTATGCTTCGTCTAAACAAGGAAGCATTTCCAAAGGAGTTGTGTCTAATAAAACAAATCGCGTTAAACAACGGTTATAAAATGAACGGAATCAACAAACTTTGTTATAAATATGTCAACAGATGCAAACTCTCATATAATATCTTATGTACTATCCAATACAAATAATAGTCGCAAATGTTTAACAATTTTCGGAAACATTCTCAAACTTATATCAGTTGGCGAAGTTTTTTAGAAAATTTAACGTCTCTATAGTCTTTAAAACCAAAAACACTTTAAAACATCACTTGGTGAACATTAAGGACAAAGTTGATCGAATGTTGAAATCGGGAGTTTAAGCCTTGAACTGTGGAGAATGCCCTGCGGTGTGCGTCGGCCAGTCTGGAAGGAAATTTTCCACAAGGTTGAAGAAACATTTAAGTTTCTTTAACAAAAATATAAAAACTCCGATATGACTGAAACCAAATCAGCGTTTGCAAATCATTTACTAACCTCAAAGCATCAGTTTTTTCCATCTAAAAATGTAGAAATTTTACACCAATGCCCCAAGGGTGTTAAATTAAATCTGTTAGAGAGGATGGAAATTACGAAAGGAAAAAAAAATTCCGGTACTCACTTCGGTTAGGTTCTCCCTTCCGGTCTTATTTTATTTTATAGTGTTTAATTCTAAGTGTTTTACAACTTGGGCTAAAGTACATCTCCACGTGTTCACTTCAACGTATCTACTGCTCTATGTGATTCAATCCTTATTCTCTTTTTATTTAAATTTAAATTTAACGTTTTAGATCTTAAGTTCGGTAATATTGCTTTTATTAATATCTAATATTTATTGTTAATTGGGTTACAATGTAGGTCTGATGATGCCTATTAAAGGCGAAACACGTGGCACCTAATAAAGATAAACACGTTATTTTAACGAGACCGAGACTTGTGTCATACCCCATCTTTTTAGTAAATTGTGTGTAAGGTCTCTTAGAGTACAATGGACGATTTCTACAAAAAAAAAAGCTCAAAGGTTTAGAACATTTAAAGGATCTGTAGCAATAGTCCATACTTGCAGTGAAGTTGACGTGATGAAATAGAACAAATCCAGTCTTCTCTACGAAATGTATTAATATACAACTAGGTTTTGTTGCCGATGTATAAACATTCATCCAGGGTTACTAAAAGACATGAGGGTAAACTACTTCAGTTTAGGTTAGCAAAGAAGAATAAAGATCGATCCTTGGTAGTAGTAGTAGTAGTAACAAGATTTATTTTAGCAATACTGCTGCAATATTATAAATTATAGTTTTTTTAACAATAATAAAACATTTAAAATTACAATCAATTTTATGCACCAAAAATAGTTTTAAATAAATTTTATCAGATATTTTGTTTTCTAAGTAATGATATTTTTAAGGATTTTTTTAAATTTACTTAAGGAATTTTGTTTCTTAATTAAAGAATCTAAATTGTTATATTCATGAAGTCCTTTAAAAAAGATTGATTTATATGTCAAATTTTTTGTCACTTTCCCTAAACAAAAATTTTGATTGTTTCTGGTTTGATAGTTATGATTTTCAAAGTTTTGCGTTATAAAGTCTTTTAAATGAGATGGTAATAAATTATTTTGAATTTTATAAATAAAAATACAAACTAAGAAAAATATTAAATTTCTTATATTCATCCATTTAAGTTTATTTAACATATAATTTATCTTTGTGTATTTATCAACATTTAATATTATTCTCATCGCCTTATTTTGTAAAATTTGAAGTCTACTAAAAATTCCTTCATTTGCAGTAGGTATATAAAATTGTAGAGCAATACAAATAATGAGGTAAAATTATTGTGTTATATATTGTTTTTCTTGAAAATAAACTTAAATTTTTTCTTACTCTTTTGAAATTATTAATTTTTTTTTCCAATTTTAGATATAGTGTTTTCAAAATGAGCATCAAATTTTAATTTAGAATCCATTATTATCCCTAAATATTTAAAAGACTGAACTATTTCTAATTTTTGGTCATCTATAAAAATATTTATATTTTCATAATTTATATTATTTCCTAATGCCATAAATTTCGTTTTAGAAATATTTAATTTTAATTTATTTACTTTTAGCCAGTTTGATACCAATTTTAATTCAGAATTTAGATTCAATCGTTTTTTTACCATAAACTTTGTTAGCTTATCCTAATTTCCTTTGGTAACCCCTGATGATGAGTAATTACACATTCGAAACATGCTGAGATAAGACCTAGGTATTTTTAATACATTTCGTGGAAGAATACTGAATTTGAATATTGAATTTGTTTTACTTCATACTAGCCCGTTGTAATCCACTCCGTTGCAATTCATCCCACTGCAATCCATCCTCCTGCAATCCATCCCGCTGCAATTCATCCCGTTTTTCTATAATTCGTATTTCAACCTAAAATGACTTTTACTGTTTAGGATTCCGATACCCGAAAACTTTATACGCGAATAGACAACCAGTGTATTACGGGTGGCCGCGACAGTGACAGTAATTTTCACTAAATTGACAGTGACAGAATTCTCTTATTAACATATAGATAATATTTTTTAAAATTTAGTTTAGGTTAGTTCTAGTTGGATAGAAACCTTCGCGGGCGTGCCCACAACAGCCCACGAAAGTTTTATCGCAATCGGTAAATGGCATAGAGACAAAGAAAGAAGGAAATAAACATTTATTGTAATAATGTATAGATGGATATAAGTTAATGTTAAACAATTTCCGAAGCACGTCAACAATCACCTGATAATTATTGTAAATCGATAAGAAAACATGAGAAAATAAATTTGGGCAAAAAATATAAAAATTTCATGCGATATTGAAATACTAAAATAAATATTTTTTTGAAATTTAGACTTAGACGTAAAAATGAGTATAATTTAAATTTTATGGGTCTACAGTTGGCAACAGAGCTGTCAATACTACGGTGGCGCCAGCTCGTTCGTTGGCCTGTTTTGACGTTTTGTTTTCGTTTCGTGTTGTTGTGTGTGTATTTTTTAACAAAAACTTCAGATCTTTTCATAAATAGCCTTAAAGAACTTAAGAACAACAAATGTGTATATACATATCTTTGTCGATTACCATTTTATAAAAATGCCCAACCTTTTAAACAACCGTTGCAAAGAGTTAATAGCTTCTCTAATAAGCTATTTCTAGGAATAACTTAAATGCATATTATCCTAGAAGATTTTTAATATACAGTAAATAAATTTGTGTTTATTCATCTAAATTTATCTTGTTTCTATACAAAAAAAAGAACAGAGTAATTCACTCATTCGGTTATTTTAGTAACAATCTGGCAACATTGCTGATAACTGACGTCACTCGAAGGGTATGACGGGAATCGCAAATTGTTTTGCATTATCTTTATGATTGTTTCTTTTCTTAAAACTACTTCATTTTCCACTATTTGGTGTAAACTATTGACTTCAGATGGATCTATATAAAAAATTCAAGGGATCTTGACAACATTCAAAGACAGAATAAAGTCGCAATCGAGACCTTACCAACAACGTATTCTTTTCGATATTTATTAAAAGACAAAAATGTATTTTTGGTCAATTTTTGATCTCTGTAAGGCCCAGCGTAGTCCCCAAATCTTTCATTAAGGCTAAATTATATATTAAAAAAGTATCAATATTGTTTTTGTTTAAAAACTTTTATCACCCTGTAGACTTACCGAAAATACCACGAAGGTGCCACCATAAGCAAGAACCGGCCTGATCAACACCTTGTAGAAGTTGGCCTTATTTCTATTCCTAGGTCTATTCCGCCTGTGAAGCAGGGGGTAGATATAGAGCGTAATTGATTGAATGCTAGCTTTACTCTATTAATTGAATTGCGCCTCCATTTGACTGATCAGATTTTAGTCCCACTTCCTGGCACCAGTTCATCTAGACCTTAACACAAAGCCTTGTATCAGGCTTACTAACATTGCTTTTCCAAAAATGAATAACCTTCGTCTTGGAGGGATTCAAACGAATCTTCCAAGCCGAAAACCATTTCTCTAGCTTGATTATGAGACGCTGCATCCGGCTAACGACAAGTCGCGACTGCCAAAAGAGCATTGATACGATATACGAGATAATTTTAATACAGATTTCGAAAGCACATTGCTTGAGGAAGTTCTAATAAAATATTGAGTTATTTATCAAAGCTCCATTCGGTGAAAAAATTTAATAACATTTTAATTGTACCTATCAATTGTCAAGAAAATTTTGTTCCATGGTAAACTATGATGACATAAGTGATAATTATTCATGGGCTGTTATTAGTGTAATGTTATTGTCATTGGTTGCTTTTACACACGTAATTACAAATAAACGAAATCAATTCGATTATTATTACATCAAAAATGTTCGTTATAATTTACCTGAATTTTGTAACCAGAGTGATGTGTCAAAACTGTGACTGGTTGTCATATATCGACAACAATCCGAGTCTTCTTCTCTCACTTAAATGATAATGAATATTTTGTAGGCGCAAGGTAAAACCTGTTTAGTTACGGGTATCGCTAATGGACACTAGTAAATCTGTCATCTTTATTAGATAGGAGCGGATTGTCGGTTTTAATAATCTGTTTATGTCGCGGCGTACTTTAAAAATATGGAGAAAATTATGTGTCCGTTTGATGTTTTGCATTTTATATGGAAGACAAAATATGATGGTGGATTTCTCAGAAGATATCGAATATAGGATTCTTAAGACCGTATTTGGTAGTTTATGAACAGTATCTAAATGTTTATTACTGACTTTCATTTTTATTTTTGTATGATAGGAGGGTGGATGTTTATGATCTGCCCCTTACCTATCTTTAACTGCTCAGAAAAAAACCTTGGCATATTGAGATAAGACTTAGTATCTGATGAGAAATTTATTGGATTATATGTGTATTTTTTTGGATTTAGATAAAGCAGTAGTCAAATTAACAAGGTACATTATGCACAAGAAACGTTTTTTTCTTTTAACACAATATTTTCTACTTGAAATTAAACCTAATCTGAATTAGATTATACAACTTAATAATAATTAAAAACACACAAAACGTTTGTTTACGTTTAATAATTTTAATTGTGTCGTTTAAACACATTATCTATTTATTTTTGAAACAAGAGTTATTTAGTACTATAGGCATTTTTGTGTAGAGTGAAAATATTTTGTTTTATTACATACAATGCTGTTTGTAATAAAAGACAAGGTTCTTAGCTGCCCTATATTGTGAAGACAAATTATTTTTATGCTTATAACAAAAAATAATTCTCTAAGACATTCAGTTTACGTCTGTCGTTTAGTTTGCATGGTGGGTGAAGAGAGTCGGTTGTTTTTTTGTGTATTGTGTAGTGTTTAGGTGCTAATAATGGTAAAAACAAAAATATTATTGATTGAGTGGGGCCTCGAAGAAATCGTGGAAGATTTTTTGGGTAAGTAAATTTTATTCCGATAATTATTATAATTTTACGACCAATGCAATACATAACTCTTTGATAAATGCACAATTTATGAATTCTACCTCCTGGTAAAATTAGGCTTAAGCGGTTTTGTTTCGGTGTTTTAAATTTTATTTTAAAACAAAAATGTGCCAAATGTTATAAAACACCCTGCATCTAGGTAATGTATTTAGAACTCCCAAGGTGTCCCCTATCTTCTGGTGACGTATTAACATTTAAATCCGAGTCACCCTGTATAGGTCAGGAAACCTAAACTAACCTTTAAGTTGTTAACCACAAATAACTATTAATATAAATATGGTTTGGTGTTGCAGTTAACCGTGAAAGATTTAGAAATGCCCTTTTCACCAGCAAGCACTTCGTCCACTATGACAAATGCGACCACTTGGTCAGGCCCGTCAACTGATGATGATGATGATGATGTAGAAACAAGTGAAACTGAAACCGGTATGTCATCCAATCAATAAAAAAAATTACATAATTACTTTAAGTCAAATTTCAGGAACAACACAAAGCAAGTTTTATATTCTGAATATTGATGATACTCCTGAAAAGGTAAATTAGTATCAAAGTTTTATACTCTCAGAAGATCCTTCAGGGACTGTGGCATATTACCTAAGGATGGAAAACAAAAATCAGACACCAATTTACCTACACCTGATGAAGGTAAGGAAGAGCCTAAGCACATTTTTGATAATTGCAGACTTTGGACTTGTTTAAATTATTTTAACACTGCACAAGTGCACATTATCTTGTAATTACAGAAAACACGCACGAAGACATTATTTTGTGGCTGGAAGACATGGACAACAATAGAAGAGAATTGGACTAAATAATATAAAATAAGGACAAATGACATTGTTTTACTAGACATCAAATAAACAAGTTAAAGAGGAGAGAGAGGGCATTTATAACCAATAACCCTGTACCTAAGACCTTTGTCTATGCACGCAAGTGTACTTATCTACCCTAGCAAATTCCTTTTTTCGCGGTTTAGTAAAATACTTGTCTAATGTAGGTAGTAAATAAGTTCCCTTACACTAAGCTATTATACCGGGTGTTGCATCGTCGAGCGGGACATAGGAAATCCCATGTAATTTTAAATGGGGTCAATTATTGGCTTCCCTAATTATTTTAGAGAAAAATTCTATTTAGGTTTATTAAAGAGCACTAAAACCCACATTGAAAAGAATAACTTTAGATTTTTTTGATGAGCCCGTTTACGGGTTATCGCCGATTTCTTTTTAACTATTTCTCCTTTTTATGGCCCCGTATTTGCGGGCACCAGTCAAGGTAAAAGATGAATGTCAAATAAAGTTGTCATTTTGAAATGTGTGCTTTATTGTTATAAAAACTCGTACATCGAATATATATATGCCAGCACGGTTATTTTTTATTTATCAAAATAAAAATATTTAGTACAACATACGATTTTCCTAAATTTGTACTTCTTTCTATGCAGCTTAGTGATTTGTCTCACCATTTCTTAATAAAATGCTTTTTTATCACACACAATCATATTAGTTATTCATATGTTTTAAACTTCAAAATTTCCTTTTCTATAGCGCATAAATTAGATAATATGGTTATTTATATTAGGTAAAGCAATTATAGTAAAAACATTTGGGTAAGGTAAATAAGGTTTTATCTATCCCTATAGTATTTTGTCTAATCTATACAAGTTTTTCTTTCTGTGTGCCTCATTGATTAATGTTTTTGACTGGTACTTAACTAACGTTTGTACCTATTTGTTTTCAAAATCCTAGGTTTTTTTTTCCAAGCGTTCTCGTGCTGTGACTCTTTCTGTATAACTGCATGTGATGATTTCACATAAAAACGAATATCTATTGCTGCCTAGAGAGTGGTAACAAACATCTCAAATATCAAAACAACTAAAATCCATCAAGATATTGTTGCATATTCTTTTGACACAGCCAAACGCTGATGTCGTAATTCTAAATGCAAAAGAACATTTTGTGAAAAGAGAGGTTGTATCTTCAGAATAAAATTCTCGGCGACACCTCCTGTCTACTATCCACAATCCAGCTTCGAATCGACTGAACCTCCACCATATTTAGGCTTTAGGTTTAATTTGGTGACTATTATATTGGTCTGCACTATAGTTTGACAACTGTTACTTTAAGCCATTAACATTTAGCTACTGTAGACCATATTTTTAGTTCAGGTTTAATACTTGATGCGACACTTCGATAAATGGTCAAATTGAGGGATGCACCTCAAAAAAAAATTATCACCCAAAAATGAAGGGCTGATTTATTGCCTAAACGACAAGGCCGTCCTGACATAGATGACTGGGCAAAGTTATTTTATTAGCATAAAGTTCGAGCCCGAAGTAATTCGGTAGTTAAGGTGTTTAGAGAAGAGATTTTGCCGTCCTTAAGAGCCGAAACCGCCGTTTTTTGCTGACCGCCTCGAGGCCCAGCCAATCGATTCGTTGCGTAACCTATTTCATCAAGAATCGGTCACAAAAACTGCCAATATTTTGCAGGATCGGACTAAAAATTCTTTAAAGAGATTTTCTAAAATATATAGGAGGGATAGCGTACCTATTCATAATTGAAATTTAAAATATTTGTTGACAACCACTGGCAGGAGAATTCCTTAGTGCACTCTGCTTGCGGCAGTGGCGGCTCGTGGCCTATTCTACAGGAGGGCTACAGGAGGCTATATTTGGGATGTCGATAAAATAGGCATAAAAATTTTTTTAAAACTTATCCAACCATTTTTGCGAGGCATTTTTGTAATAATTGGGTATATTTTAACTTGATAATAAAAAATATCATATTTGCGCAATGAATTTCGGTTGTTTCTTTTTATAATTAATGTGCCTATATAAGGTATTGTGTAATAACTTTCTTATTTTTAAATAGTTCGAATTAGCACAGTTTTTTAAAATAATTCTGAGTACATACCAAAGTAATCAAATCAAATAAATCATTTCTTTATTTATACATAAAAAATACAAATTCCTATCTTAGTAAGTAGGTACCTAACTACATAAGTTAGGAGTACTTACTTATTTTTTATATGTAAAGTCCAGTCTTCTATTTTTCACCGAAACAAAATGGTCAATAACCTTTTCATCAAAGTTAACAATATTATGCATAAACGTTTTATTAATTGACATCATCGCTAATGCAATGCGAAACAAACGAACGACACGAGCAGCCCTTATCTTTTTAGGCGTCTCGTCTTTATGCTGAGGGGCTGCAGCCCTGCAGCCCTTACGAAAGAGCCGCCACTGCCGTGCGGTGCGCTTAAAAAAACTTGAGAAATATGTAAATTGGAAATATCTAGAATTGAGTTATTCTAATAGTATTATATTTATATTGAAAATAAGCGACGGAACCTTCAAGCTAATTTGCTAAACTCTTTAGTTTTGTAATAGAGTAAACTATAGGTAAATACCAAAGTCATAATCTATTACACACATACAATTCAGAGCAACAAAGTTGGGTATAGTAAATCATTTGAATGATTATTATTACAAATAATATTGTATAATTTTTTATGGCCTATTCAACATTTACTGTTTAAAATGCCACTTAAAATGCATCTGGTATGTTAAAATTAAAGGAAAACAACTTTATATTTGTTTAACTCTATGAATATAGTAAATATTTACGCCTGGAAGAGCGAATGAAACGAATTATGATTTTTGGCTAAACTGCATGTTTCATTTAAGACAGTTTAGATTTATGACTTGAATAGAATTATTATTAATCGTATATTCTGGCACAAATTTTGAAATCTTACAGAATAAAATAAGATATTATCATATACGTATATATATATCAAGAGATATTGTACAGGGTAGATTATAAAAGTGCTACACGTGTCAACTTGAATTTTTTAATGAAACATATTGTATATTTTTACATTTTTTGATGGCTCAACTTCATATTATGTACTGTTTGGCAAATAGAAATGAAATGGAGGCAAGGCGTTATTATGCAGAACGCTTTCCTAATAGACGAATACCAACCAAAACATTTACAAAATTGCATCTTAGACTAGAGGAAACAGGTAGTTTTGCAAAAATCAAATTAGGAGGTCGACAATTTACAGTAAGAATCCCGGAATTTAAAGAAGACATTTTAAATATGATTGAAGTATCTCCAGGCACAAGTACGAGGAAAATAGGAAACGAGTTGAATGTGAGTAACAAAACAGTATGGAATATTCTCTTTATCCTTATCAAATACAAGAAGTGCAAGCTTTGTTACCCCAAGATTTTCCAACTAGAAATAATTTTTGCAACTGGTTTCAAGAAAAGTCTTTAAGAGACAGCATTATAAATTTTCATACTATTTTATATTTGGGCTGAAAATGTTCCTCTTGCTATTATCGATAAACGTCACCAGCATAGATTTTCAGTTAATGGTGGGCAGGAATTATTGCAGATACCTTAGTTGGACCGCATTTTTTTCCGATGCGGCTTACTGGTGAAGTCTACTACAATTTTCTTAGAGAGTAATTGCCAGGATTCATGGAAGAAGTGCCTGTAAGAACAAGAATTTTAATGTGGTTCACGCATGACGGCGCACCCCCTCACTTTGCAGTAGTTGTTAGAAATTATTTGGATCAACAATATCCTCATCTTTGGATAGGTAGAGGTGGACCTCAACCATGGCCACCCCGTTCGCCGGACCTTAATTCTTTGAATTTTTATTTCTAGGGTCACCTTAAACAACTTGCCCATAATGCTGCTATTGACACTGTAGAAGAACTTTAACTGCACATTATTAATGGTTTTAATACGATTCGCGCCAGTCCCGAGATTTTCCGGCGCGTAAGGGACAATTTACCACGTGGGTGTTTACTGGCTCATGGAGGACACTTTCAACAATTTATTTCACTTTATTATTCATTATTTAGAGCTTTTGGGTGTTTGTTGCAAAGAAAAATGTCAAGTTTGATATGTTTGATAAGGTGACTGTAAATGGAAATGACGCTTACCCCTTGTTCAAACATTTGAAGTACAAATAATGTGGTACTTTGGGAGATTTTGTAAAATGGAATTTCACCATATTCATCATTGACCAAAATGGTCAACCAGTTGAAAGACATGAACCCAGCACAAATCCCAAGGACTTGGTTAAGTCTTTGCAGGAATATTGGTAGTGGTTATAAGTTGCGAGCTGTTATTGGTTTTACATAAGGTAGCTTTATAAAGTTATTTATATGATATTAGTCACAATGTAAAGGGGATGAATTAAAGTGGTATTGAAAAAAAAGATAAATAATAATAAATTAACTGATTTAATTTTTTTAGGAAATTCTTGTGACGTGAACAATAAAATTATTTTTGCTCTAAAACTGTAAGAGATATGAGAAAAAATGCAAGAAACTTAATTTGCTTAAAATTAATTTCTTAATAAAACAAAATAAGACTGTGTTTAACATACCCGTATTATTTATTTTTGCGAAATTCCAGTAGTCGTTATCCGGATCTCCGTCACTGAACTAATTGATAAGTTCAACATGAACACAAAATAAAGTGCTCAAACCCCTTAGTATGTAGGACTAATAATATTCGAATGTTATTTTTTATTTTGTTAATAAAAAGAAAACATGAATAAACCTTTTTTTTTAAACCCCGTAGTTCGAAAACAAAGTGAAAAAATTATATACCACATTATCGTCTTGAGAAATTACCAGCTTCATTCTTTGACCGAGGTTAGGAAACACCCTGTATACAAATACAACTTCATTTACAATGCTCAAAACAAATTATTAAAAATTCAAGGTCCTAACAATTAGTCGATTTTCCTAAAGCAGCCTAAAGAAAAAAAACAACCTGCATTAAGAAGTTTACTGATCAAAATCGTTTTTTCTGTTACATTAAAATAAATACCTAATTACGGCCCTGCCAAAGAAGATCGAGGAATAAGAGGCCAAATCTTCTTTTTTTCTCTCAAGTTAAAGGAACGGAACCTTCAGGTAGGTATATATGACTTAGCATCTATTTGATTTTAAGAATGAATTTTAAATTTATGAATGAAACTTTAAACCGCAGATGTCATCGGCGGCGATTTCGTCTTTAGTGAGAAAACCCGTCAACCGTGGTGTACCAATATACTAAAAACTATAATACTATCCTCTCAGAGCATTTGGACCAATATTTAATAAATTGTTTTTGTTATGAGGATTCTTTTCGCAATTCAAAGAGGAAAATTAAAAGTTTTCGCTAATACTTTGAGAGTACAAATAGATCTACTAAAAAAATCAATCTATTTTGAGCGTTCTTCTGCTATCATGATTTCTGAGTTAGTCCTAATCAGTCACACAGGAATACTGAACACTAACAGATCTTCACAAAAATACATAGGGTTACATACAGCGTCTAGTGCCATCCATTAATAGGCTTTAAATTTAATCTACTGTAATTTATAATATGCAGTGAGCTCATAAAGGTTGCAATAAATTCATTTATGTCCTACTCGAATATTATTGCCATTAGAGGGCGCTTCACAATGCTCTTGTTATGGTTTAAAATGGCCATAACTTTTTTATCAGTGCAGTTTTTTCCGTTTTTTGTTAAGGAACTAATTTTTTGAATATTTGAAACAAAAACAAAATGACATTATTCAAAAAAGGTACTTTTGTGAAAATCCGCTGAAGTAAGCCGTTTTTGAGATATTTCGGTTTTTAGTATTCGATGCCGCACCGGAATATTTAAATTATTCTGAATAAAAAATGTTTGCTGTTATCTTTGAGGATGAAGCGTGGTCAGTGAATTAGCAGTGGAAAATGTATTTTTTTTAGATATTTTTTGGGAGTGTCACATCCAAAAATCCTCGAATTTTTTACCTGTTTGATAAACACCTTTGGTTGGACAATTTTGCATTAAAGCAGAATGTAGCCTCATCAGTAAATAAAATATTTTGCGCGAAATTTCAGTCATTATTGCAGATGTTTTGCATATTTTCGCAAAACTGAAGGCGTCGATCGAAATCATCCCCATTTAGTTCGTGGACAAGACAAATTTTGCAAGGATGATATTTTTCCTTATGAAGAATATTTTGTACAGATTTATAACCAATATTTTGAATCTGACCCACTTGACGAGTGCTGGAATGGGGATCGTCTTGATACGACAGTAAAACATTTAAACTAGTTTCACCACAAATTTTGGGACGGTCCCTTTTCAGTTTATTGCGCACAGATCCAGTTTCTGTAAATTTTACTATCTTACTTACTGTAGACCTTGATATCGGCGTTCGCTCTTGATAAACATTATTAAAAAGTTCACATACTTCAAATGTATTTAATAGATCTCTTTCTATCGCCATAGCCAACCATCATGAGGATTTCTATGCGCTCTCTTTCACTTAAGTGCATTTTACTTACAACATGTCGTTCTAACAATACAACGTAACTTTTTTTGGCAATACTGTTACTTAAAATAAAATAACAGGGGCGAAAAAGTACAATAATGTGCTTGGTTACCATGGTTACTACAATAAAGGTAATAAGTTTCCGTATTTTCTTCCCTATTTATTAATTCCATGAAAATTGCCATCATTATTGTTTAGATTGTGATATATCGAAAACAGCTGAATATCGAAATAGGGTATGTTACATGTTACATATTACATATTCAGAATTTAAAGTAGAATTCAAAAATCGAATAAAATTTGGGGTATATTATTTAAAAAATTAAAGTTGACGTGTGTCCCGACTTCTTAAGCAATCCTGTATAATACTAAAAATTTACAGAATTTGTAAAAACGATAAATAAAATCGACGGGTCCGAGCGTTTTTCGAAAATATACATGGTTATGAAAATATTGGGGGTGTTCTATTATTTTTGCCCACGCTCTATAGCTGAATATATGGGACATCATCAATAGACCTTTCTAATAATTATTATCCTAATAACGAAAACCGACGATAAGAATTTAGCCAATAAAACTCTGTAATATTTTATATCGCTTTTTAGGCACGCACATTAAAATTTGCAAGATTCAATTTAGAAACGTGCTTTAAATGAATCGTGACAAAATCCCCGTTCTATCGTAGCGGAATGAGGGACGAGTCCAACGCTAAACGCTCCGACCGCGTCTTTTCCAGCGCCCCCTATGATCACCAGTAAGCAAATTCCAGTCGGAAAAATCAAATTTCAAAGCACCCTAACCGATTAATCGCCAGCCTTATTATTACATACGTACAATTTGTGTGTGTGTGTGCCTGTGCCTGTATGTATACATGACCAACGGCACGAAGGGGTCGATTCTTTAACCCGTTTTACCCCTTTTAACCCTTGCATCGGTTCTTTACGCTCGGCTTGCCATTTTAGACGCCCCGCTTAATGAGATTATTATAGGCGGAGGGGGTCGAGTTACAAAATGGCGACTTTATTAATATCTACGAATTAAAATTCAGACACCATTATTAATTTGTATGCTATATTGAAATTCCGGAAGGGAGAGTGAATTGTTACAAGGGGAAAGAAATTTCAGGCGAGTTTAAAATTACGGTTATAATTAAATGAAATGGGAATAATAAAGGGAATCAGGATAATAATAAATTTTGGATATTTCTCTCGATTCATTTACTAAATTTATTAAATTCGCAGGAATACACGATTAACTATATCGTCGATTTATCTCCTGCACACCTTTAGAATGTCCAGAATGGCGTTGATAAGTGGCGGATTGCTGTGATAGAGCGGGGGACCCACTACTTCCTTGACTAGCAAAGATACAACCTTAAGTATGATTTTATAAATATCAATCATAATATGCAATAATGTGCGTTCTTAATAGCTATTTATGTATCAAGGGCGTTACGGGGACTATAATGCCCTGAAGGTAGAAATAGCCCGAGGGCCTCTGGCCCGAGGGATAGGTTTCTGCCTGATGGGCATTATAGTCCAGTAAAGCCCGTGGTGCATACAATGCTTTATGTTTTACCTAAAAAAGAGTTTTTCAATGACTAATTACATTATTTATTCGCAATATAAAAAATAAGTTGCACCTGTACCTGTATACGTAAGTAGATAATGACTGGTGTTAAGTTTGACTTTGATGTTTCTGTCAGTTAGTCAGTTGGCATTTTTTATTTAACGATTTGCTCAAAATGGAAGAAATTCCACAAAATATAAGAGAAAAGGTCATAAAAGCGACCGAAAATCTTTTGCCAGTTAAATCAAGGCAACAGTATGATCGGGAGTATGGCATATTTGGTATTTGGAAAGATACGAACACAATTCTTCAAATAACCGAAAACGTTTTAATGGCATATTTCCAGGAACTGGTAAGTTATTGATTTTATTTTAATACATATGTTTAACAAACTTTATTATTTTTAGTCGGAAAAATACAGTCCGAACTCTCTCTGGACCAAGTATTCTACCCTAAGGTCTACGTTGATGGTCTATGAAAATATAGACATTTCGCAATACCATCGTCTCATATCTTTTTTAAAAGTTAAGTCGAAAGGATACGTCCCGAAGAAGTCTAAAGTTTTGGAAGGAGAACAAATATTAAAATTTATTAAGAAGGCTCCTGATGATATCTACTTGGTACACAAAGTCATATTGGTAATGGGTGTTTTTGGAGGTTTAAGACGAGATGAGTTGGTCAAAATGACCATTGATGACATTGAAGATAGAGGAACAGTCTTGGTTATAAAGGTACCAGAAACTAAAACTTCAACTTCAAAAAGTTTTACTATCATCGAAGAAGATTTAGGCGCTTTAAATTTAATAAAAAAGTATACAACATTAAGACCAGCTGGAATAAAGGAGCGAAGATTCTTTCTTACCTATAGAAAGGGTCGATGTACAGTACAACCCATTGGAAAAAATACCATAGGAAGCGTCCCAACATTGATCGCAAAATTTTTAAAACTGGATAATGCAGAAGCTTACACCGGCCACTGTTTGCGTCGCACATCGTCAACTTTACTTGTTGAGGCAGGTGCTTCGTTTGAAACGCTAAAACAACATGGGAAATGGAAAAGCTCTTCAGTAGCTGAAGGATATATAGAAGAAAGTATTTCATCCAAAAACAAAATAGCCAAAATGATTGCCAATTCAGTTAATTCCGAGGTTAATTCCGTAGCGACTATTGAAAATTCTTTAATAGACTGTTCTTCTATACAAAATAGCGTTAGTGCTACCACCGCTGCTACCATCACAAAAAACACCGACCATTCTATAGTGGGATCAGCTACATTTTCCGGGACATTTCAAAATTGTAATTTTTATTTTGGAAATAAAGTTTAATTTTTAGTATTGTTTAAAGAAAAAATTATTTTTTGTATAAACTTGATCTTTATTGTGAGAGAAATAAAATTGGATAAGCAATAAAATTTCCATATTAGCGCATTAGGGTAATATAAGCGGGCATTATCATAATGCCCGCTTATAATGCCCTAGGTGTGATAGCAGGTATTATTGCTATCATAACATATTCCGTTTCTAAGGTATTATAGATCAATAATAGATAGGTAAAACATAAAAGGGTTTCTGTCCTTACTGGCAGTTGGTGTCTTATACAGGGAGAACAAAAATTTTGTATGCTATCAATTCATTACTTAAAAAGGCTTTAGAACGCTCGAACCAATCAATTCTAGTTTAACTTCTTACATATTAAAAAACTGTTTCCTACTATACAGAGTGGTCTTAAAAAGCAAGATAGATCAACACTGATTTTTTTAAATAGACCACTCTATTTATGTGTTTTCATTTCTCGAGTGTAATGGAATTTTATGAATATTTTAGTTCATAATATACCTAAACTAAGTAATCAGTTTCTGATTTGTAGGCGTTTAAATAGAAAATGGTTTGCATTATATTTAATAATTTGAAATAATTCTTCAGATATTAAATTTATTTCCAAACGAACACTTATTTGATTTTCTTCTGACGTTAGTGTAGCGGGCTAATTGATTGCATGTTTGGGCATCACTGTGTAAAGGGTCAAGGGTCCGTAATCGGTTTAAAATTCGGACCAGTAATTTGTTTAAGAGTAATTCCAGGAAAGTTGAAATAATTGCGTTTCAAATCATTTTGCTCTGAAATGAAAAAAAAATTGTCACTATCTTTTTTTATGTCGATCTTATTTAACACCGTCTAATACTTTAACCAAAAACCTTTTTACATTTTATGTTTTTCAGAATAAAATGGAAATCTTTATAGGAAATGTTATATGTGTTACCCGTTACCTGGTTGTTGAATTTGATAATATTATAATATATTTTTATAGACGTTATCCTTTTATTAGACATTGTTTGATTGTTTTTCTGGCAGCAAAATGTAATAGTACATTACGTATCAAGTTTAGAAAAGTGGAACCTTGTGAGTATGGTTAGTTTGAATCCGAGCGAAGCGAGGATTTAATTTCCATACGAGTCAAGTAAAATCACTTTTCTGACGAGGTGCGTATACTATTTTTTCGCGTTTTGTAAGTAATTAATTATTTTGCATTTCATATTAAAATCTAAAAAGAATAGTTACTGAAGAAAATCTACAAAAACTTAGTGGTATGACTTCTCGGTAACTTAGCAATATAAACAAGATGTTTTTTTGTGTTTGACGACTATTGACAGCATCCAAATAAAATCATAGTTGAAGAGTGAATTTCACAAGAATTATGGAAATGACTAACGAAAACGACTTGGAAGATATCCTGAATGCGGCCCGCGAAGCTTCTTCAAGTTTGCTTCCAGTAAAGTCCAAGGAAAGATACGAGAAAGCATATAATATGTTCTGCGAGTGGAGAAACACCAAGACGTTTAAAGGCATTGACGAAAATTTGATGCTGGCATACTTTTACTTAAGCTATTTTATATGGTTAAAGTGTGGTATATAGGTACTAATTTTGTTATTTGTTTTAGGCAAAAGTCCTCAAAGCTTCCAGTTTATGGTCTACGTACTCTATGATCAAAAGCACAATACTTTTCAGTGAAAATACGGATATTTCACAATATAAAAAGTTAATCGCTTTTTTGAAACGTCAAAACGACAAATATGAACCAAAAAAATCAAAAGTTTTGACCATGGAGAACGTCACGAAGTTTTTGAAGGAAGCTCCAGACGACACGTTTCTGTTAATGAAAGTGGTATTAATTTTTGGGCTGAATGGTGCATGTCGGCGTGCAGAACTATGCAGTTTAACATCTGAAGATATAGAGGATTCAGGAACAATGCTAATAGTAACGTTACATGATACCAAAACAAAGAAAAAACGTGTATTTACCGTAGGATCAGATGGCAATGGGTATAAAATTTATCATAAGTACTTACTGTTAAGACCTAAAACAGTAAGGCACAATCGATTTTTCCTGTTTTATCGTCATGGCAAATGTACAGTACAGCCAGTTGGCATCAACACTTTCGCAAAAAACCCACAAGAAATTGCGAAATATCTAAAACTTCCTGATGCTTCAAGCTACACCGGTCATTGTTTGAGAAGAACATCTGCAACTTTTCTTGCTAACAATGGCGCTGATATTCAGGATCTCAAACGGCATGGAGGATGGCGGTCCACAAGCGTAGCTGAAGGATACGTGGAAGAAAGCATTGAAAATAATTTGAAAAATTCTCAAAGGGTATTCAAAAATGTCCAACTGGGACTTCCCCAAGAAGTCCCCATACGAATTGTGGTGAATGAAAAAAAATTTTCAGCAACAACTACTTAATACGGCGAGGTCAGCAGTTGCATCCTTTTCTAACTTAAATAATTGTTCTCTTGATATTTATTGTAATAAGATTTAAAATAAACGAATTTCTTTCTTGTAAAATTGTGTTTTGAATGACATTGACGTTTTATGCAGTAATGGTTGCTATGCTGTAAAGTGACCCATTACTGTATGATTTTGAGGTCATTAATCTAGTGCATTACTGTATAAAATGCGAAAAAATATGTTACCGTCAAATATGAAGAAGGAGAAATTAATTTCTTTTTTTTTCTGATATTGAAGATAAGAACGTTGTTAAGCTTGAGCATATTTACTGCGTTTTATCAGATCCCAAAACTTAGTGTTACGATTTTGGAGAGAGCATTTCTTAAAATATGGCTTTATTTTGCTCTTAAAATAAAAAAGTCCAAGTCAAAGTCAAAATATGTTTTATTATCTGAAAGAAAAATCCATATCGTAAAATTTGAAATATAGGAATAAAAAATGCAAATAATTATGACAGATTATCTTCAAAATATTAATTTATAGTATAAAAAGCTATATATCAACTGGAAGACAATTAAATTTTTTTTTAGAATCATAAATTATAGATTTCTTTACAAGACTTAAAGGAGGAATAGGTAAACATTATATTAAAGTCATGTCTTGTATTATAAGTTATTATTATTTCTATGTTTTCTATTGACATAAACAAAGGTTTACAAGAATCTCTAGATCTTGCTTTGCACAAATACCTTTTTTGTAAAATGAAAATATAATAAAGAAGGCATTGTTGTCAAATTTCCCCATGCAGAAGCAAATTCCATAACTCAAAAGGATTCTATGAAAGCAAAATAAATATTTCGAAGAACAAGTTTTTTACATAACTTTCTAATATCTTCATTAAAAGAAATATTTTCAGTAATGTAAATTCCTAAAAATATCATAAATTTAGGGTTGTTTAAAAGTTACAACTTAAAGTTGGTTTTAGTGATTAAATTAAAAGTGACAAAGACTTTTAAATATTTACTGAATCTTCATTAATTATTTTAATTTATTCAGTACAATATTCACTATGTAAAAGTATTGTCATATAATCAGCAAGCATGGTAAATTTATTATTTATAAAAATTGGCGCAAGATCATTCATATAGATTAAAAATAGCAACGGACCAAGAACTGAACTTTGAGGAACTCCACAACCTATTTTATTATTTTGTAATTTTTTTCATTTAACAATACTACTTGAGATCTTTCAGATAAATATGAAATAATAAATTATAATAAATATAAAGAAAGGGAGGAAGAGAAGAGGCGGAGTACCTTAATCCATTTTCTATGTTAGTATCTAGATATTACAAGACACGATTACAGAGTTCATATTTGAAACGTTGAAATAGCCCCCCCCCCTCCTCCGGTTTGGTCCAATTAAGTTAGTTAATGTAATTCGTCTTTAAAACACATTTAACATCAATCAAGTCTCGACATTAATGCTAAAGTCCCTTAAGGTTCTATATTATCTCCCACCCTCTTTCTACTGTAAATTAACGATCTTCTGGAAAAAACTTAAAATCCCATATAAAGCTTCGCTGACAACACCAGACCTTTTTCGTCTTTTACTTTGGATGCTCGAACATCTATTGCCAATGCACATCTCTATAGGTAGCAAGAAGTCTCACATCTCAACAAAGACCTGGAAGAAATTCTGTCATAGCTAAGGCAGCCTCGCAGAAGTTGGGACTAAACCTAAAAAGCTTTTGACGCTTTAGTCTAATTCGACCATCGCTGGAACAGTGCTCACACATCTGGGGTTCTTTTCCAAACATACCCTGCTGATATTGCTGGATGGATTCCACTCAAAAAGAGCCATTCCCTTGATCCATCATCTGACAAACAACCTTGAAAGTTTAAGTCGAGAACATCGAAGGCAAATAGGTGGCTTGAGCCTCTCTTACAAATATTTTCATTGCAAGTATTTAACTGAGCTTGCTCGCTTGATTCCACACAGAGCGGTGCATGGTAGAAATGCACGGCGAACCACTGCAGCCCATCCGTACATGTTTCAGCTTAGTGTCCCTCAAATGACACTATTCTAAAATTCTTTCACTTGGAGAATTTCATCACTCAGGGAGGTCATATTTTCCAACGAGTATAATTTACAAAGCTTGGAGACCAACGCTTTCTGCGCACATGCACGTCTTGTGCTGTGTCTGATCATAAAAGAAAATCTCATTCGTTTATAGTCAACCAAAATTGAATAATTTAAGTAGTCCCGAAGCTTCTGATCAGATTAGTTTTTGGTAACATACAGTGTTGGTTTATTCTTGTAATTTATATTAACAATTATTATTTATCAAATAAAAGCAGGAAAGCTTCCATCGAAGTTTTAGTTTTTATTCTGCACGTGCCTAAAGGTGATCAAATATCTTTGTACTCTCATAGACTCAAGTGTTATTAAATAAGGCCTATTATTCTGTTGGCCGAATCTTTGTTCCAAATTTATGTGAATATTGAAAATTCTGTATGACTTGAATATTTATGTAGAGTGACGACTTTAAAACTTTCTGCACAAAAATAAGACATCAAATAACGAAAAAATATCGTTCCTATAAAAACGTGGGGAAATGAAATTGACGTATTTTGCGGACGGTAGTTTACCTGTGCCTCACTGTTTCAAAAATTTGAAATGTTTAGTTTCTTTCCGGCAGTTGTTGAAAACTTCGTTCTTGAAAATGGCTAGTGTTTCTAAATTTGTTGCTGAGAAACGGATTAGTTAAACTGCGCTTTCTAAAAATGAAAAAATTATTATTCTCAATGTGTTCAACGCTCTTATCCACCAAAATTCAACATTCGGAGTTGCAGAAATAGTTTAAATGTGTTCGAATATGACTGGAGTCGGACAGTCAACAATATACTGACTTGTGCATGAGGATAAACGCGGCCCCATCAGGCCACTAAAGAGAAGTACAGGAAGAAAAGAAACTGTAATAAATGAGGCTGAAAAGACTGCCATCAGAAGAATATCATAAACTCGTTTTAACATTGAAAATGTTTATATTATCGCACGGGCACGTTAGTATGGATACGGAATTCAACGAAATTCTTGTGTTGCATTTGTCCCATACGTCACACAGTCTGACGACACCGAATTAAAATGATCCACAAGCGGAACTACGCAAACCGCCGCAGCCCAGCCGGTGACCCGATGATGACGGTGAAGGGAGAAGGGACGAAGAGCGACGGGATCAGACCAAGTCGAGAGTTAGAGGCGCGTTAGAGTTTATAACCTTTATTTTACTATTTTTTATATCATGAATCAATAAAACTTATATTAACTACCTAAATATTACATTCAAATCTATAAGTTTTCGCAGATCTCAAATCTCACAATAGTCACAAGCATTGCACTCTGCTTCGGCATTTTCAATGTCCTCCCCAGTTGCATCTTTGTAAAGGACTGTAAATTTTACTTAAAAGAAGAAATACCTACCTTGGAAAAAATAACGTCTGAAATTAAAAAGGATGATTTTATTCCACCCATGGGTAAGAAAAAAGTATGGAAAACTTTAAAGGAAATGAATTTTTGTTATGAAAAAATTCAAAAGAGAAAAAAAATCACTTTTAATAGAGAAAGACGAAATTATCTGCTGGCGACGACGATATTTGAGGGCTGTTAGACAGTTTCGAAGGTAAAACAGGAATATCTATTATATGGACGAAACTTGGTTAAATGTATATATACCGTTGGTAAAATGTGGCAGGATAAATATTTAAAAAGCGCGAGGCAAGCTTACATGGAAGTATGGTCCGCTGGAATAAAAGCACCCTCGTCGATGGCGGCTTACTAGCATTTAAATCAAAACGGACTGGAGACTATCATGAAGACATGAACGCTGATGTCTTTGAAGAATACCTCCAGCAAATGCTAGATCTTATTCCTCCTGGGTCTGTTATAGTCATGGATAACACCAACTATCACTCAAGAAAATCCTAAAAGATACTAACGTCTTCTTGAAAAATAATGATATCATTCATCAGCCATTTTATAAAGATCTGCTGAAAATGGAGCTACTGGATGGAGATTATACAGTATAATGAACCTCTTTGTACGAAATTTGAAATCGCTTCAAAACGAAATATAACGGTACTTCGCCTTCTGCCAAATCACTGTGAAATAAACCCCATAGAAACGTTGCTGTCACCTTACTTTCATTCACCAAACTCGTCTTTGTATTCTTAGAAAATTAGGGTGACCCTAATTTAGGACCGATTCGGGATGTGTAGGTCTTAAATATCTAAATTACGGAATATTTAAAAACTATCATTGCAATTTACCTGAAATTTACAACGCAACCTTTAGGTTGTTCACCCTGCTTAATGGGTCCTGTCGTTACAAGTTTACATTTTATCACTCTCTCGCATTAAGCAACAGAGAATACAAGTTTTAGGATTCTTAGTACCCGTACCTCAAAATGTGTGCAATTTGTTTCACTAACTGAAGATCCCCGGTAAATAAACGCTTTAAAAATACCGCTTTATTACATTTTATCGCTATAAGTAACGTTCAGAAGAATCATAACCGCCAGCACGTAAAAAACTTAACTCGGTAGTCTAATTGATGATGAATGGCTGTCGCGCAAGAACAAAGAACTATAATTTGCTGTCAATTTCTGGATATATTGACGTCAATAATTATGCGGCGGTCACTTTGATCCCGCCAAGTTTCGCCTCTTCTTATGCGCAGAATTCCGGATTGCTTTTTATTAAATAATAATTCCTCGATGTTGTCATCCGACTGGTGGTCTGAAATTGTGCCGCCTAACCGTGCTTTTTTGATTCCTGGCGTTTGTAGGTAATAAGTAATTTTTTTTTATAGAATTTGGTTAGATTTTATAGGGAAAAGTGTCAGGTTTGTCGATTCGTACATAAAAAATATAAACATATACATAAGATCCGATAAGAAAACATCTCAGACAAACAAAACCACACTGTAAACTTACTAATATCACACTCAAAAATATATCTAGCAATGTGGCATTTAAAAATCATTTATTTGATTAGTTGATTTTTCAACATACACACACACTTTTATGATTATGTTAAGTTGGCTGTTTAATACTATGATTGTTTGGCATTACATTCAAATGTATATTTTTCCGAACTGTTGTTTGATTTGAATTCAGACTGAGGTATTTGTTTAATTTTTTGTAGATAATTGTTTAACATTTTTAAAGCTGTATAATGGAACTCATAACTTGACGCCCCGTGGGTGGTAGTTATTTTAGGCTGAGATAGTTTAGGTATTTTTTAATTTTTTAAAGTGTTCGTTGTATGGTAAGTTAATAGTAATGGACCAAGATTATATGCGATAAAAAACTTACACCAAATTAGGTGAGGGCGACAACTTTTTTTTTATAATCATTTATCTCTTGTATTTTTTTCATAAAACCAATTTGAAATTTAAAAAAAAAATAAAATGTAAAGCATTAAGGCGTGTATTCACCAAAAAAGCGAGCAAGAGCGAACATTTGTTTTTGTTGGTGTATGTCTGCTCGTGTTCGCTCGACATGTTGACATCTCGTCCATACCAGAGCGAATATATTCAGATTCACAGTTGATCCATTTATTTTCTGCGAGCGTATTAATATGGCTGACCAGGAGAAAATATTGTTATTAGGTAGTGCTGTTTTCGTTGTATTGAGTTTATTGAAAAGGAAAAAGAAAAAACGGGAGAAACGATTTTGGCAAGCAACTATATATAAAAACAGACATATTTATAGCGGTAGTAGTCTAATGCGTGATTTAAAAGTGGAACATGACTACGGAATGTTCCAGAATTTTAGCAGAATGTCTCCTGAAGATTTTAAAACTTTGCTGGAACTTGTAAAACCAAAAATAATGAAAAATGATACAAACTACAGGAGAGCTATTCCTGCGGCAGAAAGACTCGCCATAACCCTAAGATTTCTCGCGACGGGCGACTCATATAGGTCTGTCATGTAAATGAAAAATGATACAAGATTACTAATCGTATTATTTGCAGAAACACTCTGTAATTTAGTGAAATCAGGTAAATGTGAGTCAGCAGCAAGATTTTCAAGTGATATGTTCACACTCTGTTCTCCAGTAGGCCATATAAGAGGTGTAGCAGCAGTTAGGGATAAAGCAGGGAATGAAGCAGGGGTGGAATAGTGTCCTGTGCTGTTTGCTATTGGAATTTAAATGTTAAAGTTAGAGGTATTGGATAATTGGGATGAAGATGAGGCAGCGGGGGATAAGGCAGGGGATGCAGCAGGGCTGGAATAGTATCCTGTGCTGCTTATTATTGTTGGAAGCTGAGCGTTGAAATCATTGGTTTGTGCATAGTAACCCATGTCCGCATTGAAGATTATATTATTGATATGATGCCCAACAATAGCCCGGGTGTAAGAGTTGTAAGTTATAAGTTTAAAACCAATATGTTCTCGATAAGCGGAGCAGCCATCTCTTTTTTGGGCTGAAGTATTCGATCTTAAGCTTGAGATACGTTTTTCCACAAAACCGGTCGAATTCGATAGGCATTTATCAGTTGCAATACACTATCATTAGACCATTCCATTTTGCATACGCGATAATAATTATTATTCTATTTTTTAAAACTACACAAGTGAACGAAGCAGAAGCACTTCTGGCAGTGGAATCCCGTCCACACTGAACGAGCATGAACAAGTATTTTGTTTGATGTACCGCCTTCCTCTCGATATTTTTTGAACGCGAACAAACAAACATTTGTTTGCTCGCTAACCCCGTACTCACTAGATGATTATTGATGCAGAATGCTCGCTCGCTCTTGTTCGCTCTTGCTCGCTTTTTTGGCGAATACGCGCCTTTAGATATCGAAACAGGGAAATATTTTAGAAAAAAAGTCTAGTTGGCTGCTGTCACTTTTTAGGACGCTTTATTTGACATTGCTCAGTTAGTTTAAATACAATATTTTACGGTTAATTTAATCAAAACATTTTTTTCTGATCTGTTTAAGTATGCAGTAATAATAGTTTTAATTAAATCAATAGAACAATAATGGTTTATTACACTAATGCAGAAATGGTAGATATGCATTTTATTTACGGACGTGCAAGCGGAATTGGAAGCTCCTCATCACAGCATGTTTACCAGGCTTCATCAAAGGCTACATGAATCTGGAACTTTCGAAAAAAGAAGTTATGATACCGGCCGACACCGCGAAGTTCGAACACCTGAATTAGAAGTACCAGGAGAATTGCATTGAATGAATACCGATAACCCTTTTTTTCTGTTCAAAAATTATCTTTTCGGACGAAGCTAGTTATGACATTCCAACCCATCATAACAAGCATGTATGGGCTGAAGATAAGTCACATTCAGCAACAGAATTTAAATATCATTGTATATCATATATCAGTTTTCCGTTAACCTTTGGATAGGAATTGTCAATGAACATTTAATTGAGCCACATTTTCTACCTTTAAGATTAACGGGTTAGAATTAGTTTACACTACCCCAGTACAGGATATCGAAGACCTGAGAAATCGTATAGTTGCATCATGTGATGTTATACGAAATAATGCTGGCGCATTTCAGCGTATAAGGGATTTAATGAAGCGTAGGATAAATGCATGTATAACATCGCAAGGCAAGAAGAATTGCTTATGGGGCTTCGAGCGGCGCATGTGCGAAGGAAGCTATTCACATTGGTCATAAATAATAAAAATCGTATTGAATTATTCGTTGGAAATCAGAACAGATGAACAAGTTCTTTGGTCCAAACTGGCCAAACTTATACAGGCATTTTTAATAAAGGTGTAAAGGTTTTCGTGCATTTGTATTGGGAAACACGTGCTGCTTTATTGTTTTACCTATTCATATATAGTTTTGGCATTCAAATGCCCCGATTACTTCAGGGTTCCTGCAGGGTGTAAATATTAGAAAAAAGATCTAGTTAAGAACATGGTTAACCATCAGGCCTTTAACAATCCAGAATATAAATGGTCTATGGACGATTTTGGACTCGGTAATAGACTAGGGCAAGGGAAATTTGGTCGTGTACTTATGGTCAGAGAGAAACGTTATTCAACAACTAGTTCATTGTGGCACTGAAAACTTTGGTAAAAAAAGACTTAAAGGTCGAGTAGAGAGGCAGCTTAAAAGAGAAATTGAAGTCCAGACCGATTTAAAGGACCCTAAATTCTACTGTTAGCCTGGTTTCATGATTCCCACCGAATTAATTTCAATCTCGAATTGGCTGGCATAGGTGAATTAGACACATTCTTGAAAAATCAGCCCGATCCCAGGTTCAATGAACATTTATCTGCGAAATATGTTTACCAGCAGGAAGTTAATGCTCCCCATTACTGCCATCAGAATCATGCGTGATACACAGAGATCTCAACCCGAAAATTTCCTTCTCACAATAACTGGTGATGAAATTAGCAGATTTCGGATGATCTGTTCACTCTCCCTGACTGAAATGGAACATGATGTGTAGAACCATTGATTACTTACCCCCAGAAATGGTTGATCAAAAAGATTAGAGGCATTCTATTGCCAATTGGTGCTTAGGTATTTTTTGCTATGATTCTTTGCATGGTTAGCCACCTTTTGAGAAACTACGTACCTACAGATAAATCAGGACTTAGATATACATTTTGCAGACTTTATACGGCCAGAAAGATCTTATTTCCAATTTGGTGGTACTTGGATAATAACACAATAAAATGCCATTTATTTAGATTAGTGTAATGTCATAAATGCCCTTAGTTTGTATTTCATTTTCTTTTGTTACTTTTATTATTTGTGTAATAAAACATTTGCTCAAATCTTATTTTCAAATTATATTCGGTGCGAGACTAGACCTCATGAAGGTTTTTCAAGACTGATGACGATGACGTTCTCCAGAAAAGGAATTTCTGAACAGTCCCAGTGATTCACTAAACTGAACCATGTACTGGTGAGCTACAGTAGTTCGTCGTGTTTTTCAACCATGTATACCGCTCTGGGCGGAAATTTCAGTTGAACATTTGTTTAGTTTCAAGGTCGTTCAGTAGTCTCAGAGTGAGTATGTTTAGGAGCAGGCCCCCAATGTATGAGTAGAATTTAAGCCATGGTCGAAAACTTTAAGCTCTACTTTTGCTTTAAAGACTTGGTATTTTAAAAAAATTATTAAATTAAACAATTTTCTACTCAACAACATCTTAACTTCGTTTTGTACCTAGTAATAATGATACAGTAGGGCAGGGTCCTAGTAATTTGATCGTTGCGACAAGTGCAGTGACGTATTGGCGTAGTGTGTTATATATTTTTTTAGAAATCATTATCTTTACTTCAAGTCTAAAATTCCTGTCAGTGACTCACCACTAGCATATCGAAAGTTCCAGGTTACGCGACGTCAGGCGAATGAATTCCAGTGGCGTGTACATTTCAAAAAATAATAAATGATGAAATTTCGTCGTTACGTCCATGAATTTTGCGACGAATGGTGTATTTTGTGGCATTTTCCGGGATTATTTTTTTCCGTCCTCTTGTCTGAGCTCCTCGATTTTACTTTCTTCTCCGTCATTCTCTTGATGAAGGCCTTTTAAAACCCTAAACATATAAAAGCTTCGTTAAAGTGCGACATATTTCTGCATCATCCAATGTGGTTAGTTCAGGATTTCGTTCCTGAGTTCCATGGTATACGGTTTTAACTATTTTTCGTTCTTTTAAAGTTAATTGAGATTTTTTTTTGTATGCGAACCCAGGTTTATTAATATCCACAGTTTACTGAATTAAAAGAAGTTAACAACACTAAATATACTTTAACAACTGTATATTTACACAAAACAATATCTATGTAAACAGCCATATACTACGAAAACTGAAACAAACTCACAAAAGGTATCGATAATATACAAATTAATTAAGCAGTCCAGCACGCTTATTTTCAAATCTTTCGAATTGTGAATTCGGTCTCTGTGTGTTGCCACCTTTATTTTTTCCGCGATCAGAATCCCAGGGCAGGCTAATCGGATTCGCGGTCCTATTTTAAATGCTTTCATGACAACGTCGCCTCTTAAGTTCACTGTAATTGTAGCGGCAAAGTTTCTTACAGGCATAAAAACTGTTTACTTGCACAACATTTTTATTCTGCCGTTATTTGGTGATTGATATTAAATGAGTAACTGACAAAAAATTGTGGACTTTGGGTATAGTTTTAAACGCTGATATTTGGATTGCGCGCTTGGGCCGGGCCCTAGATCCCTTCGTTAATAGGGCATTGCTAACGCAATGTTTATTTACCAAAAAAGTACCTATACTGATTAAAAATAAAATGTTTAATAAATGCAACTCATTGACTGAAGCATCTTTTTCCTTTAACGTAATTAATTTTACAAAATAACAGCCAGTTATTTTCTTTACTCTCACATGTTTTTGCTTTTTAGGCTTCACATACAGGGTGGAATTTTAAATACGAGTATGGACTTCCCAGAATACTAAGCAAAACATTTTATGGAAAGTGACTTGGTAAATGTAAAATAATACAAGACTAGTTTGATCCATCCGAGGACACACGTGCGTGTAGTATAGGTATATAATGGGAGGCAATGGATTTTACATCGACCATACCATCACCTGCCACAGAAAAAAAAATTTCCTTAAGAACAATTGCGAATTATTTCGTTATTACTGCGGATACATTAAAAATAAGTGCACTATAAACTTTCAATAATTGAATATGACTGTATGTGTAATATTCTTCCGTCGGACCGGGGCAACAACGTACAGAGAACGAATTATAAATATTATTGGTCCATAAATTGTGCGTAATTTGTTCTTATTACGGCAATTTCAAGAGTTTATTTGTGTCGAAGACTGCGCGGAATTTGGAAAATTGAAATTCTCCGAACGCGCTCCAACTTCAAACGAACCGTCTGACACACGTACAATGGGCCTATGCCCCGCTGGAAACCCGCAAATAAAAGTGAAAGGTTTTGGAAACTGATGCGGGGATATTTCCTTTAATTTTTTTAGTCTGTTTTTTTATTATCTCGGTTTTACGAGAAATTGCACAGTGCCTGTATAGAGAGATTTAAATATAATTTTGAAAAATTTTGGTCACTATGCAATGGTATGGTATGCAAAAAAAGTTGTTTTTTAAAAGTAACTCACATAATACAGGGCTGCCCAGAAGTCCGGAATAAAATTAATATAGCCTTAACCTGTAACTTTTGAGGAAAATGCTCAGACACGTCAATTTAGTTTTATATCTGCTCACATTTTCGTTTGTTTTTTTATAGACATTTGTCAAAGATATGACGGCATCGATCTTTTTTTTTAAATGAAAATATACAGCTTGTGATACATTATTTGAAAGCTAATATCTCGTACAGTATGCTCATAAAATTTGGCGCGATTCTGTCAAGCTATTTCAAAATGGCGACTGCTAAAAGTTTAAAAAAAAATCCCTATTTAAATAAGCGGAAATGATAAATAATTGATGTTTTTTTTAACTTTCAAGGTAAGAAATCTTCATTTATTCACGTTCTGACATTTTGTGACATTGTGACTTAACCATAGTTATGGTTTATTTGTTATTTATTTTGTAAAAAAAAAATAAAAATGTAACGAAGCAAAACGAAACACAACAAAAAGGTGGTTTAACGTGGCAAATGCTGGAAATGTCCTCCACCCTCTACTTAGCATGCTCCCAGACGATGGTAAAATCCGTCGACGGAATTTCTAATGGCTTCAGCCGGTATGTAATGTGTCTTCAATATTATTTGGCCTATTTTGGTAAACTTTTTCTTTTAAATATCCCCAAAGAAAATAGTCTAGAGGCGTTAAGTCTGGGGACCTCGGTGGCCATTTAATTGTACCACGTCCTCCAATCCAGCAACCTGGAAATATCTGGTCTAAATATCTTTTCACATTGACACCAAAATGCGGGGGAGCACCATCTTGCTGAAACCAAATTGTTTCATTAGGTATATTTGGATCCACTTCGTTGAGAAAAATTACAGCTAGAGCAGGCCTCAACTCGAAGCTTAAGAAATCCAGGTACCATTCAGCTGTGAGGTTTCCTTCCAAAAAGAATGGCCCTAAAATTGCCACTGAGCATGCGCTTCAAATATCCATCGTGGATTTTCTTGACTCCAGAAACGATAATTATGTCTGTTAACCACCCCGTTTAAATAGAAAGTAGCTTCATCCGAAAATAATATGTTCTGTGGAAACCTATTATTCTCGTCACAACGTCTCATCATTTCTTTGCAAAATTGCAAACGCCTATCATAGTCATCTTCTAAAAGCTCTTGGACAATACATAATTTATCAGGGTGGTATTTTTCTGCTTTCAAAAATCTTCCAATAGTACCTCTAGATGTTTCATGATTTTGAGCCAATGAAACTGTTGAAATATGCGGATTATCCTGCAGAGATAATGCAATATCCAATTTTTCATCGTCGCCTAGAACACGTGGCCGTCCATTCCTAGGCAAGTCCTTTACTGTGCCATGTTCATCATATTTGTGGAATATTTTACTAACAGTGCCCTGTGAAATTTGATTTTCCGGATATTTAGTATTAAATAAACTGCTCACTTCACTTTGACTTCTTATTTTATCTCCACATCCTAACAATATCAAGACTTCGATACGCTGCCTTTCCGACAAAACCATTTTTGTTTAGAAAATTGTAAAATAATACTTTGGAAATACCTAAATTAATTTTACAAGTTCACAATATTACAAAATGTCAAAACGTGAAACAATGAAGATTTCTTACCTTGAAAGGTAAAAAAACATCAATGATTTATCATTTTCGCTTATTTAAATAGGGATTCTTTTAAAACTTTTAACAGTCGCCATTTTGAAATAGCTTGACAGAATCGCGCCAAAATTTATGAGCATACTGTACGAGATATTAGCTTTGAAATGATGTATCACATGCTGTATGTTTCCATTTAAAAAAAAAGGTCGCTGTCGTCATATCTTTGATAAATGTCTATAAAAAAACAAACGAATAACGTCAAAATGTGAGCATATAATATAAAACTAAATTGACGTGTCCGAGCATTTTCCCCAAAAGATACAGGTTAAGGCTATATTAATTTTATTCCGGACTTCTGGGCAGCCCTGGATAGAGTATTCCATTAATAATGGGTCATAAAATAACTGGCTATACTGTGGGCCACATTAACTTGCACCCCCTTTTTTTATAGTTCATAACTTTTGTATGTATGAAGCGATTTTGATAATTTTTGGATATGTTTAGGAGCTATATTATTCTATTCTAAGTGATTGATGCCGTAATAACTTTTATAAAATTCAGGGACGGATTTATGGAATTTCACGTAAAGCGCGGACTTTTAACTCATTGCACAAATCATTTGAAAAGTTCTCATGTAATTTTTTTCAAACTAACTTGCGTCCTCTTAATATTTAATATTCTTCGCCATTGCTTAATGACATTGTCAATAGAAACTTGATTGAACATTTTCCAGCTTCCAATAATTCTGTTTGTTAATTGTGCAACCATAGCTGTCATCAGAAACCTTCAAATAAAACAGCTAAACAATAACATGTTATTTCTCAAGTCACCTATGATAAAACAATTGAATGTTTGTTGTTATGGGGTTGTTATAAGCTGTCAGATTTAAGGGTTTTCATTATTTTAAATAATGTGGTTGACATATGACGATAAAGCTCTTATTAAGTCTTTTATTTCTGACCGGTATATTATTAGCTTATAACGTCTTAGTTACGCGGGAATTATAAGGGTCATAACTCCCTTGGGATATTAAAAAAAATTTGACATAAAATCAATCGATTGACATCTAATGTCAACTTGATTGTCATCTATAGAAACATTTATTCCACTTTAAAAATGAACAAAATGTTACTAAAATCGGTCAGAAATAAAATTATCTATGTATCACTGGAATTATAAGGGTCTCAATTACCTCGGGCAATTGCTGTCCCTCGGGCCAAAGGCCCTCGGGACGTAAACTTTGCCCTCGGTAATTAAGACCATTATAATTCTCTAGATACATAAATAACTATAAGAGGGAAGATATTCGATGCAAAAAAGATAATAAAAATGTTTCCTGTTCGCAATTGGAGTTTGCGAACAATAAACTTTTTTTTTAAGCATTTACCAGAAACAGGTAGTTAACTAAATATCAAAACTGGACTAGAAAGAAAGAAAAGCGTAAAAAAAGAACAAAATATTGTCTGTGTTAGAGATTTTTGAAACCGCAAACGATAATAAAATCGTAAGTAGCAAAAAAATAATGAAAGTTAGAAATATAAAAAACAAACATCATTTAGAAGAATAATTAAGAAAGATCCTAACATCCTTTAAAACAATATCTTGCTAAAAACTAAGTGCAGTTAATGAAGTAGAAATGGTAGAAAGGTGTGAAAAGCTTCTAAGAAGATTCAAATATAGAGAAGACATTTCGAAGGTATGGTTCTCGGATGAAAAATTATTTTTTCTGAGACCTCCTAAAAACAAAACAACCGAGTTTACTAACTTACTTACTAAATGTTACCCGATTTTTGGCCACCAAATAGCCCTGACTGATATACGGTTGACTATTGCATTTGGGAACACTGGAAGCTATAGTTAATAGAGATAATAACCATTAGGTAATCAATGGCGAAAAAGACCATTATGAAAAGTATGTAATGTAGCACAAATAAATTCAAAAACAATTCAAAAAGATATTATTTGAAAGATGTTAAACAGGACACAAATGTTACGGAGAAAACAAATGTGGTTGCCATGGAACGAAGCAAAGGCTACTCGAATCATTTGACACAACATAATGATAAAAATACGAAAAATAACTAAAAGATTAAGGTACTCTTTTACCCAGATCCCCCCCAATGAACTAATTGTAAAATTTCAAATTGACCCATTAAAGTGCTCTAATTCCTTATGTATAGCAAATATCATTAGAATATCGTTTGGCATTAATTAATAAAATGAAAAAAAATACAAAATTTTTTGTATTTCGAAAACGAAGCTCCAAGCCATTGTCACAAATAATGGCGGTCATACTTACAATTTGTTTCTTTAATTGTTATAGCACTGTAAGTTTCGTTATTAAATTTCTCTTTTTTTGTAATCCAATATAAAATAATTTCAATATAAGTTTTTTATTTAGATTTCCAAAGGATGTTTCTTGTTATACCGAGTATTTAGTCATAAAACTAAAATTCGAATGCTTAGTTTAAGTTATAATTTGAAAAAAATTGCATGAGAATTTTTCAAATGAGCCCGATTTTTGCAACGAGTTTAAAGTCCGCGCTTTACGTGAAATTTCATAAATCCATTCCTAAATTATTTTAAAAGTTATTAATGCTTTAACAACTTTAGAATACAAAAATTATCAATATCGGTTCACACGTACAGAAGGTATGAACTATCAAAAAATACTGAACTGAATACTAATTGAAAAATATATAAAATATATAGAAATAAAAATAGTTTGATTGGGCTAAATATGTACGCCATGTTGTTGCATTTGTTTCATAAAGTTGTTCATCCATATAAATAATTATCAACTTTACGGGACAACTCAGACCCTACAAGTCAAGACAACATACGTTAGCACTTAAAAATTAATCATATGTACTGCTTTTTTCTTTTATGATAAGGCACAGCACTGCAGGATTATCCCTTTATGGCGTTCTGTGAGCGGTGCGTGTGCGCAGGAAATGATTCACGTTGGTCTTGAATCTTTGGAGATTATACTCGTTGAGGAACACAGTCTCGAGAAGGTCGTTCCAGAGTGATGACGTTCTCCAGATAAAATAATTTTTAAACAGTGTCGTTCAAGTAACACTAAATTGAACCACGTACTGGTGGGCTGCAGTGGCTCATCGTGTATTTCTACCATGCACCGCTCTGGGTGGAATCAAGCGGGCAACCTTTGAGCACTTGCCATGAAGATATTTGTGAAATAGACTCAAGTCGCCAACCTGCCTTCGATGTTCTAGGCTTTTCAGGTTATTTGTCAGATCATGGTCACCGATCAAGCGAATGATTCTTCTTTAAGTGGAATCTAGCAATCTCAGGGTATGTTTAGGGTCAGAGCCCCAAATATGCGAACAACGATGATCGAATTTGGGCATTAAAAGTTGTTGGGGTGTATAGAGGTTCTTAATTCGGTCACCCCAAGACAGAATTTCTTCCAGGTCTTTGTTGAGACGTGAGACCTCTTGCTGCTTATAGAGATATGCATTAGCAGTCGATGTTCGAGCATAATGTGAAAAAATTTGAGGCATTTCAGTTGCTACCAAGCGGTTATAAATAGGCACAACAAAATACGTTCAGAGTTAAATAATTGATGTACCTTTACGGATAATATCACCGTTTATTTACAATACTTTAAATTACCAGGTATATACCAGTTTACCTACACTTGCCAAAATAGCTATATACCTACCTAACAAATGCGGAAAGTGATACTTTTCCGGCACGCAACTCCGTTTACTTTAGGTTTAACAAGTAAAACTTTATGCAAGTATACTTCACCCTTTAACTTTCCCCATATTAATTTTGTTAGGCAAGTTTAAGAAAGTGTTCTAACGGCTTTAGAGCCGGAGTTGTCCCGCCAAGTCCTGTATAAAGCACTTTTTGAAAAATGTTCAGTGCCGTTTAATCTAATATATAGAAATTTAACAAAACCTTTGAAAGAACTTTCAAAATATACACAGAAAGGTAGAATTAAGTGGAATGAATTAAGATGAGGAATAAAGACCTTCTTGCACGGTCCTATAGAGGTTAATTACCCGCCTTTGAATATGACAGTAACCGAATTAATTATGTAGATATATCTGTGGATTGGTACAAGAAGTGCCTAAGTCAATTTATATCCATATTGACTTAGGCACTTCTTGTATCAAGCCACAGATATATCATTTAGTAAATATAATCTATATAACTAAGATTTAGATGTAAAGAAGTGCAGTATAGTAGATTCTGTAACGCGGTTGGAATGAAAATTCGATCCGAGCGGAAGATTCCGAACGCGAGCGTAGCGAGCGTGAGGAACCACGAATATCGAATTTTCATTCTAACCGAGTAGCAGACTATATTTTCTCCACGACCAAAAAGTACGAATAAAAACAAATAAAATCTGTACAATGCAATTAAGTTATTTATTCGCAATATTCGTAATTTCAGGTGGAGTATTATCCAGTTCCATATCTGATTCATCCGATTTTTCACTCATTTTTTGACTTACACTAAAATTTGTCTGAAAATAATTATTACAACGCGGCGATTTTTATCTGACACTGACAGTTTCGAAATTCATGGCAACCTATGTCGTTTAGATCAATTACAGAATATTCATTCCGTATCTTGTTATGGAATGAAAATACACGCAAAACGCATAAGAAGCAAGTGTTTCAGAATAAATATTCCAACTCAAGAGCGAGAATTTTTACATTCTATTATCAAAAATGATTTTGGAATTATTGCATCCAGTAATGGTCGTGGAGAAAAGATATTTTTATCCCAGTTTTTATCAATTCATATTAATAAAGATAAAATAGTCAAAGTAAAAGTTGCAAGCTACTTTCATAGTTTAAAACCAGCCTCATTTAATAATTTTCTTTCGATTGTCGTATCAGATGACACTAATAAACTTCTAGAAAGTTCTGAATTGTATCTAACATGCACAATCTCATATTCCTTTGTGATCCATGAACCAAAGTGATTTTCATATTCAATTGCAGAAATATGAACGATAAAATAAGAGTTATGCTCACGATTAAAGTTCGGATTTATCAAAAACCAGATGTAACGTAATACTCTGTGTTACCATAAGCGATCTCTAGTGCGGATAACGTTAACGTACACCTGGGCGGGTTTTTTTTCTTTTAAATAATATTCCAAACCTTATGCTCGGTCTTCCTTAATATGAATATTATTTAATCAGAGAGATGTTATCTTCAGTTGGATTAATAGCGTTGACGGTGTAGACAAAGGGGTCTAGTTGTGTGAAGAGATTTTGTATGCTCGTTGAGAATGAATTTTTCAGTTTGTTAATGGTGGCCATTTAAGTGATGGTTTGTTATTGTCATTAGATTTCTTCAGCTTCATTAAAAAAATAATGATTGTGGTGATGTATTTATTTTGTGGTGTTGTGGCAGGACGTTTAATTTTATAAAGGTGTTGAATTTTTGAGTAATTATTTGTTAATATAGGTAACCTAGCAAGCTCATTATGTTTTATTTATAATTTTTAATATTAATTTTATAGGTAGGCGCAATTCAAATGCATTTAACTCCAAAATTGACGTGCCTTGTGTGCTGGACGTTTAATTTGGTATGCGACAGTCTTCAACACCGCGTGTCTGGGATAGATCGAAATTGGGCTTAACTGTACAACTAATCATCAAAAGAGTTTGGGTATATTAGGATCGGATCGGTTTTTTTTGGATATTAAAAATTTAAAGACTTTAGTTCAATAATAATTAATTATTAATCAACGGCAAATTTCCGACTACCAGGTAAAAGTATAGTCAATTTTGGAAGCCTTCTAGGAATTTTTGTGGATATTTAACGCTTGCTTTAAACATAATAATTCAAACCCGAAAATTTTGTGTACTGACATTACTTTTATGTAATCCTGTAATGTAGGTAATTGATCAGAGTTTAAAAATTGTTGTGCTTAGGATTTTGAAAAAACAACTACCTATCCTTTCATTTCAAACGTATTCAACTAGAAATTTGAACACATTAAATATTTCGGTAAATCTTATTCTTATAATCTGTGTATCATATATTTCGTGATTATGTAAACAGAAATTAAAGTTTTCCAACCACAACGTTAGACATGATATCAGCGCTACTTGTAAATTTACAATCAAAATATATAATATTTTTTATTGTTTTATATTGTAAATCAATTGTTTCATAACATGTGAAGTTGGTTATTAAACTGTAACTTAGAGAATCAATAAAGAACATAGATGATTAAAAATGAGAAATTAATATATTCTTATGTAGGTATAGGTAAATCATGAAATTTTTTTTTTTTAATTGATGTAAGTAGTTGTTATCCAAGGTGCCTGTTGAGCCTTGTTTGTACACGCATGCAAACGTTACTTAATGCCGTGTTATTCTCAAGCTGGTATTTATCATAAACAAGACTTTTAAATTATCAGCATATAAATAATTGTTTCTTAACAACTAAAAACTATCTTTCTTTCTGACGCTACATCAAAAAAAAACCGCGAATAACAAAATGAAAAATATCTTAAACACTAAGCAAATTTTAGGTTTAATATCTTTATTAACGATTATCAATCAACATCAGAAAATATGTAAATTTAATAAGTTTTGCCATTGATGCAGAATATTTGATGAATGTCAACGTCCTCTAAACATTGTTGATTTTTAATCGAAAAAAAAAAACGATAATATTTTAAATGACAACTAAGATGTTTTTCTATTCTTTTGAATCCTAATTTCTTAATTATTTCTAATTTTGCTTGTTTGTATTATAATATATCACTGTTTTGTGTTTCTTCACCTAATTTGAAAATTTTTTGTTAAGGTCGTTAGATTTATTAAAGAAGTTTTTTGAAGTACTGCCTATTGCATTCTTATTTTTACGCAAATACGGAACAAATTAATAGGAATTTATCATTCTTTTGTCAGGCTGTCCAGATTACTTATTTATGTTCAGGTGGCATTCTCAATAAATTTAAATGATAGTTTGTTGTTGTCATGAAATTATATCTTTCTTTATTATTATCATATTCAGCGTAGAGTAGATTTTTAAATTTAAAAAATTATGTGCTGATATTTTTTATTTTTACTTAAACCTAGAGCAGATGGACGCAATTATAGAATTTCCTATACCTATGCGTTGTCCATCTGGATTATGGATGGATATTATTATATATATTAATAATAATATAAAAAGAGTAATGTTTTGAGAATATTTACAAATATTTAATACTATATTCACACATTTTTTGTTGCCACTTTTCCAAATGCAATGTCAAGCTTGTAATTCCTATCGACAGATTATAATAAAAACGAATAAAATTTTTGAAATGCCTACAGGTAAGTCTAGAGACTTACCAATAGCAGATGCAGTTGGAAAACTAGGGGAAGCGACGGCACCCGTGGCTGCGACACCAGCAGCATTGTTTTCTTCATCTTCAAGCAGTCGAATGGGTCTTGCCTGTTTTCTTCGCGACATGTTTTCCACTGCACAAGACACTGTCACAGTCCTGGAGCACTCAACATATCGCACTCATCATCAGTTATGATTTTCGGTGATTGGTAAACGGGGAAGCATATACGACCTCGACGTCGCGGCGTCGCGATGCTGTCTAAAGCTAGCGCCGTCACGAATGGTGGGGACTCGATAAGGGCGGCGCGACCGAACAACCCTCGTCGAAGGTCGGTCGGGGTCGGCTCGCGAGCTGGCGTATTGCAATTTTTGATGGAATAAGATCATCCAGCACGGCACACAGTCGGAAAATATCACTGCAAAGTCCTTTTTTCCAGGTGTTTTAAAAGAGTCCAGAGCCGGTCACAAGTCACTCTGTGGCCCTGCTGGCGAGTAGCTCGACGTGCGGTATTTGACTAAGTGATACTCTCAGGCCGGCCCAGCAAGCACCGCCCCTCTAAAATTACCTGGGAAGGGGGCCGTGAACTGGCTCATTCAGTGCGAGAATTGCTTACCGCTTGATTCATAAATCACTGATATTTTCAGGTTTTATTTTTGAAGTGCGGCGGATTGTACAGCTCCATAATAACACCTTCGTTCGTTTCGTAGTAGGTAGGAGTAAACGTTGATGGTCCTTCGAGCCGCATTGAGATCGATGTTTTTTCGATATTTTTTTTCAACAGACAATTAATACCCAATTATTATTATATATAATGTGGTGCAGAATATGCAGCCCTATAATAACACCTTTGTTTCATTGTGGAAATAGAAGTAAACGTTGATGGTCCTTCTAGACGGACTGAGATTGGTGTTTTCTTTAATAATTTAAGTTATTTGAAAGTATAATAATATAGTGCGGATTAGATATATAGTTCCTGTAACATCCCGTTTCATATTAGCCGCACTGAGCTCCATGTTTTTTTTTAATTGATTAATTGATAATTATTAATATTATGCTATAGTGCAGACGCAAATCGTTGAAGACACTGTGATAAATGTTTACCTTTTGAAAACGCTCAATGTGTTTCATCTCGAGTAATGGACAGATATTACAAATATAGGATTCAACAACTATGAACCAACCATTAATTCCCAGGAGCTTCCAAATTTTGGAAGACATTTCTACGACTATCTAGGCTTTTACTCGGTTTAATTTAGAGACTACTTTGAATAATTTATTTAGTACATTTTAATCTTTACTGTTAACGAATACGAAAATACATTTTTGAAGTTTCTTTGGTGTAGCTATATTATTAAAAAAAATAAAAATAAAAAAAGGTAAAAAGATAGGTTTTTTACTTACGTCTTGTTGAACAGAGAACTGGACATGTACCTTGAGATCTTATCTATCTATAGATATACTACTAAATACTTTTTATCACAAAGTAATCGCATCGCATTATTCAGTTATCTACGTACTTAGATCTCATTTAGGATTAGTGTATGAAAAAGTAGTTCATCCTTTCAGTGGAGTCCGTACCATGAAATTGAACAACTAAGCGGTTCACGCGGTTCTCTTCCACAGTCTGTATGAATATATTAAATATCCCAACATGTTTCAGACGTAAAGACATCCATCTTCAGAAGTATAGTCTACCAATACTTTGTTCGTTCTGTTAAGGTATTCTGAAAAGGTTCTTTTCAGAAAGTGGGCATAATGATTCTATGCAGAGATTCTCAATCGGGAGGATTAAAGAAAAACAAAACAAAAATAACGTTTCTATAAAAAATGTAACTCCAAATTTCAACAGAAAATCCTTTAAACACCACAAACATACCTAATTGAAAACCCCTAACAGGTTTTAGTTATGTTTCACGGTGTAAGTGATTGAATATTAGTTTTCCGTAAGAAGAAGTAAGAAAATTGAAGGTTCAACCACGTTGCAACTGAAAATTATTTAAAAACATGTCAATTATCTGAAGGGAAACTTTCAATATACTGTCTTAACTACCAAACAAGACTACCACTCATGACAAATCGTATCGTTCAACTCGATCTAGGTACTACGTATTCCCCTGAAGATGGACGTCCTTACGTCTGTAACACGCTGGGATATTTAATTCATTAATTCAGAATGTGGAGGATGACGGCACTATTTCACTTCTTAGGATAGTTATTGGGCCTAAGAACACTATAAACTTTATCTCGTTATAATTTCAGGTGTATCGGTCCACATATATAATTTTTTCCCGTTATTCAAGAAGTTCGTTAAAAATAAAACACCCTGTATACATCTATTTTACGTGTGGATTATGAGATCTCTTTTTCTTATAGATTGAGTGTAATAATGTCCTAACGTCATATTTTAAATCGATTTATTTAAATTTAAACTTTGACAAACCGAGCTCCATGTTGGGCGCCAAAAAGAGATGGATGCACGAAACTAACGTTTAGCATTTCTTATAAATATATAAACTAAATAACTGTTTTTTAGTAATCGGTTTAGGTATTTCGGGTACCTATATTGAATTAATAAAACAAATAGATCGGTATATTAGGTATTATTTTAGTTATTCTGCAACATTAACAATTAATCCTAACACCATATTATTTTATGTGGATTTATTTATATTAATATATTGACAAAAAGAGATAGATGTACGTACTTACTATTTACCAATAATTATTATTAGGAAGTTATCTACCGTTTGGCATTTCTTCGTTTATTTAAACTGAATAAGTGTTTTTTACTTATAGGTTTAGGTATTTTGGGTGCCTATATGGAATTAATAAAATAATTAGGTCGGTATTATTTTAGTTATTTTGCAAAATTAACAATTAATCCTAACGTCATATTTTATGCGGATTTATTTAAATTAATATATTGACAAACCGAGATGGCCCCATGTTGGGCGCCAAAAGGAGATGGATGTACGTACTTACTGTTTACCAATAATTATTATTAGGCAGTTATTTACCGATTGGCATTTTTTATAAATATTTAAACTTAATAATTGTTTTTTTTTTACTTTTGGGTTTCGGTATTTTGGGTACCTATATCGAATTAATAAAACAATTAGGTCGGAATATTATTATTTTAGTTATTCTGCAACATTAACAGTTAATCCTAACGTCATATTTTATGTGGATTTGTTTAAATTAACAATTGACAAACCGAGATGGCCCCATGTTGGGCGCCAAAAAGAGATGGATGTACTTACTTACTATTTACCGATAATTAATATTAGGAAGTTATCTACCGTTTGGTATTTCTACATTTATTTAAACTTAATAATATAAATAAATATAGGTCTAGGTATTTTGGGTACCTATTTTAGTTATTCTGCAAAATCAACAATTAATCCTAAGGTTATTATCTATATGGATTTATTTAAATTAACACATTGACAAACCGAGATGGCCCCATGTTGGGCGCCAAAAAGGGGTACGTACTTACTATTTACCAATAATTATTATTAGGAAGTTATCTACCGTTATGCATTTTTTACAAATATTTAAACTTAACAATTGTTGTTTACTCTTGGATTTCGATATTTAGGGCACCTATATGGAATTAATAAAACAATTAGATATATTCTGCAAGAATAACAACTAAAGTCCTATTAATTTAGGTTATTATTTTAGTCGGTTAAAAAAATATTGCACCCACAAAAAACTTGATATGAATAGTTAAAAAATTGAGGTATAAATATAAAATATTAATCATACAATATTGTACCTATACTATATCTACACTACTCCAAGAAAATAACGCAGGAGAATGAAGTAACCAAAAGTTTAAAGGTATTTTTTGCTAAAACCACTTGTCCGATTTGGGCGATATTTTTTTTTAATGATAGGTTGTCTGTTCTAGAAAGTTAGTGTGCTCGTATAGAAACTTCAAAAAAATTTAAAAAATTTTTTCGACATGCAATAAAGGGGCTTTTACTTTTTCTCTCAAAAACGAAGTAAGATGTGAAGAAATATCAAGAGACAAAAAAGTTGTATTTAACTGCTTAACGTAACCAGTTGGAGACTTTGGATGACGTAAGGCGGACACTAATAATTGAAATATGGGAAGATCTGGACCAAAATGGTACGCCGCCGTTTAATTTAAGTAGGTATGAGCTATTTGTGCCAAAGGCGGAGATACTGGCTACCCAAGTAACAACTTAAATGTTAACAAGTATTTATAAGGTTTTATCACAGGTTTAAGAAGGTAAATAAATCGAAGTGGGGTTTATTATTTCATTCGTGCATACCAATTTATCTGCAAATAATATGTACTTAACCCTTTCAGACCTGGCGTACATGGGTATGTACATCTAATTTAAATATTTCTATGACGAAAAAATAATGATTTTTTTCCATTGGTGCGGTTTATCTATTCCCAGTAATATGTTTTATTGAAATTAAAATTACATTTGCGCCATCTGTCCTGGATAGTTGAAACTTATTTACAAATTACGTGTTGTGATTCTAACCTGCAATCAGCACTGTCGGTAAGTAAATGCTTATACAGAATTTTCCTAGCCGTATGGGATTTTTAAGTTGGGGAAACTAATTGTAATATGTTAAAAAATACAGTAGAAGTAATTTAACATACTATTTATGCTGATCCCGTCATGTATTTGCTTAGAACTTTGGTTAAAACTTTATGTACATGTGTATGTACAAACGGTCTCAATCGTTGCTGATACCTGTACATCTGCATGTACATGTGGTACCAAGTGTTATAAAAGTATAATTGTTTTTTTGTTACAGATTCAAAAAAAAAATTGTTACTAATATATTGAAAAATGGATAAAATGAAGAAGACCTATAATTTACAAAATCCAGAACACGTGCAAGAACTTATAAGCTTAGTTGAAACTGGGGAATTGTCTGATATTGGAGAAGTAGAGGAGGATGAGGAGGAAGAGGATGAGTTGCAACAAGTAGAAATTGTAAGTGTTATGCGACCAGGAGCTGACATTATTACACAAAACGAAGAAAAAACTCAGGACAGGTTTCAGACTGAAGAAGCACTAGAAGAAGATTCAAATGATTCCAGCGATGACGAGCCACTAATATCACTAATATCAAAGAAAAATAATAAACAAAATGTAAAGTGGAAGAGACAACCGTTTCAGTCCATCGATACAGAGTGGGAAAGTGATAAAAATACAAGCATTACCGAACCTCTTTATCCTGTCGAGTACTTCTTGAGATATATTCCGACCGCAATGTTTGAAGAAATAGCAACATATACCAATATGTATGGCCTCCAATCAGGGCTAAAAAATTTTAGGCTAACCACAACGTCTGAAATAAAAATCTTATTTGCCCTGCATATAATGATAGGATGCCTAAACAAGTTTCCTCGAATTCGCATGTATTGGGACCGATCTTTAAGAATTTATGCTTTCTTGGAAAATATGACAAGAGACCGCTTTTTTCAACTGAGAACATGCCTTCATTTTGTAAATAATTTAGAAAAACCTTCCAAATCCGCATCCGGAACTGCATCCACATCTACATTCGAAGTTACATCCCCATCTACATCCAAAACTACATCTGATGCTACACCCAATCCTACATTTTCATCCGCTTCTACGTCACAACCTAAAGACATACTATTTAAAGTAAGGCCGCTCATTGAAAGTGTTAGAAAACGCTGTTTGGAACTTGAGGTTGAAAAGGAATTGTCAGTTGATGAGCAAATAATTCCTTTTACTGGAAAGATAAGTATAAAACAATATATACGAGGAAAACCGTGTCCCTGGGGTATCAAAGTTTTGTGTGGAAAAAGTGGACAGGCCTATGACTTTCTATTTTTGAAATCTGGTCAGCACTTATTTTTTGATAATTACTTCACCTCCTACTTGCTACTTACTGAGTTAAAAAACAAAGGGATTCTCGCATCTGGAACAGTAAGGATAAATAGATTTTTCCAGCCGCCAGTTATGAACGATAAGGAAATGAAAAAAAAGGAAAGAGGATTTTCGGAAGAAGTAGTAAGTAAAGATGGAATAGTCCTTGTTAAATGGCTGGACAACAAAACGGTTTGCTTGGCATCAAATTATTTGGGAAAAGGAGAAGAGGATACAGCGAAGAGATGGGACAAAAATACTTCAAAATATATTGAAATTCAAAGACCAGAAGTTATCAAAAAATACAATCATAGTATGGGCGGAGTGGATCTTTTGGATCAATTAATAAGTTTGTACCGAATATTTATTAGGTCAAAAAAATGGACCTTGAGGGTAACCATGCATATGGTTGATTTCGCTCTTGTTAACAGCTGGATCGAGTATAAAAAAGATTGCAAAAAAAATAATATTTTAGTTAAAAATATTATTGACTTGCTTGAATTTAGAATGCGCGTTGCAGAAAGTTTAATAAAAATGGGTCAAACTGTTATACTAAATAAAAGGGGTAGACCTAAATCAAACTCCCCATCCAATTCCCCTGTGATTTCGCGAAGAAGAGTCGAAACAAGACCACTACGAGAAGTTCAGTCGGATATGACGGACCATATGCCTCAGGTGGATAATCAAAAAGAAGCTACAAGGTGCAAAAAAATAGGATGCAAAGGAAGAACGCACGTTTTTTGTGACAAATGTAAAGTCCATCTTTGTCTTTTAAAAATAAGAAATTGTTATTTAGAGTTTTACAGACATGACAAATGATGATTTTGAATAGATAAATAGAAATTTTGTTAAAACTATATTTTGTATAATTTACTAACTCGGACCACATGTACATGTACATGTACATTAAAAAAAAAATACAAGGGGTAGGATAAAAACCAAAATTTTCTTAGGGTATATTAAATTCGACCCCCCTGACCTCCAACATCAAAAAAAAAATTTTTTTTATTAAAAGAAAATAAATCAGGCCTGAAGGGGTTAAAAAAAGACCTTCAAGTTATCTTTGAAGCAAGTTGTTAAATCTTTTTGCTCTTTAATACCTATTGGTTATATAACCAGTTATTTGCTGCATTAATCAAAACCACAATAAACTCATTAAGGTTTATAGAGGATTTTAAATATTTTAAGTTTTGTGGTAGACATCTATAAACCTTTGGGTTTTATGGGAATTTTAAAATATGGTTTTTAAGTACTCCTTACGATCAAGCAATAAAATGAATAACTCTTAAGTAGTCCTACCCTTAATATATGTTATCATAAATACTATTTACTTTGGACGATAATTGGTAAAGGCTCCTTGAAACCTAATAGTTTTTTGGTAGCTTTAGTAAGCTTAGTTAAAACCTTTTGGTTTTTACAAAGCACCTATAGATCCTTTAGTTCCCCCACTTACGCCTTTAAACTTTGAGAGAGGGGGAATATAACGCATAGTAAACGCCAATCAAAGCTGAGAATTTCAGCCTTTTTATCTTTTAAAAATCAATTGTATATCATACGAATAAAAGTATGAATACACCTTTCTTAACGCCTGTGCCGCCCATGTGTAGAAATATGTCTTACTAATATTACACTTACTATAGGTAAAATAAACCAATAATATGCTTATTATAGGTATTTAATATCATAACCAAACTGTTTAAAATCTACTTACTTACTGTATTATTTTCATTTTTGCTTGCTTACAGTGCTTACACACACGAAATCATTAAATAAATATTTGTTTAGGTTATCTAAGTACATTTGTATTAGAGGTTGTCAAAGACAAATCTTAAGTGTTTTAAAGAAGAGTAGTAAAAGGCTGGGTTAAGTCTTACAGGTTTTAAAATTGTAATAAAGTGGAGCAATTGGAATTTAACAAAAACTTTTGCTTTATAAAAATATTTTACAAACCCACAAACTCTTAATAGGGCATTCTATTAAAATAAACGGTTTTATTAATTTTCCAGCCATGTTTTTTTCCGTTAACTACGGCAGACATGTTTAAACAAAGTTAGGGCAACAGTGTTTGGTTATATTTTTATTTATTCTAACTGTTTACATTTAGCCTGCAATTATCAAAAATATGTTAATATGTTATATAAACCCCTAAATAGCCCAAAATCATACTGATTAAGCTAAAACTAGGGTTACAATATATTTTATTAATTGTAAATAATAATTAATAAACTAACAAATGAAAAGCGCGTGATTTTTTTAAAAGTTTTTTTATATACTTTATCAATAAAGTGGCCGGGGTTGACAATCTTTTATTACTAGGTTGTTTATTAATATCAAATTATAAAATGTTAGCACATGCAGATATTTCAATCGAGGCAGACATATTTAACTATACTTGGTGACATTTTTTGATATTGACAATTTAAGTGCAACAAATCTTTGACAAAGAATTATTAAAGACACAATAATAATAAAATTATTTATGATGGTTTCAAATCACGCAAAAAATTTGATTGCAAGTATTAACGGCTTTAAGAAGGATTTATAAAATGTTTTGTGGTAGACTTAAAAACATCTTGCAGATTTGGGTTCAAAAGTACTGTTGGTTTTATTGACAGTTTTAAGGAAGATATTTATAACCTTTACAAAAGGTCCTTTTTGGTTTTATGCCGGGTTTATTGGAGCTTTGAATAGGTTATCTAGTATAAACAGCTTTAGGATCAATGTTATTATATAGACTTAATAACCCCTTGTAGATTGTGATAAAACTTAAAATGTTACTTGGGTACGGACACTTTCATTTACATGATTTTTTAAATTTTGTTTCTTGTTTTGTTGTTAATTTGGACGTTAAAACATAAATATGATGTAATGGCCACAATGCAGCAAATGGAAATCTACATGTACCGTGGATCACGAAAAGTTGTGTGATCTTCCCTCTCTAGGCATATATTATCGCAAATTCTCAAGAGCAAGGTAAACGTTAGGGATTCTGTCCAAAACCCCTTTATTTAAAAAATTGTGTTTCTCTTTTAATAGTAAAAATTCTAGCTTGATTTTGTAACTGTTGAACTTTACAGGGCGTTACAATTTTTATGGAGAAATGCGTTAAAATTGTTAAACCCCGTATATAATATAAAAAAAATAGGTTTTTGGCCAATAATGTAGTACACTAACTTTCTGGAGGAGACAACCTATCTTCGAAAAAAAATCATCCAATTTGGTTTTGACAAATTAACTTTTTAGTGGTGCTTTAATTTCTGAGAGAAGTGTCTATCTAATGTTGGTTGAGATTGGGATCAGTTTTGAAAATAAACAATTTTGTTCGGTTAGTTCAATTATCATTTACATAATATTTATGGAATAAAACACAAAGTCTGCTCCACTAATTTAATGAAAAAAGTTCATATTAAAATCCCATACATGTTTCGAAGGCATAAACCTTCATCTTCAGTGGGTTATTATTAAGATGTTATTAATTTATGAAGAGACCAATGACATTGTTAAATTTTTAAACTGAAAGGGGAAGGAAAAAATACAATTAGATAATGTAAAAGCAACATAGGCATCATCAATAAAAGTTTAATATATGGGAAAAGATATTTTGTAAAATTTGGAGATTAATATTAAACCGCGATTACAGTAAAATACATGCAAGTTAGAGACTTACCTAATGTTGCAGAAAATTTTTTTAAGAAAACATATGTAACGTTAATTAAATAACTAATACATTTTGACTAATAAAAGTAAAAATTTTGTAAATAAAATAAATTCAAATTATTTACAAAATTTTTACTTTTATTAGTCAAAATGTATTAGTTATTTAATTAACGTTACATATGTTTTCTTAAAAAAAATTTCTGCAACATTAGGTAAGTCTCTAACTTGCATGTATTTTACTGTAATCGCGGTTTAATATTAATCTCCAAATTTCACAAAATATCTTTTCCCATATATTAAACTTTTATTGATGATGCCTATGTTGCTTTTACATTATCTAATTGTATTTTTTCCTTCCCCTTTCAGTTTAAAAATTTAACAATGTCATTGGTCTCTTCATAAATTAATAACACCTTAATAATAACCCACTGAAGATGAAGGTTTATGCCTTCGAAACATGTATGGGATTTTAATATGAACTTTTTTCATTAAATTAGTGGAGCAGACTTTGTGTTTTATTCCATAAACAAAATATTACTCCACTGTGAGATGGACTACTTCCATAAAATTTACATAATATGTAGATTCAAAAATAAATCCTGCTGGTTGTCCCTTATACATAGTGTTGCACCTATTTTCCTGTTGCTTCATTTTAATCACATATTTTATGTATAGGGATAATATATTATTTATACCTTCAAATAAAAACTTTACCTTTAGTTTTACACATCCGTTTATGACAACTGTGCTAATAAAGGTTGTGTTTGATTTGTTCTTTATGCATTATTGTAGTATGTGTAACACGTAGATCCTTATTTCACAATAATCTTAGCGAATCTAATTACATATAATATAACATACCTACATTGATAAGAGGCAGCACCTGCTACAAGAGAATAAATTATCTTGACTTTAAATTACTTAATCTGAAAGTAATAATCTTATTTAGAGTGAATGTGTTCTTAATATATGATTTTATGTGTCTTTGGTCATTCCTGGTTATGTTCTTGGCGGTAAAATTCCTTGTGCCTAAGTAATTGGCCCTTGTCACCAACTCATATGAACTTAAAACAATTTCATTAAAACTTTCAATGAAATAAATTATGACTTTCTTTGTCTTGATTCAAGGATGACGTCTTTGAGTTAAAGCAATAACAAAGACTTGTGTCCTTGAAAGACACATATCCTTGACATAAATATATAAATACTTGTACATAGTAGATTCAGATTTAAACGCTTCTATTCAAGGATGTCATCTCTTAGACCGGTAGGGTAATTCCGGGAGAGATGACCCAACGTTTGAGATGGCCCAGTTCAATATTTACCGACATTTTAGATCCACGTTAGTGTAACTTTAGCCACCTGTTTTAAACGTGAAGTGTATATCGTACACCATTTTTGGTTGATTTTTTTGCAATTTTGGGTAAGTTATGTTGAAACTATTATTTTATAGGCAAGGAAAATATTTAAGGTCTATAATAAAATTACTTTTTTGTTTCACCATTGTATTTTTTGCTCGTAATTGTTGCTAATCTTTATTATATAGTTCTTTGAGGTTATGTTAATAACTCGAAAGTTTTAAAATTACATAGAACAGTGGATATATTGAGTGGGCCATCTCTCCCCGACTTTTGGGAGAGACGGCCCAACATCTATTCGGGTTAGTTGGCTCACGGGCCATCTATCCCGGACTGTAATAGCTAAACTAAAATTCTTGTGATTACTGTATATTTTTAATTTTAGAGTCATGCCAATAAAATATAATAGAAAAGGTACGGTGCAAAGAGGAAAGTGGACTGAGGAAGATCTGGTTAAAGCAGCAGAAGTAGTCAGAAATGGTGTAATGGACGTTAGAGAAGCGTGTCGCACTTTTAACAACATCCCTCCTCCAACCTTTCGAAGACGATATAAAAATAATGATTTTAAGAAGAGAACTCTCGGGCCACCCTCTGTTTTTGGCAGCCAGAATGAATCAAAACTAAAATTTCATATACAAAAACTACAAAAACACGGGTCTGCACCAACACATCATCAGCGAACATCCAGAAAGTAAAAAAAAGTGCAAAACAAGTAGCTGCTGTTTTGACGTCTTCGGACCATACTGAAAAAAGAAAATCTGCGATTGAACGCAAAAAAGAACAAGAACAGAAAAGAATATTAAAGCGAAAGACCTTAATAATAAAAAAGAGAATAAAGGAAAAATACAAAAAATGAATAAAATAGAATCATCTACGGATGAAGATGTGTCAGATGAGTTAGAGACTCACTCTGACGATAGCCCAGATGAAGAAGACGCGACCGAATGCCTTGGGTGTGGTGAAAAATATAATGCTACCACGAAAAACGATGATTGGATTCAATGCATACACTGCCAGAGGTGGTTCCTCGAAAGCTGTTCAAAGTATTTAAACCTTTGCGACCTGTGTGGCAAAACATCATAAAAAAAAGGTGTTGAATGATAAAATTTACCATGGGTCATCTCACCCTACATGCCTGGGCCAACTAACCCACAGTATGTGGGAGAGTTGGCCCAGATAGCTATTTTGAAAAAAAATGTTTTTTAAGCTAGTTGTTTGAGTTTTTTCTTATATAATATTTATAACCTAATACTATACTATTTCTTATGTTAAATAAATATTTTGCGTTCATTTATCCTTCTGGATTTCAATTTTATTCCATTTTTAAAAAAGGTGAGCCAACTCTCCCGGACTTACCCTATAATATAAGTCTTACTTAAAGGATTGATCTTTAAGATAAGTACTATAGAATAACTAGCCTTATTTTAAGATAATGAATAAACTTAACTCATGGCTATGCTTCATCGTCATCATCATCATTGGCCTTCCCTTTCACTGTCCACTCTTTTCTGTCCTGAGCAGTCTGGATCCAGTTGGTCGTGATTCTTTTTATATCATCTGTCCAGCGCGTTGGGGGTCTTCCAGATGCGGTGGTCAGGGTTAGTGTCTCGGTTCCGTAGGTCATGACTGGTAACACGCACTGATTAAAATCCTTTTTTTTAGACATATTGATAGGTCGCCTTTAAATACTTCTCTGAGTTTTCCAAATGCTGCCCATGCTAAGTTTGTTCTTCTCTTTAGTTTGCGTGTTTGGTTGTCTCTGGAAACTCGAATTTCGTGGCCTAGGTATGTATACTTATTTACCAATTCTACCTCTTTGTCCCCCACTATAGTGTTTTCACTGGGAACCAGATTTGTCATGAATTTTGTTTTGGAGATATTGATATTCAGACCGACCCAAGCGCACACCTGTTGGAGTTCCTGAAGCATCACCACAACATTCCCCAGATTATCCAGCACTGTGTCATCCGCAAAGCGCAGGTTTGTTAGTCTCTTGCCGTCTATATTTATGCCTATTTCCTCCCAGTTGAGGTTCTTGAATGCGCATTCCAGAACTGCAGTGAAATGTTTTGGAGACATCGCACAGTGGTCCCGCTATATGGGGAAAGCGGTCATAGAAGCTTGGCACTAAACGAAAATTCCAAATTTAGGATTTTCGTGCACAAACTAACTTTTTTTAATTAATTTAACACTCTGGATCATGAATTTCCTGTTTATCAGAAATTATAGACAAAGAAAATTATTAAAAATTGAAAAATTACACCAATCCACTTTTTCTGAGAAGGAAATATTTAAAGACAATTATGTTAAGAGGTAAAAAAGCCTTTTCTTGAAAAATCAGTTTACAATTATATTTTCCCATTGAAGCCAAATTAAAAAGTATTTACATTTAACGAGAATAAAACAGTTGAGAAATAAATAGATTAAAATAGGGCGGTTACTAAGAAATAGGTTAATTACCAGGTATACTATAGTGGTAAGTAAATACAACATATTTATAAATTTAAGTAGATTGTCTTAAGTTTCTAACAAATCAAAAACCTCTGGTAATAACACTGATTTATTTGTTTTTAGTAATTTTCTTAAACTAGATATAAATGGATCTGAATGGAGAAGAAGTCTATGCAGTAGGTCTTCATTAGTGGTAACACGATATATTTTCCTGGTATTATCGCGACTACTTAATTTTACGCTTTTATTGGAGGATTTCGCAGCTTCCTCGGAAAGTTCTCCAATAGATAAAAAAGCATGGTTAATAACTTCAGATCCATAAATTAATACTTTATGGAGCGATGCAGGTAGATAATACCACGAATAATCCTTCACAAGTTGTTTGGCTGTTTCTAAGGCATAACTTTTGAACTTAGCTGAATCAATTTTGTAACCTGATCCCATACATTGTAAAATAACGCAACATCGGTCAATTAAGTCTTTTCTTATGCCTGTAATTTCAGCGAAATTAGCCGATTTTGTAAAGAATTTCCTCGCAGTGTTGCCATCGATTGACGTTCCACTTCCTTCATTTGGAGGTTTATCAACGATTAAGCTCAATTTTTCCCTAAACTTTGTTTGAATACCCTTTTTTCTTTCTGCAAGAAGGGCTTTTTCTTCACCTAACGTAACTTGCCATTTTTTAACATCTAATCTGTAGGACACATGAAGAAAATATTGGAAAAACTGAATCCAAGAATGAAGTGGTGACAAACCAAACCGAAAATTATTTTCGATTCCAAGCTGGAAAAGTTGATGTTTTCGACATCAGATAATGGGCTGGTTAACGCTGCAAAAGCCTGACGGGTCTTCTCCAAATTACTGCTTTTCTTCGATAACCAGATGTTTAGCAAGTACATCCTCGTAAACGTGCATGTTTCAACGTTTCCTGTGAAAAAGGAAAAAATATTTGATTTTAAATTAATCTGATAAAGTCTACAACTGAAACTAGCGTCACAGGCAACATTTTTAGAAAAAGTAGGCAGTTGGGCGTATTTTCTATTTATTTAAAAAAGGCAAATTAATGGAAAATCAATGAAAACAACATCAAAACAAATAAAGGAATGCGCGAACGAGACTTAAGAGCCAAGTTCACTTGCCATTTCAGTTTTTGGCGACTATTTCAGTATTAAAAACTGTTCTCATTGAAAATCAAAGAGCAGAGCGATATTTTTAATGTTCAGCGACATTAAATCAAGCAAGTAGAGTAACAAAATTTTAAGCCATAAATGTGATATACGTAAAATACACGAAAAACCGTATTGTAGGATGTACTTATGTGTTTCACTTTCATGGCCTAACATTTAGTTAATCTCGTTGCTCGACTTACTGTTACTTACTGTTATCCTTACTGGGGTTAAGGGGTATTGAAGAGGTAGCACCTTTGATCTGGGTTGACTGGATACTGGTCCTCACAATCCTCAGCACTGGATGATGCGATGTTAGCTTCCCTAAGGAAGCCTTAGCCTCTCTTCAGTGAAGATCGTACTGCGTGGTGATGAGCCACATCCTACTAGAGGTAGCCCTGTTAACGCGGAACAGTACGGATCTAGACTAGAAAGTCGATAAATATTCCTGATGTTGGTCAGCAGCAACATCAGTACTGGCGTAAGGCTGAAGATGAATTACATTGGCAAGGCTTACGATATCAGAGACTCACAGGCGTCAATCACATATTGATTCAAACGGCTGAGACACTGCGATGGGGAAGGCAACGGGAAACCACCCCATTACTACTCCCCAGGATAATCATCAACATGACTGGAAAACACAAAGCGACGGCCCCCAGTCCCCGGCAGACCTTAGATGGTCAGGGGGTGCTAAGAATCTCCGGGCCAGTCTTGATGAGAATCTCAACTTGGAATGTAAGGAGTATGTACGAACCAGGAAAAATACACAACGCCATCAAGGAAATGAAACGTCTTCACATAAACATATTAGGTATTAGTGAAATGAAATGGCCTGGCACTGGAAAGTGTAATATAGATGACTACTATGTCTATCACTCGGGAAATGAGGAGAGACATCATCGAAATGGAGTTGCCATAATTATGACCAAAACAATTGAAAGTACAGTCAAGGGCTCTATACCCATATCAGATCGGGTAATCTTAATTCGATTCAGCTCACACCCGGTTAACATGAACATTATTCAAGTTTATGCTCCCACATGTAACGCCACTGATGAACAAATAGAGCAGTTTTATGCAGATGTTCAAAGAGCTACTGGACTGTGCAAGGCATCGGATATAACGATAATAATGGGCGATTTTAATGCGAAGATCGGACAGGGTCGATGCGATGACGTGGCTGGAGATTATGGTTTGGGCTTGCGGAATGAGCGTGGGGACAGGCTGGTTCAGTTTTGCCAGGAAGAAAATCTCACCGCTATGAACACCTTCTTTAAACTTCCCCCTAGAAGATTATACACTTGGAAGTCAAACGCAGACAATGCAGATAATATCGTCAGAAACCAAATTGACTATTTTCTAGTAAAGACCCGTTTTAGAAACTGCGTAAAATCAGTTAAAACCTATCCTGGAGCAGATATTTCCTCAGACCACAATCCCTTGGTGGCATGTATCCAGATAAAACTGAAGAAAATTCAAGTAAAACCTAAGCAACCCAAAATGGACCTCTCGCGATTTCAGGACAGGAATATTAAAGATCAAACACGAAGATATCTTAACGAACGTCTTTCTGAGGATATTGGCACAGATGTAGAACAAGCTTGGAATAACATTAAGGAAACACTAACAGATGTTCGGCAGGATGTTATTGGGAACGACACTACAACTAAAAAGAAAGCTTGGATGACAAATGAAATATTGGGCCTAATGGAGGAACGACGAAAAACTAAAAACGTTAATCCGCAGAGATACAGGCAGATCCAGAGAATAATCCGTGGAAAGATAAAACAAGCAAAGATAAACTGGTTTACCGAAGAATGTCAAGAAATTGAGGAGTTGCAGGAGAAGTACGATTCATTCAATATGCACAAGAAAGTAAAGGAGGCTGCAGGTTTATTTAAAAATAGACCACTAAGCATACTATGCAAACAGAATGGAGACATGCTTCTGGATGTTGAGGAAAAGCTGATTGAATGGACACGATATATATCAGATCTCTTCAATGACAACAGGAGTCCGGACCTTCAGATGGCGGATCGTGAAGACGGCCCCCCGATAACAAGAGACGAAGTCGAGTATGCCATTAGGAACGCAAAAAACCGTAAAGCATTAGGACCTGACAATATACCATCAGAGATCCTAAAAATAATAGTGGAAGACCGATGCTTGAATAGGCTTGTGGATTTCTTTAATTTAATATATAATAGTGGCAAAATACCCTCAGACTGGTTAACATCCACTTTTATAGCTATCCCAAAAAAGCAAAACTCAAAATTCTGTGGTGACTATAGGATGATAAGCCTAATGAGCCACGTCTTGAAAATATTTTTAAAGATTATTCATCGGCGAATCTATAGTAAATGTGAAGAACATCTAAGCAATACACAATTTGGTTTCCGTAATGGATTCGGCACGAGAGAGGCCCTATTCAGTATGCAGGTATTAATCCAACGTTGCCGGGATATATCAGTCGACGTGTATGCCTGCTTCATCGACTATGAGAAGGCTTTTGATTGTGTCAATCATGAACGGCTTGTTAGATTGCTACAGAAGATTGGTCTGGATGGAAAAGACATTCGAGTTATTGCAAATCTGTATTGGGGACAAACAGCATCAGTAACTGTGGAGAATAGTAAGACCGAACAGATCAAAATCAAGCGAGGAGTTAGACAGGGGTGTGTTCTTTCGCCTATACTTTTCAATCTGTACTCGGAGGAGGTGTTTGCGGAAGCACTGAGAGATAGGAGACAAGGAATAATCCTAAACGGAGAAACGATAAACAACTTACGCTATGCAGACGATACAGTTTTATTGGCAACGAGTGCCGATGATCTGCAAATGCTATTGGAATGCGTAAATGAAAAGAGTCAGGAAGCAGGCCTAAAATTGAATATCAGAAAGACCAAAGTGATGACAATTAGTAAACGGGGCAATGTAAACGCGGCGATAAGAATAAACGGGGAACTAATCGAGCAGGTTTCAAGCTTTAAATACCTGGGTACTTGCGTAAATGACCGATGGGAATCTTCCACGGAAATTAGGGCTCGAATTGAACAGAGTCGAGCTGCTTTCAATAAAATGAAGAAAGTTTTATGCTGCAGAGACCTGCCCTTGATGCTAAGAGTGCGACTGCTTCGTTGCTATGTCTTCTCAGTTCTCCTGTATGGCATGGAGGCTTGGACATTAACAAAAAGTTCTAGCGATCGGATCCAAGCTTTTGAAATGTGGTGCTACAGGAGAATACTCCGAATATCTTGGGTGGACAGGGTAAGGAACATGGACGTTCTTCAATATCTCAACAAGGATTTGGAAGTGATGATCACCATTAAGGAGAGGAAATTGCAATACTTTGGTCACATAATGCGTAGCGAAAGGTACAAACTACTACACAACATTATGCAGGGCAAGATAGAAGGCAGACGGGGTCCTGGTCGCAGGCGTACCTCTTGGCTCAAGAACCTTAGGGAGTGGTTTGGAGTCAATACAACCACTTTATTTAGACGGGCCGTTAACAGGGCTCAAATTGTGTTGATGATAGCTAACATCCGCCGAGGATAAAGCACCGGAAGAAGAATCTTTGATATTGATTTAAAATTAAAAATAATGCTTAAAAGAAAAAATTGTCAAAAAACGAAATGGCGAAAGTCGTTAAAATGGGGCCTGAAATGTGCTCTTAATTAAAAGATAGTCCCTTAATCTATCCTGAACTTAAAGCAAAGAAAATATGAAAATAAATAAATCCCTGCTTTAATTAAAAAAAAAATATCAAATATTATTGAAAAAAAATTCTGTCTTGAGTGGGCTTTACATTGACCTATATAAAAAAAATAAGTTCCGGCGCACTTTGGCGCAATTCTTTCTCAATGGACCAAAAACTAGAGATTTCAAGGAATTTTTTGAGATATATAGTTTGGCGGGGAATGTAGGGGAATGTATTTAAAAGTCTATCTGCATCTAAAATTAGCCAAATACTTCAAAGAAAATAATAAATCTATATAAAGAGCCCAAAAGGCCCATATATTTTGTTCATAAATTATAAAAATATTAAATATACATACCCTTAACTTGTACATCCATCATTTAACAACTTCTTCACTGGCACTTTAACTTTTAAATGGGCAAATTGAGCTAGACTGGCGAACACAAATAATAAAATTAATAAATTAATTGACGGGTTACAAGAACGTCACACTTCGATCGACGAATACTTAATGAGGGCCATAGGTAACAAGATTTCTATAAGATATCAATAAAATATACCTAGTTTGTGACCAGTTTGGTAGAGTTAGACGGCAAAATTGGATGGTGACCTATTTCGTGCTATGACCGTTATCGGGACCACTGTGGCATCGTGTCTCCCTGCCTTACCCCTCTACCAATTGGGATATGTTCAGTATTCTCGTGTAGCTTTACTACCATGGTCGCGTTTCTGTAGATGTTGTAGATTAATTTTGTGTAACGATAATCGACGCGACATTCTTGTACATTGTGTTTCCAGAACGGTGTATAGCTCAACCGTATATGGAAGGCTTTATGGAAGTCTACAAAAGCCAGAGCTAGCGGTCTATTGTACTCTATAGACTTTTCAATCAGTACCCTCACGGCTTGGAGATGATCATTGGTTCCAAAACCAGTCCGGAAGCCCGTCTGCTCCAGCGGTTGGTAAAAGTCTAGTTTATTCTCTATAGTCTAGTTGTTACTATTTTTGTAAAGAGTTTGTATAGGTGATTTAGAAGGCTATTGGTCTGTAGTTCTCTAGCTCAGTTATATCTCCTTTTTTGTATAATAGTATCACAGTAGCGTTGTACCATTTAGCCGGTATTGTGCTGCTGTTTAAACAGAGGTTAAATAGGGCCCTGCTTGGAATGGTTTAAATCTGTTATCTTAGTTTAAGTAAAGTTTTCTTTCCGCTAAGATAATTACGAAAATTGCTTCCAATAATGTAGGTGATTCTTATCAAGGAAATTTGGACATATCGAAAGACATGGCGGCCTTGTTATAAATTCGTTTTGCTTTACATTAACACAATATAATTACTTGAACCCTCTTATTTTACAGAAACTAAAGATGGTTTAAAATAAACCGAAACATCCGCGAAATTAACATTTCAAAACTGGTCTCCAATTGTAACCAACTTAAAAAACTAAAAACTTATTTTGCTGCACTTTAGACAATTCAATTATTAAATCTTATAAGGTACAAACTGATCACCTCAGAAAGGGTCACCTCCTAAATGTTTTCAATTCGCCCTTATACAGATGCGCCACTTAATTTACAAATCACTGCCAGCTTTTATCTTCCGTCCCGTATTTACTTAGATAAATTGAAAACTGTCGTCATATTAATAAAATCTGAATGACAAAGGCCGAACGGGAAGTGTGAAGCGTATTAAAACCGTCCCCCAATATTAATAAACGGCTAAGTGCATATTGAACCACTGTATTGGACAAAACCATCTATTTATACCAATGTAAACATGAAAGTGTGACTATGTGCCGGGCCAGAAGCACCCCCGTAGCCTCGAGGGATAAACCCCGGGACGGTAACAGTTTTTCTAAGCAGGAGCGTAGTTTTTGATATTCCCGGGGGATTTTTTAACAGTTTATCAATACAGTTAAACTAGGAATGATAAAGAAATGCGTTTAATATTAGGAATATCGATATTATTGGCTTAATGTTACATTGATGCTGATAATAAAGAAAAATATAAAATAACAACTTAAATAAATCAAAATTAACTTAAAAATGAAGGTCATTATTTATATCAATTTCGTGTGTAGTGAAAGGTGTTAAAAGAGTAATTTTCTTAGATTCGCTTAAGCAAAAGAGCAGAATACATTTAACCGCCAATATCTTTGTCAAGTCAGAAAGAGGTAAAAATCAAATTATTTAATTTTTGAATTATTAATTTTTATATACTTATCCTAAAAGAAATTAAAAATACCGTCTACATTTGTTTTCTTGACATTAAAGCAAAGTATCAGTACCTATCATATACCAGCTTCCTTATTATAAAAGATAGAAAGATGGGGTTTTCGGCTTACTGTTCTATTATTTTATGAAAATTTCCTTGCAGGAAACGACATTTTCATAGCCCTCTCAGTTTGTGACATACAGGGCAATTTTGAAAATTTGTCTCCTCTGTGTCTCGATTATTTGATAACTTAACAATGGGATAAAAATGAATTATTATAGAGTTTTGTATGCAGTAGTTAGCTTTTTCTTAGAAGTTTTGTTCTAAAAAGTATTGTTTTTGAGTTATGACCGGAATGAACAATATTTAATTTTATTTTATTTTTAACAAGTGAATAGTGACCACTTGATGCATTCCCATTTTATTTGAAATGACATAGTCTCATTTTAACAACCCCCCCTTTTTTAGAATAACAAGTTCATTTAATTTCATTAACAAATATTCAATCCACCATAACATTAAGCATGTCCCCTCGCTAATTTGGTTTCACTGAAAAGAGAATGAATTGATATGTTACAATTCTTCTTTTTCAACACGTTTTTACTTCAACATTGCTTAAATCACTCGACTATGATTACGGTCCTTAATTCTACTTGCGTATAAATCAACCCCTACCTTCACATGGAGATACATCGTTCTTATACTAAACTCCTATCGATTCCAAAGGTTGCATAATTTGCATTACATTGTATTGTATTATTGAATCACCTCTCTGCTGCCCCAACTGTTTTAACTTCTTTTCATATAAAAAAAAATTCTTAAATTGTTAGTTGCTGAGGATGACTTTCTCTAAAGTCGAAACTAGTACAACACATGCATTAAGAAATTTAATTTAATTCATCGTCATTTTATGTATTTTTATAACCCTTGTTTTCTACCCTAGAGGGGCAAATAAAGTTATTTGGTGGTAAAGACAGACCTTTATAAAAATAATATTATACGAAAAACGATTAATTTTACAAAAAATGTTAAAATTCGCCTTGTATGTCGGAAACTGAGAGGGCAATGAAAGTTTCATAAAATAATTGAAAAGTATTCCGCAAACCCCATGTTTCTATCTTTTATAATAAGGGAGCTGGTATATGAAAACACACGAAACCTGGACACCCTGTACACTATACATGTTATCTTGATGCTATCAATAAAGTGATTTTTATGTTTTTTCAGTTGCCCAATTCGAGAAAAATAGAAAAATTTCAAGAAAATCAGTGGCGCACATTTTATTTGTCAAAAGTCTTAGTTAAGGTGCCTTCCGGGACGCCACTTGACTTAAAATTTTTTATCTAGTTAGGGCATAATTAGCCCCTTACTACCCTAAATAACATTGCCAAATTTGAACAAAATCGGCTAAAGGTTATTAAGATATTTACGAAAAAACTATTTTGTTTTTAAGTTTGACACCCTGTATCTTGAAAACGAAGCATTACCGGACCTATGTTTATATAAACTTTTCATCCTAAAATCACTCAAAGAATCACCTTTTGAAATTTGGCCACGTACTTAAATAACACCCTGTATATTGTTCTATACCGACTGATATCAAATTAATCAGGCATTTTCTTAAAATATTAAATGTTAAGTAATTAACACCAAACATAAACTTCATTTTCTTTGAATGAAGAGATAATAATCATCTTTAGGCATATATGACCGCAAATTCTTAAGAGCAAAGTTCTTTTCGCTAAAAACCGAAATGCTATATCAATTTCTCGAGGCCTACCGTGAAGAGTATTTAATTTACCACCGCAAAAAAATTACTTTTGTCATGAAACCCTAAGGGAGTCTATCCAAAACCCATTTATTTGAAGCTTTCCAGTACCTAAAGTAAATCGCACTGGCCTAAAGTTTTATTTATATTTATTTCTAAAACTGCTTTTTCCGATAATGACTGATCTGAAGAGAAATCAAAAGCAAGAGATTTCCAAAAATAATTCAAAATCCTGTGTTCACTTGAAAGAAGACATTTCACTTTGCATCAAAGAAACTTATTTTGTAATAAGAGATTATTAGTCAAGAAAGTCAGATACCGTGGCTCAAAACACATTTTTTATTTATCAATGCACAATAATAAAACTAAAGCATAAAGTAACTCATGCAGCTTCTATGTTTACTAATTTTTCTTTTCACTGCTCTGAATTAAATCGCCCCAAAGTTTAATCCGCATCTGGTTCGTTTTTTAGAACCTTAAATAGCATAAACCCTAAAATAACCATTTTCTCCTTGTTTCTAAAGCCTCGCTGCATTTGAAATAATTATTATTAATTTTTCCAAAATCCGCTCAGCCCCCTAATCCGAAATTCTGGTTGCGTCGCTGCACTCTATAATTGAAGCATTACATCGGAATGCTAAAGATATTGCAAAGCCAGTGCACTTTTTCTTCCATGTACTTCATACTCGAGTGACAGCACCGCAACTTATAACAATAAAGGATTTTAATACCGTGCAACTGCTCCCTCAGAAGGTTTCCAATAAATCTGTCACGATGACATTCTCTCGGACATGCAAATGCTCGCATATATGATATCTGAAAATTTTTCAGTATTATTTTCAGCGGACGGTGACGCTGTCTGCACCGCCGATGGACGTCTTGGATAGCTGTAATAAATGGGCACCGGCTCGCATAAAAGAACTACCAGACAATCCCGATGACAGATACATAATATTGTTATGGAAATATTAATATAGAACCGAGAATAAAGGAAGCATAAATCTAAGACGGCTATGACGCGCGCGTTTTCTCGATATGCAACTGTTTGAGGTTCCGGAGATGATTTCTCGTTTGTTCACAGTTGGCTGATGGACATAAATTTAGTGACTATTGTTTTTTTGACGGTTGAACTCCTGTTTTTTCATTCGTCTTCGAAATATTTTCGGTATGACTAATGATTTATGTATTTTTACGATGGGCCATGGCAAAGAGTTAAAAAAAAATTAGATTCAAACAGCTTCACAGGATCTATCATTTAACAACACCAATGTTTATCGTGTACCCACAGTAGCGCATTACTTGCTGCATCAAACTTAACCTTTCAGAAGTCGCGCTTAATTTTATAACGTCAGTAGTCGCTGCGGACTACCAGTCCGCATTTAAAAATCGTCACCATTTTGATATTTAGGTGGCAGTTAAAAAGTATTTAAACACAAACTAGATATAAATGACTATATTACATAATTGTAAATGAACAGAAATGTTATTACATACAGCTTTTTTTGTAATATAAACAAGAGTGCTAATACATACACTAAGCAACTTTAGTAAAAAAAAGTAAGAAGATTTCCAAAATATAAAAAAAAAATATCAAAAATGCAACATTATAAAATTATTCCTCCCAATGCGCTGTTTCAAAACATTCCCGACAAATTATTATAGCGTGTTCCAGACATACATAAGTGTGAGACCTTTTGCAGGAATATCGGGTAGGACGATTTTTTTTTCTGTCACACATAGCACATCGACCCCTTTGTCTTAGTGGCGGTTCTGTGGGCTGATAAACAGGTTCTATTCCAAGAATCTCCCTGATTCGTAGTTTCATGGAACCTGGTAAATTCGACACTGTAGAGCGGATTCTCAGGTAATCGCCTATTAATTCAAATGACAGTTTACGCAAAAATTCTCGTCGTAACATTTTTGAATCGATATCATTCGCCTTGTAAATGCATAGCGAATTAATTCCAGCAACGTTTAACATGGAATAAAAAATTACCATTTACCACGTGCACAATTATAAGTAGAGCAGAGTTTGTCCACTGTATCTACTACTCCTTTGGTGTGATTGTAAGTAACTGTTATGTCCGGCTTGCCTGTTTTATTATCAATAATATCATCACGATGTAAACTCGACATAAGCAAAACATTTTTTCCCTTTTTTGGAATATAAGATACGAGAGTGCAATTGTCGTGAAACGCAAACATTGACGATTTCTCAGGACGATTTTCTAGGCGAGAAAATTCAATAGGAAGTTCTCTTTTATTTTTTGAATTTTTTCTAACCGTTCCTACAAGAGTCATCCTAAAATCTTTTTTAGGGTTTCTATCAGTTTAAAACTAGTAAACCAATTATCAGTAGTAACGTTTCTTCCAGTACCTCTGACAGGTTTACACATTCTTTTCACAACAGCATCTGGGGAATTATTTACCTCCCAAGGGCCAGCTGGCTGTTTGCCCACATATACTTCCAAGTTACAAGTATAGAAAACTTTTGGGTCGCAAAGGGCATAAATTTTGATTCCATATTTATTTGGCTTATTGGGTATATACTGACGAAAAATACATCTACTCCTAAATGCTTCAAGTTTTTCGTCAACTGTAACGTAATGAAAAGGAGTAAATGCACTTTTACATTTTTCTACGAACAGGTCAAAAGTATTTCGAATAGCTGCCAATCTATCTAAAGACTTTCTAGCTTCGCGGGTTTCAAGATCGTCAAACCGCAAGTGTCGCAATAGAAATCGAAATCTCTGTAGAGACATAGTGAGTCTAAATATCTCGATACCAGTGCCATCGACTCCCCAAAAATCTTCAGCATTCATATGATTGGCTTTCAGTACCCCCGCTAAATATAGGAGCCCGATCAAAGCTTTTAGCTCAATGATAGTTGTTGTTTTGGCATCTCGTTCACGCGAATACCGATCTTGAACAGCCTGAATATGTTTGTTTGTATTCTCAACAATAATTTCAAGATCATTTTCAGGAAAGAAGTACTCCCATATTGCCAATGGAGTTCGCAGAATTTTGGCAATTCCTTTGGGACCGGGTAAGTGGGTAACTAGGTTTTCCGATCGGGTTCTCACATTTTTTGGAGGACAGTGTTTTCTCCATTTGGTAGTTTTATCTTTACCCATGACAAATGGACCAACGGCTTCTTGAAAATTATCTTCTTCTTTTTCTGAAATATCCTGTTCACTATTCGTCTCATGGATAACCAGTTCAACGGCATCATCCTCGCCTTCATCGCTGTCATCTATAGGTAGTTCTTCTTCTTCCGGCTCTTGTAATGATTCATTCATTAATCTCTGTAGCCACCCTTGCTCTTTCTCATATGTAGCCATTCTGAAAATATAATTTTTATATAGATATACCCATACCAAATCCTTTGAACTATTTAGAGCTACTGACATATTAAGAATGTTTCATTCTTTTAAGGCACCCTATATAGCAGTATTAATAACAATAAAAAATATCGAAAATAACATACCCTATCAAAAGCACACCAAAAAAACAATAATAATTTTGGTTACGTCAGTAGTCGCTGCGGATTCTCACTCCGCAATCGCAAACTTTTTATCAAAGAACAAAACTATCCACTTACTTAATACTTACTCAAGCATACAGTAACTGATGCTGTTGCCGAAAGGTACTGAGAGTCATGACAGTTGGGGTGGGGTTAAATTAAAACTATCGCCGAATAAAAATCGGTGCGGAGCGAGAGTCCGCGCGCGACCACTGAAAGGTTAAACTACCTACCTCAAAAGTTTTAACACTTTTTGATTTTCTAACCATCTCAACGTTATCCAGGGGCCGGATTGCATCAACGGTCAATCAACTGTCCTGGAATGTACAATATCTCTATTATGTTTAAAGGATATCTCGCATCAACAAGAAACATCATGGAGTATCCATTTAGTCTAGATTTCTTTTGCATTGCCAATTGCCATAGACCTTTTTTGTGCTTTTACTGCTGAATGTGTTCTACACTAAATAGTTGAGGCACTGGATTGCCGAGTTCATAGTTGGTGAGTAGCAGTATGCACTATTGGCACAAGTACAGTAACATAATGAAAAATGAAGAGGCGTTAGAACCGGGGCAGAGCTCATTAGACATTGGCAATGCGGTAGCACAGATCACAGATGGCATCAACGCAGCGTTGACTCAAGCTTCTGTCACAAAGACGTCCAGCTATTCAAAATACGATTGACAGATTAGAAACAATGATCTCCACCGGGACCTGGAGGTGGACACCGTCAGGCAGCCGGTCGAGAAGTTTGCTAAAAGTATCGAAGAACGACAACTGCGCTAAATTGTCGAGACTATATAACACGGATGTAAAAAGAAGACTCAAGAAGGTAAAACTCTTTGAATTAGTGAAATAGATTCAGTGCAAAGTCGAGTAAAGTGCGGTAGCTCTACAGGTTAATCTTATAATGTGTTATAAAAACCTAATGATTATTTTTGAGTAGGAACTTAGTTTTTAGGTGTTTTAAATGTACAAATTGAATTAAAAATAAAATTATTCGTTTACCATCTGTGAACAGAATGTAATTATACTGGAAAGCCTCTAGGGGTATTTTATTAAATTAATTAGGAATGTACCGACTTATATAAAGACTATTTTTTGTAGTTTAAGTCAGTATAGGTGCAAACACCTTATGCTTATGGTTTTGTACCTACGTATATAAGTTTATCCACTCATTATTTTTTAGGATTTCAGCCAGAATTGAGCATGAAATAACAACTTTAGGCAAATTTGAGATCAATGTACCAGGTTTCCTTGTGCCCCAAACTCTTCATATGTTTTGTGAAGAGTGATTTTAGTTATAAAGGTTTATAGTATCTAAAAAAGCATGTGCAACACCTGGAATATTTTGTGGAATTTGTTTTTACATTAAAACTGTTGGTATGATCAATAAGATAGTTTTCCTGTTGGTGACGCGTTTACGATTGCATTATTTTTGGTTTAGAATACCAATGACAGTGAACTGCTGAACGGTTGGTACGTTATACGAATTACAAAATACGAATAATACGAATTATTATATTAAATTTATGAAGCTGTTGTGGCGTAGGTTGTTTGTTTGTGACATGTGGCGTTGTGACTGGTGGTGAGCTGGTGAGTGAAGGTATTTTGTTTTGTTTTATTTATTAATAGGTACCTATTGTGTTTTCTTCAAATTGTGAAAAATTCTAAAGACGTCTTGGCATTCATTTAGGCGTTGTCTTGCAAAAGTAAGAGAAAAAGGATTTACAGTTTACGGTATCAAATTTCAATAAAATCGGAAAAAGTATATTTAAAGGAATCATAAAAGAACGATTTTTTTTTAAAAACTTTAACACCCCGTAAATCAAAAACGAGGCAACTCTGGACACAATGTTCATCTCAACTTTTTCTCTTAGAATTAGAAATTACCGTCTTAAGTTAGGTACCGTGCTTCTAAAACACCCTGTATAGTTTTTTGTGTTCTTAACTGTTTTTAATTGAGTAAACAATGGATATTAAAGAAACTTCAACTTTGCCTACGAAAGAAAATTTGATTAACATTAATGGATTGATGGGGCTAATGGTGTTAAAGCGTAATTAAGGAACATTGCCCCAAATAGTATATACACAACGATGTGCAAAATGTGCATCATATTCTTTGCACCCATGCTTATCAGCTGTAGTTAAGAGGATTGCCAAAAAATGTAGAACAATTTACAAGAAACGTATATGCTTACTTTAGTCATAGAAACAAAATGCAGGAAAAACTGGAGGACTGTCACTTTTTTGTGAAGGAAAATCCTGCAAAAGTCAGTGTTGTCTTTAATGTGTTGCAAAGACGTCGAGAGTAGTTTTTATATATTTTACCTGTACCATACTAATAAGGTCTGATGATGACCGTTTAGGGTGAAATAAGTTACCAACAATAAAATAGAATTTGAGACCGTTACTCTGAGTTAGAAATTAAAAAATTTTAATATTTTTTTAATAAGTATATTGGATTTTCTACTTCAATAGCATTCCTAATTCCCAAGACTAACAAGTTCATATTCTAAACACTTAACAAATAAATCACGTTATGACATTTGCACGTGAACTATAACAGTAATTTAATATATTTACCAAGCTAATTCGCTTTGTGTAGAAAATAAGTAAGTTTTCTCTGCGTATTAAGTTCAATACATCGATCTAGCCTACCATAGATGTCATAAAACAGCGAGTCAAAATCCATGGATTCAAAAACATCGATATTTTGACCCGATGCATGTATCGATGTTCTCGCGTAGATGTATCGAAAAACATCGTGCATCCCTAATTGTGCCGACCTCTGAGGATTATTGCCATCTAAATACGTTCCCTTGTAGTGAAAATCCTTATTTTAAAGGTATTTTGAGTACTTTCGAGGCAACAATTGACAAAATATTTTGTGCAAATGCAAAAAAAGTACAATTTTTATCGAAGAAATATATTTGAAAGATATTTCTCAGAGTTTTTGCACAAAGATAAAGTTTTCCCAAACCACGGGTATACAAAAGTTTACCAGTCCTAAGTGTCCGCAATATTGCTTCAGTAAAACGGGCTCTAGAATAGGATTGAGAAATTTAAAAAAAAAACGTTAAAAAATGCACTTTATTAGTTGGCTACTAGATTAATTTTATTTTATTTAGTTTTATTTGCCCTCTTTCCGTATAATCATTACATTCAAGAAGCAACAACTAATGTTTAAATACCTTAAAACAAATGTGTTTGGAAAGAAATGTGGTATTTACCCACCATGACGATATTTAAAATTGCTTTAAAGTCCGTTTGACCATCAATAAAATTAACAATTATTAAACAGCAGGAACAGGTGTCCCATTAGCAATACCGCCAGAAAAACAAACACCAAACGATTGTCCAATGTAATATTTTACAACGTTTATGTTGTAGCGAAAGATTTATCTCTGAAAGATATTTTAGTTGATGGGACGCGGTCGCAGCATCAGGCGGCGAAATTCGCACAACAGAAACACTTAGGTGTTTTTGCCACACCAATCTCCTCATATCTAAATGTTATGACGATTTGAAAAGCAGACACGTGTGTTTCAGAGATCCTTCGACGTTGATATTCTTGCTGAAGCGCGACATAATTCTCGATGGAATGCCCTGAAAAACACATGCCACGACTAGTCTTCGTGTAATCTTTTCATATTCTCATGAATTAAAGATGTTTATTAATACTTATAAAAGATAAGGTCTTGATATCGTGTGACAGATCGAAATCATTGATTAAAATTAACTTATATGGGATGGGTTCGAATGCAACCAAGGGCATTGTAGGAAAAATCCCGTTTTTGTTTTGTTAGTGGCATTACAAAAAGTATGTCGTCAAAATGCGGCTGGTGTCAGCCAACTAAGCTATAGACATTGTATAGTCCTTTTGATTTAAAATATCACGAGGGTTCCTTAGAAAATGTTTAGGAGCAGAGCCTCAAATATGCGAACAGTACCTACTCCAGCAATGGTCGAATTTGTGCTTTATAGAGCATCGAAGGTTTTTGGGGTGTATAAAGGTTCTTAGTTCGGAAAAGTATCTCGAGCTTCTGCGAGACTGCCCTAGCAATAATGGCCGCAACGTGACAATGCCAAGATATATGACTATCCAAATTGAGACGCCCAATAAATGAATTGATGAAGCCAAGGGAATCGAGTGTCCCGTCAAGACTATATCCGCTTCTTCAACATTAACTTTTTTAGAAAAAACTGCCGCCTGGGTATTTTTATCGTTAAATTCTACTTGGTTATTGTCACCCCAAGACAGAATTTCTTCTAGGTCTTTGTTGAGATGTGAGACGTCTTGCTGCCTATAGAGCAGTCAATGTTCGAACATTTAAAGTAAAAGATGGAACAAGTGTGCTTTTATCAGTAAAGCTGTATATAGGATTGTTAGTTTGTTCCAAAAGATCGTTATTGTATAGTAAAAAGAGGGTGGGCGACAATATGAAACTCTATAAGGGACTCCGGCGTTGATGTTAAATGTGTCTGAAAGAAATTCGTCTATTGCCACGCGCAGAGAACGTATTTAAGAAAGCTTTACAGCCATAAACAAAATTGAACCGGCATTCCGTATGCTCTCACTTTAGTTGATGATGTTCTATTGCGTTGTTCCAAGACTCTTTCAAGACAATGTTGAAAATGTCATCTATCAACTTATTACAATAAATCAACTGGTTCAAAAATTAATGTTGTACATTTTAATGACAAATGCCCATAAATTGGAAAAATATTTAAAAACATGAAAAATGCAGTATGGTCATTAAAAAAAAAATTAGCGTTCCTGAGTGATCACTTAGAGATGTGCATTGGCAGTCAATATTCGAACATTTAAAGTAAAAGATAAAACAAGTGTGCTTTTATCAGTAAAGCTGTATATAGGATTGTTAGTTTGTTCCAAAAGATCGTTATTGTATAGTAAAAAGAGGGTAGGCGACAATATGAAACTCGATAAGGGACTCCGGCTTTGATGTTAAATGTGTCTGAAAGAAATTCGTCCATCGCCACTCGCAGAAAACGTATTTAAGAAAGCTTTACTGCCATAAACAAAATTGAACCGGCATTCCGTATGCTCTCACTTTAATTGATGATGTTCTATTCCGTTGTTCCAAGACTGTTACCGATATACTGCCATTCAAGATGTTGAAAATGTCATCTTTCAACTTGTTACAATAAATCAACTGGTTCAAAAATTAATGTTGTACATTTTAATGAGAAATATATGCCCATAAATTGGAAAAATAATTAAAAACATAAAAAATGCAGTATGTCAATAAAAAAAAATTAGCGTTCCTGAGTAATCACTTAGCGGTATTCCATTTACAAGGCTGATTCGTTTTTTAGCACAACTCTGAGTATGCATGTTTTATAGACTATTATACTACGGCGCTTGATAGATTTACACATGAAAAAATGGTGGAAGGGATATGCAAATCTTCAGTATCCTTACACTGGAGACAGCAAGGAGTAATTCAGGGTTGTGTGATGTCACCTCTTAGTATATTTTCAGAACAGCAAAAGGACACGGCTCTGATAGCGGATAGTTAGACAGGTAGAAGAGCGTTATAAGTCCTATGAGATCAAGAAAAATCAACTGATTTTTATACATTCTATTAGAAGGCGCTAACCTTAAATGTGATTTAGAAAGCATTGGAATTAGAAGTACTAACAAACATAAATGCATCGAAACCTTAATTTTGAATGTTAGTGGAATAGCTCCTATTAAATTGATGGTTTATACGCACTCCACAGCGGTATAGTTATGTACTTAAAACAAATATATTGTGTGGTACATGAAATAGTCCATTCTCTTAGTGGTTAAAGTTTTAAATAAGCAAAGACAGTGTCGACCTAAGAGACATAAAATATAAATTATGTAATTAAAGTTCGGGAAATAAGCCATGACCTAGGGGAATCATTCTTGAAGAAGGCTATAGTTATAGTTTGTACACACTAAAATGAGCAAAACTTCCATTATCTCAGAGATAGTATAAGTGTGTACCTAGTAATATAAGAAATAAAATAAGAAGAGATTATAAATTTTTAGCATTATTTAAAAATTACTATTCGAAATTCACAAAAACATAATGCTGATGTGGAAAAATTCTTAATAAAGTCACTAAAATGAGCAAAACTTCCATTATCTCAGAGATAGTATAAGTGTGTACCTAGTAATATAAGAAATAAAATAAGAAGAGATTATAAATTTTTAGCATTATTTAAAAATTACTATTCGAAATTCACAAAAACATAATGCTGATGTGGAAAAATTCTTAATAAAGTAGGTGTATATAATGTTCTACTGCATGTGTGGTCTAATTTTGCTAAATATATTATAAAAGTAGACTATTTTCTTTTTCATAAAAGATTAAATATATTAATATATTTCCTTTGTCCTAATAACTGAAAATAAAAAAAATCCTAGGATATTGATTGGTACAAGTAAAATCTGCAAAAATGATGAGATGAAGCGAGACAATGGGTACCTGAGAGGAATAATAATTTATTATACTAATAATAATAATGATATTACCATTTTGGTGTAAAAATTGAAAGTAATGTAGTTTAAGTTTCAGGTCCCTTGAGGTTTTAGTCAGACTTTTAATCCTACTATTTAAATCTGTTTCAAATGTTAGTTAATAGTTTTTGAAACATTAATAACTGAGATATCGTTAATAGAAATTTACATGAAGAAATCCCGCTGTGCGGCCGCGGCTGCGTGTCCTCACGTCCACTGGCGGCACAAAACATCTAATATATTTATCTGGTGGTAGATGTAAGCAAACAGTGTAACATAAGTTTTTACGTGTTTGCCGATGGATCATAACAGATGTCTACAGCCGCCAGGCTGAGTGCGGTACTGAATACCAAGTGCATCTTATTTGTTATGGTATAAGGTTTTATATGCATATTTTAAAAATTAAGTAAAAAATCCAGGACTAAGACCAATCATTGAACACTATATTATATGTAATGTATTTACAAAAAATTATTTGGTATTTCTTTTTTACTTTAGGATTTGATAGGTGCAGTGCCAGATTAATCCCTGCGAAGGAGGCCCCTAGGCAGTCGAAGTTTTTGTTTGTTACAGAAAATAAATTTTAAACATTCACTTTCCTCAATTTTTTTGTGGTGAAATTTTTCAGGAAATCTTGAAAGTCTAATATTTGCAAACCATCGTATACAGTGGCGTACTTGTGCCATTGAAGACCGATGATAATTTTTTGATTTTGTTGATTGCACCTTATTTCTAAAAACGAGTTCGTACGAGCGCGACGCTGCATGACACTGTTTTATCTTATCGAAATTTTGTTAATGTGATACGAAATACTTGAAATGAACCATATCTTTTACAAACTCCAACTCGATGTCCTCAGGATAATTATTCGCCGTTTCTTGAATTTAGACGTCTGCTGTTGATGGGTACTCGACAAGGAATCCATATAACAAATTAACTTTATTAATATGCTTTCAATCGACGTGAAAGCTCTGTACATAACCTATCCAGTATTGGTAGGTAAGTTTTAATCTTGGACTTTTCCTCGAAGCACAACCTCTTCCGCATCACCATCATCATGATGTAATTTTTTTACGTGCCTCCGCATCGATTCATCACTATATTGCGCATCGGGCTTTTTATTTACCTTTCTCTCGTAGTCATCAAACATTTCTCTTTGTGTAGTTCGAAAAATTAAACAATGCGATTTCAGCAGATTAACAGCCGTTTCAAGATCTGTTGTTTCTGATTGAAGGGATTTGCCTCGGGATTTGCTGACCCACTTTTTCGACATATTTTTTAGTAAACATGTGGCGTCGTGAATCGTCTCTAGTTTCTGATTTTCATCTTCAGTAATGACCTGCAATGCCTTCTGGAAGTTGCTGTGGCCTTGGGATAAAGCTTTGGTCGCATCGGCCTTTGCTCACCACCTTGTATCAGTATCTCTTTTCAGAGCAAGGGCAGAGCCTTGCTGACGTTTGCTCTCTTTGTCTTTGTCCTCAAGGTATTTAAGTATAACCGCCCAACACTGGATTGATGCCGAAAAAATGTATTGCTTGCACAAGCCCAAATAATGAGATTGCTCCAGCGCACCTTTCTAATGCACTCACCCCAACAAAATTGAGCGAATGTGCTGCGCACAGAATGCAGGCTGATTTGTCTTGGCAATGTGCGCTTGAAGACCATTGTAGGATCCCTACATATTTGCCGCATTGTCTTAAGACTGTCCTCTCAGATTTTTAATATCAATCAATTTAAGAAGATATAGGTGGCAAACGCTTCTCCAGATTATGGCTTACTATAGGGATGAATGTAAGAAAACGTTCTACCACTTCACCATCTGATGCTACACCATATCTAAGCACTACAGTCAGTTGATCAATATGAGATGTACCAGGTGTCGAATCAACAATCAGAGAGAAGTACATGGCTACCCGGATATCCTTTCCAATAACGTTCAGAACCTTATTTCCCATTATTTAGATACTTCTTCGCAATTTGTTAAAGACAAATAGGATCATTTTCCTTGACCTTGAGAACTCCGCGATTAACTCTAAAATTCCCAAGTATTTTTAGTTGAGAAACAAGAAGTTCTGTGTTACCACGAAAAGCTAATCCTCGTGATGAGAGGAATTTCGGAATTTGATCACTGTCACTACTCTTCGCAGAACTTTAATCCAGAATTATTGTTCTTTCGTCGTCAATCCGACCATGTGTGCATCGTGAACTAAATGGATTTGCTCTTTTACTGTAATAATTAGACGGGGAATTAGAATTCAACTAACTTCAGAAGTCGAAGAACACAGAATACATACTTACGCAGGTAATTATAACGCACTGGTGTGCGGTGCGGCCGATGCGTACCTATGGCACTACGTGACATGTGATGTGTACGTCAGGTACGTCACGTCGGCGGCGTGGTTCCCATTATGCGGTAAACGGCGTGGGGCCCATAGGCTGGTGCCTACTCTGCCTTATGGGTAATCCGGTACTGGATATTTACCTTGGGTGGTCCTGAGACTGCTTATTGAAATATATTCCCTACTATGTTCAATGCTCAATGTACATATTTCCTTGCCAACATCAGTTTAAATATTAAAAGAGTAAACTAAATTCATTTACTATAGAAATCACCAAAGTTAGTAGTGTCTGAAGATACCAGAAACTACTAATATAAGATATATGATTTATTCCAAGCTAATAAAATATTAATTTATTTAAATTGTACCTTTTAGTTAATTTTTAAATACAAGTTGCGTTCGCTATGCATTACATTGACGCGTTGATATCCGTAACAAATGGTTAATCGTATCATTAAACTATATCGCATATCAAAAGCAATCAAACGTGTTTAGTGTTCGTGTAGAAAAACAGTCATCCGAAAATAGAAGCAACTTGTCAGCGAGCTCATTTACTTTTGCTTTCGTTCGACACAGACCAAACCCGTCCGATTCCGTGGCAGCAAATCCTCCAAATAATCGGAATCGCGGCCTTGAAGAGAAAATGCCATCGGCGTCTGTTAAGATAGAGTCTTGGAATTGTATACATTATTTAGGTTTTGTTAAAAATTCAATAAAGAAAGAAAGTATATACGATATTTACACATATAGGTACATACTGAATTTATGTTGATATACTATTTTACTTCGGGATGATTATAAAGACATTTATAATCGATACATTGTGTATCACAATAAATAATAGCCATAAGTATAAGATAACTTATGACACTTAAGGACTGGATAGGGCGTTTATAAAGGTTGCGAACAGCTTTGTTTAGCATTATATAACTTTTAGTTATATAATATATAGTGTTGTAAATGTTTCCGTTACCTTTATTTACTTTTATATCTATCATAATCCGTCACCTGATCCGGCAAATTACAATAAAGGCGTAGGTTTGTTTGTCTCTTTCGGATACATTAATTTGTTATTATGATATGTTTCTATACAGGGTGACAATTTAAAAACTTGAAATGGCCATATCTTAGGATAGAAAAACTGAAGAAAAAAACGCAAAAAACAGTTTCTATAAAACGAAGGGGGAACAAAAACAAGCGTATTATACCACCCTTATCTGCAACCCCTTGGACAGGGTGAGATACACCCTAAAATCTTAAATAGAAAAGGGGGGTCGAGTGATACATCATTTTGAAGCTCTTGAAAAATGCTTTCCAATGGTACCATAGTAAGCTACATTTCAGGAAATTCTTCTCTGTTTATTAAATAAAACAACAAATGAAAACACAATTTTGAAATTTTTTATTATTATTTAATTAAATGTTCAAAATGATTGCTACCAATATCCTGGCATATTAAGAGATATATCTTAAGAATTCTAAACATTTTAAGTCTAGGTATTTTGTTTTGGTTTATTTGCTATGGTTTTTTTGTTAGAAAAAAAAAATTTGTTTATAAATATTCGCATTTTATTATCACAGAATTTACTTTAAAAGTAACTTGTACTAGTATTATTATTTTAAGAACAGTTGACTTTCGGTTCAGTTTAAACGAAAGGCAGCACCTCTTATCTTTAACAATGGTGTACAGCACAGCTGAACGTGTAGAAATTATTTTCATTTATGGTTCCCAGGATCAATGTTTCTTAAGGACAGCTCAACGTTTTAACGAAAGGCATCCAGGTCAAAATGTAAGCCCGGAGTATGTTCGCCAACTAGTAGCCAAATTTGAAGAAACTGGTTCTGTCGCGAATAAAAAGAGAAATCAACCGAGACTAGCCAACGAAGCAGCGCAAATTGAAATTCTGGGGCAGTTTGCAATGAATTCAACTTTATCAACTCGTGAAGCAGCTGTAGCAACTGGATTATCTCGTGAATCCATAAGAAAGGTACTTAAATTTCATAAGTTTTATCCCTATAAACTGCACATACTGCAAGAACTTTGTGACGACTACCCGGACAGAAGAATTCAGTTTTGTGAAATAATGACAGATAGAATTACGGCAGAACCTCGACTAGTTAAAAATATTTGTTCAGTGATGAGTGTACCTTTTATTTAGATAAGCATGTTAATAAACAAAACTGTCGTTACTGGAATGACGAGAACCCCCACGTATTTAGAGAAGGGCATACCCAGTACCCCCAGAAAATTAATGTTTGGGCTGGTATATTGGGAGATGGTATTATCGGCCCAATATTTATACAAGGAAATTTAAATGGCGACAGGTATGCTGAAATGCTACAGAGGTCTATCGAACCACTAATAGTGCGAGAATTAGAAAATCAGAGGGACATACTCGGAAATTTATCTTTAGAAGAACGCTTACTACATTTCCAACAGGATGGAGCACCTCCGCATTATGTAGCTCCCGTTAGGCAGTGGTTGGATGATAATTATCCCAACCAGTGGATTGGAAGAAGAGGTCCTGTTGAATGGCCACCTAGATCCCCGGACCTAACACCTCTTGACTTCTTTTTGTGGGGTCACCTAAAATCTGTGGTTTTTAAAACGCAACCTGAGTCACTAGAGCAACTTCAGCATAGAATAGTTCAGGTATGCCGTGCTATATCCAGAGAAACATTTGCAAATGTACGTGAAGAATTTGAAAGTAGGCTTTATTATTGTCTTCAAAACAACGGAAATCATTTTGAACATTTAATTAAATAATAATAAAAAATTTCAAAATTGTGTTTTCATTTATTGTTTTCCTTAATAAACAGAGAAGAATTTCCTGAAATGTAGCTTTCCATGGTACCATTGGAAAGCATTTTTCAAGAGCTTCACAATGATGTATCACTCGACCCCCCTTTCTATTTAAGATTTTAGGATGTATCTCACCCTGTCCAAGGGGTTGCAGATAAGGGTGGGATAATACGCTTGTTTTTGTTCCCCCTTCGTTTTATAGAAACTGTTTTTTGCGTTTTTTTCTTCAGTTTTTCGTTCCTAAGATATGGCCATTTCAAGTTTTTAAATTGTCACCCTGTATATCCACATTATTTGTCTGGTAGATAATAAAAATAATAATGGAGAGCAATTTATACTATAGCTAGTTAATTATAGCGTCTCATTTAGACTTTAAGCATTGGAATGTCTCAAAATGTAGATTCAAATGCTTTTTTACTGCAAACATTGGCAAAGTGTTTTGAAAAAGCGCAGAGGTCTCTAAAATTGTCAGTAATAATTGGCTCTTAAGTTTCAACAAAATAAATATGTATTCCATTCCATAGCGATTCAATAACCAATTTTTTTTTGTGTGCAGGAAACGATTCACGTTGGTCTTGAATCTTTGGAGATTATACTCGTTGAGGAACACTTTCCAGGTTGTTTGTTAGATCATGGTCACCGTTCAAGCAAATGGCTCTTCTTTGAAGAATGGAATCTAGGGTATGTTTAGGAGCAGAGCCCCAAATATGCTAACAGTACCTACTCCAGCGATGGTCGAATTTGGGCTTTATAGAGCAACAAAAGTTGTTGGGGTGTACAGAGGTTCTTAGTTCGGAAAAGTATTACCAGCTTCTGCAAAGCTGCCTTAGCAATGACCGCAACGTGGCTATGCCAAGACATATAACTATCCAAAATGACGCCCAATAAATGAATTCATGAAGCCAAGGGAATCGAGTGTTCCGCCATGACTATATCCTGTTCTTTAACATTAACTTTTTTAGAAAAAACTGCCGCCAGGGTTTTCTTAGCGTTAAATTCTTGTTTTCCCTGAAAATTAACCGTTGAATATGAAGGGAATAGTTCCGCCAGTAGGTTTGCTTTTCCTGTGCTTTGGTCACAATGGTGCCGTCAGAACGTGTTAAAGGTGAAATGGTTGACTTGGTAAAGTTCTGACTGACGGCCTTAGCTACCGACCAAAATGATCTTGAGCCCTTAGGACATTCAAGAAGTTTGCCTTTGATCCTCTGGTTGTGTGCTTCTTTGCTTTGGTTTATCGCTTGCTTGCATTGGTTTCGAGCGTTAACAAATATCTTTCGCAATTTTTGGTAAACCAAGGCTTGCCGTTAGAAGGGATAAAGTCTTCCGTGCCAGTAAAGATAACTCCGATACTTCTCTAGCACAGATGGATGGATCATCAGAGGTAAAATAAACGTTCCGCCAAGAAAAGGTTCGAAAATTGTCTTTTAGGTCATCCCATTTAGCTGATGTACAATGCCAGATCTTGCGTGGTCTAGGAAGCTGTTCGGCACTAATTGGTAGTTTGTTCAGTGAAAAGATAAGGTTGTAGTCAGACGTTCCTAACGAAGGCTTCACGGTGACAGTGTACAAGTCGGAGTTTGAAGTTACGAAAATATCCAATAAACTAGCAAAATCACTATCTCGGTCTGGAATCCGAGTTGGTTCACCCACGAGTTGGGTAAGGCCAGAGCTGATGGCAAAGGACTCAACTTCGCAACCTTGCTCGTCGATTGTATTTGAGTCTTTGAACCAGTTGACATTATGAACGTTAAGGTCGCCAAGGATCACAACAAAGTCGATATTACTAGCAAGTCAGGAGAACAAGTCTGTATAATGGGTATCGCTTGGCGGCCGGTAAAGGCAGCAGATGAATTTAGGAATTCTCTGCGTTGATATTTTAAACCGCATGTTATACGATATTTGCAAATCATTGATAGTGACCGAATGGAAATAAAGGAAAACACCACAACATAAAATATGCAGTGATTCTAATGTTAATGTGATTTGTCTTAACCTACTTACTAAAGTTAAGGGAGATTTGAAAGGAAACGATCGTTACTAATTATATCACCCAAAGTAATATAATATAATACAGCAAGTACTAATATTTCCCAGTAAATGACAACACTACAATACAACTGGGGGTATATATTAGCAGTGGCGTAGCCACAGAGGGGCGAAGGGAAGGGATCGGCCCTCCCCCCGCCCCCCTTGGCCTGGCGCCCCTTTTACTACTTAAAAAATAATTCTTAAGAAACAAGATCGGTCTTATTTTATTTTTAGTAAAGAAGAGCGATGTGAATAAACTTAATTAAACCGGTTTTGAGAGCGTCCCATCACATTAAATTTATTTTTTCTTATATAGCGGATTTGAACTTTCTTTGGGGTCAGACTCCTGTTCCCTAGGGAACTTAAAGAAGGTGGATTCCTACGAAATTTGGGTGTGGTCCCAAAAGTTTTTTGCCTGCGGCGCTTTGGCTCCGCGGTCTCCACTCCTCCGATAGTTTGCCCCCCCCCCCCCCCCGCCCTAAAATGCTGGCTACGCCACTGTATATTAATTATATAAATAAGGTGAATTTTTTTATAAACTTGCTATAAATACATAGGTAACGATTAGTTTTATAAAATGGTGTTGGAAATATAGTTACCTTAATTTACTATATTTAGTCGGTGGTTCTTTGCCGGTGCGTCATTACTTTCACGTGACTAGTGTGGAGGTCTCATGTGGTGTTCCTCAGGGATCGATACTGGGCCCCTTATTTTTCACTCTGTATACCTCTCAACTTATCGATAATTTCGGATACGCCACTGCGCACATGTATGCGGATGATACCCAGCTGTACTTTTCCTTTCGCCCTGAAAACATTCTTGAGGCTATTGATAAGCTATCAGCTGACCTCGATCGTCTGCTAAAAATCTCTACGCAACATTGTCTCGAACTAAATCCTAAAAAGTGTCAGTTACTGTTTGGTCCCGCTCAGAGCAGGGAGCAATGTCGAGACATGTTTCGCGTTGTTCTAGAACCATATAAATCTAATCAAAATTACAAGATTCAAAAACTCAAAACAAAATCTAAAAGATGTATGATGTCATGTAAAGATTATACAATCTTTATACGGGGTGTTTCCTAACCTCTCTAAGAAAATGAAGGAGGTGAATCCTCACCTTATTTTAAGACGAAAATGTGATATAAAAGTTTCTCGCATGTCGCTTCTTTTTCGAAAAAATTAGTGAAACAATAATAATACTTTTATTAATTGATTTAAAAACATTTAACAATGAACTCACATGAAGAAAAGTCAAATAAATTGCTGAAAATGTCCTCCATGAGCTAGTAAACACCCATGTACACGACGTGCTAAATTGTCTCTTACGTGTTGGAAAATTTCGGGACTGGCGCGAATCGTATTAAAACCATCAATAATACGCAGTCGAAGGTCTTCTTTAGTTTCAATAGGAGTAGTATAAACGAGTTGTTTAAGGTGACCCCAGAAATAAAAATCCAATGGATTCAGATCCGGCGAATCCGGCCATGGGTGAGGTCCTCGTCTACCTATCCAACAAGCAAAATATTGTTGATCTAAATAGTTTCTAACACGTACTGCAAAGTGAGGGGGAGCGCCGTCATGCATGAACCACATTAAAGTTCTCGTTCTTAATGGCACTGCTTCCATCAATTCCGGCAATTCATCTCTAAGGAAGTTGTAATAGACATCACCAGTAAGTCGAATTGGAAAAAAATACGGTCCAACTAAGCTATCTCCAATAATCCTTGCCCAAATATTAAAAAAAAAAATGTATACTGGTGAGGTCCTTCGATGATAGCATTCGCCCAAATATGGTTGTTGTGAAAATTTGTGATGCCTTGTCTGGAAAAATTCGCTTCATCTGTAAATAGTATTTTTGCCGAAAAATGTCAGACCCTCAAAGAATTTTCTTGAAACCATGGCAGTTACAAAAATTAACTCGAGCTGGAAAGTCTCTAGGCAACAATTGCACTCTTTGTACGTGATAAGGATAAGGTAAATAGTCGTTTAAGATACTCCATTACATACTGTTTTGTAACTCACATTCAACTCGTTTCCGATTTTCCTCGTAATAGTGCCTGGAGATTCTTCCACCATGTTTAAGACCTCTTCCTCAAGTTATACGGTTCTAACTGTAAGTGGTCGGCCGCCTATTTTGCTTTTTGCAAACCTACCTGTTTCCTCTGACCTTAGATGCGATCTTGTAAATGTTTCCGAACACGGTACTCGTATATTAGGAAAACGTTTTGCATATAAACGTCTCGCCTCTAATGCATTTCCATTTGCCAAACCGTACATAAAATGAATTTGAGCCATTTCTTGATTGGTAAACTCATCCATTATGAAAAGTATGTAATGTAGTACAAATAAATTCAAAAACAATTCAAAAGGATATTATATGAAAGATGTTAAACAGAAGACAAATGTTACGGAGAAAACAAATGTGGTTGCCATAGAACGAAGCAAAGCCTACTCGTATCATTTGACGCAGCAAAATGATAAAAATACGAAAAAAAACTAAAAAATTTAGGTACTCTTTTACCCAGATCCCCAATGAACTAATTGTAAAATTTTAAATTGACCCAAAGTAAAGTGCTCTAATCCCTTATGTTTAACAAATATCATTAGAATATCGTTTGACATTAATTAATAAAATGAAAAAAAAAATACAATTTTTTTTTAACACCCTGTATTTCGAAAACGAAGCGACATGCGAAAAACTTTTATATACCACATTTTCGTCTTAAAATAAGGTGAGGATTCACTGCCTTCATTTTTTTAAAGAGGTTAGGAAACACCCTGTATAACTAGGTATTATACGATCAGTTGCAAAGAATGTTTATGTCCCAAAGAGACAGTAACAGTGACCACCAATTGTTACATCACTCAATTTTACTGTTCAATATTTGGCCCTGGATCCCTCTGGGGGGGTTGGGGGTGTCCGGATCACCTCCTCCCGTATCTACCTCACTGGTTGTTTTATGTTGTATAATAGTGTGCGAATACGTCATTAAAATAAAATATTGCAACTAAAGCACAATGCACTTTAAATATTAACTCACTATTAGATAGGTACAGTGTATTAATGGTGTAAACAAAATGACAATAAATAATTATAAAGTCATGTTCAAGGATACGCCAAATAAAAATTAATAAATAACCGCGTCCAATGAGAGACAAGGCCCCACAAATCACCGTAATCCAGTTTTGGTCTAAAACTATACATAAATCTATATTATATCGGTCCGGGTCCTAATTAGATAAAGATTCGTTGGTTTTGGGCCTGCCAGTGACACAAAGGCGAACCTGGGACAGAACTTGTCTCTGAATTTCTTTATACAAAGCTAACCAATATTTATCGTATTGATAGTGTCATAAAACTCTTCGAAGACTCGCATGAGAAACTGGTCATTTCATTGTGAGTTTGCCGAAAAGAAGGGTGTTCAAAGTTCGAATTCATTTTTTCTTTTCTTGGTTTTTGGAGTATTTTTGAGGGACAAGCTTTTATAAATTATTATGTTTTTTTATTTTATTTACTATAATTATATTATAATAAAATCATATGGTTTAGTGTAATCAATAGAATCAAGATATTTTCCGGTCTGATCAGTAAAATCTACTTAATGCACAGCAGTTTTGTATCGACAAAGAAGTGAGTGTATTAATTCAACATTGCTGGAACGAGCTTGCCAAAGTCGCATATCCCAACACTGATAAATCTGTGCTCCCTTAATCAAATAATCTGATTTATTTGGTGAATAATTATTGGTAATAAATAAATGTGATTTTAATTAACTAAATTTTATTTAACTGAAATAAATGAGAGTATTTCGTTTTATTTGCAAAATTATTTGACTGTTGGTGGATTTGTGTCAAATAATAGAACCCTTCAAACAAATATCTTACTAAAAAAAACACTAAAATAACAAAATTTAAATAACTAATTATTCAATCGAACTAATTTTTATTTAGGAACTAAATCCCGTTAATCGCTAGTTAAATCACCCAATACAGAAATATTTAAATGTCTAGGTCATTTAAACTAAATAATTATGTATTTACATTAAATCCTTAATATAAAACAACCAAATATTTACAAATAACTAATTATTTAATCGAAGTACATTTCAAGTTAAGAACTAAATACCTTTAACTTTAATTTAAATCATCCATTGCCGAACTTTTCAAATAATTTGGTCATCCAAACTAATAATTAAGTATTTAAATGAACTCCTGTCACCTACTTTGGGCTTTGAGTAATTTGATTGGTTATACAAAAGTGGCCTGATCATCGCGTTTTTGGTTATTGGTGTTCGATTTTGTCTTGTAGAAATTTATGAGTAAGAGTGAAATCTTCTTTGTTAGTGGCACAGAAGTTAGTGGTTCCATCAAAAATTAAAACGAAGATATGGGGAATAAACGTAATATGAATAATTATTTAGAAGATTGGGGTATATCCCATATGTTAGATACTTTTCAAGGTAGGAAACTATATTTGAATATTTTAGTTACGCATGAAACGAGTTTAAAAAATAAGATAAGAGGCAAAGAAGAGATACTTGTAATACCTTATTTGAAATTTCGAACAAAAAATCTTTTTAGAAAAATGTAGCCAGGTATTTATAAATCATGGCTACCTAGGTTACAAATAAGAAGTTTTTCTCAATTTTCACCATAATCAAACCTCCTAACGTAAAAAATATAATATAATTATTATAATATTAATAATTATTGTCCCTAATATTTGCAAATTTGCCTTTATTTAATTTTTTATCAAAGTTATTAACTTCTCTATAATGTTTTATTGGCGTATATTTTAAGGGGAACAACAACTAATGGTCGGTTTATACAGCAATATAACATAACATAAAAATAAAATAAGAGTTGAATCTACAGATCTGCCATAAGACGTTTATAGAAACATATAACATAACATAAAAATAAGAAATAAAATAAGAGATGGTTATCTTTTAAATTTTGTGTTATTTTTATGTCAAAATCGTTGTGCGCGTGCGCGTAATTTGCCATAACCTTTATTTTCGGCAAAAATGTGCTTTTTCTGTTGGTTTGCCTTATTATTTGAACACTATAAACAATTTGATAAGGTTTGTGATTATTATGGTATAGGTACTGATTAAACCATATTCAATAGCAACATTTCAATATTTCTTATTTTTATGTTACGTCTGTATAAACACGTACTTGGATAAAATAAGAACTGACTTGAATGAACATTCTGATCTATTGAAAATTAAAAAAAGGTATTTAAACCAAATAAATTTATATTTGGTCTAAATAAATATAAAAGACAAGTTAAACAATTGTACTTGAATAAAAAAACAATCACTTTAATGGAAATTACCGGTTTACTTAATTCAAATCACTTAAATTGTTTAATTAAATAACGTTGTTGTTACGGCAAATACATGCAAAACAATAGTAAAATAAATATATACTTAATAAAATATATATAAATACATATCAATTAAATAAACATTTTGTTAACTTAACTGTAAACCTGTTTACCTTAAGTCATTGAAACGGCTTATTTAAGTTAGGTTGGTGGTAAGGAAATAAATATTTGCTTGAATTTTGTATTTAGTGATTAATTCCAAATAAAAAGTAATTTGTATCAAATCAGATGATACTAATTGAGGCAAATAATCCCTGGGTATTTTTCAAATACATATTTGTTTGGCTAATAGGAAACAAATATTTATTTGAGTCAATGGTAAATTTTTTTAACTCAAATAATTAATTTTATCAGTGAATGAGTATATTCAAAAATTTAAGACGTGAATCGCTTATTTCGCACACACACGCCGCTCGCAGAGTGTAATAAAACATAATTCTTTTAAATAAAAAATTCATAGAATTCATAGACGGTGTTTGGTGCATGAAAAAATCCAATTAATGGCATTAATAATATAACAACGTATTATGCCAAATAGATCAGGAAAAGTAAATGTATGCACTTCAAAAAACAATAATAGCCGATATTTAACATGCACTGTTTTACATTGCTTTATTACCATAATTAGTCATTGTTGACCCATTAATATTTTTATAATGTTAGATTAAATTACAAATTTATGTATCCAGCTATATAGCATCATATTTTAATTAGAGGTACAATCATTATAGGTTGCTTATGCTTTTTCAAATTTTACTAACGAGCGTAATTTGATGTCAAAACAATGGCATTGTAAGATATTAAGTTCATGTTGTTGTTTCAAAAATACTTTTAAAAATCTTAATTATGTATTTAAAATATGTAGGGGAAAGAGGGGCAAGCTGATGACGCTAGGAAACAGATATAGACGAGGTTATTTATAAATATGTATTGAATCACATTTAACGCGTCCATTTCAGGGGAAATACAGGGTGCAACGTTGTCAATTTCATCGCATAAATCTTCAGCTATAACATCTTTTTCATTTTTAGATGGATCATGTAACATACTTTCCACAGATTTACAATTTGTACACCTTTTATTTAATTTATATATTTTAAGGAAATTATTTAGGTCATTGAGAGAATTAAAAATTGTGTGATGTCGTTTTATTATTTCGTATCCTTCTTCTATTTTTGATAATACAGTGTTCAATATTACAAAGTAAAAATTAATTTTTAATTGGTCGTCTGGATTTGTTGGAGCCTCATCTCTTCATTTGTGACAAAAACCGACGTGATACGATGCGATATGATGAGATGATGGGTTAAAACGCGTTAAATTAAAAACCAACAACGTATTTCCCAACTGGTTGCCGTGGAGTAGCGTTTTTAAAACCAATGTTGTTTTGCTTATTTTCAGTTATACTTGTAAAATACATACATTTATTTTTCATCTATCAACTATTTACTTATAATACCTTAGAAACGGTTGCTATAAACATCATCATAATATCATAAGGAATATTAGCGGGCGATAAAGTTCATAATGCCCGGTGATTTTCGTAATGTCCGGTATTTATTATTAAAGAAAATATTGAACAAGATTTGTATTTATTTTTAACAATTTTTTTACATAATATTATTCTGTTTTTCCTATGTTAAGTGTACAATTAATAAATTTTCCTGAGAAAGAAGCTGGACCAACTATGAAATTTTGCGACTCGATTGCTGAGTTTCTCGATGTGCATGCTGATTCCTGCTCCATTTCAACATTAATTAACATATTTTCTTTTTCGGTAACAGAGCTGGCTATCATTTTTGCTATTCGGTTTTTCGACGTGATGCTTTCCTCTATATAACCCTTAGCTACGGTAGTACTCTTCTACTTTCCGTGTAGCTTTAGGGTTGCAAGGGAAGCACCACCCTCGATAAGAATTGTGGACGAGGTCCGACGTAGGCAATGTCCTTAATGTTCCTTGGCGTTTTCTAAATTAAGAAATTTTGCTTTGATTAAAGGAACACGTCCTAGTGTATTTATACCCACAGGCATAGCTATGCATTTACCATTTCGGTATGTAAGGAAAAATCTGCGTTCCTTAATTCCTTCTGGCCTGTACTGTCTAACCAATTTTAAGGCATCTGTTTGGTCTCCCCAAGCTCGTATCCATCCGAAATCCCGAAATTTGAAAGTTTTTCATAGAAAAGTCTTCAGTATAGAATTTTCTATTATTTGAAATTTAAGTTTTAAGTCGACGGAAAGCACAATCGGCGGCGTCAATCCAACGTATCCCTATATTTTTGAATTATGAAAAGCCTGCCATGTTCAGTAATACCTACAACTTTTTACTCACATGTGGCAGCATTGAACATTATTGTTCAATTGTACGAATCGATTCTCATCTAGGGATTTTTAGCTTTTTTTGTTGGACTGGTCGAACAAAGATGATCCGGAGGAAGTGCTCGACCGCTTGGCGAAGAAAAAATCAAGGAAATTACTTTTTTAAGGTGTATGTTCTAGTAAAAATTTAGTACTGATTTAACTTTTGTTATTAACAGATATTTTTTGTTGAACATTAAAAATGCTCAAACTTCTTTCAAACATAGTAGCTGTTTATTGTACACCTTGTACTGCATCTTTTTATTGCACTATAAATAATAATAGATTAAACGTCACATAATGATTTAAGTTTTAATGTGTGATTTGCTCTGAATTAATTAAAATAAGTCCACATTTTTGAATGATTTTCGTCCTTGAGCCCCCCCCCCCCCCCCCCGAAACGAATTTCTGGATACGGCCCTGGGTCTCCCTCGATTATTGTAAAACTTTTTGGCGTACCAGTTTTAGTTTCTGGTACCTTGACAAGCATAACAGGCCCCTCATCCTCAATATCATCAATGGTTATTTTCACCATCTCATCCCGTCTTAGGCCGCCAAAAACTCCCATTACTAGTACCCCCTTATGCAGCAGGAGGGTATCATTCGGCGCATTTTTTGATAAAAGTTAAAACTTGTTCACCTTCGAAAACTTTTAGGAAGATATCCCTTTGATTTAGCTTCTAAAAATGCTATTAATTGACAATATCTTGAAATATTAATGTTTTCCTTTACTATAAGTTCAGACTTCACCTGGGAATATTTTGTCTAAAGGCTATTTGGGTATATTTTTCCGACTAAAATAAAGTAAAAATAATTAAAAATTGTTATTACTAATGAGCAAAAGGGTTACATACCAATTCCTGAAATAAGCCATCATTACTGTTTCAGTAATCACCGTAATTTGGTTTTTTACTTTCCATTGTAGAAAACTTTCATACTTCTTGTACAGGGCTTTAGACTTTGCAGCTAAGTTTTTCTTAGCTTTTTCAGCATTTTCTAAAATATTTTGTGAAATTTCCATATTTTCGTTTATGAAACGTAAAAGACGCTTAAAATAAACAACCCTTAGCAACCGTCAAACTTATTCTATGGCAACCGATCAAAGCTCACTAAATACTTAAAACTGGTGAAAATAGTTTTAAAAAAAAATGTAGGACTTTAACTATTTATATTTTAAAATTAATGAAAAATAAAGTATTGTATACACCACAGGCGTTACTAGACTATAATGTCCATCAGGCGAAACCTATCCCGCGGGCCAAAGGCCCTCGAGCTAGTTGCTTTCGCCTTCCGGGCATTATAGTCTACTTAACGCCCTTGGTACATAAATAACTATTTTAACCCTTTCCTCCTGTGTGCCCCGCACCGCTGGAACCCCCGGGTTGGAACAGCCCAGCATGGCGGTCTTCTTATGAATTTGGTTAGCTTTCGATTAAGATATCCGTATCTTATGTGTTTCATATTACTTAAACTTATGATTATTTACTGAGGTTCTAAACTAATAATCCCCAACATGCATGGGCTTTTAAAATGCTTTTATAGATACCTACCTTGTAATAAGTTGGTTCGTTCGCAAGACTTGTCGTTTATTTTTGCGCTCCAAATATAAAAAGGCCGCGAGAATGCATAAAATGCCTTTGATAATCTTACAAAAGCAAACACACCGGCAATTCCAATAAATAAATTACCCTGTATAGGCCATTTCCATTTGCCGATGACTATAACTTTCATACGGGGAATTTGCGTCTTTTTTACATGAGCGAAGCAAATCTAAATACGCAAGTATGCAAGGATACGTGAAATAAGAATACCTAACGAGTGAGCTTTTAATTACCCAAATTGTAAATTTTACTTTTGTGGGACTTTTGAGAAATCTACATGTATTCATCAATGAAAATTACTTTTAAGTGGTTCACTGGTGCATATTTTATTAATCTGCCTGAACATGTGTGAGAAGCCCTGTTCACTGACCAACTTGATAATACCTTATCCCTTAAAGACGTAAAGTACTTTTTTTTTGGACTTATTCGAAATTTGAAGGCCTATTCTTATTCCATCTACGAAAGTAGCAATTTTCGTTAGAAAAATTGAGCTGTCAAGGGTGGTCTTTCATCATTATCATCAATTAGCCTGGTTGCGTCCACTGCTGAACATAGGCCTCCCGTAGTCTAATACAACGTCCCCTATCCTGTGCTGCTCTCATCCAACTTGGCTCCACTCTCCTAATGTCGTCGGTCCATCTTGATGATGGGCGACCTCTGTTCCGAAAGGCTTCTTGTTGGGGTCTCCACTCCAGAATCAACTTTGTTCATCTTCCGTCTGACATTCTTGCCACATGCCCAGCCCAGTTCCACTTTAACGTTGTTATGCGTTCAATCGCATCTGTTACTCCAGCCCCTTGGCTAAGTCTAACATTAGAGACTCTGTCCCTTAGCGTTATACCTAGCATTGCCCTCTCCATGGCTCTTTGTGCAACGCAAATTCTATTTACTACCTTCTTTGTCAGTGTTAATGTTTCTGCTCCGTAAGCTAACACCGGAAGTATACACTGGTTAAAGACCTTTCTCTTTAAACAAGTTGGAATATCTGATTTTAGAGTGTTACTCAGTCTACCAAAGGCTGCCCAGCTTCTCGAAGCTTCGTCCAGTCTCTTAAGCATCTCTCTCGCCTCATCGATTTTGTCGGTTATTAGAACGATATCGTCTGCAAATTTCAGGTTGTTTAGTCTCTCACCATTAATGTTCAGTCCCATTCCTTCAAAATCTATCTTTTTAAACATGTACTCCAGGAGCGTCGTAAAAAGTTTGGGAGATATAACATCGCCCTGTCTTACACCTCGTTCGAGGGGGAAATCCTTCGTATAGACATGCAGTTTTATACAAGCTTTGGCATTTTCATAGACGTGTTTAATTACATTTATATACCTGGAGTCTATACGGCATTCTGCTAGCGCGTGAAGCATTTGTTGTTGATTTATCATGTCGAATGCTTTTTCATAATCAACAAAGATGAGGACTAGGGGTTTATTGTATTCTATGTATTTCTTGATAACAGCCTTAATAACCTGGAGATGGTCATTTGTGCCAAACCCTGATCTCCAATGTTATATTTGGGATATCTTCAGATCATTGATTCATTAGTGTTGGTATATTAATATTGCCAACGTTTCCATCCGTGTTGCTGTATAGCTCCTGGTAAAAAGACCTGACGACCTTCAGAATCTCGTCTTCGTTCGATGTTATTTGTCTGTCTTGCTGTCTTAGCTTAGTTGTGTTCTTTCTACCTTCCGTAAAGGTTCTTCTAATTGACTTCAGGCCCTTATTTCCCTTTATTACTACTCTTGTTACTTCTCTGGTGTTAAACGTTCTTATATCTTTTCTAACGGTCTCAGATATTTTTCTGTTTAGTGCTCTTAGTCGCCCGCATTTCTTGTATTTTCTTCTCGCATTTCTCGTCTTTTTTTCATGCGTACTTTTGTACCCCCTAAAACATTGAAGTGGTGCGGAATCTAAATCGATCACTTATTTTGGTTTTGACATTTCTAAAGACCCTATATTGTCAATTTTGAATTCAATCTGGAATAAGTCGAGTAGTTAACCAAAATAAACAATCCTAAATAAAAAAAAAAGTATTACATACGTAGCTCGCTTTGAACAGCATTATTTATTTGTAATAAACAAGACGAAATATCAAATATTCACTGCTTAGGTAAGGTAAAGGGATCAAATATTCACATAACTTTCAAAAAAATGTGATTAAAAATTAGTAAGTAAAACAGGATGGTCAAATTTTTTAGTTTAGGTACCTAATAGCTGTTATGAGCTATGTACCATAGATCAAACGTTCTTAATAATGTTTGCCTTAACATAAACATAATTAAAATAAAAAAGAAATCGGTCAAGCGTTAATGTTACCCCATGGCATGGGTAACATTGACACTTCTTTTAATATGTATTACCAGTCACTGCTTAACTTTGTAAAGGTAAAATTAACATAAGAAATGCTGTTTTTTGAAAAATGTGTATAATTTATAACACCATACCGTGGATAACATCGACACTTCATATTAAAGATATCACTAGTCACTGTTTAACTTTATAAGGGTAAAATTAACATAAGAAAATCTTTTTAATTTAAAAAACACTTAACTACTTACATTTTTATTACTTACAAAATTTATTTCTTCGGAGCTATCAACATAAGTTTAGCAGTTATAAAAGAAAAAGGTCTGTTGTATATTGTAATGTTTTTTTTTAAGATATGTCAAAGTTATACGACTGTCAACGTTGGAGCAGTTCATCTTATATTACAGAAAATAATTTGGGTCTATAAAAATCTGTACCTAACTATTTTTAATATTTCGTGACACCTTGCAAATCTATCCAACCAAAAACGTCACTTAAATCAAGTAACGAGTGATTTTTAATTATTTTGCTCAAGGGAGGCCATGCATTTTAAAAGCATCATGGCCGTACTGCGTAGATAAGATGACATGATTGTTTTATGACATTTACGTCTTATTTGAATTTGTGTATTTGTAAAGTTTAAAAATTGGAGAAATTTTGTAATTTTTGCAGTTATTTGAAGGTAGGTTACTATTGCTTTAACTAATATTTCTCCGGGGAGTCGTCTTTTGACTATTATAAAGTGCTATTTGCAGGATATGATTTAATTTTTTATTTTTTTTTTATTTTTCAGCGTATCAAGTTTTAGTGAAGCTTTGTTGCCGGATTGAAAGTTCTACAGTAAAAATGTTTAGTGAAGCACAAAAAATTTTTATTGTTGAAAGTTTTTTTAGAAATGGAAACAAAATAGGCGGTGTGTGGAATTACTCTATGCATGACTGCTTTGATGAATTTCGAACCGAGTTTCCTGATGTTGCGGTGACCTTTCATAATTTTCGTACTGGGTCACAATACCTAATTGATAAATTTCGTCAGACTGGTTCTGTTCAACACAAAAAAGGGGCTGGAAGACCAACGAAACGATCGAATGAGGTTATTGAAGAAGCGCGACAAATTATGGAAAATAATCCTTCAACTTCTATTAGGCATTTATCTCAACAAATTCAGCAAACGGATTTATGCTACAGTACATGTCAAACACTTTTGAAAAAGGATCTGCATCTATACCCTTATCGTGTTACGGCTATTCATGAACTCCTTCTCAATGACGTTCCCCAAAGACTTAATTTTTGTGAATGGTTTTTAAACAATTTTCAAGAAGAAAATAGTGGTGCGTTTGAAAAAACATTTTTTACCGATGAGGCTTATTTTTATTTATCAGGCTATGTTAATTCACAAAATATGCGAATGTGGAATACGCAAAATCCGCATGTTTTTGTAGAAAGACCTCTTCATCCTCAAAAAGTTGGTGTGTGGGCAGCAATTAGTTCTAGAAGAATATTAGGCCCAATTTACTTTGATGGCACAATTACAGCTGAGAGATATCGGATCAAAATTCTGACAACATTTATTAATGAGCTTCACGATGATGAATTGCGGGAAGGTTACTTCCAACAAGATGGCGCTACACCTCATGTAACCAGAGAAAATTTAAATTTTCTAAGTGAATTTTTTGAAAACAGAGTTATAAGCCGAAATACGCAACAAATATGGCCACCTCGTTCCTGCGATTTAACACCCTGCGATTTCTTCTTGTGGCCTTTTATAAAAAACTCCATTTATCGAACACCAATTGAGGATATAAATGATCTTAAACGAAGGATTTCAGAAAAAATTGCCGAAATTAATAATTCTCCAAACGTATTGGTTAATGTGTCTCTGAGGGTAAGAAGAAACACCAGAAGGTGTCTAGAAGTAGGGGGCGGCCATATAAAGTAGGCTTTCAAAGTAAGATAGCTCAGGATTTTATATTACATACCGTCAAAAAACATTATTTTAGGTTTTCAACGTGACAACGCTGCTTTCTTGCAAATTCGCCCTATGATTTAATCTACGCGCTACTGCTACACTATGTATACTGGGTCACAGCCGCCCTTGAGCAAAATAATTAATAATCACTCGTTAGTTCCACATTTTCTAAATTCACTGAAGAACTTTTATTGTATTTTTTCTGATCCATGACACGTTGTTTTCGGACAATATAAACAGAACCAGAAGATTTACTTGAATCATATATACAGGGTAAATGTTTTAAAGTGTTATAAGGCAATATCTTGAGAACGGTTTTAAATATTTTCATGAAACTTTGGTGAGGTAATAGGGATACAAGGGCACATATTTACCCATATTTGTTACATTTTACCCCTATCCCAATTTTAAGGGATGGGGGGCAAGCTTATACCTTTTAGTATTATTAATTAAAAAGTGCAAATTTTGTATACAAAATGTAATAATTCTGAAAGACCGAAAAATAATTAAAAACAGTCAACTGAAGTTTAGAAGAAGAATGGACTGAGTAACATTTATATTATCATTTTCATCTGTATGGAAAAAGAGGCTCCATGAACCATATTTTTTGCAATCATTCTTCAAACCTCAATAATTAAAAGAAAGAAGTTTGTCCTAAAGTTGTTACAATGAAACTGGATCTACTCTTTTGGAATAGGTATCACTTGCCTATTCCGTGTACCTATTACCTATTAACAGGTATACCTATTCCAGGTCCGTTGGCACTGTCATGTGTTTGATTTTCCAGTTTCGGTGATATTTCTTATATATACACGCGCCTTTGTACCTGCACCTGTTTCACTCTCGAAATTGACCTGTCGGGTAGTGCAATAATGCCCGCGTTTAAATTGAAGATGATGAACCTGGAATATTTATTTGGAACGGGTTTGTGTTTGGAACGAGGTACAACAATAAGCCGTTCCGTAACACCTCTAGTTCGTTCTTTTTCTTTTCGTCAGACCCAATCCCTGAACGCGTTTCGCCGTATTACGGTTCCTCGGCAAGGCTATAGAGTCTGACTGTCATATCTCGGAAACTACTGGGCATAGAAATTCAGGAAAAAAAAATGCGTTACTAAAGAGGCCATGAGAAAATCCTGGAATTAATTTTTAAGTTCCGCATTTTGCCGCAAGGGGGCACAATTAAAAAGTAAATTTTAAAATTTTGGATATCGCCGAAAATTCCACGTTAAGGTATACCTTTGATAACACCATTAGAAAGTTTGAACAATTATGCATCATTTTGGTCATAGGCTCATTGGCGTACCAATTTTAATAGGAGTGGCGGAAGCTGTTGAAAGTGTAATCATTCAAATCGCTGTAACTTATAAACGACTTATCCGATAATGACAACAGATTTTTTTATTTTATTCCGAAAACTTAAATTACTCGTTATAATTATGATATCATAATCGGAAAGTAGATCAAATTTGCTAGAAAAAACGTAAAAACCGCAGTTCGATACCTCCGTTCGTTTCAAAGTTATTGCCAAGAGAATAATTTTTAAAACTTTTAATGAAGAAGCTGCACTGCAGTGTTCCGAATTTGAGGCTGCATCCCTATCATGTAGTTTTACATCAGGCCATATCAGAAACTGATTTTTACAGACGGCTCAACTATTGCTATTGGCTAAGAGAGATGTGTAACGAGAATCCTCAATTCCTCTCAGAAGTTTTATGGACTGATGAAGCCACTTTCAGTAGCTGTGGCAGAGTTAATTTACATAATTGCACTATTGGTCACAAACCAATCCTCATTGGATGCGCGAAGTGGATCACCAAAACAGGTGAAGTGTAAACATGTGGTGCGGAGTGTCAGGACACAGAATTATCGGACCGCTTATTTTTAATGCTCATCTAAATGGCGAATCTTACTTAAACTTTTTACAAAATGACTTGCCTATCCTTTTAGAAGATGTTCTTATTGGTCTAAGAACATTCATGTGATATCAACATGATGGATGCCAGACACACTTTTCGCAAAGGGTCCGTGATTTTTTAAATGATTTAACTGTGTTAGATTTTTACTTGTGGGGACAAATAAAAGCCATTGTTTATAAAACGTGATCAACCACACGAGACAACATGATTGAGCGAATAATTTCACGAGCTGAAATTGAAACAGCTGTCACTAGTTCTAGACCAAGAAGTTTTCCATTACTATTATATTTCGATTGTTTCCTTTAATAGTTTCCCATAACTATTCCAATACTGTTTTATGGCCCGTTGGTCTTGAAACACGCTTCCATTTTGTCGTTTACATGATGTGGACTAGTTCTACGCCTAGATAAAGTGTGAAGGAAGGCACGGAATATGACAAATAAAAATCCCTTATTACTAAATCAACCTACACACCTACGAAACTATAAAAACAATTGCTTTTTCATTTAAAGTTTTAAAAATTATTCTATTGGCAATAACTTTGAAACAAACGAAGGTATCGAACTGCGATTTTTACGTTTTTTCTAGCAAATTTCACCTACTTTCCGATTATGATATCGTAATTATACCGTATGATTTAAGTTTTCGGAATAAAATCAAAAAATCTGTTATTATTGCAAATTGCACCCTCTAGCATTTTTATTAAGAACTATCATGGACCACCGAATACAATACTTAAAAGTACTTACATTTTTCCTCCAAACAATCTCTAGTTTGCTAAAATCGGATAAGTCGTTTATAAGTTACAGCGATTTAAATGATTACACTTTCAACAGCTTCCCCCACTCTTATTAAAGTAGGTACGCCAATGAGCCTTGGACCAAAATTATGCATAATTATCCAGGCTTTTTGATGGTGTTATCAAAGGTATTCCTTAACGTGGAATTTTCGGATATATCTAAAATTTTAAAATTTACTTTGCAATTGTGCCCCTTGCGGCAAAATGCGGAGCTCAAAAGTTATTTCCAGGATTTTCTCATGGCCACTTTAGTAATGAATTTTTTTTTCCTGAATTCTATGCCCAGTAGTTTCCGAGATATGGCCGTTGGCCGACCTTAATGAAACACCCTGTATACAATATACAAACCTCAATTACTTTTATATTTATCCCAATTTTTTTCTAATTTTATCCTCACAGTATAATTTATTACAATTTGGTAAATAACTAATTTGGCATAAATAAGGGCCACTGGTTTTGGTCCAAATGCTACAATGTAATTTTCGAGTAATTTATATCATCCAAGTTGGACCGTAAATTTACCAGTTTATAATTTCAGTTGCTCTACAATAATGCATTTGCCAGTCTCCATGTTTGCTAATGAACTATATCTCTAAAAGCACACACATAAGTACAAGCTGCACCATTGTGCAGAAACATAAATCTACTGGTATTGCTTGTTATATCTAACCGCACAACGTACCCTCTCTGTGTATTGAAGATAATTAATCCGCCATGTTGCGCATATAATATTGTTTCGGCATAATTAGCATCCGTGTTCTTGTGTCGTTGCTACTAAGCGGTGAATTATACGATAGTGCCTTTTATAGTAAATCACCTTACAAGCCCGCTCATTATTACTTATCAGGAATATAAAGCTTTATAGGGTTTTAAATAAAGTAATAAAATATCAATTTGTTGGTTTTTTGGATAAGGACTATTATACGATTTAACAAGTAGGTTTCGAAGCAAGAGGTAATGCGTAACATCGAACAATAAATGCCTAGAGGAAGAAAACGTCAAAATGAACGTTTGCTTGACCGTTAAAGATTAATATATGAAAGAAAACAATAATTGTTTTTTGATTTTCACTTTAATATGTCAACATGACACGTGTTTCACCGTCACAGTGGCTTCTTCAGATGTAAGTTATTAAAAACAGATATCTTAATATATAGGTCTAACTAAAGGTAGCGATGGAAAAACCTAAGGTAAACATTGCCATAACAAAAGAAAAATCTAAATATACAACTTTAACATTTATAGGTAGAGCTAGCGATAACATAAAAAGTTTACTTAATAAACAAAACATTAATATTTCATATAAAACTAACAATAATTTGAGCAAGATCATTAAAAACAATAAGGATAAAACAGCGAAAGATAACAAAAGTGGAGTTTACAAACTAAATTGTGGTTCTTGTGAAAAATCATATATTGGTCAAACTGGTCGGTCTTTTAAAACTAGAATTAAAGATCACTTTGATTCTTTTACCAAAAATAATAAACATTCCACGTACGCGGATCATTTAATAACAGAAAATCATAATTTTGATAAAGACTATGACATATTACATCTGGAACCAAAAGGATTAAAATTAAATCTCTTAGAATCCTTGGAAATTAACAAACTGAAAAATTCCCTATATTTATTAAATGATAAAGAAGATATTTATACCTCTCCTTTGTTAAATTTAAAGCTTTGTCGTTAGGACGTCTAGTTATTATTGTCAATATTGTAGCATTCATTTTTGCTATAGATGTATATTTAGAGGATGCTACATGGTTTTGTGTAAGATATTTTTCTACATTACCTTTCTATGTTTTCTGTGGATTTTAAGTTTAGTGCTTTGGTGCAGAGGTTCATGTTTTACAGGCCACGGTCCTATCATGAATATTTTTTTTGTACATTCTTCATTTCTTTTCTTTTTAATTAACTCGAACGAAGTAGATATCTGAATATTTAAATATTTTTATTGTCAAAATTTGGGGTTATGTTCATTTATGATAACAGGTCAGTAGTTCATTTGGCTTATAGTATGTTCGTTGAGTTGCTCCATTTGAACCTTGGTTAGTTCACTCTAGAACATTGATGATATTGCACTTTTCAGTTTCACCATTCGATAAATTGGTATGCCATTATTTGTTTTTAAATTGCATATTATGCAGGGTAAACTGCTATTAGTTTTCCACATGTCAAGTTGGTTTGGTTTTGTCATTTTATCGAACTGAGATTACTTTCATCAATTGTCTGAACGTACCAATTTATTTTTTGACATGACAGTTCACCTGTCATTTGATCTTTACCTTTTTCGAAGAATTTTGACTTTAGGTCACTTCATTTAAGATCATCCTTGAAGGTAGAAGTCGCGGTTGTTTAAAAAGGGGCCCACTATTATGTGATTTGAAAAGGTCCGCCGCCCCAAATTTAGTTGGCACCTCAAGGATAGTAGAGCGTCCTCATCTCTTTGATGGTAAGATTTCTTTAATTATTTTCTTTGTGTCTTCTTAAATATTTTTATAACCTCAATTTTCTACAACATGTGGCAATTTAATTTTAGATTTGCACATGAGGCCTCATTTCTTTGCAAAATTTTTTGAGATGGTAGCACCAGACAACCAATGAGGTAGGATATATTTGCGATTTGATTTAACCAGATATCTGATTCGCTGTTTCGATTTTTAGGGTTTTTTTTTAGAGTTAAGTTGCAATTTTCCTTTTGCTTCTATCGAAGCGTTTATTCTTGAATATGTAACAGGCGTTACATATTCATATTCCTTTTGACCACGTGTTGAAAGTGGATCTTCGATTGAGAGACCACATGGCCTGTAAGCTGTAAATATGTGCTGTCTTGTACTGTTCGGGTCCACCAGACTGGAGGCAGGGTGCCTATTAATTTGAAGCAGAAACCACATGGGATTTGGAACATCTGGGAAATAAGGCCAGTGTATTGTGATAATTTTTAATTTCTTTATAACCTTAACACCGTAAATTTCACTTTAAAACTAACTTTAAATTTGTAATACCACCTTGGTAACCTTTAGAAAGAATCTAGGTATTATGACCATACAAGTATGAAGGTTCTAGAACATTCTCTTTTCCCCTTTTCATAAACTATATGTGATAACTAGTTACCAGGCGAGTAAAAACTCTTCAGGTCTTCCCATGAGTGTATAATTTTTTACTTTAATATTTAATTTAGTTATTGATTTCAATATTTAATCTCATTGGTGGAATCCAGTTTAGTGATCCTAATAAATTAACCCCAATTGTTGTTTCATATATCAGTGTTTTATTGTTACTGTACTGCACGACGAACTATTACCATCTTTAGAAGCAAGCGGTTTTCCTATTTTAAAACGCTTTGTAAGTATTAAGTTTTTTAACCATTTAAAATAGGTGGCGTATAAATTCATCAAAAAAGTGTACAACTGCTTAAGGCAAGGACTCCGAGCCTCCGACACAAGAGCTGCCGTTCGCACCATGGTATGTAAAGTTGCCTTGTAAAGGTAATTTTACGGCACAATATAATAATTAATACCTCAATGTTTACCTTAGGTTTTTCCATCGCTACCTTTAGTTAGACCTATATATTAAGATATCTGTTTTTAATACTGAAGAAGCCGCTGTGACGGTGAAACACGTGTCATGTTGACATATTAAAGTGAAAATCAAAAAACAATTATTGTTTTCTTTCATATGTTAAATATGGATTTTCATCAAGTAACGGTCGAAACTATAAGACTTTTAAAGATTAATCCCTAAACTCAGCTTGCTGAAATTTCCAAAGGTATAGGGAAACAGATACAAAGCATTAAAAGAAAGCCCTTTTAAATCAGGAATGTTCAATATGATTTCTTGGAAGAATGTATTTTTGTGAATGATAACGCACTGGGTTAATTCCCTAGTGGTTACATTAATTTTGGTTCGTTAACTTTCTGCTGCCTTTGATTAAAACAACTGTTTACTTTTTATTCCCTAATGCAGGTTATGGTAGCATGTTACAAGGATTCACGACAGAGACACTGCTCGATACCTAAGGTTCACATTACTAACTGCTTTTTTACATTGCTTCCCTAACTATCGCTTGAAAGTACATCATAAAAATGCTCCGGTATCGTAGGGAGTTCCATTTCGTACGTCAGGTAACGAGGAATCGCTAGCTGCTTAGTTTCACTTAAAAATAAACCATTAATTGCCTAAGAAGGCCTTAAAACAGTGGAGCCCACGTAAAAGCCCTTGCTTCACGGAGCCATCGTGGAAGAGTACTTAAATTTTGACCGTTGTCCCGTGCCGTCTCGTCCCTCTACCGCCGCGCGATACAATCTGACTACATATTTCATCCAATAGGGAGCTAGCGTCCCAATAATGACGTTACAACTGCGTGAACAAATTATAACCCTTATGGTATTTACAAGCAAAAATAGCAGAGATTGAAATCGCACGCACACAGTATTTACCAACCTATTCTCTTTGACGTGTTGATACACGTTTCCCAACAGTGAACAACGAATGAAACAAATCAATAACCACTAAACAAAAACAATCAATTAAAATATTATTCTCGGGTGAAAGACAGGACTTATACTTTGCAAATAGTACAGTCAACAATTAAAACACAAGAATATGGGCACAAGAAACTTTCATAATTCATAAAACGAGCAGCAGCTTGAAATGTGAGATACATGCAGGGTGTCCCACCGGGAACTGCATCGATCGATTATGGAAAAACTATAATTAGGCAAAATCTGAAATTTTGGTGGCTTACTAATGCCTATGGGGGACATTCGTCTAAAATATTTTTAAGAATCTGATACTTCCGGTTATACCGGAAGTAGATGTCAACGTGCTTATTTTAAATGGGATACCCTATATATTATTTCATTTTTAAATTCCTCGTAAAATTCCAATTACTTTTCATGTATAATGTTCTATACCTAGGTCTAACCGTTTTGACATAATTAATTATATATAGCCCTTATTATTTAATTTGGGTTGTTTTTTTTTTCGTAGAAAGAGGTCTACTTTAGCACACTTCGTATGATATTTTGATAATTATTAATACAGGGTGTTCAAAAAAGAATAGTAACAATGAAATCGAAAAACATGTCAAAAGTTCATTTTTTCAAATGGAAACTACCCATTTTTATAATTTTATCATATTCAGCATTAAAAATAAGAGTAACTTTGTATAAGGTTGCCTATTTAGAAAATTAATAGTTTCCGAAATATTGGCAATTTAATATTTTTCTATTGTAAAAAAAAAATGCCACGGCTTTTCAGTTCAGTAACTATCAGTTGGCCATGATGGCAGTAGAAAACAATCAAATGGTAACTAAATGTCACTGACACTTAAAAAGTATCAAGAATCATGCCGGGACGCTTAAATAATTCCAACGAAGATTACTTAAATTTGTTTATTATTTATGGAGAATGTGATAAAGTAATATCAAGAACGTGTGATACATTTGCTACTCGATATCCACAAAAACAGAAACTAATACAAAACACCCTTAAACAACTTATAGAGAACTTCAATAACTTTGAAAAGCACTAGCAGGTAATAGTTCATTAAAGAAAAATTGTTAGGAGGAAAAAAACGCAATAACAATTATTATTAGTGAACACAACATTTTAAAGAAATTATTATTTGAGTAAAAGTTCTAATTGACGTCCTTGAACTTCCAGACATTTTTCACATCCTAATAATAATTCTTCATGGGTCGCTTTCCTTACTGATTCAGGATCTAAACTGTAAACTCATTCCTTACTCGCTGTTTTAAAAGTCAACTATGGTTCAGCCTTTAATACTTATTTTGTTATTACTGTGTATCCGTAGGCTGAATAGCTGGCTCGTGTGTAGATCTGTCGATTTAATAAAACACTGTATTTAATTCCAACAGCATTTTATTCGTAAGGTAGCACTAACGTTTTATTTACAATATTCACTTAATAACTTCCCACTATCTGAGAATACACTACATCGAATTACTAGTTACACTTCAAACTGCATTCACACATACGTTTCCATAATACTCAATACTTTCACATCGTATTAACTTGTTGAACTTTGTTTTTGTTAACTTTTACTACATAGTACAAGAAATGTGGACAATTTCCACTCGGTGACGTGCTTTACTTTTTAAAAGCAGTCGTGCGACATGCACTGCCGAACTTTCGGGGAACAGTCCCCTTGATAAACTTATATTTTATGCGTTTAGCCAAACTCTGCTTGGCGACCGTCTGGAGGCTGCGTTGCCTCATCCCTTCTCGCGTCTGTCTCCCTTCCTCACGCAGCTTGGTAGGTGATTATTTTTGGTGAAGCGCCTGATTACATATGACAACAATGCCGCGCTGTTACTATGTGGGTTTTATGATGAATCTTGGATATTTACGTATACGTACTTTGCTTTAACACTCAGCGTGTTCTCAACACTCGCTGCATGCAGTCTTCCATGGTTGTTACTGGAGTGGCGTAAACTCGATTTTTAATTGTACCCCAAATAAGCACTCTCAGATCTGGGGAGCGGGGTGGCAAAAAAAAAGGACCATTGTTGGCTATCCATTGGTCATAAAAAACTTCTTGTAGAAAATTGTTAACTAAGTGGCCACCATGTGGGGGTGCGCCATCATGTTGGTAGAACAGGTTCCTGTGATCAGCCAGTGGCAAATTGTCCAAATAATCCTCTTGAAAATTGTGCAGGATGTTCAGATAACCTTCGCCTATAAGTTAATAAACGTGAATAACTGTCCTCGCCGTTTCCTGATTCATCTACCCAATATGTCCAATACATGTTCTATTGGATTAATGTCAGGACTACGAGCAAACCAGCGCATAACGTTTATTGCAACCTCTTCTAAATATTGGGCCACTCTTCTGGCAGTATGTGGATTGGCATTTTCATGCATGAAAACGAATTCGTTACCGATAAATTGTGCAAAAATAACAACATGTTCTTCCAGAATTTGTTTAATGTACCTTCGGGCAGTTACAGTTCCTCTGTCAAAAAAAAAACAAGTTCTGTTCGAGCGTCAAATGAAATACCGCCCCACACCATAATGGATCCACCACCAAAGCTAACCCTTTCGCTAAAATTACATTGGGCAAATCTCTCCCTTTGTCGTCTCCATACTCTTTCTCGTCCGTCAGGAGACCACAGGCAAAATCTGGACTCGTCTGAAAATAGAACTTGCCTCCCCTCTTAAAGGTTCCAGTTAATGTGTTCTTGCGAAAAAGAAGTGCTGCCTGAGGAGCTCTGGTCCAGTTGCCGGTACTCTGGCCTGTAAATTGACTTCATTCAGTCTTCGTGTTACTGTTATTTCATTGACAGTAACTTGACAAACTCTTTGGAGTTCATTTCTTATCACTACTGCACTGGTATGCCGATCTCTTAAAACTGAGACTCTAATGAAGCGATCATCAAGGGCGGAAGTAGCACGATTTCTTCCAGATCCAAGTCTTCTACCATAACTTCCAGTCTCACGAAACCTTGCAACGGCTCTTTCCATTCTAGATTTTGTAAAACCTAGCATATCCGCCACTTCTCTATAGGAATAACCAACATCATGAAGAACAACGGCTCTAGCTGAATTTTCGGATGACAAAGGCATCGTGAAATAAAAAGTAAATTCGGAATTCACTCACGAAACGTTTTAATTGCTCAAAATGTCTGATAAAACTGTTTGACAAATGCAGAATACGTTTCCAAGGATACCTAAACATTCCAAAAAAGTCTACAGTGTTTTCAATAATTGTTGCAAGAAGTGTAATGTATATTTCAAAAATTCATATCTCTTAAACCGATAACGATACCGAGAAGAATAAAACAGCAAAATGTTAAAAATGAATCAAACTCTGCAGAAAAACATATCCAGTGTAGTTTACATTGCAAAATTACTGTACAGAGTGTTACAAAGTTAAGAAAAAAAAGATACTTTTTTATTTTCCTGTGTATTTCAACATGTAAACTGTATTTTTGAAAATTGAATAAAATTAATTAAAACCGAAACAATTATCTACATTTCGAAAAAAAAAAGATTGATATCGGACTATGGAAGAAAAAGTTATCATACATTAAATTTGATCTAAATTTTGGTCGTCCCGAATTTTATGTCGGTGAGTGTATAATAGTTATTGTGGAATAAACAGTTGAATTGAAATTGAAATATTTTTAACGAAAAAATGAACGCCACTGTTTTTCTTTAAAATAAATATTATTTTCAAAATTGAGCTTTGTTACTTAACAAAAACGATTCTTAGACTTTTCTTCGTGTGACCAACGATTTTCGATTAAAAAAATAAATGACTTTTATTTGCATATTGCTATGCCAAAATCAGAATTTGAAAAAAAAATTGCATTTTTCTCCTAAACGAAGCCGAAATTAAAAAATTGTCAAAAGGCATTAGACATTTAACTGTCTAAATAATTGTGCTATCAAAAAGAAAAGGCAGTGATGTATGCATTTCTTGTTCTGCTTAAAAATTGTAACACCCTTTATCTCAAAAATTAAGCGGTAAAGAATTAAGATCCCAAGGATCAGGATTCAATTATGAAACACCCTGTATAGGACCACTTCTCATAGATGACAACCTAAATATTGAAAAACAGTTAGAACGACTCCAGTACCAGGGTATTGCAATATTTGTGAATGCTGATAAAAAGTTTTTTGTAAAAGATATTGCAACCACTAATATTTCTCACCCCTACATAAACTACAAAATGTTACCGCCAGATTTATATGTAATTAAGTGTAGGTATCTATACTTCTCTATCTGATCCTAAAGTTGCCAATTCCAAAGTTTGTACTGCTTCGATTTGTCCTTATAATACACCTCACAAATCCAAACGCGATTGAACCTAACAATGTATTATTGACCTTAAGCTTAGGCTAAGTCTTTGAGCCAGAACGGGCTTAAAAGATAGCGTCCTGTTCATAGCAGATTCGAAACAGTGTTCAAAATCTCTATTATATTTCGAAACGAGACGCTACAACTTGGGAGCCAAATTTAATTGCAATCAAGGGTCTCTCTAGAAATACTTTTTATACAGCGCTTGTAATATAATCGGTACTAAATTTAAGATCTCTTGGCACCTCTCTGTACGTACAGCCCGATGTCGGCCATGACTAGAATAATGCTGCTATAGTAAAGTTTACATTATATTGTTGGCCTTTCCTGCAATAAATCAACTACCTGATTAAAACCCCATTGTGTTGGTCCCAACATCTTCAAACTGTAATAAATGGGTGCAGGGTCGGATTGAAAATATAGCTACCTTTACAGGGTGTTATTTAATAGGTGTCCGATATTTTATATCATAAGCATATCATTTTTGAGATACGGGATGTTAAAAATTTATTTTTATTTTTGTTTTTCGTAAATAATTTTTGAAATAATGTCTATGTTTCGACGAAAATCGGTTTATAGGGATTTTTTAATATGAAAAATTCAAGTTTCATCTTAGTTTGGCCCTTAATTGTAGAGGGCGCCACCTACAGGTTTTTTTTCTCTTTTGGGGCGTGACAACTTTTTCGTGCATGTATGTATCACATTTTCTAGAAGAAAAATCGATTCCTCTATTATTTCTACGTGAAAATAGTATGCTTGTCAAAAGTCGCTACAAGCAGCCGTTTTTGAGATATTTTGATTTAAATTAATCGATGCACGTGTTTGTCAAAAAGTGAAACAATTTAAAAAACCTAAAAATAAAATATCAAGTAGGCTAGTAAGTATATTCCAATGCTTATTTTGTGTCACGTCAAAAATAATATCTTGACGCATAGTAAAATAGTTAAAATTTATTATTATTGGGATTATTTTTTAAAAAATGGTAAACTTTATCAATGCTGAGTATTTGAGTAGGCTGATATACAGTTTACATACGGACATGCTAACGGAAATGCATATAGCGACTTTTGACAAGCATACCATTTTCACGTAAAAATGATATTTTGATGATTTCTCTTTTAGAAAATGTGATACGTACCGGGTGTCCAACTAAGAATGGCTGTCGGCCGTATCTCAGAAAGTGTTAGTCGTATGGCTTGCGGAAAAAAATTTATTAGTTAAAATGGTCATGAGAAATTGCTCGAAATTATTTTCAAGTTTCTCAGACTGGCGCTAGAGGGCGCAATAGTAACGGTAAATATGAATCACGAAGTTTCCTCAAAAGTCGCCTTGTTAAGGTATCCCGAAAATAAAAATTTTGTATATTTCAAAGATTTATTAATAAAATTCACCTATAGAACGTGTTCGTCACTTTTTAAATAAAGTGGTGGGGGAAGGTTGAACATTATTTGTAATAAATGCTGATAACTCCGGTCTGGCTTAACATAATTTAGTAAACTTAGTTTTATTAAAAAGGGCTTTTCTCACTCTATATATCATCTTATGAACTACGGCAATATGTGTTTTACACTAGGCGCTAAGGGGCGCTGTCTTACAACTTCACAAACATTGCGCGTTTTTTCCATAATTGTGAATATAATAGTATATTAAATTTTACCTCATTATAAGGATGATTAAAAGTCTAAGAAGTCGGCGAAAACCGCAAGTTAATATCTATTTTCAATCCGGAGATATCAACAACAATAATCATAATTACGGAACATTATGATTTTATTTTCAAGTTGCCATTGTAAAGGCTTTTTAAGAGTCAAATAGGCCTTGGAAAAACAAAATATGAATTTCAAACGAACAATAAAAATTAACTGAAATACAGATTTATTCGTTTCAATAAATAATTAAGTCTATATACATATATACAGTGGTCAACAAAGTACACTAGGTATATGAAAAAGATTTTTACAAGTCATTATATTAAAATTCTTAATGTCACAATTCAGACTACACACCAATATAAGATTAAAATTAACTTTAAGAAACTACAGTACGCAATGTTGCAAAATCTAATAATATGATAAATACTGATTTAAGTGCTGTCCTCAGAGCCTCGGAGTCTCATTGCCTTAGTATAAATCCTACAAAATTACAAGTTTTATTTCTCGGTAGCTCACAAATGCGTAATTTACATAAGAAAAGAATATCAATTAAAATAAACAATGTAGATTTAGAAATGGTCAAGAAAGCAAGAAGTCTGGGTCTTATTATCGATACAAACCTTAGGTTCTCCGAGCATGTTAACTTCTGCATCAAAAGAGCCTTTGCTAATTTAAAACTGATTTATGGTCATAAGAACATTTTAAATGAAAGTATGAAAAGATTGTTTTGTCACACTTTAATTTCGCGGACGCGGTCTATGAGCCACGTCTGGTGGGTGCAGATGTGTACCCTATGCAGTTTATCCAGAACTGTTGCGTCTGTCTGATTGGAGGTATAAGAGGATGAGAGCGTAGTGTTTCTGCTAAGTTGCGAAATATTAAATGGCTAAGAATAGATGAAAGGCGAGCTTTACACTTGTTCTTTATAACAAAATAATTTTGAAACGACTTCCTCAGTATATATATGAAAATATTAAATTTCGCGATGATGAACATAATCTGGATATTCGACACAAATCTACAATCACTACACCTTTGCATTACACCACATATTTTGAAAGATCCTTCAGTTTTAATGTAGCCAAACTTTATAATAAAGTTCCTGCCTGCATGAAATTTTCTACTGGCATCAAATTTAAGCTGTCAGTAGAAAAAATAATACAAAATTTTGTATAACAGTTCTTATTTAATTTACTCTGAAGTATACGCAAATCAGGTTGATTTTATTTTGAGCTATATTTTGAATAAAGTTTCATATTTTTAATAATGTTAAATACTTAGTACTTAGTACTTAAATATAACTTACCATAGTAAATATTGTAACATTACTTTGGATTTATAGAGTTTAATTTTCTGTTATTTGGTTAATTAGTTATTTAGTACAGTGATTATTATTTACCTACTATTTAAATATATCACAGTGGTTGAGTGAGGAAGCTTTGCTTCAACTTCGCCGTTTGTAATCAAATCATTACAACAAAGTTATTTATTATTATTATTATTATTATGATTATTATGACGCGCTGGTAAACTAAACACTAATATAACAAAATCCACTCGTCGCAGAACCAATTCGAACTAAAATTGATGAAATCGAATTGGCTATTTATTTATTATTAGGTATTTATTCCTACTTTAAATGCTATAGCAATTAGGGATGCAACAAATAATTTGGGGCATTTTCTGGCCAAAGGGATAATTAGGGTTTTACGGCAGTCAAGAGGTCAACGGTATAATGTAAACTTTACTATACTTCATATTCTTGGTGGTGGGTCCGGCACGAAAAACCTTTTTGGGAACTCTACGAGCGGTGCGTGTTTCACAGAACGGTAGTAGTTCTTAAGAATCGTTCATCGACGTTTCTGTTATATTGATTGTTTAAATTAAACCGTATATTCCGTATTTGTATTACGCAAACAAAAAAATATTGACTCTTGTAATATAAACGTACAATGCCTTATGGGAAACTAACTGCGACGTGGTGAAATTTATGCACAAGAGATAGTTGGCTTACAGAAAACCAAAGGTAATAAAATCTGGGTAAAATATCATTTGATTCGAGTGTCGAATAACAGATTAGTTAATTTGAGAATTTAATGGCACAAAGTTGCGCGTTTCGAAGTTTATGGGCAAAATTTGATAATCCTTATTCGAATCGACTCTCGAGTTATTTCCAATTAAATTCACAAGTAAAGCTCTGCAATTCGAACATTAATAGTATCCGGGTAGATTAATGAAGTTGTTGGACCTTGCTACCAACTTAACTAAGATTACTAACTTTGGCAGCCTGTGTCGTTTACCTTATGCATCAACGATCGTTATTAAAGGATATTGTCTTTGATGCCATTTTGGGTTTAAAAGTTAACCAAATTTAGTATGATAAGGCAGATGTATCAAAATATGAATGGATCAAGCAATATAATGGTCGGCTGATTTTAAGCAGAAGCAGAACGTTCGTGGCTCAAAATAATTTAAGCCAATTTATTTACAACTAAAACAACATTAAGTGTTTGCTTTATTACAGACATATTCATAGCGTATATATTTTTCGTGAGAAAAATATGTTTTTCTGCACTGATTTTAGTGTGTTGTTTTACTTCACCGTATGACAATGGCAACCTTTTGTCATGGACAACAGGCTGTCACTATCTGCACGGTAGCTCTTTTTGTGGAGGCACTAGGTCGTGGTCCATATACTTACACCTTCCCTTCGTCTTTGGTTGCCTTGGGCGCCACCTGGTTTGACAGAAGTCCAAACCAGGAAAATATACCGTATATCAGTTCTATTGAAAAATCTATGCAATAAATAAAACCAAAGTTTCCCCACACAAATAATAAAGTTTTTTTTTTTTTTATTAAATACTAAAAGGTTATATACTCAATAACAAAAGGGGTTGATTGTTTTAAATCTTAAAGGAAAATTCAAATTTTGCATTGACCTGTACTATTCTAATTATTACAGAATTATTATTAAAAAAGAAAAAACAGCCTTTCCGGGCGCAAGGATTCAAATTAAACATTGGATATGACCTCAGGGAAGATTCTAGAACATTTTACTAGTGTATGGTTAAAAAGTGTAATCCCTTGCCTAGATAGCTTTACATTATTAGTTTAATTTTTGTTAGCGTCAATAAAAAGGTAATGAGATTAAAATGCTTAAATGTGCTGAACCTTGGCGAATGATAAAAATTAATTAAATTATAATAACTTATCCAGGTTACTTCATACTGTCCTGAGAGTCCACGATGAATACTGCTATGCAGCTACGTCAATCAATCAGGAGGCCCCCATTGGCCAGGCGGAATCGATCTATCGCAGGACGACTAAAACCCAAGCTATCGTTAGACTGCTACGTGGGCCTTAAGCTGGATTTATAAACTCGAAAAGTTGGTGAGGTTGAAGTTATGATCAAGTTTGTGAGGTTAGATATTCCGAACTCCGAGCATAAAAATTGGTTATCTCGAACTACCCGGAAAGTTTTCGAACCTTACATGAGCTTTTCATGAACAACATGAACGAGTGTATAAATGGAACTGAGTGTGCCCTTTAGTTTAAATTGAACTCCTATTTCCAACACCAACTGAACCTCAACCTCGCCAACTTTTGGAGTTTATAAATCCACCTTTAAAATTCCATGTGGTTTTGGTTTAAGCTACGTATATGCCGAACGGCAGCAAAACGGCTGAAAACCAACAAAACCACCAAAAAAACCCCTAAAAATAATAAAAAGAAAAATTACCCACTGAATACCCACAAAACGATGATCAAGAAACAAAAGAAAAGAAAATAGCTTACCTCTAAAAGGGGGTTGAGACCTCGTGGTGTTTTGCCAGAAATAAATGGCCTAATGGCGGCTGGCTGTACCTTCTTGGCTGAAGGATTAAGGTGAAATTAAAGGCCACGAGAACTCTGAAGACCGAAGACCCCCCCTTCTCTTCCAACAAAATCGGCTGACTCAATGTTGCCAACTGAACATAAACCCCAACAAAGGAAAATAAGAAGAAGAAGAGAACAGAGACGAACTATAAAGGATCCAGAACCAACAAGAGTCTGGGCTTTACCAGAACCTAAATTGCATTAGGAAATAAATCAAATAATTCCAAACAACTTTGTTTACACACAAAGTTGCCAAAAGTACAAATGGGCGTTCTGCGCTTTCACGGGAACAACGCAGATACGTGATTCATCTTTACGGAGTGGTGGCTAGCGCCATCAACCCACAGAACAGCAAAAGTAGTGCGTTCGCCCCATATTTTGGCTAACGTTATGCAACCAAAGATGATACAACCTAATGAACAATTTTCAACAGTACATAAAAAGGAATGCACTTTGTGGAAACATATCTGTATAAATCCAAGGCAGTCTACCTTCCCCACAAAATAAATAGTGGCAATTTTAAAATTGCTACAACCGTGCTGTAAAATTTTTGCAGCACCGAGATTTCAAATTAAAAAAAAAAACACCTGTATATCGTAAGTTTTAGTTCATTGTGCTGTCCATAATGCTAAAATAGAAAAATTAGTATAAAGCAGTGGCGGCTCGTGGGTGTATAATGGGGTGAGGCTAGAAAATAGCGCCGCAGGAGAAAATTTTTCGCGATTTCAAGGTCATTGGCTTAAAATGAGTAGTTAGGAATTCAACCAGCAATATAATTATTTTGAAATACTAGGTTTCACGAGAAAAATATTCAATTTGCAAGGTCAGGGTCAATTTCTCTCAGTGCATCCGCTATTGTGTCTCCATTTTGCTCTACTCTCGTAAGCGCCACAGAATTCTTAATATGTTCTTTGGAACTTTCGTGTGATTTTACCGCCCGTGAAAATTTTTTTAAATCAGAATACCCACCCACTGACCTCCAATTGTTTTTTACGCTGCCTAATAAAATACACGGCCAGCAATACAAACTTTGTTTATATGAACTCCCGCAAAGCCATTTGTAACTATCATATTAAGAAGTTTAAAATGATCGCGAACTTTCCCGACCCACCCTCTTTTCGCTAAAAACTGCCGTTATTTTTGGTGTTGGTCGACTCTCCAAAATTTGCCTTTTTTCTATCTCAGGTCGTCGCGAGAAAGGGGTTTCAAGCAAAGACAAAACAATATCGTGAGAGAGATTCATAATTTAAATTAAAATAGGCACAAAGCACAAAAAAAATAATTTTATGTAACGAAACCTTGGACCTTGGCAATGGCAATACTGTATTAATTATTAAAATAAAAAGCAAATCGGCTTACTCACCTGATGTAAAGGGCTCTTGCCTTACCTTGCCTCCTATCACCAACCACAACCGACTCTAGGAGTCGGTATGTGCACCAACACAACAAGAAAACAAATTAATTAGGTGTCAGTATTTTAACCCGCAGACTTGCCTCGAAAATCTAAAATCACGATAGGTTAACAATCATAAACGAATGGCACTAATTAAATCTAATAACTCTAAGAAAAGATATATGAGCCTGATAACAATAAAACATTGCCAAGTTTCAAATAGGCACTAGGCACCCACCTATAATCTTTAATTTGTATCTGTTTTTTGTTATTGGGATTTAATTGCATATTTATTAATAATATCTTATAGAACAATGAAAACATTTATCAATCATTTCTAACTTATTTTTTTATGTTTTTAAAAATAAAACATTTAAATAATAAGTAAATAAGTGTCCTTGTTCAATAAACATTTGGCAACATGCAAGCCATTGCAAGCTACTGTAAAAATAATACGATATATAGGCCCAAATAAGTGGGCCTCACTCGCCTACAAAATTTGCCTATTCTTCCTGTTCTGCGCAATTAATGCGGTGGAGGTGCCGGGTTGGAGAGCATAGCGTTTGTGACGTAAAGGAAGCTCAAGTTTTTGGGATTACATTTTTCTTTTTATGCGGTCAGGCAACGATTTCAGTTTTTAAAATTAATGTTGGATGGGGTGCGCGCTAAATTTAAAAGATAATATGTTGAACTTTGATGGTAATTCAATGTTCTATTGTTTTGATACTTTTAATGATTGGAAATTAGTTAAAAAACGTTTTATATTTAAATAAATAATTTATTAATTTTACATGTGAGGCCCGGCCTCAGTTGCTTTATACGACGAGCCGCCACTGGTATAAAGCACACGTTTCATAAAGCTATTAGCGCACTTGTCCCTTATAAAACAGTGTATTGAAATAAATAAATAAATAAATAAAGAAAGAAAAAATAAAACTCGCCGCAAGCGGCTCGTTCTCTAACATGGACCCGTGCGCTAAAATGAGCTTTATAAAACGTTATTATGTTATTTCGTATTTGTGCACTTAGAATAAAAGAAAATTCAGACAAAATATCTTGTTAAGATCGCACTTCTCCTGGACTAACAGCTCTATAAATTCCCCATTCTCAAGAATGTTTAAATATTCCAACTTAATAAGTAAAGAAGTTAACTTCTTTTGTAATTCAGTAGATATCTTCAAAGCAAGAACTAAAAACCTTCCCTTAACTTTCACTTAATGCTTTCCAATCCATAAGCTGTGTTACTATTTGTGTGTAGATATATTTATATCTTTTTTTTTATTAACATATAAATAAGTTTACTGTTATCGTACAGTGAAGCATTTTTACTATCATAATTGGAATATTATTAGGGTGAGCGTATTATTATTTTAGATCAGTGCTACAAAACTATCACATAAATATTAACAATGTAAATGTAAATTATAAATAACTCGTCATACTCTAATGGGAACATATAATCCTACCTGCAATCCAAAAATAACAATAAATAAATAAATAAAAATATCTGTTATTAAAATAGTTCTTACTTCAGTTTGTGTGTAAATAGGTTTTATACTAAATAAATAATATCTGAAACTGAGATATAATTTTTTTCTATTTAAGAGAGACAATTTTTATTTGTGAACTTAAATCTAAAAAAAAAACTATTTTCTCTCTATATAAGAGCAAGAGTATTTCACTGCGTGTACATTAAATCGTCCAATGAAATCGTTCAAATCTTATACACTGAAAAAATTAAGGGTAAAATTACACAAGAAATTGTAAATTTGAAAAGCAATATTAAAGCATCTATCTTAGTAAAAATAAAATTAGTTCTTACTTTTACAAGATCTTGTGATTTTATTAATGTTATTTAGCAAACTATTGTTATTAATACACAATAATCGGTAATTTTACTTCACCAATTAAGAATGTTACTATATACATTGTATAAGTACAACTGAATTTTAAAGAAAGATTGATTTTCTAGTTCAAATTAACAAAACCTTATTAATTTTAGAAACAAAATTGCGTTTTTACTGGAGTTATTGTAAATTTACCTTAATAAAACTAGTAAGGAAGGCGAAAGGCTAGCAAGGCTAGCTGCTTACTCCTTCCGGCGCCATTTATTTATTGTTAGGCAACGAAGAGCATTGTCACGAGACGCCGCGAAAAACGTTTTGGTTTTTAGCTTTATTTTATTTTGTGTTGATGTTATTTATAATCGGTAAGTACCTAAGTTATAATTTTTATTAAAATGTTATTTTGTACTTTTTGTAGATGTAAGGTAAATTCTTTAAGAAAATATGACCTGCACCTATATCTTCATCGTAATTCGAATTGGTTTTTTAAATGTATGCATGATGGGTGTTTTATGCAATTTAGAACTTAGCTATACAGGCTTTCTTCCCACTTAAACAGATTGCAATGCAATAAGTGTTTAAAAATAGCCTAATAAATAACCAATTTTCTAAATGTGTAAGACAGGGTTGTGCCTTTAGAAGTAGTTACAGAAAAAGTTTTAGCTCGCATATATATACCCATTAGACAAAAGAAGTATTTGCAGTACCAACCCCGTTAAACACGTGTGTGGCTTAAATGTAGAATTTAAATCTATCCCCATTATGCGGTGGTAGATACACATATTTTCAACACCCTGTACATTGTAGGTACAGTACTTAAATACTTAAGTAATTTAAAATTGTAAGTCCTAAATCTTGATATAGAAGTAGATTTTAATTAATGAGTATAATTTCACAAAATGAAGTTCATGCACCTTAAAAGATGTTCATTGGAATTATTATGAATTAACTAAACTAGTATAAGTAGTATAAGGTTAAGTTTCAAAAGTTTAAGACTAAATAATGTAAGGTACCTACAATTTATAAGAATACTTTTGTAACATGTTTTTTTATCGTTTTAATACAAATATGTTTTAGTTTATAATTTGTTTTATTTCTTCAACTTCACTTACCCACATAGATGATTTTCGTTTCTATAAGTAGCAGTAATAGATTGTGAAATTGTCTGCTTAGTTTAGTAAGAGGACGCAGAGAAGCAATTAAAAGATTCGGTATCAGGAATCAATAAAAAGGAGATAAGTCAAGAAAGTAAACAGAGTGGAAGGAATAAGAAGAAACACACCTTTCAATTCATTCCATACAATATATAATTAACAATAAAAAATTGCAAAACGCCGCACCGCACGACTTTTGTAGGATTTTGACTCGCTGTCGAATTTAATAAAAATCTTGTGTCATGGATGTCGACTTCTTCATAACAATTTTTCATAGGTTCAACTTAATCCTCTGACTAGTTAGAGAAACAGGGTGTAAAGTGTTGTCTTTCAAGTAAAGAAATCAATGTTAAAAAATAAAAATTAATCTAATTGCTCAAAATTAAAACATATAAAACAGTAGGTAAAAATAAACAACTTTTGCTAATACATTTTTATTGGGAGTTTCCCAAAATCTAGCATATACACTAAATTTTAAATAATAAAGAGTATCTTATAGGAACGAGAATATGCCGTTGCAACAATTGCTTATTTTAACCTAATCTTGAACATAGGCACTTTAATTTTTATATTTTAATACTGGCTTTAAAAGTTCAATTTTTCACAACCTATATCTCTGAAACGAGTCATGGGACTCAGTTTAACCAATAAGTTTTTAAAATGTACAACCTATTAAAATGTCTTTAAATTCGACATCGAGTCAAAAATCCATAAGAGGTGTGTAGGGTCCTTTCTTTTTTAATTTCGCAACCTATTGTAAATTTCAATATTAGTTTCGCAAAAGAATTGTAAATTTAAATATTAGTTTCGCAAAAGAATTGTAAATTTCAATACTAATTTCGCAAAAATAATGTAAAATTACCCTGCGTTTTTACAAAAATGAATGTAAATTGCTTTTAAAAACGCAGTGATATCTATTGTAAATATGTAAAACATTTGTAATATCAATGTGTAGAATTACAAATTCGTTGTCTCTTTTAAGATACAGATTTACAATAATTTTGTAATAATACTAAAAAAATGTGAAATTTGTTATTATAGATTCAGCAAATATAAACAACGATTACAAAAATACAATAATAATTTTACTCGTTTCTTATAAATTTTCAGTATTTTTATGTAATAATAGCAATAGTAATGTGATAATTTTACCAATTGTTTTGTGATTTTAAAGCAAAAAAGTAAATAATTTACATATTTCATAAAATAATATTGGGTGTATTTTTACAAAATTGTTAGTAAAATTATATAACGCTAATAAATTTACTTCGATAGTAATTGGCAAAAAATAACCCACGATAGTTATAGTAATATCACAAAATTATAGTTTACAATCCTGTGGTAATATTACATATTAATTTTTAGAGTGTATGAAAACATTGATTGTCTGATATTAAACAATTTTATTCATTCACAAATGTACATATTGTACTGGGTGTTTTCATAAATATCGTCCTCCTTACAGTTGTCGATTCTTGCAAAGAAAAACTGCTTTAAATATAAAAATTGTTATTTTTCATAAAACACCAACATTATTTTTTAGATTTGGGTAGTTCAGGAAAACTTGTAAAATTTGTAATTTACGATTTTTTCTATGCAATAATAAAAACTGTATGATTGGAATACAACATCAAAACACTCAGTATGTATGTACATTCATGTTCAAGGAAGTAATATTAATTGTTCAAAATAAGGAATATAACAACATATAACAATAATTACATTTTTTTTTTAAATTTTATGATTATTTCGTTATTTGTTTGTTGTTGATCAGTTCATTAAGATTAAATAGGGCGAAATTAAAAATACAACTATATTTGAACAAAGTTTATTTAGAGACAACATACAAACAATATATTCACGTACTAAAACATCTATAATGTTTTTGGGGCACACCCCACGATTTTAGAAGGTCCTCCATGACTAAAAGTACAACAGATTTTTAAAATTTCTCCAGGAATAGACTTATCAAATGCAAAATAAGTTTATGATACCTGCTTCAAATTATATTTCTATACTTTTCTCTCAACTTTTCCGTTCAAAAATTAAGAACGTTTATATATACAGTGCATTTCTTTTAACATTTAGGTAATAGGGTTTTACAAGGTGAATTTCTAACCTCATGTTAGGCAGATTTCTCTAAAGCTAACCCTACATTAGGCAGACTTCTATATTAAAATCTAATAAAGCAAATTATCTTGAAACTTGAAAAAACATGAAAATTGAGATCTGAAAATAAGTTAGCATAATTTACAATTCATGTCAATAAATTCCAGGAAATACCCATAAAAATTCCTTTTAAGTTTGTAAAAATCACACAGGATTGGATCATTTTCAATCAGAATATAAGATCCTTAAAAAAGCCTAATGTTAGTTCAGGCGTGTCCAAACAGTTGGTGAGGTCAGCAATAAACAGCTGATCCCTAAAACAACATCTGAACTAGTGGACCACTATACCTGGCCAGAGACACGCAAGGGCTACCAAAGGAAACCCCTCAAAGAAATTAACAACTGACATGCTGTATTTAAATGCACTCAGATAAAACAAGTTATAGAATTACTAACAAGCCACTGTCCTTTGAAAAAACACTTGCAGAGGATTGGTATTCACGCCGGACCCATTCAATGCAGATTATGTGGTAAAGACTAGGAAACCGCCTTGCACATCATTTACAACTGTGATGCGTTGGCTTTCAGAAGGCTAAACATATTTGAAACAATTCAACATGGGGTCACTCTCTCACATGAAAATCTTGGAAGAAACCTATTGGATCCAATCAAAGAAGCCGGACTTTTCTAACAAGACAGGAGAGCACAATAATCCGTAAGGCTGCAGCCTAAAGAAGATCCTGTTAACCTGACCCCCGCTTTTAGGCAATCAACCCGGATGAACTTGTCATTGCTGCAGAATATCTCGAAACAGATTTACTTAAGAATACGACATATTTGGTAAATGAAGCCTAAGAAAGAAAACTACTAATTTTGAAAAGGAAGATGTTTTTTTGGTTGACTTATCTGTATATTGTCAAGCATCCACACTATGGTCAAGGTATCCAATGTTGAAGATAATGCTTAAGTTAAATAAATGTCGACATGAGCAGACATTTCAGGCTGATCGCTTTTCTGAAAAAAAAAATGACTGCCATGGTTACAAAAAATCAAAAAATTTAAGTTCAATTGATATGTACAGATGATTGTAATGTAATGATGGTGATGACGTTTACCTTCTTATTAAGGTAGCCACAAGTATTTGTTCAAGAGGAAAAATCTATGATTTAGATCAAAATTCCCGACAATAAAACGCACACCAGTCGAAGTTTTGTTACTGGAGAGACAAATTTAAATTATGTAACAAAATATGCTTCATTACGACATACGTATACTCCTCACCAAAGCACCGTCCAAATATAAGAAGTCCGCTCCCTTGCTCTTGCCGCTGTAAATTTCTCCCCTGCCGACGCCCTACCCCGCGCCCAGCGAGTCAACGCTCAAACGGCGTTCGGTTGGGGATTAGTTTTTGCATGTGCATACTTTTATCCACAGCGCTCTCGGCGAAGAGTTTTCGTATGCTGCCACGTTATAATTAGTATAATATTAGCTTACTTATGATGGAGCCGAATCACCTTAAGAGTTTTTTCTTATTGTTGTGTTGATGATTGTTTTTCGTTATTTCGGTGCCCTAAAGATCCAATAAGGTAAGTAAAAAGGATTGTTTACTTCCTTTGAGTAAGATGCAAAGTAGATTTAGTGGGACATATTACACACCATGCCGTTTCGTTAATTTATTTTAACTATGAATTTTCATGTATGTATTGATTATGTTGTCAAAAAGGTATATTTAAATAATAGTAATTCACGTAACAAAGTTCCGATAGTAATATTTTACGGGATGAGTAGGAACTCCAGGGCGAGCCGTAGGCGAGTCCTGGAATCTTGCGAGTCCCGTAAAATCACCTTTGGATCGTGTTACGTACAATATTTTTTCTGTAGCCGTTTTGTATGTTAAAAAAAATATATAATACGTGACAAGCGCTGTCATAATATAGTACAATGTTCATGTTATTGTCAAAGCCGTTTACATAGAAACCCAAAATCGTCCCGAAAGTAACAATAATAGACCCGAAAGTAAAGAAATCGTACCGAAAGTGAAAAAAATCGTTCCGAAATTAACTACTTTCGGTACGATTTGTGTTAAGTATTTATTACCACAACTCCCTCGTATAAAAATATTCAAGCGGCCAAGCCACCGTTCCTACTGAATGACTCTCGTAGGCGCTGCTCGGTGCGATTCGAGGTCACCGCCGGCGTTTTCAATACTTCAAAGAAGTGATCGGACTTCTTATATTTGGACGGTGACCAAAGATTCTTCGTTCAGTATCGCAAGGGAGAATGCAGTATTGGTATCAATAAATTTGAACAAATGCCATCGGACTTCGCAACATGTTTCAATCTTCGAATTCGAGAGCAGTATACTGGACACTGCTATAGACTTCCTTCTGCAACTACACTTGCAGATGCTGGAGTGTGCTTCGGAGCTCTGAGACTCCATGATGGATGGCAATGAACAAAAGTCGTCGACGAATATTTGGACGAATCTAAGGAGAATAAAAAATATATAGCAAGCAAGGTATTGAAATCGTTATTGCTTACTAGCACACAACCAGGAACAATTACTTATGACAACTACTCTGAGCAATACTACGAAAATAAACTGCCAATTAGCTGAAATCGCTATCCCAGTACAGCAAAAACAAGCAACTTCACGATTACCATTGGGCAACCAAATAGCACCTGCTATAAATTTAAGTAATGCAAATAAATGTCTATTTTTAATAATAAAAAAATGTGTGTTTCAAAAAAAGGTATTATTCGTACAGTTTTTGGTTAGTTAATTTTCCTCTTACACGAGAAAAAACAGATATTCCCTTGCACACTCGCTGACAAGCTTTTCTCCGCACTTAACTGCTTGACCAAACGGCAGTTGCGTGCGGAACTATCGATTTTCAGCTTTTTTCTTTTTGGTGTGCCAACTTGATGAAAAATTTTCAAGAGGCAAAAAAGCTACCAAATAAAGTGAGTTACTAGATAGAAATATTTAAATTTTTATTGCCATTGTATAAAAAATATGAAGGAATATTTCCAATATTATGTAACTGATTTTCTTCAACGTGAAGCTTAATTCTTGAGAAGTTGATATCCAGCTCTTACGTCAACGTTTGGGTGATCTTTCCGGTATAGTCTTTTCGTGTTAAGGCTTTGTAGTTTGCACTATCTTTGCCAGACAATCCTCTCCCATTCGTTCGACATGGTCTTTCCACTCTCGACGTCTACTTGCCAACAATCTTACCATCCTGGACTCCGCACTAATTCCTTATCTCTTCACTTCATCTTTGATCGAAGAGTGTATTTCCTGTTATGGATCTTAAAGTTCTTATTTCTGTAGTGCGTTTAGCGCTCAATGGTATTAAAATTCCAGTATATATCAATTACCAAGTATATTGTTTTTTGATAAACTAATATTTTCGTCATAATTGGTTATTTATTGTAATATTTTTGAAACGCTAGATCATTTTAAAAACGTCCTATAGATTTAATAATATTGTGTTATCGAGAGTGAGGTTTTCCATCGACAGCAACCCTATATACAGTCAAAAATTTTGGAAACAACGAGAATGACAGCGACAGTCGACAGTTTTTATAGATGATACTACATATTTGTTTTTAATATTTTAACTCTAGCGTGGGGGTAAGAACTATATAAATCGAACTTTAGTGTCTAGTTGACAGCAATGTATGAAAAATCAACAAAATTAAAATTGAACTGAAGATAAATAATAATTTTAAAAAATCGACAACAACTTCAATACATTCAATTTTGTAAATATACTTACATTTCTTCAACGACAGCCAGTAAGAAGAAACTTCGTCTTTCCGATCCCTCGGCCGGTTATCTGTTTTCGTTTAAGGACAGGTCGCCAGGTATATTGGCCATTATTTATTGCCCTTTTCAGACGCAATCTGATATTATCACACAAAATCCTAATCAATGTTAATTTATAGCGGTCTTCTCCCAATAAACATATGAACCCTTTGTTTCACCAATCGACCAATCCCTTTGGTAACAAGCCGAAAAATGACAGTCATTAAGAATGGACGGTCTAAGATTTCTAAGCATTATTTTACCCATAAAATTATTTTTTCCTTCCATTTTAATGGCTTGTGAATTGATAATTAACGCAAGGGACCAGCAATCGACTGCATTTTATGTTATTTTTGATATGTAAAGTATGTCTGTAATTACTTTAATTGCCTTAAAAATCGGAATGGAATGTATGTGACTGATTTTTCACCTGAGTGATAAAGAGTCTAAATAAAACCAGAAAAAATACAAAAAAAAGCACTAAAACGGAATTAAAAGACTCGAGACGTTAGCAAGACATATATTATACTCAGAACAGTCCCGTGTCAATTTAGGTTAGTTTTCTACTCAAAGTTGCGTCGGCGAAGCAAGACAAATGTATATAGTATGCTTCCGTGCTGTATCGGTGAACTAAATGTTAAATTTTTATAATATAATATATATTAAATATCAGCTGATGTTTGTTGGGTAAAAAGTAGGGTTGAAAAACTGCCTCGCATGTACACGTATAAGTGCTACCAATAAATCTTCTGATTTTTAATTTAAAATAATTAGTTATAATGTTAGTGTTAAAAGTGTCATTTTATATTATGACAAGGAAAACCCTTCGAGCAAAGTAAAAACACTTTTAACACGCGCATCATACAATATTTTATGTACAAACACTTAAGCCAAACCCTAAAGAGAGAAATTAATTATACCTATTCTACCACATTCGAAATTAAAGCCATACCAATCCAAAATCAAGTGACTTACCTTATTTCTCTGTTGTTAGTTACATGGCAACCAATGTGTATTGTTTTTAGTTACGAAAAAACCCGCTGTCAATGGGGTTGTTTTTTAATTTGTGCGATTTTCAATGGATAATCTGTAAGACAACGATGCAAATGTGGAAATAAATGAAGCAGCTAGTAGAGCCACCTCTGAGCCTCTGAGTTGTTGCAGACAAAATTATGTTACGAAATTGCTTATGGAAAATTTTTTAAGTGCTCCGATTTAAAAAGCGTTTGTCGAAAATACAATGAAAATATATTTCTCGCATAATTCGAATATGATATGCAAACACAATGTCTGTTTGCTGACGTTTCCGCGATCACCGCCACCGCCAAATAGCCAAGGTTGGTAGGCTCAAAGCTACAATGCTATATAAAACTTACCTATTGAGACCTGCAGTGGAACCACAGACAATCGTAATCGACAATTTTCCCCTCCGTCTCTCTTCGTCTCACCTGTGCTCAAGGCTAATCGATAAATTTGCAACCACTAACAATCGACTAACTAAAGATATCGATTTTATCGAATCGTAACATTCCGACTAGAAAAAGGACCCCGCTAATGCTTGTCGATTAACAACATAACCTCACAAACCGCAATTTGTTTTGTTTGTGTATTTAATAAAAAGTAAAATACGGTAAGTAAATAAAATAAAAAGTTGTGGTGTGTGAGTTTTGAACGATTGGAAGTTTGTTTTTAAGTTTTCGATTAGTATATTAGGTACAAAAAGCTTTCACAGTAAAGTTGTTAAGAGCTTGAACATTGTTCGACTCAGCGACCCCCTTTAAAAGAAATTTTAATACCGTAATGTTTACCCTAAAAATAAGAACGCAAAAGCGAATAATAGAAAAGAAGTACGATAATAATATAAAACACTCAGTAAACATCTCCAACAAATAATAAACCACAACAATTTGGGGTTATAGTGTTATGTTATTGTTTATTTTTCATTTCATTCGTTTATAATATTGTTGTGACAATAATGAAATGAAAAATAAACAATAACATAACACTATAACCTCAAATCTTCTTTTTTTACTTATAAATTGAAAGCCTTTTAACATAAGAGCCGAATTTTGGTCAATGTTTTTAAAGAGGCTAGTAAGTCCTTGTCGATTGAACGGAAACACACGAACCGATGTAGATTTAAGAGAAACGATCCTTCATGGTACAAATTGTCGATCGCCATATCGATCGATTTTTCTAAAGCGATCGATAATAAGGCGATTGTTTGTGGTTCGACTGCTGGCTAGACAAGTGGAAAATTCGACTAAATGACGCTAGAGCCCAAGCCGAGAGCCAGATACAAATTTACTCAAACCAGGCTGCTATACTCTGTTGCTTAATGTAAGAGAGTAATAAAATGTAAATTTGCGATGACAGGACCCATTAAGGAAGGTGGACATCTTAAAGGTTGCATTGTAAATTTAAGGTAAATTGCAATGATAGTTTTTAAAAATTCCATATTTCAGATACCTATACACCCCGAATCGGTCCTAAATTAGGGTCAACCTAATTTGCATACAATAGGAAGACGAGTTTGATGAATGAAAGTAATGTGACAACGGCGTTACTACAGGTAGTTTACTAGAATTATAAGTATAATAATAATTATACTTGATTATCATCGTGCACAAGTCGGTATATTGTTGACTCTCCGACTCCAGCCATATTCGAACACATTTCAACTATTTTTGCAATTCTGAATGTTGAATTTTGGTGGCAAAGAGCGTTGAACACATTGAGAATAAAAATTTTCTCATTTCTAGAAAGCACAGTTTAACTAATCCGTTTCTCAGCCACAAATTCAGAAACACTAATTATTTTCAAGAGCGAATTTTTCCAACTACTGCCAGAAAGTAACTAAACATTTCAAATTTTTAAAACTACCTACCCGATCTCGCCGGGACCTCTGACAATAATAATAATTGGACTACACCTATGGAATACGGCGAAGACCACTGTGTTTTATAGTTCAATAATGATTTATTACTGTCTCGCATTAAGCAACATACTATAGTCAAAAACGCCAGGTTGGACTGGTGTGATAGAGTAAAATACCTTAGTGTGAGCTTCGATAAGCGGGTGGATTCAAACGAAAGCGATGACCAACGCTTAAAAATGGTCAATTTGGTGCCATACTCACTCATCAATAGTCAATACGAGTAGACCTAATATACGTAGAAAAATATTGTTGTACAAGACAATTATTCGTCCCGTACTTATCTACGGTGCGGGGTCACTTCTTGGTGCACTTTATGTAAGACAATATTTCGAAAAATTCTTCTTTTTCAAAATTAAGTTTTTAAAATCATTACAGACGCGCTGCCGACAATAACAGGACATACTATAGACAAACTCATTATTGACTACTACAAAAAGGACGGACGTTTCCCTGAATCCCCTGATTACACACTCACACATTCACTCCAACCCACAAAAACCATATAGACGAGATAGTGGCTCACTCTCCCCCCCCCCCGTCACTCGCTGCATAAAATTAGTTTCAAATACCGGAAAAATGATTCAAAAGTTACTACGTCCCTGCTTCCCCCCTGAACTACGTCAACAAAACACGAATTGAAAGATTCTGCAATCAACACCTAATCAAGACCCGCCCAGGATCATTAGAATATAGAATTATAGTCAAAGACTAATTTAAGAAACAAAAATTGTAATGTATAGTAAGATTATAAATTCGTCTCTCTTTTTAAACGAAAAGGAGAAGACTACCAACCTAAAATATAGTCTATGATTTTGACGAGAGACCTTACTGAGCATCTCATAATAAAACTATATTGGGTATATTTGGTGCTTATCTCAGAGAAGAGCTGTGCCCTGTTGACAATCGACAATATCGAGGATTTAGATACTACATTAGTGGTAAACATTTCAGATACAAAAATTTAGGCTCCTCGTACTTATAGAGCTCTTCAGCCAGTAGATATCAGATCCATCTCCCAATGTTTTTATTAAAAATATAAATAACAAATGTACTAAAAATTCAGTTGATATCACTAGTTGCGGTAAAATTCCTGCTGTTATAGCAGAATTCTTGAAGCGTCCAGATCCGAAGCTTTATATACAGTGGTCATAGTTTCCATCGGTCTTTGGCCACTTTACCGGCAGACCTTGATGCGAGTCTGAGAACTATCAAAAGACAGGGTGGATGGAAGTCCTCAACAGTGGCAGAAGGATATATTGGAAACTCACTGGAAAATAAGAAGAAAATTGCCAAAGGCCTTCTTAGGCCGTCATGGTCCAGTATTATTGTTTCCATTCCCTCCACAAGCATACAATATGACAACAAAACCCTGATCAGTGGAACTGCAGAAGGAATTCATATTTCTGGTTGCCCAAACTGTACAATAAATGCTAATAGTAAAAGTTAAAAAGTCCTTGTCTTTGTTTTTAAAAAGTATTCCACTTCCAACACTAGTGCCATAAAATTATATTTCGGACACAGACGACCAGCGGTAAAAATGTTACTTTTATTGTGTTTGTAGATAAAAATATTTAATAAACATTTTCTAAAGCTTTAAGAATCAAATCTCTTCAGTGTAACTTTCAAGTTTCTAGTCGCAGCCGAAAATTTAAGCCATGATTGAGAAAAATCAAGCTTGATTGTATCACCTAAGTTTATTTTCAGTTAGTGTTACTGTAGCAATCTCTTTGGGTCCAGTTTACAGGGAGGAGTGTCTCTTCCCTTTGCATTGATCTAAGTTCTACATGTTGGTTTTTTCTTAATAAACATATATGTGAACCCCAATTCTTTTAGTGACAAGCCGAAAACAGCAATTAAAAACCAAAGGTCTACTTCTTGGCGTCATTTTACCCACAAAATATTTTTCTGTCTAATTTAATGGGCTATGATTAACATAAATGACCATTTCTAACCATTTCGGGTATATATAATGGTAAGAGCAAAACCGTGTTTGATGTCATTTTTAATATGCTAAGTTCTTTTAATTTTTAAAATATTATTACAGGTGTCACTTAATATGCCTTTATAGCCCTTTAAGGTATCTTTATGTCCAAAAGTTACTGGGTTTCAATATGCAGATAGGGTAGATACCATACAATACGAAAGGGGGCATTTCGTAGACATTTCGGTTTCTTATTTGTCGAACTCGTTTTGTGAGGATTGGTTGTTGAGTATACAGGATGAGTTTCTCGGCTTAAAAGTACGAAAAAAGGTTTTTCCACTACTAACCTATAACATCGCCATTATTGACCGATTATTAACGTTAGAAATCGTTTTTCTCTACCTTATAAGTTATTATTGACCATGGTCAATAATAAGGCATTGAAATCCATTATTGACCAGGTAACTTGATTTTTTGATTCTACAACATGAATTCATAAACATGAATGTGGTTAGGCAATCAGATAATTATCAATACATATTAGATTACTTGATATTGTAAAATATCGGTACAATCAACATTTTTTCTGCTTCCATCCTTAATTCTGGAGGTGTACACATAATATTATCACTAACATTTTCTTCGCTCATTTTTTAAAAAAACGGAAAACTCGTGAAATCTGATGACATAAATGAACAAAAATTGACATTCACAAAGCCACCTGACAAAACAACAAAATATTTTGCCAATTCCAAAGCGCAGGTAACTTGATTAAAAAATATACTTATACCTCGACTTATACCTATACCTATCATTTTTTATAATTATTAATACTATAAAGATAAATGTCTTATAAAGGTTTGTAGTAGTGGAATAGTATATTATTAACCAAGGTTTAGACAGCCATCATTATTGCCCGAGCGGCAAGTTTAAATCACGAGGAGCGGAGCGACGAGGGATTTAAGACGCGAGGGCTATAAGCTGTCTAAACCGTGGTTAATATAATATTTTTTCCACTACTACAAACTTTTATAAGACATTTATCTTTATAGTATTAATAATTATAAAAAATGATAGGTAGGTATAAGTCGAGGTATAAGTATATTTTTTAATCAAGTTACCTGCGCTTTGGAATTGACAAAATATTTTGTTGTTTTGTCAGGTGGCTTTGTTAATGTCAATTCTTGTTCATTATATCATCAGATTTCACGAGTTTTCCGTTTTTTTAATAAATGAGCGAAGGAAATGTTGGTGATATTATTATGTGTACACCTCCAGAATTAAGGATGGAAGCAGAAAAATGTTGATTTTATCGATATTTTACAATATCAAGTAATCTAATATGTATTGATAATTATCTGGTTGCCTAACCACATTCATGTTTATGAATTCATGTGTAGAATCAAAAAATCAAGTTAGCTGCCTTCAAATAGATTCTTGAAGATCGGTCAATAATGCATTTCAATGCCTTATTATTGACCATGGTCAATAATAACTTATAAGGTAGAGAAAAACGATTTCTAACGTTAATAATCGGTCAATAATGGCGATGTTATAGGTTAGTAGTGGAAAAAAAATATTATATTAACCACGGTTTAGACAGCTTATAGCCCTCGCGTCTTAAATCCCTCGTCGCTCCGCTCCTCGTGATTTAAACTTGCCGCTCGGGCAATAATGATGGCTGTCTAAACCTTGGTTAATAATATACTATTATATAAGCCTATGTCAGGAATGCTTCGTTTCGGAGATACAGGGTGTTAACATTTTATTTATATTTTTGTTTTTTCTAAATAATTTTTGAATTAATGTCGATATTTGAACTAAAATTGGTTCTAGGGTTTTTTTTGGAATGCGAAATTTTAATTTCATGTTAATATGGACAAGCTCCCACTTCTAGAGGGCCCCACCTACGTGTCATTTTACTCTTTTGAGGATTCATAACTTTTTTATACATGATTGTATTACGATTCTAAGCAAAACAATAGATTTCTGTATCATTTTTCCGTAAAAAAAGCAGTCGCTATGAACAACCGTTCTCAAGAAAGAGAATAATAACATTTTTGGTACACATTTCTGAAGGAAGCAGAGAACAGAAACAGAATTTTTTTATTTTTATATTTATCAAGAATAATAATAACATTACATTAAAAAAATATTGAACAATAATACAATGAAACAGTCAGCTAAAGTCGGCTTCCACTTAAGTAGGCGCGTTATGAATTTATCATAAAGAAACTTATATAGTGTTGTCTTGCCAAGATTAAATCGGCATTACAGAGATATCCGTAATATAAACGCGATAAACTTATTGGTTATTTATGAATCGGAGAGAGAAGCATATCTAATTTTCAGTAATTATCAAAATGTGTTGAAGAATACTTCCGTATTACATAATGTCATGAATAAGCGCCCTAGTTTTGACAAATGTGTCATTTGTTAAATATATTGTGACATAAAATGACGAATATAAATCGGTTTGCCGGTTTTTTGCATCCCCAGGCGAAAGAAATGGTTCACAATATAATAGATTATTTTATAAACTACAAACTAACTAACTTTAAGATCAACTAAGTTTAAGATCAATACAGAGGATTGTTCATGAAAGTAGTAGAATTATACCAATGAAGAAAACGCAACGACGATCAAGGAAAACGAAGAGTAAAACTTTACAGAAAAGTTAAAAAATGGATGTAAGGAATGTTATATACGACTTATATGCATCACAATAGGTCTCAGGTCATTGTCAGCGCTAATAAAAAACTTGGGATTTCGTTATAGAAAGGACTGCAACAAAAGATATTTGTGCGAACTACCAAGAATTGCAAGCAAACAAATCAAATTTTTGAAAAAATATGTTGAAAATTATCAATCAAAGTATAGAAAAGTAGTCTTTTTAAATGAAACTTGGGTATTTTCGAATGGAAATAAATCAAAGCAAGACGACTCAGTGTAATCAGTAAAACGAAAAAGAGGCTGTGGTTCGGGAAAACGTCACATTATATTAAATGCTGGATAATCTACTGGTTTTATAAAGGAAGCGAGTTTAATTTTTTCCTCTAAATCAAAGAGCGCCGACTACCACGATAACATTAATTGTGAGCTTTTTAAAAAGTGGGCTAGAGAAAAGCTGATACCAAATTTGGATGAACCATCCCTAATTGTACTAGACAATGCATCTTATTACTCTCGGGTAATAAATAAACAGCCAAATTCATCCTGGAAAAAAAAGACGTCTTTCAGTGGTTAGTTCAGGAAAATGAGAATCCATCACCTGAATTATTAAAATCTAAACTGATAATAAAAACGAAAACTATTAAAAAACAAAAAATATAGGTATGTCGCTGATGAAATTTTGCGAGAACACGGTCATGAGGTGTTGCGGTTACCACCGTACCATTGCCAATTTAATGCCATAGAGCTAATTTGGGCAGGCGCCAAATCGTTCTATGAAAAAAATGTTGGTAATGGTCTAAGTTCAGATAAGGTAGAAGAAGTTTGGAAAAACTCCCTAGCGCATATTACGGGGAACTACTGGAGGAAAGCTGTAGAACATACAAAAAAAAACATTTATATTACATGCAACCTTTTGCAACAATACGAATGCACCTCTGTGACATTAATTTCATCATTGTCCATGATGAGTTTAAATTTTGCCATAAAAACAATTGCAACTGAAAAGTTTTCGCGTGTTTTGGGACTAACGTAAATTTTTAAAATTGGCGAAAAAAATTAAATATTTTTCTTTAGATAAAATTGAAATAAATTTTTATTTGTTTACTACTACCTAGCTTACTGCGTCGTGTATATAGTATTTTATATATTTCTTGTTTTTGTGACTCGTCTAAACATATTGTATGTATAATAATATGTACCAATAAATTATTTGTATTTGCAATAACATGTACGTTAGTTTAGTTGGGATAAATGTACACAAAAACATTCAAAATTATATACAATGTAAAATGCAGGCCAGTTCTGATGTTTTAATTTTTCTCTATTAAACAGCCACCCCTATTTACCGACCAACATTTGATTCCCGAGGGTGGTCGCTAGTCAGAGGTTTTACTGTATATTGTTTATCTAATTTTCTACCATCATTTTAGTTATTAAATTTTTTAAATATAAAATTGTTGTGTAAAATTGTCTCGACCGTGTGCAACAATACGAACGCACCCCTGAGAAATAATTTTGGAATGAGACCCGTCACCCGTCATTTTTATTATGACTGATAATGTATTTTCAGCCAGTAAACCTGCAAGATTAAACGAAGATAAAAAGTTACTAGGATTTCACACCAGAAATTATTAAAATTAAATTCCAAACATGAACAAAAACAACTTTTATTAGGTACCTAGATCGTATATCTATCATGTTTCCTCGTGTTGAGTTAAATACATGAAAGAGAGAGACACACACCGGTGCTAACACTAACACGAACCATTATACGATCATAGGCCAGGTCAGGCTTTGCTTCTTCGCTGCTATAGTTGTAATAGTACGGGCAAATAAATTAAAAATTTTAAATCATTTTTAGGATAAACGCTAACCTTTCCACGAATAACTTCGTTTTTAAAAACGCTAATACCGACCTCCATGTTTATGATTGTTCGCTAAGATAATGCAAGTCAAAACAACTCTTTCTCCATAAAAAATAGTAAATATAAACAGATTCAAATGTCAAATTAAATCCTACCTCACATGCAATTGCTTTTATTGCATGGATAAGTATTTCGGTCCTTCATGAATCTTGCGACTCATATGTGTGTTATGTATGTCTGATGTAACATACACTAAAGTGTATGTTCTTTCCATTTTCATTTATTATGTTATGTATTTATATAGACTAGTTTTAAAATTTTAATAATAGTTTGACAATGTTAATATTTACTTTGTAAATCTGTGTAACAATTAATAAATAAATAAACTGAAAAAAAATGTTGAGTTAAAGTGCTATTTTATCTAATGACAGAAAAAATACGCATACGAAAAAATGACAGCAGTGCACCACTTGTTTTATAAAAAAATATCAGAAGACATGTTTGTAAGCCACTTGGTGGAGCACTCTCACTTTTCTAAATAAAGTATGTGGTTTTATATCCTATTAACACATACTAAAATTGAAAATAATCTTAAGTATTTTCAGAGATAGTATAAAATAAAAACACCTAGTAGCAAAAAAATGTGGCCGTTGCGGGCATACGTTCAGATAAACTTTTCTCCTAAAAATATCATGAGAAGTCACCTCGAAATATTACTAGGGCATTAAGGAATATTAATAGTATATTTAAAAAAATTGTTTTCAATATTATAGAAATTAACATATTTTATTACAATTTTTAAGTCCGGTTCTGACCATAAACAGCTGCTCGCCATTGCCAATATTATTCTTACTAAAAATTAAAAAGCTGAAATATGACTGTTGTCATATGACATAACGGCCATCTTGCAGGTTTACTGGCTGAACCAAGTTTAGTTTCAAATTAATTGTTAACCTATTAACATTCAATTTTATGGAAAATCAGCTGTCCATATACCGCCATATTGGTTTTTATATTTTGAAATATTTTTGAAACCTCTGATTCTACTGACTTGATTCAACGCCTAGTTAGGTGGAAGCCGACTATACTAAATAATTATACCTTTGCTAATAATTAACATTAACAATTACATAAGAAAAAATATTTAACAAACGGCAATCCTATTGAAAAATACTTCACTTACGTTACAAGAGATGTTGAAAATGTGCACCCCCACTGTAATACAGGCATCTGTCCTACAATGCACCATCTTGAATGAACTATATTTATTTTGCAACCTTAATAGCAATGGGATATCTTCCAAAAGTATGGGCAATTCATCGTTAAGAAAACGACGAGAAGCTTCTCCAGTAAGTCTCGATTGTAAAAAGAACGGGCCTATCAAATAGTCTCCAACAATTCCGACCCAAACGTTACTGGTGTTGATGACGGCCTTCTAAAATTGCATGTGGCTTCTCATCCGCCCTTACATAATTGATTTGGAAAACTTTGCCTCATCGGTGAATAATATGTGTCCTAAAAGCTAACGAATTTCGCCAATTTCTTGTTGCGTACATTGGCATAAATCTACTCTTAAGGGAAATTAATCGGTAAGAGTGCCTGTACCCACTGGATTTGATCTTTCTGGTGCATGTTGAAGTTTCCTTAATTTCATGAAGCACATATTCTTCTACTTCTAGAGTTTCTTTTGTGCGGTGTCACCCATTTCCAGCGGCTTGTTTTTAAAAACTTCTAGTTTCACTAAGATATTAATGGAGACGGGTAAACATCGTATAATGCGGGATAAAACGATTAGGGTACTTTTCCTCATAAAGACGCCTGGTTGTTCATTACCGTTGGCGAGGCCATTAACGAAATATATATCGTACATTTCACTACTTGTGTAATTAATTTTGAAAGCTTGACAAAGTGACATGTATAAATGTAGAAGTTATGACTCTTCAAAAGAGTAAAAATAAATAATAGACGCAACGATTCATTAATAATTCCCATAAAAGTATCGACTATTATTGTTTTAAAATAATTGGCGAGTGCGAGAGAGAAAGGCAGATCTCTTAGACCCGGCAACATTGTAAACCGTCCCTTGGTTTTGATCGCCAGTGGTGTAGAGGTTAAAACCTAACAACAATGTATGAAAATAATACAATAATTTTTTTTCTATCAGAATTTTTCCTGAGACTGGAAATAATAGGCCATAAAAAATATGCTACAATAAAAAAAAATTGATCACATTGCTTGTTTGATTTCATGGTTTTTCGTCTGAAATCCTTTTAACATATTGGATTAATTCTGAATCTTGAATTCCAGAATCACAAATTCACCTTTAATATAAGATTCCGAAATTTCTGAATCCCAGTATGAAAGAAAGAGGTTATTTGGAAAATTCCTATTTTGAATTAGTTTCGGTTGGAAATCTATCACAAAATATGGGTAGGTACCTACGTAAATGCAAAAACACACAAAAAAGATGCTAAGCTTTATTTAATTTTTTCAGCATCTTGAGGAAACTTAAACAGAATGTTTATATGTTATATATAAATCATCTTAATAAATAGGTACCTAATATGACATACAAAAATGTATAGAGAGGGTAGTCGTTGCTGACTAGTTGAGAAATAAACTAGCGAATATTGGGGAGTGCAGCAAATGAAAGAATACTCTTTAAAGTTATTCCAAGCTTTCGGAAATCATTAATTTCATTTCCATCTTCATGTAATCAGTTAAATTCGATTTTTATTTTAAATTGTGTGTTTCTTCATCCATATACAATGATTTTAATAGTATCTCCAGACGTCGGCTTTAATTGCAATTGACTTTGATTTTCAACACATTTTCTTCTCACAATGTCTCTTATCTTATACGAACATCTTTATGAACAATCTCAAGAAAGTTTCTCCCTGAGGATGGAAATGAAATAAATGATTTCCGAAAGCTTGGAATAACTTTAAAGAGTATTCTTTCATTTGCTGCACTCCCCAATATTCGCTAGTCTATTCCAAAAATGTATATATGTGAGAACTTTGTTCTCTAGCCACTTGCGGAATACGCCAAATTTTGCTATTTAATTCAGCGCTCGTTGGGGCATGTATCCCAGAGAAAACCTGTTTTAGCATAATTTGGTTAATCCTTATTTTATAAGGTTTCAGCAAGTGGCTAGTGAACGAAGTTCTCACATATATACATTTCTGTATGTCATGTTATAATTACCACTTGCCAAGTAGTATTCGTTTACTAAATAGGTACCTACTTAAATTCACGAATATGATTTTAATTTTCCAGTATTTTACTAGTCGATATCTTTTTACTCGTTTACTGTTAAGTAGCTACCGTGAGTTATTTATCAATATTTACTCCTAATTGTTTCTAAGTATAACAAAACTTTATTCATTGTGCATAAAAGTTTTAATAAAAATTATGCTACCACAGCATTACTAAACGAACACATACGCTACACCAATGCTTTCTATAAAACAATAACCTAACCATACTTACCGATGAAATGATCCACTTTTTTACACACTACACAGGCATGAACCATGATTGTTTATTTTTCTAATTTTGTCTCGAAAAATAGATATTTCGAACGCGCTAGCGAGTTCGAAATATATCCATTTCGAACTCCGAATTTTATTTTTTAAAAGTTGGCATTGGTTATATTTAAATGTTTTATTCTGTTGACGTCTGACGTTTCCTGTTATTGTTATCCATGAGAAAAGAAAGTTTTCGGGATTTCTCTGGTAAAAGTTGATTTATCGTTTTATTAGCAATATCCCTTAACTCAGGGGGAGTTAAACTTAGATTATCATGCTCCATATTTTTTTAATTATAATTATGAACAACTCTATGAAATATTAAATCACAAATTTCGTGACAATGACACAAAGAAAATATTATTTATTGTCAAGGCTACTATGATAAAAAGAAATTTAGAGTATTACCAACATAGAATTTAGACACACAAATTTACAAAATTTGAAGGGTTGATTTTCTTTTTAAATATGTATTTTCTTATTGAAAAAAATACAAAATAGAAAAAATAGTATAAAGTACGTGTTTTATAAAGCAGTTAGAGCACTTGTCCCGTTAAAAAACTCGCCGCAAGCGGCTCGTTTTTTAACATGGACGCGTGCTATAAGATGATGCTTTATAAAACATGTACTTTAATATACTATTCTACACTAACGTTTAGGCAAATACACAAGGAAATCAAAAATAAACTGCAATAAGGGCACACAAACACAAGCTAGCTGTCAGGACACGCCAACGTTGCAATCGCTACCATCATTCAAAGATCTCTCCGGTTGTAAAATCTTATTACAATGTTGCCGTAGTGCCTGACATATATAATAATAATCTCAATACTTGTTAAGGTTTTTAATAGTTTTCAATAAAATATTCGCATAACATTACGCATGAATGAATAATTTGATACGCACACCTTAACTTTTTTTTAAATTAGGTTCTGGACGTTACTGCAATTACTAACCCAATCTTTTAAAAACAGTTTTCCCTGATATTTCTAACAGACAGATATAGCCGACTTTAGTTTTAATTTTGAGCGACAGGGATGAATAATAAAGAGGGAATGATGATTTCTCACATAAAAATGTAAACAATTTGGTCTACTAGTTCTAATGTTTTTGGTAAAAATACATGTATAGGTGACGCCCTCCACAAGTGGGAGCCATACTACAAATTCGAATTTCGCGTTTCAAAAAACTCCTAGATACCAATTTTAGTTTAAACATCGACAATATTTCAAAAATTATTTAGAAGAAACAAAAATAAAAATAAAACTTTAGTACCCTGTATCTCCGAAAAGACGCATTTCGGGACATAGGTTTATAGGAACTTTTCTTCATATTTTTAAGCAGGAAAACTTATATCGATTGCAAAATTAGTGAAACACATTTAAGCTAAACCTTTTTTTAAAGTGAAAGTTGTCTGCAAACAGCTAATGCTACAGCTATCTCTTATTATTAAGCAAATAATTATAAAACACAATAAATAGTAAGAGAATAATACTTGGCAAGTGGTAATCATAATATGACATATAAATATGTATACATGTGAGAACTTGTTTTATTGTGTTTATAGTACCGTACGGTATCTTTCACATCAGATTGGTAGAAACTTCTGGAGGATGGCGCCACCTGTATTGTACTGCCTAGGCAGAACAATATTGTGGCTATAGGGTGTTTCGATTTTCCAATGGTAGGTGTGCTCGCTTGTCATGCTTGCCCTGTACTGACGAGAACCAAAGAGTTCGAAACCGGTCTACAGGTAGCAGCAGCGTAGCAACCTATCATTGGAAATTAAGATTCATTATTTTCCCGGTAGTTTCTGCAATCTGAGTTTGTATTTTAGTACTAACAGTGTTAGTCAAAATACGCCAAATTGTGCTATTTAATTCAGCGCTCGTTGGGGCATGTAGCCCAGAGAATAGCTGTTTTAGCATAATTTGGTTCATCCTTATTGTATAAGGTCTCAGCAAGTGCCTAGAGAACAAAGTTCTCACATGTATACATATTTATATGTCATATTATGATTACCGCTTGCAAAGTAGTACTCATACTATTTATTAAATAATTATATATTTTTTCATAGGAAGGCCGTGTTTTATTTAAATAATAGGCTTACAAAAACGGTGTAAATCCATGGCATATTTTCCCCGCAATAATTAAAAGAGTCATTGGCTAAAATAATCCAGTGCACGGTCGTCAATGAAAATATATGTTTAATTTATTTATGCGATAAATTAAATTCTACAAATGTACATGGTAACGCCGTTACGCCCAAAATGAGTGAGCTCGTGCAACAACAAAACGCGTATAAACCAGGGAAAGTTTATTTATAAAATAACAAAACCTCTGTGACCGCGGCACGATTTTAGTATTTATACAATACCAATTTGGCACCCGCTGGACACATGCAGCAGGAGAGAATGGATGTCCTACAGGAAAAAGTACATTTAGAGAGTTTGCGGAAGCTGGACAAGCATAATATACAGGGTGTCCCACGACGATTTTCCCAGCATATTGCTAGGAAACGGAACCAGATAGAAAAAAAAGTTCAGAAACAAAAATTAAGGGCTTGTAAGGGAGCATACATGAAGGGTAATTTTAGATATACAGGGTGGTTTAAAAATAGTAATATTGCTGTCAAGTCAATTTTTTTAAATGGAACACCCTGTATATTGTTAGTTTTTCGAAAAGCTTGTTTCAAGAGAAATTCAACCATACCATACTTGTTACGTTTCTAATTTAAAATGACTGAAATATGAGCGATTAAATGATCAATTACGTAGGCATGAACGGATAATAATATGCAATAATAACAATAACAACCAGCAAAATATTGAAGAGTATGACGGGAGCTGTCATGTCACGAGTCAGAAGTACTTTCATTGTTAATTATTTTAAGTAGTGAGAAATGCCTTCGCTTTTTACATATGACGAGTATGTCGACATGCTCCTGATATACGGAGAATGTCACAAGAATGGAAGACGTGCTCAAAATCTGTATAGTCAACGATACTCGAATCGTCAAGCTATAGAACGTTTCGTAATGTTGAACAAAAATTAAGAAGTGGTTCCTTTCCCAGTGGTAGGGCGCAAACACCAAGAAGAAAACGAGTCCGAACAGAAGACAACAATATTAACATCTTGGCCTTATAAATACCACCCCTACAAAATTCATCTGGTGCAGGGCTTAACACCTGAAGATCCTGAACGCCGCCTAAATTTCATTGCTGAGATGTCAATGAAATTTGAACAATACCGTCTTTTTTTCAACAAAATTTTATGGAAAGTAGGTTCCACAACAACGGCATAGTAAATCGCCACAATTGCCACTACTGGTCATCTGTAAATCCTCACTGGATGAAGGAGACTAATTGTCGGGTAGTTTGGGGGTTAACGTTTGGTGCGGTTTATTTAATGGTTATCTTATAGGTCCTTACTTTTACCAAGGGACACTAAATGGAAAACGATTTTTAAATTTTCTTTAAAACGAACTTCCCTTATTACTTGAAAATATCCCAATCAATGAAAGAGCCTCTATGTGGTGGCAGCAAGATGGAGCTCCCCCTCACTTTGCCAGGCAAGTTACAAATTATTTAGATACCACGTTTCCTGCGCGCTAGATTGGCCGAAATTGTGTGATCCGGTGGCCACCACGGTCACCGGATTTGACCCCTTTAGATTTTTTTCTTTGGGGATATCTTAAAGAAATTGTGTATGTAAACCAACCTAGAGATGTCGAAGATTTGCAAAACAAAATCATAGCAGCTTGTCGAACTGTTACTCCAGCTATGATTACAGCAGCGTGTACCAGAAATCTTATAAACAGATTTGAATATTGTATTAGTGAGAGTGGTAACCAATTTGAACATATTTTGAGAAGAAGTCGTAATTAATTTTGTTCAGTTATCTTCTTATTTTCGATTGATTGTTACATAATTTAATAAAGTGTCATAAATCGTCATATTTCAGTCATTTTAAATTAGAAACGTAACAAGTATGGTATGGTTAAATTTCTCTTGAAACAAGCTTTTCGAAAAACTAACAATATGCAGGGTGTTCCATTTAAAAAAATTAACTTGGCAGCAATATTACTATTTTTAAAACACCCTGTATATCTAAAATTACCCGTCCCAGATGCTCCCTTACAAGCCCTCAATTTTTCTTCCTAAACTTTTTTTCCTATCTGGTTCCGTTTCCGAGCAATATCCTGGGAAAATCGTCGTGGGACACCCAGTATAAATATACAAGAAAATAAACAAGCATAAGTTCATTTCGAAACTTCCAAAGTTTCGTTCAAAAACCTAATGGCTCTTAAAAATTACTCTAAAGAAATTTAGGGTATGCGGAGCAATAATTGACAGGGTTTTTGTTTCATCAACGAACTACCCTAAATATCCAATGATTTTAAGAGAAATCAGATTTGATAAAAAACACGTCAGTTTTAATATGAAGGGGAAACTTTAATTACACATTTGATAGAATTATCCACTCGTGCCTAGAGAAATAAGATCAGTTAATCGGTTTGGGAGTTAGGTGGAAAAATGTAATAGTATTGCAACTAATTTATTTAGTTTGAACAAATTATTTCATTAAGTGTTGAAAGTATGTGTCGTTATTGGCAAGAAAAAATTAAGTTTATTTTGAAATGACGCTCGAATATTGAGGAAAGTTTGTCTGGAAATGCGCCTGCATTTCAGTGGTATTCAATTCTTGAGGTCTTCAATTCTTTCAGGCAGGGCTCTGAAAACTTAAGATTTCAAGTGGCCCCAAAGGAAAAAATCAAGAGGAGTCAAGTAGGGAGATCTTGTTGGCCGCTCCATTGCACCTCGTCTGCCAATCCATTTGCCATCAGGGAACCGTTGGTTAAGCCACTCTCTCACTGGTAATGCGTAGTGAGGAGGAGCTTCATCTTGTTGAAAACGCAAATTTTTTTTATTGAGTTCCAGGGGCCACTTTTATCCACTTGATTGTCCAAATATCGTACATAAAGAGGGTCCACAATTTCCTAACATTCAAGTACAATTGACCGGTTAAATTTTCTTCTGTAACATAAATATTGAACCAATTATCTCGTCTTCAAGAATACCTGCGGAAACATTGATTTTCTGGAGAAATTACGTGTGGTCTTCCCAAAAATCTTGCGGATTTTCATTATCCCAATATCTGCAATAATTGTATTTGTTCTTCTTCTTTAGGTGCCGTCTCCGTTTCGAAGGTTGGCAATCATCAGGGCGATTCTTATTTTTGAGACCGCAGCTCTAAACAGTTCTTTGTTATTGCATCCAAACCATTCTCTAAGGTTCTTCAGCCCTGAATTTCGTCTTCTCCCCACAGATCTCTTTCCTTGGATTTTTCCCTGCATAATAATTTGTCGTATTCGATATTTTTTTCCCCTCATGACATGTCCCATATATTGCAATTTTCTTCTCTTAATTGTATTTTTTCATAAACCCAAAAGAGAAAAAAAAAGTTGACTCGTCGCTAAAGCAAATATTCACAAAATTCGATCCTTCTATCTTTATCGTCTTCATTGAGCTCGTGTAAAATTTGTAGTTGGTAAGGGTAGAATTTATTTTTTTTAAAATCTTGTGCACGGAACCAGTAGAAATGTAGAAATATTCGTCAGCTTGGCGACTCCTCGGAATAACCGGCCATACACCGGCGACCTTTCCTGATGGATTAAATGCTGCTCAGTGGGTAAAAAATCGCTAAGTAATACATTGTGTCAGTAGGCGATAACAGTGTTATTTTAAGAGGCATCCAGTCAATAATGGCGGGCATAAGTATGTCATAGAATTGGTTCGTAACTTTGAAGAAAGTGGATCTGTATACAACGAAAAAAAATGTACAAGCAAAGGTTTTGGATGAAGCTTGCCAGGTTCAGGTACTCGGTCAATTCGCTTTAGATCAAACATCTGCTTCTAATAATTTAATTGATTTTACTTTTATCGACACGCTATATTTGTTGTTTATGGCAATTACAAATATTTCTGAAATAATGAAGCACCCTGGATCATTTTATCGAAAGTGGACGTCAGAAAGAGCTACCGAAGTAGAAAAACAAGCGACTGCATCCCTCACTCCGCCATCATTTGTACCCAATTTACCTCAGATGCCTACGCAAATAGTAATAATAATGATTTATACAACTTTAAAGCAATCAGCAGCAGCAATTAGTATAGTCTCAGTTGTATGGTTTATGTAGGAAGATGTTGTTGGCATATCACAATCGTGTAATACAGGTGTTCAGTTTAAAGACAGACAAATCAGCGATGAGAAAAATGAATCATATTCTGATGATAGAAATCAAGAAAAGATCGTAAAAACGACAGAACCACCAGTAAGCAAATAATGATAAATATGATTTTGAAATTCGCAGATGCCGATACCTCAAGAGGAGTTGTTGGTCCCAAACGATCCTATAGTATGCCCGATATACATCACCGACAATATTCGTCAAACTTTAGTTCAACGTGGTCCAGAAAAAGGTTAAAATATTGAGTTCCCCGTCAACAAGAACGGTCCCAGAATTACCATAAACAATTATCGTAGGCGTATTCCTAATGGAGAAGACATTTCGCGCCTCTAATTTATTCAGTGCCAAAAGATGTCGTTTTCTGCTTCTGCTGTGGCCTTTCTAGTACAATTCAGTCATCTTTAACTACTGATTTGTGTTACTCTGATTGGAATCATTAATCTGAACTCTTATCAGAACATAAGAGGAGTGGAGCATGGAGTCGTAAACAGAATTCAGTATGCGACTATGTTTGGGCAACACCATTGATTCTGAAAACAAAAGAAATGAAGATGAACGCTGGAAAGAAATGCTCAAGTGACTAGTTTTGATAATTGAGTTTCTTGGTCCACAGAATTTGCCGCTACGCGGTGGATGTGATAAGCTCTGGTCAAAAAATATTAATTTAAAACTGTTGAAGTTTGTGGGGAAGGCCGATCTGGCTATTGCTGGACATTTAAGAGCCGAGATCATTAAAATGCTACATTTGAAGATAAAAGAGAGATATTTTAAACGAACTACATACTATTCCATAATTTTGGACTGTACACCTGATGTCAGCCACACCGAACAGATGTCTGTAGTAATTCGGTATGTCTGTTGCGAACCAGGAAATAAACCCGGCATTAAGGAACATTTTTTATGATTTATTTTTGTTGAATGTTCTACAGGAGCAGCCTTTGTCACAACTTAAAGATTTGACTAATATGCGAGGTCAAGAATACGAAAATGGGGCTAATATGCGAGGGAAACATGCAGCAGTCTAAAACAGAATTTTAAGCATAAACCCACGAGCATTTTTCGTTCCATGCAGTGTACATTCTCTTAACCTAGTTGCCAATTTTTTTATAAATTTAGATTAGGTTAGTTATTAAGAGGTTTTATAGAAAAAGATCCTATAAAATTCCTACTAAACTAAATCTACTAATTTCTCTTTGTAGATATTGTGCTTTATTTCAGTCTTGTCCGCAGTAAACTTTTTCATCGACTAGTTCCTTTGCTTCTATGGCGTTTACAGTATTATTCAAGACATTGTGGAAAAAAATCCTGGAATGTAATTTATTAATTCCTAATTCATGCAAACCAAATCTTGCTCGAGGCAACCACATAATATATTTTATATATCTGCATGTTGAAGCTATGATATTATTATATAAGTTAGGAAATAGTAGTTTGTACAACAAGAGTGGATATGATGTCCATATCGCACGATGACGTAGCTTGAGCACGACGCCGTAGGCGGAGTGCTCAATCGTTAGAGTGCGATATGGACAATCCACTCGAGTTGTATAGTGTATTTTTTCTACGACTAAAGAAACTTTACACTTAAAAAAAATTAAATTTACAATAAACAACGAAATTTATTTAACAATAATTATTAACCTATTAGATCTATATAATAATAATATACGATTACTGTTTATTTTCTACAATAAATGTGCAACTGTTAAATGTACAGTTGTTATATGCAATAGCTTCTTTTTTTAAATTGCAATTTGCAACGTTATTCTCTGTAACACTATTATACGAGGTAGATGCTAACATATTTGAAGCAAGATTTTCTTTAGAAGTCGATGCAATATTCTCTATTTGCGGATTGTGAACTGATTTAACAATAGTATTACCAATCTTCTTTTTTTTATTTAAAGAATTTTCGATGTAAGTTTCCATCACTGGAGTTGATTTCCAGCCACCGTAGTTCTTGATGGTTAAGGTGTTGCCACCTGCATCTGCTAGGAAAGTGGCCCCCGAGCGACGGGAACAGTGTCCGGTATATAATTCTGAGTTCGGTAAATTTAAAAATTCAGCAATTATTTTCGGCTGATTACCAATTTTGTTGATGCCAACTACTTGCTTGGTACATTTACCCTTTTGGTAATTTAAAAAAAATTGCTCCATGTTTAGTGGTCTAAGCTCCATGTATTTTTTTGAAACCTTGTAAAACAGACCAGGGATTACAAATAAACGATCTGTTTTTGTTTTGGCGTCGATTAATCTAACCTGAAATTCATTTCCCAAGTCTCGAATATGATCGATTTTTAAATTTTTTAGTTCTTGTCTACGGCATCCGCCAGAAATACCAAAAATCAATACCACCTAAAATAAATTAGAAATATCAAATCAATATCCTAATAATTATTATATTATTAAGACAACAAATCAAATAGGTATCAGATAAAAAAATAAAAAGTATTTATCCCCCTATGGGATTCGAACCAAGGAGCCTTTATACGACCCTTTCTAGGTACGGCGACTTTACCACTAGGCTGAACCAGCGCTTACTTGAAAGAATGTCTAGTGCATATAAGAACGGTTTATTTAATTATTCGATAGGATTTCGTGCAAAATGAGATATTTTTGATATAATATTAATATAAAGGGTACTTTACTGAAACTTACCTTTGTAAACAAATATTCTTCATCTGGTGCTTCCAGAAGGAACGTTTTCATTTCTTCGGATGTCAAAATTTTTGCCTTTTTTGGTTTATAGCCACTACTCTTTAACTTCAAAAATACAGAGATATCAACGTTTTTTTTTTATATTTAACATTGTTCTTAACATAGAATACGTTGTCCATAGAGTGGACGGTCTTAGGTCTTTGGATAAATATTTCATATATGCAGTTAAAACGTTTTCTGATATATTTTTGACTTCATGCTCCAGCATCCAGTCCATAAACTTTTTGTAAGATAGTTCGTATTTACTTTTGGACTTTTCAGGTAATTGGGCTTCGTAGGTTTGATTGGCTTCTAAACGAATATTTGGCGGCGTGCTGTTTATCGTTTCTTCGTCGGAATCGCTCATATTTTTAAGTTTAAAATTTGCAAGAATTTACGTCTGACAATAATTGGACATTGACATACAATACTTATTTTAAAATCGAATAGTTACCTGGGTACCTGATGCTTTACTGTGATTGGTCGATTTCATATCCTAACTAGGATGGATATGAAATTATATCCGTTCAGTTAACTGGAATGGCCTACTTATCCATTCTGTAGATTGTGCAAGAAATAGCTAAATTGCAGATGGGAGTAGAAAAAATGTTTTGTAGTGTCCTTGTAAGTAGCGATATCTTGCCTTAAGGTTTTTTACCTTTTCTCACTTGCAACCTTAACTTTCTGCAGAATACTTGGGTCGACCTTTTTCTCTGACTGACCTAAACTAACATTCGTTACTCGATATGTGTATACAGAGTTTGATCGTGGACGATACCTCGACACCGCTAATTTAATCTAAAACTTAGCCATGACTCGTATAACTTACTAAGCCCCTATTTACATAAAAATACTACCGGCAGTAATTATTTAAATAATAAACCATGTACAGCCTCTTAAAAAGGAAATTAAAAAAGGATAAAAGGCCAGTAGTACGTACTTAATTATACAAAAAGAACACTCGCATGTGTTCAAAACTGTATCTAATAAAAAAGTAAAGCTCAGTGAGCTCCTTCGCAGTCTTCGTTCCGTCCCACTCTTGTTGTCTACGACAAGTCTTATAAATTATAACAACATCGAACAGTCATTAATGGGTCTAACCCGTGTGGTCTCTTTCCATTTACCGAGATTCTGTACCTTTAAATAAATTATGCATGGTCATTTATTTATTTTTGTAATTTATATAAAATAAATTTTTCAAGTATGTTTTTTCTTTTTGATTTTTAGCATCATTAAGTCCATCTTCTTATGGTTTATTTTAATGGAAGAATTGTTTTCTCTTCTGTTAACTTACTTTAATGGCTACCTTGTTACCATATATCTTCTTCATAATAATATGTAAAAGTTACAGAACAGAAATAAGGAAATGTCTCAGTTTACCAAAACTCTCCATTATGCATCTGTTTACGCATGTGTTGAGAAACTCTCGTCGTATTTAAATACTTTTAGCGTCAGTTTATCCGTAAATTGATATCCCAGTTAAATTTATATATTCTTTGTTTCATTTTAATAAGATAAAATCCATTTAAAGAGTAGTTTATGAAGGCGAGAGGCAGTAACAAATCTGTCAGCTTATGCGAACTTTGCTCATAAAGTAGGCAATGATGAATGCGTTGATGTATTAAGAAAGTATGTAAGTAGCACCTGAATGGTGCGCGAAAGAACTTCTTGATATAAACGATAGTACAGGTTGACCCAAAGTAATTTGAGTAAGAAAATGATAACTTAAGATAGTTGTAAAAAATATTCCAGAAAAAAACATTTTAAACGCTAATTTTAACTTTTGTTGCAGGCATATACAGGGTACCCAAACTCGATGGTACTTTATAAGAGTCCAGAAAACGAATATTAATATCGTGCTGAAATTTTGGACATGGCGATAAAACATGAGATAGCATTGTAGCCTCTAAAAATATTTGTGAGAATGCGACGTTACCAGTTCTTGTTCTACCGGATACTAACTTTAGAATTTTAAATGCAACTCCCTGTATTTTATTAGATTTTTTGATTCTGCTGTTAAGTCCGAGTAACTTTTATTAACCATGCCCTATCTATCTCTTATTGTTCCTTAGATATTAATTAGTTTGTTATTTTTTGCGGCCGAAACAGGAATAACAAAAATTTTAATATCGTAGGTAAAGCCTATCCAGAGATACAAGAAAGTTACACTTTGCCTTTGAATGGGATTATCCAAGGGTGGCCATAAACAAACAATAAATGAATGAATAAATGCAGGTGGTCCGTACTTAAAAATGTCTTAAAGTAAACTGCAAATCCGGAAGACGTAATTTCATCATTAAGTAATAGTTTGGTAATTTTAAATCGATTTTTATCTGATCCAATATGAGAGGGTTAATCCCTTAAAACAAATTATGTTCTAAACATTGTATATATAGCCCTCTAGTTAGTTTTAAGCTTAGTAATTATTCTCACTTCGTGTGTAATACAGCGTTTGTTTAATCGTGTGTGAGTCATGGAAAATATGTGCGAGCCCAATGTATCTCAGGAGACAACCCCGTCGAAAAGAAGAAAACGCTTTTCTGTGGAAACTAAGGAAGTTATAAATAATGTTTATTCAACTCTCATTGAAGCAAGCAAGCAGCGTTAGAAGAAACGGCCACATTACCGAAAATTCCAACATCAACTGTATGGAAAATTGTGAATAATCCCATCTTAGCGAGGAAAAAAAGAACCGATACTGGCAATTTCTTAAAGGTAGATGGAAGTGATCAAGATATAATATGGCGCAAAATTTACAAGTTATACGAGGAACAAGGCGTGCCTATATTAGATAATTTAAATAAGAGGCTTGAAAAAGATGAAACCGACGTTGAATGTGGCAGAGCAACGTTCTGGAAGTGTATCCAACACATGGGTTTTAGATTTAAAAAAATTAGCGAAATACAAGTTTTAATGGAATCCAGTAGAATTCGGGAATGGCGATCCGAATATCTACAAAAAATTAGGATTTACAGAGATCAGCAGATGCCTATTATTTACTTGAATGAAACCTGGTTCGACACAAAAAGAGGTAAACGAATTACAATTTTGCTTGCTGGATCTAAAGACGGATGGATTCCAAATGGACTTTCTCTGTCTGCAAAAAACATTAAAGATTCTTCTCTGAATTACCATGAGGACACCACTGCTGATTTATTTGGAGATGTAAAAACAAGCTAATTCCAAATATGCCTCCGAATAGCGTAATTGTAATGGACAATGCAAGCTACCGTAGTAGGCAGTTGACCAAGACTCCCTCGTCAAATGACACGAAAGCAACAATCCAAAACTACATGTATGATAATGACATTTATTTTCAGGAAGATTACACCAAAAGGCAATTAATTGAGGTTTTACAAAGTTTAAAACTACAAAAGGAATACTTCTGTGATAATTATGCAAAAAATCTAGGGCATACAGTTTTAAGGCTTCCACCATACCATTGTATATTTAATCCCATCGAACATGTTTGGCACCAACTGAAATCTGCCATTTGTCATAACAATATTTGCCCTACTATTAACTCCAGTGTACTTGAGCTTATAGAAACTGAAGTTTTTAATATCCCTTCACAAAGTTGGGCAAATTCTGTTACACATGTTGAAAAAGTGGAAAAATCCTATATCCATGTAAACAATATAGCGCAAATAATAATTAGAACAGATGATGATAGCGATAGTGATATTAATATATTAAGTGAATAATTATTATAAGTACCGAATAATTTGTATATTTTTATAATCATAAATATAATTTTTAATAATAAAATAACTTGTAATTTCACATTTAAACATAAATAACATATTATTTAATGTCTTACTTATTTTTATTACAAACCATGAATAAATTCTAAGCAAAATACGGACCTGTTCGGCCATATTTCAATTTTACAGCTGGCCCGGATTTTTCCTAATAGGGATCAGTTAGTCACTTTCTTATATCCCTGAACAGACTATATCTATGGATCTAACGATCTCAAATTTTCGAAATGTTTAAACAATGTACAGGGTTTTCGTTGTATAACAGACTTGGAAAATATTTTATACAGGGTGCCCAAGAAATATGTTTTGGTTGGTCTTTCCAAAAAAGTACCAAAAATCTCCTTTTTCAAATGAAATACCCGTATATTATTAAACCAGATAATAGAGCAGAAAATCTCCAATGTCTCAGTATAAGATGTTCCTATACCTATGTTTAATCGTTTTGGATTTTAAGGATTTCTATTGATAAGAAATTTATGTTCTCTAATAAAAATTTGAAATTAACTTTCTCAAAAAAAAAATATTTGGTCTGATTAATACAAATTTTCACGTGAGGGGCGCAACAATTATTTTTGGGCTCAGGAAAATTATATTAAAGAAAGGAAATATCAGCAAAAATTTAGTTTTAATGTGTTTGGTTGTTAATGAATGACAAATTTTCGGTTGTCCCAAAAGTATCTAGAAATTGTAACGACAACTGTTTCCAACTTCATGTCTCCCAAAGATCTTGGTATCAATTGAATGGGGCTCCTGCGCACATGAAATAAACAGGGAGCTGAATTTATTGTTTGAATGTCTATGGATAAGACGTAATTGTCCATTGGATTGGCCACCGCGGTCTCCAGATCTACTCCCCTGGATTTCTATCTCTAGAACAAGATTAAAATAGTAGTGTATAATACTTGTGAGATAATCTGCGAAATAGAGTTAGTTCAGGTCCTCAGTGCCTCTTAAGAATTGGACCCAGCAGAAATTCAATGAGCTTCAACTGAAAATATTATGATGACTACTATTCATCAGTGTCTACTTTTAAATGGCCAGCACTTGAAACAACTAAGCTATTTTTAATTTTTTAGTACTTTGTTTTTGTTTTCAGTTCAGGTGAACATAGGTATAAGAACATGTTTTACTGATAAATTGGGAATTTCCTACTCTATTATCTGGTTTAACAATATGCCGGGTGATTCATTTAAAAAAAGTTACTTCTGGTATTTTTTTGGAAAGGCCCACCGAAACACATTTTTTGGGCACCCTGTATAAAAAAATTTCCAAGTTTATTATACAACCGGAAAACTTGTATATTGTTTAATTATTTCGAAAATTTGAGATCGTTAGATTCATAGAGAATTACGATATTTGATTTTTTGTTATTCCTGTTTTGGCCGGAAAAGTATCAAAATAATTAATATCTAAGGAACGGTGGGAGATAGATATAGGACATGGTTAATAAAAGTTACTCAGATTTATCCGCATTTTAAATTCTAAAGGTAGAGGTAATGAACTCCTTGGTAATGTAATAAACTCCTTGGTAATCAAAAAATAAATCAAACTTTTAACATTGGTAGCGGCCCTGAAGAAGTAGCAAATAATTTTAATAAATTTCTTTTGGATGCTATTCCGGTTGCCACTGGCAATGTACCACTTGATAATGATGAGCGGGTCTCTAATATATTTTATAATAATCAGTCACTTTATTGTTTTGCTCCTTCTTCGGATGAGATAGTAGAGGTAACGAAAAACTTAAAAAATAAATATTGTTCTGGAGAGGATGAGATACCTCTATGTATGGTCAAATTTTCCATAGTAATGATAAAAAATGTGTTGGCCTATATTGTGGGAAATTCCTTTAGATTTGGTATCTTTCCAGAGCAACTAAAACTTGCCATCATAAAACCACTTTATAAAGGAGGGAATAAGGAATCAATGAATAACTATAGACCAATTAGCTTATTATCAAGTTTTTCAAAAATTTTTGAGTTGACTATGTGCAAAAGGTTGACAGACTTTTGTAACAAATGTAATATTTTTAATGAAAGTCAACATGGGTACCTGAGGGGTAGATCAACTCAAACTGCCATCTTTCAATTCACAAAGAAAATTTTGGAGCTCATGGAAGACAGTATGATTGTATCTGGTTCCTTTCTTGACTTATCTAAAGCATATGATAGTCTTAATCGAGAGTTATTATTGAAAAAACTGGAAAGATATGGAATCAGAGGAAATTTGAATAAATGGTTTAAGTCCTACCTCACAGATAGACAACAAAGAGTCAAGATAGTGTCTGATGGACAAACAGCAAAGTCTGACATACTTATTAATACAATAGGGGTGCCTCAGGGGAGCATCCTGGGCCCAATATTGTTTATTCTTTTCATTAATGACTTGTGCAGTATTGTCAACAGTGTTAGAGTAGGTATCACAAAGTACGCAGATGATACAAACCTTCTAGTTGGTGATGTCAAAGTGGATCCTCTTATTTTGAAAACTGATCAATACCTAAATAGGGCAAAATTGTGGTTTGAAGAGAATGAGCTAATTTTAAATGAGAAAAAAACCAATATATTAATTTTCAGAACAAGCAGATGTACAAAAGAAATACCGAAGTCAATTAATGTATTAAGCCAGGATTTTGAAGTGAATGAAAATACCAAGTTTCTTGGTTTGTATATTGATCAGTTTTTAAAGTGGGATAAACATGTAGATTATACTAGCAGGAAACTAAATAGAATATGTTTCAGTTTTAGAGTTGCCTCAAAGTATATGAATGAGAGAACATTGAGAATGTTGTATCACTCTAATTTTGAATCTGTTCTAAGATATGGCCTGATTTTCTGGGGATCAGCAAATGTGCATGATATATTTGTTTGTCAAAAAAGGGCGATTAGATTATGTTTTGGAATGGGATATAGGGATTCTTGTCGAGGGATTTTCAAGGAGAAGCGCATTCTCACGGTTTATGCTCTATATGTGTTTGAATGTCTCATGTTTCTATATAAAAATAAACATCTATTTCTACAAAATAATTTAAATTTTACGTATGAGACCAGAACACAAAACATCACTTTTCCACAGCACCGATACACATTGTTTGAGAAAAATCCTGTGTACTCTAGCATTAAATTATTTAACAGGTTACCAAATAGTGTCAAAGCAGTAAACGTTTACAAAAGATTTAGAAATAAGGTGAAGAAATTGTTATTAGATCTAGAACCATATAGTATGCAAGATTACTTTGACAATATTAAGTAGTGTTAAAAGACTATTGTGACGCAATTTCATTTCCTTTTTGTATGTATATTTATATACCTATGTATTTTGGTTCTGAAATATAGAAGATTTATTTAATTTATTTATTTATTTAAAACTGGCAACGCTGCATTTTCGAAAGCATTTTAAGAAGCTAGAATGCTATCTATATCTTATCACCTTTTTCAAAATTTCAGCACGGGTTTTTTATTCGTTTTCTAAATTCTCTTAATGTACCATCGAGTTTGGGATACCCTGTATTTAAGGGGGAGCGGAGGGGGGGGGGAGCATTCACTCCACCTCCCTCATATGCTTCTCCTAGAATGAGCGATTTTTCCTAAGAATCAGTTTAATGCAAATGGAAAAAAGAACGAATAGCAATAGACTATAGAGAGTCAAAATGCTAAATAAATATTTTTTTTTGTATTTTAACATTTTCATCTTATTTGAACGAGGCCAGGACTTTAATAACCATGCGGATAAAAAACTTGGCAATCATAATACTATGGTAAACTGCTAGATTATGTTGATTCCTGTCTGGAAGGGCACAAAATAGGTTGACAAAAAATAAACCAAAAATTCCAATGAGAATAAAATAAATAAAAAGTGAGATGCCACATGTCATGTAAGCCGTTTTGCTCGAAGACGTACCTTTAGAAAGCTAAAAGCTGTAAAATTTCAAGAATGTCATTTTCCAAAAGTCGATATCTCGGAAACTATTATGTTTAGACTTGAAGAAGTAGTCCATTACAGTGGAGTTGATATAATCAAATAAAACAACGGCAGTCTACCTCCACAATATGTGGAGGTCGACTGCCGTTGTTTTATTTGAGAATATTATGTTTAGACTTATTATGCATTTATTAGAAAATAATTGGCATTTTTTGTAGAATTCAAAAATAGTGTAAGATATACGGTGTTCCATTTAAAAAAATACAAGTTTTGCTCGCCTCACTCTTTTGAACCACGCTGTATTATTAGCTAAAATTTTAATTTTTAATTTTTCTGTTCTCTTATTTTCTATTATGAAAATAAAAAGGCCCTGACTTTTAAACGGTTATATTTAAAAGTTTTAGTGGAAAATAAAAGGAATGATAAATTTAGCTGAACACTGAACATGTAGAAATAATCCTTACTTTTTACACTAACAACGAATATCTCATATTTCCAGTGTCTAATAAATGCTCGATTTACCCTGTTGAAATACAGAACATACAATAGAAGTGCAATGTGTGGTCTGTAAATATAATAACAAATGGCATAACAGATATCAACTGCCACTGGAGTATGCAGACATTGTTTGCCGTGCTAATTAACCATAACAGTTCAACATTTCAAGCAGGAAAATAAGAAGCAGAAAAGACAAAACTGCAAGAACGACGATCTAAAATGGGAGAAGTTTCACAGTGCTGTAGTTTGTCGTAACGTTACCTATGTTGTTAATGTTTGCGAAAATTTAAAGCGTTGACTATTAGAGTGGAATGAAAACTAAAACTTTTTTTCAGAAATGTAACAGTACGCAAGAGTTGCCTTTTGGGTCACACATTAAACCCTCAAAATCTGCAGGAATCATGACATAAATAAACAGTTTTAAATACGCCTCCACTGTATTATAACTGCCTTGAGCTTTTAATATTTAGATCTCGCCATACCCTCTCAACTGTGTGCCATTCATGGAGCCCTGTTTTGTCGGTGTCATGTAATTTTTTCCTATTTCCCCGAAACTCCCTTATTTTCCAAATGTTTTCGCCGCCATACAATAATTATTTTTTTTTCAATTACCAGGTTTTTTCGATTTCGTTTATTATACCTAAAATTCATTTCTTTTAAAGTTCGTTTTAAAAGTCTTAATAATATTTTAGGTAAAGATGTGGCCTTCGTAGTTCAACCATCATTGTGGATATTTCATTTGGATTGTGGCATCATCCACCATCATCCGTTATCTTGTTCGAGCTAATCGAAAATTTTCTTTTTCGTCATTTTCTTCAGGAAGACCTTTTAAAACCCTGAAAATAGTGCGCGAGGAATGTTTCGTTAAAGTGCTACATATTTCTGCAGCACCCAATGTGGTTAGTTCAAACCGAATTTCATGGTATACGTTTTTAACTATTATTCGTTCTTTTAATGTTAATTAATTTTTTTTTAGGCGGACAAGGTTTGTTAATAAAACACTAAATCATGATAAGTATAGAAATCTGTTAAAACCTGGTAAGGGTACAAAAAACTACAACAATTATAAATTAAAAATATGAAAATTTTAAGACGATGCCAGAAAGAAGTTATTTGATTGCAGCTTGCAAATGCAAAGGTTCTTCTGCGTGCAGCTGTAAAAAATCCTAATGCCTAAGAATGAGCGATTGTTTCTTATTGACCAACAAACTGGGAGAAAAATAATTATGGGATCTGCTGATCTCATGACAACTAAAAAAAGTAAAGAAAACAAGAATAGAAGCGAAAATGTAGAATTAGGACTTTTAAATTATAAAGAAACATAATCAAAGTCATACAGTCAAAAATAGTTTGATTACTGAAGAAATATCTATTGAACGCATTATTAATGATACCGTAGTGGTACCTGAAACGAACAACTTTGCAAGAGAAGAAAGCAATCCATGAGAGTTTCATTGCCTTCGCTCGCTATAGCTTGCGAAAGAACGGGAGTTTCTGATAGGGGTGCGTAATAATTGCAAGTTCTGTACTTGAAGATGTTGGTTTGGTTTCACAAATAGATACAACAAATATAATGACAGAATGAAAGTTTGAAGACAAAGATAGAAATTTGGCAAAAACATTGCAAAGAAAGAAACAGAAAACTAAGCGGATTATACTTCGATGGCGTAAAAGACAAAAGTTTAGTTATAGAAACAAGACGAGGACTGAAGAACATTATCTTCGTGAATATTCAGGACCGATTGGTTGAAAAATGACTCTGGGAATGTTCAACTAATAAACTTTATCCCAACTGAATCAGATTTACCTGAAAAATTGTAGAAATTGCTAAAACTCGCCCCGCCATGCTCCAAGATTAAATTTACACGTCTCTTCATGTTCTCGAAAGCGCAACCAGCATCTCTGGAGAAATGCTACTACATTCTTGGATAATCCTGTCCTGTAACTGTCCTACATTTTCAACTGGTGTTTTAAAAATATTCTTCTTTAAATGAGCAAAAATGAAGTAATCCCTAACCGCTAAACTAAGTGATCTGGGAGAAAATGTAAAGTCTGCTGGAAAATTGAACAATTTGTCGTCCAAAAAATTGCGCAAGTAGTTAATAGTTTCGGTGGATGAATGGGCGGTGGCACCGTCCTGTTAAAAATAACCAAAACGTAGTTCATTGTCAAGTAATTGTTCCACAAATGGATTCAGAATATTGTCCCTTTACTAATTGCTTTTTAAGAATAGTTCTGCCTGTTCCATAAGATCTACCCACTTCTTGAGACGGGCGTCTTACTTTTGTTGTTGTTACTTTTAAGTTTGCAACTAGTTCTGTTCTTCCGCATGATCCTCCAGCGCCACTATTGTTCTCAGGCTATGATAAGGATCTCCAGCAGTAAAAGCGACGTTAGGAAAATTTCCGCGAAACTTGTCTATGCACAAGCGCTGACTGTATTGCCACGTTTCGAAAATATGCTTCAGCCTAACCTTTTTTCAAGTATACTAGGTATCTCTTGTTGCTATACGGCCCCTTAGCCATGGAACACCTTGTATATAAAACCAGCAATATAAAAATAAAATAAAAAAATATCTACCATCTAACAATCAACAACTGTATGTGTTATTACGCTATGGCCTATGGTACACTTAAAACAGTCAATCATGTATTTAAATGTCTTATACACCATACAAAAAGTTCCTTTTTAGGCCGCGCAAAGTAAAATGGATATCTCGATATTTTAGATCTAGCTCTGCATCTACTTTGTAATATTGTCGACATGAATCGATTCATTGGACGGCACAATGTGACCAGAAGGTGTCAGGTGCAGCTAAGTTGACAAATGTAAGCGTATTCGGATTGAATTTGTGTTTACAGCAGTATTGAAATTGAAACTTAAAGCAAGGCTTGTTATTAGTACAGGTTTTTGTGTCCTCCTTAAAGCTTACAACCAATAACGGCTATTATAGGATTGTGTCTTTTATTTGAAGCTTAAAGTCAGGATTGTCATAATTGCACTGGCCGACATGATTTTTGTAACAATGTTCAGCCCACAATGCTAATACCCTTTTCATAACATCATTTCAATATTGATAAAACCCTAATAAGTACCACTTTTCAATGTGCTCATTAGGCCCTCTTTTAATGGCAGGTAGTAAATTTTATTCATTTTATGAGGGGTAGTTTAAAAGTTTTAAAATAGGAAGATAACCTAAAATGGATTGTTCATAACATTAAACTTGATCTATTATTTAGTTTTCTTTTGAATTTCGAATTGTGTGGTTCTGTGTAATTAAGAAAGTTTTTTTTAAAGGTTTGTGGAGAATTTCTGGTAGTTACAAAGTCACAAGCCCGACAATTTTCTGAAAATGTGAAAAAGCTTATTCCATGTATTTTGGTGCTTTAATCGGAGATCAAAACAAGCAGTGGGCTACCATGTGTGTTGTGGCAGCTGTAGCGTATCAGGGAAAAGAAAAAGTATGCCTTTTTCAGTTCCAATGGTATGGCGAGAACCCGCCAATCATTTTGATGACTGAATTTCGTATTCCTTATGATGTATCGAGAGGATTTTCCCAACATAATAAATTTCCAATTTGGATGCTAAAAATTTTACGGGGTCAAATTCTTCCACTTGAATATTGTCCTCTTCGCAGATCAGTTTCATATATTCTAAAAACTCTTCATCAGATGGGTCATCTAAGACCAGATCAACACTGGATTCACTAGACGTGGAAATATTTCTTTTTCGACCTCTTTTTACCAAACAAACTGATTTTTTTCTGTTTAAGTGACTGTTTTCTTTTTCTTTCTTCCTCTATACTTTGTCTTGTTTCATATTCCGGTGTGTTGGTGTATATTGTTGATTGCGATTTTCTTGATTTGCTTCTCTTGTTTTCTTAAAAGGATACTTTCAGTGTTTTATTACTTTCGGAATAGGTCGGATGTCATCCAACCTTTGGAGGTTGCTGAGATTTTTAATGATAAGTATCCCAACCGAAATCCAATAGCACGGTCCACAGTAAGCAAAATTTTAAAAAAATATAACGAAACTGGCCATGTAAAAGACATTTCAAAATCTGGGCGTCCAAAAACTGCGACAAGCGGCGATAAAGCTTTAGATGTTTTGCTTAGCATAGAGGAAAATTCACACCTCACTACTTGAATTATTGGCCTCGATTACAACACATCGCACATGTCGGTAGATCCCGTATTAAAGTGTGAGAAGTTCCACCTGGTTCAAGAACTCTCTGAGGATGACTTTGACAGGCGTTTAGAATTCAGTGAGAAAATGATGGATTTGTGTAATGCTAATAATAAAATAATGCTTTCCGATGAGTCGACGTTCTGTCTTAATGGAAATGTTAACCGGCATAATATTCGTTATTGGTCCAAAGAGAATCGTCATTGGATTCGAGAACAGCACACCCAATTTCCACAAAAAATTAATGTTTGGACAAAGGATCGGTCCATTGTTTATGGATTATAATTTAAATGACGATAGATATTTGCAGCTCTTAAGAAATGAAATTGTTCCTGCTCTTGCGATCCTATGTTAAATACAAATACAAATACAAATACAAATACAAATACAAATACAAATACAAATACAAATACAAATACAAATACAAATACAAATAGTTTATTAGTGTCAAAATACCAAAAGTATTTACACAAGTCAAAAAATACAATATCTATGAGTTTACCACAACCTAAGAGACTTTAAAATTTAAAATGTTTCAGAAACTGTTATTACACAATGATAATGACACTAAAATAAGACATACCTACAAACAATTTCAGATAAAAAGAAAAAACAAACTTTAAAATTTAAAATGTATCAAAACTATTACTATACAATGACAATAAAATAAGATATAAAGAATAAAAAACAGGTGACAGATGAACATACGTACAGTCAAAACAAATTTCAAATTTGTGTATGTACTTGAACAATTTTCGATTGCTTTTAGTTGGAAAACAGTTACATTTAGGTATAGGACATGTTACATGAGTTATGATCAGAATTTTATGCAGAATCCGAATACGCAATAATATATAGGGCGTTCTATTAAAAAATATATAAATTTCATTCGGTGCGTTTTTGTGTTGTATTATATTTCTATAATCGTTAAAAAAATTCGGACGATGTCCTACAATTCAGTAGAAAAATCAGCTTTCTATCTTAAAAAATGAAGAGGCTAGAGTGGGGTAATATTTATAACCAATAACCCTGTACAGGGCAAAAGAAAATGTAAACTAATTTTCTTAATAAATATTAAATTGTACCGTTGTACATATGGTTTGTTTAATTTAACAAAAAACCTTACGTGTTACAACTTTTTTTTGGCTATTTTCGTATTCAGATAACTTCATTCTACTACAATATGCCATTCGCTTTGAATTTCTTTCTTCCGCCGAGTGTTATTACAGTATTTTGTATACTTTTATAGCTAAGCAACCTACGTGCGAAGTATGTCTTATAAAAACATTAATTTTTGCCATATAATAATTTCTAGGAATGCTAGACGGAATAAACAATATTGGCATATCTCTACGCTGAATATACTGTTACAATGAGTTCCCGCGAACTAAGAAAACAAGCCTTACTTAGCTGTATTAGTAAATTAATTATATATCTCATAAACCATCTTGATTTAAAACGTCGGTGCTCACAGTCAACTCTTTTAATAGTTTATTGGAATTTCTTCGACATATAACGTTATTCTGTGCAATATAATCGATTCCTTGGTACACGTGCAAAGGCCAAATTTGGGATCATATATGTTTGATCGAGCCTAATGAGACTGGGAGAGTCAAAAACAAATGCAAAACATAATTGGATTCGAAAAAGTTGCTCTGGCTTAAATTTGTACTACCCTGAAGTAAATAGGGAGGGAAAGTGAATGTTCTAGATTTTTTAATAAATTTAAAATTAATAATTTTGATCGTACCTACTACCCTTTACTTGATGAAAATCCATTTTAAAAAACTTTTGAAATGAAACACGTATGTGTTGTAATTTTCACTATATATTGTCAACATGACATAATATGTTTCGCCATCACAATGGCTTTTTCAGATGTAAGGAAGGTATACAAATTATTAAATAAGAAACTTTATCGTATCATTGAAGATTAAGTCATTTTTATATGATATCTTTATTAATAATTATTAACATCATAAACGTACTAAAACCTACATAAAACCTTAGTTACTCATAATACATTAGTTACCATAATTTAATACGTTAGTTATGAAAGCATAATACGTTAGATACCAAATAATATTAGAACTATTTTTCATGAACATGTAAAACAATATTTTGACAGTTTTCAAATTTGATGAATACACCTTTGTCTTTAACGTCCACGATCTTAGGTATGCCCTCTGAAGACTGATTAATGACCGAGAAAGCACTCCTTTCGATTTCGTGCGGTTCCCCAGTGCCTAATCCACTGCCGGAAACATCGCCGATTTGAATTTTGCGAGCAATGGAAACTTTCTTGGTCACACTTTCTTCTAAATACCCTCTAGCAACCTTCGCCGATTCCCATCCACCAAGTTCTTGTAGGTCTAATATATCTACTCCAGCATTAACAAGAAAATTTGCCGAAGATCTTCTAACGCAGTGACCAGTATACAAATTAGGATTTTCAAGTGAGAGATACTCAGCTATTTTTTGAGGTATTTTAGAGAAGAAATGAATGCCGCAGGGCTGTACCGTACATTTCTCTCTTCTATATGATACGAACAATCTTTGGTGAGTGACATGGTCTGGCCTTAACATTGCGTACTTTTTAAATAAAAGCACAGGATTAACTTCGCCGTCAAATATCACAGCGAAAATACGTTTCTTGTGGGTTTTTGAGTCGGGAATAGTAACAATCAGCTTGTCCTCTAAAACGTCAACATCTTCCGTGGTCATCTTCGCTAATTCATTAGTTCGACAGGCTCCTCCAATTCCAATTAAAAAAGCCATTTTCAACATTAAAAACTTCTCGTCTGAGGCAGAACACACAAATTCGTTGACTTGTTCTCTTGTAAATACTTTTGATTTTTTTGCTCTATATCCAACATTTTTCTTCTTGATGAAACGTATTAAGGCGCCGTATTTGTCGATTTCCACTCTTTCCTTCAGTTCTAAAGTCGCTCGTAACATGGAATATTTCGGCCATAAGGATGAAGCAGAGTATTCCTCAGAGAGTTTTGCGAAATACGCCAGCAATACCGTTTCTTCTGCACCTTGAACATGTACTTTGTTTCGCCACTCACAAAACTGCCGATATTCTTTTTCATAATGGATTTTAGATTTGTCCGGAAGCAAGTTCAACCTTATAATGTTGGCTGCAGCTAATATATCGTCAGGAATATCAAAATCTTGCATGATTTTAATGATGACTTTTTGAAATGCCAAAATGAAATGACAAAACACCTTGTTTTTATTTTCGCATCGCCGCGCCGTTGTCAATGATACAATAAAGCTTTGAATATAACTCGATTATTAGCGATTTAACACCGTCTCGGACATTGCGGGTGACTCGGCTGTCACCTCGTCACCTAGCAATGTCCTCGACTATTATAAATCGCATAATAATCTCGTTATATTAATAGCTATAAATGTAAGGTACCTACACTAATGAAATAATTAATAATTGTGGGGAATTTTTAGGGGTTCAATACAAGTTTAGCAAAGGTGAGTTGTTATTGTCTAGTTGGTCATTTAGGATATTTTGGGATTATCTATTAATAGATAAAGACTCCAAAAATCCAATTTTTTGCCTTTGTTCTCAATGTGTAAGATTTGGAAATTTTTATCAAATGTATGATTTTCGTTTTTTAGATGTTCCGCGTAAGTTGAATGTTTTTTATTTTTAAAGAAAGAATCGTAATGATCTTTAATTCTAGTATGAAATGAACGACCAGTTTGGCCTTTATAATACTTGGGGCAAGATCCACAATTTAATTTTTATATACTCCATTTTTATTAATTTTTTTAATTTTGTCTTTGTTGTTTTTTATGATAGACCCTAAACAACCTTTTGTTTTATAAGCAATCTTAACCCTCGAGCGGGCGCGCCTTATATTAGAACACGAGTAGGCGCGCGGCGCACTCAATAGTATAAATTGCAGTTTGACTTTAATAAAACTAATTTTTGTATAATTTTTCTTTTATATTTATGTTATTTAAGTGTTTAACCTGCGAAATTTTAATTTTAACCTTAAAAATAACAAGAAAGAACAAATTAAGTCGAATAAATAAAGAAAATTAGTCGCTATCCTCGTTGAATGATTCCGTTTGTCTGGAACCCTTTGGACAACTAGTTTTAACAACAGAATGAGCTTTGCACATTAAGTCCTTACATGTATCGCATCTAATAGTATTAAAAATAAGTGACTACTTTGAAGAATAGACTCCTTTTTCTGGTAGCTTTGATTTAATTTTTATCTTACTGTGTTAGAATAAAATACGGCAAATTTTGTTTCTGCAAACAAATATTTGTTGAATCCTTATATTGTATAAGGTATTTTCGGGTGTTTAGAAAACATAATACATTCATATGTTATCATATTCGTCGGTCCAATGCCAAAGTCACGACTGTGCCAATTTGCCCATTTTCGCCTATGCCTATTTCAAGATACTTTTGACTCGGAACAGGTCATTGATGAAATAAGGCCAATTATTATACCTTCTGATAGTGACAGTGACAACAGTGCTGATAGTGATATTGGCGATTAAATGTACATTTTATGCAGGGGCGTGCGGTGAGTTATGAAGAAGGGGAAGCACCGCCGGTAGGCTCGCCGGAGGCAAGCCGCCGGAGGCGAAACATTTTTTGAGGACCACGCCCAAATATTGGCAATTTTTCGACGTTTAAATACAGGTAGAATACTGTCATGTAGGTACTGTCGAAAATGTGTGATTATGTACCTATGATTTTTTAATATTTCTTCTATTTTCTAAATGGCTAGGTACCTATGTTTTTTTTTATTAATTTTTACGTAATTTGCCCGTCGAAAACCAATTCTTTAGTGACCCAGCCCTGCCTAAGAGTAGTTAAAAACAAGTTAACAAAATTTCATAACAGAAACTAATACAGAAAACTATCTATACATTTTTACTTTGTATTCACAGTTTGATTTAATTTTAAACGGATTTTTTAGCCGCCTTCACTTCTGTCTTTAAATTAAAATCTGGTGTAGGCCTACCTGTTGCAATAATATTGCTTTTTTCATCAAAGAAAAGCGTTGAAAATCCTTTTTCCAATAACTTGCATACAGAACAGATACACTTTACATTTCCCGAACTCGATGGGCCGGCAATTGGTTGCTCCATGACAAAATAAATCAAGAAGTAAGATAAACAAAGTCAAGTCACAGATCCTCTACCGTGTAGCGCTTATTCCTGGCGAAAAATCGCGACAAACAATCGTAACTGCCGAGTACAAACACGTGGAAACTATTTATTTTGGCGGATTCGTTCTGGCGTCGCATCGCGGCGAAGGAAATACCGAAGTCTAACGATTTACCCTTTACTTGGCACGGCAGACCATATTAATTATTACTCGTATACGCGTATAGAGTGTAGTATACACGTATTGAGATCACTTCGATTCTTCGATACATTTAATATTGCGTTGGTCAGGGATGCATACAGGGCCGGATTTGGTTTGGAAATTAGATAGAAATAAATAATTGGGTATTTTAATTGTATGGATAGGTATAGATTAATATAAAATTTGTTTTGTCTTATGTCTTATGAAAGCGGTAGGGGAAGCAGTGCTTCCATCGCTTCCATGGACCGCACGCCCCTGATTTTATGTAATAAAATTTCTAATTATTGTTATTACTATTATTATTATTATTTACATAGTTATGAAATAAAAAAATAATTAAATTAATAATTGTAATGGAAATTTTAATTACGGACCTTATATCTAAAATTAGTAGAAATTATTTGAGGACCGCTGTCTATTTTATTCTAGACTAATTTTGACCATAATCGGTTAATGACAAATGTGCATTCACTCACTGAACGCACTATATCAGATAATCATACACTCGTTTTACTTAAAAAAAAAGAAAAACCTACATTGAACAAAATAATGTCTGAAATGAAAAAGGATGATTTCATTGCACTCATGGGTAATAAGAAACTATGGAAAACTTTGAAAGAGAGGAATTTTTGTTATGAAAAAATTAAAAATAGAAAATCACTTTTAATAGAGAAAGACGAAATCATCTTCTGGCGACGACGATATTTGAGGGAAGTTAGAGAGCTTCGTAGAGAAAACAGAAATATCTATTAAATAGACGAAACTTGGTTAAATGAAGGTTATACCGTTGGTAAAATATGGCAGGATAAACATATAAAAAAGCTCATACTTACCATACTTCCATAAAAGCAAGCTTTTATGGAAGGATGGTCCACTAGAATAAAAGCACCCTCGGGAAAAGGTGAAACGTTAATAATTACCTACTTACATTGGTAGCAAAAATGGATTTGTCGATGGCGGCTTACTAGCATTTAAATCAAAACGGATTGGAGACTATCATGAAGACATGAACGATGATGTCCTTAAAGAATATTTCCAACAAATTCTAGATCTTATTCCTCCTGCGTCTGTTATAGTCATGAATAATGCCAGCTACCACTTTAGAAAATCCGAAAAAATACCAACGTCTTCTTGGAAAAAAAAATGATATTATACATTGGTTTAGTGTAAATAAGAAACCATTTCATAAAGATATGCTGAAAAAGGAGCTACTGGAGATTGCAAAGTTGAATAAACTTTTTGTACGAAATTTGTTGTCGACGAAACCGCTTCAAAACGAAATATATAACGGTAGAAAGAATGTGGGAAGCTGATGACATGCTAGAAAACACTGAAGAGCTCCTTATTATTTCTCTGGACCTCAATGGTGATAGTTCATCGGACTACTCGGAACATGATGACTAAAATTTTAAAATTAAGTTGTTGTGTTGTACATTGTACATAGTTAATTTTTTTTATAAATATTAATGTTTAAACTACCTGTAGTAACGCCGCTGTTACTACAGGTAGTTTTCATTTCATTCACCAAATTGGTCTTTCCATTGTATGCTACTCAGGGCGACCTAATTTAGGACCGATTCGGGGTTTACACGTCTTAAATATCTAAAATACGGAATTTTCAACAACTGCTATTGCGATTAACCTGAAATTTACAATGCAACCTTTAAGTTGTTCACTCTGTTTCCTAAGGGTCCTGTCATTGCAAATTTACATTTTATTGTTCTCTCGCATTAAAAAACAAAGTATAAGCACACATGCTATTAGTAATTAGTCGTAAACTTTTTTTACAATTGAATTATTTGGTGAATATGTCTTGGGTTTGTTTCGCTTGTATTCCGACTTTCTGTAAATAAATAAATAAATAATAGACATTGAAGACTTATTTTGCGGCAACATTCAAAAGGAATTAACTGTGCCCGAAAATTATCCATGCGCAAGATATTATGCAGGTATTAAGAAAAATATGAGTCCTCCGGAATAGGTGACAAAGTAGCGGCATTTTTGATACTACCAGTTACACCATTAAGCTAGTTTTAATCCAGATTATCTCCTCTTTATGCTTTTTAACGAGATGTTTACAAACCCTGTCCGATATGATCCTCAAAATTGTCCTTTTGCGGAAAGGTTTAAATATGACCCTTGAAGATAATGCGATATGGATTTAGTTTTGCCGATACATATTATCGGGTATGTTGTTGTAGGCAAGGTATTTTTAAACCGTGATATCTAATTTAATATGCATAGAGAGAAATTAAATTTCATTGTATATTTTTATTTTTTTTAAGGGGATTGCTGCGCGAAGGAAATATCAGAAATGCTGGGATTATGGGTGAGTGATAAAATATAATTTTGGTTTTGGTTTCAAAGAGAATAAAATATAATTAATACACTGAACCATTGCAAAGAGGCTTTTGTTATTCATTAGAAAACTTGTAAAGTCCCACAAGAGTATAGCTTATTTTCAGCCATGTATGTAATATTGACATTCCTGTCTTTTTAGAAATTTGAAAATGTCACATTTCTGTCTTCTTACTTCCGATCCACATTTTCCATCCTAGGACGGAAAATGCGTTTCCATCCTAGGACGGAAAATACGTTTCCATCCTTATACATTTCAATCCTCATTTTCTTGCCCGGTATTTTTGAGTAGGTCTTATAAAAACGGGGTAAAATAAGAACACAGGAACTATACGATTCTTTATTTATTCATATTTTTATTTATACACGTTAATTGTTAAATTGGCATTGTTATTCATTACAGAAATTTTCAAACCCTCTTGAAGTTGAGTTTGATTTAAAATTCGTATTTCTTGCGATGCAGCTTCACTTGAAATACTTGGTAAATCAACAGTTTTAGAGGAAGATGATAACATTTTAGCAGTCTTTCGTTTGTTCTCTAGTGAGGATTCTACATATCCCTCCGCAACTGCACTCGATTTCCATCCGCCGAGTCTTTTTAGCTGCAAAACATCAGCTCCATTATCAACCAATAAAAAAGCATGACCCGTGAAAGACCGTACATTTGGAAGTTTCAAGAAAGTAGCTATCTTTTGAGGAAAACTCGCGATTGAATGATATCCAATAGCCTGATTATGCAATTTTCCATTTCTCCATTGGACGAAAAACCTGTCATTTTGAATGTTGTTTCGCAAAGTCACATTTTTCTGAAAGACGTCAATCCAATTTGGGTCACTTAAGCTGGATTTATAAACTCGAAAAGTTGGCGAGGTTGAGGTTCAGTTGGTGTTGGAAATAGGAGTTCAATTTAAACCAAAGGGAACACTCAGTTCCATGTATACACTCGTTCAAGTTGTTCATGTAAAGCTCATGTAAGGTTCGAAAACTTCCCGGGTAGTTCGAGATAACCAATTTTTATGCTCGGAGTTCGGAATATCTAACCTCACAAACTTGATCATAACTTCAACCTCACCAACTTTTCGAGTTTATAAATCCAGCTTAATGATGAAGGATCTATTTATATATATCTTCGTATCAGGGATTTCGATGACGACCTTTTCTTGCAAAACATTAACATGGGAAATTTTCATCTTTACTAGTTCATCACTCCTGTATGCTCCCGAGACTCCAACAATAAGCGCAATCTTCATACACAAAAATTCTTCAGGTGCTTTAACCAAAAAATCTCTGATGTTTTCTCTTGAAAAAACACTTGACTTTTTAGACCGAAAGCCTACACTTTTTAGCTTCAAAAAATCCACAAGTTTTAAATGCTTGGAAATGTCGACCTTTTCTCTAAGTTTCAGTATACTTTTTATCATACTGTAGGTAGCCCATAAAGTGAAAGATTTTTTTTCTTTAGAGATCTCACCAAAATAGACCCACAAAACGGTCTCTGATGTAACATTGGTTGTTTCGCTGCTGCTGCACCACGCCTGGAATATATTAAACGCTTTCTCATAACGTAGCTTACTTTTTGTAGGTAGCAGACTTTCTTCAATCTTATCCGCTGCTTCTTTCAAATCAGGCGGAGTACAGCTAATTAACCCATCGTCACTATCGGAGAACATCTTTAATATGTATTCTTTTTCTTAAAAAAACGCTGACTTTTAAAAATTTTTAAGCGACAACTGCTGTCAACTGGTGACAACGACTAACAATGGAAATGAAAGGTAATAACCGGTCCGACAAAATTTATTATTTCAAAAAAGTCTATCGTGCAAAATCATGAATATTACTATAAATATTACTTGAATCATAAATTCATGGCTGAAAATAAAATAGTATACAATCCTCGACGGAAAATTTCATTGCTGTCTCGAGATTATAGTTTATCTCGACGCTACGCGTCTCGATAAACTATAATCTCTCGACCAGCAATGAAACATTTTCCGTCTCGTATTGTAATATAGGTACTATTACAAGCCTACAATATGCACCTCATTATCAAGTCAAAAGATACAGCAATAATATACAGTATGTTCAAAAGTCCACACATAATGATGCTATTTTAGTACAGCACAATCTCTCAATAGCGATCACCCTCACATATACAGGGTGTTATTTAATAAGTGCCCGATATTTTACAGGACGATTCCTCAGTTATTTCTAAGGTGAAAAGTTCATACAAGCAAGGGTCCGCAAGCTCTTCATTTTTGAGCTTCATATTTTTTATTTTATTTTCATAAAATTTAGATTCATTTTTTCTCATACTTACGCAGGCTTCAGATAGGCTTGATATTTATATTATAGTAGTTTCATTCATTTCTTGGATCTCTTCAATACACTCGATGATAGTCAATTCTGCACTTTCTGGTGGCAAATCGTTATCAGTAGAGGCAAATTGTCTCAAGTTTACTAATGTGTCTCTAATGTTAGGAAACAGTTGTGCAAGCGGAATATTATCTTCTTCTTCGAGATCGTCGATATTATCCATTGACATAATAACACAAAAAACAAATTAAGGTGTTTTTTTATTTTTGTATATTATTTTAAAGGATAATATGTTTGTTTTATTATCTGAATTTGTTAAGATATGATCTATAAGGCTGGTACTGGCTGATTGTGTCTCGTGTAAAAATATTAGTATTGTATAGTTTAAAGTTATGTGATGAATAAATATCCAAAAGTTTTTTTGTTTCAGTAGTGTTTTTTAATATAAGTATTAATGTTCATATCATCATATCAAATTATAATACATTTATTTTCTTCTTTTCGGTAAATCCATGTTTCAGTAATTACTATTATTTCTAGGTATATTTTCTTCGTTTATTAATATTTCCACTTCATCCATTTTTGTTTTAAGAGATCTTGAATTTATATAAAAAAATTTTTAATTTTGATATTTTTTAAAATATAACTTGATTTTCGTATTGCTCAACCTCGATAACGACATAATATACTATAATAAAAGAAAATCGTGAAATCTATAAGTACCTACTCCAGTAATATTTACATAATATAATGATTTATTAAAAGCATAAAATTGGATCTGTTATTATTGTTTTGATTATTTAGTTTTAACAATATTATAATAGATTTAAAACGTAATTCCCTCCTATAGTTCCCATTTAATTTGTGTGCTTGTTGCCCGCACTAGCTCCATCTCTCTCTCGGATCTCTCTTTCTAATGTTGGCTGCACGCGCCGATCATTGCGCTTATGGGAAGGGGCCGGTCCATCCGTGTTATTATGTCAATGATATTATCTGTATTACACATAAATCCGGTTTTCATAAAGAATTTTTTTATTGTCACTTTGTTAGTTTCGGGTCTGGGTTCCCAATGAAAGATTTGCTATGGTTTAATCCCTGTCTGTTGTTGCACATTGTGTGTTGATTCCTTGTTCATCGTTTTATGACATCTCGTACCTTGGGACTCCGAGTACCGGTTCTGGAATGTCTTTCCGGCTTCTTTCTTGCAAGGTCGTCACGTCAGCCTTCTCGTTTCCTGTAATACCTTCATGCCCTGGTACCCATTGTTGTATTACTTTGTTGGCTATTGCTAGGGCCACTAGTTCCTCTTGGCATTCCCATATCAGTCTTAATGTCACCTTATTGCATGTTTGCGCTCTAAGGGCTGCTTGGCTGTCGGAGTATCTGTGGATCCGCTTACTAAGATATGTCCTCCTATTGTTTTCATACACACACTGTAGGATGGCGTAGATTTCTCCTTGGCATACCGTGGGATACTTACCCGAAGAGAAGTAAGCATCTCTCCTCGGTCTTACTTCGTTTATCCGTACTCCAGTACCGTCTTTGATTTTTGAGCCGTCTGTGAACCAGATTATTGCCCCACGAGTGTCTGGTGTTTCATTGTTCCACACATCCCGTTCGTCGATTACGGTCTTGAATGCTATGTCATAGCGATATGCAGGCAAATATTACCGCTATACAAGGTGTTAACGGCACGTACATTTTTAAGGGAGTGATCATCATCATAGTCACAATGTCTTAGCAGACATGTTGTGAACTCGTAACATGAAATGTTCTAAGTCAGAGCTGGAGGGTTGCCGAAACGAAGGTTGTCAATTGCTCTAGAAATTGTATTTCGCCATCTTTCACGATTATTTGTCAATTCGGTCGCTCTTGTGACGCTAGTATTTAGCAATTGTTTTGTCGCATCCACCCAGCGTGTAGGAGAACGGCCACGACGCCGTCCTCCCGGAGCATGACCCTGGACAACAAGTTTTTCCATATTATCACTTCTATGTATATGGCCGAAGAACGTCAGGATACGCGTCAAGACAATGGAAGATAGTCGCTTTGGATTTCCGAGTTCACTCAATATAGAAACATTAGTTCGGTGGGCTGTATAAGGAACTCTTAGCATTCTTCTCCAAGCCCATATTTCGAAAGCATCTATGCGGTGGCGGTCTGCCTTTCTCACAGTCCAAGTTTCAGAGCCATACATAAATATGGAAAAGACAAGAGACTGAACCTGCGACATTTTGGTGGCTTTGGTGACATTATTATCACGCCATATTCTAGTCAGTTTAGTCATAGCTGACCGTGCTTGTTGAATGCGCCGTCGGATTTCAACCTCACAACCTCCCGAGTTATCGATCGAAGAACCAAGGTATACAAAAGGGAGTGATATTGCTCGTCAAAATATAAAAAAAAATACTCATAAACATGCGGTTAAAAAGACTTCATTTTTGATATACAGGGTGTCTAAACTTTAATTATTTTTTAGTTTTTTTTGTTTTTCACGTACCCTTGATAACTTTTGGAATCTCTACAATAAAATATCTAAATTGTCATAGTAGTATACAGTGTTACATTTTTTGCGGTACCAACCCTTTCACTCTCCAGAACTTTTTTTTGGGATCCCTGTAAAAATACTGATATCATATTTTGACTCCCCGTACTTTCTCATTATTTTTGACTCTCTTCATTTTTATCGTATCTTTCATCGTTTCCTGGTTTTTTTTTTTAGTTTAATAGCGAACAAAAATATTGTTAATTTAAGTGACATGATATAATAATATGATAACACGTGTGCAAATTTTTATTTAATACTAATGTGTTTTTTTTTATCTCAATTCTTAAAATGACAGATTTCTCGATGTTGCCAGATCAAAATTTCCCTAAAAATGGTGAAATATATGCTGCCTTAATGCTGATTATAAGAACTGCTGAGAATGACAGGAATCAACTCTTTGTCTCATAGACTGGTGAACTCTCTTGAATATCCCAGGAGTATTGTGAAGCTATGATTCTGTTTCTCAAATCTTCCTCCGTCTGGATAGGAGCCTGATACACCAACGATTTTAGATGTCTCTAGAAAAAAATAATTAGACACTTTAAATCGGGGGACCTATCCAACGGTTGTGTTAATTTAAAAACTCCCCTATCACCAAACTGAAATGTGGCGGTGCACCATTATGCATAAACCACAAGTGGTACCTCTTCGAACAGTACCGGGAGTTCTTCTTCTAAAAATTGACAATAATATTGCCCCTTTGATCTTCTTGGTAGGTAAAATGGCTTCACCAAATAGTCTCCAATAATGCTAGCTCACACATTTACTGTAAACTGATACTGAAAATGACTTTCGACTATCGCATGACGATTCTTTTCTGCTCGAAGATGATCGTTATGAAAATTGCTTATGGCATTTTTCGAAAAACTTCTTCATCACTAACTAAAATTTCATTTCCGAACAATGGATATTAAGCCAACATTTTAGTGAACCACTGGCAAAAATTTAATGGGGTTGGAAAATTACGTGGGAGAAGAGCTTGAACTGCCTGGATATGGTAAGGATATATCAGATTATCCATCAAAATTTTCCAAATTAGCGCAGATGAATGATTAAAGTGGGCGCAATGTTTCTTGTACTTTCGTTGTCTAAAGCATTCAGGACTGCTTCTTCAATTTCGACAGTTCTTACAGGGCGAGGTGCCCTTGCCAAATGAGTGGATTTGTTGAAAGTTTCATTCTCGCACTGTCGAATGTGTACCAGTTCGTGAATCAGACTGTCTTCGATATAGATAATGCTGCCGATAGAGTCGTTTAGCTTCAAGTGAATTACCAGTGGCAAGACCATAAATAAAATGCATATCGGCATATTCTTGGTTTGTGAACTCAAGCATCAGTAAATAGCTCTAACCAAAGAAACTTATAGAGCTATAAGTTTCTTTGCTCTAACTAACTTTGGAAACAAGAGTATTTAATACTAAACGTGCGTAATAAAATAAATATGAGCTGTCCCAGCCAACTACTTTTTTTTTAATTTTGTTACTTGTATAATATTTGATTTGCATCGACCAAAAATTTAGGGGATCGAAAAAAAGTTCAGGAGCGTGAAATTGTTGGTACCGCAAGAAATGTAACACTGTATACTGCCTTCGACAATTTAGATATTTTATTATACACTATTGGACAAAAGTAGAGCAACAAAGTGATTTTATTTCTTTGAGTTTAAAAAATTAATTATATGATTGTGATCCCCAGCTAATTTTAATGAAATATTATCCCCACAATATTAGTAATTTTTCACAATATTTTGGTACACCTTAAACAAAATGAAGGTAGAGAAATATTTATAATTATAAAAATCGAAAAAATGAAGAGCGACAAAAGTAAAGCAACAAATTGTGTTAACAGTATTTTATTTTACATATTACGATAAAAAACCATTAAGCACATTTAATAATTACAATAGCTAGAAGTATTATGTTAATAGTTAATAGAATATCCATTATTTTTTATTACTTGCCGACAACCTCGCGGCATTGAGGCAATCAATTTTTAAACAGTATTTTCGTGAAGGTTTGTCCAAACTTCATTGATTTTATTTATCAATGGTTGTTTATTTGGAAACAATTGTGTACGAATTCCACGTTCAACTTCTTCCCATAGATTTTCAATGGGGTTAAGGTCTGGGGATTGTGCCGGCCACTGCAAAACCCGAACGTTATTTTCTTGAAACCACTCTTGAACAATTCGTGAAGAGTGTGTTGGATCATTATCCTGTTGGAAAATAAAACGCAACAGCATTTCCCACTCTGCATAAGGCAACATTACATTTTGCATTATATCTCTATAGACAAACCGATGCATGGTGTCATTAATGAAGTTTAAAGGACCCACCCCATTCCATGAGAAACAACCCCATGGAAAAACACTGCCTTTGCCATGTTTAACTGTGGGTGTAACGTATTTGAGATTAAACCTTGTGTTGATTGGCCGTCTTACACGCTTCATTCCATCAGAATTGAAATTTTTATAACGCGTTTCATCGCTAAATAAAACTTTTTTCCACTCGTCTACTGTCCAATTTAAATGTCGACGTGAAAATCCAAGCCTAGCTACTCTACTTCTTGCCGAAATAAGAGGCTTTTTAGCCGGGCGTCTACTAAATAACTTTGCGTCTATCAACCTTCTATGAACTGTCCGTGGACTAACCATAATTTCGGTAATTTCAGCAAAAATCTAGGTGCAGACATCCAAGGATCGTTTTGAGAAATCCTTTTAATGCGTCTGTCTGTCCAAATTGTTGTTTTTTTCGGCCTTCCCGATTTTGGTAGATTCTCTAAATGTCCCCTTTGAATGTAACTTGAAATTATTTTGGATACGCCGTATCTTGGTAAAACAAGCCGTCTTGAAATTGTGGCTTATATTGTACCTTCCAAGTGTGCATTCACTACTCTCTGCTTTAATTATTTCGAAATTGGAATACCTCTTAGCATGATTAATACAGTACAGAAATATTAATTAAACATAAAATAAACTCTGAAAAAATACTTTAACCTTTACTTTTACTAAAACCTAAAATATTAAAATGTTGCTTTACTTTTGACGAATTGCAATACTGTATTTGAAAGTTTACGTCAATATCAGTTCATTTGTTTTGATTGTTGGAAAAAGCTGTTTTCGCCGATAACAGAAGCCTACTTCGATATTTAAGACACGATGTATTTAAATACGATATCATGCATTTAATATTATAAAATCGTGATTTCTTTCATTTTTCGAAAGTGTTGCTCTACTTTTGTCCGATAGTGTATGTATTATAAATATTATAAAATTATTATTATAAAATATGAAAAAACGAAAAAATAATTAAATATTTGACACCCTGTATATCAAAAATGAAGCCTTTTTGACCGCATGTTTATAAGTATATCTTTCGTCTTTCGACGAGCACTTCATTAACACCCTGTATATTAATATAAAAATAGAACCACCAAATTTTAGGTGTTGGCCGCTGCCTTTATTTGCTTTGAGACGGAGAATGAAGCCAGATGGCTCCATCTCGTGGTGCTGGTAAAGAACATGATTTTTATTTGCTTTGGCCAAACATAAATTGTTTACTGTATTTCCATAGAATGCATGGTTCAAAATATGACAGTTTAAATAAAAGGCTTTTTCTTACACAAAATATATTTATTTACTTATATTATATTGGCTACTCATCGTCACATTTGGTCTGCGTATCAGAATATGCGATTTTACTGTTACATTTTGATATGGTAACTAATTACTTCATTTAATCATCTACACATTCTATATCACTAACAACAAACAATAATATCGTGATACAACACTACATTCTTAAACCTTCGAGAATTTATAGCATAAATTCCACGAATTTCCTACTGCTTTTCGCAAAAGCTTAACTGGACTCGAGTCGTGATATAATAATTATATTATTACATCTTAGGGATTTAACTCCGCGAATTGACCGACCCATTTTATGGCTTGGATGCCGTAAAATCAACGAAACTCGCGTAAATACCGCGAGTGAGACCGTCTGCTTCCCATGAAGGCTCATACGAATCTGAATTGTATTGTCAAAACATGTTAGGTCTTATTTGCCATATATCATCCCTCTTTCTCATACACACAGTAGCATCCTGTCATGCTGTTTCAATTAACACGTAAGTATATCTAGTTGCCTAACAATAAACCCTTCTTTCAGTCACGTACGCTCTAACACTTCGTTTCATGGGCGGCCGCTCGTTTGTTGATGCACATAAGATGACGTCTTCCGCCAAGCTCGATGCCATCTTGGTTTTTCGCTTTTTTGCTTGCTTTATTTCGGCGAATATTCTCGGAAATTATTCTTGGCGGTTGAAACTACGTTTTAGAATTTAACTGAAGTTAACTGACTTCTTTCTACTTGTTTCCATATGAATTTGTCGTTTCAATGCACCGAAGGTAAATTAAAAGGTTGTAGACGGCGACATTGCCGTACTTTCTTTACTTTGAATTGATACTTGTTTTTATTATTAAACTATGCAACAAGTGAACCTTTTCCCAACATTAGGTGTATCTTATTGTTCAACAAATCTACTTTTTCATCTTATTTAACTTTTGCAAACTTTTTAAAAGGTGCTGTTAAGGAGCAGTTGAGGTGCAAAATTTTTAATGCAACCCTATGCCGAGTGTATCTTATATCAAAGAACATATTAATATTTTCCCGTAAACTCGAGGATCGTATCTTAGTTTTAAATAGGCAAGATTATAAAAACAATCAACAAATCGGGGAAAAAATTTAATTCCTTTATTTTTCCTATTTCTATAAAAGTTGGTAGTAGAGTACAATCGATTTATCAGTTTCACCATTTTGAAAAGGACATGAATTAAAAATTGAAATATTAGATTTGATTTACGCACTTTTCATTTGTGCATATTGTGGAGTGGCACCATCTTACATTATAAGATCAAATTATTATGACGAGGGAATATCTAAATGCATTATGTAAAGTAGAAATAACCCATATTTGTATTTAGTAGCAAACAGTTTTAATGAATTTAAACTTTCTGTTTTTTGTTATTTTTAATATTTATTAAATTGTAGCCTTTAACTTGATACTGAAACTTTAAAAGAAAATCACCTTTAAAATGTACCTTTTTGCTGTTTATTGGATATCTTATAAATTTAAGGTCATTCACAACAATAAAACGTACACCCCAAACATATACAGAACTTATCCAAGTGTATCACCTTACATGCGTGGGAGCTCAGGCTTTGATAGTAATAATATTAAGCAGGTGTTCTTTAAAAGACTTTTTATAAGAAAACAATGGAAATCGTATAATTATTGCATCATTAAAACATATACGCAAAGCGACATTTCATGTCGTAGTTATGGAACCTATTTGCATTGCTTCTAAATCACACTAAATGCTTCGGTGACATAAAAAGTAATTTTATACTGGCAGAAAAAATTGTTAATTGTGGCCGACAAAATAAATTAAATAAGCACTTATAGTTATTGTGATTGACTTCCTTCGTTAACATATATCATGTTGCAATGATGGAACTTATGTTAGGTGGGTTCGTCTATTCAGAACGGAGTTGGAGTAGAGCACGAACAGATTTTTGTTATAATATTTTGGAGTAAAAGGACAGAAAAATAATACCCGAACCACTAGAGCGAACGAGCCCCTAAATACCAACCACAAATCCTAAAGTTGCGCATGCGCGAGTCTGCCACCTGTCACTTTCACGTTGGTGCCGCAAAATTTAAATTAGAAATAAATGATAATGGTTGGATAATAATTAATAATAATAATAATTATAGACTTTATTGGTTAAACAGGCGCTAACACGGCATCTAATCCACCTTTTTGGTTCCAATTCGCCTTTTTCAAGTCTCTTTATACTCGTGCATGAGCAATTTTAGGATTTCTGGTTGGTATTTAGGCGCTCGTCTAGAGCGAAAGAAAGTCAATCTTGTCTCTTGTCAATATCAGCTGATTTTGATTTGTTGTTTGTTGGTTTTTTTGGGGTTATTTTTAAAAGGTTATAAAATAAAAATTGAGATATACATTGTCTTCTCATATTCCTAAGTATTTTACTTTTTCCTAATAGTTAATTTTTTAAATAATACGAGAGCAAAAATAGTTACTCTTCCGATTGCAGAGTAACAGTGAACCGTCCACCAAAACACATCTGTTACCGGGATCGGTAACTACAAAGCAAGTTTCCTTGTTAATTTCCAATTCTTTCATGTTACCATATTTTAAAAACACGAAGAAAGAAAAGAGGCATTGTATTAAAAATAAAAACCGAATTAACCTAAAAAAAACACTTCTGACAGTTTGCTCCTTTCTGCGCACTTAAGTTCACTCTAGGAATCCGCTTTCTCGGGTGGAACTTTTAGAGTGAGCTCGATTTACTTTACTCCGTAATAGTCGAACGCAAACGGATTCACTCTACTTGCACAAAATAGCTATACCCGAACGGCTGGAGCACGTAAGGAGCGCTCGGAGTGAACGGAACGTGATACCCGAACCCAGCTATAGTAAACCTTATTGTTGGGTGTGTTCATTTCGTACACAGAGTATCGGCTAATCAATGATAGCCAGCAATACCATAGATTCCTTAAGGCCCAATTGTATAGGTTGGGATTAACTCAAAAGTGGAGGTTAATCCAGGAGTAAATAGTAAAATGCATTGTATAACCAGGGGTTACCTCCAGTCCTAGGATTAACCCTCAACTCCTGGATTGGGTATTAGTTAACTCGCAATCTTGGGATAAAAATGTCGTATTTTGATATTTTTCTTATTTCATTGTCATTGTCATTATCATCCAACCTAACGTATATTCTGATTTGGTTTATAAAATAATAGGTTGCAGCAGGTTTATTTACGATTTTCTTTTGGATGATGAAGAGGATTTAGATATTATTGATATAGTAGAAAACGCACAGAGGCCCCGAATATTCAGGCCTCGTATTGAAAATATGGATTTCTGGATAGATAATAAATTTATTTCAAGATTAAGAGTGTCGAAGGCTTTAGTTGAATTAATAGTTCAAACGATTGGCCTAAACCTGCAAAGAAACACTGGCCAGTGAGTTTTTATTACATTTTTACAATGGGCATTTTAAAACTCTACGTTCAAACATTATCTGATGCAAAGCTTCTTAAAAGGAATATAGTGGCTCGGTGGCCAGGTGCCACAAATGACAGACTAATATATAACAACAGCAGATTAAATGCTCAATTCAATAATGGCGAATCAAAAACAGCTTTATTTTAGGCGACTCTGGATATACCCTATACCCTAGATGAACATGTTATGATCCCAGTAGCAAATCCAGTTACAAGGGCTGAAAATTTATACAATTTTAAATCCTAAATAAGAACCCGTAATGTCGTGGAAGGACAATACGGAATTTTGAAAAGAAGATTCTAGAATCTAAGGCAAGAAATGAGGGTGCAACAAGCGACTTTCGCTATAATTGTAGCAACTGCTATCTTTCATAACCTTGCAATAGATGATCCCCAACCAGTAGATTATTATCCTATTGTAAATGATAATCACATTGGGGATAATAATAACTCCCTCAAGGGAATGGAATTTAAATAAAACATAATTTAATTAACTATTTTGAAAATTTAGCATACATTTTTGTTAAGAAAATGTTTAATTAAATTAAATAGGTTTCCTTAATAATAATGCAACTATTTGTATTTTTAATATATTTTTTAGGAGTATAGTTTTCTCAAATAATATTGGAGTACTGACGAAACTTATTCATTCAGATCAGGAAATCGTAATTTTGAAAAAATTTGCGTCTGAACCGATCCTATCTTCAAAACTGAAATTTATAACTATATTTGAGAACTGATAGAGCTCTCACTATAGTAACTATTTTTTAATCCAAACCTATACAACTGGCAATGTTTTACCTTGAGTTAACTCACGGATTAACTCAAAGGTAAAACTTAGGTTTAACTTTAAGATTAATTCATATCTATACAATTGGGCCTAATTGTGAAAAACTTATCTTAACCCAAACGTTCACAATAGTTACCGAGATTAAAAAAAAACACTTTAAGCATTTATTGGCGCAATGAGATATAAAATACACTTCGTCGGTAATTTGTTGTGATATTTTTGCGATTGAAATGAAATGTATGCAAAAATGTTATATAATAATATCTTTAAACTTTGACGCGCATTGCATCTTACTTATATTTGAACTAGGGTAGGTATGAGTATTTGGTTAAAAACAAATATTTTTATACAACGAACATCTGGTTTAATGTGTAGGGTAAACCAGACAGTAATTGTCATGCTAAGAGCAGATTTCGCATACAATATGTTGTTATGTATTAATTTCTACTGGTATCGTTATTGTTAATACATCAATTAGATCTAAACCTCAGGTACTCTAAATAAAAAGCTTTTTCAAGAAAAATCTATATTTAAAAAATGTAGAAACTATTATTTCTGACCTTGTATAGTAGTACAATTGAAGACCTTGGTGCAAAAACCGGACAAGTCCATTTTTGATCGAAATAACGGTTTACGTTAAAATGTATGTATTAAAATATCGCCGATCGATTAGTACAAGAATTAGCCAAGTCCAAAGAAATGCAACGTCAATATATATCTTTAGGACTTGGCCGCTGGTATACTTGGGTGCAAGAAACAGCCAAGTCCGGACTTGTCCGGTATTTGCACCAACAGCATCACAAAGCATCGGGACTTGGCTGGGTGGGGGAATATGCGGAACAGGCAGGTTCTCGCTGGAAATCGGTTTATTTATTCAGTGGCTGCTGTGGTTTATTGAGAGTAGGTGCGTGTTCCAAGATACGATGTCGTCTTCCGAGTCCGATGTTTCTGAACCGTTTCAATCTTCTGGCAGTGAGTACGTACCTAGTGATGAAAATGTTCCAAGTACTAGTGGTTTACAAAGAAAGAAGAAAATTCCAATGCAAATACCATCAAACCAAAGTAAAAGTGTGCCAATAAATCTGACTCATAATAACAATAATAAAAAACAAAAGGGTAAAAAAAGGACGAGGAATGATAAAACGTGGCAAAGAAATGTTAGAAAGGCAAAAATGGTCAAGGGGGAAGAGTATGTGACAGCAAAAAGCAGCAAAGTGGTACCTAAAAGAGAAGTGGGAAGAGATTGTAAGTGCCGACGCAGAGTCATTTTACACTGCTTTAAAAGAAAAAACAGCGCTAGCTAAAACAGATAACTCTATAGAAGTGCTTTGTTTTGATTTCCAGCAAAATCTACCGTTGCTGCACGTTCCTGCCGGGGATGTATTTTATAAACGCCAGTTATGGCTGTACAACTTCTGTGTATTCTCTGGACAATTAGGTTGTTCTATGTTTTACATGTATGATGAGGTAACATCGAAGATAGGCAGCAACGAGGTAATCAGTTTCCTAGAACATTATATTGAAAACTTTTTGCTAGATACTGTGACGAGGTTGTACTTGTTTTCTGATAATGCCTTTGCACAGAATAAGAATCACACAATGGTCAAGTATCTTTATACGTTAGTTAATACGAGCAATAGGATTAAAGAAGTGGTTCACCGATACCCAGAGCCTGGTCACAGTTTCTTGCCATGTGACCGTGCTTGCGGTTTAATCGAAAAGGAGAAGAGAAAAAAGGAGAGAGTACACGTCCCAGAAGAATGGATGGATTTAGTACGCAAAACATCCAAATTATTTCGCGTAGTAGAAGTTAATCAGGAGATGGTTAGAGATTTCAACAACCATTTTAAACCAATGTTTAAAGCGACCTTTTCTAGCACAGACAAGTCCAAATTTCTTATTTCAACTTACCGTTTATTTAAATATGAAAAGGGATCTAATTTTGTTGAATGCAGTCTTGCTACAGGGATGCCATTATTCACTAAATTTTCGGCATTGAAATCTGGAACTACTCTGTTACTACCAACATATAAAATGACCCAAGCGTATCATTTACCTATTAACGAAAAAAAGGTCAAAGATGTCAAAACCCTCGTGGAAAAATATGTTCCAGCCGCAGATCAATGGTATTAAAAACAAATTTTTGGCGAAGAGCCTGTTGAGACTGTTGAACCGCCACGCGAAGACGAAACAGTTGAAGATACAGTTTATGACTCTGATTCATCATTTTTTTAGATTTAGTTGTTTATTTTACATTTAGCTGTACCCATTTTATAAAATAAAGCTCTTCAAAGTGATCATTTACTTTGTTACTTATTTTTTTATAGTATCTTTGGTGCAAAAACCGGACAAGTCCAAATTTTCAAAAAATTCTAGCTCTTATGTTTTTTTATAACATTGTTTTTTAATGTTTCCCTATCAATTTTATTCTATATACCTACAAAAAAAAAGTGTTTGCTATCTGTTCCTTATAAATATACAAAAATATAAAGTTTTTTTCAATTTCCCAAAACTTATAAAATATGGACTTGTCCGGTTTTTGCACCAAGGTCTTCAATTGAAGACTTTGGTGCAAAAACCGGATAAGTCCATTTTATTACTTTCGGAGAAAATAAAAGAAAAACTGCTTATGTTAGTAGTTGGTAAAACAAAATAAGCACAGACTAACACTGAAGTTTAGGGATATGATATAGAGTAATTAAGGCATAAAATATTATAATTTCAATCAACAGTGTTAAAAAAAATTAATGAATAAAATTTGGATTGAACTGTTTCTTGCACCAAAGTCTTAAATTATTATTGGCACAATTTAATATAGTCATTGGTTTATCAAATTTAGTGATTGGCACCATATAATATTATAGTTATCAGTTTATCAAATTTAGTGGTTAGCGCCCCAGATTATACTTTCTTTATAAAGTTTAGGTCGATTTAAACATTGTAATTAAATTACGACGGAACAAAAGATAATTTTAATATATTTTATGTTAAGATTCAATGATTCAAAATATCAAAGTAACACTAACCGATTGTTTTAAATAAAGAAATAGGTAACAATAGTAGAAATGGTACGAGAAACTATAACGTCTATTAGTTATTGGTTTAAAAGTTTATATGTTCCTTCTTTGTATAAGTGTTGCGTATAAACTGACTTACTGTTGGTGTTGGTGACATATTAAACTATTGTCGAATTCAGCCTGGGTGGTAGGTTCTGGCACAATACAAGCATTTAATTGAAGGATCTTTTTTACTAATAATTGTTTATTTCCTTTTCTTACTGGAGTGTCTAGTAATAATAAGGTATTTATTATAAGATTCTCTGTTATTGCCATATTTTAATCCATTTATTTTTCAATTGCTTCTGTTCTCGAATTTGTCGAATTTCTCAAATCTTCAATAATTATAGGTAGATCTATTGGACTAGGCTTTGAACTTGGTCGTTATTCTATATATTTACTTGTAGGGGCTTGTTGGGTTATAGTTTTAATTGTGGATTTTTCAATATTTATGTTATAAATTGGATCTATTGACTTCTGGTCTCCGGGGAAATTTAGGCTTTCCATGATAATTGATTAGTTTAATTTCTGTTTCATTGACTCCAATAACCTTCAGATTTACCGACATGTCAGGAGACGATAAATTGGTTAACCGAACGCTATTATTTTCCAATAAATGCCCTTCAACATTAACCAAAAATAAAAAAAAAAATGTATACCTACTACTTTCTGCTCGACTATCTATTACACCGAAAGTTTGAATATAAGAAGAAATGAATCAAATTTAATGAATTGATCATCAATTTCGTCCTAAACTAAATTATTCCTTTGATAAGTTTTAAAAAAAGACAACTACCAATTAAGTACTGGTTTGATCAAATTAAGGAATAAACATAATATGCCAATAATTCTTCGGATTATCGTGTACAGTAATTAACATAGTTGAGAATACAGTTTTAAGGCTCAGAAATATATTTAATTTTATAGCTTAATATCTAATAAACCTACAAAACTTACCAACAAATCTTTATTTATCTAAATCTTAGTTACACTGTTTCCAATATCAAACTTTGCTTAGGCAACTATCACTAATTTTTAAAGTTTTTTAAAGGAATTAAAAGTGCATCGACATAGTTGGCATTCATAACCTCAGTAAATCTAAAGACGCTTTGATATTCTGTCACGTGACTGATACATGATTGACCCAAATACTACAGGGTTGCGTGTGTGCACAAATGTATTGAAATTCTTAAAAGTGACGAAAATAGACATTAGGTGTCAATCACTGTTTGGGTGCCAACAAGTATCTGGTATAGCCTACCATTAATTAGCGTACAAACCTTATTGCTTGATTTGTTTATTTTGTGTATCAATACACTGAGGAGCAACTTTTTCTAGTGCGACTGAAAGATTTAACGCTTAATTGTTTTTTTTTTTTAAATTGTGGCGCAATATAGCCTATATTTCATAAAGTAAAATATTTCAGGGAAGATATTGACAAAAAAAAAATTCAGTGGATTCAATAAATTTACTTAATTTCCGAATATTTTCTGAAATTAAACGAAATTTTAACGAGTCAATTAAATTGTGCTGATTTAGTTTTTACCGGGATTTTGTAATTAGAATAAAATATTAATTCCTTTAAACAATATATGCAAAAATAATATTATTCAACTGTTTTCTACCTATTTACAGTTACCAACATTATAATTTAATTGCCATATTAAAAAGTGCTTTCCCGAATAAAAGTTTTATGATGCAGTAGTCACCTAACTGTCTTCTTCCTCCTTTGCATTGAGTAATAAATAAGTCGGCGAGATGTCGCGCGGACGCGCCATTTATGTGTTGTACACGTTTGGTTCCTGGTTCCTGGCAAACCGATTCGTTTTGTTTTCTGCATTGTGTGTGATTTGTTAGAGGACTGGGGAAAAGTGTTTAGATACGATATGATCAGCTGTGAGAGTGTGCCAGAAGAGCAACATTGAAATAATTCATCGCTTTCGGAAAAAAGTACTAAGGAATACAGGTGTTCGCACTAAGGTTGTATTGAATCTTCCTTTTAAATAAATAAAAAAAAAAATTTAAATAAAAAAAATTCTAAAAACTTTTCAACCAATTTAATTCTAATAGGTACCAAATAAAAATAAAATGATATATATTTATAATCCTTCTAAAATATGGGGCAAAGCCCCATATCATCATATCAGTTAACAATATGAAGATAAACCACTCTAATTAAATTTCTAAAAAATCTAAAAATTTTTCAATACTTTACATAATTATTTTTACTAAATAAAACCTATGATTTATTAATAAATTAAAAGAAAACTTCTTTCCTTCAGTTGTCACAATCTTTCTGTATTTAAATTTAATATACGTTTTATTCATCGAAACTTAATAATGCAAGCTCATGATTCTTAATTATATAAATAAAAAAAAAAAACCTTCCTTTAAACATTTCCTATCTCTCAATAAATACAATCCATACTTCAAATGCTTAACAAAATTAAGGTAAACTTCTCACCTTCAGAGGTCATAGTTTTTTATTATCATACTTAAATATGTTTCACTCATCTAAATCACAAAACTCAATCTCAATTTTACTTCTCTTTCCATATATTTAACCATCTAATACACCAAGTCTCCAGCCTTTCTGTTGTACTCATTTATTTGAGACAACTTATTTCGATGTTAAACTCGATGTTGGTATCCCCTGAAGATGGGTACTTAAGTGCTCGAAACATGTCGGGAGCTTAAACACCTTTTTTATGTTAACAATTAAACTGTGGAGGAAGACTGCATTGTTTTATTTTATAATACAGGGTTTGCTATAGCGGTAGCACTGGACATTTCCAAGGCTTTTGACCAAGTATGGCATGAGGGGCTCCTAACTAAAGTGAGAGCATACGGAATGGCGGTTCAATTTTGTTAATGGCCGTCAAACTTTCTTAAAGACCGTTCTCTGCGAGTGGCGATGTACGGATTTTTTTCAAACACATTTAGCATCAACGCCGAAGTCCCTCAAGGTTCTATATTGTCGCCCACCCTCTTTCTACTATACATTAACGATCTTCTGAAAAAAACTGAAAATTCTATATAATATAGCTTTGCCCATGAAAGCACACAGCCTCGTAGAAGCTTGGATTACTTTTCCGAACTAACCCCAAGCACTTTTGATGCTCTATAAGGTCCAAATTCGACCATCGCTGGAGTGCTGTTCGCATATTTGTGACTCTGCTCCTAAACATACCCTGAGATTGCTAGATTCCATGCAAGGAAGACTCATTCGCTTGATCGGTGACCATGATCTGACAAACAACCTGGAGAGCTTGGAAGGCAGGCTGGCGACTTGAGTCTGTTTTACAAATATTTTAATGGCAATCGCTCAACTGAAGTTGCCCGCTTGATTCCACCAAGTGTATGGTAGAAATACATGACGAGCCACGGCAGTCCACGCGCACGTGGTTCAGCTTAATGTTCCTCGAACGACACTGTTTAAAAATTATTTCTTTTGGAAAACGTCATTACTCTGGGGAACGATCTCCCTGAGGCCGTGTTCCCCAACAAATATAATCTCCAAAGATTTGAGACCAACGTGAATCCCTCCTGCACACGGACCGCTCGGAGAGCGTCATAAATGATTAATCCTGCAGTGCTGTGCCTTACAATAAAAAAAATCGGAAGTAATACTTTACTTAACTTAGCTACATCAGACCTACAGTAAAAAAAGTGAAGACAGAACTACAGAACAACGCAAGTGTAACTTAATTGACACAATTATTTTTAAATATTTATGTGAACACATTTAATTGACGGAATCATTATCGAATCTGGTCGAAGTAAATGAAACTTGTGATAAAGTAATATTACGTGCTTGTCAGAAATAAATTGTAATTCAGGTAATTCAATTTTAATATAATTTCACAATAAAATAATTTAATTCGGCGAATAAAATATGTTGATGCTCGTTAAATATTTTTATTGAATGAATTCGTTTAATTATTCTTTTTCTCAGTGTATCTTTTTAAACTATAAAATTTTCTTTAATCCAAGTAAATATCCAGATTGCTCGAACTAACTTTAAGTATATTAAGCCAATATTCTTTCTCTCAAGAAGTAATTGGCGATTCGAGTTAACCAAAAGATAGGCGATTGTACAGCATCAAGGGATCAGGTTATGACCCCGCACAGGCAACTCTCTCTCTCTCTCGTGCAGTTCCCGGTCTATCATTATATAAATACACCACTGGGAACAGACATATTCAGTTCGGGCTGTCACTCATTTATCTAAGACACCCCACTATTTAATCACTGCTATCATTATTCGTTGCTCTCGTGCTTCGAGGAACAGATACATAATCGTTACTGGCCGATTACGACCGTCTGATCATTATTATTATTATTCCCTGTACGTTTGCAAAGAGAAAATAATCATTCCTGGAGCATAATGAGGGCTTCGAATGTACCAAAATTACCTTTCTGATGGATTCAGGATCTTAAGAGAGATGCTTAGTATCTATTTATTTTTCCTTGTTAAATTAAAAAAAAAAATTAATAATCTAGATATTGATATACTGCGTGGTGCACCGCCAGACTGGCTATAGAAAATCCCATATAAGTTTTCCTACCCTCAAATATTGTTAACCTATCAATTTTACATCAAAACTGTATTTAACTTTCTTGAAGGTCCTTGTATGATCGAGAACTTTTACCATCAGAATTATACGTAGAAATACGTAGATTCCAGGAACAATAAATATAAAACTTTTTCAGTGCAATTAGTACGTGTGTATAGTATTGAACATTCTTTTTTCGGCAACCATCCGGAAAGTACCCCCTTCCCGGACGCTTTTCTTTGAGAAAGTACCGCTTTTCTGTTTTAGTCCAGGAAATACGTATTTCCCGGACTAGGCCGGGAAGAATTACATCTTTGTTGTCATTGTACTGTGCGAGCAAAAATTACTATTATCAAAGTGTGCTTGTCATCTAAGGCCATACTGCTTAGCAGTAGAGCTTAATACCTGTTGGGTATCAGTAAATACCAGCATGATTGATCAACCAGTTGTTCCGTCATCTTTAACAGTCGTTACAATTAATTTGATTCATAGCTAATTTATCCAATTTACTGAATATTTTACGCAATGGGTTTTACGCAACAGCACAAAAAATTCATGGTTGAAGCGTACTTTCGAAACGGGGTTAGTGTAGGTGGTGAGTGGCAATACAATCAGCGTTTGTGTATGGACAATTTTCGCGGAAATTTTCCTAATGTCACATTTACTGCTGGGGATTTTTATCATTGTCTGAGATGAACCGTGACTCTGTTCAGGTTCCATACAACATAAAGAAGGATCTGGAAGACCATCTGCATGTAAGAACAAAAGAACTTGTTGAAAACGTTCGTGAAATAATGCAATATACGCCAACAACATGTGTAAAACGCCTGTCTCAAGAAGTGGGAAGATCTTTCGGAACATGCAGGACTATTCATAAAAAACACGATTGAATTACTGTCAGCGGTTTACCCAAAATTTATTGGAAAGAAATGATAATTTGAAGCCTGGTTCCACCTCACATTATGTGAATTCTTAGAATATACGCAATGTGAAGTAGTGAAAATCCACACTCTTTTGTAAAGTCAACATTGCACCCTTAAAAAATTGGTGTCCGGTTGGCTGTTTCCCTTAGAATTGTTGGTCCTTTTATTCCATGACACAGTTACAACACAGCGGTATAGGGACAATATTTTGAATCTATTTGTGGAGCAATTATTTGACGATGAACTACGTTTCTCCACAGTTTAATGTTAAAGTAAATTTTAAGTTCCCAAGATGTCTCGAATGCTTAAGCATTCATCATCAGAGGATACCAAAAGGATAGTACATGATTGAGAATGAACAGTGAATATAAAAAAGTTTTAGGACTTACCTAACATCCAGTTTAAAAGCGATGTATGTTGTCTTAAACTAATGAGTACAACTTATAATGTGATGCAGTAATATGTGAAAGTTGAAGAGTTGGTATGAACTAGCTAGTTGTGTTGAAATTAATGTAAAGTTAAAAATTTGAGTGAAATGTGAAATTTTAATAGAAAAAGAAGCATTTTAATGAGACAGTAAATTAATTCAAAGCGTATGAAGGAAAAACTTTTATTTTATATTGTATGATATTAAATTTGTTAAACTTAGGTGTTTAACCAAATTTAGAAATTAAAAATTAGAGAATTAAATTAAATTTAAAAGTTAATGAAAAATTTTTAAGTTATAAATGAATTAAATATAACCGGTGCTACAACACGACCGTAGTACCCGCCTGCAACGTGGAAGTTGAAGTGAGGTTAATATTAAGAGAAAAATGACAATATAGGTATTAGGTATAGAACCAGGTACCATTATTAGAAATATTAAAAATAAAAATGACTGTTGAAATATGATGAGAAGATTATACCAACTGGATATTAGGTTTAGGTATAGAAGCCATACAAATCGATTGACATTTAGTTTTTGTCATCACTGGACATATGAAGTATTTGAAATCGGCAGAACACAGACATCTGTCAACAAATGGTAAATAAGAGTGGTTATGTTTCAAAGGGAAGAGGATGAACAGTGAATATAAAATAAAGTTTTCGGAATTACCTAACATCCAGTTTACAAGCAATGTATGTTGTCTCAAAGTAATGAGTACAACTTATAATGTGATATAATAGTATGTGAAAGTTGGAAACTTGGTATGAACTAGTTAGTTGTGTTGAAAATAGGGGAGGAATTTTTGTATATCTTTAAATCGAAGTATTTCAAACTCGTATATTTCATTTAAAAGACAACGGAATCTTTCTTTATATCCGAATTTGAAGCCTAAATATTAATAATACAAATCATGTTTCTTTCTATCAAACAAAATAAGATTAACGCAGCCATGAAAACAAGTAATAAAGCATTCAAATTAAATTAGTAACATTTAGTTATTTCTGTTGTACAAATAGAAGTTAAAAAGTTGTCTTTACATGAAAGAATGGAAAGAGTTTTAATTCATGGTGACCATTATCACAGTTCATAGTAAGGAAATGGCTAAATCAATAATTTTCCTACAAATGAATCGGACGGTTTTCTAAAAATCCCTGGCCTGAAGGATCACCGAACATTAGTTCTCTTTCTTCTTCTTCTTCTTTTCTGGGATTACCTAAAAAACCAAGTGTATAAATATCAGCCCTAAAGAAATTCGGACCATCTGGAAAATATTATTAGTTATCGCTAGAAGAAATCCGTAAAAAAATATTTTTAAATTTTAATTTTTTCTTATGACGTACACAATTAAAATCTCCATAAAGACACTTTGTACTTTAATGTATAAATATACCATTGGGAAGGTGCTTTAAGTTAAAGCGCAGAACAAAATATTAGTTAGATTAAACTATTTTGTTTCCTCAATAAATAAAATGCGGTGTATTTCTTAACAGAAATTTTGTCTAAGATTAAAAATGTAGGTAGGTACTTTACTCTTAGCGAAAGTTCCAATTTTTGACTCTCCCTCGTATACTATAAGACTTTTACCGGATTTGATGAGTGCTATCTTGGTTTAAAGATATGCAGAACTTTTCTGATTTAAAATAAATTTATTAAATTCATAGATAAACAATTTTCCCATATGCTCCGTACTTTCTGCTGGTCACTGTATATTCTTACTTAGTTAATTTTGTACACAACAAAAATTAATTTATATTTGTTTACTTATTTTAATTTTTCCATATCATGTCATGAAATGAATTTGACCCAATTTTAAGTTAGATTTGGTTAGATCGCCCCTAATTGTGATTTAGACCAAGCCCTACGTTGTTCAGTGCACGCCATCTCGGATGAAAATAATAGTATGAAAATCTAGGTAAGTGTGCTTAAGAAATATGCAGTTGATCATTACCACAGCAACAAAATAACGACTTACCAATTTGACATTAAAATTATTGACATTTTGCTTTTTAGAAGTTTGCATGGTTTTTGGTGGCGACTATTGCAATAAATAATGGAAAGCAGCAGTATAGAAGCGAATTTGAAAATGTACTTGATAAAATTTCTAATACAGCAGCTGCAGCAACAGTACAATTATTACGTGAAAGATCTAAGTTTAGGTAAGAGAATGTTTATAATGTGTTCACGAAATGAATGGGCATAAAGAAATATAAAACTATTACAAAGGACATAATTTTGGCTAATTTGGCACAAAAGTCAGAAATTGTTAAATCTTCTACCCTGTAGACTGTAGAGCATGTATTCTATGCTAAAAAAATATCATTTTAGTAAAGAATAATGTAAACATAGCCACATTCCCGAAGGTTATCGCATTTCTTAAAAGGAGAAACGTTGCTTATAAAGCAAAGAAATGAAAAGTCTTCAGCAGCGAACAAATCAACAAATTTATTAGGGCAGCAGACACTTTTATACTACCTAATGTTATACGTAATATTAGCAAAGAATCAGAATCACCATTAAAGGAAAAAGTATCAACTTTGTTTTTACGTCGAAAACACACATTGAGAGACCATTTGTTGTAACTGGGCAAAAAATCTGGTATAATATAGGCAATAATAACCTTTACGGCCATCCCATAAATGTTCGATTAAGCCTGTTAGTATCCACAGTAGAACTAGGGATTGCAGAATTTTTAAAGCTACCCAATCCTAAATATTACAAATACCATTGCCTTCATAGAACTCGACGTTATATGCTGACAATGGTGGAAATATCACAAATTTAAAGAGACATGCACGGAGGCTGGAAGCCTACCAACGTCGCTGAAGGATATGATATAGACAATTCACTTACGAACAAAATTGAAATTGCCAAGACCATTCAAAAATTTTCAGCTGAACACAATCAACAAGAATCGGATACCTTACCCTTCATGGTTTATGTTCCGACTTCAATATTGGGTATTTAAATATACCAAGCATTTGAAACAAATTGAATTGTTGGAATTTAGGTAAATATAAATTTTAATAAACATGACCGGAAAATTGTTACGTAACACGCACAAAAATGCATTATTAAAAATTCTTTTCATATCAAAATAAGTAAAAAAGACACTTCAGCATCAAAATTATCGACTTTATTTTCGTATCGATTATTTAAAATATGTACTCGTAAGGGTGAAGTCAAATATTGGGGGTGTCAATATATCAGAACAGATTTTTCAATTTAAAAAATGAATGCGAAAAAAGAGAGGGTGGATAAGAAATACCCTATACATTTTTCCCGTGATAAATGTCAGTATTGACGGGGCATATACATTGCTTGTCAGTAAAACTAATACTTGATTGACATTGATTACGGGACTTTATAGATGTCTATCTCCAATGTTAATTAATCTCAAAGTTCATAAATAAAACTGGACTTTAATTTGACTTTTGTTTAAGTTGAAATTTATTTTGTTTTTCAAAAAAAGAGGAGACATTTTTGCTTTTAATGTTTTGCGTAGGAATATGCGTGGGTGTCGAAACCCAAAATTGAAATGAATTGAATTTAAAACTCATTATTTATTTAAACGCTGCAGCGAAAAAAGTCTATTATATTTATTATTTTCCCCTCATAATGATTTAATTGAATAATTAAAAGTACGCCGACATAATTTCACCTCGTTAAGTCTGCATACTTTATCAATAAGCCGATGAAGGGAAAGATAACCTAAGGCCTCTATTAAAATCTCCATAATTTCTTGACGATTTGTTATTAAAACCTTTTAGGAGTGTTTAAAATTTAGATGAAATCTGATGCTAATTAACTTCTGTAGCGTAGCTTTATTTAATATGAATAAAAACATAAATTCATTTTGTTTACATCTCAATTAGTCTAAAAGAATTGAAGTGTATCTTCCATAATTTAATTATGAGCTAATTATGTAACTTGATACAAAACGGTAAGGAACTAAATTATGCTAGTTAAGTAATGATTTAAAATGTAAAATATAACCATTTTTAAATAGTAAGTATAAAAATGAAATTTTCAGTTACGTCGTTAACAGACATCAATAGTTGACTTATTTAGATTTTAATAAAAAAAATTATTTATTGCTAATCTATTTTAAACTTCTCTCCTATCTATAGTAACATATTAATAGGATAATTAGATGCTAAAGTTTGTGCATCTTCACAATTAAATGTTAAAAAAGTGTTTAGTCCAATAAGGCATTATGCACAATCAACCGAACGATTGAACAGCTGGTATGTGCCAAAAATAAAACTATTACATAAACAACTCACATAAAGTAGGTATAGATATCTATCTCACTCACTAAAAACTCATTAGCAGGAAATGCAAATCATACAACCGAATAAAAAAGGAAAACTTACCTCAGGTAAAATCAGAATACAATTAATTTTATTTGAAAATAGTTTTATTCTTAATATTAGCAAAAAATCTTATACTTTCTTAAACTATGGACTCCAATACTGTTTATTACATTTTTTAGGATTACCTGCTTTTTTAATGTAGATTGACAATAAATTGTAAAATTTAGGTCCTTGGGTCAGAAATCTACATTTCTGATTTGAATTTCAGGTATTTTATTTACTTTATTTACAACCATGTAAAGACATTATTTCTGACATTTTTGAAAGTTTGAAAGTTGACATTTTCTGACTGTCTATTTTTCACCAAAGTGTCCTTTTTAATTTTTTCGATCTGTCGTTATTGAACAAAAAAAAAATTATTTCTTTCTATTTTTAAATTTTGATTATAAAAATCATTTAAAATACCCACTATGAAAAGCTATAAACTAAAAATAAACTGTAGGTAATAATAATTACTTAGTATAATTGATGGTAATATTCAAATTTTAGATGTTGATGGCTTGTTTGAAATCATGTTGGCAATCTTTATTGCAATTATTGTTGAGTTGAGCTAAATTACTATTAAAAATGGGAAAATATAAATATCTGTTTTCATTTAAAACATAAAATTACAGAGTGTTGTCAATAACTTCAACTGGTATCTCTGAAAGTTTTTAATACTTTCTGCCTTGATGAGGATTAAAAAAATTGTCCTAAATTAAAAAAATGTGTTTTTAGGTGAAATAATTGGAATATTTTCATCCAAAACATTTCGAATATTTTTCTATCCGGCGTACCAATTGATTAGGTATTTGAGCTATTTAGAAAAAAAAATTGAATAATTGCTTTATTAATATTAAATTATTTTTTTTATAATAAACGGTTTGGATGTTTTTTTATACAATAAAATTGTGTGATATTTAAAACCCATTTTAAGCAAAACTTTTCTTAGGCTGGAACTTTTTTTTATGATAAGCCCTAGCACTGCAGGATTAATCCTTTATGGCGCTCTGCGAGCGGTGCGTGTGCACAGGGACTGATTCATGTTGGTCTTGCATCTTTGCATCGTTGGGGAACTATTGCATATCTAAGAATGTTTTGGGATTTCTGTGTTCTTTTCTCACGTTTTATGGTCGCACGCCGCCGTGTCGCCTGTGCTGTCGGGGTCTGAAGATAAGAGGGCAATAAATAGGCTAATTAATAAAGTAATAAACTAATAAAATAAACTATTATTCTTCTATTGAGAAATTCCATTAGTGGGTGGGTATTTCTGACCAGATATTTTAACTAGAATTTTTTTATCTGCACCTTCTATAATAAAATTATTTATTTGCTCACGTTTGTTACGGTTTGTCAGTATTATTGAGGTTGTCGTTTGTCGTAGCTTCAGTTAGTATTGTAAATGCAAACAAAGTGAAAGTGAAAGTGATGATTATGTCGAAAATACAATGTATTTCGTGGATTAAGCCTTACCCAGAACTTGCTTTGGACGGGGACCATGTTTCTTGCAAGTCTTGTTCAAAAATTGTTTCCTTCTCAAAGAAATTACAAATAGACCAACATATTAAGACGCCGTCTCACATTGCTAAGGTTAGCAAGATGAAGTCTGGTCCCATACAGTCAATGCTGAAGCAGTTATTTGGGATTTTTTAAAACGGAAACCATGACCAGTCAGAATTTAACGCAGATCTATGTAAAACGTTCTTGGCTGCTAATATTCCTTTAAACAAGTTAACCAACCCGCAAGCTAAGGCCTTTCTTCAAAAATATACAAAATGTAATGCTCCAGATGAATCAACATTAAGAAAAAATGTCGTTGGAAAGGTATTTGGTACCGTGCTAGATGAAATAAAAAAAGAAATTGGAGGTAACTATATGTATATTGTCGTCGACGAAACAACTGATTCGTGTCGTCTTATATAGTTAATTTAATGATCGGAAAACTCACAGAAGAAGTAGAGAAAGCTTACCTTATAGCCATAAAACAAGAGGAAAAAACAAATAGCCTCACAGCTACACGTTTTATTCAAGGAACCTTAACACGTTTCTCTTTGCGAAATTCAGTTCCTACAGATAAAATTCTTGTCCTGTTGTCCGAAGCTGTGCCGTATATGATAAAGGCAGGACAGAATTCAAAAATATTTTATGAAAATTTGATTAATGTAACTTGCCTAGCTCACGGATTAAATAGGTGCCACCTATCTGCACTGCAGGAGGGTGAGAGCCCTCTGTAGTCAGAGACCGGTAAGGTGTAGCAACACGGAGAACTGGGCTAGCCACTAGTCGGGAGTGGTCGTGCGGTAATTTAGAAAGTAATGGAATTATGGGCGCCAGTAACCTATTTAAAGCCACAAGCTCCGTTCCGGAATGTAGATGAGTACTCGGTTACAACATACCATCAATTTACCAGGAGGTGCAACGATGTTCGGTAGTTCGCCAAAATTAATAACACAGAAGAGGAATACCAATGACACTATTTTATTGAAGCCTGTGTAAATTTATAGAACCAAATTTCATAAATCATATTACATACAAAATATTCATCTGGAATATGTACGAATAAACCTCGCTATATTATATCTAGAAATGATAGAGAATGTTTCAGGTACCTGTCGTGATCACGGCCGGTTTACACGCACCAGGCTATATAGGGTGCAACCTTGACGAATGAAAATTATGGGTAATTAAATTAGTAGTCTAAAAAAAAAAAAATACATACTCTAGCTCAGTATTCAGATACACCAGCAATGTAATATATTTCTAGCAATGGCTAGTTCGCAAATTATATCAATATGTCATTGGCACACCGGAGATAAACTTACGTTAACTTCAAAACAATACATAAGGTATGTCTAATTAAGTCATGTCAAATATCCAGTTAGAAATACACTAGATACAATTAATTAAATAAATACCTTTCTATTCAAATAACCAACCCCATAAATTCTGAATAGATTTAAATTTAAGATAATAGCCTAGTGCGGACCTGCATGGACCAAGTATAAGGAAATATTTTCCCCCTATAAATAATTACATATATTTCAACTTTAATAATAAATTTAACTTAAAAATAGCCGACCAGTACGGACCTGCATAGATCAAACTACTGAATAATTAAATACCTTCTTGGTCAAATACTTCAAACTCTGTACTTTAAATTCTAAGTTACTAAACAGAAATAATAGTCCAACCTGCAGTCCTCCACAAATCAAATCATTAAATAACTAGATTCCTTTCTGGTTAAATATCTGTGACGCTGTACTTTAAATACGGAATTATTAATAGGAATAATAGTCCAACCCATTCCTGCATAGATCAAACCATAGAATAACTAAATACCTTTTGGTTAAATACTAGGAACCTTGTAGTTTAAGTAAGAAATCTGATCCGGTCCTGCATAGATCAATCCATTCTGAACTGCCACCAGCCTAGCCTATGGAGGAGGCTAGATCCTCTACAGTAAAGGATGAGGGTAGGTAGATGAATATCCCCCGGGAACAGCCCTAAAATTTACAGAAAAAACCGTTGCTCATACCGCCAAATATATGTGGCCAGAAAGCTTGTAATACTTACACACTGTCTCGTGTGGCTGTAGATCTAGGTCTTGAGCAAAGATGAAGAGTTCAGTGATGAGATAATGAATTACAAAGTTAAATGCATTTTGGTTGACCGATAATCATATCTAAAAGGGATAAGCATCCACATGTAGTCCAGAATAATTATGATGAATATTCAGCAAGGAAAATAAAAAAAAAAACGAAAACTCATAAAACAAAACACATTGATGACTTACTTGACTGATCCTACGCCTTAGCTGACCGAAGTGCTCTAATATCCAGCCCTAGGCCGTAGTTGGTGTCAAAACTATACACTATAACACCAACACTACTATTTTTGGATGAAAAAATCCCTCATCAACGAGGAGTGTATCCCAAAACACTATTCAAATCCCCAAAAATAGGCAGCAACTTCTCGCGTCCAGCGGCACCAGGAACCAAGTGTCGGAAGATGGCCGTCCTTGTCGGCACTACCCAGAAAGGTACTAAATTTAGCGCGGGAAACCTATTAAATTTTGATACTTTAACTAGTACTGATCACTAAAATAGATACTACATCGCCAATAACCAACGATTCCTACAATATTTTCAGAAGAATCCTAGCCTATATTGAATAATTAATTTTTAAAATAACTATAATTTTAAATGATTTATATCCGGCATTAGCGGCAATTGAGGAAGGCGGAGCATAACCCACGATCCATGGTTGAGTTTGTTCATAAGGTCGTACCATTACAGTCTTTAGACATTGTCAAATATAGCTATCTCTTTTCTGCTACCTCTGAATATACACCGCGGTACTCCCGGATGATAGCAGAGCCCATCTCCTTGACAATTAGGTTCCACACCAAACAGAACTTCCTCAAATATTCCTACGCGCGTCGCGCGTCGCCGCGATGATTGCAGTTGACCGGGTACGATTTCTACGGTACGTTAGTAAGCCCACAGTATTCGAAGCAGGTTCTCGCTTCGCAGGACAAAATTATACGGCGAGTTGCCAGAACCGGACTGAGAATCAAACCGTATCAATTTAGATCTTGCCCAATGATACTTTAACATTTATTAAGCAAATAAACTCTAGCTATATTACAATAAAACACTTAATATGTACAAATAGACAATATCGATATCAATTATTTAACTAAATTTTGATAATTTAAAAATATTACCGTTACAAATCCCCCCCAACTTTAAAAGATTTTACCCAAAATCTTTAAATAGTTTAATCTTCATCTGGAGGATGAGACTTTAAATCCTTGATGTGCCAATTCCCACAAGGCTTGCCCTTACTATCTTTTAATTCGTAAGTCTAAGGTGATAATTTTTTTGATATCGTAAAGGGTCCAACATACTTCGGGGCCAGTTTTGCTGCAAAGTATTTTGAGGCATCCGAAAGAACGTAATTCTTACGCTAGTTTGGCGTAAGAATTACGGAAACTGGACACCATTATCAACAATAATTTTCGCAGGGCACCCAAAAATTGACATGACGTAATCTTCTAAGAGACGACAAACAGCTGAGGCTGTTGCCGAACGTAACGGAAACAATAAGGTAAATTTGCTAAAGCAATCCGAGACGACAAAAATGTAGGAATAACCAGACGTAGACCGAGGAAGTGGCCCAACAAAATCAGCGCATATAAGCTGAAAGGGTTCAGTAACCGAGGTCTGAGGACTAAGCATAAGGCCCGCAGGCGGTTTTTGTTCTGGCTTAATAGAAATACACACGCGACAGCGTCGTACAAAACTCGCAACATCAACTCTCATTTTCGGCCAATAGACGGTCTTGGAAAGTTGGCAATAAGTTTTGAATACGCCCAAATGACAGAGTGCAGTATGAGCTTCCTGTATCATTGGTTTCCTTCTCTCAGAAGGAATGACTTCTCGCCAATAATCCCCTTCTTTGGCTAATTCAGGAAACTTTGGTTTAACATATTTGAAAAGCCGTGTACCTGAAATGCGAAAGGTTGAGTATTTCTTTGGAAACTTAGCTACTTTCTCCAATAGCCTTAAGAACCATGAATCCTCAAACGTATCCATAGTGGTTAGGTTGTCAATAACTGGGACAGTGTATCTGGTACTATATGATCTTTTCCTTTACGATGAATTATAGAGTAATCATACTGTTGCATGCGAATAGCCCATCGTGCCAGACGGCCAGTAGGGTTCTTTAGGTTATTTAACCATACCAAACTATGGTGGTCCGTTATGACGGTGAATTTAGATCCTTCCAAATACGGTCGCAACTTCTCTATCGCCCATATTACGGCGAGACATTCTCGCTCAGTGACTGTATAATGTCTTTCATTCCGATTCAATGATCGGGAACAATACGCTATGACTCTCTCTCCATCAGGAGACTGTTGTTGACTAAGCACTGCGCCAATACCAAATCCACTGGCGTCAGTTTGAACAGTAAAGGGTAAGGAGAAATCCGGACATGTTAGAACCGGTGCGGAAACAAGACAATCTTTTAACGCCTGAAAGGAATCTTCACAGGCTTGATCCCATGTAAATGATTGGTTTTTTCGAGTTAGATTAGATAAGGGTGATATTAGTGAAGAGAAATTGGGGACAAAGCGTCTATACCAAGAGGCTAAGCCGATAATCCTGCGAACTTCAGTTACGTTGGATGGAACTGGAATTTTTAGGATAGCGTTGACCTTCTCCGGATCCACATGTAGTCCATTGCGATCAACGATATAGCCCAAATACCGCAATTCGGGACGGCAGAAATTACATTTCTCAGTTGAAACAGTTAGATTAGCGTCCTTTAAACGTTTAAAAACTTCCCTTAAGACCTCCATATGTTTCTCAAAAGTAGAGGTCGCGATAATTATATCGTCCAAATATACAAAAACATAATCTTCAAGAGCTGGTCCAAGCACCCTGTCTATAAGACGTTGCCAAGTAGCAGGTGCATTAGAAAGTCCCATAGGCAGTCTGCAAAATTGGAAAAGTCCACGTCCTGACACTGTAAACGCTGTAAGCGGCTTTGATGATTCGGAAAGGGGGACCTGAAAGTATGCTGATTTTATATCCAGAGATGACAAATACCGTGCATTCCGTAGTTTATCGAGGGTTGCCGAGATATAGGGAATGGGATAGGCATCTTTTTCGGTTACATTGTTTAGCTTTCTATAATCTACTACGAATCTCCACGAAACTCCATCCGACTTCTTTACAAGAAGTATTGGTGAAGACCAAGGACTACAACTAGGTTCAACGATCCCTTCATCTAGTAGCTTATCCAGTTCAGAATTAATATGCCCCTGCATCACCGGAGAAACGGGGTAATATCGTTGCTTTATTGGCATAGAGGTGGTTGCTATATGGTGTTCTACCATTTTAGTACAACCAAGACGATTACCCATTTCTTGAAATACTTGGCTGATAAATTTCTCTAGTACTAGGGAATGTTCAGGTGTTAGTTCGGTTCTGGACTGCAATACTCCAGAGTTAACTGATGCACAGTGACAATCTTTAGAAGAAAATTCCCAACTTCCATGCCTTAGGTCAGGCACAATACCCATACGCTTCCAAAAATCAGCTCCTAAAATCAGGAGGTGCCGCAAGCTTGGTATAACAAGCACTCGCATCGCTCTCACACGACCCTCAACCTCCATCGGCAGCGTCAGAGAACCAATGCTTTCACAGGTGTTTCCATCAGCAACAGTACAAGTGATTTTATGATCTTCATTGAGTTGAAGTCCCAGAGATTTTATTAGAGACCATCCTGGCCCGCCCAGAATACTGGAAGAGGCTCCACTATCCAGTAAGCCACGCAACTTTAAGCCCAATATGTCCACCAATAAGTATGGTCGCTCATCGCCCTCAGCATGAGAAAAGATGAAATCGAGAACGGCTCGTTGGGTAACCGGCAGTGGTAAGTTATTGGTGACCGTCGAAGGTCGAGACATATTACGGTCGCTTAATGTCTCCGACTTCCGTTTCCCGAGCTTCCAGAGCATTTGGGACATGACCTCACGGTATAACCAGCATTACCACATCTGAAACAATACTTATTCTTTTTATCGCGGCATTCTGATGCTCGGTGACCAGTTGTCTTGCAATTCCAACAGGTGATTTCAGAGACATTAACCTCACTGGTTCCACTCGTTGAAGCACTGTCAGTGTAAACGTATGCTAAGTCTGGTTCCATCATCTTTTTATGTCTTGGGGGAGGAATAAAGTTTTCAATTGCTTCCTTTCTTTCTTCCAATTGTCTTCCGACCTCAATAAGTTGCTGGATAGTATCAACCTTTACAAGCCCAAGCTGACTTTGGTAAAATGGTGAAATGTTCTTCATTAGAACTTTTAGTTTTAACTGTTCTGTGGTCGAACATGTCAATCGATTGAACATGTTTATCATAGTCGCTATATATAGTCCGATGGACTCATTAGGTCCTTGAGTTCTTTGCTTAATCTCTTCAAAAAGACGGTCATTGTAGTCGCTGGGCAAAAACTGTTTTCTTAAGGCAAACACCAAATCTTCCCACGTTCTAACTTGATCTCTAATAGAATTATACCAAATCTTGGCTTTTCCAGTGAATAAATCCGAAGCAGAAGCACACAATTGAGGTTTAGAAACATTTCTGGAAATACTCAATTCATGGACGCTCTCTAAAAAGGAATTTAAGGACATAGACTCGCCATTATATTTGAGATTCCACAAATAAACAGGTACTGTCTTAGGTCTGTTCATGGTGACAGGACCGCTTGCTCGTGGCATTGTAACTGACTCCGCTTCGCTGTCTGCACCATCAGAACTTTCCTCCTCTGTAGTAGTAGAATCGTCGTCTTCATTGTCCAAGCTGGTCGACGATAATAAATTAGCCAACTCTAAAGGGCCATGAGTTTGGGATAAACGTTTAAATCTCCTTGCTTTCTGCTGTACAGCCGAATGAAATTTCAAAAGCGAGACTATTAGTGAGGAACGTTGCCCCGTTTCTATATCTCCTTTCGGTTTGCTACGATTGGCTCTTTCATAAGCATGCCATATTTTCGTAGAAATTTTGGAAAACTGTCCACTCTCGGCAGTATCCGCGAACTTCTTGACCAGGTCTTCAATCTCCTTAATCTTATCGGTAACGGCCTGACAATCTTTGGCAAAATTATAGGGATAGGTCGGATAAGTTAGAGTTGATCCAGCCTTCTCTAGTTTAAGTAACTGTCGAAGGGTCTTCCGCATGTCTGCCACCGTAGCAGCTTCTTCATCCACCTTTATTCCCCTGAAGGTTAACTCGTACACAAATTCATCTCGATCTAGACGGTTGATCTCCATCTTCATCGCCATGTTTATCTTGTTTATTTTTTTTCCCTTTCGCAATACTATAATATTTCAGACACAATTTTCAACTATTTCAACTATAAGCACTACCTTAATAATATAATCGGTATATTAGTACCTTAACACTATGCACACACAACCTTATTTCGTAAATAATTAATAACACAAACTTTAATGAGTGCCTCACTAATATCGATACTCCGGTAGTCGAGAATTTCACAAAGAGTGTAGTAAAGCACGCACGGCCTCGACATTAAATCAACAGGACAGCCGCGTAATCAGAAAATAGAAATACCAAAAGAATATAAACAAAACACTCGAATATAGAATCAAATCTAACCGATATTGTAGCAGAGGAGCATCTACCACCGTAAATATTCCTAAAACACAAACAAAAAAAAATTCCCTAAATTTAGGGAAATTTGAAAAAAATGGCAACACTGTTTGCAAAAGGGCCCCACGTTGGGCGCCAAACTTGCCACCTATCTGCACTGCAGGAGGGTGAGAGCCCTCTGTAGTCAGAGACCGGTAAGGTGTAGCAACACGGAGAACTGGGCTAGCCACTAGTCGGGAGTGGTCGTGCGGTAATTTAGAAAGTAATGGAATTATGGGCGCCAGTAACCTATTTAAAGCCACAAGCTCCGTTCCGGAATGTAGATGAGTACTCGGTTACAACATACCATCAATTTACCAGGAGGTGCAACGATGTTCGGTAGTTCGCCAAAATTAATAACACAGAAGAGGAATACCAATGACACTATTTTATTGAAGCCTGTGTAAATTTATAGAACCAAATTTCATAAATCATATTACATACAAAATATTCATCTGGAATATGTACGAATAAACCTCGCTATATTATATCTAGAAATGATAGAGAATGTTTCAGGTACCTGTCGTGATCACGGCCGGTTTACACGCACCAGGCTATATAGGGTGCAACCTTGACGAATGAAAATTATGGGTAATTAAATTAGTAGTCTAAAAAAAAAAAAATACATACTCTAGCTCAGTATTCAGATACACCAGCAATGTAATATATTTCTAGCAATGGCTAGTTCGCAAATTATATCAATATGTCATTGGCACACCGGAGATAAACTTACGTTAACTTCAAAACAATACATAAGGTATGTCTAATTAAGTCATGTCAAATATCCAGTTAGAAATACACTAGATACAATTAATTAAATAAATACCTTTCTATTCAAATAACCAACCCCATAAATTCTGAATAGATTTAAATTTAAGATAATAGCCTAGTGCGGACCTGCATGGACCAAGTATAAGGAAATATTTTCCCCCTATAAATAATTACATATATTTCAACTTTAATAATAAATTTAACTTAAAAATAGCCGACCAGTACGGACCTGCATAGATCAAACTACTGAATAATTAAATACCTTCTTGGTCAAATACTTCAAACTCTGTACTTTAAATTCTAAGTTACTAAACAGAAATAATAGTCCAACCTGCAGTCCTCCACAAATCAAATCATTAAATAACTAGATTCCTTTCTGGTTAAATATCTGTGACGCTGTACTTTAAATACGGAATTATTAATAGGAATAATAGTCCAACCCATTCCTGCATAGATCAAACCATAGAATAACTAAATACCTTTTGGTTAAATACTAGGAACCTTGTAGTTTAAGTAAGAAATCTGATCCGGTCCTGCATAGATCAATCCATTCTGAACTGCCACCAGCCTAGCCTATGGAGGAGGCTAGATCCTCTACAGTAAAGGATGAGGGTAGGTAGATGAATATCCCCCGGGAACAGCCCTAAAATTTACAGAAAAAACCGTTGCTCATACCGCCAAATATATGTGGCCAGAAAGCTTGTAATACTTACACACTGTCTCGTGTGGCTGTAGATCTAGGTCTTGAGCAAAGATGAAGAGTTCAGTGATGAGATAATGGATTACAAAGTTAAATGCATTTTGGTTGACCGATAATCATATCTAAAAGGGATAAGCATCCACATGTAGTCCAGAATAATTATGATGAATATTCAGCAAGGAAAATAAAAAAAAAAACGAAAACTCATAAAACAAAACACATTGATGACTTACTTGACTGATCCTACGCCTTAGCTGACCGAAGTGCTCTAATATCCAGCCCTAGGCCGTAGTTGGTGTCAAAACTATACACTATAACACCAACACTACTATTTTTGGATGAAAAAATCCCTCATCAACGAGGAGTGTATCCCAAAACACTATTCAAATCCCCAAAAATAGGCAGCAACTTCTCGCGTCCAGCGGCACCAGGAACCAAGTGTCGGAAGATGGCCGTCCTTGTCGGCACTACCCAGAAAGGTACTAAATTTAGCGCGGGAAACCTATTAAATTTTGATACTTTAACTAGTACTGATCACTAAAATAGATACTACATCGCCAATAACCAACGATTCCTACAATATTTTCAGAAGAATCCTAGCCTATATTGAATAATTAATTTTTAAAATAACTATAATTTTAAATGATTTATATCCGGCATTAGCGGCAATTGAGGAAGGCGGAGCATAACCCACGATCCATGGTTGAGTTTGTTCATAAGGTCGTACCATTACAGTCTTTAGACATTGTCAAATATAGCTATCTCTTTTCTGCTACCTCTGAATATACACCGCGGTACTCCCGGATGATAGCAGAGCCCATCTCCTTGACAATTAGGTTCCACACCAAACAGAACTTCCTCAAATATTCCTACGCGCGTCGCGCGTCGCCGCGATGATTGCAGTTGACCGGGTACGATTTCTACGGTACGTTAGTAAGCCCACAGTATTCGAAGCAGGTTCTCGCTTCGCAGGACAAAATTATACGGCGAGTTGCCAGAACCGGACTGAGAATCAAACCGTATCAATTTAGATCTTGCCCAATGATACTTTAACATTTATTAAGCAAATAAACTCTAGCTATATTACAATAAAACACTTAATATGTACAAATAGACAATATCGATATCAATTATTTAACTAAATTTTGATAATTTAAAAATATTACCGTTACATAGGGTTGCGGAAACTATTAGAGTTTCCTTTCCGTTGGTCAATGACCTAATAGCAGATGTAAAAAAGATATTCATAAAGGCTCATTAAGAGTACAATTATACAAGGAGAATCTTCCCGAAGTACCATTACCACCTAAGCCTGTCGTGACCAGATGGGGCACCTGGATTCGTGTGGCAACATTTTATGCAGATAATTTCCAAAAATTGAAAGACCTAATTTCACGCATGTCTGGTAATGATTCACAGTGCATCCTAAAGTCTAAAGAAATATTTCAAAGTGCTAAAGTGAAACAACAGTTAATGTATATTAAGTGTAACTATGCGTTTATAGCAGACAGTATTTTGCAACTAGAGGAATCGTGTACATGTACAAGTCTACCAGAGTCGATGGGTATAATAGAAACATGTGTACAAAATTGCAAACAAATACGAGGTGAGGTAGGAAAAACAGTAGTGGCAGAATTAGAAAGTTTAATAGAAAAAAACACAGGTTTCAAGATTTTAAGGCAGGTCGTAAACATAATGTCAGGGAAAACTGTAAATAATTTAGCTATTGAACCTGCCTTACTTCCGAAATTAAAATGCCCTATAACTTTCGTAGATGTAGAAAGATCGTTTTCTTTTTACAAACATGTTCTTAGTGATAGACGCCACAATTTTTTAGTTCAAAACCTTGAAGCACACATAATAACTGGTGCGTTTTATAATTTTTCATATTAATATCAGTATAAGTTTGATATAAAAAACTGTATTAGGTGTCAACTGATTTAATAAAGTATATTATAACTTGAATTTATTTTTATTCAATACTCAATCTCCTAGTTAAATAGAAATTTAATTTAGAATATCAAAATTTAGTTGTTATATTACCGCATATTCATTGCATATTTACGTATTTTTGCATATATCCTGCATAAATTTTAAAAAATATGTGCATATATATGCGAATATTCTTAAGGCTTTTGGTTGCATATAAACAGTCACTTTTAGGACTTTCAACGTGAAATGATAAATAAAAAACTTGCTCCAAATTTAGTCCTAACCATGATTCTGAACTTACTGAAGGAAATTGGAATTTATGAAATTAAAAAAAAAAATTAAACATTTTTGCAAGTCCGCATTTTACTACTTTACTTCATTATTACCTTTACATTGCTAGACATTAATAAAAATAAATTTACAATGGACGAAACAAATGCACAATAGTCATAGTTCAAAAACCCCTCCCCCATATTCAACACACTTTTTCAACTGCTTCCTACTGTGATCAAAACTGGCTTGAGTCCCTTCAACTGATAATGATTCCACTGCTCGCTTAATTCTTAGTTTTAAAATGCCGACATTACTATCCATTGGTTGCGCAACAGTAAGCTGCTTTATACGGCCCCAAAGGAAAGAATCGGGTAATGTCAGATCGGGGCTTCTTGGGGGCCATAAAATTGGCCCATTTCTTCCTGTCCATCTCACACCGCATTTTGTGTTCAGCCATTCTCTGACCTCTCTAGTGTAATGTGCAGGGCACCCATCGTGTTGAAAATACATTGCGTTGCGATAATCTAGAGGCAGCTCTTCAAGATGATTGCAAAAGATTGTATCTAGTAATTGCAAATAGCTCGCTCTGTTACAAGTATCTTCGAAAAATAAGGCCCAATGATACCGTAATATGAAATAGCACACCACACATTGACTTTTTAAAGTACTAACGTCTTGCGGGAATTCTAAATTCAGGATTCTTTTTACTCCAATATCTGACATGTTGAGAAGCAACAGTTCCGTTGGTTAAAAATGTTGATTCATCAGAAAACATTATAAGCTTGTGAAAATTTCTATTAACGTTACAAATCTCATTTCCACCCCATAAACAAAAATCTAGCCTTTTAGCTTCATCCCCAGCCTCCAAGGTTTGGTTGAAATGAGGCTTGAAAGGGTAAAGTTTATTATCTTTTAAAACTTTTTAAATGGTAGATTTTTGTACCACCTCTAAATGCTTAGCCCTGTTTCTCAAGGAAAGCAATGGATTTTCGTTTACAGATTGCCTCATTATATTGCTTCTTCTCTTTTTTAATGTCAATAACTGATCCTGGTCTTTAAAATTTTTTCACCAGTTTGTGTACACCAACTTTTGAAACGTACACGCCAGAAAGTTTGCATTGTAATTCCTCCACTACGTAGCGATAAGAGCACTGACCATTTTCATAGCATTGTACTATAAAAACTCTTTGTTCTACGGTCAGCATTTCCGAGAATATTTATTTTGACACTGACACTAATAACTACAGCAACAGGTAATAATGTACAGGTATAATAGTATATTATTAACCAAGATTTAGACAGCTATCATTATCGCCCGAGCGGCAAGTTTAAATCACGAGGAGCGAAGCGACGAGGGATTTAAGACGCGAGGGCTATAAGCTGTCTAAACCGTGGTTAATATAATATTTTTTCCACTACTACAAACTTTTATAGGACATTTATCTTTATAATATTATTAATTATAAAAAATTATAGGTAGGTATAAGTATATTTTTTATTCAAGTTACCTGCGCTTTGGAATTGGCAAAATATTTTGTTGTTTTGTCAGGTGGCTTTGTTAATATTAATTATTGTTCATTTATGTCATCAGATTTCACGAGTTTTCCGTTTTTTTAAAAAATGAGCGAAGAAAATGTTAGTGATATTATTATGTGTACACCTCCAGAATTAAGGATGGAAGCAGAAGAAATGTTGATTGTATCGATATTTTACAATATCAAGCATCTCTAGGTAATGATCTAATATGTATTGATAATTATCTGGTTGCCTAACTGTTTAAAATGTTTATGAATTCATGTTGTAGGATTAAAAAATCAAGTTACCTGCGTTCAAATAGATTCTTGAAGATCGGTCAATAATGAATTTCAATGCCTTATTATTGACCATGATCAATAATAACTTATAAGGTAGAGAAAAACGATTTCTAACGTCAATAATCGGTCAATAATGGCGATGTTATAGGTTAGTAGTGGAAAAAAGTCCTAATATGAAAGTAGTAAAATGTTGACTTGCAAAAATGTTTAATTTTTTTTTTTATTTCATAAATTCTAATTTGCTTCAGTAAGTTCGGAATCAGTTTTAGGACTAAATTTGGAGCAAGTTGCTTATTTATCATTTCACGTTAAAAGTCCAAAAAATTACTGTTTGCTCTTGTTTGATTATAATATGTTTTTGCATTCTTGAGACGCCCTGTATAATAAGAATCAATTTTCTCATCGTAGTTCCTATTTTTTCGACAAAAATTTTTTATCAAGAATGACTTTCTTTCGTATCTTTCAATTTTTGGTCCTCTGGTTAACCGCATCCCCGGACATACTGTATGTTATTAGGTGTTTATATTTACTTAAAATGGTATAGCAATGGGAGATGCAGTAATATGTACTCCGGCTCTGCCCGAAAAGATGTAAATTTGGGAAATTTTATGGTCAGAGGGATAACTAAGGTTTTATGGCAGTCAAATGATCAACGGTGTAATGCAAACCTTACTATATAACTATATAAAGCAATAATTCAGTTGGCTTACTGCATTATTGCAGTATAATACCAAATAATTTTTTTCAGTTCTTTATAATTTCTCCACAAAATTGTCATCATATCTTATCAGAAAAGTCCTGCCGCTTCGGAATGCCCGTGAGTCGCTTAGCATATTCATCGAGAACAATGAGATGAGTCCTGCTCTCGCGGCGTAAATTTTCCGCAACTATTTGCGGCAGCCGCGATATTATTCCGTGGCGCATAAAATAAAAGAATTCAAAATATATATCTGTATGCGATTTTTTCGTCACCACGTCCTCGTTGGTATTTCATGTTTATATTCGCCGGTGTCGCGTATAAATATCAACCTTTTTCAGCCGCGCCGTTTTGTAACTGGAAGATATGTGAACGGCGCATCTTTATTGCCACAATTAGAGGACGCTCGGCACTGTCACCGCCATTATACTGCCCCAAAGCTAAATGAATATTATACCTTGTATATTATGTGACATAAACAAGGCTTCAATTAAACTTTTATTACGGGGTATAAAAAGTTAATTTTGGGGTTAAATAGTCGAAAACCCTTTTTATTGCCCAAAAGTATGTCAGTATTATGATAGTCGTTCAAGAGATAATGTAGGCAAATGGTCCTTCCTGAGCCGGAGCGGATGCTGATGGGGTGCAGCACTAGAAGACCGGACAGGACAACGATTTGGGTTACCTGCTTTTTAATATTTTAACCTAATATGGATACCTCATACATTATATTCATATACCTATACTCTGTTGCTTAATGCGAGAGAGTAATAAATTATTATTGAACTATAAAACACTGGGTCTTCGCCGTATTTCACAGGCGTAGTCCAATTATTATTTTATATAACATTCGGATTTGCAAAAATAATTGAAATGTGTTCGAATATGACTGGAGTCGGACAGTCAACAATATACCGTGTAGCGTTCAACTGAGGTTGCCCGCTTGATACCACCCAGAGCGGTGCATGGTAGAAATACACGACGGGCCACTGCAGCCCACCAGTACGTGGTTCAGCTTAGTGTCCCTCGAACGACACTGTTTCAAAATTCTTTCATCTGGAGAACGTCATCACTCTGGAACGACCTTCCTGAGATCGTGTTCTCCAACGAGTATAATCACCAAAGATTCAAGACCAACGTGAATCGTTTCCTGCGCACACGCACCGCTCCCAGAGCGCCATAAAGGATTTATCCTGTAGTGCTGTGCCTTATCATAAAAAAAAAACGACTTGGGCACGAAAATAAACGCGGCCCCATCAGGTCACCAAAGAGAAGTACAGCAAGAAAAGAAACTGTAATAAATGAGGATGAAAAGACTGCCATCAGAAGAATCATACACTCGTTTTACTTAAAAAAAGAAATATCTACCTTGGACAAAATAATGTCTGGAATAAAAAAGGATGAGTTCATTCGACCCATGGGTAAGAAGAAACTATGGAAAACTTTGAAGGAAATGAAATTTTGTTATGAAGAAATTCAAAACAGAAAATCACTTTTAATAGAGAAAGACGAAATGATCTGCTGGCGACGACGATATTTAGGAGCAGTTAGACATAAAAAGCACGAGGCAAGCTTTAATGGAAGGATGGTCCACTAGAATAAAAGCACCCTCAGGAAAAGGTAAAAGATTAATAATTACTCACATTGGTAGAAAAAATGGATTTGTCGATGGCGGCTTACTATCATTTAAATCAAAACGAACTGAAGACTATCATGAAGACATTAACGCTGATGTCTTTGAAGAGTTCTTCCAGCAAATACTAGATCTTATTCCTCCTGGGTCTGTTATAGCCACTGTATGTTTAGTTCCTCTAAGTCAGCTCAGCTGAGCTTTTACTTCTTTTGCTTCGGTGGTTTGCATTTTCTTCGACTATTCTGGAGTTTGTTTGATTTTCTTTGCTTGTTCTTGTTTTGTTTTCTTACATTGGGTTTGATGTTGTTGTGTTCGTTTCAATTTTTTGGTGTTTTTTTTTTTTTTTTGGTGGTCTGTTATAGTCATGTCGCTTAAGAAAATCCGAAAAAATACTAACGCCTTCTTTGAAATAAAAATGGCATCATTTTTTATTAGCTTACTATAAATAAGAAGCCTTTTCATAAAGATATGCTAAAAAAGGAGCTACTGAAGATTATAAAGTTGAATAAACCTTTTACTTAAACCTGTACAAAATTTATTGTCGACGAAATCGCTTCAAAGCAAAATATAACGGTACTTCGCCTTTCGCCATATCACTGTGAATTAAACCCCATAGAATTGGTGTAGACGCAAGTAAAAGGGTTTATAGCAAGGCGTAACACCATTTTTAAAATGAGAGACGTCGGAAACCTCTTGCAAGAGGGAATATAGACAGTGGATTTTGAAAAATGCTAGAAAACACTGTAAAGCCTCTTATTATTTCTTTGGACACCAACGACGATAGTTCATCGGACTACTCGGAACATGATTACCACAATTTAAAAATGAAGTTGTTGTGTTGTACATAGTAGATTTTTTTTTATACATATTAATATTTATTCCAATTTATCTATTTTTATATTATTCTTACTTCTATATAAGTTGTTATCTACTTAATATTAGAATAAATAATATCTCAATTATCTGCCTATCTCTATAATAATTATAATCAAGTATTATTATTATACTGCTTATTTTAATAAACTACCTAGGCGGCTTTTACCTTAATTTTATTCGCCAAACTCGTCTTTCTTTTGTATGCAAATTAGGGTGACTCTAATTTAGGGCCGATTCGGTGTGTATAGGTCTGAAATCCGAAATTTCATTTTAGTAATATTTTGCTACGTTTAAAGTAGCTGTTTTTAAAGTGGACCATTTTTTGCTGTAGTTTTATAAAATTAGCTATGCCAATCAATATGCACATATATTTGTTATAAAACACAATTATTGACGATATGGCCAAATGGCGAATATCTGTCAAAACGGTTTGTATTAAAAATTATATGCGCTTATGAGCAGTGATGGCCGTATAAATTAAAATTCGTTTTTCTTCAATTATTATTATTCTAGGAAAGTCTCCTGAACTTTTGGAACTAAAAATATGTGTAACTTTTTGCCATCTTTTTTCTTTTTTAATACATTATTGGATATCAGTTCTTCTTACTTTCTGTAATGTTTAAAACTTCTGATATTTGCGAATAATTTTTTTTCCACTTAAAGGAAGTTTGGTGCACGTTTTTCTGAGTTTTCCAACAAGACATACAGAGGATTTCAATTCACTCAAATATCTGTGTTGTAAAACGTCTACCTTATAGAACAATAAGTTAGGTTTCTGAACACGAAACGAAAATAATATCATACAAAATTTAAGCTGAAAGTGACAAAACAAAAATGTTTTGACGTTGATATTGAAACAAAAAATAAAATACCTGAAACGATCACTAGATTGACGTTGCGTTGTTGACAGACTAACAAGCATTCTAGCTAAGTTTCAAGGAAGAGAAGTTTATGCAACGGATTTTAATTTAAAATGAACTTTAAGTTAAGGTCAACTATAGCTAAGTTTCAAATTAAAGCTAGGTAGTGAGAACGGCCATAAATGTTCTTACTATGTTTCTATATTTCTATATTCCAATTATTTGTACTCTCTATAGCTTTTTAAACACCACAAATGTATTTTTTTATAGGCGATCAATTTTTATTAATATTATAACGTTGAATTCTAAATAAAACATTAATAACAAAATTATTTAGCTATAATAATTATTTAATTAGCTAAAAAAGAAGTAGGCTAGGTAAAGTTAGAGTGGCAGACTTCTGGTATGTCCAGACAGTCTCACGTAGTCTTATAAGGACCGTTGTGATACCACACCACATGTTCCGCGGAACCTATCAGCATCAGCTCCCTGATGGCTAGTGCGAAGTACAACGCAGAAAAATCTTGGCAGCTCACTCGAACCAGCCACTACTATTAATAAACCTAGTAAGTCGACCGAGTTGTGAGCTGCTTACTTCCTGATTATTGAAGAATGGTTCGCCCAAGGCATTAAACCTTCTTCTTGCAAGGCCAGGGCATTCACACAAGAAATGTTGAATACTTTCCTCCTTTTCTTCGTCTCTGCAACTTCCGCAGAAGTCGTTAGCTGGTATTTGCATACGTTCGGCATGTCTACCGAAAAGACAGTGTCCGGTAACCATGGCAGTGATATTTCTCAGGTTCTTCCGACTGTGTTGTAATAACGCTGCGGTTGTCTTGTTATCAAGTAAAAACAAAGTAACGTATCAAGTAAAAAAAAAAAAGAAATAGGACCTTTATCAAATAAATTTTATTGCAATAAAAATTATTAAAATAATTGTATATCTTACCATAAACTTGACCAATCCATTAACCGAGCGCTGCCAGGGAAGCAATTGTTTGGTTAGTTTGACTTACATCCCTTAATTTATATGAACAACTTAATAACATTAATCTCATATCTTAATGCTTGTACATACATATTTTATGTACAGGGTTTTCAGAGATATTTTCGGTCATATCTACAAGGTTCCCCATAAGAGATACAAAAAAACTTTAAATGTAGAAGTTGTGGGGTTTTATCTGAACCGCCAGAAAATTTCAAAAAAAAAATAGACAAGTGACGTTCTGAAAGCTAAGAAAAAAAAAAAAATTTAATGAAACACCCTGTATATTTTCTATTTTTCTGAAAGATCTTTCATTCCTGATTCCAAAAATATATAGTTTGTCTATATTTGCATTAACCGTCATTAAATTATTTTCGATTCGTTATTGTAAGCGGAACCATACAACATACATTAATAAAAATTATGAGTAGAGTGCCTTGGAAAACAATAATTATTACCCGATTAGTTTTTAATAGGGAACAGTCAATTTAAAAATAAGATTAAAGAGGTTATAAACATTCTGTATTAAAAATATACATCAACCATTGTAGTCTTTCAAACAAAATACAAACAAAATACAAACAAAATAGAAACAAATAAATAAATAAACTAAATTAACTAATAGCTGTAATATACGGGTGTATTTTACTGGTTCTCAATATAACCTCCTCCATTTCTGATACTTTTCTGAATATTTGTCCTCAATTTGCTATTAATTGTATCTACTATAAAATTCGGATGATCCCTATTTAAAACTCGGATTTCATCACGAATTCTATCTTCGAGAATTTGGAAATTTCGCGTCCTAGTATAATTAATGCCATTTTTTAAACAGCCCCACAAAAATATGTCTAGGGTGAAAGGTCGGGGCTGTTGGCTGGCCATGGAATAAGACCCCTTCTTCCTATCCATAAATTATATCTGTCATTAAGATAATTGGTGACAGGTATCAGGTATGACATTATGGGCCGGTGCGCCATCTTGCTGCCAAATTAGACTATTATAATCATAAATGGAAAGTTCCTCTAAAAGATGTTCTATATCATTTTTCAGGAAATGAAGATACCGTGCACCTGTTAAGCTACCTCGGAAAATGATTGGACCAATAATTCTGCCAGCAAACAGACCGCACCAAACATTTACGCTACTGCGACCTTGAATTTTTACTTCTTGGATTTTGTGCGGATTTGTTGACGACCAAAAGTGTTTATTTTTGCGATTAAACATTCCACTTGTGGTAAATGTGGCTTCGTCCGTAAAAATTATTTTATTTAGAAAATCTGCATATCCATCTAGTCTTCTAGTAATATTGACACAAAATTCTAATCTCTGCTGGATATTATTTTCGGTTAGCCCTTGGACTGGCAAAAAATTAAAATGATGATATTTGTTCTTTTTTATAATCTCATGAATTTTCCCCCATGACTTATTAAAATAAATTGCAGCATCAGGAATGGACCGTTCAGGCATTTCTATAAAAAATAACCGAAGTATTTTACCCATAAAAAAGAAATTTAAAATTTACCTTCAAAAAAGAGTAAGACATCTAAATCTTCTTCAAAATTTCTTGTAAATGTCCTTTTCTTACGTTCGAGACTGTGTCTCAACAACTCAAATTGCCGCACTACGTATCTTATTGTGTCAACGCATGGCGTGGGTCTTCCTGGATAGGTAATACGGTATTGGCGTTGAGTTCTTGGTCCATTATTAGCATGCTTATAGAATAAACGGATCATATCTGATTTTTCTTTAGTGGAATAACCCATTTTAAAAAATATGCGAATGTTTTTTCCTCTATACTATAGATTCTTACATTGACAGTAGTTCCTTATTGAAAACTAAATTGTGCCATACAATTGTTTTCCAAGGCACTCTACTCATAATAATTTTTATCATATGGTGCCGCTTACAATAACGAATCGAATATAATTTAATGACGGTTCATGCAAATATAGACAAACTATATATTTTTGAAATCGGGAAAGAAAGATCTTTCAGAAAAATAGAAAATATACAGGGTGTTTCATTAAAAAAAACAATTTTTAAATTTTTCTTAGTTTTTAGAACGTCACTTGTCTATTTTTTTTTTAATTTTCTGGCGGTTCAGATAATACACCACAACTTCTATATTTAAAATTTTTTTGCATCTCTTATAGGGAACCCTGTAGATAGGACCGAAAATATCTCTGAAAACCCTGTACAATATCGTATCTGATAATCTGTGAATCACTAATTGCAAAGATTTAATTAATTCCGTATTATATTACAGCGGCTGCCGTATAAGCTATCAAATGTCAGATTTATATAAGCGTTAATGAGCAACATCAATATTAGATCAAGATCAAAGTTTTGCAATGTAGGAGGAAAGCATTCGGACGAACGCTATAAGTCAACAATTATCGGATTCCCTTGGGTAAAAACCTATCTGATTTTAGCCAGTCTTAGTCAGAAGTTCTATATATCCCTTCGATGTTTCCAATCACGGCGAAGAAGCTGCAATTAAATCTCCCTTTATGGTTGATGGAATTTGGCGTTATTGCTCGACTTTTAGCTATCCCGGACGTGTTTAGTGTGTTTTGCAGAAGTAAATCCCTGCGAAGGCCATAAGGTTAGTATTTCATCGACGCGGGAACAATGTAGTCTTTGGCCTCTGTAAGTTTTCTATATATCAGCGAAATAGCCCGCTGGGAGATGGAAGATACTTTTGAGGGAGCACCTATACTTTTTATAATTATCTTGTAATTTTTTTTGGTAATCCATGCGCGAACGTGGACCTAGCAATTATGTCTCTAGTTACAAATATTTTTATCGTGTTAATTGGTGTTTATTCTACACCATAGCGGTGATAATGAGTACCAATGTCAAGTAACACCCTGTCATAAAGTAGTTTTTTGATGTTCTTTTTAGCATCATGGTGAGACAAAAAGGGAATTTATTTACTGTTGCATTCATTACCATCAGCATGACATTTAAACCCGATATATCCGATATAGCTGCAAACAAATTATATTTTGCGTTCTTATGCCCGGTTGTACAATTCGCGCTTAAGCTCGAGTTCAGCTAAACTGAGGTGCGTATTAAACCGTTACTTAAATTCATCGATCGTTTTACATAGATACTACAACAGATTAAAAGAAAATATTAAGATTACATAAACAATATAGAGGACCACTATTTCCGGATTAAAACTATTTATGTTCAAATTGTCCCGCTTTTATGAAGCACCCTGTATATTTAAAAAATATTTTTAATTGTAATCCCCTCCATCAAATCGAAAAGAATTTAGAGACCAAGGAACCCTGTATATTGTATTATATGGAAGTAACGGTGCCTGTTGATTTGTATTTGCTATGTTCTAAACAATATATTCAATTATGGCTTGTTCAGTTTCGTTATTTTGCACAATGTATTCCGTATTCAGAAGAAAAGCTCGCCGAAAGCAAAGAGCCGTGCAGTAAATATCTTGCAATTTCCTTGTCTATAATAATGTAAGAAGTGGACGACGTGAAATCAGCCGAGTATAGAGCAAGTTACGGACGTGCCCGGACCGGGACAGAGCTGAGGTATAATTTCCTCGACACATAAAGAGAATACGGCGATGTCCGCACAATCCAACCCCTTGGCCTCCCGGGAGCCCTAAAGAAATAGTCGATCTATGACTTTCCGATTTGTAAGGTCGTCAACAAGAAGTTCATAGAAACTTTTGCCCTTTGCTATATTTTATGGATGTACTACTTTTGAGATGCCTATTTAGTTTTTGTAAATATACAAGTTGATATGCTTTAAGCTGGACATTCACAATTTCAATTCAACAAAACGTCGCAGAATGACTTTGTTAAACGCAATAATTGGAGTACAGTTTCGTTGAAAATCGGATAATTCACGCTAGTTAATTCTTGCAGTAAAGAAATTTGATATTTCGTCGCTAATTTTTTACATAAAGCCTATTTTTTGAGATAGCCGATGACGAACCCGAAGTTTTTTCTCCGATACCTAATAGTATTTCGGAATAATTTTTTTTTTTTTCGCTTACAAGTTATTTTTTTTTCTTTTAATTTCCTGGATTTTGTTGTTTTCTCTTAGAAATCAGTGATAAATCTCTCCACAAAATATTACACAACTTTTCTCCAGAAATAACAATAAATAATTTACTTGAGATCAAGTTTAAAACAATTTAAAAAAAAATATGCATTTTTTTTTAAGTGTAGGTAGTGCAACTGATTTAGCGCGATAGAAAATCCTCTGCTACCATCTTATGTGGTCAGATAAACGATCGAACCAACATGGTTGTACTTCGGTGTTGGATCATGAATATGCTATATCAACACTCAGTCTTGTTTTTGTCAATTTTCGCATGCGGTGCTTATGATATCGGATTTGCTTTCACCTAGGGTGAAAAAAACAATTTTACACATTTTCCTGTGATTTATTAACGGATAAATTCAATACAAATTAAATGGGGGCGTGTTCGGAAAAATGCTCGAACCCGCCTGTTTTGTTTTTGGATTGCGCATATTTTCACATAAAATGTAGGTATACAGGATGTCTCATAAAAGTGTGGCAAAAATAATATTTTTCTTTGAATGGAAATTCCTATATATTATTACATTTTTGGATTCTCCGGAAAATTCTAGACATGTTTCCTGTATAACATCCTAAACCTATCTTCAACTGTTCAAGAAATATTTACGTTCAAATATTAAAATAACACTTTATTGCAGTTAAATTACATTTTTTTAAATCTCAAAAATTATTTTAGCAAGTGCTGGAAGTGTCCGCCATTAACAGCTCTGCAGTACCCCAGACGATCAATAAATTTCTGCTGTAGTTTTCCACGGTTTCTTCTTCCTAATTACGTTACGAATGCTCTCTTTGAGAATAACAAGCGTGCGTGGCTTATCTTTATACACTTTATTTTTAACATAACCCCAAAGAAAGTAGTCCAGTGGAGTAAGGTCAGGTGACCTAGGTGGCCACTCTATTGATCCACCGCTGCGTATCCACCGGTTTGGGAAAACATTATCTAGGAATTTTCTAACAATCGCAGCATAGTGCTTGATTTGGCATGCCTGAACTATTTTCATCAGGATATAGTATCGTTAGTGCTGGAATCAAGTCGTTTTCTAAAAAGTCATGATAACGTTCTCCCGTCAAAGTTCCTTCAAAGAAGTATGGCCCTATTACTTTGTTATTCATAATCCCTGCCCATACATTCACCTTTTCATAATTCTGAGAATGACTTTCCCTAAACCAGTGTGGATTTTCTGGCGCCCAATATCTAAAATTATGCCTATACACTTCAAGCAAAACCTTGCTTCGCCTGAAAAGCATATCTGTTTTACTAGTCTAGGGTCATTATCAGTTCGCTCGGTCATGGTTTGGCAAAACTCGTTTCTGCGGTCTGGATCATCTTCAAATAGCTCTTAAACTAATCGAATTTTATATGGGTGCCACTTTTCCCTCTTTAAAAATTTTGTTATGTTACAGTCGACCTATGAATCGTGTTATCTTATCTAAAGCCAGCTGAGTACTTGAGAGGTTCGGATTTTCGTGTAATGAAACAAAGATGTCCAGATTTTTGTCATTAGAAACGTCAGGCCTTCCAGGTTTGCCAAGATCCGTAACAGTGCTGGTCTCTCTCCACTTAGCCTCAATTCTACTGATTGTAGATCGACTTACAGGTTCTTTGTTCGGATATTTATTGCTGAACACTCCAATTCCGGAGAATCCGAAAATGTAATAATATACAGGGATTTCCATTTAAGGAAAAAATATTTTTTCTGCCAAGCTTTTGTGGGATATCCTGTATACTACATTTTATGTCAAAATATGCGCAATCTAAAAACAAGATTAACGGGTTCGAGCGTTTTTCCGAACATGCCCCCATTTAATTTGCGTTGAATTTATCCGTTATTAAATCACAACCCTGTATACTGTTAGAAGAGAAAAATCAAATTTATCATTTTTTTAACGTTTTTCCAAGACAAATAGTTACTGATAAATATATTATTTTAACATTAATTTGACATTAGGCATTGTACAGTAAAAATAACTACTAAGTTATCTAATTTTTTTTTATGTAAATGATAAACTTATTTAATTATTATATGAATTTTATGAAGTTGATTTTTAGAAAACGTGTTTTTTCAAATAGGTATAATATGCTTTTCATTATTTAATATCAAAATCTAGATATTCTTAATGATCTAACGGCATCTTGAAAATCATTATGCGTTTGACTTCAATTTTACACATGTTTTAATTAAAAATTAAATGTTTAAATAACTAACAACTGATTTCTATTTCCTGTATAAAACTGAGGGAAAACTTATTATGATTTCCAAAACGTTTATAGATGACTTTAACGATGTTGATAATAAATAAGGAAAAATCTGTCATACCAACATACCATTTTAAAAAATTCTGTAAACTAGGGATGAAGTAAGATTTTTTAAAAATAATATAGTCTATTTTTTCAAATACAACAGAAATAATTATAAAAGGGTCCTATTTAAGAGATTTTAGCACTACTTTTCCCAGGCCACTTGCTTAAATGCTATTTTATATTGACGCAGCCACTTTGAAAGTAAATGTCAACTTGCTGCTTGTCATTGAAAAGGTAATTGTGAGAAGAATTCGATGAAATAATAAAAAAATATAGGTCTTTTATAAAGATAACAACTTTGCGTAAATTCCGGTAAAACCGTAATTGACGTTTATTTGGTCCCGTTCAAACATTGCAGTAACCCAAACTTGTATAAAATATCTTTTAACATAACGCTATGGTGCCCTGTATTATGATTTCGTCTACACCCGGTATAGGTCTAACCCGTCATAAAAAATTAAGTTGCCCGCCCTCTCAAAACTGAATCAAAATAAGGCCCCTGTGTAAGTTATTTTTAAATGCTTAAAATTGTTCACGGTTTAGGTTTTACCATTCATATGTCAACATAGCCAACAATATTTTACGACGTACAAGACATAGCTTGGGACAGAGAGTGGATTTTTCACCTCTCAAGCATAAACACGTAGCCTACATCGAGCAACATCAGTTTTTGTTCGGTTCTCCTCCCGCCTTAACTCTATGAACACGAACGCTCATCCTATTTATTGCACAATTGTCGCACTTTTTCCGATACGAAATTGATCTTCCTGCTATCCGAGAGATAATTTTGTCGCGACTTTGCGACGCACTATTTCAATATGTTTTTGCTTGTATTTCGTATCTTGTATAAGCGGGGACGTGGGTCGATGTGAAACCAATGCGAAAAATGCATGGGAAATGTTGAAGAATTTGAATAGAATAATGGCATATCTGCGAAATTACGTTTTTTGGAGTAAAATCATTTTTTTCTGTGACGGGAAAAAAGTTTGACATTTTATCTCTGTTGACAGGTAACAAAATGACACTTTTTATGAAATTACTTTTTTCCCCGGAGAAAAAATTATTACATTTTCCTGGATAAGTAAAGTTAGATATTTAATTTTAGAATATTTTATTATACAAAAAGTTACATTTTCTTTATATCAAAAGAACAATTTTATTATTAAATGTACATTGCATGAATAACATGTTCCTTTTACTATTCGGTACAATAGTCGAACTTTCTGGTGTTGAAATTATATTTTTTTTTTCAATATTAAATCGTCGTTTTTCTCGTCACAGAAAAAAATAGTGTATTATACACGGGAAAAATATTAGATTTTAGCTCTCGGTTTTCTAAATAACTATAATTACATATCTGTTTTCTGGCAAGTAAATCATGAACAAAACACTGAAAACACATTAAAATTATTTTTGTCACAGAAAATCACAACTTTCTACAATAAACGAAATAGTTAGAGCCGCGGCGACAAAAATGCCTTGGAACTCCCTAACGGATGAGAAGCACGTTCTTGTATAGTTCGCGTGTCGTTCTCGAAATCCGTGTTGTCGTCTGGCGCTCGGCGGTGAGCGGCTATAATATTTTTTCCAAATTTTGACCAGCGGTTTAAAAAAACATTTCCCAAACGGATGAAAATTACTGGAGGGCATCTAGGCAACCCCCCAATTACCGGAAAAATATTTTCATCCGATTTGATCTTTGCAAAGAGCTCTTCCAGGAGCTCAAAAAAAAATGGAAAAAAGGGGTAAAAAAAATTTGCTCATTAAAATTTGAAATTGGGCAGGAAGCTAGCGTTCGTGTCTGAGAATATATAAAAAATTTTTTTTTACTCCATGTGTCGCTACAGTTTTTTAAAATTTAAATGGGCAAAATTTGATAAAGTAATTCCAACATGGATGAAAATTTGCACACAGGTTCTTTGACACCTACAGAACATCGAAAAATTATTTTTATCCAAATTTATTGCGGCCAAGACCAGATCTTCCAGAACATGCATGAAAATTTTTACTTACCATTACACTCAACATTTTACCGCCTCTCGGGATCATTTCATTTTTTTTTATATTTTTAAACCAGAGACAAATAAGTTTACGAAACTTCCATCTAAATCTCGCAGAAAATTTACGGAGAACTCCGGGATCAAAATCACGCGTGCTGGCGAGGTTTTTATTATTTAGCATAGTTAAGCCAGGCTCATTTTGGATGAAAACTTTTTTTTAATAACATAAATAATAACGATTCATTTTAGTCCGGTTGCATGCATGCGGCTGATTTTTTTTTAATTTCGGAGTTTGGGTCCATTTAATTGTACTGGAGGTTACGGCAAGGATCAAATCGGATGAAACTATTTTTCCGGTAATTGGGGGGTTGCCTAGATGCCCTCCAGTAATTTTCATCCGTTTGGGAAATGTTTTTTTAAACTGCTGGTCAAAATTTGGAAAAAATATTATAGCCGCTCACCACCGAGCGCCAGACCCCTACTCGACAACACGGATTTCGAGAACGACACTCGAACTATACAAAAACGTGCTTCTCATCCTTTTGGGAGTTCCAAGGTATTTTTGTCACCGAGGCTCTAACTATTAGGTCTGAATTTAAAAACGAAGTTTTTCTTTCATTTGACTGCTGTCTTTTTTCAGCTAACCTGAACTAACGTGGTAATTGGACTAGTGCTAAATTATCAGCATTTCTGAACGGTTGAACTTATTATTACTTTATGATCATTTTTAAACGTAGGTAGTTTAATACTTAGTAAGTGTTTTAAAAATTCACTAGTAGAATTTCTGGAATGATTTCATATACTGGGCGAAAATCAGTTTGGTTTCAAAACAGGCAAAAACACTAAGATGGCAATTTTTAATTTATTAAATGACATAAATCCCAATTTAAATATGGGTAAAAACGCATAATTATAGTACTAGAAAAGGGGGTAATAACGAGCTGTAAGAGAATTTTTTTACCACGACCATATCTATGTTGCAAATTAAAATTAGGTGTTTCTCTTTGCTTCCTGATATTCTTTTTTTATATTTTAATTGCACAATCACCATTTAAATAATAGGTCTTAGGTTCTGTAATATAACTAATTAGTAATATATCGACGGTCCAATTCTAAAACACCATTATTGACGGAAATTTAATAGGTTAAACATATTTAAAATTTTTAGAGAATGATCTAGAACCGTGCCTGGCCGCGTTATACCCTAATTCAAAAGATCATGATGCACCGAACAGTTTTTTATAGTATCAGCAAGACAGAGCTCCGGCCCATTACACCCGCCATGTGCGTGAGTACCTTAATACAGTTTTTCCCGACGATGGATTGGCCGACGAGGTCCAATTGAATGGCCTGTCAGATCTGCAGATTTAACCCCTTTAGATTGTTTTCTGTGGGGTTATCTTAAGTATAAGGCATATGTTAACCGACCAAACAATATTGAAGATTTAAAGAACAGAATAGGAGGCCAAATAAGATTGATAGAACCTTACGTCGTTAGTAACGTTCTGTAAGAATTTGATGATCGTCTCGAGTACTGCCAGACTGTCGGTGGAGGTCATTTCCAAGTCCAGTGTTATTATGTTTAAAACAAAATGTTTAAAACATTTGTTTTAAACAGATTTGTTTAAAACTGTTTAAAACAGTTTTTTTTTTAAGTTTTTTTTTTGTCAAGCTTTACTGAAAATCACATAAAACTGTTAAAACAAAAAATTATAAATTAAAAACAAAAATAGCAATATTTATATCTAACGTTTAATATTAAAAGTACATAATTATAAAAACACGTTTAAGACTAGCTCTAGGTCTTAGTTTATATACCTACCTACAGTCTGTGTACCGGGTTCCAATAAAATAAGCAAATAAAAAGTGTAAACATATAAAAAAAAGCGCCTTATAAAAGTAACAAAGACAAACAAACTAAAAACTAAACCAAAAGTCTCCTAGTCATTCTACTAAACTCTACTCTTGGTTTGAATTAAGCTGCTTAAATATGGTTACAAGTTTCGCGGCATTTTCTGTTCCTAATCGATTTCGAAGCTTAATATGAATTATGCCAAATGTCGAGAAAAGGCGTTTGAGTCCTGCAGATAAAGCTGAAGCTGAGTGAAGATAATAATTTTTTCTACTAGCGTGCGGAAAAACGCATTTTCCGCACATGTTTTAGTGCGGAAAATCCACTTTTCCGCACCGTGCGGCAAAGATTTTTCCGCACTGTTATATTTTGAAATTAAATTTAATTAAATTAAATGCTGTACGATTTGAAGTCACTGTTCATCATATTACCTTTGAAATATCTTAGTTGCTATGGTGTATATAACCAGTTGTTGATTCCTCACGCTAGTAGAAAAACTATTGTTCCTAACACGTGCAGAAACCTATTTTTCCGCACTTAAATGCTTGACACCACTCCGCTACGCGTCGTGCTGTCAACGGCATTTGCGTGCGGAAAAATCGATTTTCTGCACTTGTTAGGAAAATAGCTATAGTAAAAAATATTATTTTTTCCGGTGAAGCTACGTTCTCCTTGATTGGTAATGTGGACAGAAAAAATTGTCGTTGTTGGGCAACAGATAATCCGCATTGGATGATGGAGGTTCACAGCCAGTACCCTCAAAAAAACAAATTTGTGGTGTGAAATAGTGCGCGGAGGAGTAATTGATCCATTTTTCTTTAACTGGACAAATATATCTCGAATTTCCCAACTTGATTAATTCCAGCATTAGTGACTTTTGTTTCCGAATCCATTGAAGCCAGACTCCCCCGACGAAGAACTGATGTTCCGGCAAGATGGTACTCCTCCGCACTATGCTGCCACTGTGCGTACATGTTTAGATGAAACCTTTCCCAATCGGAAGGAGAGGACCTATCGAATGGACTGCTAGATCGCCAGGCCTAACTCCGCTGAACTTCTTTTTGTGTGGTTACCTCAAATCGAAAGTGTGTGTTGACCGGTCAAACAATTTGCAGGAGTTGAAAGAGATGATCTGAAGGTAAATGCTTGCCATAACTCCGGAATTGGTTGCAAACGTGCAAAAAGTGATTGATTGCGTTGGATATTGTCAAGCCATAAATGGCATACATTTTCAACATTTAATTCGATTTGTTGTTCTGTTATTTTTAAAACAACGGGTCTTACTAGATGGATTTTTTTTTTCAAACCTTAAATTAATTTTGGATGTGTTTAAACCACGTTTTAAACATGTTGTTTCTTGAACAGTTTAAAACAAAAAAAAACAGTTTTAAACAAAAAAAACATGTTTTTTAGTTTTTTTTTAAATAAACATGTTTTTTTTCAACCCTGTTTCCAACATTTGATAAAGTGACTTTTAGTTTCTTTTAAATTTTCTTTTCTCTTCGCTAATAAATAATGTGTTGTTGTTTTAAGTTAAAACGGAGTTTTCTCGCAAACGGCCGAATTTAAGTAAGTATGTGACATATTTTATAAAATATGTTTAGAACTTTATGCAGAATCAAAAAGAATATCATGAAAAAGGGTTATTCATTTAAAAAAACAGAGTAAACCGTCATAACTTGTTTTTTGGCACAGCCTGCATACATGAAATAAGCTTCAACAATACACAACAAAAATAAAAAATTGACGTGTCTGAGTGCTTTTTCGAAAATAAAACACATGAATTTTAAATGAATTTGTTCCAACCTTTACGTTCTCACTGTATAAAGGAAACAAATATGAGAACTACGTTGATGCAAAACAAAAACCGATTCACATAATCAATCAGCTGATAATTGTAAATCCGTAAGATAGCACGAGGAAATTCAATTTGGGCAAAAAATATTAAAACTTTATGCGATATTAAATTTACTACAAACTTAATGTATTCTTCTTTAATACGAGCCCACTTATAGCAAATATTTTGTTTATTTAAGCTGTAAACGGTGCGGTGGCGCCAGCTTATTCCTCAGCTTGGTTTGACGTTTAATGCAAAACTAACCTTAATTGTTCATGGTTCTATTTTTTAACAAAATCTCCAGAAATTTTTGAAATAGCATTAAGAAACTGTTCTATTAAGAAAAACAAAAGTGCACATACAGTGTGTGTATAAAGTCTGTAAACGGCTTAATAACATCACAATTTATTGTCCGATATAAACCACATTTGGTACAGTGGTGTAAGAGGATCTGGCGCACCGAATGACGATATTGGCGTTGTTGCCAGCTTTTTAGTTTGTCTGGAATTCGAACGAATTTTATAAATTTTTAATATAACACCCTGTATATTTTTTCATTTGTGGTTTTTGCTTTAAATTTGTTACACTTTTGGTATACCATACTTTGTTCCTAATATCAGTAGTTTTCGAAATGGCGACGTGTTTTGAAAATATCAACAAATTGTGTTTTATTTATTAATAAATAAAACACCAGTTCAGTTTTGATGTAAAGTCATTCATTAAAAAAAATTTCTTAAGTAAGTGACGTCTGCTTCAAATCCATCCATAATGTTTTAATAAAACATAAATATCACCCTTTCAAAATACATGTAGAGTTATCAAAAGGTGATTATGAGCGAAGAATTGAATTTTGTGATATTATGATGTCAAGGTTTGATCAAAATAACCAGTTTTTCAAATTTATAGTATTTTCGGACGAAGCAACATTTATGTTAAATGGTAGAGTCAATAGGCATAACTGTAATGAAAATCCCCCCTGAATGAGAGAAGGTCATACACAACGCCCTGGCAAATTGAATGTGTGGGTTGGGCTTCTGGGTAACCACAAGATCGGTCCATTTTTTATTGCTGGAAATTTGACATCACAACTTTACCTTGAGCTCTTGGAAAAGCAAATAGTGTCTACTATACGAAATGTGATGGGTCCAAATTATGCAAGTGCATTCTTCCAACAAGACGGAGCTCCTCCCCATTTTGGTCGAAACGTGCGCGAATATTTGAACAACACTTTTCCGAATAGGTGGATCGGTAGAGGGGGTACAATCAAGTGGCCACCTAGGTCCCCTGATTTGTCGCCTAACGACTCCTTTTCATAGAAACACTTGAAAAACAGAGTTTATATCACAAAACCTCAAGATTTGGCCGATTTGCAGCGCCGAACTTTGGACGAATTTGAATTAATAACGCCAGAAATGATTTACAACACAATTAATAAATTTTATTTTCAATTAGCACACTGTCAAGCTGTACAGGCAAAACAGTTTGAACATTTGGTATAAAATAGTTATTTTCCTAACAAGTGCGGAAAGTGATACTTTCCCGCACGCGATTGCAGTTGAGCCGAACGACGCGGAGCGCAAATGAAATGTACAGGGTTATATAAAAGTATCTTCATTATTTTATATTCATCAAGAAATTAAAAATACAACAAAAAGCTAGAAAAGGGGTAGATTTTATTAGATGGACTATTTCGTAAATACTTATTTACCTATTGTAACAATAGTTATAACGTCCGAGGTAAAAACTATCTAATAAGGTCAAAATTTGCATAATTTTACTTTCCCGCACTAGTGCGGGAAAGTGACACTTTCAAAACTAAAATATGTGCAGGAAAATGGGTTAAAACGCACGGTCGTAGAAAAAATATATTTTTCCTAAATTGTACTCGTTATTTCAAAAACTACTGATATTAGGAACAAAGTATGCTATATCAAAAGTGTAACAAATTTAAAGTAAAACTATAAACGAAAAAATATACAGGGTGTTACATTTAAAAATAAAAAATTCGTTCCAATTCAAGACAAACTAAAAAGCTGGCAACAACGCCAATGTTGTTATTCGGTGCGTCAGATTCTCTTACACAACTGTACCAAATGTGGTTTAAATCGGCCAATAAATTGCGATGTTATTAAGCCGTTTCCAGACTTTATACACACACTGTGTATATCTCTGTCGATTACGTTGTTTACTATTAGAAAAAAGTGCCGAAGCAATTAAATAGTCGGTGCAAAGAGCTAGTACGCTCATAGAAGATATTTCCAGGAAGAACTTTCCCATGTAGATTTCAAACGACTGGCATTTTTGAAAGAATATATTAAAGAAAAAAAGCATTCTTGTACCAATTCGTTGAATAAAACATGGATTTTTCAGAAGTACCATTGGTCGATCTTGGCAAGATGAAAATAAAAGAAGTGTTATGTTGTATAAGGTATTATTCAGTAAACAAATATAAACTATGGGAAATTTTTGTATATTTATATTGTTTTTATGAAAAAATAACTGTGTAATTCCCTCACTCGGATATTTTAATTACAAGCTGGCAACACTGTCGATAACTGACGTCACTCAAAGGGTATGACGTGCATCGGTTTTTGTTTTGCATCAACTATAGTTTATGTTGCACAAAAACTCAAAATTAACCCACTTAAGAAATTGTTTAGTCGAATTCTTAAAATATGGAAAAAAACACAACAGCAGCTGTTAAAAACAATTAGACTGATGATCAAGAATACTAAAAATCCGTTAAAAAGCTCTTATACCGTCACTTGTACCCCATAATAATAAAAATAATTTGCTTTTTTATATAAAACAATTTTTATCGTCACACAAAGCATTTCGACAAAACACAATACCCTGTCTCGTTCAATAAAATTATGAGTATTCCTTGGCGCGGTTTTTAAAATTAACACATTACCGGTTTTTTTATTGCACCAGAAAAATAATATCTTTTGACGTTCATTGCTTTTCCAGGTTTTTAAAGGTTTACTGTTAATTAAAACAAAAAACAATGACACATTTGATCTGAAAACGTCTCGACAATAAAATTCAGAAATAAAGCAGACCCTATCGTAATTAAAATCTTGATACAGCACAGACTCGCTTTTCATGAATTGTTTAAAACGCTACAATTTACAGGAAACTTGCTCATTCAAGACCATTTTTCCAGTCCGGGCGTTTTAAAATAATTTGCTATTGTATATAACGATCAGCGCTAAATATTTATATGTACGCACTACATTTCACGGTAACAATAATTTCCTAATAGCGTTGGTATATCATTCTTTCTCATATTATAAACCAAGAAGTAATAATTAAATTTTGTTTTTACGTATGTGCCAAATATTTCAATCGATATAGAAATTGCTATTTATATTTATATGTAAAACAATAAATTAAATGTGGTTAATTTTTGATAAAAAATGTATATTTTAATATACAGGGTGATTCACCGTGGCGTGCAAGATTTTTCGGCATGTATAGATTTAAATAGGCCTGAATTTTTAAATTTGTACAGAATTAGTACAAGTATCGACATTAAATTCAAGTTTTGTCTTCAAACATATATTTTAATATTAAATTTTTTAAGCTTAAAATTATGTACAGCCGCACCATTTACCTGGAATTTTAGAAAGCAATTTTACCAAAACTAATTAGAGTCTATAGTCTATTTCAGAAAGGTGTAGAGTAATAAAACTCATTAGGTATGCAAAGGGACTACAGAGTGACCCAACGAATATTTAAGCCCCTTTCATAATTTGGCATTGATTTCATTGCAAAATTCTTTCTTTTCATCAAGTGCAGGTCGTACCACCCGGGTTTGGGTCAATTTATGGGTTTTGCCTATTGTTATCCATTCACAAACTGAAAATGGTGTGACAAAGGCGTGCCGGTAGGATATTCGTAAAATGGAAAGAATTTTATTTTAACAGAATAAAAATTAGGCATTATGTACATTATATTAGCTACACTTATATTTTATTAAACATTTTTAAAAAAATACATTATACAGAAATTAAATTATAAAAAATCATAATATTCTTCGTGATCTGAGGAACTGTCATCTCCTCTTGACGTTATAATTAACGGGTCGACGGTCCGATCGATCAGGTGGTCAAGATCCCACATTTTCTCCTCTTCTTTAATGATATGATGGACTGCTTTCGCCAGTTCTCTGGTGTCACTTCCTTAATGGCTTGATCAAACAGTAGCTTAACGTCTTTCATTTTGAATGTCGTGTTGTGTCTTGCTACAAATCCTTTCACTTGCGCCCATATAAGTTCTATAGCATTTGGATCGCAATGATATGGCGGTGTGCGCAGCACAGTTACACTATGTTTTTCTGCTATATCTTCCACGGCATATTTCATAAAACGATGTTTGTGTAAATTGGCTATAGCTAATAGTTCCTTCTTTATTAAATTATCTTTAAATTCAATACTTTTGGTGGTTAACCAATCGATAATTTCTTGTTTTCTCCAAGATGAAGTTGGAGTCTTCTCTGTGCGTCGTGAATGATAGCTTGCGTTATCCATAACTACTACTTAATCAGCTGGAAGATATATTATCATTTCACCAAAATAGTCCTTAAAAACATTCGAATTCATGTCCTCGTTGTAATCTCCCCTATTGAACGACTGAAAGGTTAGCAAATCTGCTTTTAAAAATCCCTCTTCGCTTCCATTATGGACGATTATTGGTCTTTTCTCTTTACCTGAAGGCACCTTAATACCAGTTGACAGGCCTACCATGAATGCTTGGCGAGCACTAGTTATATTTTTGTCTAGCAACAATTTTGGTACTATATAACCTTCTTTTTAATTTTCGTCGCCAAAAAACAATTTCATCGCTTTCCAGTAAAAGTGATTTACGGTTATGTTTTTCCCAGACAAAATCCATATTTTTTAAAGTGATCTATAAAAGTTTTTTTTTAGTTATAAACGGAATACTGTCATCCTGGCGAAGCTTTATTAGAATCTTATCTAGGGTGGGTATTTCTTTTTAAAATAAAAAAAAGAGTGAACTTTTCTTCGAACTACACTTTTGGTGTCTTCATCAAGGACTTTTACTGGTCTGCCTGGACTTTTCTGGGGAGGTTCCACTTGACCTGCTGTCTTTCTCTCCCGCAATAATTTTAAAACGGTGGACTTTCCAACTCCAGTCACGGATAATCGTATTTTATGCAATCATGTACATTTAAAATAATAACTTTTTCACTCACTGATAGTGAATAATTATTGGAACATCTTTTTGTTGGTGTGAATGTCGCCATTTTATTACTAATCTTATAATACTGTGAACACTATATACGGCTTAACAGAAAATACTGATGCGTTAAACTAAACAAATATACTTATTAAGGTCATACACACACACGATATATGAAGTGTGTTCCAAATTACCACCTATTTATATGATCCAGCCAAAGAGGCCAGAGCCAAACTCGGTACCTGTTAAATGGTACCTGTTAAACGCAAAACGTAACTTTATAATCTACTATCTTACTAATCCCTACACAATATTTCGATTTTGACACTTCAGGCCAGAAAACTAACCTTTCCTAATCCTCTTACGCAATTACTTGAAATTTTAATATTACAAACAATACTATTTTATTTTAATACCCGTTAACCTAATTCTCTAAAACTTTTGGTTAGTTATCATAATAATTTAATGCACAAAGTTTACCTGGACCTATGGCCGACACCGAAATTGAGCCGAACTGGACGGAATTTCTCATTTTATTACTCTACACCTTCCTAAACTAGACTATAGGTACTTATTCCGTTTCTGCTCTAATCATCTTATTCCTCTATTTTTTGTACCTAATCCTGGTTACCTGTTTACTAATTATGTGGTTATTATGCCTTTGTGGGTGCTTCTGTTGGAATAATACATTTATTTATATGTATCTATGCATACCTATCTTGGGTGTTTGTTTATCAGTGAAACTAGTCAAGGTGTGACGTGTCAGTGTTTTTTTAATTAAATATGAAGAATTCTCAACAATTGCCTAAACGCCCTAGAGTCGGTCCATGTACAGTAAATAAAAAAAAAATTAATTCCTAACTGTTACGATTCTATTAAAAGTACGAATGCGGATTTGAGTATTGACAATGCAGTGCAATTTACAGCAGATATGCCTAACGTTCGGAAAACCACAATATATAAACTTTTAGAAGAAGAAAAAAATGTTGACGTCAAACCTCCAAAAACTTCTCCAGGACGGCCAAAACATGAACTGGATAACCAGGACTATCCATTTATGTGTAGAAATATGCTTTGGAAATTCTTAAAAAAAATTGATTTTCGGTGGAAAAAACATAATAGGCAATCGATTTTACTAAACAGAAGCGATATCGTCTGTTGGAGAAGAAATTACTTAAGAAGCATTCGAAAAGCCAGAGAAGAAAACAAAAAAATATTTTACCTAAACGAAACATGGCTAAATGAAGGCCACACTGTTACTAAATTTTGGCAGGATGAAAATATTAAAAGTTCAAGGCGAGCTTTTTTGGAAGGATTCTTCACAGGATTAAGACCGCCATCTGGAAAAGAACATCGACTTATCATATCCCACATTGGAAGTTCTGAAGGCTCGGTAAAGGTGGTCTACTGATGTTCTAATCTAAGAATACAAGAGACTATCACGATATCACGAAGGTATGAATGCCGATGTCTTTGAAGAATGGTATTGAATAATGCAAGTTATAACTTTAGGCTGACAGAAAAATTACCAACAAGTGCGTGGCGTAAAAGTAAAATAACAGAATGGCTAAGTCTAAGACAAATAGAATTTCTATTAGATTCCTTAAGAAAAGAACTATTGGCACTAGCCAATTTACATATAAATATGTAGTCGATAAAATGGCAAAGTTATGAGAAATATCTGTCCTCCTTATCACTGCGAATTAAACCCGTTCGAACTTATATGGGCTCAAATAAACAAGCAAGCCGACAAACAATGGATAATAGAAAAATCTATAAGAACATAGGAAGTAACACCAGGACAGCGACAAGCGAAACAGTTTATTATAAGATCATCGCCTAAACTCACAGAGTATCTACCAAACAAGAACAGAAAGTCCGTCGGAGAGTCGGAGCAGTTGTAGGTCTGCTAACAGGAGACTGCGTAGACTCAATAAACATATGAGCAATCTGGGAAAATTAGTAAGGACCAGGTTCGTACAGATGGAGGCGGAAAGCTACACAAAGTAACCGCTGACAAGGCTACTAGGCCTAATCAGGGGGATGAAGCTGTAGCAAATGCTCTAAAAAAAGTAAAAGGGAACCACAATAGATCTGAAAAGGTCGCAGTGGACCAGGCGGATGATGCTACCCTAACGTACTTGTACTATCTTGGGTTCGTTTATCTGGGGAAGGTCATCACTTCCTGTTGTCGTGTTTCCCAACAAATATAATCTGCAAAGGCTTAAAACGTACTTGAATCGCTTTCTTCCCCCATGCAGTGCTCGCAGCACGCCGTAAAAGTTTTTTCGTACTGAAAATAAAATAAGGCAAAAAAATGTTTCAAAAAATGATCTTGAAAGGACACGACATATTGGCTTCCATTATATCATTAAACCCTCCACAAATGATTGATCGACAGTGCGAGATGGACTAAATAAAATTTTATTATCAGCTTAAGGCCGTGTTAGCTGAACACCTCCATATACCGCCGACAGGGGTTCGGGCTCTCCCTCAAATCCCGCTGTGAACCTCGTCACATTCCATCCCATATACAGATTTATATTTTATAAGGGGACAGAGGATTACCAGATATTTGCAATTGACGGATTTAATTTAGTTATTACGATGGATAAATGGATTTTGTCAATGTAAATTTTCGCTCAAATTAAATTTTCAAGATGTACGCGTTTACAGCTGCTGTTCATCCACCAAAATTGTTTTGTAATCAAATTGGAAATATCTTTTTTATAGAAGTATGCTTAACTATTTAATATGTTTCTTAATGATGTTGTTCAATGTTTCGAGAGCATAATGTCTGATCATCAGTCTCGACTAACTATTCCCGACGGGCGTCATTAGGTATTTTAAGTAATATGATTGTTGTTGCAACAAGGGGAAAATTATATTTCAGTAACTGAGAAAACATTTATTTCAGTAAATGTTGAAAATGTCAACCATTACAATCCAAACATCTTAAATTGTGCCCACGCCGTTTAACGACTCTTTCAATCTTACTGTGATTCACTTATTCTAAAGCTCTTTTTTGGCGCAAAGGTGTGTCACGTATATTCTTTCTCTCAAGGTACCTCAATCCAGTGGTGTGAGACCACGTGATCTTGCTAGCCAATCACAAGGTCCTAAAAGTCTAAACCAACTGTCAGCAATAATTTCATTTAGTTCTTGTGACCCTGCTTAGGTGCAAGGAGATGGCTCTATCCAGTTGGTAAAGTCCGTTCACAGATTTAAGAGAATGACTTACAGACTCGTGTTGACGCCTGTATAAAACCAAACTGGGGTCTACACAGGCCCGCACTGAATTGTATTCCAAGCATGGATGATTTGACACAAATATAAACAATTTTAGATGGAATATATTATAGTTATATATTATAATTAATTAATGCAACTACAATTTACTCATTTAGGTAATTAATTTTCACTGTCACTATCAACACCTATGTTAATAATAAATCTTTCTGTAACATTCCCAATTTGAATGTATAAGTTTTCAACAGTTTTAATATACGAAACACAATTTTCCCAGCTACTCACATGCAGTTTGTCCACTTCAGTAATAATAATATCCAGTACACTAGCGTTTATAGTGGGTGATACATTATTACGTCTAACGGCAGATTTTAATTAATGCCATATGTGTTCTATGGGATTGAATATACAGTGATACGGCGGAAGCCTTAGCACTGTATGCCCCTTACTTTTAGCGTAGCTGTCGCAGTAGTAACTACTCCTTTTCTAGGTTCAGAAATTTAAGCACATCAAGTAACTCTCTTTTAGTGTAACTTTCATGAAAATATATATCATTCTAATACATAAATTCCTGTATTGCCATTTTCGTATCTTTTGAACAAGGGTGCTTGTTTAACTGTCTACGGTGGTAACTTGCGTTGTCCATAACAATCACACTGTTTGGAGAAACATTAGGAATTAACTTATTTATGAACCAATCCTCAAATAACTTCGCTGTGGTATCGTTATGGTAATCCAAACAGGAGTCATTTATATTCCTGGCTGCCAATGAAAGTGCATTTGGTACCAAACCATCTTCGGACCCTGCATGTACTTGGTTATTCTTTTTCCTCTGTTTGATGGTGCCTTTATTCTACACCTGTCACTAGAATCAACTCAACCTTTTGATGGGGTATCATTGGTATCAAACCAGGTTTCATCTCAGTATACATATAATAGGTCTGTTCTCTTTTTTGTATTAAGCAATTTTTGTCAAATATTCAAATCGCCATTCCCTAAGTCTTGCGATTCCATGATAACTTGCCGTTTATCGACTTTTTTAAATTTAAAGTCGATTCGTTAAAGACACTTCCACAGCATTGTCCTACCGTAATTGATATCCGTGTTATCTATCTCAAGTCTTTTCAGTAAATTATCCAGTGTTGGTACCGTATGCTCTTCATACATCTTATAAATTTTGCGTCGGATTAAATCTTCATCGCTGCGATCTAATTTTTTGCAAGTCCCAGAATCTTTCCTTCTTTTCCTTTCGGTGATGGGTTTATTCACAGTTTTCCATACTGTTTTTTCCGAAATTTTAGTCAATGTGGCTGTTTCTTCAATACATTCCATTTTACTCAACTTTTCACGTTCTATGAGAGTTTTATATACATTTTTATTACGGCCAAGTACGGTCCCTACCTGGATAATAAAATCATTATATCTATGATCCTTGAAACCCTTTCAACAAAGAATTTTATGATGGGTGATAACTAAAGGCAGGTAGTCATTCTCTTAAATCTGTGAACGGACTGTACTACGTGTATGTATCGAAATTCACCGAGAAGATCATTCACAAGTTTAAAGGTATCTTTTAAAATTTAATGCCTCGTCATAAATTAAGAAGGCAATTTTGCTCTTGTTCAATAAACAAAAAATAATAAAACAACCCCAGTTCCTTTGTGACATGTAGATTTTGATAAGCCCTTCCGTTTGAAAATACCACCCCTAGAAAATATTGCGTTGCGTAGTGGTTGACAAATATTTACTCTGATTGATAATTTTTTTAATAACCGATTTTAGAGCTTGACCTTTATTAAATTTAAATATATTTTATGCATGTCGTTACTTACTAACATTCGTTATGTGTATGGTGTTCCCAAATCTACTTCCGCACTTCGAATGAAAGTCTGTGAATACGCCTGGAAGTATCCCAATTCGCAACAATAATAATATTGTCTTCGTCCGAAGTAACAGGTTTTAGTAAACTGAGGGACGCCTTTAGTTTTGAGCCATACTTTATGAAATACTTTATGAAATACCAACAAGAAAACGTGATTATTTTTGATAAAAATGACTTTTGTCAGCCAACCTAAATGTCAAGAATGAAGAAATTAGTTAGACATAATTTGAATGCAAATTCCCCTGTATACTAATAAAGTTCTATATGGGAATTGAATTCATTCGGGTTTACTAAACTATAACCAAAATTTTAACCCTCCTTGAATTCAGAGCGCGAGTTTACAAAATGGTGTGACAACTGAAGTTGTTAGAGGACCCAAAATTAGCAGCTTCCAAATTGACTTCTGCAGTATAAGACTGAACTCGAACATCAATGCATACAATCTACCAAACCTCATGTACTCGTACTAACCGAAACAAAGGTCAGATCATCGATTAGTACGGTCAGCTGTTTATATCTTGGATACGACTGTCATCACCGATTTAGGCGCAATTTTGGCCTTTGTCTTCTTGTCCGCAGTATATATTTCTTGTCAACTAGAGGAGACACTCGAGCCTAACGACTTTAATGTAATGTAGTTTAAAATATCAACGCAGAGAATTACTAAATTCATCTGCTGCCTTTACCGGACGCCAAGCGATACCCATTATAGGGACCTGCTCTCCTCACTTGCTAATACTATTAACTAATTGCAAACCCACCCGAAGTGTCTTCCTTGGCGATTTTAACGTCCATAATGTCAACTGGCTCAAATACTCAAACACAACCGACGAGCAAGATCGCAAAGCCGAATCCTTCGCCATCAACTCTGGTCTTGTTGGGTGAACCAACTCGGATTCCAGACCGAGATGGTGATTTTGCTACTTTGTTGGATCTTTTCTTAACTTCAAACCCCGACTTGTACACTGTCACCGTGAAACCTCCGTTAGAACGTCTGACCACAACCTTATTTCGGCACTGAACAAACTACCAATTAGTGCCGAATAACCTCCTAAATAGACACAATAAAAATTTTTAAACAGCGTCATGTTTTGGGTAATATTGAATATAAGTTATTTTTTACCCTGGAAATTATTAACAAAAAAAAACGGTTCGAAATTAAAGGCCTCATTAACACACGTCAGAACAGGACTCTTTTTCACTTTTGTGATTTCAAGTTTCTTTAATTAATTGATTTTTATACCTTTGTTACATTCACGTAAGATATTAATATTTTCAGATGGTGAAAAATGATGTTTACATTCCAGTAAATGATTAGCAAATGCTGATTTATTATTCGCTATATCTGTATTTATATACTTTTTGACTAAGCTAAGATATTCGTGAACCCTGCTTTTTAATAATTTAAACAATCAATAACAAATACAAAACAGATGTGTAACCTTAAAAAATTCTTGCCCCTCAGACTGTGCATTTCTACATTTTATGACTGACATCATTGGGTAAGTGTTGGGAAGGCTTCTAACAAGAGACTGCTAGGCAAGTCAATATTATCCAGGGTAGTCATATCAACCTCAATACTTTTTCTTTGATTCTTTTGACGCTTCATAGACATCTAATCGATGTATCGCGCGGATAATATCCACTGAAGGTTATTACAAATGTACCTATTGTTCCTTATCTTCTATTTAAGTGATTTTTACTGATTAGCTGATATTTTTCTATTCCTATTCAGAGCATAGCCTAGTGCGCACTTTTCGTACAAGGTATATTTATTAAGATTATTGACTTTTCTCTCTAGTTAGTTAGGGCTGTTTCTGTAAAATATGGGTCAGTAGAACGTACTTAATATAATGGAAATAATATCTGCATTGTATTTGGGCACGTGCCACTTAAGCCCTCCAGGCGATCCTAATAGCCTAGCCGATGATGATGTATTGCCCCAATTTTTCTTTTTTTTTATTATTACTTTCCATGGCCCAGGGATTCAATATTCTTTTGGCAAAAGATATAATAGTCGACCGATAATATCATTTGATGGATCGCCTACAATTCAGGAAGGTGAATTTTATTGCAGCGCTTTATATTGAAAGTTGAAAGGTTATGGGCTCGATGCTCTCCCGCTTTGCTACTCGATGAACGGTCAATGGCTGCTGCAACACGGGCCCCTCATATCAAAATTCAAAGTCTGATTTATCTAGCGGCCGAAATTGATTGCCCGATAAAAAGTCTAATGGCAAAATATTTTTCGGTCCGTACGAGAAACGATAATATCAATAATAAAAAGACTTTTCTCTTGATTTATGGTCGCTTTAAGAAACGTATAGTATTGATTTTGATAAAAGCACTACAATAATACTAAAAGAAAATAAAAATAAAAAAGTTTAACTTAATAAAAAAGCTGGGACAAACTTGTTACTTTTAATAGAGAATATTTAGAATACTTACTTAAATTAAAAAAATATATTGGGATGGAACTACTACGGCTCAGTCAATCGTAACTGTTCATTAGACTAGGTTCGGTAACCAGCAACCGGACAACTTCTTATAGAGCACTACCAACTAAAGAAACACCTGAATATAATAGGACTGGAAGAGAACATTTCTTGTCGAACATGTAAAGAGTAGGAGATGAGATCCCTCAACATATCGAGTCTAAATTCTAAGTAAGAATCGTTCGAGGAAGCCGAGCCGCAGTCTGAACTTCGTCAAACACGCACCCGTTTGATTGACTTAAAACCAAAAAGCACATGCAATAGGCCAGGAATAGATGAAATTGACCATTTTTAAATACGTGGCTTTGGTAGGTCGCCCATTTTGCCTGGAGGGCAAACAAAGGTTCATGACCGTTTATGCTAATGACTTATTAGTCTCTTTCGGTTTAATTTAATAAGCTTTAAAGTAATTTTAGGATTCATTTGTGATGATTCCTAAGATGTACCTATTACCTGTGCTACTTGAACTTAAATAATCCTTCGTGACCCAACTTTATTCCTATCGTAATACTTATTTGAAATTCCTAGTGTGTGCTTCGATCTTTTGTTTTCATTCTGTAGCGTCCAATTAAAAATGTCAAAACATGGAAAGAAGCGAATATTTAAAGACTCGCAGTGGCGATGTTAAGTGTAGATAAGATGCAAAACTTAAAATTATTGGTGATATTGATCCTTATCTGCTCGGAGAGGCTGATTTTGGAAATTTAATGTTTGCCAGAAGTAGCAAGGATGGACTTGGTAAACTACCTTACCTATATTAACACACAGTCTTTACACTGGCCAGCAGCTGAAGGCGTACAAAGGCTTGCAAGCATTCAAGTTTTATGAGGGAAGTAAATTCCAATTCTTAATTTCGTACGCTGAGGTTAACATTTTATGCCATTTTTGAATATTTTGGTAAACTGGGCTTTTTACAATTATCTCACCTCTATACCTTGCGTTTCTTATTTCAGTAATGATAGAAAAAAAGGCTATACCGGGTGTTGCATCGTCGAGCGGGAAATAGGAAATCCCATGTAATTTTAAATGGGGTCAATTATTGGCTTCCCTAATTATTTTATAGAAAAATTCTATTTAGGTTTATTAAAGAGCACTAAAACCCACATTCAAAAGAATAACTTTAGATATTTTTGATGAGCCCGTTTACGGGTTATCGCCGATTTCTTTTTAACTATTTCTCCTTTTTATGGCCCCGTATTTGCGGGCACCAGTCAAGGTAAAAGATGACTGTCAAATAAAGTTGTCATTTTGAAATGTGTGCTTTATTGTTATAAAAACTCGTGCATCGAAAATATTAGCCATGAATTACACTTCTGAAGAAAAAATATTGATGATTAAATGGTATTAACAAGGAAATAGTTATCAAAATGTGTCAGACATGTTTGCTGCTCTGTATCCGAATAGACCGATACCTGCAAAATCTACAGTCGAAAGGACTATCAAGAAATTTGAGACAAAAGGCACTGTAATAAATAACTGCAGATGTGAAGAAAGGCAGAAACAAAGAAGAGATGCAAGAAATGATAGGGACTTGCAAGTTTTATTGTGCGTGGAAGAAAATGATGGGAAGATCAGCACAAGGAAACTTGAGGGTGACATAGGATTAGATCACACCACAGCGTTACTAGCTTTGAAACGACATAAATATTATTCATACAAATATGAAAAGCACCAAGAGCTAAGAGATAGGGACGAAATACGACGACAGGAGTTTTGTTTTGGTATGATGGAAAGAGCAAACATGGATAGGGAATTTTTAAAAAACATTTGTTTCACTGACGAATGCACATTTACCTTAAACAATGAACCCAATGTTCAAAATGATCAATATTGGAGCAAAGAAAACCAACACAGATTTGTGGAAACAAGGACGCAATATCCACAAAAAGTTAATGTATGGGCTGGGATTTTCGGAGAAAATATTATCGGGCCATTATTTCTTACACGAAATTTAAATGCAGAATATTTTTTCGAACTACTTGAAGATCATATTTTACCTACTTTACATGATGCCGCCAGGGAAAATCAGGAAGTTTGGTACCAAATGGATGGCTGCCCGGGAATATTTAAACCGTGCTTTTAATGGAAATGTTATTGGCTTAAATCATACAGTAAATTGGCCAGCCAGGTCTCCTGATTTATCGCCAAATGATTTCTTTCTCTGGGGCCATTTAAAAAACAGGATATACAAAGATAAAAAATACCCAAATCTAGACGAGTTAAAAAATGCTATTTCTGCCGAATGCAATAGAATTTCAGTTTACCAACTAGCGAATGTAAGAAGAGAATTTTATGATCGCCTCGGTTATTGTCTAGCAGTCAATGGAGGAATATTTGAACATCTTCTTAAATCCTAAAGTTCTAACAATTTAATAGTACCTACCTATTAATTAGTAAAATATTGAAACATGTAAAATGTCATAATTAACCTTGTAATTGTATACTTTATTTTAGTTTTATTCAGATTAATTTGTACTCATAAATACACCTTTAATATTTTCGATGTACGAGTTTTTATAACAATAAAGCACACATTTCAAAATGATAACTTTATTTGACAGTCATCTTTTACCTTGACTGGTGCCCGCAAATACGGGGCCATAAAAAGGAGAAATAGTTAAAAAGAAATCGACGATAACCCGTAAACGGGCTCATCAAAAATACCTAAAGTTATTCTTTTGAATGTGGGTTTAGTGCTCTTTAATAAACCTAAATAGAATTTTTCTCTAAAATAATTAGGGAAGCCAATAATTGACCCCATTTAAAATTACATGGGATTTCCTATGTCCCGCTCGACGATGCAACACCCGGTATATAAAATTATTTATTCGAAGAAAGTATTCCTAGATAGTTGAGCAAGTTGGGAAACCAAGAAGCACTATACAAAGCCTCAGAACTAAATGCGAAGATACAGGATCATTGGATAGAAGTGCTGGAAGTGGCAGAAGAAAAGTTTCAAACGATAATCAAGATAATAATATGCAATACCTGACTGCAAAATTAAATATAAAACAGATTGTTCAAATATTTAAAAAAAAAACATTGGTTTAATATTTTAAAGCGGTACCATTTTTTTCCACTAATAAGTTTAAACGTCTGGGCATTGATGCCACCAGCATTTTGGCGTGATGAAAATTGTAGGTATTCCAGGTTTCTTCAATTTTATTCCACAAATCGTCACTCTTTTGAGAATGGAAATCATTGTTTTTGTTAATATCTTTCACGATATATCCCCAAACGTTTTCGATTGGATTGATATCAGGGCTTCTTGAGGGCCAAGGTAACAATGAAATGTTATTTTCCCGTATCCAGTCCGAAACTGTCCTTGCTGTTGTCATGCTGGTATATAAAATTTTCTTGTTGAAATATATTGTTTACCGATGGCAACATAACATTTTAAAGGATGTGTATATAAGCTTGAGTATTAAATCTTCCTCAAATTCGGCGGCATATTCCTAGCCCTCTGAAAGTCATATACCCCCATACATTAACTGAAAATCTTCCACCTGTTTTAACATATTGGGTATATCTTTCTTCGTACCGTGTATTTGGCGGTCTATACACTCTAATCTGCCCGCTATAATAAGACTGAAAAGTTTTCTCGTCGGTAAATACTACCTTTTCCCAAAAATCCATTGCGGTAATATCCCAGCGCAAACCCCATTCTTTGCTCTTTATTCATATCGGTCAAAAACGATTTTTTAGCAGCTACCTTATTTCTCAATTCCGAATTTTTCCTTATAAGATTTCTCGCCGTTCTTACTGTCCCAGGAAAATTAGTTTGGTTGTGTGCTTCTACAGCCATCTGAAATGAATTGTTTCGCAAAATTATTAGATCGTTATCTTGATTTTCGTTTGAAATTTTTCTTCTGCCACTTCCAGCCCTCCTTTCCAATGATCCTGTAATTTCCCATTTAGTTCTGAGGCTTTGTATAGTGCTTCTTGGTTTCCCAAATTGCTCAGCTATTCTTCGTAGAGAAACACAGTCTTCGAATAAAGCAATAATTAATCTCGCGTTCTCGAGTTGATTCATGTTCACAAAATTTGTTAAAATGAAGTAATATAATTTGCAAATCTGATGACACCGATAACAATTTGTCAAAAATTGAAGTGCATTTCCAGGTGATCTACAGGGTGGCTGATTAGTGCGAGGAAGTCCAATATCTCCGTTGTTCTTAAAAATATCGAAATTTATTAAATACAAAGGTTCTAGGATAAACAAAAGCGCACATTTTAAAAATATTTTTGAATATACAGGATGCCCCAAAAAAGTGGGGTTTAGCAAAGATGTATTTTTTCAAAAGGAACACCCTATATGTTATATTATTTTTGGATGCTACATAAAATTACAGTTGTTTTTCAATAAGTGCATTGTAGTTCTAAACTTAATAGTTTTAGAGTTATCGACTTTTCCAAAATGATATTTTTGAACTTTGACAGCTTCTAATTTTCTAACGGTACTTCTTAGAGCAAAACGGCTTACATGTCCCTATCTTACTTTTTAATTGTCTTCCCAAAAATATTAATTTCCGGTTAAACCGGAAGTAGTATATTTCCGACTTTCGAGTTACATCCGGTTTAACCGGAAATTGATATTTTTTTGAAGACAATTAAAAAGTAAGATAGGGACATGTAAGCCGTTTTGCTCTAAGAAGTACCGTTAGAAAACTAGAAGCTGTCAAAGTTCAAAAATGTCATTTTGGAAAAGTCGATAACTCGGAAACTATTAAGTTTAGACCTATAATGCACTTATTAAAAAATTACTATAATTTTATGTAGAATCCAAAAATAATATAACATATAGGGTGTTCCATTTGAAAAAATACATTTTTGCTAAACCCCACTTTTTTGGCGCATCCTGTATATCCAAAAATATTTTTAAAATTTGCGCTCTTGTTTATCCTAGAATCTTTGCATTTAATAAATTTCGATATTTTAAAGAACAACGGAGATATTGGACTTTCTCGCACTAATCAGCCACCCTGTAGGTATACAAAAGCCGACATCACATCAGGAAAAAATAAGTGTACGAAATTTTATTTCCGTCACTATACAATCTAAAAGTTCCATCATATATTTCATAAAAAAACTTGTATTCTTTGACGTAATATCTAAATTTACCTTAATTCCCAAATACTTCTGATTAGGAGCTTCAGATTTTCGTAAATACTTTAGCTTTTTCATTTTGCTTCTTTAAATAAGCACGTAGCTTCAAAAACTTGCTTATGTCTATCCCTTGCCTTATATTTAGCATTGACCTTATCATAGAGTAATGTGACCACATTGTTGAACTTTTCATTTTTTGTTTGTTCGCCAGTTCAGAGAAATACGCCAAGAGTACATTTTCAGAATTATTATTTTTGATGTCTTTCTCATTACACCATCCCTGTAATCTTTTGAACGCAGCTTCGTAAATACTACTGGATTTGGTTAGCAACAAATTGTCCACGACATTTGCTGCAATTTTGGCAACCTCCGGGGGCGTATAGATAAATTCTGATTCTGACATTTTTATTTAAAGTAAAGTATTAAAAAAAATGGTATTTTCAAAACAGGAAATTAAAGCATGGAAATTGCTTGTAATAAGATTCACTGACACTTGTCAAATCGAATTATGCGTCGGTGTCAAACAATACAATAATAAAATAAATCCATAGCAACGCTAGCAGGTAAAATTCGGGTAATTCTCCAGTTTATGCGAAAAATAGCGTAAAATAAAAAACGTTTCTTGCAATATGTAGCACGTATTTCCTTAACGACAAATCCGCGAGCGGAAAACCATTTTTTTAATTGCAAATATAAAAAAAATGCGAAAATAGTCGACCGAAAAGCACAGTGAGAGTGACAAGTGAGGTTATGTTTCTCTAGCTGTTAGTCACTCAACAAAAATTGTATTATTGTAATACTTAATTATAGACTTATATTGGTTAAACAGGCGCTAACACGGCATGTAATCTACCTTTTTGGTTCCAATTCGGTATATGCTACATAAATCAACAAGAGTTTTTCATTTTTTTCATTTTTGTCATAAGCGGGTACCCTATTTTCACATTTTTTTTATATTTGCAATTAAAAAAATGGTTTTCCGCTCGCGGATTTGTTGTTTAGAAAGTCCTATGTAAATATGTAGCACATATTGCAAGAAACGTTTTTCATTTTACGCCATTTTTCGCATAAGCGTCAGTGGTACCAAAATTCGAAACATCACATTTTTAAATGACAAAAAATTAAAATTTGTATTTTTATCTTTCTATATTTTAACGACGCGACGTTTGAAGAAAAAATAGTATGTTTTATTCGTAGTAAAAGCAACTTGTTATGACTGAAGCTTTTAGACTCATAAGAAGTATTGCTTTTACTCCTAATAAAACAATATACTATTCTTTTGCTTGATTGTGAATCTGAAATTTATATATTGTTAGAACTAGTTGTATCTGTATGATGAGAGTTATAACATTCACGATACAAAAGTAGGTTTGGTTTCAAATCCAGCAATACGTAATTCCAAATATCCAGATAATTAAAAACGATACAAAAAAGCAATTTCTCCTGTAATCCTTGCGGGCCGTTATCAGCGACTTTTGCAGGATGATAAACAATAGCAATATGTCGGACTTTGCAGTAGAATTGTGAAAAGACGTTATTCTCTTCAGCGGGAAAGATTAGGAGAGGCTGCCTGACGGCGAACGCAGATAACAGGAAGACTAATCCGAATAACAACATTAAATACGACTCCAATTTGCCGCACTGTGGATTCGGAATCATTCCGAAGTTCGCCGCAAACCCTCTCGGACACCTAAGAAATCCTTCGGCGGCACGTCTCCGTAACCCTCAATTCATGCCGCATTGCTAGGCGTTTTGCTTTGTGCCGCTATGCGTGCTGCGGTTTGGAAGAGCAAGCAAATTGACGTTGATTATTATCATTTGGATTAGTTTCTGCATAAGTACCTACATACTATAGTCTACACCATCCAAATGTTAACTAACAATTGACATGAGTTTGTCTCTATTTAAGGCGAATTTACAAATAGCTAAAGCAAGTTACGAAACTAGGTACCTAACTAAATTTAGTTACTTCTATCGCATAAATTTAATTAACTTGAGCGAAAGGTACGAACTAGAATCATAAATAACCCTAGAGATTTTTTTCAAATAATGTCTTCATCCCTATTTATATTAAATACAATTAACGAAAAGGTACTCTTAATAAATTATGTTGAAAGAGATGAGTTTTATCAACCTTTAGCCAAAGTAAATGTAGCTATTGCCTATGTCACTGCGCAAGCCATGCATCAGACTTAAGCTTTACAGCTATATTGAACAGTTGGAGAATAGAGTTTTGTACTATGATACGGATTCTGTTAGCTTTTCACAAAAAGTAAGCGAAATATGTATTCCAACTGTCACTTTTATTGGTGATTTAACAGACGAACGACGAAGATTATGGCGTATGTAGTGTCTACCTAAAAAAAATTGTTTGTGGCGAACCAAACCATTAAATGTTAAAGTGATTTGTTCAACCTCGAAGTAAGAAACAATAATAAAGTAAAAAGAAACAATTTTCATACACTTGAGCAATTGGCTTCCCCTACTCTCGTTTAACGGCTCATGTGATCATGAATGTATCTGTTTCTGATAATAATTGTGGGGCTGACTTTAGTATACAGATGGTATTATGATAAGTCTTCTTTACCAATTTCTGTTAGTAACATAACAGAAGCACCAATTTCATCTGCAATTATTTCCGATAATTCGCACATATACTGTCTAATTAGGAAACGGATCAATAATCGCTCCGACTCTTCGATTTTATTTATTTCAAATGAATGTCAAAAAACATATACCAAAACAGTACGAGTCTTAAGGCTTCTTAACACACCTTGTATTGTTGCAGATTTTTAGATTTTACAATCAATTCTACAGACATGTTTCATGATAGTTCGAAATATTAGCAGCTTTAGCTCTTAACATTATTTAATGATATACGAGAAATTTCTCCACAAGTGTGGTACAAATTAACACAGCAGGAAATATTGGGCCGGCTGATCTATTGCAGGGCAATTTAGGTGTAGGACAATTCCAACCTCTTGTCAGATTTCATCCTAGTAATATACTATACTTTTCCTTTAACGTATAGTAGTAGATAAAATTAAAAAATATGTCGGTGGAGAATAGACTGCAAATTCTAATAAGAACATTATTTTAAAGCTGTTTTTGTCTTGTCTTATTTGATATAATGAAGAAGCAATATTTTAGTGCACGCGTTTAATTTAGGAGAAGTTTATCTAACCGGACAAGAAGTGCGCTAATAGCTTTATAAAACATGCACTTTATATTACTTTTTCTAGTTTGCTCCTTTTTTCAATAAAAATCCATATTTTTCATAAAAATTACGCATGTCATACAAATTTTGCAAATGTCTGGTCGTCTCCTGCCAACAAATAAAAATTTATCAACCGTTTTTATGCAACCAACAGAATAATACCTTTCTTTCAAAAATAATATCATTGCCAACTTTAAAAAAATTAGTTTTCAGGTTCGGTAAAGCATTGATCAACTATTTTTTGTGTTTGATAAAATAGGCATTATAAAAGCCAAATAGAAAAAATAGAATTTTAGGTTGAATCCAAAAGTTGGATGATATATAGGGTGGCCCATTTAAGAAAACATACTTTTATATCAAGTAGCTAAAGCAACTTGTGGAAAGCACTCCAAAAAGTTTTTTGAATGCCCTAAACGCTAATAGAAAAGTTAAGGGGGTGGGACATTATGGCGAATCATCTTGTACAAACAGTACTCTAGTGTCGTCTATTAGAGTGTTTAATAAATTATCACTGAACATAAAACAGCTAAGTATAAATAAATAAAAGTCTAATGTAAAAAGACTGCGTTGGAAAAATGCTTGTTATTCCATGCAAGGAGATTTACCTTTTAAATTCGATTAGGTCTTGGTCAGCTTTTTTTTTAGTGTCTTGAATATACTTGAAATATTTGACTTTTTATTAGCGAAATGAGCTTATAAGAAGTCAAAGAAGTGCCATATCGATGGTTCTGTAAAATACGAATTATAATGTTTTTTCTTTTGCAATAATCCGTTAAATTATACTAGCTTAGAAGAAGGGCCCAAGAGGCAGCAATGCGCTTTTCCCAATAATAAGCACTTTATAACTGATTTTTGATAGTAACATAATGTGACTTTGTCGTATAATATGTTACTTTTTTCAAATTATCACATTACAGAGTAATAATTAGGTAAAAATATTATACGAAATATACTATACTATACTAAATGAATAAAATAAACACAAAAATATTAGTGGAGAAAGACTTTTTGCCTTTTTTTCCCCTTTCCCTATATTTCAACTCCACTTCGAGAATGGACTATTTCTTTAAACTTTAAACAAAAATATTTGGTTAAATCTAAAAATGGCAAAAAATGAAAGGTAACTAAAGACTAAAATGACATTGGTAAACTTAAAATTGATCCCTTTAGCCAACAATGTCTTCGGTTGTCTTTGAGAAAACAACTAACTGGTCCAGTATTGTCATTTCTCATCAAATTAAAACTAAAGTGAGAGTAACATTTGTGACATGAATTGTGGCTACAGAGGGTCTAACTATTCCAAAAGGATAAATTTCGACCAAAAAATTAAACTGCGATACAAAACGAGCAAACATACTTCTTATTTTAAAATGCAAAATTACATTTAATAATTTTTAATTACTTATTGCCCAAAACTAACGTATAACGGAAATTCACGACATTCGAACGTACACCCTCGAAATAGTGAATGGGTACGTAAAAGAAAGGGCTTATTTGAGAATTAACCTGGTATTATATTAATGTGACAATATCTCATGCCTTTATGAGTATACAAGAAAAAACTTTTACCTACCGCATATGCCAAATAATAAAAAAAGTTTGTTAAAAATTAAATCTTGATTTAGAAAGTCAAAAAGATAAAAAACATGTTTAAAGGGTGCAATGTCTAAACGTTTTAGTATAATGAACAAAATTAAAAAAGACATATAGATATAGGAAATTTATTGAGTTATGTATCTATATTAAAAAAAAAATAAAAAGAGCACTAGTAGAGTACCTACTATTGTTCTTGCTAGGAATACTTCTAATACCATTATCTTCTTAAAAGAGTTTCTATTCGGGTGGTCGGCGTACAGCTACCATGTAGACATTTTGTACCATAATGACTATAAATACATGTGCCCATTATTGAAGCTAATTTATAAAGGTGTCACGTTTTCATATTATAAGAACATAACTGTCTATTTAGAATGGTGCCTATGCTCAGTGTATGTTACTTTTAAATATATTTAAATTATGTATCTATTGTTTGAATATTATGATATACCTATATACAGGAAGGGCGTTAGATAAAAAATATATTTTGGAGACGCCGAAAAGAGATTTTTCTATAAGTATACCAGATTTTTCTGTTCAAATGAAAGGACAAAATATTCTGCTCATTATTTTTCCATAGTAGCTATCACTGACGAAAAAGTTTTTCTTGTGCGAATTAAAACGCTTAATTGATTTTTTGTTAATTCTGGCAATACAGAGCCTATATTTTATCAAGTGAAGGTAAGATATTTTCCGATAATAATTTTTTTGATTCAATAAAGTCATTTAATTGCTAAGTACTTTCTTAACAAACGAGATTTTATTGAGTCAATTAAATTTTGCTTATTTAGTTTGTTTCGGATTTTCTTTTATTAAGGCTTTACTATTAGAAATAAAATATTCGTTCCTTTAACCAATAGATACAAAAATAATATTATTATACTTGCATTTCTTTTATTTCTCTATTTGTTACAGTGGTCAAAATTATAATTTAATTCTTACATTAAAAATATGCTCCCCGAATAAAAGTTTTATGATGCAGTAACTACGTGACCATCTTATTCGTCGTTCACGATCAGTGAGTCAACGGGATGTCGCGCGGACGCGCCATTTATTTCGTGTAAGAATTTGGTCCTTGGCAATGAAGGCTGTGTATAACGTAATAGTTTTTATTTGCTGTATTGTGTAATTGAGTGATATGTTACAGGACTGTGGCAAGGTGTGTATGGGGTATTATTAGGTAGGTGGATATATGGCATCCAGCTGTGGGGATGTGCTAGTATAGGCAACATTGAGCGCTTCCAGAATAAAGTACTAAGGAACAAAGTCAATGTCCCGTGGTATATTGCAAAAATGTCGAGGCTCTATAACAAGGGTGTAAAAGGAAGACTCAAAAGTGAATTAATGAAATAGTGTCAGTGCAAAACAGAATAACCTTATGGTGTGTTATAATAATAATAATAATAATGAACATGAATAACAGCACGAACCTGTTCAAAGCAATCCACACCTACGCCTGCTCAGTTCTCTTTTCTCTTCTACTCATTCGACATTCGGCATCATCCAAGAAGTGCGGTAGAGCGGACCACTCTGCCATGACATTAAGGCGGAGGAGGTCTGGCATTGGAAAAATAATGGATCAACAAATAACCAACTTAAGGGAGTACTTCCGCAATAAAGCCCAAACTTCAGATCTACACCATGCTATTTACGAAGCAGACCACAAGACGAATGAAGCAAAGCTACGGATATGGAAGGAAAAACCTCTGCATGGACGACACCTAAACGAGGCAGCCCAGGATCACGTCGACAATCTTGCGTCGAACTACTGGCTTATCTCTGGATGGATGTTTCCTGAAACGGAGGGATTTCTGCTGGCAATCCGAGATCAGGTCATACCAACTAGAAACTACTTGAAATACATAGTTAGAGAAAACTCAGTACATGCAGACAAATGCAGATACGGATGTCAAACGGCAGAAACGATCCAACTCATGACGGGAGGATGCCAGATGTTTTCTGCAACAGAATTCAAAGAGATGCATGACGCAGTGGTCAAGATCCTACACCAGGAGTTAGCGGTGAAACTACAGCTTGTCTAAAACGAGAAGATCCCATATTATAAATATACACCACATACAATCTTGGAAAACAACTACTATAAGATGTACTGGGATCGGACTATTCTTACTGATCAGACGGTGGCTCACAACAGACCGGACCTTGGTGCGGTACACAAGACCGAGGGCCAGTATCGAGACTTGCAGGAGCAAATAAGCATACAGTGGAATATGGACAGCATCGAAATCATGCCGATTATTGTTTCAATAACAGAAGTAATCCCAAACAAGCTTAGAAAATGAAAACCTTAGAACACTAGACGTACCTCAAGATCTCTACAAGGATATGCAGAAAGCAGTGCTACTCTCAACAAGCCGAACAGTCAAGAAGTATATGGGTAACCAAAGAAGAACCCCACGGGCCCTATAACACGGAGAGGTCCCCCACAGAGCTTAATCCTTTTGATATCGGTTGGTCTATGATATCGGTGATATCTGGGATGAGTGAATGTTCCCCGTAGAGGGAGTGCATCACAGGTCTCGCGACCTGTCAGAAAATTATTAGGAAGGTATTTATATAAAGACTACTATTTGTAGTTCAAGTCAGTAGATACAAATGGGAACATGCAATTTCGTCACCAGCCCTTCATGGGCTTTTAAAGCAAAGTAAAAAAGTAATTTCACCCCCAGCTCAGTTTTTGACCTGCAGCCCGCCCCCAACCCGAAATCTGCCTAAATGGGTTAAATAAAACAGATAAATCTTTGAAATCTACATAATATAGATGCCCAAGTTAGAGATATGTACATTTATAACAAATTCTACATTTTGGAATGCTTAGATATTTTGTTTTTTTTATGATATGATAAAATTTCAATTTTCAAAATTCGATATCTTAGAGACTATTAAGTTTAGACTTATAATGCGCTTATTAAAAACTAATTCTTATTTTAAGTAGAATCCAAAAATATTGTAAGATATAGGGTGTTCCATTTAAAAAAATATAAGTTTCATATGGATCTTTTTTTTTTTTGGGATATCTGGTATATATCAAGATAATTTTAAATTGTGCCCACGAACATTTTGCATTTATCCAAATAAAAAGAAAATTTTAAAATTCAACCGTTTCCCAATAAATTACCGCGTTGTATAGGGTGCACCACCATACCCTGTATATAATAATATGTATGTTTGGTTGCCTAGAATTTTGAAGTTGTTTTTATGGTAGGGTCGGCTTGCCGGTCCTAGTTACAAAGGCGATTTGAAAAGTAATACAATTAATTTGATGGTGGCGTGTTTACGAATAATCCACTATGATCTGGGTTACAAGGTATTTAAAAAGGGCGATTTAAAAAGTACGGTTATTCACTGATAGTTTGCGGGTCATTAGAAATGCAAATTGATGTAGATAAATAACATATACTGTTTGTTGTCTGCTTGACACTGGGTCGGCACTGCTGACCCTGTCGGACCTGAAAAGCCGCCACTGCTGCAAGCCTAAAATACTCAATAAAATAGGTTTCCTATTACTGCCGCGTTTGCCTTTGCATTATTTTTGATTTAACATACTTCTACACTATTAGTTGTTATTTTATTAAATATCCCGCGCCTATTAGCGTACCTTTCTAGATTTAGACGCAAAAAGAAAAAAATATACCTATTATTTATATATTTGCATTACTTATTTATTATTAATATTCATTTTTTTAATTAATAATATTTTAAATTTAAATAAATTCGTTTCTGGTTATCACAATTGAATCCTTTTCTCCGTATTAGTCTAATTTTAACCAAAAATTTAACTTTAACGGCAAAAATTGCACAGTGCCTCCTCCGTCCCCGCCATCTAATGTACCTATAGGAATGTTAAGATACACTTCCAATTCAACATTGCTTTTTAAGCCCCATATGCCGACAAAAAGAAGAATTTTGTACGGGATGTCGACGTGTTAAATCTCAGAACAAGAACTGTAGCATTGAAAATTTTTACGATCGTTTATACATTGCCGAACACCGCTTTTTCCGTGTCATAGTTATTGACACAAATGTTAATAAATGACAGATCGAACACTTGCCGCGACACTTTTTTAACGGTCGCCTCGCTCAAACGGAATTCATCGACAGGCACTTATATATTGTTAAAATAATTGGAATCACATCTAACAACTCCGACGAGGTCATCCGATCATAATAATGAATCAAGTCGAACGTGTGAGTAGTAAACTTGTCAAGCAGTGGTGTGACAAAGGGCTTTTTTCAATGACGTGACTTTTAGTCCGGGCATGGATGATTAGGATTTTTGAGATTCAATAAGATGGTTCAGGTTATACTCTGTTGCTTAATGCCAGGGAGTAATAAAATGTAAATCAGCAATGACAGGACCCAGTTTGGTGAATGAAAGGACGGTGACAGTGGCGTTACTTCAGGTAGTTTATTAGAATAAAAAGTATAATAATGATTATACTTCATTATAATTATAGAGAGAGGCAGATAATTGAGATATTAATTATTCTAATATTAAGTAGATAAAAACTTATACAGGGTGGCGCATCGAAAACGAAACAGAGACATTTACTGGCAGCTCAGTTCTTTTTTGGAAAAACGCTCAGACTCGTCGATTTTGGCAAAAAATCACGTTAACACGTGCAGCCCCCTGGGCGGGGGTAGCACCCCCCTAAAATCTTAAATGGAAATGGGGGTCGAGTAATACCTTATTTTAAAGGTCTTTCAATTCCCTTTATAATGATGTAAAATTCATGTACTTTAGTTTAGTAGTTTTGGAGATTTATTGATTTAAAGCTTAAAGTAGACTTTAATAGGCACATCAGATTAGTTTGTACTACTTTCAGAAGAAATTTGAGTAAAAGCATTAACTTAATAAGTAAATGCTTTTCTTCACTACGCGCATGGTTTGTTTATCATTTTGGTGTTGAAAATAGCGATTGGAGCGTTTTTTGTGGCAAAAAAAGTTGTTTCTTGAAGAAAGATAAGAAGGGAATGTCTCGTACTTATTTTAACAGGTTGACTGCCAAGGGTCATTTACGTAACTGTGTCGTCAGGCCGTGTGTACCAATTTAGGTACTCAGGTAGAATGCACATTCCAGCCATGAGTACCTACAGTGGTACACGCGAAACTACAAATTGAAAGCAACTGTGTGCCACGGTAGGTGCTCATTCCTTTACTTTTAAACGGAAAATAAATACTGGTGGCCTCAGAGACCAACCGCGTATATTTGGTTTTCGGCTTGAGGGGCCCGTTTATTTAAAAAAAAATAATTGTAATGAAATACTTATAAAGGTACAACGTACAACGGTAAATACAAGTTATTTTGTTAGAATTAAGGTAATTTTGATGCATGTTTGGAGAAAAAACAACCATTACATAAAAACTTCTCGCAAGATTCGCATTTGGTCCAAACTCTAGGTGTTTTTTCTGTGCTACTTTTCTTCCTTCTTCTTTTACTATCTGACAATAACAACGCAACTTTGCCTTCGGGGCCACGTGTACCACACAAGGTACTCAGGCTAATATCGGCAACACACTTCACAAAAAGGCATGTTTGGTTGTCTGTTAGTAGAACTTAACGATTAAAATTGGAATTTATTAATAAAAGTGAGTCGACCAGATCGACCAGCATGCGGATAAGTACAATGACCCCTGCGACCAACGTAGCGTGTACCTGATATGGTACTCATGGCAGTTAACCTGTTAAATAGGAATTTACTACATAGTTTGCGATTGATTCGACCAAACTTTGTTGTTAAAATACCTTTTAACGCTTTATACATAAATTAACCATGGTATATTTCACGGCAGAAAGGGTTAAAATTATCGAAATATTTTTCGGAAATAATCAGTGCGCTAATAGAACAGCAAAAATATTTAATGAGCGACATGAGAACAGTAACGTGCATCGAAAATATGTTCTAGAACTTGTAGCTAAATTTCGGGAAACTGTCTCAGTCGCCAATAAAAAACGCAACATTGAAAATCCCATAAGGAACGAAGCAATGGAAGTGGGGGTTTTAGGGCAAGTTTATGTAGATCCTACGTTAAGTACCCGCAAATTGGATACTGTGTGTGGTGTTAGTCGACGTAGTATCCAACGGATTCTAAAGGCCCATAGTTTTCATCCGTATAAAATTCACCTTGTACAAGAACTTAATGAAGACGATTTTGATCGGCGATTACAATTTTGTGAAGATATAAGTGAACGAATTATAACCGATGAACATTTTCTATTCAACACTTGCTTTTCCGACGAATGTTCCTTTTTCTTAAATGGCGTGATAAATCGCCATAACTGCCGATATTGATCCGATCCTAATCCCAGAATTTATCGTGAGGTACACACACAGCAGCCACAAAAATTAAATGTTTGGGCTGGTATTTTTGGCGATCATTTAGTTGGTCCTTTTTTCTTACCTGGAAATTTGACCGGTGAAATGTATTTGGAATTACTGCATAAGACGCCATAGATCCTGCATTAACAGCCATAATTAAAAATCAGAATAATCGGCGGTACATTGCGAATAGGTTGATGTTCCAACAGGATGGTGCCCCACCACATTACGCATTTCGTGTTCGACAATATTCAGATCAGGCGTTTCGAGGTCGATGGATTGGTAGAAGAGGTGCCATTGAATGGTCCCCAAGATCGCAAGATTTTTCACCTTTGGATTTCTTTCTGTGGGGTCACTTAAAAAGCAAAATCTATGCTACTCAGCAAACATCGTTAGAAGATTTGCGACAAAGAATTGTGAATGAGTGCCTTCAAATTACTCCTCAAATATTGCAAAATGTGCGGCAACGTTTTGAGCAAAAACTTGATTACTGTTGGCTGACGGGTCAGTTCATTTTTCATTTTTACACTACTTTGCTGCCAAATGTATTGATCTCCACTAATGATGATGTATTAGAGTTTTGTTTAAGCTTTAAATCAATAAATCTCCTAAACTACTTAACTGAAGTACATGAATTTTACATCACTATAAAGGAAATTGCAGGACTTTTAAAATAAGGTATCACTCGACCCCCTTTCCATTTATAATTTTAGGGGTGGTGCCACCCCCGCCCAAGGGGCTGCACGTGTTAACGTGATTTTTTGCCAATTTTGTGTCCCCCTCGAAAACAAAATCGACGGGTCTGAGCGTTTTTCTAAAAAGGAACTGAGCTTCCAGTAAATGACTCTGTTTCGTTTTCGATGCGCCACCCTGTATAGAAGTAAGAATAATATGAAAATAGATGGATTCTAATAAATAATAATATTTATAAAAAAAAATCAACTATGTACAATACAACAACTTAATTTTTAAATTTTAGTCATCATGTTCCGAGTAGTCCAATGAACTATCGTTGTTGAGGTTCAAAGAAATAATAAGGCCTGTACAGTGTTTTCTAGCATGTTATCAGCTTCCCACATTCTTTCTTCTATTTCAATCGCATGTTCAACGGACTTACACCATTTTTCACAATCCACTGTCTTTGTTCCCTCTTGCAAGAGGTTTCCAACGTCTCTCATTTTAAAAGTGGTGTTATGCCTTGCTACAAAGCCCTTTGCTTTCGCCCACACCAATTCCATGGGGTTTAATTCACAGTGATATGGCGGAAGGCGAATTACCGTTATATTTCGTTTTGAAGCGATTTCGTCGAAAACAAATTTCGTATAAAGAGGTTTATTAAACTTTACAATCTCCAGTAGCTCCTTTTTTATCATATCTTTATGATATGGCTTTTTATTTACAGTAAGCCAATGAATAATGTCATTTTTTTTTTCCAAGAAGACGTTGGTATTTTTTTGTATTTTCTTGAGTGGTAGCTGGCATTATCCATGACTATAGCATAGCCAGGAGGAATAAGATCTAGAATTTGCTGGAAGTATTTCTCAGAGACATCAGCGTTCATGTCTTCATGATAGTCTCCAGTACGTCAGCAATGTTTCTTAATTTCTTTGTCCTAGAACCACCTACATATAGTCAATATATTGCTAATATCATGTTACCGAAATATTCCCAGTATGCGGCATTTCGCGGAAACTTTGCGTCTGCGCAGTTCACGTGTACGTCAGGTACGGCTTTCTTGAAGAAGCATTACGCCGCAAAAGAATTATGAAAATTTCAGGACTAACGTATTTTTGCAATAAAATTTCCGGCATAGTTCCGTAAATAATAGTGGTTGTTCTTAATACCGTAACATAATATGCGCTTTGCTACCTGATTTCCTTCAACATACGACGAAAGTTTACTATTTTTTTTTAACAGGTTAAAAGCAAGTCAATACGGAAGTTTTGAATGTGTATTATAGACTTGCGAAGCATGTCTTGCCTTGGTGCTTTGTAGAAAGGAAAATGAATATGTTAGAAAGCATATAATTATGGAAAGCTTTAATGCAGCTTGACAAAATTTATCATATTTAAGCATTAGTACGCGATACATTTTGAACGCGTGGACTTCTATTTTGTCCTTTGTTGAAAGTAAGTTATTTAAAAAAATCGTTCAACGTAATGTCTAACTTTACTGATAAGCATAAGATTGAAATTTTGATGATCATTAGATACGGAGATTGGAGAAGAACAGAAAATAAGAAACTTCTGTGTTATTCAGAGAGAAACATCCCGATTTATCACCCAGGGTACAGTAAATAAGATTGAAAAACAGTTTCGAGAAAATGGACATGTTAGAAGGACAAATTATTCATCGAGAGAGTGCGCTTAATGAAGAGGTCAAAGTAAATGAACTATTAGGTATACACGAAATAAGTCAATCTACAGTAGTAAAGATTCACCATGCGCATAACTTTCATCCTAACAAATCTAAACACAGAAAACATTATTTTTTCTAATGAATCAACGGTCATGTTAAATAGTAACGTAAATCGACAATATTGTCGTTAGTAGGCAGACGACAATCCACAATGGATGAGGGAAGGCCACACTCAACACTTAGAAAAAGTCAATGTTTGGGCAGGTATTGTTAATGATCGAATTATATATAGAACCAATCTTCTTTGAAGATAATCTCAATAGAGCAAGATATTTGAAATTATTGCAGGAAGAACTAGTTCCGAATTTGGCTCATCTGTTTCCTGTTCCTGTCGACTTTGATGTCCCGGATAGAAACATCTGGTTTCAAGAAGATGGTGCACCTCTCCATTTTGCAAGAACTGTCTATGAATATCTGGATGCAGAATTTCCAGGCAGAAGGTTTGAATGGCCACCCAGGTCTCCATACCTTAGTCCCTTAGGCTATTTTTTATGCTGGTACTTGAAAAGCAAAGTTTTTAAGACGAAGCCGGCAAATCTTGAGGAGTTGAAAGTACGAATAAGACATGATCGTATAGGTTAATTTCTCCCGACGTTATTCGAAATGTTCAAAATGGGGTTTTCTTCCGATTAGGATATTGCCAAATAATAAATGGAAATCACTTTGAGCATTTATTAACAAAAAAAATTTAAAAACGAACTAAAGTATTTTTTTGTGTTAAAAGTAAATAAAATTAATTTTTGTTTCATATCTTATAGATGACAAGGAATACAAATTTGAAATTTGGCAGTTATGTGTAACTGAGTATGCTGTTTAAAAATTGTAAATAAAAAACTAATGAAATCCTTGTAGGCGTCATATCTCTAATTTGGGACATACTGTATCAATATTTTTTAATTAGAGAAGAACACCCCTTAAAATATCAATATTTGTGTCTGAGCATTTTTTCTGAATACTGAATTTATTCCAAGTTACTCGCACTGTATAATAGAACCGGAAAGAAATGATTAACATATTAAATAAAATAGAAACTTACTTTTAACTTTTTTCAGCGCTGTGTAAATATATCTATGATTTAAATAGTATTCTTTATATTCTTAGTATCTACAGTCTTACTCCATATCTTAAAGGTTCAGCTATGAAAACTTGGCTTTATGTTCGCCTCAAAACGTGATAAATTGTCAAACGTTCCTATCTCAGCCTGCTTTCATCCCGCTCCTCTAAAAGTTTAACAGAACTCATAACATTTTAGGTATTATTACGGCTTCTTTTTGTTTTATGTTTTCATGCTCTTAAACAAACAACGCAATGCCAACATTACGGTTATGTTCGGAACCTGACAGGATTCATCCATCGGGCTTTATACACCCAGCACGTGAGAGATAGCACTCTCATATTTTCTTGGGTCTCCCGAGTAATATTCACATCTCCTCTACTGCCAATCCGACGGTTTATGGGTCTCGATTGCCATTTGTTATCAATGATTATTGCTTGTCGATATGCTCCAAATGTGGTTGTGGAGCCAATTTATTGCCGCGAGGGAGGCAAGAAAATTGCTTGCGAGAGTTAATGTTTTACCCTCGGTTTTACCGGTTTTTAGAAATATTATATGTTGGGTTAGGTAAAAAATTAAATACATTCTGATATACAAAGTGTTCGGAAATGACAATGACAAATTTTAAGGTATGTCTACATAAAAAAATATGAAAAAAGTTCAGTCCGCAAATGTATTATAGTGATTTTTTTCTAATTTATTAGGATGTAGTTACAATAGGTAAATGAGCTTTTTGGAATAATAGGGAAAGGAAAGAAAGTCAAGAAGTCTTTCTCCACTAATTTGATAAAAGAGCGATCAAAGGCTTAATTTTTTTTTATTAATAAGTCTACATACTACATATTTCGAAGGTAGTGACCTTCATCCTCAGGAGACAAAAGAAATGTTGCTGTTAGTATTAGCAGTAGAGAGAAAATTATAGGTGGAAGGTGAGAAGAGCTTTAAAATTTGTAAAATATATTAAGAAGTGAATTAAACTTGATGAACGTAATAATTAGCATACCGAAATAAAATTTAGTTCAAATTTATTGGTACAAGGTTTGTCGTATTTAGTAGCTTATGAAGGAAAACGATGTTCTTCCTATGAAGGTTTTTATGAAGGGATATATAAAGAGGATTTATGGGACATTCTAGTTCATATCATTATATTTGTTTAATATAATGGAAGAAAGATTTTGTTAGACTTAGTCACATTTATGAAGGTTTAAAAAATACCTTTCATAATTTTTTGGGGGTACTTGAGACCTAAGGCCCAGTAACCCGTAATTAAGTTAACCCCCTTTTGTAGAGAAATTAATTAAGTAATAAAATTTGTTAAAAACATAAAATCTTTGATTTATATACCCTTAAACATGTAGAAATAGGGAGACAAACACAATTAAAAATGAAGGCCAGAAACGTGTTCTGTGTCAAGTTACAGCGTGACTATGTCAACGGTCAAATTGACTTTCTTTACAAAATGGGGTTAACTTAATTACGGGTTACTGGGCCTGAGGTCTCCAGTACCCCAAAAAATTTCGAAAAATATTTTTTAAACCTTTATAAATGTGACTTCAACAAAATGGAAATTGTACTTAAAGTCTAACAAAATCTTTCTTCCATTATATTAAACAAATATCATGATATGAACTAGGATATCCCACAAATCCTCTTCACATAAACATAAACATAAAAACCTTCATAGGAATAACATCATTTTCCTTCATAAGCTACTAAATATGATAAACCTTGTACCAATAAATTTGAACTAAATCTTATCTAACATTTTGGTACGCTGATTGCGTTCATCAAGTTTCATTCTCTTCTTAATATATTTTACAAATTTTAAAGCTCCATCAACGTCACCTTCCACCTATAATTTTCTCTCTACTGCTAATACTAACAGCAACATTTCTTTTGTCTCCTAAGGATGAGGGTCACTACCTTCGAAACATGTAGACTTATTAATATGAAAAAATTGAGCCTTTGACTGCTCTTTTATTAAATTAGTGGAGAAAGACTTTTTGACTTTCTTTCCTTTCCCTATAATTTCAACTCCACTTTTCTTTAAATTTTAGGAATAAGTTAGCGTTATTAAAGATAATTTTTTTTTTAATATGTGATGGGTTATTTAAGGCAATAGGCAAGCTACCATTCCTGACCCGCTAGGTTAGGTGTCCAAGAGTCAGGCTATAAAATATCACCAAAAGCTCATCAAAACTAAGAAAAATTTAAAAACACACACAAAAAAAGTTAAAAAATTAGTGAAAAATAAGCTCAAAACACATAGAACTAAATCAAAACAGACCTAATTAGCTCAACAAAACACAAATATTTGAAAAAATGTATTAAAATTGTCTAAAATAAATCAAAACCTTAAAACAAAACAATTCATTTAAAAAATAACATTCCTTAATAATTTTTTTTTACAGATTCGGGTTCTTGAAGGTATTTTTACGTCAGGATTTTATCCTTTGACATCTGTTAGATACTTATTGCGTACGGTTTAGGTATTGTCGTTTATAGACATTTTGATATCGGCTTTTGCCTTAATTAATTTTGGTTCGTGCGTTTTCTTTTAAAAGTTTTTGTCTGCAAAGTTTTGGCGCCTTTTTCTATTATATTTCATATAGTGCCTCTCTACTATGGATTTGGATTTGGAGCAACAGGGAGCCAGTCTTTTGGTAGTTTATATGTCATGTCTTGTCTAGATCTCGTAGGTGAGTCTGTGATTAGTGGGTTTGTCGATACGTCTGTGCGTCGGTAATAGTCTTTAATAATTTTCAAGAAAAACTCGTTTATCGTCTGCCTTTTTTTTTTTTTTTTTTTTTTTTTTTTTTTTTTTTTTCTACATAAATAATAATGAGTTCCCTGAATGATATTAGTAATGACAATTATGAATTTAAAGAAACAAAGAGTCTAAAAGAGTTGGAGATAGGAAAACATTATAAAATTTTAAAATTTGAAAAAATAAAAATCTGATATGGTTATACTATTTGTGTCGAATTCGAAGAGTTTGAAACTTAATTTACCTAAGAGATTTAATTCAAAAACTGATAAAAATATTTAAGGGTTTAAAAGATGAATAATTTCCTCTCCTTGAATTTAATATTAATTAAATTTTTCTGACATAAAATGATTTATTTTAAAAAATTCTTAATCACATAAATATTTCAGAAAACTTAATGTTGTGTACCTCATTCTTAACCTCGTTTTGTGCTTCTGATTTTTCCTAGTATTGATAGGCTTTTTGGGCAATTTAAGGCTATTTTAGTCTGACTCTTGGTCGCCTAACCTAGTGGGCCAGGAATGGTACCTTGCCTACTACTTATTATGATTTCTTCAACATTTTAGTGCGAAGAAATTTTTTTCTTATAATAAATATATTAAAATTTATGTTTGTGTAATATATATTCTTAGTAAAACTGATGTATGTCCATATTTTTAGAATGAATGGAAAATACTTATTGAGTTTCACATCTATGATTAAAATTTGTGGTAGGTTTATTAGGTTATGGACCATAACATCCATTTAACTAAAACGCCAAACATCATCAGCTTTTCATTCAAATGTTCCAAGTTTGTACAATGCTTCACCTCCAGTTTTGGTTGCAAAATATCATGACTTAATGTCATTTTGTATAGGTGACACAGCCGTGGTTCAACTACCTAAACATAAAGAATTTTACCGTGCTTTACCTTATTAAAGGATTGTTTATAATGCTTGTGCTTCTTAATAATTTAGTTTTGTTATTTTGAGTTTTTAGTGTTAGTTTTTCAAAAATTAAGATTGAGTTGTAGAGCCTTATTTATTATTTTTGCAGGCCAGGCAAAACCTACCTACGATAATTGAAGCAATATTTAAAGACTCAACTGTTGTTTAACACTAAATGTAAATATTTATTCCCTCACCAGCAGATGTATCTGAATAAGAAGGACACTATAGCAGTCACATACTGCCCTTATGAACTTTTTTTTACTAAAGTAATAGTTCAAGTAAAGTAGACACAGCCTTCCTCCACAAATTTTATTTTTATTTTTTAGAGTGGAATTAAAATTGATAAGACTAGGTATATCTCTACATGTTTCGACAGTGTAAACAGTCATTTTCAGGAATTAGTAACATAGATCGAATTGAACAGTGACATGTAGTTAAAGATTGACAGACATAACTGACTGAAGCAGGCTCAACTTAATGATCAGAAGTGGAGGAAAATTTTTTCATATTGTTGATGGTTCTGGACCAACGTAAAAAGCGGTTTACTTTGGTTCTAACATTTTCGTATTTAGTTAAATGATTGGCTAAACAATACAGGATTTTAATTAGTTTTAATTTATGGTGTGGTTCAACCCTTTATATACCATCCTTTACGCGAACTTTGACCCTTTAACAAAATCTTTAAACTGCTCTACTGAACAATTCCAAATTTTGGGGCTCTGCTCCTAAACATACCCTGAGATTGCTGGATTCCATTTAAAGAAGAGCCATTCGCTTGATCGGTGACCATAATCTGACAAACAACCTGGAAATCCTTGAACATCGAAGGCAGGTTGGCGACTTGAGTCTATTTTACAAATATTTTCATGGCAAGTGTTCAACTGAGGTTGCCCGCTTGATACCACCCAGAGCGGTGCACGATAGAAATACACGACGAGCCACTGCAGCCCACCAGTACGTGGTTCAGCTTAGTGTCCCTCGAACGACACTGTTTCAAAATTCTTTCATCTGGAGAACGTCATCACTCTGGCACGACCTCCCTGAGATCGTGTTCCCCAACGACTATAATCCTCAAAGATTCAAGACCAACGTGAATCGTTTCCTGCGCACACGCCCCGCTCCCAGAGCGCCATAAAGGATTTATCCTGCAGTGCTGTGCCTTATCATAAAAATAAAAAAAAAAAATTCAGATACGCCCTTTGGTGATGGAAATAAATTATTATTTAAAAAATATTTTTGTCAAAACTGATAGGACATTGAAAGCCTCATTCCTATATAACAGCGGACAATGCGATCGTACTTTATTGATGGTTCCAATAATTAAATGAATGCAATACTATAACATAAAATAAAGATAATGGAATCATGAAATAAAAGACATAAACAGCAAAAACCAAGATTAAATGGTTCAGTATAATCAATAGATCTAAGTATGGTTCTTGATGTTAATGCCGCGACTAATTTAATAAAAATATATAGTCTGTTTCTGATGTTGCTCCTGATCTCAATATTCAGGTGAACGATATACTCTATGAAATAAAAAGAATGTAAACTAGAAACAAAAGAAACAAACAGCAGCAAAAACAAAGGTTAAAAGGCACTTAGCAGCTTATTCCAATTCAGCGAAATATGCTCCGTGCCGGACCGCAGGGAAAATATCAGCTTATATCCTGCATACGTCCACACTCGAACTCAATTTTGCTTTCGCGTTGTCCTGCTTCGTCGTCCCGTCATAATCTGATTCTCCTGGGAAACACTGGCATAAATATTTTATGGATTTACGTTGTTCGGTGCATTATACTTATCTTGTTTGCTATTTGATCTGGTGCGGCTCAGACTGGAAACGGCATTTGCCACGTAGTCCTTTACAGCAGCTTCGGTTTTCCCATAACGGCAAGTCGAACAATTCACGAAAATGTACGCTAGGCAAATAACGATATAGTTTTATTTTATTCCGAGTCATCCTAAAACAGATAATAAAATCCTGTTTAAATAAAGGAGTTTTAATACATATGCTATTTTTTCAAGGACAACAGAAATGATAATTTAATAAGTACTTGCCGGAAGAATCCTGCGAACATCGTATGTGCGAGGGAAACGAACTACCAACGTAGGCGTAGGTTCAGTTACAATTATTAAATCTTGGGCATTATATCTGTCTGATTTTAGCTTTTGGTAAATTGCTCTTTTACCTTGATTTACCTTTAATCACTAGGAATTAACAGGAGGTAGCAGAACTTTTTTTATTATTTCGAAAAAAGAACAAAGTATAAAACTATAACAAATTCAAATTTACAATACATCATATTAATCGAATTTTAATATTTTAACGCGGCCATCACTTTGTCCAAGACAGAATTTATCCTTCTAGGCATTGAAGTTACCAAAACCCTTGCGAAGTCCGGATTTAAATTATTTTACGCTTCTGCAATTTTATTTTTTAATTTGTTCGAATTTTGAGGCCTAAAATTATTCTCAACAACTTTGACTAAAACACCCCAAACATTTGTTTCCATCACATTTAAATCCGGACTACGTGAGAGCTATGGTAAGATGATAATTTGTTCCTGTTCCATCCATTCATCAATCGAGTTCTTGGAGGCCTATTTACTCTTAGTTTTCCGTTATAGCTAGACTGAAACATTTCCTCGTCCGTAAATATTACTTTTCTCCAGAAAGCTAGAAGTTCAAGGTAGTACTGTAATGCAAAACCGACCCGTTGTTCTTTATTTTCGTCAGTCGAGCTGTTCTCATAGATCCCGGGAAATTTATCTCTATTTTAGCTCTTATACGTTTCTTGGCACTTTGTTTTAATAAGCTGAATCGTGCTCTTTGGGATGATAAGAAACATCTCTTTCAGACTAACCTTCCTGCTCAATATAAAGAATTTTAAAATTGTCTGTTGGGTCGTTTAGTTTGGCATTTTTCGAAAATTAAAACAGTGACATTTAATATTGTTTTTTCTATGATGACATTTTAAATAGGTAATTTGTTCAACAGGTATTACAGGTATGTTTTATTACAGTAAAATGAGGTATCGCTTTAAGGCTAAAAAAGTTCTACCCAGGATTCAATGGCTCTAACTGTACATGGCATCATGCTTGCTCCTTGACTCGGTCTTCGACCTTAATTCCAATTTGAAGACTCTGGAATTAAGATCGAACACATATTCAAGAAACAAACATGATCCTATGTACGTACCTACGTTGGTTTTGAAACATTGGTTTGGAAGGGAAGCCAATCCAGAACTATGACGTTCTCCACACGAACAGTTACGCTCGAGTAATTTTTTTTTATGATAAGGCACAGCACTACAGGATAAATCCTTTATGGCGCTCTAGGAGCGGTGCGTGTGCGTAGGAAACGATTCACGTTGGTCTTGAATCTTTGGAGATTATACTCGTTGGGAACACGATCTCAGGGAGGTCGTTCCAGAGTGATGACGTTCTCCAGATGAAAGAATTTTGAAACAGTGTCGTTCGAGGGACACTAAGCTAAACCTCGTACGGATGGGCAGCAGTGGTTCGTTATGAACGCTTTGAGTGGAATCATGAAGCAATGTTAGCATATTTTATAACTTAATTGAGAATGTAAAGGCTTAATTGATAATGTGGAGGTCTAGTTGATAATATATTTATATTATTATTGACTTGACTGACATATTCGACTCCTTTTTTGTATCGTTTTTCTGTTCAGAGAAACTTCTTGGGTTAGTTTGGGAAATAACAATTTTACTGTGGTTTGGCTACTTTGTTAATTGTATAGCTGCTGCTTTTCTTATTTTTTTAATGTTATTTTTGTAATTTTCTAGTGCAATTAGCCTTTCCTACGGGGGAAGCCAGTCGCGTGGGAACCTGCATGTAGCTTAATGTGGTGTGTGAGTGTGTGAGTGAGTTATAAGGATATTGTCCAAAACGTCCATCCGTGCGTTTTATTTTGTAATTATTTTGTTAAGAAATACGTCTAATGTCTCTATATGCATGTCATTGTATAGTACTCTTGTAGGTGTATGCCTAGGTGCGTTTGTGATAATTCGTAGTAGGGTAAACTATCCAATGATTGGCACTTTAAGGAAAGTTTTTACTTTACTCTAGTTTGTCTATTATATAAAAAAAAGTTAATTCAACTTGCGGATGTGTAATCTTAAAATCGATAAATATTTTAACTGAATTTTAGACTTTAAAAGCTAAATTGATTAAAATGTAAGTTCTACTTTTTCCTATGATTGGCAGTGTGGTGTCCTATTGTTGGCATTTTATTCCCTATCTGACACCCACAACTAAACCGAGCTTGCGAGTTAATACTATAGATAAGGTAGGAAATGCTATTTTTTGTTTAGAAATAAAAGAATATAGGAGATTATTAAATTAATTTCTGATATTGCTTAATACCTATGCCTGTGATAAAAAAGTCTAGCTCTAATTTTTGGTACAATTACTAATCGATATTTTTTAATTTAAATTTTATTGAAAGAAAGTAGGTAGGTCTATGATTTTTTTTAACCTTTTCTGAATAATACTGAAATAAATGCACGTTTCGTAAGAAATACCATGTCCCCAGTGGCGCCACCAGGGGGGGGGGGGCTGCCGGGCTGTAGCTCCCCACCCTCGAGCGAGCGTAGCTCGGGTCGTTTAACTACCTGTTTACAAAAAATGTTAACTTATCACTACCTAGGAGAGGTAAAATTACACCAAAATTGAAACGAGCCTAGCTGATTTTATTATTTCCTCTTGTATTTTTTTTCTTTCCTCACTTGAAAACCAAGCACCATCATTGAAAAAAGGGCGTGGCACCCAAAAACTTTTCGCCGGCGGCGCTATCCCCCCCCCCCCCCCGAACTTATTTTCTGGTGGCGCCACTGCCTGTCCCTAATATTGGCAACCCATGCCAAAATTAGTTTGCCAATATTAGGGATATTACAGTATTGTAAATATCCCAATGTTGGCACTGTGGAAATTAAAGCAATATTAGTTATTAACTAGTTTTAAAGAATATATTTTACTAAGTAGTTACAATCCTAAGGAAACGAATTCCTAATTTAAAATCCAAAATGGAACTTCTTTGCCAAAAGTAACAAGCACCTAAATTTTAGAGTTTCTTAAAAAATTGGCCGGATACATACCGTTTTCAGGAGCTTCCAACACTAACCCGTTGATAGTTCGTTTGTGACTGAACTGTTATTGTGCGGGAGGAAATTAAATAAAAGGCGAGTGTTGTAAGATTAAAAAAAATCTTAAATGTTAAGTAAACTATTAACATTGTAAAAAAAAAACTGAATTAACACTAAGATGCCAATCGTTAGCGCAGTGCCAACGTAGTTTACCTTATTTTGTTTTTAAAGTTTTGAAGTTTTTTGTACCTATCTTATTTATGGTATACCCAATGTTGGTGTACCATAAGTCAGTACTGGCCGTAGTAGAATTTTGTATATATTCGTCTTTGTCCTGTTGTCTAACGTACCTTGGCGGTTAATAAGTTGGTAAAGCATGCAAAAGTAGTAAAAAGTCGTTATCATATACAAAATCAATAATTCGTCCTCGGGAAGTAGCCCCCCCATTCGATGACAGCTTGGGTTGTCCAAGTCCGCAACTGTATATTCTGGCAAATTTTTCAAAGCTTTATTTTTGATGCCATTGAAGCCGGGCGCCTTTTTAACAGTAATTATTTGCATAACCGTTGATTGCCGTGGCATATTTTTATACTTCGGGACCATTCTGTGGATCTGTGGGTCGCTTGTAGGATTCGCTGAACTCCTCGCGGAGACTATCCGCGAACAGTTATCTGTTATATTGATATTTGCTTGAGGGTCCCTAACGACGGGCATTGATTTTTTGTCGCCCCTCGTTAGGGACTTTGTAAACTTATAAACAGAGTTATCCTTAATTCTTCGAGGTGCTATTTTAGCTCTCCATAGTACTCTTGCTGACTAAGAAGCCTCCTGACTTCTAGCGTTTCTCTGTCAAGGTTTAATTGATAATGTGACTCGATAACGGTAGCTTTTCTATTAAAGTTATATGTTTACAAAATAATTTTAGAACACTCGTTCTCCTAGTGATTTGTAAAAACTTAACAATACCTACCACAGTTTTAAAACGAACATAGAACGGTTTAAATTTGCGCCATATATATTCAAAACAACCAAGAATAATAAATGATCGTGTATGTGATGGACAATTACAGGCATATTTATACACAATCCTAATTGTTTATTATTCCCATCAGCCAACTTTTGTCTGTTACTTATAACGTACAAGCACCAAACACCCATTTTCTATGGGAATTATTTTCAAATATTGCTTTATGGTAATACATTTTTAATGGTAGCCTTATTTCCATATAAAGTCATTTGTGTATAGCCAAGGTGAATATATATACCATATGGGTTTGTTTAACAAGCCAATTGTTCTATGTTGTTATAAAAATTTGGGAATCGAATATAAAATTAAATTTGTTTTGAAGTTTCTCAACGAATCCGAAATAAATTTTGGGTGATTGATGATATTTTAAAATTTTTGTTTAGGCGGTGCTGATTTAAATCGTGCATTGTCTATTATAAATAAACGCGAGTTCGAACGAATTATTTCCAGTTAAATTTATTTTATTTTATTATAATTATATTTATATATCCAGATAAATTGCTTCGCCAGAATTAACTTCCTAGATAACAAAATCTATGATTTTCTATTTTGACCGATATCAAAATATGCCTAGTTCAGAGAAATTTCTTTTGAACTGAACATTGAAAAATTATTAAATTGATATTTGCGAAAAAAACTATTTTTTTTTTAAATGTTTGACACCCTTTATCTTAAAAATAAAGCATTTCACTGGCCAAATTTATTTAAAACTATTAGAGAACGCTATTTATCCAGCCCTCGTTCAAGTATTGGAGAATGAAGAAGACCATGTAACGATCATTATTCAACAAGATGGCGCACCACCTCATTTCGCTCACCCTGTGCGTCAGTTCTTAGATGAAAATTTTTCTAAGGCCTGAATTGTAAGAAGGGGACATATTGAGTGCCCACCCAGATCACCTGATCTGGCTCCACTGGACTTTTTTCTATGGGGTCACCTGAAATCTAAGATTTACGCTACGCAGCCTGAGTGACTCAAAGAATCACCCCTTGAAGTGGCCACGTACTTAAATAACGCCCTGTATGTTGCTACAATGCACTTTAGTCCCGTTTGGCGGGATTAAAGTACCTACTTTTGTTCCGGAAGTACAGGAAAATATATATTCTTTGGTAAGTCGTTACACTTAGAGAAACTTATCATCCGTTTACTAGCGTGTTCTTTTTTATTCAACCAAATTTATTGAACGACTTGTAACTATCAAGTTAACAACTCATTATTTTCTCATTCTTTTTTTGCTGTTAATTAAAATGAAATTAGAAAAGTTTTGTTTCAACTATCTGGTTAGGATCCCCGAAACTAATTCCAATAAATTTATTTGATTAATCAATTTTATGAAACATGTATTTTGGGGTATTGAGGGATGTCAGGGTGATAGTAGATTCGGTCCTAGCAGGTAGCAGATTAAATTAAAATTTTTTTACCCATTTATCGGTAGGTACATTCCCTCTCAACCAGAGTTTTACGATACTAAGGTGCTTAAGGTGGATTTATAGTTTGACGGTGGCTGGTACTGGTCGACGTTTGACGGTCTGTTGCTGGTGGCCGGTGAAAAAGTGGATTTATAATTTGACGGTCGCATCACCGTTGGGCATGCGCATTATTCGTATTTTCAAAATTGACAATTGACGTTTGGAAAGGTTGTTTTAAGGATAGGATAATTTTGATTTTAGTGTGTGATATTTTGTACTTTGTAGTGTATTTGTGAAAAGAAAGTGAAAGCAATATGGAGAAAAAGTCGCTAACTATGTTTGCTCTGCTACCCAGCCCCTACCGGCACAATACCAAACTATTCTGACGTGACGTACTTCCAGCTGTTGAGCCACGTGACATCATTCTACGACAGGATTGGTTAAATTCCGAACAGCCACCGGAAAAAGTTAAAAGTTGACCATCTCGACCGTCAAGCCACCGTCAAACAGCACCGGAACAGAAATCTATAAATCGGATAACGGAAAGCAATTTCTTTATCTCTACCTGCCACCGTCAAACGTCGACCGACCAGCCACCGTCAAACTATAAATCCAGCTTTAATCTCTTTCGTAGAAAATAGTAGTAATTAGTAAATGAGTAATATAAATACCTGAAATGGATTGAAATATCATATATATACAGGGTGGTCCAACGAAAACTTAACACCTCGAATTTCCTGCTTTAAAATGAAAATGTGGAAAATCGCTCGGACCCATCGATTTCTGATTCGAGGGGGAATAACTTTCGTCTTCGCAACTTCAACCCCCTAACGGGGATGAGCACAACCCCCTGATTTTGAATAGGGATGAGGGGTGTTGCGATACCTCATTCTAAAGATCTTATCGAGTACTATCTGACCCTAAAATTTCGCTTCAAAATTTTCATCTTTAACGAAATGACAGCTAAAATAGTGGAAGACTACTTACTTTTGTGATTAGTTTATTAAATGCTGAAAATGGCCACCATTCACCTGCATGCAGTAAAGAACGCTGGTGTATGAGTAGAGAATGTGAAATTTACCTCGAGGATATTACTCTTATCAGACGCATTTGAATTATTTATTTATTTCTTAATTTTTTTGTCCAAGAAAGTAGACGGACCATGTTTTTGATTTACCTTAGTCTATCGTGAATTTTTAAGAACGTTAAAACTGTGTCAAAGCGATTGGAAGTTTGTAGTAGAATTAAAATGGTGTATTCCGTAGAAGAAAGGGTGGAAATGATAAAATTATTTTTTAGAAATAACCACTCTGCGCGAGTAACAGCGGCTTTATTTAATGAACGACATCCTCAAAAAAATGTATCCGCTGTTTACGTTGTGCAACTGGTTGCCAAATTTGACGCTACTGGTTCAGTCGGAAACAAAAAGAGGGTGTATGAAAGAGACGAAGCCAGGGAAGTGGCTGTCTTAGGTCAAGTAGCAATGGATCCGACCTTTAGTACTAGGAAATTGTCCGATGTATCTGGTGTTTCACGCACAACAATCATGAGAATCCTTAAACAACATATAAGTTCCATCTTTTTAAGATACGACTGGTTCAGGAACTGAATGAGGATGATTTTGATCGCCGACTCCAGTTCTGTGAAGTGGTCAGTGGAATTATTAACAATAATCCTAACTACATGTTCAATATCTGTTTCTCGGATGAGTGTTCATTTTACCTTAATGGCATTGTAAACAGGCATAACTGTCGGTATTGGTCAGATGAAAATCCAAGATTATTTCGTGAAGTGCATACTCAGCATCCCCAAAAGCTAAATGTTTGGGCGGGTATTTATGGAAATCACATAATCGGCCCTTTTTTATACCCGGTAATCTCACTGGCCAAATTTATTTAAAACTATTAGAGAACGCTATTTATCCAGCCCTCGTTCAAGTATTGGAGAATGAAGAAGACCTTGTAACGATCATTATTCAACAAGATGGCGCACCACCTCATTTCGCTCAACCTGTGCGTCAGTTCTTAGATGAAAATTTTCCTAAGGCCTGGATTGTAAGAAGGGGACATATTGAGTGGCCACCCAGATCACCTGATCTGGCTCCACTGGATTTTTTTTTATGGGGTCACCTGAAATCTAAGATTTACGCTACGCAGCCTGAGTCACTGGATGATTTGCGAATTCGGATCATTAATGAATGCCGTCAAATTACAGCAGAAATGTTGAGAAATGTACGTGAACGTTTTGAGCAAAATTTATTTTACTGCATGGAAGTGAATGGTGGCCATTTTCAGCATTTAATAAACTAATCACAAAAGTAAGTAGTCTTCCACTATTTTAGCTGTCATTTCGTTAAAGATGAAAATATTGAGGCGAAATTTTGGAGCCAGATAATACTCGGTAAGATCTTCAAAATGAGGTATCGCAACACCCCTCATCCCTTTTCAAAATCAGGGGGTTGTACTCACCCCCGTTAGGGGGTTGAAGTTACGGAGACGAAAAAAGCGAAAAAGTTATTCACCCTCGAATCAGAAATCGACGGGTCCGAGCGATTTTCCACATTTTCATTTTAAAGCAGGAAAATCGAGGTGTTAAAGTTTCGTTTGACCACCCTGTATTAATTTATTCAAGTATTCTCTCTAGTCTGCAACATGGATCCTAATATTATTTCGAGTGAAAAAGGAAAGCACATAGTAGTTATAAATAACTATAACTATAGTTTTCAAAAAATTTTAAAAAGTGATGAAAAGCGGTGGACGTGTATAAATAAAAAGTGTAGATCTTATTTGCTTAGTATGGGTGAAGGGGACAATATAACTGTGACAAAGCATGTAAAGGAGCATTGCCATAATGCAAATGTAGAACAGTTGAACCGCCAAATTGTAAGCACCTCTTGCAAAAGAAAGGCTATTGATGATTTATTGGAGAAGCCTGCAAAAATCATCCGCCGGGAGCTTCAAGACAATCTGCCTTCAACGATCAATACGTCAGACATTGCGTTAATATGGAAGAATTTGTACAATGCTTGTCGAAAATTGCTTCCACAATTATTGCCAACTAGTGTTCAACAAACTTTCGACATTCTGGCGAAGATCAACATTGAAACATCCAGAGGTGAAAATTTTTTACTTCTTGATGACTGATCAAATCGCTTTATGTTCTTGTAAATCAAATATTGAGTTTATCGGAAAAGTCAGACGAATATATTTAGATGGCACATTTAACTACTGCCTACAATTTTTTTGTCAGTTTTTTACGATACACGGGTATTATACCTGCCACTACATTCCTCTGATTTTTTCCCTATTACCCAGCAAACGTAGTGAAACGTACCAAAAATTATTTAATATTGTAATAGAAATCTGCATCAAAAATAGTGTTAGATTAGACATTTCTGAAATTGTAATCGATTTTGAAAAAGATATCCATAAGGCTGTCCAACAAGTTTGGCCATTAGCTCAAATAATCGGATGTCGATTTCATCTTTTGCAGTCATGGTATAGAAAAATTCAGCAAATTGGTTTATTATCTGCCTACAAAGATAGAAGTTTTGATGCGGGGCGATGGCTAAAAATTACTTTTCCCCTTACTTTCTCAAATCCTGTAGAAATCAGTGATTGTTTTGTATTCGATCTGCTTTCAATAGCACCAGACGATGAAAATATTATATAATATAATAATAATATAATAATAATATAATATAATATAATATTTTGCCCGGGACCGAATTTACCTATGTAGCTTCAGGTAAAAACAAAATTTTGGGCCGAGTATAGCCGTTATTTTTGACCCCCTTTCTCTTGGGAGGGAATTTGCCTATTCCCGGATGTCAAATGTATGTAATGCTTTTATTATGTTTTTTCCTTTTTTCCTCTTTAATTTATTCTTTTATGCCCCCCATAAAAGGCATTGAAAAAGTGCGCACTAATTGAAGACCTTGGTGCAAGAACCGGGCAAGTCCATATTCCACAAGAAATGAGTTAAATATGGTGCCTCCTAGAAATCTAGGTTGGCCATCTTTTGGTGCAAGAATCGGGCAAGTCCGTGGCATATAAGTGAAGATACAATGGCAAAGGACTTACCCGTTTGACCAAGGCGCAAGAAACGGGCAAGTCCAGGACTTGCCTGATTATTGCTCCAAAATGCGAATAATTTGTGGTAGGGACTTGTCTGTTGGCCGGTGTAGCATCACACTAGACGGACGGCGGCTTGTAGCTAATCGTCCACTATTCGTTAGTTGCATTGTTTAAATAAGCGAGGCTGTGTTTTAACGTTTAAATAAACATGTCGGAACGAGATTCAGAATCAGAACCTTTTCAAAGTTCTGGAAGTGAATACGTCCCCACTGAAATCGGAGAACCAGGAACAAGTAGAGGCAAGCGTAAAACGAAAGTACGTGTCCGCAAACATACAGAGAAGGTAAAAAATGAGAAAAAAGGGAGAAAACGTCCAAGGTGTGAATCCAAGTGGGAAAGAAATATCCGGAAAGTTTTAAATGCTAGTGGTGAAGAGTACCTTAATACGGTGAAAAAGGTTGTGCCAAAACGAGTGATTGGAAGAGATTGTGCCTGTCAAAGACGATGTTTTCTAATGTCGTTTTTATTTTTGCAGGTACGCGTTGGCACGGAAGAACATCAAGTTTGCAGGAAAGCTTTTATGGCCATTCACGGAATAACTAAACATCGTGTGGATCGTTTAGCTTCCTGTTTAAAGACAGGCATAACACCATTAGCCGATATGAGGGGAAAACACGAAAACCGTCCCAATAAAATATCCGGTTAAATAAAAGTGCAGATAGATACCCACATAAAAGGTTTTCCAAAAAGAAGTTCACACTACAGCAGAGAGAGAAATGATCGTAAGTACTACTTATCTTCAGATTTAAATATTTCCAAAATGCATATGATATACCTAGAGAAGTAAGTATGAGCCAACAAATTATCAACGACTTACCAGTGGCGAGCAATGCCAACCACAGGTCACGTATGATTTTTTTTACCGACATTTTACATCGAACTATAATATAAGTTTTGGGGTACCACGGTCAGATACATGCCAAACCTGCGATCGCCTAGTTAACCTAATAGCTGCGGAGAAGGATGTTGAAAGCAAAGTAGCTCTTCAAACTGAGAAGACTGTCCATATTCGTAAAGCAGAGATATTCTATAGAAACCTCAAAGAAAAATCTGCACTTGCCAAGGAGAATCCCAATGTGGAGACGTTATGCTTCGACTACCAACAAAATTTGCCACTTCCGCATATACCGGCGGGGGATGTTTTCTATAAAAGACAACTGTGGGAGTACAACTTTTGTATATTTTCAGCAAAAAGTGGTATTTCTACATTCTATATGTATGACGAAGCAACAGGAAAAAAAGGTTCCAATGAAGTAATCAGCTTTATAGAACATTATATCCAAACATTCCTTCCCCCCGACGTTACAGATCTATACATTTTCTCTGACAATGCTTTCGCTCAAAATAAAAACCAAACTCTAGTTAAATATCTCTACACCCTAATCAACATTGAGTCAAACAATATAACACAAGTGATCCATCAGTATCCTGAACCAGGGCACAGCTTTCTACCCTGTGACCGTTCTTTTGGGCTCATAGAAAAAAATAAACGAAGAAAAGAGAGGGTATATACTCCAGAAGAATGGAGAAATCTTGTGCAAAAAACATCTAAACATTTTACAGTGATAAACGTCCAACAAGGAATGATCCGTAACCATACGGAACATTTTAAAAAAGTATTTAAATCATTTAAGGGGACTTTAAAGAGAAGTTTGCAATCTCAACTTACAGAATTTTTAAATATACAAGAAATAAGGCATTTATTGAGTGCTCCGTCACTGCTGCATGGGATCACGGTTTTCTCAAGTTTTTCCCTTATCAAAACGAACCCACAAAGTCAGTTGTCACTGCCGAGTGAATTAGCATACAAAAATCGTTTATTAATAAATGACAAAAAAATAATAGATTGCAAAAGTTTGGTGCAAAAATACGTCCCACTGGCTGATCAGGCGTATTATAACACTATTTTTGGGGATTTGCCTACAGAAGATTATCCTGAAGAAGACCCACCTGGAATGTCTAATGAGGGCTATGAAACCGATTCATCTTTACTTTAGGGAAAATGTAACTAATGTAATAAATTGTTATAATTAATTATTCAAATATAAACCGTGTTTTATTATCTTGGTGCAAGACACAGGCAAGTCTAAATTTCAAAATTTTTTGAAAATATGTTGTTGACTGAAATGTTTTATTTTTCTTTTGCTACTCAGGCCCATTTAGTCTATATCCTATGAAATATGCCAAATATTTCATTTTTTTAAACTTGTTTCTAAATGGAAAGGTTTTTTCATTTTCCCAACATTTTGGAAAAGTGGACTTGCCCGGTTCTTGCACCAAGGTCTTCAATTGCACCAAAATCAAATTTTTTAAATAACAAAAGTATAAGGTTGTGTCAATTATAAGTGGGACAGGACACCCTGTATCTTATAGCTCCGTTGAGTGCTTACATTACGCGAATTTTAAATATATAAAAATAAGTACGGTGCAGATTTTATATAGCCCAGTATTTTTTTACTTCAATTGATTCCTCCCCATTCCAGTTTCTCGTAAATAGAACTCCGAACACAATGTCTTAATTATAACATAATTCGGCTGGAAACAGGGTACCTATATTGCGTGGCCGGCAGTTTGCCTTACTAATCCGATAATCAATTGCATACAATTCTCGTTATCACTGAAGACTATTGGTATTGTTACCACACAATGCCCAGGCAGTCGGCCTTTATCGTCAGGATTCTATCGTCAACATCGTGTAAATTGGTAATGGTGTTATTGTTTAACTATATAAGTGTTTCTCTATTGACAATTGTCTTGAAAATCACTGGCGTCGAATGAAATATTTGGTGGGGTTGGGGAGGTAAACAGTACAGTTCCCACTTTTTTGAAGTTTTTGGCTTAGGATAGTTTCCTCCCCACATTGCTCTCGCGACACTTTCTTTTTTGCCTCCTTTAATATTCCCTAAACTTTTTACCTGCGGAACTGTTTTCTTATCATTATATAGCAAAAATAAAATCTCCAGCGGTCCAACACTGATTGTTTTTTAAAAATACTGCTAACTATTTTCAAAAAATGTGTCACGTTCTGAACCTTTACGCAGATACACGGAAAAGAACTTTATAAAAATAACCAAAAAAATAATAAAAGTTACTACATATATTTTTTAGTTCTATATTATAGGACAACAATATGGTTTATTAAGGAAAGCTATAAAGTTAATGTTTTTGAAAAGTTACTACAAAAATATATAGTATTTGAATAATTTGTTACAGTACAAATTTTGTTTTTTCTAGCTTTTATTGTTGCGATTATAAAAACTATCAACCAGCTTTGAACATTTTGCTAATGGTTATTGTAAAAATTTTAATATTTCTTCGTAAATTCTATTAATGTATCTATCTGGATTTCTTACCACTAACTTTTGTTATACTAATTAAATATTTTAGTAAGTATTTGAAACTCCTTTTGTATTTATATTTAAAAGGTTTTTGGTAACATTTTATTATTTCCTTTTACACAGGGTACGAATCTTTTGTCAATTGTACTTGCAAGTTAACAACAATAATAAAACGCACATAATATATGTATAAGAAATTTTTTATACTTGCCTGTGATAAAAAAAATTATAAAAGTCACAAAAGGTTTAGTAAAATTCACAATACTGTTCCTTACTTTAATAATTAAAAAAAATAGTGACTCACTCTAACTAAAGCGTGGCATAATAATACTATGTTGTGTAAAGAGGCTAACCGTATTTTTTAATTCTATTGAAGTAGCCTTTACTTGATGGAAATATAGTAAATAATATATGGAGATATTTGAGATAATAATTACTCGAATATTAAGTAGATAAAAACTTTTATAGAAGTAAGAATAATATGAAAGTAGATAAATTGGAATAAGTATTAATATTTATAAAAAAATCTAATATGTACAATACAACAACTTAATTTTTAAATTTTAGTCATCATGTTCCGAGTAGTCCGATGAACTATCGTCGTTGGGGTCCAGAGAAATAATAAGGGGCTCTACAGTGTTTTTTTCTAGCATGTTATCAACTTTTCACATTGTTTCTTCTATTTCAATCACATGTTCGACGCACTTACTTCATTTTTCACAATTCACTGCTTTTATTCTCTCTTGCAGGAGGTTTCTAACCTCTCTCATTTTAAAAGTGCTGTTATGCCTTCCTACAAACCCTTTTACTTGAGCCAACATCAATTCTATCGGGTTTACTTCACAGCGATATGGCGAAAGGCGAAGTACCGTTATATTTCGTTTTGAAGCGATTTCGTCGACAACAAATTTCGTACAAAGGGGTTTATTCAACTTTACAATCTCCAGTAGGTCCTTCTTCAGATCTTCCTATTTACAGTAAGCCAATAAATGATGTCATTTTTTTTTCGATGTTGATATTTTGTCGAATTTTCTTGAATGGTAGCTGGCATTATCCATGACTATAGCAGACGCAGGAGGAATAAGATCTAGCATTTGCTGGAAGTATTCTTAAACGACATCAGCGTTCATGTCTTCACGATAGTCTCCAGTCCGTTTTGATTAAAATGCTAGTAAGCCGCCATCAACAACTCCATTTTTGCTACCAATGTGAGTAATTATTAATCTTTTACCTTTTCCCGAGGGTGCTTTTATTCCATTAGACCATCCTTCCATGAAAGCTTTCCTCGCGTTTTTTATATGTTTATCCTGTCATATTTTATCAACGGTATATTCTTCATTTACCCAAGTTTCGTCCATATAATAGATATTCCTGTTTTCCTTCCGAAACTGTCTAATTGCCTTCAAAACGAGTGTATGATTCTTCGATGGTAGTCTTTTCATCCTCATTTATTACAGTTTCTTTTCTTCCTGTACTTCTCCTGGTTGACCTGACGGGGCCGCTTTAATCCTCGTGCCATAGAATAAAGAAACAAAGTTTTCATTTTTGTATGCCTCGTGCACAAGTCGGTATATTGTTGACTGTCCGACTTCAGTCATATTCGAACACATTGTGACTATTTATGTAACGAAAAATTTTTGGGTGCCACGCCCTTTTTTCAATGATGATGCTTGGTTTTCGAGTAAGAAAATGAAAAAACACAACAGAAAATTACAAAAACAAGCAGGCAGCGGATGCTGTTCAACAGAAACAAGAAGAAAATGCAATGCTTGGTTGCCACGATATCCGCGAAGGCGCGATAGTTATAATCACAGACGATAAAGCAAAGATGGACGCCGCATGCTCTTTTATCATAACAAGCAGTCGAGAGGTCAGATGCAAAACTCCGCCAGGTTCCATGCGAGTTCCACGTTAAAAATATTTGTACACTGTTGCCGATGAGTCCAAAACTTACCCCTTTTGGGTTTTATTTCTGCTTAAATTGACTTAATTTGTAACAATTTGGTATTTACTAGTGCTATGGCCGCGCATAATGCGGGTTTTAAGAAAACTTGTTGACTGGCAGTAGTGGCAGTCAATCAAAAATTAATTTTACAGTTAGAACGGCAGCTATATAATTCGGACTATTCGACACTGGTGTAGAGTCCGCAAAATGTGGCAACGTCTGCCTCCTAGCGGTAGCAGGCGAAAATAAGAAAATAAATGTCACAATTTTGACACTATAATTATTACAAAGCATTTTCGGCTTTATAAATTAATTTAGTGGTGAGATTATTGTGATTTATAGTTTTGTGAGATAATTATAATTTTTCAATATGGTGAGACAGTGTCAGGTTTGCAAAATAACCGATTCAGTGCCTGGATTTTCTTTTCATAAGTAAGTATTTATGAGATAAATATTTCATTGATAATTCGACCAACAGTAGCGGTGCATGAAGGTATTTTTTTAATGTCGATGTCAAACAGAATATTAATTTAATTTTAAGAGGGCTATTATAAATAATTGCGCTTTGAACAACAAAGTCACTATTGTTTTAAATAGGTTAGATTGGCAAAAATTGTAGAATAATTAATTATAAATACAATAATGAAGAATCTTAATTTGTTAGGTACTTGTTATAAAATCGGCGTAAAAAGTTTAGGTTTATGTTTATTATCTTATTAAACTCCATATTTTAGTTTTTTTTATGGTATAAAGAGCCGCCGGCCTCTCCTGAGATACCACTGGGCATGAAATAAGTGTCCTTGTATTACAAGTTATTTACCTACTATTATTTTAAACATTACATACTAATGTACAAATTGTTCAGTATTTATACATTGTTACAGGAAAATGTTCAATCAATAAAATAGATTTCAATTATTATTATATTTAAGGTTTCCAAGTGATCCCGTACATAGAAAAAAATGGTTTACTTTAGTCGGGTTTGAAGAAGATAAACCATTACCACAAAGAGCTTTGGTATGTTCAAAGCACTTTAATGAGGACGATTTTTGTAATAAATAAAACGGAGTGAAGTACTTAAAAAGTGGAGTTAACCCGAAGCCATTCTATGTAGGGAGAAATCAGTCAATTAATATAAGGTACGTGAAACTCTATGAATGAGTATTAATGTATGGGAAAATTCAATAGGAACAACCATTAACACTTTTAAGTAAACTACTAAATATTTCCTCTTAAAACTTTGCATGTTATAATTTGTATAAATGCCTCCTTTAAAATATTTGCAATTTCCTATCTTGTGTGGTTATAGGGAAAGTAGCTGTCAGCTTTAATATTTTAAATAGGATGATGGTTTTTATTGTGCTTTTATATTTTACTCACACACAGATTCTAAACACATTTTGTTCTGAAGCTATCAGTAAACTTTCGGGTGACCTATACTTCGTGTCAGGCTTAGTAAAAAAAACCGTCCCTTTAACTCTACCTGAGAAAGTTACAAAATATGTGATATTAGACGTTTATACTGTGGATTAGAAAAATTATTTTAATAGAATATAGGTGTAGCTATAATATAGCAACTAACATTTTTTTCTTACTTATAAATTGAATCCCATTTCTTTTAGTTCTAATTCGACCATAGAGGGGACTCCTCCAAAGAGGTATGTTGTTTCAAAAATGAAATGATCTGTAAGTTTTTTCAACCACTTCCAAAAAGTAGGGGTTTCTGAGCAATTTTACTCTTTATATTTTAAAGAAAAAAGTTGTGCGGGTGGGGGAAGACAGGTGAAATAAAACTTTTGGAAAAACTATAAGTAACACCTAAGTAGTTTCTCATTTTCGAGGCTAAAAACAGATAAAGGCTAGACTGTAGACCAAATGAGATATTTCAGAATATCGTTTTACAGTTTCAAAATAAAATTTTAACAAATTTGCTTGTAATTATTAAGAGACACGACAAAGAAATACCTAAATATAAAGATTTGAAAAAAAAACAGAAGGCACTAAAAAATGCTCATTTGTATGAAATAATGTAGATAATATAACACATTCTCGATACAGTAATTAACTTAATAACAATAGGTACTGTTAAGATTGTGAATTTATTGTTGTAATCTTTCTTCCACTTTAGTATTATATGTAATCTTTGGCAATATGTAATACTATTAAGGTTGCCACCTCTCCAGGTTTGGCCTGCAGAGTCCATGATTGAGCCCTCAGGCTCCAGCCTACGAGTTATACGTCAATTTGCCCCAGGTGAAGTATTATTTAACACTTAGGTAACAAAGCAAATTCCGACGTACTTACTTGATTAAATTGTAATTTTAAAATATTGTTATTATTTATATGTTTTTATGTTTAATGTTAACCTGAGGTACTTTTTTCTCATATTTTTATAATTTTTGGAAGCCACGAATTCATTCGCATGTCATCATCGTCTATCAAAATATCACTTTTTATTTTCATTCTAAATACAGCAATGCTCTTGCTAGTTTTTAGAAAACGATTTGGCCTGTATCATGGTCACCTATTTTAATATAATTGTTATTGAAATGATATTATTGATAATTTTAACACAACATCTAAAATACTTTGAAAGTGATACGCCACTGCTAATTCAACCTCGTAGTAGCGTGCCCATGCTATCGTCCTCTTATAAACAGTGAGTTGTAGGCTCGGCGCAAAATTACGTACATGAATGAGATGCCTGGTCTATCTTTGCTTTATCGTCATTGGTTATAATTAGCCGCGTAACCTCGTAAGGGTAAATCGCGCGTATTCACCTAAGTATGAACGGCTACAAGGCAATGCGAAGCCAAACGGGCGTCGCATCGTGTCATCGAGGCGCTGCAAACAGCATTTGGTTGTACCTTCTATCTATAGTTTTTCTGTTTTTTTAATCTTTTTGTTTTTCGCTGGTTCTAAATTAATTGGGGGGGGGGATAATTACCCCATTCCCCCTCCCCCGTAAAACCGCCCTTGCTCGGAATGTTAAATTTTGGTGGCGAAGAGCGTTGAACACATTGAGAATAATAATTTTCTCAATTTAAGAAAGCGCTAATCCCTTTCTCAGCAACAAATTCAGAAACACTATAGCCATTTTCAAGAACGAAGTTTTCTAACAACTGCCGGGAAGTAACTAAACATTTAAAATTTTTGAAACAGTGAGGCCTCGAGTGAGGCACAGGTAGGTAAACTATCTGTGCCTCTACCTATCCCATCGTGACTCCTGACAATCAACATAATTAATTAATAATAATTGGACTACACCTTGGAATACGGCGAGGACCACTGGTTTTTATAGTTCATTAATGATTTATTATTCTCTCTCGCATTAAGCAACATACTATAGCATGGGTGATTATTTTATTGTGCGTAACTGTACCTACTTACAAATTAGAAATCTGTTAGAAATTCTAGTTATTTAAGACCACTTGAAACAATTGTTATGGCAATTTAAAAATAAAATATATTATTGCGTAAATTATAACCGTTAGTGTTATTTATTTACATTTTCATAGTTTTTTATAAACTTAGTTTAAAAATTTATTTTAGTAAGCAGATTTTTAATTATTGAGAGGTTTTATAGAAAAATATCCCATAAAATTCTTACTAAACTAAATTTACAGTACTATTTTTCCGTGTACGCTAATTTTATTTTTACACGCATTCTATTTTTCCAGCTCAAATGGACGCAAGATAATATTTTTGTAACATAATTTTTTGGCTTAACTGTTTAATTAGGAGTAAATTCATAACGCCCTGTATAAGAAAAATAACAAATTTATCCCATATTAAAGATGCATTTGTGCGTCCTTTATGCCCCACATCTCTTAATTGATCACCCCGTAGCCTAACGCAGTGTTTCAACCCCGTTTTCATACACTTGACGCCACACCCACGTGAAGCAGCTGTCATTCCTGCGACATATTTAAATATTTTAAGCAGGTTGCAGAGCTTAATCGCTTAATTTTATTACGAGAACATTAATTTTCAATTATACATGCCGTGTGACGTTATATTTTATTTGGCATGAAAACAAATTAATATTTTAGAGAAGGTTGACACATTGTATTTAATGTAAATTGTGTTATACAGTGTGTCTACTTAAGTTGGCTACATATGGGAAACTTTTTTATTATTAATTTTACGAAAAAGAGTTCTGCATGGTCCAAAACCTAAAATGCAATCATCAGATATTAAATTTTTCCAAGTGTATACGAGGGGTGTCAAAAAAATATGAATTTTGCTCAAGAGTAAAGTAGGTGGAAACATTGTGTGTTTAACATTGATTAAACTAAAACTTACAAATTTCAGTCAGGTAAAAAAATTTTACCGGACTTATTGCTGTAAAACCTTATTTTCTGGACTAAATTCAAATATGTAAAGGTGTGTTTTACAATACAGTATGAAATAAAATCATTTACAGGGTGTTATTTTTTGAGTGTCACGACCACCCCAACTTTCTTTTGATACGACACTGACTAGCCTTTCATTAAAAAAAAAACTACTTTTTTGGTTTATCATTTACCTTTTTTATTTCTTGCACTATTTTGATATCTTATACGGTTCGGCTGATATTTGGTAAAATATGATTTAAAGCAGGGCTACATTTTTAATCTGGTTAAATAAAAAGAAAATTGTACATTGTAAATTATAATTTGGTCATCACAAAAATATTAACAATAACCCATTTTCATTTCAATTCTTTAGATACTATAATATGTAACAAAAGTACAGAATTTGAATAAATAATCTTTAAGCACGCATAAAATAAATAGGAGAAACCGAAAAAAAAAAATAAAAGTTTAACACCCTGTATCTTACAAACGAGGGGTTTCTGGACCTCCATTAATGGGAAATTTTTTATTATTTTTTGTCAAGGAATCACCTGGTTCAATTTGTCGGTATGATATTGAAACACCCTGTATATAAAAACGCTACTTTTTATATTAAAGTGAGATATATTGAAAAATTCTCAAAAATTTGGTTTACTTCTATAGAGTAACACAATAAACAAATTATTTTTTTTATTAATAAAATCTGTCAGCTAGATCTATTAAAACTAACTGTAATCGATTTTACTGTACAATATTTGACAAAAATAATGTTATCATGATGACGGTAAGTAGCACACGACTCGGCGGGTATTCCCCTGTTGCTTCGAGCTGACAGCACACTTATCATTTTTCCCCCAAGTCTCTGTAATATGATGTTATAGTCCGTCAATGCTTTCAATCATTTTCGACAGATTCTCTCCATCACCTCCAAATCTTATATGTGTACGCGGGCCTCGAGAAGTATGAGTGCGTTCCATTAAATAAGACTGAAATATTTGGATTTCTGGATAAAAGAGACATGTTTAACATTGTTATAGGTAAACCTAGTAAAAATTTAATTTAAATTAATCGAATTATTCTTTTAGACTTACTTGTCACACAACTAAATTTACATGTTCTACGTCATATTTATTTTCTTATGGAATACACTATATTATATAAATATCTAAAACTCTATTGAATGATATTTTCTTGCATCTGCCACACCTGTAGAGTGTGGGGCTTGGTGAAATATCATATTGGGGAAAGCTGAGGAGTAGTATTTTAGGTTTTACGACTGTTTCATATTTAGTTGATGATCTTAGGGATAAAAGTAGAAAAAATATATTATCTATAACATTATTGGTAGAGGAAAATAATAAATGCGATATATTATGAAAAGCTAGCTATGCTAAGTTGGTTCTTGCTTGGTAAAGTGTATAAAAGGGGTGGAGGAACTAGTTATAATCCTTCTTATTAATATTCTAATTATGCTTTCTCACAAAAATATACAATACTTAGCTTTAGATTAAACGGGCATCTTTGGATACAAACAAATCGTCCTACAAATATACAGGGTGTTTCAGAAGTACGGTACGTAACTTAAGGGGGTGATGCCTTATCATATTTTAAGAGAAAAAGTTTATATAAATATGTGTCCGGAGTTACCACGTTTCTGATATACAGGGTGTTAAAGTTTTTTTTTGAATAATAGGTTTTTTATAATCTTTTTAAATATCCTTCTGCCGATTTTATTGAAATTTGGCACCATTATTTATAATGATAAGGGGCTTAATTAGCACTAACTACATTAAATTTATTAAGTCCAGTATCTTCCCGGGGAGCACCTTAACGAATATTATTGACAAAAAAATGTACGTTACCGAATTTCTTCTAATTCTGATTTCTTTTTCGGATTTACCAACTAATTGTACAACTTTTTGGTTTCCTGAATTATTTTCGTATCTTGCTTCGTTTTCGAGAGAAAAAATAAAAACCACTTTCTCTATTTGGGAATCATAACGTCTTCATTATGTCAATTGGGTTGCATAAGCAATCATTTTAAACACGCATATTTTATTTTCTTCCTGTTGGTAACAACACAACATGACTGTTTTGAAATTTCATTTCACACCTACTTTTTGTTTTAAGAAATATTTCCGTAGTGGTAAACTTAAATTATCTGTTTTATACCTATTGATGAGACTATCTTTAGAATTGAGATATATTTTATAAAAAATTTCACTTACAAGAAATTAAATAAATTATTTAAATTGAAATGTTGTTTTCCTGGTTCTATAATACAGAAGATACGTAAGTATATATTTACTTGGATCACGCTCACGCTGCTTTACATACATCCACAAACAACATAACCTAGAAAATATGCGACTTTGGTTTACGTATATTTATTTATTTCAAGCACAAAACACTATAATATTAGACTATCAAAAAAACAGACTTGTTAAGAGATGAGTGATTACTGTAAATATTTACTGTTATTGTTGAATGTTCGGTGGCGTTAATGGTTATCCCTGGAATATTCTGGGTAGACACAATATTTTGTGTGAGACCTTGCTCATTTATAATTAATCTAGTCGTTCCACTTGACGTTACAGATGCTGTAGCTGTGGTATTTTGGGATGTACGTGATAAGCAAGGTAGAGATACACCTTGTGAAGATTGTGTGGACAAAATATTTGCAACTTCAACTTTCGGCCACTGCTGAAACCTTCCAGTCACCATGCTTCTTAAAAGTGTTCAAGTCGCCCCCAGTATTTGCTAAGTGTGTAACACTGGACTGTCTAAAATAATGGCCTCTAAATAACTTGGGTTTTGTAATTTTAAGTCAGAAGCAATAACGAAAGGAGCTTTGCCAATTGTGTTAAAACCAATAGGAGTGTTAATGCAGTGTCCATTTCTATAGGTCAAGAAAAATCTGTGACTTGTCACGTGATTTGGTCTGAGACTAAAATACTGTGTTACCATTTTTTGTACCCAGTCACTATTTGTAATTATAAACTGCCTTGTTATGTAATTTTTAGCTTTGGGCACATGTACAATGATTATATCGTCTCTAAATTCAATATCATCTATTGACATATTTGTAATTTATTCTTTTTGTTGCAGGCATCATTATAGCCCATTATAAGAATAACCAGAAATTTATATTCAAGATCAACTATATTTATTATGGGTAAGTTTTTCTTGTCGGTACCTATTGTATTTTTGTTTGAGATAAACGTATATCGTTGCTAATGCTGAGAGAGTTGTTTTTAAGCAAAAATTTTAGGAATCATTCAAATCTTGTTAACTACATTCTTATTTAATGCAACACTTAGTTTGATTGCTAGATATATTTTATCATCAGCTTCTCCAATGAAGCGATTAATTTGCTTAATCTTTAGAATTTTTGATTTTTTTTTGGCGTGTAACCCTCCGAAAGCTTTTTTAAGTATGCCTGTAATTTTTTATATTTCGATATATCAATATTTCTATATATGTTTAAACGACTTCTTAGCATTGAGTATTTGGACCACATCGATGAAGCTTTTTTAATTTTACTTTCTTTGTTAAAAAATGCTATCAGGACATTTTCTAAAATAAATTTTACACTATTTTGCTCACACCATAGCTCAAAATCTATACATATTCTTTTTGGTAGACATTGCGAGATTTCTTCGGTAAGAGATCATTTAAGTTATTTTCCGCGATTTCTCGTAGTTCTGGTGGGGTATGTCTTCCGTCTTCGCTCATCTTTATTCGTTTTTACTACTAAATTATTAAATAATATTTAAAGATCCAATACAGCAAAAAATGACAATTTATTAAAAATATACTATATACCTAAATTGCTTTTCAAATAATAGCGGTTGGGGTGCCCAATTGTTTTTTATGTAACATAGTGTGGCCAACCTAAAAAAAAAATGAAAATTTTGACTGGAAATTATTAACTACATTTTTTAAAAATTTCCTTAAAAATGACCCAATAAGAAAAAGTATTATAAAATACTCGTTTCATACGACATTTTAGAGCACTTGTCTCATTAGGACACTCCCCGCTACGCGGCTCGTGTCCTAAACAAACACGTGCTCTAAAATTATGTCTTATGAAACTTATGTTTTGGTATAGGTAGTATTATGACCACGCTCTGATAAAACGCACGATTGCAATCGATTGATCCTCTTATACGTTCAAAAATGCCTGCATAATTTCGTATCGCATTGCAACTTTCAATAAAATAGTACAGGCGTCTAATGTACAAGAGACTTTAGGTGACCCCATAAATAATTGTCTAGAGGATTCAAGTCGGGACTGCGAGCTGGCCAACCTTGGGGACCTGCGCGTCCAATCCAGCAATTAGGAAAAGTTTTGTCGAGGTATTGACGAGCAACTAGGCTAAAATTAGCATGGGCGCCCTTGTGCATAAACCACATATTAGTTTTTATTTGTAGAGGTACGTCTTCTAACAGAACGTGAAGTTCTTCAGATAGAAATTGCGTATAGGAGTTTTCATTCAATCGAGGTGGTAAAAAGTATGGTCCAATAAGATAATCTCATACATCCCATACATTCACCGAAAATTGTTGCTGAAAACGACCTACTTTAATTTTATGAGGATTATCGTCCTCCAAAAAATGTTCGACATAAAAATTTATAATGGTTTCTCTTGAAAAAGAGGCCTCAACAGCAAATAAAATATTCGGTAAAAAATTGTTGTTACGTGCTACTGTATGCAGCAACAACCTGCTAAAATCAAACCTTGGCTAAAAATTACGAGAAAGCAGACCTTGCACACGTTGAATATGGTGTGGGTATAGTTGATAAAGATGCAAAACCCTCCAAACAGTTGTTGAACTTGTTTGAAGTTGCACTGCTACCTTCCTGGCACTAGTTGAAGGATCATATTCTATCTCTCGAAGTATAGCCTCTTCTAACTCAGACGTGGTTACTGTTGCAGGTCTGCCAGGAAGATCCGTATTACGTTTAAATCTCCCAGTTTCACTCAGTCTTGCATGGAGCTGTCTAAATGTTTTGGCACATGGCAGTACTGTGTTTGGATAACGTTCCTAATAAATTCGCCGAGCTTCTTCAGCATTTCCATTTGCTAGGCCATAATTGAAATACATCTGGGCAATTTCAGCGTTAGTAAAGTCATTTATTTTTGACTTGTTATTGACAAAACAGCTAAATTAGACATCAAAACTTATCTTTACCTCATATTATATTAACCTTTGAAATACATATTTATTTTTTTTGTACATGAAATAAAGTGGTTTTTATTTTTTCTTTCGAAAACAAAGCAAGATACGTAAACAATTCAGGAAACAAAAAAGTTGTACAATTAGTTGGTAAATCCGAAAAAAAAATCAAAATTAAAAAAAAGTCAGTGACGTTAATTTTTTTGTCAATAATATTCGTTAAGGTACTTTTCGGGAGGCCACTAGACTTAATAAGTTTAATCTAGTTAAATTAAGCCCCTTATCATTATGAATAAGGGTACCAAATTTCAATAAAATTGGGAAAAGCATATTTGAAGAAATTATAAATTCTTTTTAACTTTAACACCCTGTATATTAAAAACGGGCAACTCCGGGCACATCTTCATATGAACCTTTTCTCTTAGAATATCATAGAAAATCACCCCATTAAGTTACTTACCGTACTTATAAAGCACCCTGTATAGCTATACCACAGCAAACTAGGTTGTTTTCTGGGGCTATATTAAACTGAACCTGTGGGCTTCTTGTATTGCGGCTGCTTATAAGACCAAAAGCTACTTTTTTATTTTCTTTTTGCACTTTTTAAATTAGAAAGATTTAATCTTTAATGTTAATGCAATATAAGTTTGATCCCCTAATTTGGATCTAAAATGACATCCCTGAAGGCATTGACTTTATAATCGTCTTATCTTGGATATTTTAGCTCGAACTTACCTATAACAACACCGATTGTCAAAAAGCGAAACTAACCGTCTAGGTAACTAGAATATTAAAGCTGCATAACTAAAGAACGATTTATTAAATCCCCCTACGTCATCCGATCTACAATAGAAGCATTATTAATGAGGGCGTCGGGCGTGAAATGACGCCGATGGACGCCCGGGACGCCGCCCTATTAAAGGATTAAGCCGTAAGCGCAATCTGATCTTCATACTGCTAAGCCGTTTTGCCTTTATGTTCAAAACTTATGCTTCCGCGTATTCACGTACACAATATGCAAGACTGATATATTTTTTAGTACAGTTAGTAGAGGTAAGATTGTACAAATTTCAGATTGAGAATTATTCAAAACTAACTGACTGAACTAAGCTATATACTATATACACCCTGTATAATAGGCTTGACTTTGTCAACACCGTCACAACTGTCACACGTATTGATTTGCAAAGCTTGTTATGAATCGATTTGTAGCGATGGACCGGTATTAACCGCGGTTATACCTTTGGTTAACCTTGAATTTGCCCTTTTTGACTTATTACGTCACGCTGCTCAAGAACCGCTTGAACGAAGAAAAGTTATTACCGGTTATAAATGTCAATTCTCAAATTTGTTTGTAAATTTAACTTCTAGTTGTAACCCTATTTAATTATTAAGCCATTAAAACCTCCATAGTGTAATCATTTCCTTCATAATTAATATAACTGATATTTTTTCATCTTAAAAACAACAACAAAACATAACGGCAAAAAAGACACAACCACAAATAAAAAGAGACGGAGAATAAAAAACACCTCAGCAGCAAGGTTATTACCGGTCCAAGAAATGACAGCTAATGACGTACTGAAGGGCTTGGTGGTGACGTCAAACATCACCGAAAAGTTATAACCACAGTCGCTACAACGCGATTGGTAAATACCAATTAGGAAAATTTATAACCGGTCCATCGCTACAAATCGACTATGGTTCCTATACAGTGTGCCCAGAAAAGTCCTAGACATATAGGAATTTTCTTTATTGTTGATTTTACGAAAAAAAGTTATTCTTTATAAAAAGTTCTGCTTGATGCGCAAATAATATTGACATATCAGAACTTAAGATATCATGTACAGGGCGGCAAAAAAATATAGAAACACAGACTTACGTTAAGAGGGAAGTACCCTCAATTTTTATTTTAGAGCAAATTGTTATAAGAAAACTTTACTAAGGACTACAAAACGTGGTAAGATACAATTTTTCGTTGAAAAACCACTCTTCTACTAGGTTAATGTCGAGACTATATTGTTTATCAATACCAAGGGGTTAAAAAGACTAGTCAAGAGGGTAAAACCCTTTAAATTAGTGAAATAGATTCAGTGTAAAGCAAAGTAAAGTGCGGTACATGTTAATCTTATAGTGTGTTTATTGTGTGTTGTTTCTTTTAAATAATTTTTAAAATAATGTTGACAGTTGAACTAAAGTTGGCATCTAGAGGTGTTTTGAAATGCCAAATTTGAATTTGATACTAGCATGGCTCCCACTTGTAGAGGGCGTTACTTTAACGTCTATTTACTTTTTTGAAGTCTGAAAATACTTCAAGCTTCCTCGAGGCTTGCCTAGCCATGGTCTCAACGTGAAACAGTTAAACGAGACTATTCCGAAACATAAGACCATCCAAATTGACGCCCAATAAATGAATTGATCGAGGGAGTCAAATGTCCGTCTCATCATTTGGCATTGCACATGCAAAGGTAGTGAAATAATAAAAAGAAAAAATTGTTATGTTTTCCAAATCACCAAACAATTCTCGGGTGCCAGTATTCACCTTAGGTAACCTAAAATATACTGCAACAAGGCAAACTATCCACCTTTTCTCTGACAACCCTACGCCCTGGACGATGTACTTACAGACTTACAGACAACAGTCCCTAAAAATTACCTATGTTGTGCTGCCTGAAAACTCAACCCTTAGCTAGCTCAACTCAGTGTAGGTTCGCTATTTTGCTACTAGATTGAGAGGCTTGGCACTCTTATACAAGTAAGTTAAAGTCAAGTCCTGAAGGCGCCACCTTACTTTTATTTTACTTAAAAGTCTTTAAATGTTCTAGTGTTTGGCCTCAGAGATAAACAAACTAGGAAATATAAAACAAATATGTCACAATCGGTTTACAATAGCTTCTTATAAGCTCTCATTCACTCAAGTCCCTCAAAGTCGCTGTCTTTTAAATAAAAGCCAAATTTTAGCAGAGGCCAACTATGAGACCTACACTGTAAACAACGACTGTTTAGTCTGAGCTGGCAGCTACATATACCTACATCCAGGACATTGCCTTAGACTTGGAATTTCCGCAAGGTCTGTGCAAGAACCTCTCACAACTAACTAAATTTAGCATAAGAGCATTCTTAAAGTACAATACAAAATCTTACAAGTACCTGTGGTTACTCGATAAGCATAATAGTCACTCGGGCGAAGATAAGTTAAAATGTTAAAGTTTGAAGAAACAAATGGCCTTTAGCCGAGAAACAAAAATATTTACTTTATAATAATAATTGTAACTATATTTACAACGAAATTAGCTGTAACAGACCACCTATCGTTTTCGACTGCTAAAGACTCTTGTGACGTCTTAACGCTATGTCGACATACGCTATACGTTTACAATGCACGAGTTCTGTACCTAACATGGGCGCAAAACTTTACAACATGCAAATGCAAAATATTAAGATTTTAAGTTGTTACTATGTTACAACATACTCAAGAAAAATGGTACTTAGCTGAAACTTTATGCGCTACCCAAAGTTTATGAATACTCGATCTTCACTACAACACACACACATGGTCCCTGAAACAGGTAACGTGGATACTGCTACAATGCTGCTAGTCTCCAAAAATTCAAATAGTACATGGCATCTGGCACGACCCGCGTCTACGTGACTCCAATAAAAAAATACTAGTACTTCAGTTTGAACTTTTAGCCCCTACCAAAAAAAACATAAAATCGATTTTTAGATGTACAACATGATAGAGAAAACTTTCATAAGACCCATTGAGGGTAAATAGATGCTAAAGTTTAAACCTACCTCAAATAACTAACGAGGGTTCCAATCTACAAAATGGCGTCTAGGACCGCTTGCTGAAGTTGATGGAAAAGCATGTTCTGGAGCTACTTCCATAAACGTGCTTTCACTTCAAACGTCTATTGTCGAAAGGGCCGATAATCTTCAACATACATATATACTAAAACAATCGTCGACAAATTAGTCATACCTATCTATGAAAACTATAACCCCTTTTAATCAGAAAGCTTTGACAACCCGCGCCAACCAGCGCAACCGCAAAAATACGCCACAATTAACCAGACGGGGTCGTGAAAATCCACAGAACTGTCAGTCTGATACGGAATCACAGCAGTCAAAACATTTGACCTACATCTTATGTACAAGATTAAAAAGTTATTTCTATTGATAACTTGAAAAGTTGACTAATTACTAATCAATTAAAACCGAAAACTTAACATAGATAACCAAACTTATGAAATGCAATTTTCGAACTGTAACAAAATCTACAAAACCCATATTTCCAGTTTTTTTGGCGAAAATTACAGCGTTAAGTATCTCTATGGAGAAGACTAACCTAAAAGAACGTACATATCCAAACCTAATTCTACCGGACTAAAAGTTATACAAAAAGCTATACAAAATTGCCTGCCGTACAGGTCCCGGCGCGTTCAATAAAATAATTAATAGGGAGTCCTGGGGGAATCCTGCCAAGCCTTAACGCCGCTCATATTCAAATTTCCAACGTGCGTATTCGACGCAGGATTATGTCGTTTAAAGCGATTAACTTAATGTAGTATTAAGAGAAATTGATTTATCCGTAAGGGCATTAAGGCAAAAAATATAATGGTATTAAATTAAATTTCGCAATTATTATAGAGGATATAGATAGCGAGAATGCTTCAATGGAGATTGGAGGACTGGACCAATACAAATAAAGTGTATATCAGACATAATGTTTGGAAATCATTAAGAAAGGACGCAACCTGAAGGCGCTTTAAACTTTGAACACCTAGGGAGGTGTAAAATATATTAAACAATATAATAGGTAAAGCAAAAAAGCACCCGGTTATGATTTATTTACTGTAGAGATTATTAAAAGGCAGTTACGGAACTGTAGTATGTTCGCTTAAAGATCCACCAGCGGTGGATCTCTAGTCTTTTTTCCTTGGGATCCGCCAGTGGTTTTCCAAAATACAATGAATATTTTCATTTTGTATTTTTATTTAATGTGCTTTATTGTCAAGAATACATACATATTATAGACAAAGCAACTAATGCTAAATTTAACCCGAGTCTAAGACGTTGTCATAGAGTTTAAAAAATAGAGAGGCCACAAAAACATTACTGTGAAGGTCAAGTCAAACTCTATCCCGATAATACTTTCCCAGGCTGTAGTAGACCTTTTGAACCTTTTGAAAAGTATGTCTGTGAATAAGAAAGTTTTACTTGCCTCTTACAAAGTTTCATATCAGATAGCCAGAAGTAAAAAGCCTCACACCATTGGTGAAGAGCTTATTCTGCCAGCTGAAATTAAGATTGTATCAAGTGATATGCTGAAGCTTTTCGGGAAGTTGCGTGACAATTTTTTTTCAATTGAACTTGATGAGGCAACAGATAGCGATAAAGATTGTTACGGTTCGAAAATTGAATTTTCATAGTTTGGTTATCTATGTTAAGTTTTCGCCTATTCCTTGGGAGGCATGGGCGGAATGCCGATTAAAAATGCTTTTCCATCAACTTTACCTTAAGAATGCTCTTAAGGTAAATTTAGATAGTTGTGAGAGGTTCTTGCAGAGACCTTGCGGAAATTCCAAGTCTGAGACAATGTCCTGGCTGTAGGTATATGTGGCTGCCAGATCAGACTAAACAGTCGTTTTTTACAGTGTAGGTCTGACAGCTGCCGTCTTGTGCAAGGCCCTGGTAAACAGGGTTTGACTTTTACTTATTCTTTTAATGATAACTTTGTAATTTAAACCTTTAGAACTTTTATGTCAAACCTAATACTACCACTTTGTTATTACATTTCACTTATCTACCTTTAACTTTAAGTACCTATTGTCCACCAAAGTAAGAGGACCTTGCATTTATAAATCCAAGTAGCCAAGGGCCTAACACGACATAACAAATAAATGTTTGTAGTGGCCTCTGCTAAAATTTGGCTTTTATTTGAAAGACAGCGACTTTGAGGGACTTGAGTGAATGAGAGCTTATAAGAAGTTATTGTAAACCGATTGTGACATATTTGTTTTTTTTCCTAGTTTGTTTTTCTCTGAGGCCAAACACTAGAACATTTAAATGCTTTTAAGTAAAATAAAGCTAAGGTGGCGCCTTCAGGATTTGACTTTAACTTACCTATATAAAAGTGCTAAACCTCTCAATCTAGAAGCAAAATAGCGAACCTACCCTAAGTTGAGCTAGCTAAGGGATGAGTTTTCAGGCAGCATAACATGGGTCATTTTTAGGGACTGTTGTCTGAAGTACATCCTCCAGGGCGTAGGGTTGTCAGAGTAAGGGTGGTTAGGTTGCCTTGTTGTAGTATATTTTAGGTTACTCTAAGGTGAATACTGGCACCCGACAATTGTTTGGTGATTTGGAAAATATTACAAAATGCCCATTTAATTGCCTATGATCGATTTTGTGATGCTATGTCAGCAGTAGAAGAACTTCTATTTTGCAGACCAATAGAACTCAAAGCAACACTTGCATTATTTGCTATCTTAAAGGAGTTTCTAAACGAGGCAAACATAGAGTGGAAAAATTGCATCGGAATATGTACCGATGGTGCTCGTACAATATCTGGAAGATTCCAAAGTATACATCAAGCACTTATGAAACAAGAATCTTCACACTGTACCTGGACACATTGCATGATCCACAAAGAAGCTTTGGCTTCCAAAGAAATGAGTCGTGGTCTGAATATTGTGCTAACGACGGTGGTAACTGTAGTAAAATATATAAAAATGGAACCCCTACAATCAAAAATATATTCTGCATTTTGTAAAGGCATGAGTGCAGTACATTTAGCGTTACTATTTTATTGCGAGGCAAGATGGTTATCACTTGGGACATTTCTGCAACGTGTTTATGAGTTAATAGATGAAATCGCCATTTTTCTAGAAGAGGAAAACCGACCGAAAGCCGAGAAGTTTTGAGATGATTTATTTGGGATGAAATTGAGCTACTTTTCGACATATTCGAGAAATTAAATATCTTCAATATTCAACTCCAAGGAGCAAGCACACATATGTTGGATACGAGTTATAAAGTTAATGCTTATTGTAGAAAACTAGAATTGAAGAGCAGAAATGTGAAGCAAAAAAACCTAGAAATGTTTGCAAACGTGGATGAATGTGTTAAAACTTACAAGGCCAAAGAACAACATGTGAAAGTTGTTTTTGAAAGCATTATCTCTCAACTGCCGAAGAAGAAGAAATCTTTATAGACTTCACGGCAAGTGGCGAAATCAAAAGACAATTTAGTAATAAATCACTCTTTGAACTTTGGGCAGGGTTGGATGATGAGTTTTCGGCACTAAAAAACAAGAGCATCTCGTATACTATCACCATTTTCAACAGTCTACCTTTGCGAAACCGGATTTTCTACGGTAACTGCTATGAACACAAAATATAGATATCAGCTAAATATAGAAAAAGAGCTTAGAGTGTCAATTTCTAATATTAAACCTTCTTTCGAAACATTTCGGACTTTGCTCCGCAAGACGGGCCCAAGGGAGTCATTAATAAGCTAATTATTAAATAAATACATTGTGCAGTACTGATACAATCCTTTCAGTAAATAAAATAATTTTTTTAATAATATTTTTTTGCTAATTTTTTCTCGACATGATGCTTGCGCCCTCATTTAGTTTTAGTTAGCATGCCATCCTAGGAGGGCGCGCCCCACAGGTTGAGAAACGCTGCCCAACAATTGAAGACTTTGAGATGCGTAGAATAACAATGCAAATAGTTGGACATAAAATTTAAAACACAATAAGGGGGAACTCTCAGCTTTCACTCAGAAATAAACTCCTGCAATAGACTGTAGCGGAGGACCTATAGTCTGCTGCAGCTATGGGCTACAAATCAAATTTATCTTGTGCGGTTTAAAAATTAGCCAAATGTCCCTGAACTATATAACTGCTCATTATGATTTTATTGACATTACGCCGGTACACGATGGTACATTGTAAACAAAAAATAACATAAATAAATTCATCCAGGATTCCCTTCAACAAAATCCAATATCCAATAAAAATAAAACTATGCCAGTCGAAATAAATATTCCTTTTTTACATGGTGACACCAAAAAGCAAGGGGAGAGGCAAGGGATACAGCGAGAATTATAGGCGAATGTCCGGTGGTCGCCTGATCGAAGAACAATCTACTGTCTGTCAATAAATGCCCTCTGTCCGCCGGTTTAGTAATATTTCCCCCGGGGTATCTGTGACATATTGCAGTTTCACAAACGCTACTACTTTGAATACGAAATCGAGTCGCGTCTGAAATTGTGAAGATTTATTGTTAATAACGAAAACACTGCCTAAAATTTTATGGTCCCCTTTTTTTGCAAACAAAATTTATTTTTGGGTGGTTTTACTATACACAGTGTGTAAATAGTCCCAGACCGGTCAATTATTTAGAAAATGGCGCACAATATAAAAAAACTTCCGGTATAAAACTTGTAGGCCTTAAAAAGATCTATAAAAGTAGGACACCTGTAATTATGCAGGGTGCCTCAAACAGTAATGGTAAACAAAACTTTGGTTTATTTAAATGTAATGACCCCTTCGTAATCACGTTTTCTGATTTCTCTAAACATTCTAAACAACAATTATGAAACATGTCATATGGCTAAACCCATTAGTTTAAGAAATAATTTCAGTTAAAGGACATAAATACAACAGGTAAGATATTACCTACAATTTAAATTTTTACAACCACCAAAATGTTTTGCATCACTTTCATATTAATTTCTGAAAGTGTTTCTTAACGAAAGGGAACGTATAACTTTACTAATGATCAGAGGACCGACAATGATCATTTACCGAAACAAAGCAATTTTTCAATATAACTTTTCCAAACCGACAGCCTATATAAAAATCTACAGTTGTGAGAACAGTTCAAAGATTCGAGGAAACCGGGTGTTGCAGAGATAAAGTTCGTACCGGGAGACCAAAATCGGCAACTAGTGATGAAAAAAAAGTTAGAGACATTACATACATTTGTCGTTGAGAAAGCTGCTACCCAAGTTGATGTAGTTTTAAGTTGTTGAAAGTAAGTAAGATAATTAAGTATTTTGAAAAACAGTAATTTTTACCCCTATAAAATAACTTTAGTCCAGGAATTATCAGAAGACGATTTCGAATTTATAATGGAATTTTGCGAAGTAATGATGCAAATACAGGAAGAAAATAACAATTTTTTTAATCAAATAGTTTTTTCGAATGAGGCAACATTCATGTTAAACGGGAATGTCAATCGACATAATTGTCGTTACTGGGCTGATCAGAACCCACATTGGATGAGAGAAACACACACTTAACACCCCCCAGAAAGTAAACGTGTAGGCCGGTATTATTGGCAATAGATTGGTGGGACCTTTCTTTATAGACGGGCATTTGGTTTCAGCAGGACGAAGCTCCTCCTCATTTTTGGCGAGCTGTAAGAGTTTACTTAAACAATACTTTTCCTAACCGCTGGATAGGGCGAAAGGGCCCCATAGAATAGCCCGCTAGGTCGCCAGACTTAACGCCCCTGGATTATTTTCTCTGGGGACAACTAAAAAATAAAGTGTATGTGACAAAACCTGCAGATCTGAACGAATTGAGAAGAAGAATTATTGAAGAATATGAATCTATTAACCAAGAAATGTTACAAAACGTCATCGACAAATTTTATTATAACCTAACTCATTGTCAAACTGTAGGAGGGGGACGTTTTTAACATTTAATTAAATAACGACTTACTTAAATTTATTTTTGTTCTTGTAAATTTGTTACTATTTTCACTGCTTGTATTTAATTAAATAGTTATTAGATTTTTGACAAAACTTGCGTGGGTACATTTAGTACAATTTTTATGTTTTTTTACAGTTAACGCAAATCATTCTGATACCAGCTTGTAAAAATGCAAAATATAGGTAATATCTTACAGGTATCCTAGTTTTCTAGATTTTTTTAAGGCCTACAACTTTTACCGGAAGTTTTTTTATATTGTGCGCCATTTTCTAGATAATTGACCGGTCCGGGACTTTTTACACACTGTGTATATCCTGCAAAATCAACTAATGAGTACTTATAGTGATTCCAAATAAATTTACTGTATTTGTTTCTTTATTTATGTCTAAATGAAAACTATACATATACTATTTTTATTCATTTATTTATCACCAAAAATTGACATTGTGTAAAAAAATAATCTCCCATCTAGGATTTAAAAATCCACAATTTGTAAATCAGTATAATGGCTATCTTTTTACACTGCAAAATTTATTTCACTTTAATCCATTATGTAATTTTGGATTAATAAAAAAATATTTTAAAAATTGCCGTCTCAAAAATTCAATGCTGTAATGTGAAATGCTGTATCTAACATAACTATCTAGCCAATGTACTTGATGTAAAATTGAGTTGATTTTGATTAAAAATGTATTAATTTTCTTTTAAGTGTATATAGGTTAACCTAAACTAACCTAGTTGATTCTTTAATATTAAATTTAGCTTAAGAACACTGGTCTTAATGCAATTATATTTATAATTAATACAATAAATGAATATCCCGTTTCCAATAAAAAAAAATATCCATAAATATACGAGCACGAAACGGAAGAACCCATACGAAAACCATGTAATTTATTTATTGTTCTGTATTACACGCATATAACGCCATATAAGATTACGCTCATTTTATTCATTAATAAGTGTTAATCCTGGCATAGCTGAAACGAACTGAACAACATTAAAATAATGCCTTTAGACTTTATCAGCAACGTTTTGCATTATATGAGTTAATTGTTGACAGCTTTTAATGTTCGCAGCTAATTGCGGCCATTAAGTTTATATGCCGTTTGGAGGTTTGAAAACCATTTATCAAAAACCACAGTTTTAAAAACTGACAGGTCTGTAAATAGCAGAAACTGAATATATCAGTAAATAAAGGATTTATATTTGTGGCCCTTAGCTTATTAAAAGTAAATGGTTTTCATCCTATTGATTTGTATTGCAATTTATTTGTAAATAGCAAAGTTAGCATACAATCTCGTAAAAGTTTAAAAAGCAAAGTGGTGGCTGATTATTGCCAGGAAGTACAATATCTCCGTTGTTAGAGATATCGAAAATTATTAACTATAAAGGTTCTAGGATAAACAAAAGTGCACATTTTAAACATTTTTTTGGATATGCAGGATTTGCCAAAAAAGCGGGGCAACAGAAATTTAGAAATTTATTATTATTAACCAACCAATTTGAATTACATTTGCAAATTTACATGTACAAAAAATATTCAGGCATTTTCCATTCTACAGCTTTGCTATAAGTTTGAAAGAAACTAACCTAGACGGCTGTAACACATCTGTATGTGCAAAATAAATCGCATATTTTAACATAATAAAAATCAAGTCATTCACATGTGATACTACTAAACAATAAGAAAAAAGAAAAAAAACACAATCCAACACCAAAACTACAATGAGCATTTATAATTATCACAAAAGTACATTTTTCCTTTTTTTTCCATTAGTAATAAAGTAATGTTTAGAACAATTCATGAAATCTCTGCCAGTTAGAGAAAATATAAGTTCTACACTTATGATTGAATAACCTCACGTTGGTAACATCCTTCCGTATGATTCCAAGGCTTTTGACCGAGTATGGCATGAGGGGCTCCTAACTAAAGTGAGAGCATACGGAATGCCGGTTCAATTTTGTTCATGGCTGTCGAGCTTTCTTAAAGACCGTTCTCTGCGAGTGGCGATGGGCGGATTTCTTTCAGACACATTTAACATCAACGCCGAAGTCCCTCAAGGTTCTATATTGTCGTCCACACTTTTCTTACTATACATTAACGATCTTTTGAAAAAAACTAAAAATCCTATATATAGCTTCGCTGATGACAGCACACTTGTTTCATCTTTTACTTTGGATGCTCGGACATCGGCTTCTAATGCACATCTCTATAGGCAGCAAGGGGTCTCACATCTCAACAAAGACCTGGAAGAAATTCTGTCTGGGGGTGACAGTAACCAAGTAGAATTTAACGCTAAAAGGACCCAGGCGGCAGTTCTTTCTAAAAAAGTTAATGTTGAAGAACCGGATATAGTTATGGCGGGACACTCGATTCCCTTGGCTTCATCAATTCATTTATTGGGCGTTAATTTGGATAGTCATATGTCTTGGCATAGTCACGTTGCGGCCATTGCTAAGGCAGCTTTGAAGAAGCTTGGAGAACTTTTCCGAACAAGGAACCTCTATACACCCCAACAACTTTTGATGCTCTATAAAGCCCAAATTCGACCATCGCTGGAGTACTGTTCGCATATTTGTGCTCTGCTCCTAAACATACTCTGAAATTGCTAGATTCTATTCAAACAAGAGCCATTCGCTTGATCGGTGACCATAGTCTGACAAACAACCTGGAAAGCCTTGAACATCGAAGGCAGGTTGGCGACTTGAGTCTATTTTACAAATACTTTCATGGCAATTGTTTAACTGAGGTTGCCCGCTTGATACCAGCCATGGTAGAAATACACGACGAGCCACTGCAGTCCACCAGTACGTGGTTCAGCTTAATGTCCCTCGAACGACACTGTTTCAAAATTCTTTCATCTGGAAAACGTCATCACTCTGGAACGACCTCCCCGAGATCGTGTTTCCCAACGAGTATAATCTCCAAAGATTCAAGACCAACGTGAATCGTTTCCTGTGCACACGCACCGCTCCCAGAGCGCCATAAAGGATGTATCCTGCAGTGCTGTACCTTATCATAAAAAAAAATAAAAGCCTTAGGGGCAAGGTAGTTTATACTTCTTAAACTTAAATTTTTGTTACTATTTGGAATTATCAGATGTTTATTGGTTTTATTTCTAGTTTTATAAAGGTGGTTACATAATATCTTACTTTAGGTCTTTTATAAACATATGTGCATATATTCAATACATATAAAGAACGAATATTTAGGATTTCTTCAGAGTATAAGAGTTGAGTAGAAAACCGTTCATTTTTCACAAGGATTATTTTTAGTATGTAGTTTTGAACAACATTTAGTTGTTTCAAAGTTCTTCGATATAAGCCATGACAAGACCATAGCGTCAAAGTGACCCTATGAGAACTTTATAAACATTAATTAGGAGCTTTTTAGTTAATATATCTCTTAGAATATAGAACTTATGTACTAAGTTTCTAATATTATTTGTAAGCCTAACTACATATTGTTCCCATTTAAGGTTTTTGTCAATGGTGATACCCAAATATTTTAAATGAGTCATGCACTTCAGAAATGCAATCATGAAGATTATCTATTTTAATTCTATCAAAATTGGGACGATTGGCAGAAGTAAGGGAAAACGCAATATATTTAGATTTACTTATAATTAGGGTTAACTTAAAAGAATCAAGCCAATTTTTTATTTTACCTATGCCTAGTTTTGCCGACTGTTTTACATCAAACCAGGTATCACCATAGAACAATACCGCAGTGTCGTCGGCATAGGAAACTACAGAACCATTTTGCACGTTGATGTTTGTTAAAGTTGTTATGTTATGAATAAAATAGGGCCTAACACAGTGCCCTGTGAAACGCCTATTTTAACAACTAAGGGCTCACTGGTAATTTTATCAATTTTTAATATTTAAGTTCCCTCATGGAGCTTCTGAAAACCTCTAAACCTGTGCCTCGCATCCTGTAGGAGTTTAATACCTCAAGGAGTTTATTATGAGGAACAGTGTCAAAGGCCTTCGCTAAATCCAGAAACAATGACAGACATTTATTTCCTACATTTGGATGGTCAGTGATATGTTTATTAAGCAGCTCATACATGGCATATGTGATGCTTAGTCCATTGGTAAATCCGAACTGATTTTTAGAGAGGATATTATTACTTTCCAAATGTAACTAGCCTTTTCTTAAGGCATTTTTCAAACATTTTCGCAAATGTATTAATGACACTAATCGGCCCAATATTATTTAAATCGGTTTTGTCTCCGGCTTTATTAATTGGAGTTACTATTGTGGTTTTAAAGTGCCCGTGCACTATGCCTGATATAAAGATAGAATACATTATATGAATCAAAGGCTTCAATAGATGTAAGTGAGAATGTTTTATGATCATTGATTCTATTTTGTCAACGCCTGAGACGCAATTGTTTTTCAAAGAGCTTATCTGTTTAACTATATCACATTCTCTTACAGGTATTAAAAACATAGAATTGACGGACTGATACTTATCAACAAATGGTTCATCTGGATTTTCTATTTTATCACACATATTTTGATCAACGTTGACAAAAAAATCATTACAATAGTTGGCCATTTTTTTGACATTAGAAAAAGGCATATCATTATTTTTAACTTGAATATTATTCTTATTTTTACTCCTTTTTCCTTTGTTGCTTCAGATGTTAAATTATACACTTTTCTAATGTCACCCTTACTGCCTTCTATGTCTTTTTTTTAGTAGTTATTTTTACATTTAATAATTAATTTGCTTTTTTTCTATAGGCTTTATGCTTATTGTTCTTTTCTATTGAGGTGGTCCCAATAATTCATAATCCATTTTTTTCATTTTATCCCTATTTTTTATTGCTTGGATTAAACCGTTTGTTGTCCAGTTTAACTCTTTTAAACTCCTTAATATAAAAAATAAAGATGCAACGAAGCAAAACAAAATCCAACAAAAAGGTGGTTTAACGTGGCAAGCTGGAAATGTCCTCCACCCTCTACTTGGTGGTAAAATCCGTCGACGGAATTTCGAATGGCTTCAGAAGGTTTGTTATGTGTCTCCAATCTAATTTTGTTTTTTAAATCTTCAATATTACTTGGCCTATTTTGGTAAACTTTTTCTTTTAAATATCCCCAAAGAAAATAGTCTAGAGGCGTTAAGTCTAGGGACCTGGGGGGCCATTCAATTGTACCACGTCGTCAAATCCTGCGACCTGGAAATATCTGATCTAAATATCTTTTCACATTGACACCAAAATGCGCGAGAGCACCATCTTGCTGAAACCAAATTGTTTAATTAGGTATCTGGATCTACTTCGTTGGGAAAAATTACAGCTAGAGCAGGCCTCAACTCGAAGGTTAAGAAATCCAGGTACCGTTTAGCTGTGAAGTTTCCTTCCAAAAAAAAATGGCCCTAAAATTCGGTTATTAATGATACCTGCCCATACATTTACTATCTGGGGCGGCTAAGTATGCGCTTCAAATATCCATCGTGGATATTCTTGACTCCAGAAACGATAATTATGTCTGTTACCCACCCCGTTTAAATAGAAAGTAGCTTCATCCGAAAATAATATGTTCTGTGGAAACCTATTATTCTCGTCACACCGTCTCATCATTTCTTCGCAAAATTGCAAACGCCTATCATAATCATCTTCTAAAAGCTCTAGGACAAGATATACTTTATAAGGGTGGTATTTTTCTGCTTTTAAAAATCATCCAATAGTAGGTACCTCTAGATGTATCATGATATTAAGCCAATGAAACTGTTGAAATATGCGAAATATCCTGCAGGGATAATGCTATATCCAATTTTTCATCGTCGCCTAAAACACTTGATCGTCCATTCCTAGGCAAGTCCTTTACTGTGCCATGTTCATCAAATTTGTGGAATATTTTACTAACAGTGCCCTGTGAAATTTGATTTTCCGGATATTTAGCATTAAGTGCACACTTCACTTTGACTTCTTATTTTATCTCCACATCCTAACAATATCAAGACGTCGATACGCTGCCTTTCCGACAAAGCCATTTTTGTTTAAAAAAATGTAAAATAGTACTACGGAAATACCTAAATTAATTTAACAAGTTCACAATGTCAGAACGTGAAACAATGAAGATTTCTTACCTTGAAAGGTAAAAAAAACATAAACGATTTATCATTTCCGCTTATTTAAATAGGGATTTTTTTTAAAACTTTTAACAGTCGCCATTTTGAAATAGCTTGACAGAATCGCGCCAAAATTTATGAGCATACTGTACGAGATATTAGCTTTCAAATGATGTATCACAAGCTGTATGTTACCATTTAAAAAAAAGATCGATGTCGTCATATCTTTGACAAATGTCTATAAAAACAAACGAATAACGTCAAAATGTGAGCATATATAAAACTAAATTGACGTGTCCGAGCATTTTCCCCAAAAGTTACAGGTTAAAGCTATATTAATTTTATTCCGGACTTCCGGGCAGCCCTGTATAAAAATTATTGGGAATAAGTTGGAAATAATTTAAATGCAGCCCCACAATGCTGACCTCAATAGTTTTCATGTTCTTCCAATTGGTTTTGTATACACAAAATAAAAATTAACTAATTTGGTAAAATATTTTCCATTCATAGTGTTGCACGCCGCCCATGCTTCTGAAAGAAGTTGCCGCCTATAACCCATATTTCGGTTTTTTGCTGTTTCGATTGAATTCGTATATACTATACAACGGTAATGCCAGTAAACTCTCACGCCATCAGCTTTACGTCTTAAAAACAAACTAACCTAATCGTTTAACTGGATGCCATTCGAAACTATCTGCATTAATATTATCCGTTGTAATAATATTTATTTCCAATTTAGCTGATAACTTACAGCTCCTAAACCAACAGAAAACTTATTCCTACCCTTAACCTCAAAGAAAAATACATGTTAAAACACCCCATTTTGTTTTGTTTGTCTTTCGAAATAATTTGAATACAATTTCAATTTATATCTGCAGAGCCGTTTTGGCCTAATAATGTATATATCAAAGAGACAAGTGTAAAAACAAACAGGGGTCGGGATCAGGGTAAATATAGCTCGAAATTATTTCCTATACACATAAAAGGTGTAACCAATCTGAATATTAAAACGCCGACATGACGTAAGGGATGATTGGGGGTGGCATTGGCGTATGTATAAGGGGTAGGTAGTATTATCATATTGCTTTAAATTAACTTGTAAATTATCGAATAGAAAGTGACTTGGCGATATTGGTTGGTGACAGTCGATATTAACTTCATTACTATTAGTATATGAAAACAAATTTCAACGCCTTTTTACTTTATTAACTTTAGACATTCGCCATATACAATATAATAAGACGTTATTTATAGGGAAAAGTAACGTTGTGTAATAGTTACACAAAATTTTGTAATTTTATAAAGAAAAAGTACAGCGCAACTCGTAAACTCCGTTCACAGATTTAAGGGAATGACTTACCGACTCGTGTTGACGCCTGTTTAAAACCAGACTGGGGTCTACACAGGCCCGCACTGAATTGTATTTATTATTTGACACAAATAATAAACAATTTTAGGTAGAATATATTATAATTATATATTATAATTAATTAATGCAACTGCAGTTTACTTTTTGAATTTATTTTCACTGTCACTATCAACCCCTATGTTAATATATAAATCTTTCTGTATTATTCCCAATTTGAATGTATGAATTATCAACAGTTTTAATATGCGAAACACAATTTTTCCAGCTACTCACAAGCACTTTGTCCACTTCAGTAATAATAATATCCAGTACACTAGCGTTTATAGTGGGTGATACATTATTACGTCTAACGGCAGATTTTAATTGATGCCATATGAGGTGTTCTATGGGATTGAATATACAGTGATTCGGCGGAACTGTATGCCCCTTACTTTTATCGTAGCTGTCGCAGTAGTACTCCTTTTCTAGGTTCAGAAATTTAAGCACATAAAGTAACTCTCTTTTAGTGTAACTTTCATGAAAATATATATCATTCTGGTAAATAAATTCCTGTATTGCCATTTTCGTATTTTTGAACAAGGGTGCTTCTTTAACTGTCTGCCGTGGTAACTTTCGTTGTCCATAACAATCACACTGTTTGGAGAAACATTAGGAATTAACTTATTTACGAACCAATCCTCAAATAACTCCGCTGTGGTATCGTTATGGTAATCCAAACAGGAGTCATTTATATTCTTGGCTGCCAATGAAAGTGTAGTTGGTACCCAACCATCTTCGGACCCTGCATGTACTATGGTTATTCTTTTTCCTCTGTTTGATGGTGCCTTTGTTCTACACCTGTCACTAGAATCAACCCAACCTTTTGATGGGGTATCAAACCAGGTTTCATCTAAGTATATAATAGGTCTATTCTCACTGCTCTACTGAGCGATTCTTGTCAAATATTCAAATCGCCATGCCTTAAGTCGTTGCGATTCCATGATGACTTGCCGTTTCCCGACTTTTTTTTATTTTAAAGCCGATTTGTTGAATGCACTTCCAGCCGGCCTCGGTAGCTCGGTGGGTAGAGAGCTTGCCGGGCAACCGATAGGTCCCTGGTTCGAATCCGGGCAAGGGCATGGATGTTTGTGTGAATGATTGTATACAAGTTTTAAGAAAAGATCCTGGCTGGATGCCGAGAGGCAAGAGGCCATTGAAACACTAGAAAAAAAAAGACACTTCCACAGCGTTGTCCTACCGCAATTGATATCCGTGTTATCTATCTCAAGTCTTTTCAGTAAATTATCATTATATGAATGTTGGTACCGTATGCTTTCATACATCTTATAAATTTTGCGTCGGACTAAATTTTTCCCAGTCCCAGAATCTTTCCTTCTTTTCCTTTCGATGATGGCTTTATTCACAATTTTTCATACTGTTTTTTCCGAAATATTAGTCAATGTGTCTGTTTCTTCAATACATTTCATTTTACTTAACTTTTCACGTTCTATGAGAGTTGTATATACATTTTTTATAATCTCTTTAGAATCCAAAGATAAGTGTCTTCGTCTATTTTCATTTCCGCACTGTGGTTGGACCTGTACCCTCTCCGGCTGTTATATACTAGATTCACCAATCCACGGACGCCACATATTTGGATAATCAAAGCTGCGTTTTTATTTCACACGAACTAATAAAACGACTGGTTTTGCAACACTCATTTGTCTACTTATTTTTTCCCCATAAGGCTTTGTAAACTAATTACGGCCAAGTACGGTCCCTACCTGGATAATAAAATAATTATCTCTATGATCCTTGAAACCCTTTTACCAAAGAATTTTATGATGGGTGATAACTAAGGGCAGGTCGTCATTCTCTTAAATCTGTGAACGGACTTTACCTTTAGCCTACTAAACATCCTAAGGAAAGGAAAAATACAGATCAACAATAACTAGCCCCACTATCCCCTAGAGAAGACCATTTTGTAAATTTATATTTTAAATCGAAATAGTAACATTTGGAAAATTTAATCCTTTTTCCTATTATTACAGCATATGATCGACGACAATGGGACTTCATAGCGAAACTTATTCAGTTGCCAGTTCGCTCAAACACTTTATTCATCAACTTGTCGCAGCGATTATTTTAGGGGAGGCACGGGCCAGCTGCCTCTTTTTACGCTTTTGATCAAATTGATTTTTATGGTGCGACTAATTCGCAATTTTCATTTGCATATTTTTATGGTGGCAGCTGTATTAGCAGGATATATGTTTGCTAATCTACGTTTTGTTTTATTGTCTGCCGAGAAGCAGTGCTAAATTTTAATTTGATGATTGAAACATCAACTAAGATTGGAAGAAGAGACTTCCATGTTCATAATTTCATAAATTTGTGTAATTGTATGTATTCTATTGCACTCAATTTTTCGCTTATCCGCGCTTTAATCTTTTCTTAATTTTTATTACATTTAAAGGTGGAGTAATTAAAGGATGTTCTTTTCATTCATAACGTCGAAGTAAAAGGAGAAAATGGCCTCACACAAAATTTTCCGACGGGCTTAAACAAATAATACACTTTTGCTAATTACTTAATTAGTTCCATTTCAAAGTTGATCAACGGACTGTAGAAAGAGCAGCAGCTTTTGAAAAAGGCATTGAAATGATTGAGTTTTGTGTGCGGCTTTTAACTTCGATATAATTTGTTAATTACGAATCGACCAGATGGATAATTTGTTTTATTTATGCAAATGGATTTAAAAAAAATTAATTCGATCAAAGCTGATGGCCTGAAATTTGAACTAACTTTTGAAATTCCATCACCCAATTCGATGTTATCTAATGAAAACGCACAGCTCACAATTATAATAGTCCGAAATTACGAGAAGTTGATATAATGGCATGGCTAAATATCGGTACTCAATACAGGGTGTTACTCTTATCATGTACTTATTTTAATGGATTCCTAGTTCACTTCTTACTCGAAAGGTTTATACAGTGAGTGCCAGTAATGTCTAAATTCATCAACGGTATGTTTATTGAAAAAACGCTCGGAGTCGTCGATTTTTATTCCTTAATGTGTTTTTTTTTATGGTGAATTCATATACATATATAGGGTAGCCCAAAAATAAGTTGCGACTCTCTTTGCACGTTTTTAATAATTTCCGGAGTTATGGCACACACTCCTGCAGATTGTTTAACCTGTCAATTAATACTTTCGATTTAAGGTAGTCCCACAAAAGGAAGTCCAGTAGAGTTAGGTCTGGCGACCTAGCAGGCCATTCGATAGGTTCTCGATATACCGCAATACCTCGGAAAGAATTTGTGATATAAAACTAAATTTTTACAAAGATTATTAATATATAAAAGCAGACATTTTAGCCTTTACTTATTTAACTAAAATAAAAACGTTGTCGCCAATATCGGATTTAACTGAATCAAAAACCAAGCATTCCATGCCACAAATTTATATGAATTTCTCAACCCTAATAAAATAAGTACACAACGTATAGGTTTGGAGTTTGGTTTTAATTTTCTATATACACCAGTCATTTTCTTTTCATTAGCCAATATACGTCTATTGTCTTGATATCTCTGACTTTGTAAGTCCAGGTCAGAGGACGCAGGTATGCTTAAGAATTGGTGTTTTTTACCTGCAGAGTGAAACGAGATGGATCCATCTGGTTTCATTCTCTATGTGGTTCCGCTTTTTCTGCTTTAAAACAGACGCTTTTATTTTTCCTTTTGTCAGGACCTATAGGCTAACTGACAACCCGTTATATGGCGAAACGCGTCTGGGGACGGTTCTGGCAGCAAGAAGAAGCAACCCTTTTATTTTTGGTATCTATTTGTTTTTAAATTGGTTTATTATCAATGGTATCTAATCTATACATTGTTTATTGTGACTATATAATATACATGTTTCTTTTAGGATGGCAAATCTGATATGCACAGATTTGTTTTCATTGACCTGTATTTTCAAATCTTCAGCCTTTGTTATGGACTACGTAGATGATTTTGTGTACATTTTTGAGAGTCCTCGTGGCAGACGAGAATATCTGTATCATCGGCAAATGCCCCTGCTATCATATTTTATGTCATCGGTAGATCTGAGTTGTACATTGCATACAGTGATATATATATGCCAAGATAAATAGATAAAATACAATGTTTAAATGTTTTTTCTTATAAACAGTGGCTTGCCCGAAAGGACAGATATCTGAGTGCTCGCTTTTTCATGATAAACAAAATGTTAAGCAGACTTAGGCTGGACATTCCACAGAATGCAATTCCATATCTTAGCCGAAATTCAATGAGGGAATAATAAGCTATCCTTTCCATAAGGGGTCCTAATTCCCTTACCGTTATCTTTACGGGCGTCGCCCATTTCGGCCCGAAAATTGGAAATACCAGGTAAGATGAATTTTAATGAGCTTGGATAATGTCCATTTCGGCCCACAACGAAAAACTAATTAAAAGGTAATTTACCTGATCCACAATATCATTTCTTTGAAGGCTATTTGGATTCGGATAATTAGATTATTTATAGGGGCGCTCATTGTTAGATTATTTAGTTCCACAGTAACATCTAAACTGTAATAATCTAGTAAAGAAAGGCGGAAAAATGGGTGAATCGGCTAAGTTAAGTGAAATCACAAGCGTACGCGGTAAAACACTTTTGGTGTTGAATCAGTTCAAATATAAAGAACAAAACCGACAATTAAGTTCGGGAGAAACAAAGTGGAGATGCATCAAAGATAGGTGCAATGCCTATTTAAAGACTATGGGCAATTCTTCTGATCGAGTTTTGACAACACCGAATCAAAACCATTCACACGGGACAGAGTTGGAAAATGTCTTGCAACGGCAAATATTAAGTGCTACAACGAAGAGGAAAGCTGAATCTGACATATGTGAGAAACCTGCAAAAATAATAAGAAAAGCTTTGTCGGAGCAACCAGAACAGGATGCTCTCACCCGAAAGGACTTGGAATGTGTGAGGAAGAACATCTACTATGCTCGGAGGAAATCGCTGCCAGCATTACCCAAGTCAGTCACAGAAGTCCACGAAGTGTTAGCTGCCATGGAGTCAAAAACTAATAAAGGTGAAGATTTTGTGTTAATTAATGCCAATGCTTGTGAATCGTTTCACGCACATTTTAACAATTCAATATATCATACTCACCCATCTATAATTATTTTTGTTAAAGCACTATTGAATGTACAAATAGAAACATACGTTAAATGTAATAGTATTAGCATTACAAATATGTTTAGAAATTTAGGCAAGAGAAAACAAAAGTTTTTGGAGGAACAAATTAAAAAATATAAGAACAAGGAAATTTCAAAATTGGATTATGTGAAAATTGTATCATATTATCATTCTAATAAGTAGGATTAAGGCGTTTTTTGTACATATTATTACATAAATTAATTGATTAATTAATAAACTTTTAAACAAAATTAAATGATATATGTTGTTATTTCTCTGTGTATAGTTACAATTACATCTTGTGGATGCATTAGGTTTCTAATTCTAATTTCTAATTAGGTAGTACCTCATTAGTCCACCGTTAAACCCTCCGGGCCGAGATGGGTAAATTTAAAATAGGTACATTTTGGGTTCGGGGCCGAATTGGGCTGTTTTTATGCACGATAACTGCCTCCTCGGGCCGAAATAGGCGACTCCCAAATTCGCCCATCTTTACCGCATAACAAACTGACATGATGACTATTTTTTTTTACCCAGCGTTAGAATATTACATTTAAATTTTAGGTCTTAATTAAAAAGCAGTCCAAGGAAGAGTCTGCTACATAAGTTTTACTGATGATCATCCCTATACACTTGCAAAAAAGAATTTTTGTCTTCTGAAAATTTAGGTTGGAATCACACCATTCCTTTATCTTATCAGAGTTGACCTGATTTATCAGAGTTGACCCTCTTTTCAGAGCTTTAGTATTATTGCTGTGCCACAAGATTGTGGTGTCGTCAGAAAACATTGTGAACTGGCCCCCTATATACAATGCCACAAGGTCATTGATAAACAAGAGGAACAATAGGGGGCCCAGGATGGACCCTTGAGGTACAACTCTATGCGCCGAACACACAGACCCTTTGACATCTACCGGTCAAATATGACTCCAGCCAGAACAATGCTACCCCACTAAAGCCATAGTGATGGAGCTTCCGTTGCTGACGCAGTTAAATGCCTTCGATAGGTCGCAGAACCCCCATTGATCCGTGAGTATAGATCCTTAGATAGAGAATTATACGATAGATTAGTCCATAACATCTTATTTTCGTCAGGAAAATAGGCAATTTTGTTAATTAAATGTATCCTCTTAACTCTGCTAAAGGAATCTTTCATGATATCTACATATTTGCAAATGATTACAAAATATAAAGCAGAAACGAGTCAATGCAAATACCTTTCTCGCCTCTCGCGCTGAATATGTCTCCAGATTGACGCGGTCTCATTATCGGAAGAGCTCGTCATATTTTAAAGGGGAATGTAATTTCATTTTCTCCATAAAATCTAAGTCGTCCTAAATCTACGATACGGAGGGTTAGCATATGCGGCACGATCCAGAGAATATAGTTCACAGAGTCTGCCATTAAATATGAGCTTACTGAAATGTAAAACAGTCGGGGTTTTGCATTTCCAAGCATAAACTGCCGACAAAACGGCTCAGAGATCCGCTTTATATGCGACGAAGGAGCTGGTTCTGTCTCTTTTTATTCGCACCTTGCCTTGCCGTTTTAGTTGATTTGATTAGGGTAATAAAGTGGAAATATGGAAGCCGGATCAGTTTTATTTTTAAGATATCAAGTTTTATTATTTAGAGTAGGTATGCCGTGTCGGGAATTATTTCGTTTATATGTAATGTCATAAGGAACAAAGTATGGAAAATTGAAGGATTATTTTATTCAACACTTCTATGTAATGTATACATTTTTTTAAAGGTATATATCTGCTAGTGAGTTATGGTTTTATCGAACTCGTGAGTTATATACACATACACAACACACAAGAGTTTTATAATAAAATATTAATAAAAAGAAAAACAAGAAGCTGACAACAACCTAAAGTTAAACTACTAGACCACAGAAAACATAGCTATGAATAGTCTAAACACACCTATACCTACTAATATTTATGTTAAAATTGAATTGCACGGTATTGTTTAAATCTAAATTTGCATCAGTACTATTTTCAGGTGTGCTTACAGAGCAGGTTATATCTTTGTTCGTGCTAAGAGCTTGATGATGCCCTCATTGTATTTTTCTTGGCAATATCGATTTTATCGAAATATTGAGTCTTCCACCACGGCGTTTGAGGTTGATATTGTCACCCCGGCATTTTATTTTAAACAAGGAATCGCCCTCTTAAGTTTTTCGCATTTGCTTTAAAACACCCTGTATAAAGTTGGTTCTGACAATCCCAAAAATTTCTCAACAATATTAAGAATTTTGACAATTTATTTGTGCCAACACGGTTTGTGCATTTTTCTATTTGCTAATTTAAAAAAAAAATCTTTTGTATTAATTTTCTGGTTTTAATTCAAAAAACTAAATTAAATCGACAGTGCACGCATCCATCATTTAATACGGTGAAGTTTCTTGATATGGCTGTCTTCGTTTCTGGAATCTTTACAAGCAGGTACTGCCCTTTGTCTATACATTGTCTATGCTTAAGTTATAACTCTTCATCATGACAAGCACCGGAAAGTCCCAGTAATAATACCACCTTCAATAAAGGAACAAAGATAAGTAATAACAAACAGAAAACTGTATGTTTTGTAAAAATATTATGTTCTTTAACTGTTTTAAATTCCAGAACAAGATATTTACAGATCAAATAAAAAAGACTAGAAGCCTAAACTGAAAATAAAAAGCTCTTATATACATTTGATAAAAGAAAATCTTCATTAGCTTCCAGTACAAATTGTTCGATGTGTTTCCAAAATTTTAGACTTTTTGGGCTTAATATTCTTGGATTTGGACTTGGAAAAGCTATCAGTTTTCCATATTTAGTGATATCTAGATTGTTATACATTTTTAAAGTCGTATTTACCATAAACTATTTTATCCATAGCGATGATGGTGCTAGTTTTCAACTAAGTTTTAGGAAATATGCAAGCAGGACTTCTTCATTAATATCTTTAACATTCTTACTTTTTCTCCACTCTTCTAATTCGTTGTATTATTTACTATAATGTTTGCTGGATTTGTTGGAAAGAATATTTAATGTCGCTTTGTTGGTTTCTTTTAGAATTTCTGGAGGAATTGGAAATTTTTTCATAAAATGGATTTTTTACTTTTGTGTTTTAATTAAATAAATAAAACCTTAATAGATATTTTGCTGCATTCCCAGACATGCGCAAACAAAATTATATCTTGTTGCTGATGACACTGCGATTACCGTCACCTCAGGACAGCCCTGGTTAGTGTGGTCTCAGGTCTGCAACGCAATATTGCAATCTTGCAACAATAGCTTAAAAATTGGAAAATTAACTTAAACGATGATAAAACCCAAGTAATTGTCTTTTTGAAGGCAAGGTAAAAACAAAAAACCGGAGTAAAAATCCAATAATATTAAAGAAACAGGAACAATCAAAAGAAGACAAAAAGTGTAAAGAGAATAAACAATTTCGAGAAGTAATCGCAAAGATATATCGATACAGAATGGAAGTAGAAGCTTATCTAGTTACCTTAAAAAAACAGCATCGCAGAGATGAACCCTAGCTCTCTTTGGAAAGTTAGCTTTCTACCTTTTTTGTTACGATACTAGGAACCTATAGCCAAGAACTTATTTTTATAGATGAACTGTGTCATTGCTGGAACCGGTTTAAAAATATTCAATGTCAATTTGTCAATTTTGTCTTTCAAATTTACTTTTGTAAATTTTACTTTACGCTATTATATTAAAGTGTTGGATACAATATTGTATGTCACTCGTGTGTTATGTTTCATAAGTACTTATGTATAACATAACACACTTGATGGCGAACTGGTTTAATTTCCTAGTGGTTGCATTTATTTTTAATAAGTGGGGTTGCTGCTCACTGGATCGTTAATTTTCTTCTACCCTTGATGGAAACATTCGTTTACTTAAACACTTGTGTTTTTGTTCCTTAATACAGGTTATGGTAGCATTACAAGGAGTCACGACAAATACACTGGTCGATACTTAACGTTTACATTACTAACTGCTTTTTTACATTGTTTTCCTATTTAAAAAGAAACCATTAATTCTCAAAAAAGGCTTTAAAATCGTGGAGCGTCCGTAAGAGAACTTGCTTTACGGGGCCATCTTGGAATAAACTCTCTTAATTCCCAAAAATCGTGTAGCGTACGAAAGAGCACCTACTTTACGGAGCTATCGTGTAAGACTACTGGCTTTTAGAGGTTGGTGGGTCAGTATTAGAGGAACTGCTACTTTGGAACGGTATTTTTTGATACCGTCGTGTCGCGCTTTCACAACCTAAAAACAAGCAGTTACTTTGGAACTATCCTGGAGTGGAGTGAGTCGCCGTGCCCGCCGCTGTTCCAGCGGCGCCGGTCGATAGCGATACCTTTTCGGCTTTGGCTTTCGGTTTAGGTCTTTTCGGTGGTTTTCACGACTGACAGACTAGCAAGTGTTGCGTCTTTTGGCGTCGTTCTCGCGATTTCGCGGAGGCAGCGAAAAATAGCGAACCGTAATGACGAAGGCGGACGAGGAATAACATCAAATTGTTTTGTTATTTTCTACTTTCAGAGAGATGCTAACTTTAATAGTTACAACATAATAAATCGGGATAGTGGTCTAAATCCTAGGAATTAGAAATATAAGTACTATTATAATAATTAGTTCCGATTGAGTTAGCATTTGTTTCCGATATTAGCAATAACAAAAAAATATAATTTTTGCATTTCTTCACGTCGTTCGATTATTCTGAGATGTATTCGGTATTCTTCCCTGGTCTTAGCAATTATAGACGTAAACGTACTTTAGTTATATTATAAATAATGAGAAATAACAATACAGGACACAGGAGAGCGTCAAGTCAGGTGAGGGTTACGCTCAGACAACATCGGTAATCGCAGTACTGGCTTTAGGCACTTGGCCAGGCCAGCGCCCATTCTGCGATTGTTAAATACGTAGTTCCAAAGTAGCAGTTACTTTGTGGCGGTATTTTTCTGTCGCGGAATCAGTTGGAGCGCTATAAATTGCTAACGGTATTCACATCACTACTGGTATCACCCTTGCACCGTGCTTCTTGTCTCTTTCAACCGGCGCGCGATGCGACCCAACCTCTTTGTCGCCCAATAGGAAGCTCGCGTTCCAATGACGTTTTACAAGTATCGTCACAACGCGTTTTTGACTAGTTACGTGACTGAATGCCAATAACTGCTTGAACAAATTATAACCCTTATGTAATTTACAATCCAAAAATAGCAGAAATTAAAATCGCTCGCACACAACATTAACTAACCTATTTTCTTTAACGTGTTGATTCACGTTTTCCCAACAATACTAGTACCATAAATAGTTATTAATGTCTACTTTAATAATGACAAAAATACAGGATGTACAGAAAATACGTATACTATTTATTTATTTCAACATTCGCTTTGAACAGCATCAATTCTTGAGTCATGTTCCTAATTTGTGCCTCTTTTACCAAAAAGAAAAAAAGAAAATTTGCAACGTAGGCTTCATTACATTTATATAATTCTAAATAATAAGCCTTGAATATGGACAATTTGATGACCCCAACTTACTCAATGACGTAAATGGTTTTAACTCATTTTAATTTCCTTCTCTCCCCCCCCCCCTTTTTACTTTATTACTTTTCTTATTAAAATTCTAACCCACCAAATATAAATCATGTTCCCTCTTGGAGTTGACTCATGAAACGTTGATTTTATTAAATTTTCATTATAGACATCTATACATCATATCATAACTATAAATGATTCCATTTGGAATTTTGTCCTCTATTACAATTTTTACATCTAATATCCTTCATTGCTAAAAGTAGCATCATATTAGTGATTATCTTCTGTCGAGTCCATTGGCTGCATAAGGTACACGTTATGACCATGTATTGTTGAACCACTTCGTTCCCTCTTTTAATTTGTTTTAGTTTGTTTATTTAGGTACATCCTAAAAAACATAATTCTTAATTACTTGGTTGCTGAAGATGACTTTGACTAAAGTCGAAACTAGTACAACCTAATGTCAAATTAAATTATGTACACTCTTTAACCCTTATTTCACCCTAAAAGGACAAATATATTTTATTTTGGTGGTATAGACAGACCTTGTTTTCTTACGTATATAATGTTTGATGATGAGGAGCCGGTTCCCTAAATGTAGCGAAAATGCGGCGACCGACACAATAATTCACTTGTCAATTAATGGAAATACTGAGGCATTTTTCTGAAATTTTTCATAAACATTTCATATTTGGCTAATATTGTCACTTTAAATAAAATATAGTACACCTTTACCTACACACATCTATTTAATCTCATAAAAGATCTATAAGGTTTCATGCAGGATCAAAATTTTAATATTATTATACCTTTGGCTATAAAAGGATTTAATATAAAAATAAACTAGGTGTTTTATTAAATTACGAATTCGAAACTGATGCAATAAGGTTTCAACATGACCATTTATTATATAAACTACATCTATATTATGGATATGTAAGATTTCCTTTGAGTATAGCCTTTAGAATATACATTATAATATGTGTATACAGTGACGTTCTTAAATACATAATATAATTTTACAAAGCCCATCCGAACGACTGTAGTCTGCAATCAAAAAATTAGAATTAATTTTTCTCCTCCCTTCATTTATAGTTTGGTATATACTTTCCTACTACACTACGTCTCTTTTGAGCAGTCGTCTGCACAGGTACGGCAAAATAAATGTTGATAACAGTTTGTGGCGATGAACTTTAGCATTTAATTAATATTCTTTAAAAGTGTGTGTTCCAATAGGTGAGTAACACTAATCAGCAGATAATTTCCACTAAGTATTTGGATTCAATCAAACCATTTTAGAGATACCTATGGGATAATATAACTTACTTAAGGTTCAGTGGAGAAATAGAGAACAACGAGTTGTGGAAAAAAATGGGAAAGATAAACATTACGCAAAGCTTACATACATAATTGACTGAACCTTTGAAATCAGCCAATTGTAGAGATACTATGTATGGCTGTTGTACTTTTTATTAAACCCACTTTATTTCCTATGTGGTAATTATCATCTTATAACTTTAATTATTTAATAATTAAAAGATTTACTACAGTAATTTACAATTAGCTGTACCTACGCTTTTACTGAATACCTAAAAAGCGTAAAGTATAAAAGCATATAACGTATAGAGATCATTAATTTTAAATGTTAATTATTACGACTCCTGCAGCTTCTTCAGGAACAGCAAATTTTAAAATAGTTTTTAATTAGACGTAGGTAATTTAGATGCATTTTCAGGATGCTTCCGGTTGGCGATACCGGTTTATTTTTAATTAAGTTTTTGCTTAAAAAATATAGTGATTTCCAAGACAATATTTAAAATATAAATACAAACGCAGAGTTCCTTAAATGGCAGCGAATAAAGCGCCGTGGTAAAAAAACCTCACTTTTTCTGTTATTGGAAACTATTTAACTTAACAGTGCAATGAAAATTAAATAAAAAAATTGATATTTTTAGGCAATAAATGACTTTTGCCTTTTATTATCTAGTGGCAGGTAATCAAAATTTGATTACTTTTGGTTAAGTTCCGCCTAAAAATATAATTAAAAACTGCAGAAGCTCTTTATATTAATCTTTTGTCTGTAGAAACACTAGTTGTTCTTTGGCAAAATTATGCGTAATCTTTATGTCTTTACCGATACTGTTCAGAACAAATTGATCATTAAATTTTACAAGAATATTTGGAAACATCTATGTTAGACCAGGCCTATTGAAAACGTTTAAATAATTCTACCTCGGGTCTGCACTTAAGGTATAAAAGATCTCTTCTCAGTTTTTGTTCTACCAAAACGCAAGCACCTTTTATTCGTCCAATATTAGACGCAGTGGTCTCAGCAGTGGTACCCAGAAACTGATATTCAGCAAGCAAATTGTAAGTAGTTTCTGATATGTTCCCTACTAGAAGTCCATTGAGGGATTCCCAATAGATAATCTTATCCAGTGGCTGAAGTAATTACTGGAACTCTGTAAACCTTTTCCTTTCTAGTTATTGCTGGAAGTCACTGTCGAAGTTCGATTTATACCTATTAATATATCGTTACCATAATTACATAAGGTCGTATGTTCAAATTAGTAGTTTTGAGATAAATAGACGTAAAATTGGAAAGTTTCACTGTACAATATCTTCGCATTAATGTGAAATATAACTGATTTGATTTTGGATTCATTATCAAGAGTTATATTTTTGACGTTACCGTTGTCAAAAACTTATTTATTCAAGAAATTTTGAAAAATTAATTCACATACGACCTTTTATAAGTAAAAGTGAAATTAGGTTAGTTGTTATTTACGACTTTATGCCTCATGTGCAAGGTTTTTTTTATTCCATAAAATAATAGACATTTGATAAAAAAAACATGAAAAATAAATAACTAATCCCTACGAAACTTTTGATAGTATAATGACTAATATTTTTAAGGTAAAAGTGAATATATTCTAGCGGTGATCTTGATAGATACTTTGCTAGGCGTAGTATATACCTAATAATAATATTATTATTATTATTGATAATAATGGTAAAAATAATAATAATAATAATAATAATAGTAATAGAAGAAGCCAAGGAGTCAAACAAGAACCAGTACGTCGACCGCCGAAGGTGCTGCGCAAGAGCTACAGCCAGTGCTCGCCCAAGCGGGACGTCCTAGACAGCGCATGATGTGGACAACAGCCATTAATGAAACTATAATGCGTACTTATTACAGGGTGACGCAACTAGGACAAGATACGACCGGATACCGTCAAAGACTGCACGCTGGTTTCTGCAATAGATACCAACAACTCCAAGTCTCAGAGTAAAGAGTAGCAGATCAGTACAGAGTAATACTCAGAAATAGACTCATTTCAGAGGCCAGATTAAACATAATTAAGAGAGAAATTGAACGAGAAATCCAAGAATAAGAAATTGGCGAAGAAAATGCAAGAAATACAACAGAAGCGCCACAATGCGAAGACCAAGAAAATGAACAAGCTGAATTACAACCTGAAGATCGGGACCAGCAAGAAGAAAGAGCAGCTGATCGAAAACCCACGAGAAAACTATCAGCTCGTCGAAAAGCTGGCTATGGACATGAGAAGAGCTGAAATGAAATACGAAGGCACAGATCCACTGTGTAGACCACCACTACCCAAGCTAAACTCCTTAAAAAAACTAGCAGCCACACTAAAGGCAATGAACAACAGAATCCTACAAGAGTATGTTACAAGAGCAACATCATTGGAAGCAATACACACAGTAATATACTAGGTAGGGTAGCATTAGCAGTAGCCAAATCAACTGGAGCGAAAATAAAGTAAAATGACCACCAGGCAAGAGCCGAAGCCCGAATTCCCGCATGGCAGCAAAGAATCCAGAGGAAAATGGAAGCGCTCAGAAGAAGTATTGTTCAACTTCAATCTTACATAAGTGAAGTCAGATCAGAAACAGTACTACGATCTGTAGAAGCTACAAGGACTCGAAACAGGATTCACTCGAGACAAGATCCAGAAAATATCTCCCCGGCGAATGTGTGATATGTATGCACATGCGACTTTATGTGATACTCATATGACTAATGTGCTACTGATTCTCGTATATTATGTTCACCTGACTGTACATCCGACCATCTTTCATATTGTAAAACTTATTTTGACACATACGTGATTTAAGTATTGGTAGTTTTTAGATTTTTCCGTTAAAAATCACTTACAACCTTCAGTCATATTGTACAATGGACCATTTTTTACATATTTTATGTTGCTGTTAATATCTCAAAACATGAAAAATTTCACATACGACCTTATGTTATTATGATAGCGATATATAATATAAAGTCTTCATTATTGCGTTCCAAAGCTTCTAGAGTTGCCATTAAAATTTGGCCAGAATCTCTGTTACTTATCTTACGTTTATCAGGGGCTGCCACTAACTTGATCGTCAGGTTCTTCAAATAAATCAGAAACTAAATCGAAAAACTTCAGAAAAGTGCAATACAAATATTAAAAATATGATAACTGAACGAAATATACGAATCTTGTTAGACCGAAATTCGTTAGATTATTAAGAAATTCTTTGTCTTTTTCGTGGCATCTAAAAGAGTTTGATGATTATTATTATTAATTCTACATATAATTTCTTGACTAACTATTTTCCAGTTAAAAACGAAACAATTTTCAAAATTTAATTTAAAAATATTTTGTATTTACAATAGATATGGGGACTATTCACTTATTTTTGTTTCATCTTATAATCTTCTTTCGTCACTCTTCTTCTACAGTTTTCGTGCCATTTCTTCTTTTTCGGCAGTTTGCTGCTAATATACCAATTCTTCCTTTCTGTCGTTGAGAGATGAGCTATTGTTTGTCTTCTTTTATTCTAATATCCAAGGCATTTGTATACTAGGCTTCCAGTTTAAAAATGCACTGCTGAGATTCCCCAAATGCATACCATGGTATTCCTGGTGTTTACCAAAAAATTACAGCTTCAGAAATAATTAAACGAGCACTTTAGCGGAGATTTACACATCCTAATATACAAAATAAAACTTGAAGAATTTGATTATTTAAAGCCAATTGGCTTCCAAATATTCGATTTGTTTCAAGACCGATTAAATATAATATTATTGCGAGATTACTTACAGACGCAATTTTTAACAATTGGGTAACGGCAAACAATGCAATACTTAAACTATCTTATATATTTGGTATTATTTAACTTCTTGACGTAGATTAAACTGATAAGACTCAGGGCACCAGTTTTATGCGAGTGGCCCGAATTTTTTCTGGTGTTAGTTATAGATCAGTTAGAATAAATTTTTTGAGTGAGGCCAATAAAAAAAAGGTTGGAAAATAAGTACCACCCTAATCTCTGTAGACAGCAAGAACTCCCACATCTCAACAAAGGCCTGGAAGAAATTGTGTCTTGGGGTGATAATAACCAAGTAGAATTTAACACTGAAAAATGCCAGGTGGCAGTTTTTTTTTTTTTAAAGTTAATGCTAAACAACCAGATATAGTCATGCAGGACACTCGATTCCCTTGACTTCACGAATTCATTTACTGGACGTAGAAATACACCCGTACGTAGTTCAGCTTAGTGTCCCTTGTCAACATCCTGGAACGACCTCGCAACTAGTATAATCTCCAAAGACTTCTGAGAGCTAAGTATTCCCTACTTTGTATATTTTAATGAGTGTCTTATACTTAACTATGATCTACTTTAAATTATAATTATAAATATTTCAATACTTTTAGCCACAATGGCACTGAATAGCAACTATATTCTCTACAAAAGGACCCAATCATTTTTAGCCCCGTTGTAACTTTACCACAGAAAATTAACAGTCGACGCCCCACATTCAATTCGGCATCTATGTAGAAAATTACGTGCATTTTGAATAATTGATAGGATTAGAATTTTAATTTTAAGGACTAACTCGGAAACTGATTAAAATTGAATTCAGTTTGCGATTATGTATGTTCTCGTTTTAGAATAGAGCTTCTTATTATAGATACGATTGACATATACTAACCAATAGCTATCTGTTTTGACTAGTCTTGTAGTTAAACTATATCTCTCTTTGGACCATACAGATACACAGTGAGACTCCTATCATTAAATCATATATAATTTATTTATAGACCAAAATTAGCAGAATTAAGGGTCAGAACTAACTTGTATGAACCTATAAATATCTTGACTTGTAAATAATAAAACTTCTCGTACACTACAAATAAACTTTAACATGACTCTACTATTCCCTTTTTTCACAGCACACGCTGTACTAAAAACCCCAAAATCATTTAAAAGTTCTAATTCGAAAGTTATTTTACCTCTTAAAATCACAAAGAAGAAGAAGAAGAAACTGGTTTCCTAACCGACGCTACTTCCTTAAATATTAAATAAAATGACTTACACCATTATTCTTATGTTGTAAACCCAACAAAATCTTCAAGCTAATAGCTAAGACTGATTTTAACGTTCTAAACCTGAACTTTCCGTACACTCGAACCTGTCAAGTGATATCCGTATGTGATAACGTGGTCTTTTAAGACTTATTTTACAATTTTTTGAATAATCTTACAGCATGAGACACAAATAACAAATGTCTGACCTTAAGGGCCTCTTATTAATACCTACCTTCTGTCATTTAAGTGTTTCCAGCTTTGTCCCAGTCAGTGACAACATTTTCATTGAAGGCGCATTATAGCTAAATATGAGCTATTTCATTAAGGAAAAAATAACTATGATTAAGTGGTATTATGCAGGAAACAGTTTAAGAGCAGTGTCTGAATTGTGTTCAGTTCAATTCCCTGATAAGCTTATTCCTTCCATTTCATTAATTAAACTTATCATTAGTAAATTATAGTCCAAGGCTCAACTCAGAATGTCAATAGAGCTGAAGAAAGGGATAATAGAGATCTGCACGTGGAGAAAAATAAAATGATCAGCACGAGGATTCTTGGCCAAGCCGTAGGAAAACATCAAACCACAGTGTTGCGCACTTTAAAAAAACATAAATATTTTCATTTCATCGAGAGCTACGGCAAGGTGATGAAGAACGGAGAATGGCACTCTGTTTTGAGGTAATGGAAAGAGTAAATAATAATAGTAATTTTTTGAGAAATATTTGTTTTACCGATGAATGTACATTCACTCTCAACAAGGAACCAAATGTTCAAAATTGCTGGTATTGGAGCCAAGAAAATTAACATAGTCTTGTTCATACTTGGACGCAATATCCACAAAAAATAAATGTTTGGGCGGGAATTGTAGGACATCACATTATTGGACCATTTGTTATGGAAGGCAACCTTACAGCAGTAACTATTTGGACCTACTACAAAATCGAATTAAACTCGCACTAGAAGAAGTTGTACGCGAAAATCAGGATCTGGTATCAAATGTATGGTGTCCTGCCCATAATTGTCTCATGGCTGGGGAATTCTTACGCAAAATATTTTTAACAGAAATGTTAGGGTAAGTCCGGGAGAGTTCGACCACATTTTGAAAAAAAAATTGTAACTTTTTTGGTTTCTGAGATATATTATTTTTAATCTGTTGAAGCATTGCCCAGAGGATTGGGATAGTATATAAATTATTATAAGTCATGATGTAATAGGAACATACATTTTTATTTTGAATTAAAAGTACAAACATTGCAACTGGTCGATCTCACCCGCATGTCCGGGTTAGTCCGACCACCAACTGGGGGGGGGGGGGGGGGGGTAAAACCGACTTCGGAAAATATCAAAACGTAAGATAAAAAAACATATTAGAACAGCATAATAATAAAAGCATAATCAATACGTATTAATAAATTTAATTTTCACGACGTTTCTTTCTCAGTTTTCCGCATAAATCGCAAAAGTTATCGAATTTTGAGCACCCATTGTGCAGCCAACGACTGCAGTCCACACATTTGAACCACTCGTCTTTCTTAGTGGTTTCAAAATAATTTTCCCCACACCCTGCGCATTCATTTTTGTCCCACTCTTCTGCTGATGTATCACTTTCCTGCAATACTGGGCATTCGCTGTCCGAATCTGAAGATTCTAATCGTTTTCTCTGTTTAACCACAGTTAATCCTATCTTTAAGAGTTGTTTTAGGAATTCCAAATTGTTTAGCGGCTTCGTTTACACCCATTGTACGATTTTGTACACATTCAATTGCGCTCCTTAAAGAATCGGCACTCCATTTAGCTCTTTCCTCATTTTTTCTTTTGTAAGTGCGGTGGGCATTTTTATTAATCTGTAACAATATTAGGTATTTAATAATATATTTATCTGTTTGAATTGGGCTTCATTATACCTATCACCAATGTCCTTCAAACCGCATAATATTTCATTATTATTATTTCTATATTCGTGGTCGGTCTCTCCCGGATTGGAGTGATCGTACTCTACCAAAGTTACGGGAGAGATCGACCACTTTGTTAACCGCACAAAAAACGAGAAACCCCTACATTTTTGAGGTTATGTGATAGTTACATGCATATTTTATCATCCAGTATTGAAACAGTTTAAATAAACTTACCGGTCTTTAAAATATCACCAACACAGTAAATCGGTAAAAAAACTTTCAAGTTAGCACAAATTTTCAAACTTAATTTATAAATTTACACTGCTGTCTCGGGCCATGTACACTTGTTGATGGCAACAACCTCAACTGAATTTATCATTAATCATATACGTGACACACAGAGTACTCTATTGCTTTGTCTTTAAGTAATCGGCACTGGTCGGACTCTCCCGGTGGTCGATCTCTCCCGGACTTACCCTATTGGTCCACGACTCCACGGCATCTAATCCTTTGGCCAGCCAGGTCTCCTGACCTTTCGCCAAGCGACTTCTTTCTGTGGGGTCACTTAAATTATTTTATTAATAGAGATATAAAATTTGACAATCTAGACCATCAGCTAAAAAACTGTATTTCGTTAGAATGTGACAGAATTTCTCAATATCAACTCACTAATGTTAGAAATGAATTTTATGATCGGTTAGGATATTGTTTAGCTGTTAGTGGAGGGTTGTTTATATATTTAATTACCTAATGTTATTGTAAAAATCTGTAGTCTTAGGTATATTATGATAAATTAAAGGCTTAGTAAGAAAAGCATAATGGTGTCTTTTATTTTGGATGTGTGATTGCCGGATTGGTGAAACGAAAATGTGCTATTAATGTGAAATAATCTTTATTTGTTATGTCCAGCTTTACGTCAATTTTTGACAATAGAGTCAATATCGGCCTGTTATAATACAATTTTTTTCTAAAATGTACAGGACCAATATTTAGCGACCTCAAAGTTTACATGGGATTTTCTATGTTTAACTAAGCAATGCATCATCCGGTATTGTGGAGGTAGACCGTCTTTGTGTTTTATTTGATTATATCGACTCCACTGCAAACATGGACTACTTCTTTAAGTTCTTTTCATACGTGTAATCTTTGCCTGAAGATGACCATCTTGTTGTATACCATTTTTTGTGCATATTAATGTTTAGTGGTGTATCTAAAACTGAATTTTATAATGTAACTCTTAAAATCTACCCACGATGAATTTATTGAACTATTTATTATTGAAATTTGATTTGATTTTAAAAGTTATTGGGCGTGTCATGAGAATTTAAGTTTCATAAAAAGAATATTTTGCGAAGTATGGAAAAAATTTTCCATTGACTCAAATAAATATTTGTTTCCTATTTTTTTCCTACAAATATGTATTTGAAAAATACCAAGGGATTATTTGCCTCAATTAGTGTTATCTGATTTGATACAAATTACTTTTTATTTGGAATTAATCACTATGAATACAAAGTTCAAACAAATATTTATTTCCTTAATACTAACCTAACTTAAATAAACCGCTTCAATGACTTCAAGTAAATAAGTTAAAAGTTAAGTTAACAAAATGTTTATTTGATTGATATTTATATATATTTTATCAAGTATATATTTGTTTTACTTTAGTTTTACATGTACTTGCCGTAACAACAACGTTATTTAATTATACAATTTAGGTGATTGGATTTAAATAAACCGGTAAATTCCATCAAACTCGTTGTTTTTTTATTAAAGTACATAATTGTTTAACTTGTCTTTTATATTTATTTAGACCAAGTATAATTTTATTTGGTTTAAATACCTTTTTTTTAATTTCAAATAGATCAGAAAGTTTATTCAAATCAGTTCTTATTTTATCCAAGTACGTGTTTATACAGACGTCACATAAAAATAACAAATAAGCAGATCAAATCCCCTATTGCTATTGAATATGGTTTAATCAGTACCTATCCCATAATAATCACAAACCTTATTAAATTGTTTATAGTGTTCAAATAATAAGGCAAACCAACAGAAAAACACATTTTTGCCGAAAATAAAGGTTATGACAAATTACGCGCACCGCACAACGATTTTCACATAAAAATAACATAAAAGTTAAAAGATAACCATCTCTTATTTTATTTCTTGCTTATATGATGTTATGTTATTTGGTTCTATAAACGTCTTATTACAGATCTGTAGATTCAACTCTTATTTTATTTTTATGTCGTGTTATTTTGCTGTATAAACCCACCATTAGTTGTTGTCCCCCTTAAAATATACGTCAACAAAACACTATAGAGAAGTTAATAACTTTCATAAAAAATTAAATAAAGGCAAATTTGCAAACATTAGGCACAATAATTATTAATATATATTATTTATATTATATCTTTTACGTTAGAAGGTTTGATATGTATTGAAATATGGTGAAAATTCAGAAAAACTGTCTTATTTGTAATACGATTTAAAAAAAATGCACCTAGGTAGCTATGATTTATAAATACCTGGCTTACCTGGCTACATTTTTCTAAAAAGATTTTGTGTTTAAAATTTCAAATTAGGTATTACAAGTATCTTTTCTTTGCCTCTTATCTAATTTTTTTAAATTTGTTTCATGCGTAACTAAAATACATAGTTTCCTACCTTGAAAAGTATTTGACAGATGGGATATACCCTTCGATATACCCCACTCTTCTAAATAATTATTCATATTACGTTTATCCCCATATCTTACTTTTAATTTTTGCTGAACCACTAACTTCTGTGCCACTAACAAAGAAGATTTCACTCTCACTCATAAATTTCTACAAGACAAGATCGAACACCAATAACCAAAAACGCGATGATGATTTATCCGGCAAGTTTTGTATAACCAATCAAATTACTCAAAGCCCCATGAAATGTTCGGCATTGAATGATTTAAATTATTGTTAAAGGTATTTGAAATGTACTTCGATTAAATAATTAGTTATTTGTAAATATTTGGTTGTTTTATATTAAGGATTTAATGTAAGTACATAATTATTTACTTTAAATGACCTAGACATTTAAGTAGTTATTTATTTGGTTATTGGGTGTCTTAACTAGCGATTAACGGAATTTAGTTCCCAAACAAAAATCAGTTCGATTAAATAATTAGTTATTTAGATTTTGTTATTTTAGCTGTTTTTTGGTAAGATATTTGTTTGAAAGGTTCCATGATTTGACACAAATCCACCAACAGTCAAATAATTTTACAAATTAAAACGAAATACTCTCATTTATTTCATTTAAATAAAACTTAGTTAATTAAAATCACATTTATTTATTACCAATAATTATTCACCAAATAAATCAGATTATTTGATTAAGGGAGCACAGTTTTATCAGTGTACATTTTGCAAATTCATTATAAAATTCTTCTTAAACTTTTAATCAATTCTCTAGGAATCTACCAAGTAGGAATACATTGAGCTATATTTCATGCATATTTGAGTTGATTTTAAACATTATTAACAGAGTTGTAGCTATTTAAATTAAAGTTGAAATATCTTTATAAATTTCCAAAGTAGATATGCCGACCTTATTTTGAAAATTTATAAAAATGTTCTCACTGTTACATTGTAAGATATGACCTATTTCTCTTTTTTAAATATTATTAGTCTAAATTTGCACACTAAGTAAAGCTGTAGAACGAGCGAATCCAAGGGCATTACCGTTTTATTTAGTGACTTTATTAGTGTCGCAGCGCTATAATACACAACTTGCAAGTTGTAAGCTATACGTCGCGACGTCGCATCGTTGATTCATCTCCAGTACCGTAAAATACTTCCCGGAAGGATATATAGGGACGTCTAATAAATTCCGCCGATAAATAGCTAATTCCTGTCGACCATAGGCTCTCTTATTGTTTGCTAACAATTTTAAGCTTGGACAGTTTCCTACTTGAAGCATATTAATTATTACCTCTTAATATTGTGTCGTAGGCTATAAGTTACAGAAATCATTTGAGATAAACAAAATTTTAGTTTTCTATATTATTCCTCAACAGTTATTTTTATTATTTATAATTTATTATCCATGTTTTGACGAAATACTAAAATTTACAGCAGCAAATGTTTATTTAAATATGCCTACGGTAATTTTTTTTACGTGAGTAAATTATGATTTCTTGAGTGGAACGAATAGGATACGATGCCGTACATATACAGTTATACCATTAATTGTATAATATAAAACATATCGGATTAGTATGGTTTCGAAACTAAACTAACTTGAGCAGGAACATTTTTAGTCATATTTCTAAATTTGCTGTTTATTTTTCATATTCACAGAAATTATGTTAATTTCTGAAGTAACCTAATTTAATAGCTGATCTTTCCGGAAACATGCTTATGTCAATCTTTTCTATGCAATTACTTGTCATGTAGTGCAAGCGGTAGCTCTTATTGTAGAGGCGCTATAGGTCGTGGTCCGATACTTACTAACTTCCCCTCGTCGTTGTCGTGCCTTAGACGCCACTTAGTTTATTCAGACTAAATCAAGAAAATAATACCAAATACCTGCATTGGCTGGAAAACCACGAAATAAATAAAACTCAGAAAATTTTGCCACAATTATATACTAAACGTTAGATTCAGAGAAAAGGACTTTTATAATGAATTTAAATTATTTATGCTTAAGACTAAAGCTTACTGGATTTAAAAGGAAAAAACTCAGCTTTTCTGGATGCAAGAATTTCAGCAAGAAAACGAATACAACCAGTACAACCTAGGGGAAGATTCTAGAACCTTGGTATCTTCATTATGATAATATACGGTTATATAAAAAATTCGACCTTATATGAAGATAGCTCTACATTCGATAATTTAAATTGATTCTAGCGAAATATTGAGATGAATTTATTATTCTATACTACTGAGCCTCTTGTGTTCCAACATGACTTCTGCTATTACGGCTGCATCAGCATGTCCCCACACGAGTCATCGAGATAAATTCTACCTCTTGGGGCCAGGAGGCTTTTTCTCAGTTGAAAGATCGGAACCAATGAAGACTAAGGCTTAAGAAGGCAACCGCCCATGTTATTGGACCGATGCACGCATGTAAATTTAAATGTCAAAAACAGCGGCCATTATTCCTTGTAGATCGACATGCGCACGCGCGAAGCCGGTCGATTTAAAAAATGTTTTTTCACAATTTTTTTAATTTTTTATAAATTATTTTAAAGTGATAACTAAACACAAAACTAGACGGTTTAGCGTCATCTTTAATTGATGAAATCATAATAAATATACTTAACAATATAATTGAATATATAGGTAAATCTAAACTACGTAAAAAAAATTGTGCATACACACTTACATTAAAGAAAAATCTACTTACAATATACGAATAAAAGATTCCTGTAAAACATAAACACCACATGGGAACAATCAAAATCTGGCTTTCATATATCCATAAGTAAAAATCATTATAAAATACTTTTCTTAAAAAGAATTAACAAGATGTTAGTTTGGACTCAAAGAAAGTGGTGGTCTGGTTGGTTCGATGTAACTATAAGAACATGAAATGAAAGCATTACAGGACTATCGTATTGAAATTGATAGTGGGACCAAATGTCGTAAAGTAATAGTTTACAAACATATAATAATATATTGTAATCGGAGGCACAAATTCAGTAGCTACGTATTTTACAACTTCTCCGAGGTACCTAAATTATATTATATTTAAATTGTCAATATCCTGTGTTACGTCAAGAAATATGGCACATTGTATTATTTATTATTTAAAATAAGCTCTGAAATAAAAACAGTGGAATAGAAATTGAGCAGAATATATGAATGTTTGGAAATTTTGCATGGTTTTCGAGGCCAATGACCAATTTGTAGCCATTTCTTTCGATATAATATAGAGATATTTTAGCAAACTTAACCAATAACCAAAAAAGGATTAGGATATTAGATAGTATAGATAGATAGATATAGGTACAGTGTGTCCGCTTAAGTTCTGTACATATGGGAAACTTTTTTAATATTAATTTTAGGAAAAAAAGTTACTCTTTATAAAAAGTTCTCCTTACTGAAAAAATAATATTAGACTATTCAAACTTGAGATAGTATGTACAGGATGATCAAAAAGTAAAAGAATCAAAATTGAGCTACCAGAAAAGTACCCTTAATTTTAATTTTAGAGCAAAATGGAATAAGAAAATGTTGATTGGCATTAAAAATTATATCTGTTTTTACTCTTAGTAGACTATTATTAAAAATAAATTTGACATTTCAAAAAAAATCATTTTTTGAAATGATTAATAATTAATAATTGTATTAATTATGCAATTAAAGCTAATAAACATTTATCATTTTATTCAATACGTAACCTTTTATTCTTTATCCCTGTTTTGTAGTAATTTTATGACGCATTTAAATAATTGATAGAAACATGATAATTTATTTTGAAAAAATACAATTAATTGTAATAATATACATTAAAATATGAATTTAAATAAAAAATATTCATTAACTTTCCCTCGCTGTACATTTGCCTCGACATATTCTCCCTCCATTTCAATACATTTAGCAGTTCTTGCAGAAAGTTCTCTTAAAACATTTCTAATCATGGCAGGAGTTATATTTGTAATTGTCTCTCTAATTACCCTCTCTAAATGGTCAACATTTTGAAATGGCCTTTGTAGGTATACATTCTGTTTTAAGTACCCCACCAGAAATAATCGAGGGGGCTCAAGTCCGGAGACCTAGCGGGCCAAAAAAGGTCAGATTATCTATCGATAACTTTTCCATTAAAAAGGATATTTAAGTATTGTCTTACATTCCTCGTACTGTGGCATGGTGCACCATCTTGTTGGTACCATATCCGTAGTCTATCGGGTATGTAAATTCCGCACCACACATTTGTTTTAAATGAGTACTGATCACGTGTCTGTATAGTGAATTTTGGATTAACGTCACTCCACCATCGACAATTTTGTGAACTTACAGTCCCGTTCGAGGTGAAGGTTGCTTCGTCGGTAAAAATTATATCTCTTGTCATGAAAGGGTTATCTTTTATCTCTCCTTGTATTAAAAAACAAAATTCTAAGCGTCGCTCAAAATCACCTGGCTTCAAGGTATGTATAAATTTTGGTTTGTAAGGCCGAAATTCGTTTTCATTTAATATTTTTTAAATCGTAGTTTTCCCTACATCATTTGGTAATGTTGTTGATCTTTTTCACAATGATTTTTTAGGATCTTCTACTACAGATAACATTACTTGGCTCACAGTTTCATTATTTGCAACCTTTGGTCTACGTTTCCTATTGTAGTTATTTTCCACACTTTCAAAGGTCTTGAATTTAGTCACTATGTTTCCTACTGTTGTAAAAGAAATCATTTTATCAGGATATCTGTAGTTAAAAATTTAGTTAACAATTAAAATTATTTCAATTTTATCTTGCATATTCAATTTCAACGGCATATTTCTCTAATTGAATATTCAAACTGATGTTTCAGACAAATAACATGAGCTGACAGTTAAAATTCAAATTTAGGTGGGAAATGGTGGCAAGATAATGGGCATGCCATTAAGAATTAAGATTTAAATGTTTAAGTTTATTTTCAATAATAGTCTACTAAGAGTAGAAACAGATATAATTTTTAATGCCAATCGACATTTTCTTATTCCATTTTCCTCTAAAATTAAAATTAAGGGTACTTTTCTCGTAAGTCAATTTTCATTTTTTTTTTATCATCTTGTACATACTATCTCAAGTTTGAATAGTCTAATATTATTTTTTCGCTAAGCAGAACTTTTTATAAAGAGTAATTTCTTTTCGTAAAATTAAAATTAAAAAAGTTTCCCATATGTACAGAGCTAAAGCGGACACACTGTAGATAGTAAAGAAAGAAAGGATGCAACTAGCTAAGTAAACACATTATAAAACCAAATAAATATGCAAAATGCACTTTGTGGAAATATCACAAAGTCAACAATGGCAAATTTAAAATTGCGACATCCTTTTACATTAAATATAGCAAAAGAATTTACCAATCAGAAGTTGCATTTTCTTGACATTTTGCTGCATAAATTACACAATAAAACTGAAACAATTTTAGAGTTAGATTAGTTCAGGGCTACACAAACGAAATTTCTGGGAAGTTTATCTTATTTTTACTAAGAAGAGACTAAAACAAAACCTAAAGAAAAATTAATCTACCTATAGAGTGAAAACATTTTCCTTTAAAACATAAACTCTTTTATTTCAACCCCAACGGACGGACATCCAAATTAAAGAACGCCTGTTTGCCGGTGGTCCTTTTCTTCCGCCGAATCGACCCCCAATGTCTGTCAAAATTATACCCTTAAGTTCGTATTATTACGACGATCGGGACATAGTCGAGCTACCCTTTTAATACGAAGATTGCTCGAATTGATGGGTTCGGGAGAAGTTTGAAATGAAGTCATTTGCAAATGAACATCGCCCCGTCTGTCGGTAATCATTAGGGGCATATTCAATGAAAATTATTGCCTAAATCATTGCCAACGGTTGAAGGTAGTATAACGTTAAGGCGCTTTCACATTGATAAAAATTTACCTTCTGCATTGCAAATAGGTATAGGCTGTAGTAAAGAAGTTAGCAGTATAGTAAATCGAAACTTTTAAATTATTTAAACGTATATACAGGGTCCTGTAACACTGCGTCAGGCTTCCTTCCATAACTCATATATATGAAGTAAGTTAGGAATTTCATTCATATGCTCACTTATTATATGTAACCTGAACTAACCCTAACATTTCGGGTAAAATGCTACCAAACGCATGTCTCATTCTTTGCTGCATTTTAATAGCAGTTTTGGGCGGATCTTTATACCAGGTGTTGCATCGTCGAGCGGGACATAGGAAATCCCATGTAATTTTAAATGGGGTCAATTATTGGCTTCCCTAATTATTTTAGAGAAAAATTCTATTTAGGTTTATTAAAGAGCACTAAAACCCACATTCAAAAGAATAACTTTAGATATTTTTGATGAGCCCGTTTACGGGTTATCGCCGATTTCTTTTTAACTATTTCTCCTTTTTATGGCCCCGTATTTGCGGGCACCAGTCAAGGTAAAAGATGACTGTCAAATAAAGTTGTCATTTTGAAATGTGTGCTTTATTGTTATAAAAACTCGTACATCGAAAATATTAAAGGTGTATTTATGAGTACAAATTAATCTGAATAAAACTAAAATAAAGTATCCAATTACAAGGTTAATTATGACATTTTACATGTTTCAATATTTTACTGATTAATAGGTAGGTACTATTAAATTGTTAGAACTTTAGGATTTAAGAAGATGTTTAAATATTCCTCAAAATGACAACTTTATTTGACAGTCATCTTTTACCTTGACTGGTGCCCGCAAATACGGGGCCATAAAAAGGAGAAATAGTTAAAAAGAAATCGGCGATAACCCGTAAACGGGCTCATCAAAAATATCTAAAGTTATTCTTTTGAATGTGGGTTTTAGTGCTCTTTAATAAACCTAAATAGAATTTTTTTCTAAAATAATTAGGGAAGCCAATAATTGACCCCATTTAAAATTACATGGGATTTCCTATGTCCCACTCGACGATGCAACACCCGGTATACAATATGCTTTGTGTGTCCCCATCATAAAAAAAAGTCTAGTTTTGTTAGATCCGGCGATCTAACTGGCCAAGGGGTAGGTTCGCTTCTACCTATCCATTGGTTGCGAAAGGTATCATCAAGATAATATCTTACATCCCTTGAAAAATGTGCTGGTGCACCATCTTGCTGAAAACACATCCTATTTCTAGTATATTGAGGAACGTATGCCAACAAACCTGTTAAATTATTTTGTTAAACGCCCTTTAAGATGGTCATCAAAGAAATGTGAGCTTATCGTAGTATCATGACCACTGGTGTTGTTGATCCATTTGTCTCATATATCGCGGATTTTCTGTAGAATAGTAATAAAAGTTAAGTCTATTTAAAACAACCTGTGTTATGGAAGGTTGCTGCGTCAGAAAATAAAGCATATAGGATCCGCTTGTATTTTAATTCTTGTCCAAGCACAAATGTCGGATCGATCTCGAAAATCTTGTTGTGTCTCCTTTTGGATACACCACATTTCCCGTTTCAACAAATCTTAGGAAAAACCTTTTATAATTTTTGTCTTCCGGTTGCCTTCTTTCTGGATAACGTGACGCATAGATTCAACTTGCCATGGGGAAACATATCCACCAGCTCATCTTTATTGAAATTGAAATTAGTGTGTTTGTAATAAATATTTTTAATGTTTGCTCTTTTCTAGATGTTAATTAAATGTAAATTATAAATATTTATCGATATATAGGGTTAAAGAACTTGTAAAATCATTTTTTCAATAAGTACCATTTAGTGTACCGTTCTACATTAGGTTCGTTTAATGTAACAAGAAAACCTTGCGTATTATAACTTTTTTTTGGCTATTTTCGTATAGGTTTTATACAGGTTCATTATATTACAATATGCTATTTAGCTTTATGTTACAACAAAAAATTGCTATTTAGCTTTATGTTACAACAAAAAATAATTTGTCAGTGTTATTAGTGTAGACCTGTTTAATTTAAAAAATGTGTGTATTTTAAGTTTATGGCAAAAGCTTTTTTCAAACAACATACCTAATTCACGAAATTGCAGCTCGAAATAACATAATTATTTGTATAACAAAAAAAATTGTATATTAACTCTATCTATAACGTTACACTAATCAAAAGATACACACGGTGGTCCATTTGAAAAATTGGGAAAAATTAGTTTCAAATGTGTACTCTTTTTATCCTTATTTTGAATAACCTGTGTAAACTGTATAAATACTATAAGATTAGAGATGTAAGAGGAGAATATTCTCTGTAAGAAAATTCTCCCGAGAATATTCTCTACAGAACTTTTTTTACATAATCTACTCTGAAAAATTTTGCAATGATTTTTAAAATTTTGAACTTCTCTAACCTTTTCTATAACTCTGGTAAGAGTGTTTTACGTCGGCGCTTCTAGGAGAATCCGAGTATAACGGTAATTCAGGGAAATCCCCTAGAACCGCGAACGTATACTCGTATACAGCTATGTGAATTGTAAATGATGTAGTGAGACTAGTTTTATTTTGGCGTTCCGCTCGGCTCAGTTAAGACCGTCTATAAATATAAAAACATGGAGCAAAGTAAATTAGAGGGTATCACAAAACCAAAAAAGTAACGTTTCAAAATATTTTAATACAAAAAATGTAAGTACTGTAATGTAATGTAAAAATTTTATTTCTTCTTATTACCATTTCTAGCGATTTTCTAACCATTCTCAGAAAATTCTCTAACTTGAGAATATTCTCCAAAAGATTATTACCGAGAATTTTACATCTCTATATAAGATACATAGTAACGCGATAAGTTTCACACGATACCGTGGTTAAAAAAACACTTTCAGTTACTTTTTTAAATTTGCTCTCCAAGGACTGTAAAACTTTTTTTTTAGTTTTTAATTGATTTCTCTTAAACTACCAAAGCAAATCAAATAAACTTTTTGGCAATTAGTAAGGGCGCTAATACGAATGTAAATAGACAAGAAATTACAGGATGTCTCATTTAAAAAATACAACTATACATTACGTTATCAGACTTTTTAAGGCCACCCTGTGTATGCAAAAATATTTTCCTGAAATACTTACATTCTAAAATACAATATAAGTGAGCATATAAAATAAATTCCTAACTTACTTCGTATAGGAACTACGGAAGCCTGACGCAGTGTTGCAGGACCCTGTAGTGAAAAAAACCCTCTACCTGTGAGATATTTAGCGGTCGTCGTAACAAATTGTTATTCTTAATAGTCTTTACTTAACCATCATTATTAATAAATTACCTAGAAAAGTTCTTTTTGTTTTAAAGTTAAAATTGTCTCCCTGTTTCTATGGTATTGGTGAGTTTAAGCAATATATTTATTGTATGAAAACGATAAGGCCTTAGACAAGAAGACTTTCTTGGGATGGTTTCGTATTAAACATATATTTCATAAAATCCCTACAATTGATTTATATCAAGAAACTTATTGATGTTTTTTAAAAGAACGTTCAAAACGCAGTGCCAGAAAATATTTGAATTAACAAACTATTTCTGCCACAAATTACTAGTTTCCTTACCTCAAGAAGAGGAAGTGTTCCTAGAATCTATGTCTGAAAATCAGAAAATCAATTCTGGACTGTAATATCCTGTACTATAGTACGACGATTTATCTATTTGCTTTAATCTAGACTAACCAAGTGGCAACATTGTAACTTTTCCCATAAGCTCAAGAACTTTTTACCGCTCAAAATCTGCAACTATAAAGAAAAACCTAAAATCAGCTTCAAGAATCCTAATTTTAAAAGCCCGGATTTACCAAAAATAAAAACTGAGATGGCTTAAGAATCTCCTTTTAAAATATTCATGGCGATCTATAAAATTTCAAACGAGAAGATTTTCCCTCTCGTCTCCACACTGGCAAAAGCCTCAACGTAATAAGTAGGTTAGAGTAAGTTCTGGAAGCGGTTTCGCATATGCCGAAAATCAAGCAATCACGATCAAGAGCTTTCACTTAGCTTACCCTCGGCAAATACAAAGAGAGCATATAAAAATTTTAAACGCCGAGAACGGCTTTCTTGGCTTAAATATTCGATTTTCTAAACATCGCTCGTATTGGAAAATATATTAGCCAAGAAATGGTTTGTTCAGTTTGTTGTAGATAATATGACTTAAAGAAATATGCATTCATATTTACTTACGCTTTAAAAAATGTACTGTATACAGGGTGCTCCATTTAAATCGACCGTTTTTAAAGCTTAATAAATTTGGTGCTAATTATCGTGTTGCTACAATTCAAGATACCTGCCAAATTTTTGTTACTTACACACTATATTTAGATAGGGCTGACCACAACATCAGAATAAGGCAAACTTGCATTTTTTAAATGAAACACGTTGTATTAGTATTTTTCGATTTTCCACCGCCTCCGCCCCCCCCCCCCTGACTAGTAAAACAACACCTATTCTTCGACCGCCTAAAATTAATAAAATACAAAATATAGGCCATGGTATATTTTTAGTAAGTATAGAATATATACTATGTTTAGCTAATTAGTTATTGTATTAAATACTGAATTCCAACTTCCCCCGGGAGATTTTCGCAAGTCTGCTGATCACCTTTTCAATATCAATTGGAATTTTTTTTTTTTTTTTTTATGATAAGGCACAGCACTACAGGATAAATCCTTTACGGCGCTCTAGGAGCGGTGCGTGTGCGCAGGAAACGATTCACGTTGGTCTTGAATCTTTGAAGATTATACTCGTTGGGGAACACGATCTCAGGGAGGTCGTTCCAGAGTGATGACGTTCTCCAGATGAAAGAATTTTGAAACAGTGTCGTTCGAGGGACACTAAGCTAGACCACGTACTGGTGGGCTGCAGTGGCTCGTCGTGTATTTCTACCATGCACCGCTCTGGGTGGTATCAAGCGGGCAACCTCAGTTGAACACTTGCCATGAAAATATTTGTAAAATAGACTCAAGTCGCCAATCTGACTTCGATGTTCAGGGCTTTCCAGGTTGTTTGTCGGACTATGGCCACCGATCAAGCGAATATGGCTCTTCTTTGAATGGAATCTAGCAATCTCAGGGTATGTTTAGGAGCAGAGCCCCAAATATGCAAACAGTACTCCAGTCATGGTCGAATTTGATCTATATAGAGCATCAAAAGTTGTTGGGGTGTATAGAGGTTCTTTGTTCGGAAAAGTATTTCTATGGATATGTATAAGGGCAAAACCTAGTAGGCGGCTCTCGTGCATAGTTGATCTTAAATACGTTTTAAGGCCCCGCAATGCCGAGAATGATATCTCAGCAGACATGTTGCAATAAGGACCAGTAGAAATTCATTTATAATAGAAAATGCATCCTTATCGACCCTAATCAAAACGTCTATACAGCACTTGTTGGCGAATATTCTCCCTGCTCCTTTCCCGCGTCCATTTCTCTCGCCACAACGAAATTTTATCTCTCAGCAGAAAAGGAGCAATACCCTCATTGACATCAAGTACCAGTCTAAAGCGGCCCAGCAGGGACCTGATAACTTTGTCTTCTTCTTCAACAACAGAGGTCTCATTTTCTGGAATTAAAACTGGTAGCTGAAAGACGTTAACGTTTTAACTGAAAATCTTTCTCACAGATCTGTGAGTACAAAGTCTAGTAAGGGTGCATAGTTTGATACTCTGTAGTATTCCTCGGTTGAGTTCATTTCATAGTCGGCACGATAAATCTAACGACCACCACCGCAAGGGATTCCAGGAATTACCAGCTCGATACTCATCTGATCCGCTAGATCTTCTGCACGTTGCCAGAATTTCTTACAACTAGAGTCCCGACGACTAGCAAGAACGGAAATTGTGTTAATTAGTAGAATAGTACCACCATAAAGATCGAGCGCCGTCTTCTGAAGTACTTTACTGAGAGATTGTGTGAGGGACAGAGAGTTAAATAAAGATATCGCCAATAAAGTAGCCTTGCCAGCAGTAGCTGTGCTTGGGTCACGCTACTATGAAATCTTGCCCAGAGTTTCCATCCTTGATTCACCCCCCTCATACAACTACATCACGAACTAGAAGCAGACTTTTTTCAAAACCAAATCATAAAACACATCACAAATTATTATAAGATCACTGTTACTTTCACCAACCCACTCATAATAAAAACGCACGCACATTTTCCCAGAGCTCGTACTTACAGGCTGCCAAGAGATTGGCTTCCACACTGAAGATGAGGCCACCCATACAAAAATCTAAACGTTGAAAATCAATCTCACATAAAATCAACACAACAAAATTTGCAATAGCACCAATCATTATTCAACAATCAACAACAACAACAATTGCATCAGCTAAAATCAAAACCAATATCAATAACTAAGGCATAAATGTAAACCACAAACAAACAGGAACAAAAGGCATGCCTATCTCAATGTTTGCCGTATTCTTCATCCAGAGTTTCCACAATTTTGACCAGGTCAACAGAAACTTGCCGCTCTACCCATCGAGTTTCACAAAGAGATGTAAGCGCACAGCCCAAAGTACGCATGAGAATCGTTCTAACGTTCAGAAGATTCTAAATTTTTTGAATGCCCAATAAATGGATCTATATTTATTAAATCAGCGAAAGAAGGCACATAGCAACGCAGGCGAAAGCCAAAGAAAGTAGAAGTGGGGCAGCCATATTAAATCGGTTTATAACGATTCTTGCCTCTTTTTGTAAACAATAAGAAGCTCAGGTGAACTCTCCTGATCCTGTATCCACGTCTGATTACTTCTTTTCATAGATTAGTATTGAAAACGAACTTTCTACTCAGGAAACATAATACATATGCACACCTGATATTAGTTAAGGTAAATATAAGGTATGGCTCCTTGACATTAACAAAGTCAAACAGTCATACCTCGGGGCATACCTTACTTAACCTTTAAAATTGTTATTTAATCTATTGTTTGGATTATCTAGGCACCTTAAGATATTATATTAATTAACTTTTTCTAACCCCAATAGAAATAATTTGGAACTTTAAATTCTTATGACACTAGGGATAATTAATATATCTTTAAATATACAAATAACACTTATAGTAATATAAACAATCCAGCAAAGGATTAAATATTACAAAATTAATAACTTTCAAAGAAGATGTTCAAAATAACCTCCGTTCTCCTTAAGACATTTTCTTGCTCCAAAAGGTAGTTGCTGCACAGCTGCCGATACTACATCTGGGTTGATGGCAACACACTCTTCAGCAATGGCCAGTTTTAACTCAGTTGGATCTACAAATGACTGTACATTAATTTTGTCTTATAGAACTCCTTATGTGAAATAATCAAACAGATTAAGGTCGTGACTCCTTCTAGGCCAACAGGCTGAACCACGATGTCCAATCTTTCTCTCACCAAATGTTTGTTGAAGACGATTATTTACTGCTTGAACGTTGTGGGGCGGCGCACCGTCGTGCAGAAACCACTTCTTTCTTATATTATGTTCCAAAGGGCAATCCTCCTCGATGAGCCCAAGAAGTAAATATTCCAAATATTTGTTACCATTTAAATTTTCATTAAATAAAAAAGGAGCTTTTATTACCCTACAAACCCAAACCGAAAAATTGTAGTATGACGGAGTCTCCTTTAATAATTTAGGAGTTTCAGAAGCCCAAAAATTATAATTTCTTTGCTGTTCTTCAGAATAGTTCATCAAATTATTAAACAGTTACCATTACAAGTTTAGCTGAGAGAAGAAAATAGATATATGTATCCCTTTTCATGTAAAAGGTTTGGCGTCCATATACAGTGTGTCTACTTAAGTTCGCACCATATGGAAAACTTTTTTAATATTAATTTTACGAAAAAAAGTTATTCTGCATAAAAACTTCTGCTTAGTCCAAAACCTAAAATGCAACCATCAGATATTAAATTTTTTTAGTCGTATACGAGGTATATCAGAAAATATGAATTTTGCCCAATAGTAAAGTAAATTAATTTTGAAAATATCGAAAAATTTAATCAGTTATCTCTTTATTCGTTAAACATTTGATAACCTTTATGTCTCTTAACCTCTATATTGCATTATTTTGATGATGCATTAAAAAATTGATAAATAACAAAATTATTTTATTTTACAATGATTATCAACTACATGAATACAATGCTAATATTGTTAATTGCGTAACAAGCGTGTAATAATTTATCATCAATTCACTATTGCTTCAACGTATCCGCCTTCTCTTACAATACAGGTTTCCGTTCTAGAAGAAAATTCCCTCAATACATTTCTAATTATATTCGGAGTTATACCCTGAATTATTTCCGTAATAATTGTTGCCAAATATTCTACGTTCGTGAATGGCCTGTGTTGATATACCTTTTCTTTTAAGTAAACCCATAAGAAAAAATCTAATGGGGTTAAATCTGGCGACCTAGCTGGCCAAAAAATATCGGAATATCTATGAATTAACCTTCCCTTAAAGATATTTTCAAGGTATTGCCTTACTTCCATCGTACTATGACATGTTGCGCCATCCTGCTGGTACCATACTTGTTGCCGTTCATGTCTTGGAAGGTCACGAAGAAAATCATGCAACTGATTTTGTAAAAAATTTAGATAGCGTTGAGAAGTAATAGATTGTCGAAAAAAAAAGGGCCAATGATTTTATCCTTGTAAATGCCGCACCAAACGTTAGTTTTAAAATAATATTAATCGCGAGTTTTAATCGTAAAGTGAGGATTGGAGTCAGTCCACCATCGACAATTTTGCGAATACACTGTTCCATTAGACGTAAATGTAGCTTCGTCAGAGAAAATGATTTTCCTAGACAAAAAAGGATCGTCTTCTAGCTTTCCTTGAATAAGAAAACAAAATTCTAGTCGTCTGTCGTAGTCTATGGATAAATTGTGATTTATATGGATGAAACTTGTTCTCTTTAAAGATTTTTGATAGTGTGTCTTTACCAATTTGATCTGGAAGCGAAGATGCCCTTTTTCGCAGGGACAATTTAGGATTTTCCACTGCAGATAGCATTACATTTAACTTCATCTCTTCACTAGCAACGATTTTTTGACGCTTGTTTGTGAATTTATTATTAACGTCTCCACATGATTTGAATTTTTCCATAATTCTCATTACTGATGTATGGTGTATATTTTTCCCTGGATGTCTGTTGTTAAATATTTCAGCTGCTTCACGATAAGTTTTATAATTATCACCAACGATTAACACAATTTCTATTTTTTCTTTCACACTAAATATCACCGGCTTCTTAACAAATTTTATTTGACGTTCACTGTCAAACAATTCTTGCTATGAAGAAATCATTTGTTTATCAGTGCATCCTAGATTTCACGTCCCTACAGTTAAATTTGCATTGTTATTGTAGTTAAAAAAGAAAAAATAGCTATTTATGCCATCAGTTACGAAATGCCTAATTTTGTGTTTTGATTTTTTCTAATTTTGAAGAAAGTAATAAAAAAATAAAATTTAATATAATTGATAAAAATTTGGAAAACATAAATTTAGTTTTTCTAATTTTGACATATAACTGATGGCATAAATAGCTATTGTTGCTGTTACTTCATGTTAGTTGTCAGTTTGACATTTTGTAAAAAAGTCTAGACGGAAGGTTTTTATCGAGATTGATATATTTTTAGTTTTATTTTTAAAAAATGAGTCATTCAAGTTCTGAAGAGCTACCATTAATTAATTAATTTGGATAATTGCAATAATTGTGTTATAAATATTTATAATAATTAATTAATTTATAATTTATGTTTTTAACTTCTATTATAACAGTTTAATAAATAGAATAATTCTTTTTGTCACTAATTTTGAAATACATTTTTCGTCACCAATTGCATAAAATTTTACTTTATGCAACTAGTTACAAAAAGTAAGACATTTGATAATGTCAATCAGTTTTAAAAAGTGTCACTTTATATGTCAAAATTAGAAAAAAGATTTTTTCCATATATTTGGATGTAAATTGCATATTTGAACGTAGTTTTTAGTTCTGAAACTTTTCTTAATAACAATTTTCGATATTGTCAAAAACGAAGGTAATTTATTCTTGAGCAAAATTTATATTTTTTGATATACCTCGTATACGACTGAAAAAAATTAATATCTGATGGTTGCATTTTAGGTTTTGGACTAAGCAGAACTTTTTATGAAGAATAACTTTTTTTCGTAAAATTAATAATAAAAAAGTTTTCCATATGGTGCGAACTTAAGTAGACACACTGTATTTTTTTGTTCAAATGTAATTTTAAGGAGCTGCTTCGGGATACCATTTGGGGCATGTTTGAGCCAAACTATGATCAGCAGGTCCATATCGTTATGTTGTATGCTGAAAGGTTATTGAATACTTGGTTAAAATTTCAACAATCGTATAGAAAGTAGAATTGCAAATAAAGAGGGATTTTACAAGAAGTGGGTAGGAGTTTAACCCTTTCCGAATTTTGAAAAAATTTTCGTTGAATCAAATGAATAATAAAAGAAATAATTTAAGGTTCAGTGACAGTTTTCTTCTTTTCAGTCATCGTACATCTTATGTTACAGAAAATGAAATTTTGAGTCCACTGCATGTTTGGTCCTTACATGGAGCTACAAACTTTATAGCAATATACTATTACAGCACTATAGAGTGATGTTACAGAATAGCAGCATGAGTTTATTTTTCACAGATAAATTTTAATGTTTCTTTTTATATCCATCATCGTCATCCCCCTCGGTAATATCAAATTGATCGAATTTATTAAAACGCACAAACCGTGCCTATCCAGGCTTTTGTGTAGCCAGGCCAAAAATAGAATAGACACAACACACTTATATTATCATACATCAGCGTACTTTAGTTTCCCTAAATATGTAAATAAGAATAATATTTTCCCTGGGCTTTTAGAGTTAACCCATAAATTAACAAACGATTGTAGGAAATAAACAGATGGTGCTAATGTGTAATATTTCTTTCTTACGTTTTCTTTGAAAAAGTCGAAAAGCGCCTATTTAGATATAAATATTCTCGCTTGGGACGGCTGCAAACGCTTTAAGTTGGGGAAAGTATGCGACAGAAAAAGATTCTTTAAGCTTGTTACATCGTAAGGAACTCGGACTGAAATTTAATAATTAATAAAATCCGAGGTTATAGTAATATCAGTGGAAGACAAAAACGTAGAAAAAAGAAATTTTAAGCAACAGAAAAATCAGTAGTACAAAGATAAAAAGCTATAATTCTGTTTTTGTTCCATATCTAATTTACGGAAGTGAACCCCCAGTGCTGAGAAAGTGACAAAAGTCGAAAGAACAATAGAAGGAGTTACTAGAAACACGGATTTAGTTCAGAATATGGGAGAGACAGCTGATCTGCTTTGGGCATATAAATTAAACGAAAGAAGAAACCCCAGTGAAAGAAATATAGAACCCGGGGCGGGAAAGAAAGAGAAGAAGAAGACCTAGGAGACCCTGTAAACAGGAAGTGGTAAAAATATTAAAGGAAAAAGGCCACAGACAGAAAAAGGAATAAAGTTCTATAAATCAAACCGCCTCGATACCTAGCAGTACAGGAAGAGCCAGATACATACATAAGTAAGTACGTTGTTATAATTAAAATGGGGGTCGGTATTAACCTAAAGGGATGGTAAGATAAAATGAGACTTTAAAATGTGTTTACCAACTTTACCCTTTTAATTACCCAAGCTAACTCATCAGGGTGGGTTCACTGGATTTCATATCCGGTCCTGTCCAATACCATGATGCTACCAAAAAGCATTACTACCATACTTACTTCTTACAGACCATGAAACATCAAGTTACAATATATAAAGGGCGCCAGACAGTTTTTCTATAAGCAAAACTGCCAAAAAGAATATAAAATATGTAGCCAAAGGACCACAAATAGGCAAATCAAACACAAGATAAGCTTGACTGGTTTATATTTATAAAAAACTACCCTGTAATTGGGGGAAGCCCTTACATAATAGGGTGTGATTTAGAGGGTCATAAGACTACGAAGGCAAAATATAAACTAGGAATTCTTAATTCCAAAATAACAGAAATGCTCTATGACCAATATTTCAAGGAAAGTTTCAATAAATTAGTAAGATAAATAGTTTAACCTGGTATACTCAGCACAGTGATGTCGACATTACCTTACAAAATGCTGGTACCTTACAGCATTATAAAAGCATGATAATTAAGAAAAAAAACAGATATGAATAAAGGTAACGGTGTAGAGATTCATATATTAGGTTAAAGAGGTTTCAGCAGTCTAGGTTAAGCTTGCCTTCAGCCACAAGAAAGCATACAAGGTATCTCCACCAGAGATGTAAAAAATTAATAAAGTTGGGCGCCAGTGTTATAATTAAAATGGGGGTCGGTATTAACCTGAAGGGATGGTAAGATAAAATAAGACTTTAAAATGGGTTTACCAACTTTACCCTTTTAATTACCTAAGCTAACTCATCAGAGTGGGTTCACTGGATTTCATATCCGGTCCTGTCCAATACCATAATGCTACCAATAAAAACGACCAAACAGCTGATTGGCAAATTCCGCATGTAAACAAATTCAAATCTGGTTTTACAAATGTATTACGATGGACTAAAAAGAAATACAAAGCAAGAGAAATCACGATGGATATCAGAAATAATTAGCCATTATTGAGTACCTACCTGAAAATTTAGTAAGGAATGACCGAAATAAAAGGTATGCTTGCCCAATAATACATAGTCAACAAATCCAGGCCATTACAGTACAACTAATAACTAATACTTATTTGGCTAATCTATTTCCTTCTAAATAATCATATTCATTATTACACTAGTCTATAAATGTACCTTCACGGAATCATATCAGAATGGCCCTAATTCCACTTTGCCTATATGTGACATATCATATTTATCTAAATCCCGAATATTTATTCCCGATAAAAATGTTTCCATATAAAAAGCAATCCCAATTTATAAAAGAATTTCCCGAGTCAACAAAAAATGTATCCAATATGAAAAAGCTTTCCTCAATTTGTGTAATATGTTTATGATATCCCCGGGCTGACCCTGACAAATCGAACATATTGCTGATCGTAAGCCATAGTAGGGGTTTTTAGGTACATACATGTTTAGATAGAGCGGAACTAAACCGTTAAATTTTGTATGCAATTCAATACATTTTTTGCAATGTAGTCAATTTCAAATTTTTTGTCTATAAGCATAAGAACCGCAGTACGCGATTTACGTTGGTTTTGAATTTTATTCGGTGACAATTGTTATGGACATCAGGAAGGTGATTTTGGAGTAATGTCACTCTCTAGTTGAAGGAATTGTGGCATTTGAGAAATATTATAGGCTGAATCATGAGCCAGTGCGGCAATTCGTCGAGAAATGCCAGTAGCATTAAAAATACCTGTTAAAAGTACTCAAATCAGTCCAAGATTGATAGGCAGTTCGTGGTCGTCGTTCAAGCGATAGAATCGATCAATCTCAGACCGTAAAATAAGAGCCCCGTACCAGCGATGGCCAAATATAGGTTTTACAAAGTCTTACAAGTTCTTGGTGCACAGAGGTTACAAATTCTAAAGTTTTTGCAAGGGTTCTACTCCGAATATACTACTATTCAAAGTGATTACTAATAAGTTAATGATGAAGGGAATTAAGTATCCTGCCATTCTTTTCTCCTAGTGACTTTCTTATAATGTTAGTTATTCAGTGAACCTGATCTATAGTGGAATGACACTCTCTAAATCCGAATTGATAAGACGAGATAGGATTTTGTACCTCTATGATTGGTTGTATTCATTGTACCAAATATAAGTTTTTCAAATAGTTTCGTCAGTACAGGCAGGAGGGAGATAGACCTATAGGAGGAACCTCATGTGACGATTTGGGATTATTGTGACCTCCGCTACCTTCCACATCAGCAGTACGTACTCTAGTCTAAATGCTTTTTTGAGGAGCTGTTTTAGAACCTTCGGTAGTAAGGTCAAATCCAACAGCTTTCTTAGGATTTATAGGGTAAATGCTACAGTTGTTGGCCATGAGATAGTTATTGTCTATTTCAGTATTTTTTGGGCAAGAAATTGTAGCAATAAATTGGTTCCTAATGGCGTCTATAATAGATCACAATAATAGACCAAATCCTCAGAAATTAGATGATCTCTCAGGCTCAGTCGTATCTCAATATTTACAGAAAAAATGAGAGTAGAATTAATAATATTTCTTTTAAGAGATCACTCCAACGGATGTGGGAAAATGGTAAAGACATTGCAGGTCCTAAATTAAAAGATTTAAAGTCCTTATTTCACCTTATTCCTGCCGATGCGAGGGACTTTTATCGCAGTCAATCTGGTAGTCGTGACGTGGCAGATCATGTCGATGGATTTTGTATTCCTCCTGATTTTGAAGTAGAGGATCCTGAAGATTGATAATGGCTATGATGTAGTTAATTCACCTTAGAATTTAAAATTCACATTATCTTCCACGTACGCGATTTTGAGTTATGTTATATAGTGTTATTTTTGAAGTAAATAAAGTTTTGTATTTTATGAATAATGGTTATTTTCGCATTCATTAAGACCCCAACAATTTCAGAGGACGGAAGCAACATTGTGGATCTTTTTATATTTTGAACTTAATTATATTTTTAAAATGACAGAAAAGAACCAACCCACAAAAATTTATAATTTTTCAAATAGTTAAATAAGGAACTTTGATTTTTATTATTGAAGAACTAACAGAAATATTAACTAACTCTGGTAAATAAAAATCAAGATAATTTCAGCTAATGTTGATTTATGAAACCATTTTAACTTTAACCCCCATTTTCTCAAATCCTTCATCATGTTTGTTGGTTCCTTTCTGCTTAACGCTATCCAATTGTCCTCTTCTTCTTGGTCATCAAAAATCCACCGCTAACATATGATTACTGTCTGCCGTTTTTGATATACAGGGTGAGGATTTTAAAGTGTTACAACGCAATATCTGAAAAACGGCTATAAATATTTTAGTCAAATTTTGGGACGTGGATAGGGAGGTTGGGGGACAAATTTTAAAATATTTTTGATATTTACCCCCCCTCCAGATTTGATGTGGCTAGTGACAAATTTGAAATGTCAAATGGAAAGGTATTTTTTTTTTTTGATAATTCGATTCCTCGTCAATAACTACGTAAGTGAGCAGAAAATTGTTACATTTGCTCTACTAGTTGCTTAGTTACGAATTTTTCAATAAATAAAATAGGAATACTTAAAACTACACATTTTAAATCATGACACCTATGATTATTGTTTATCCAAACCTTTAATTATGTTGTATCCTAGGAAACCACTTTTGACTTTGACAAGTAGTGATAATCTGATAAAGTTCATTATTCAGTGCAATTATGGAACAATCTTATGACATTGAAATAGACATGTTCTTAATTCTGGGAGAATGTAGAAAAAACTACCGGGAAGCGGCGCAATTGTGGACTGTTAGGTTTCCCGCCATTCAAAAATCTCATATGGCATTTAAGCGATTAGAAGATCGAGGCCGCAGCACGGGAATCCTAAAAAATAAGAACAGAGTTAGAAGACAAACAAAAACTAATGACGATATGGCCGTTGGAGTGTTGGGTGTAATAGCTGTAAATCCTCATGTTGGTTCAAGGGAACTTGCTCGTGATTCAGGAATGTGCCAAAAATCGGTACTGGCTATTTTACACAAGCACAATTTTCACCCTTACCACATAACTATTCATCAGGAATTGTATGGCCAAGACTTTCAAAATAGGATTACATTTTGTACGTGGTTACAAACTTTAATTCACGAAAACAATGCATTTTTAAGAAAGATAGTATTTTCTGACGAAGCTACATTTACCAATTGTGGTCAGGTAATTATTTAAATCAATATGGATTAATGTAACTTTTAATAATCAAAAATATGTAATCCACTACTTGATGGGTGTACATAAATAAATACATATCTAAACACCCGTTAACGGGTGTTTAGAGAATATTCACATACATTTAGATTTATTTTTAATTTTATACTGATTCAATCAATTTTGCTTTTCTTAATTTAAGGTCAACCGGCACAATTTACACTATTGGGCACCTCAAAATCCTCACTGGATGAGATTTCTGCCAAACCAACATCCTTGGTCGGTTAATACCTGGTGTGGCATAGTCGGAGATAGAGTCATTGGACCACATTTTTTTGACCGTCACCTAAATGGAGAAATGTATAATAATTTTTTACAAACCGATTTGCCACAACTTCTGAATAATAATGGAAATCAACAATTCATTTATTGGGCGTTAATCTGGATAGTCATATGTCTTGGCATGGCCACGTTGCGGCCATTGCTAAGGCAGCCTCGCAAAAGCTTGGAGTACTTTTCCGAACAAAGAACCTCTATACACCCCAACAACTTTTGATGCTCTATAAAGCCCAAATTCGACCATCACTGGAGTACTGTTCGCATATTTGGGGCTCTGCTCCTAAACATACCCTGAGATTGCTAGATTCCATTCAAAGAAGAGCCATTCGCTTGATCGGTGACCATAGTCTGACAAACAACCTGGAAAGCCTTGAACATCGAAGGCAGGTTGGCGACTTGAGTCTATTTTACAAATATTTTCATGGCAAGTGTTCAACTGAGGTTGCCCGCTTAATACCACCCAGAGCGGTGCATGGTAGAAATACACGACGAGCCACTGCAGCCCACCAGTACGTGGTTCAGCTTAGTGTCCCTCGAACGACACTGTTTCAAAATTCTTTTATCTGGAGAACGTCATCACTCTGGAACGACCTCCCTGAGATCGTCTTCCCCAACGAGTATAGTCTCCAAAGATTCAAGACCAACGTGAATCGTTTCCTGCGCACACGCACCGCTCCTAGAGCGCCATAAAGGATTTATCCTGTAGTGCTGTACCTTATCATAAAAAAAAAAAAAAAAAAAAAAGAACTATGGTTTCAGCAAGATGGTGCTCCGCCACATTTTGCCCGACAAGCTCGAGATACACTAAATGAAATGTTTGGAAACAGATGGATTGGTCGTGGTGGTCCTGTAAATTGGCCTGCAAGGTCACCAGATTTAACCCCATTAGATTTTTTCTTGTGGGGATTTATAAAAGAGAAAGTTATGGCTACACCACCGACCACACCAGAAAACATGAAAGATCGTATTCAACAAGCATGTAATTTAGTAACGCCTCAAATGTTAACTCGCGTGCGCAACTCATGTCAAAAAAGAATTGCAAAATGTTTAGAAATGGATGGGGGTCATTTCGAACACCTTTTGAAGCATGATCGTCGTTAGATTTTTTAAGGAATTATCATTTTTAAGTATTCCTATTTTATTTATTGAAAAATTCGTAACTAAGCAACTAGTAGAGCAAATGTAACAATTTTCTGCTCACTTACGTAGTTATTGACGAGGAATCGAATTATCAAAAAAAAAAATACCTTTCCATTTGACATTTCAAATTTGTCACTAGCCACATCAAATCTGGAGGGGGGGTAAATATCAAAAATATTTTAAAATTTGTCCCCCAACCTCCCTATCCACGTCCCAAAATTTGACTAAAATATTTATAGCCGTTTTTCAGATATTGCGTTGTAACACTTTAAAATCCTCACCCTGTATACCGGTATATACAGGGTGATTTCTAAGGTGATACTTCTTTTCAACTGTGTATACAACTTTTTAAAAGAAACAACTTTTTCAAATAACTTTTTTTAAATAACTCAAAAATAAAGAAGATACCGTAGTGTAAAAAGCCTACGATACGACTGCTGATAATTTTTTTTGTTAGTGTTTATTTTTTTTATGTCAAGCAGTGAAGTCTCAATTTGTTGTGAGTTCATCCCGTAATAGATTTCAGTTAGTTTGGGAGTGTCTAAAAATAAAAAGGGCTCATGTGTATGAAAAAATATCTCCTTAGTTTTTGAGTTATTTAAAAAAAGTTATTTGAAAAAGTTGTTTCCTTTAAGTAGTTATAAACACAGTTGAAAGAAAAGTATCACCTAAAATCACCCTGTATAGGGTGTATTAACATTTATTGTATTCATACGTCTTTCTTACGTTTTCTTTGATGATACTGTTTTTGGTAATTGATCCCTATTTTCTCCAACCACGTATTCCGCTCAATGCCACTTTACCCATGCTGCCCTGTTAACTTTTTCACCTTGTATTTTCTTTACAATTTCCTCATTTCGAATCGGATTATACAACACTAGGGATGTAAAAGGTAATAATTTAAGTGGAGCATCCTTGGCCAGCCAGTATATAGAAGAAGCTCTCTAGTAACATTTATTTTTCAATGTATTGAGTATGAGGCTTAAAAGTTAAACTGAACCAATGAGGGAAAAGGCAATAACTGGCATTTTAGAGAAACACTTCAGGATATAAGTGAACAACTCCATTTAATATAATACAATACTAAAGGACTTTTATATGATTGTTTTGTCCAGTTGGTGATACTTATATCTATGTTGCTATTAAACAATAATCACAATAACATATCGGAAAAGACAGCTCTTGAGAAGGGCGTCGTATAGGTAGGCCAGATTACCTGGAGGCTAGAGGGTTAGAGAATAAAGTATATTTGTTGGACAGTATAGTTAGGCCAAAATTACCTGTAACGATAATAGTGTATTATTAACCAAGTTTTAGACAGCCATCATTATTGCCCGAGCGGCAAGTTTAAATCACGAGGAGCGGAGCGACGAGGGATTTAAGACGGGGGCTATAATAAGCTGTCTAAACCGTGCTTAATAAAATATTTTTTCCACTACTACAAACTTTTATAAGACATTTATCTTTATAGTATTAATAATTATAAAAAATTATAGGTAGGTATAATTATATTTTTTAATTAAGTTACCTTCGCTTTGGAATTGGCAAAATATTTTGTTGTTTTGTCAGTTGGCTTTGTTAATGTCAATTTTTGTTCATTTATGTCACTAGATTTCACGAGTTTTCCGTTTTTTCAATAAATGAGCAAAGAAAATGTTAGTGATATTATTATGTGTACACCTACCTCCAGAATTAAGGATGGAAGCAGAAAAAATGTTGATTGTATCGATATTTTACAATATCAATATGTATTGATAATTATCTGGTTGCCTAACCACACACCTTGCAGGTTATTCATCTTTATGAATTCATGTTGTAGAATCAAAAAATCAAGTTAGGTACCTGCGTTTAAATAGATTCTTGAAGATCGGTCAATAATGGATTTCAATGCCTTATTATTGACCATGGTCAATAATAACTTATAAAGTAGAGAAAAACGATTTTTAACGTTAATAATCGGTCAATAATGGCGATGGTATAGGTTAGTAGTGGAAAAAGTTTAATATTTGAAACAAAAATAGTCTTTGGAAAGATTTGTATTAATAATATTAATACAATGTGTAAATATTAAAACCCAGCATACTTAATTTACAAAAGAAAAAGTAACATTCAGTTTTACTAACATTAATAAGTAAACATTAGTTATAAAGGAGCATATTTATAAAAACAAACAGTCTTGACAAAAGTAAGTCTGTCTATATTACCATGTTTAAACTCTTCTATTTTCGCTAAAATAAATTCTGGTTTCTTTTTGATGCTCCGTCTAAGAGCTTTAACATATTTATTTGAACTATTTATCTGTATGAATACTTCACTGTGAAAATTTAGTAACACATCTAATAACCCGAGAGTATTTGGATGGGAACAGTAAAAATTTTTATTAAATCTTGAGTGAAACGATTCGCAAGCATTAGTTGTTCTATGGAAAGAACTGTTTAAGGAAGCTCATATAGGTGACGGGAAAACAGAATCTTCGCTAATATAATATTATATTAAATAATCAGAAATTGTTTGTAATTTATCATTATCGGGCATATCACAATCAAGATCAGAGGTAAAGCAATCACCAACATCTTCAGGATTTAGAAACTGAAGTCCAAAAAAATATTTCTAAAAATTTGCTCCTTGCTCATCAATAATCTCAGTACTTTGTTTATATTGTCCCGACAATTTAAGATTTTGAATTTTTCTGTACCAAGCTTGGGCCAAATGAAACCTATACAACCAATATTATCCACCTGACTCCAGGTTTTGATAACAGCTAACAGTATCGCTAATTCATAGTCTACAACAACAGTTTTCGGATCAAAATGAACATTATATTCTTTACATTTAGATATAATCATGGTAATTACAATACGTAATCTGACATTTGTTGGTTAATAAACAAAACACTAACGGTATGTAGTGGCCATTTTTTAAACCGTGAATTGTAAAAAATTGTTTAAAAAATGTCGGACAAAAGTTAAACGTATAGTATTTGTAGAATTATATCGTTGATCTTTAGACTGCAATAAAACCCTCATTATCCCCGTGACCATATAAATAAATAAGGAAATCCCAAATTTTAAAACCTTTTCGAGTAGAGCCGGACCAGGTACAAATTCAATTTCTACCTATGCCTGATGCATATATAAATACAAACTGATTTTTAATAATTTTAGTCTTTAGTGGTTTTCCGGCGAGTAATTTTTATTTGGGCTTATTAGTGGTAGAATGTGGCGTCCTTGGAATTGTGCTGATAGGGGGGCATCTTCAAGTGCAATTTTTAAAAGAAAGCATTTATCTACCAATCCCAAACTAATAATTAAAAATGTGTATCAATCTTTGTTGAGTAGAAATTTTAATTCGATGGATGCTTTAGCAGAGACGTCTACTTTGACAAAAACTCCTTTATCTTCGGTAAGAGACATAGTACTTAAACCTGTTAATCCTAGAAAAAATCGGAGTGATTTTGGCACATTTAGAAGCATTGACGAAAATGTCATGGATTTATTAAGAAGAAAGATTTACCAAATGTATGAGGCATAAACTGTACCCACTTTGATTTCCCTCCAAGAGCGGCTGATTAAAGACGAAACAAAAATATCTCTTGTAGCCTTTCAAGTCTTAGGAAAATATTGCATAAAATGGGTTTTAAATACCGAAGCATTAATAAAAGACAAACATTAATGGAATCTCAACGTTTACGGGAAAGGAGACTTAAATATTTAACAGCTGTTAAAAAATTTAGAGAAAAAAATCGTCCAATTATTTACCTTGACGAAACATGGTTCGATACCCATGACACTCCAAGAAAAGGTTGGGATGATTCTTCCAAAAATTGTCAAACCAAGGCACCATCAAATAAAGGCAAAAGAATCACAATATTACATGCTGGTTCAGAGAACGGGTTTGTTCCAAATTGTCTGTTGCTTTCAGCTAAAAACATAGCAGATTCTTCTTTAGATTACCATCAAGATACCGACGCACAACTTTTTGAAGATTGGTTTAAACATAAACTCCTTAAAAATATACCTAAAAATAGCGTCATTGTAATGGACAATGCTAGTTATCATAGTCGGCAAGCAAAAATCATTCCCAATTCTAATAATACAAAAGCAGAAATTCAAAATTTTATGATTGAAAATGATTTATATTTTGAAGAAATTTACAAAAAACGAGAACTGCTAGAAGTATTAAAAGCTTTTAAAATAAATAAGGAATACGATTGTGACAAACTTGCAGCAGAAAATGGACATACAGTGTTGCGTCTTCCTCCATACTATTGTATATTCAATCCTATTGAGCTAATATGGCACCAATTAAAATCCAATATTAGGAGAAATAATATTTCTCCTACATTAAATGCATCTGTAGTAGAATTAATTAAAAACGAAGTAAGAAAAATTTCTGCAGACAGCTGGAAAAACTGTGTACAGCATGTACTTAAGGTGGAAAATTCTTACAATTGTATGATTACAAATGTTCAACCCTTAATTATAAGTTTAGGCTTAGATAAAGATAGTGATAGTGATACAGAGTCAAATTTTGAATAAATTGTCAATAGTTTTTAAGAATTTAATTAATTTTTATTGTACTTGTTATCCTAATAGTTATACTTTGAAATTATATTATTTTAAATTATCATTAATTGTTATCATTATTTTACATTTATTATAGGTACCTAAAACTAAAAATACCTGTCTATTTATTTTAAATTATAAAAATAAATCATGTGGTGTAGGTACATTTTCAAGCTGACCCTGATCCCATTTATTCAGCTTTGAAGAGGTTGAGGCGTATACAATAGGATTTAATCAGGTAGATTATTTATGGGAGTAAGAGTCAACGGTATAATTCTGCAAATATTATACCATCCATATAAACTGTGTCCCATGAAGATAGAAAATGAAGATTTTCATAGCATGATATTATTACAATGTTCTTTTCCTTGTTAGTCACTAAGAGAAAAGGTTCTTCTTGGTTTGTCTTTGGAGCAAGTTCCTCTAAGGATGTAAAAACGTTGCTTAGCTCTTTTGGTAAAGGTGGCAATTGGTTTTTTTTAGTCATGTAGATATTATGCCTGATTAAGTGAATGTCATGTGAGGTGATTGTATTGAAAGCTGCACCTACCTTTCGCAATAATTTATGAATAACTTTAGCGGGCTTTTCATGTCAGTCACTCATTGCTTTTCTTTAGGCTCCGTTGCTGATAATCTGCCGTTCGAGGTGTTCGTCTTCTGTGTGATTGTGATTCAAACTTTCCTCGAAATCTATAATCGCCCGGTCAAAAGAGTTTTACCCAACTACATTATCAATTTCGAACTAACTGCTCCTCTTGGTCGAATTATACGACACCGCTTGAGAAGGATAACTTGTGCGCGCTGACTAAGCGAACTTAGGAATATGGGTTATTGAATCAACATTTACGACTTCATAGGCTGACCGGTCATATCATAACTCAAGCGGATGGGATTACCTCTTAGGTGATTAGGGCCATCTTTCTCAGATATCGCCCCGATGTCAAAACCCACTGAAATATAGATACACGAATAAACGTCAGAGGAATATATATTGCCAATAATTTTTGAAAAACGTATGAGTTTCGGAGATTTATCGCTAGAGTTCCGTTTGCGTTTTATAGAATATGAGGTGATTTATTGATTGATTAAATTAATTATGATACGGATGTCGTAGTTGCAGTTCTTTTATTATTATTTTTTTTAGGTTAGTTAAGTAGCTACTTTTTTTACCAGTTAGTTCTAACTCAAAATATGCTTTATTGCTCGAAAATGCACTGGTGCGGAGTTAATGTCAACTTTCTAAGAATTAAGCAACATGTATCTAACAGAAAGAATGGCAATGTTAATATTTTATTTGCCAAACGCGACGGTTTAGTTGAGTCCCTACTTCCTGCTTTAAGCATATACCTTAGGGTGGCCCATCTTTATATAGTTTTTTTTTTGTTTTTGGATTTCTGTGTTCTCACCCTTAAAAAGTGTTTGTTTGGATACAGAATAATATCCTATGAAACAAAATTTATTTAAAATAAAAATGAGGACTGCCGCCAACAACCGAAATTTGTTTTGTTTCTTGACAATACTAGTCTAAAGTAGATAATTATTAGTCCTATTTTTAAAAGTATTCCCCTTATTTAAACTATTTTATTACACACATAATTTGAATTTTTAAGCATTTTGATTATTCTTTCTACAAATGACAAGAATACTATGATGTATAACAAAGTATTTAGATATTTATGGTTCTATGGTTAAACATTACCAAATTTAACGACTTTTTGGGGAAGGTCTGGGGTTTCCAAAAGATTATTATTATTTTACTTACCTGCCGATGTACAGGGTGTCCCAACGATAGAGTAAAGTAAGTTTTCGCTTAACTGATAATCTTTGTGACAAAATCGTATCCGCCATAAGGTAAGGTAGAAAAATGCGCACATTTTAAAAATATTGGAAATTATACAGGGTGTGCCACAAAAGTAGGACAGCAAAAAGTAAGATTTTTTTAAATGGAACACCCTATATTTGCTTGTATTTTTGGGTTCTATGTATTAATCCAAACGTTTTTGGTCATATATGACATGAGCTGAAATTTGATAGTTTTTGAGAAATTTCGAAATAACGATGAAAATTAGAATTATCATGGTGTTGATAAATGGACAGTTTCTCCGTCAATTCATAATTGCAAACTTCAATATTTGGTAGGAGGAAGGACTGGTTACCATACTAATATTTAGTATGCGCAATATTTGCATTTGTTCTACAGGGTGTTTATAATAAGCGTCCAAATTCGCACATCTTCAAACTAGGAAATCTCAATTTTTTTAAATGGAACACCCCGTATATTTTAATTTCGTTTTATTCAGATTTAAACAGCCTTTCATTTTTGCTAAATATGTCCTATGCCTATCTTTAATAGTTATCGAGAAATTTCGATTTTTTCAAATTGCTACACGTTATATTCTATACCAGAGCATTGTTGGATCGCGATAGCCATGAAAAACAATAGCTAAGGTAAACAATTCATGTGCCAAAATGAAACGCTTAATAATAATTGTCGTAATTTAAAACCTTGTCTTGCTTTTTTCGTCTTCATTTCGTTAATTTTCTATTGAGCATGGATTATCCTGTAAATGAGTTGATTGATATGATCTATGTGTTAGGCGAAGCTGAGGGAAACCCTTTGTTGGCTCAGCGAATTTACAGAGTGAAATATCCTGAACGTCGGATGCCCACTGCTAACGGTTTTCGAAATGTGATGGAGAGATTTGATTCCAGCGGTAGTGTTAAATACTCTAAACGTGTAGTTGTTAACAAAAACGCAGCCAACGTAGAAAAAGAATTAGAAATATTATTGAATATTCAAGAAACTCCTCAGGTGAGTAGTAGGACGTTAGCGACATTATGTGATTCCTCCAAATCAACTGTGAACCGAACAACAAACAAGTATAAATATCATCCATACCACATAGAGCTTCATCAAGAATTGCGAGAAGGAGATTTTGAAAGACGAATTCAATTTTGTAATATTATTCAACAACTGCAGTTAAATAACAATTTTTTGACCAATGTTTTGTTTTCTGATGAGGCGACGTTTAGAAGTAATGGAGCTGTAAATCGGCATAATATGCATTATTATGCCACTGAAAATCCATTCTGGCTACGGGAAGTTCAAAATCAAGGTCACTGGTCAATAAATGTATGGTGTGGTATCCTTCATAACCAAATTATTGGTCCCCATTTTTTTAATGAACCTTTATCGGGCCGCAGCTACTTACTTTTCTTACGTGAAGAATTGCCTCAGTTACTTGAGGATGTTAATTTAGGCGTACGGCAAAATATGTGGCTGCAACATGATGGTGCACCTCCACATTTCCATCGTGAAGTCCGGGATTTCTTGAACAGACAATACCCAGAAAAATGGATTGGGCGTGGAGGCTTTATTTCGTGGCCACCACGGTCATGTGATTTAACACCGTTAGACTTCTTCCTATGGAGTTACATAAAAGATCGGGTATATGTCAATAAACCAACCACCAGGGAAGATATGAAGAACAGAATTAGAGAAGTTTGTCGAACAGTGACACCTCCTATGTTGTCGGAAGTGAGACACAACCTACAAAAAAGATTAAATACGTGTATTCAACACGAAGGCCATATTTTTGAACATTTATTGAGGCGTAATGTTGAATAAAAATTTAAAATTCTGGACTATAAGCATTTTATTTTGGCACATGAATAATTGTTTTTTATGGCTATCGCGATCCAACAATGCTCTGGTATAGAATATAACGTGTAGCAAAAATCGAAATTTCTCGATAACTATTAAAGATAGGCATAGGACATATTTAGCAAAAATGAAAGGCTGTTTAAATCTGAATAAAACGAAATTAAAATATACGGGGTGTTCCATTTAAAAAAATTGAGATTTCCTAGTTTGAAGATGTGCGAATTTGGACGCTTATTATAAACACCCTGTAGAACAAATGCAAATATTGCGCATACTAAATATTAGTATGGTAACCAGTCCTTCCTCCTACCAAATATTGAAGTTTGCAATTATGAATTGACGGAGAAACTGTCCATTTATCAACACCATGATAATTCTAATTTTCATCGTTATTTCGAAATTTCTCAAAAACTATCAAATTTCAGCTCATGTCATATATGACCAAAAACGTTTGGATTAATACATAGAACCCAAAAATACAAGCAAATATAGGGTGTTCCATTTAAAAAAATCTTACTTTTTGCTGTCCTACTTTTGTGGCACACCCTGTATAATTTCCAATATTTTTAAAATGTGCGCATTTTTCTACCTTACCTTATGGCGGATACGATTTTGTCACAAAGATTATCAGTTAAGCGAAAACTTACTTTACTCTATCGTTGGGACACCCTGTACCTGTTTTTCCTAGAGCGGGTCAAAAATTCCCTCGAGCTGTCATTACTGCTTAGTTTCAATTCATATTTCAAAGCAAGGTTTAGTTTAATCTATTTTTCGAAATGAGAACGTTCAACTTGTGATTTAAAGTCACCTGTGTGAGTTGTGTTTTTCTTTTTCGTCAAGTCGACTACTCGAAGTTTAAGAAAAGATACTTGGGTGTACCTGATTGGCAATTACACGTCACAAATTATTGAAAGTAAACTTCCTATTAAGTGTACTGTTCTTACTAACTTACGTCAAGTAAAGTTAAATCTTCATCAAAGGGCTAAGTTAGTAATTGAACTAACCTGAACAAGTACTTATTTTCTGGAACAAAGCCCGTATTCCAACTCGAGACGTACTGCATTGTATAAAAAAATTACAACGTGTTTGCCGATAAATTAAAGGATTTGTTTGATATCACTCACGCAAGCGCATTTAAAATGTTATAAATAATAACTAATAGACGATATACAGTCTTTGGTCAGTCGAAAAAAAGATCGTCTGGGATTTATGTATGGTGTAGACAAGAAGCTGACTGAAAAGGATCAAAGGCGCAAAGAGAGAGAATAGAGAGCTCCTGAAGAAATTGTAAAAAGTACTGTGGAGCCCTTATAGCGTCATATAGCAGCTCGCATACAAGTTCTTCTTACAACGAAGAAGTAAATCTTGAGAAACCAGGCACCTCAGAACCAAACTGACAACGGTTGGTAGAAAGAAAAAATATATTAACCACAAAAGTAGTTGCAGCTCTCGACAAATGTAAAGTAAGTGACCGAGATTCCGTACATATTTTAAGTGCTGTCGCCGAAGCTTTGGGGCATGACTTACTTTCTTTGTCCCATAAGTCGAACAACAACTCAACGTTATAGACAACAACTAAGAAAAGAAAGTGTGGAGAAACTAAAATTGGCTTTCAAAAATTATAGATTTGTGGCTCTTGTAGTTCACTGGGATGGAAATCTATTTGCTGACCTAACTGAATAGAACGACAGACTAGCAGTTATAATAACAAGTGACGATACAGAACATATTCTAAGGATACCAAGCTACTGCAGTTTATGAAGCGCTACTGGACTGGAATCTCCAAGATACAGTAGTTGTGTTATGTTGCGACACTACAGCCTCCAACTTGGGTCGTCTAAATTGTGCAAGTGTATTATTAGAACAATTGTTAGAACTAACTCATCCCAAGCAAAGGCCGATGCATTAGTAAAGAGTAGAACACCCTATATAAATACAGACTTGATAAAGGACATTGACAAAATATATACAATATCACTTCAAATAAAAAAAAAACCTCATATATAAAGCTAAAAATAGCTGTCGCCTCAAATATTGTGTTTTTGAAAGTGGGTATATATGAAAAAGTTCCTTGGGGAGACGCAGTGATTTGGACAGTGGAAAACTGAGTGCAACCGACCCCAGGGACTGACAAACACCCTCTAGGACAAGTTATTGAATATTCTTGTCTATTCGGATAAAATCGGTTCCGATATCCTTTTTATGCAAAGAATATCTTGTTATGTCGGGAATTATTTATGAGATGTGGAAAATACAGCGTATATGGCGGTTTGGGACGAAGAGTTTGGGAATAAAAAGTTTATAAAGGTTTGAAAGCAGAAATGCTTTAAGTAAACACGATAAATATTGTAAAGGAGCTATGGTTTTATGATAAAATAGATTATTCAAATGTTAGAGCTTAAATCTGAATAAAGTATTTAATTAGTATATGCATTACTCAATTAGCTTCCTTGATATGAGTAAATATTTTAGTTGTAAATAGCATATAAACTTGGTCAAAGTTATAATAATTATTTATTTTAAGTTAAAGTATCGATTTCGAACAAGGATACTATTAACTTACTTAAGTTACTGTTAAAATTTTAAAAGAAACAAAATAAAAACTTTCTTGATGGTGTATATTTACTCAATTTAAATATATTATTTGCCTATTTCTTTAAAAAGTTAAGTTATGGCATTTTCGAAACAAAATAATTATATTCAATGGATTTAAAAATTAATTTTCCCTATATTACAAGTATAATTCATTTAAGATTTAAGTAACTATGTTTGTCCTTCTATACAGGGTGTTCCAGAATATGTGGGCAATCTCCCGGATTTGGATACAATATGAAAAAATAATATGACAAGTTCCCATAAAAAAATTTCTTATAGGCCCTCCCTACTAAGATATAAGCCCCTGAAGGACGCCTCTGGAAATCGGTTTATCTTGAATAATTCTTAAATTACTTGGTGTAATTAAATAATTTTTCAGTATGATGGTTGCTAGGTAAGTCTCCTCAAAATGAACCGTTTTAATTTTATTCGGCTTATTTAGTTTTCCAGGGACGGACTAGCTTTAACAGAATAATGCTTATTTTTTTTACATCCTGTATGATAGAGGCATATCAATAATACTATTGAACAGCTGAAACCTTAAACTAAAAAAAAAGTACTCATCATCGACATCGATAAAGTAAACCGTTTACGAGAAAAAAATTTTTGTTCCATATGCCTTTTTTTATGAAATATTCGATAAATACCTTATTTTTACTGATTCATTTTGTACGTCGGTTCAACATGAGCTCCTTCTACTGCAATGCATTCCCTACATCTTTTAATTGTAGATTGTTGGATCCTCCACAATGCGCCAACATTATTCCTTATTTCGCGACAATGGAAGTTAATCAGTTCCAATAAGTGTTCCCGATTTTGTATTGGATTGGCGTATACTAAACATTTTAGATAGCCCCACAAAAAAAAATCTAATGGATTTAGGTGATCGAGGAGGCCAAGCCACTGGTCCTCCCCTTCCTATCCATTGATTTTCAAAGACCCTGTTTAGGTGTTCTCGGACTACTAGACTAAAATGTGGCGAAGCCCCATCATGCATGAACCACATATTATGTCGTAGTTGCAGAGGTATATCTTCTAAAATTCTGGCATATTGTTTTGAAGAAATTCCAAATACCTTTCTCCATTTAACCTTCTTGGCAATACAAATGGTCCAATTAAGTGTTGTCTGATAATTCCGGCCCACACGTTGATGGGTTCAAATTGGTGCTGATGATGCGTTACAATAGAAGCATGGGGATTTTCCTCTGCCCATAAATGTAAATTATGAGAATTTAGGATGCCGTTTTTGGAAAACCCAGCTTCGTCCGTGAAGAGAACTGAACCAATGAAATTTGCATCGTTTCTGTGCCGATCTAAAACCCAGTTACAAAATTTCATCCTTCGCGGAAAGTCTTCAGGAAGAAGCGCGTGGACTTTTTGAAGGTGGTATGGATGTAACTGTTGCTCTGTAAGGATTCTAAAGACCATTGATTTTGAACAATCAAATTCAGCAGCCAATTTTCGAACACTTGCAGCAGGATCTACTTCTGCGGCATTAAGGATGTTTTCTTCAAGACCATCAACGCGATGGTTTTGATTTCCACAATTGTGACTGGCTCTGTCAAACTTTCCTAAAATTATTTACGACCTAAATACTTTAAATCAAATCTTTATCATCCGATAAGTACAAATTAAAAATAAAACAACTTAGTTTTTACCTGTCTCTCTTAAACGACGATCTACTCTTTCAAATGTTTTTCTGTCAGAAATTCTTCTGTTTGGAAATCGTTCTTCATAAAGCCTTCGGGCTTCTAAGGCATTACATGATGCAAGCCCATACATTAAATGCATGTCGGCATATTCCTCAAACGTAAATTCCATACCAAAACAAAGCAGAAGAAATAGGATCAAAAACTTAAACACACTCAATTTCCAACTGACACTGTCGTAATTATTATTTATTTTAACTGGTACATATCAACTAAACCATATCAACAAAATAAGGTATTTATCGAATATTTCATAAAAAAAGGCATATGGAACAAACATTTTTTTCTCGTAAACGGTTTACTTTATCTATGTCGATGAAGAGTACTTTTTTTTTAGTTTAAGGTTTCAGCTATTCAATAGTATTATTGATATGCCTCTATCATACAGGATGTAAAAAAAATAAGCATTATTCTGTTAAAGCTAGTCCGTCTCTGGAAAACTAAATAAGCCGAATAAAATTAAAACGGTTCATTTTGAGGAGACTTACCTAGCAACCATCATACTGAACAATTATTAAATTACACCAAGTACTTTAAGAATTATTCAAGATAAACCGATTTCCTGAGGCGTCCTTCAGGGGCTGATATCTCAGTAGGGAGGGCCTGTAGGAAATTTTTTTATGGGAACTTGTCATATTATTTTTTCATATTGTATCCAAATCCGGGAGATTGCCCACATATTCTGGGACACCCTGTATATCTAAATTTTCAAAATAAGGAAGAAAACAAGAATATATTATACTAATCTATTAAAACATTATTCCTTAATTTGCTTTAATCAAGAAGACACGAATCTCAGTCAGCAGAACGGTTCCCATTGCCTCGATCGGTCGAATTGTGGGCGGAAGTGGGGAATAAGAGTAAAAGCAGAGCGGGAAATTTGGAATTCCTTTCTTTTAGCATTATAGTCATATTTGCTAGAAAAAGGCATTAATTACGTTTTTGCTGATGGTGTCAACATAAATGAATTGAAATGCGTCCTGCGGGTAAAAATAACTTAATTACTAAAAATTACAGAATTTAAATAACTTAAATAATGATCAACATCCATATCAACAAAAATGAATTAAAATGCGTCCTGCGGGTAAAAATAACTTGAATATTAAAAATTAAAGAATTTAAATAATGGAACATGATATAAAAATCTATAAAACTAGCGGGCGTAGGAAATTTCGGCCCCGGCCAGGTATCAGCCCGATTTTGGCAGGAACTTTCGGCCCCGGGATGGAAGGGTCATGTTTTTATTACAGGCATTTTCGGCCCCAATGGTCTAACGTTATAACATTTTAATTTTTTTATGATCTTTTGTGTTTTGAATCATTTATAAAATGAAAATGCAACTAACCTGAACTAACTCAATTTTTGACCTGCAACTCGGCTAATGCGGTTTTATAGACTTATATTGGTTAAACAGCGCTAACACGGCATCTAATCCACCTTTTTGGTTCCAATTCGCCTTTTTCAAGTTCACCGGGGAATATTATTATTAATTGTTTGCCCCTTTTATAGACTTATATTGGTTAAACAGCGCTAACACGGCATCTAATACACCTTTTTGGTTCCAATTCGCCTTTTTCAAGTTCACCGGGGAATATTATTATTAATTGTTTGCCCCTTTTATAGACTTATATTGGTTAAACAGCGCTAACACGGCATCTAATCCACCTTTTTGGTTCAATTCGCCTTTTTTAAGTTCACCGGCCAATTATTTACCTGCAATGTTTGGGGCCGAAATTTCTTGCAAGATTACTTGACCTAAAATTTCTAGCAGGTACCTTACCCAATATGGGGCCGAAAGTTCCGCCGCCCAAACTAACTTATATATTAGCGAAGTAAATAAATAGTTATAAATAAATATGCACAATAAGTATACCTAAATATTTTAAAATAGTTTATACAGTAAAATCTCTCAATAGCGCCGACCCTCGGGGAATAAAATGTCGGTCGGTTAACAGGGGTGGTCGGTCAATAGAGAATAATTAAAACAACTGGTCTGCATTTTACAGTGATTATTTATTAATAAGTACAGGGACATTTTTTTAAGTGTCTCACCCGATTGGCGATTTTCCTGCTGACTATAATAAAAAAAAAATTACACATTTCTCAATGATTTTCGATAAGGAATCCGAATTTAATGTCAAGAAATACATAGATTTACAAATTAGACAGATGCAACGCCATTTTGAATTTTCTTAAATGGCAACTCTCGTAAATAAACATACGAGTAAATTGCACTTGGTGATCCGATTTGAAAAACCTATAGTTGTTGATATTTATTTTCAGCCGTTTCGGAAATGCGGGGGTTTCTAATTTGCGATCATAACTGAGGTTGCCCGCTTGATACCACCCAGAGCGGTGCATGGTAGAAATACACGAGGAGCCACTGCAGCCCACCAGTACGTGGTTTAGCTTAGTGTCCCTCGAACGACACTGTTTCAAAATTCTTTCATCTGGAGAACGTCATCACTCTGGAACGACCTCCCTGAGATCGTGTTCCCTAACTAGTATAATCTCCAAAGATTCAAGACCAACGTGAATCGTTTCCTGCGCACACGCACCGCTCCTAGAGAGTCATAAAGGATTTATCCTGCAGTGCTGTGCCTTATCATTAAGAAAAAAAAAATCGATTTTTTCTTTTAAGGGTCTCACCCCTTTAATAAATAGACCTTCTAAGCTGAACACCTTAATTTTTTTCACAGTGACATAATTTACCGTGAGCAAGCGATCTACGCTATAGTCAATTCCGACAGATGTCAGAAAGTGACAGATACGACGCCATTTTGAATTTTTTTAAATGGCAACCCTCATAAATAACTAGACGATTAAATTTCATGTGGCGATCCCATCCTAAAACTACATAGTTGTTGATACCTATTTTCAGCCGTTACGGAAATACGAGGGTTCCTAATTTGCCTCCATCGATTATGTCTTTTAAGTGTCTCACCCCTTTAATAAATATACCTTCTAAGCTGAACACCTTAATTTTTTTCAAAGTAACATAATCTGTCGGATTTGACTATAGCGTAGATCGCTTGCTCACATTGCTCATAGGTTTTTGAAATCGGATCACCAAGTGCAATTGACTCATGTGGTTATTTACGAGTGTTGTCATTTAAAAACATTCAAAATGGCGTCGTATCTGTCACTTTTTGACATCTGTCGGATTTGACGCTTGCTCACTGGAAACTATGTCACTGTAAAAAAAAATTAAGGTGTTCAGCTTAGAAGGTCTATTTACTAAAGGGGGGAGACACTTAAAAGACAAAATCGATTAAGACAAATTAGGAACCCCCGTATTTCCTTAACTGCTGAAAATAAGTATCAATAACTATATAGTTTTAGAATCGGATCGCCAAATGCAATTCAATCGTCTAGTTATTTATGAAGGTTGCCATTTAAAAAAATTCAAAATGGCGTCGTATTTGTCACTTATTGACATCTGTCGGATTTGATTAAAGCGTAGATGGCTTGGTCACGGGAAATTATGTTACTGTGAAAAAAATTAAAGTGTTTAGCTTAGAAGGTCTATATATTAAAGGGGTGAGACACTTAAAAGACAAAATCGATGAAGGCAAATTAGGAACCCCCTTATTTCCGAAACGGCTGAAAATAAATATCAACAACTTAAGGTTTTTGAAATCGGATCACCAAGTGTAATTTACTCGTATGGTTATTTATGAGGGTTGCCATTCAAGAAAATTCAAAATGGCGTGGCATCTGTCAAATTTCCAAATCTTTGTATTTTTTGACATTAAATTCGGCTTCCTTATCGAAAATCATTGATAAATATGTGATTTGTTTTTTATTATAGTCAGCAGAAATATCGCCAATCAGGTGAGACACTTAAAAAAATGTCCCTGTACACTGATAAAAAAAATGTAAAAATACAGACTGAAACATTGGTCACTTTTATGCCACACAAATATCTGTTAAATTACATCTTGCCCGAAATTCTACATTTATCATGTAATTATTTCATGTAATATTTTAAAATGTAAATGTACCACTAAGAATAGATTATTACAGTAACGCTGCTTTCGCACTATCAGGTTTGCCGGTCAGGTTTTAAACCTGAAGAAAACCGGAGAAGTAACAGTACATTGGTTTAAATGTAGTGTTTCACATCATCAGGTTCAGGCTCGACGACCGGATGCAGCCGGATGGGTCGACTGAAGCATCCGGCTGCCTGACGCCGGAAAAGTGGTAGTGGGTTATGCACAGCAACGTGCGCTTTCACACTTGTCCGGTTCTTGCCGTCCGGTTTAGTAAAGGGTCTTGGTTTCGTATTTGCTGCAACGTTATTGTGAAAGGTGCGACAGTAAATATATAAAGAATGACCAGCGATATAGACATCCAATGGGTCCTTTTACGATTACATCGCTTTTTACGCTTTCTTATAATATCATTACGATCCATCACTGATGACATCGACGAGTAGACTAAATTTATAAAACCGGACCGTCTGAAAACCTGATTGCGTTCGGATAAAAAATTTCTACTTCAGGTTTTTGTCAGGTTTAAAACCTGACCGGGGAACCTGATAGTGTGAAAGCAGCGTAAGTGTAATCATAAAATGTAAATATAGTATTGTAGATATGTAATTACACAACTTAGTCGACTTTCATTCGTGTATATTTGCAATATTTTAGTGTGTATTTCCACATTATACGTAGGTATATGTAAAATACCTCTTAATTTTTACCATGTAATATATGTCTTTTTACAGTGTATAATTATACTGTAATAATATTTAGTAAAAATATATTCTATAGCTGTTAATGGGTTGTTTATTGGCAAAACTTTCTTGACGTATATAATCTATTTGTTTCATGTAAAAATATTTTTATGGAAATTTACTCTCTTTCCGGCAAAATATTTTTGGGAAGAACAAATAGGTTATATCCAGCAAAAAAAGTTTACCAATAAGCACCCCATTATAACAGCTAAAAAATATATGTTTAACAAAAAAAGGTTACCAAGCTGAACCCATAAAATATATTAATAAGAACTGGCAAAATGTGTTGAAAAGGTGTGGTTTTAAAAAAAACACAACCCATCCGTTTAATTAAGTTTTTGTTAACCTCAAGTTATATTAAGAATTAAGTTCAACAAACCTACAATAACCACAATAGATGTATAGACATCTCAAACTAATAACAAATTAAAGAAAATTGGTTTTATTAAAAAAAAAACATATAATACAGTAACAAATGTAACAAATAAGGGTCTTAAACAAAAAGAAAATTAAATGGCTTTTATTTTAAACTGACATAGGTAAACTCAACAAAAAGAAACAAAAGTAGTCAAATATGTCAATAAACATAAACTGCAAACCGAATTGCAAACATAAGAAATAAATTATTTGGTATTCATATTTTAAATACTCTCGAGAACTGTATGTAAAATATGAATTTACAACAAGAGTACAGCACTAATATGAGCATGGTAGGTACATAATATGCGACCAATAAAAAATTAGACAAAAGTTATTATTTAACAGCAATTGAAATATATGACATAGTTGAACATAACAAATATGGTTTTAAACAGAAAATATATGCCAACATAATTTTAATAGGATTGGTTGACGATTTTATGTGCTCTACTATCTTATCAGACTTTTAGTTAGCATCACTTTTTAACCTAACTGACACTAGCTTACGGTGTTAAAGAAATAAAAATAAAAATATTACACTCTTAAGTTTAGTTACTTTTTTTAGTGGTAAGTTGTATAAATAAAACGTAACTCTCTTAGGCTTGTGTCATCAACTACTATAAAAAACAAAATAGCATAATAATAATAATAATAATAATGATACAGTCTATTAATAAACATATTTATAAAACTTACCTGTCATACTTTTTCAACTAGGAAAATAATTTAAAATATATAAATTAGCTCAAAACTGAGAAATTGCAGGAGTTGCATCACCCAAAACAAAGAACGATCGAAATGGCCGCACGCATGCACGTTCTCTGGTCGGGTGCATCACGTGATGATCGGTGGTCTGGTAAACGCGTGACCCGAACCGTTAATCTGATTGGTAAAGTTAACTATGTACATTGTAAATTTACATTTTTTATGGATTTTCACATTGTATTTGGTATTGCTACATAATTGAGTGTAGTTTTAATGTAAATTTACATGGAATTGGAGAGTTATTACATAAAATATTGTAAAAATAGACTCAAAATGTATTTTTACCATGCACTGTGTAAATATACACTCAATGATATGTTCAAATATATTTTTATTATTTTTGTGCATACAAACTGTAAACTTTGTGTAAAAAATAATGTAAAATTAGCCCAATTTTGATCAGTGTATCTACATATACCGGGTGTTGCATCGTCGAGCGGGACATAGGAAATCCCATGTAATTTTAAATGGGGTCAATTATTGGCTTCCCTAATTATTTTAGAGAAAAATTCTATTTAGGTTTATTAAAGAGCACTAAAACCCACATTCAAAAGAATAACTTTACATATTTTTGATGAGCCCGTTTACTGGTTATCGCCGATTTCTTTTTAACTATTTCTCCTTTTTATGGCCCCGTATTTGCGGGCACCAGTCAAGGTAAAAGATGACTGTCAAATAAAGTTGTCATTTTGAAATGTGTGCTTCATTGTTATAAAAACTCGTACATCGAAAATATTAAAGGTGTATTTATGAGTATAAATTAATCTGAATAAAACTAAAATAAAGTATCCAATTACAAGGTTAATTATGACATTTTACATGTTTCAATATTTTACTAATTAATAGGTAGGTACTATTAAATTGTTAGAACTTTAGGATTTTAGAAGATGTTCAAATATTCCTCAAAATGACATCTTTATTTGACAGTCATCTTTTACCTTGACTGGTGCCCGCAAATACGGGGCCATAAAAAGGAGAAATAGTTAAAAAGAAATCGGCGATAACCCGTAAACAGGCTCATCAAAAATATCTAAAGTTATTCTTTTGAATGTGAGTTTTAGTGCTCTCTAATAAACCTAAATAGAATTTTTCTCTAAAATAATTAGGGAAGTCAATAATTGACCCCATTTAAATTTACATGGGATTTCCTATGTCCCGCTCGACGATGCAACACCCGGTATATGCAAATAATTTAAAATATTTTTGTTTAGGTTTATCAGAAATAACATTAAATGAGATGAAGCTAATTTACCAATATGTATATACTGCACGTGCATACTAACATATATATTTTACAATGTACTGTATGTTTGCTTCGAAATTCTAATATTTGAAATAATCAGAAATAATGATTGCTTCATATTTTTTTATTTTATTTTTATAAAATTCAGATTCACATTTTAATAGCAATTGAGAAATATTTGTAGACTTGTCAAAATTGTTGACATTATTAAAAAAGTTGCCTAAGTCTCTTAAACTTACGCAGGCTTCAGAAAGGCTTGATATTTTCGACACTGGAACAAGTTCAGGTTCCTCTTCCTCTGTCTCAAAGTTGGGAGTAGTTTCATCCGTTTCTTGAATTTCTTCAATACACTTCATGATAGTTAATTCTGCCTTTCTGTTGGCAAATCGTTATCAATAGAGGTAAATTGTCCTTAACGTTAGGAAACAGTTGTGCGAGCGGAATATGATCTTCTTCTTCGAAGTCTTCTATAATATTGATATCGGCTGATTTGCCACATATTTTCTTGAAGCTTATACTCGACCTAGGACAGGACTTATGATAAAAAATAAAAAAGTTTTCCAATCCAAGTATTTTTTGTTTCCTGAAATACTTACCAGGAAGGAAATTTTAGGAAATCTAGTAAACTTAGGCATAGCAGGCTTAATTAGAAAGATTTTAAGAACTGGTTTAAGAATTTCTATACAGTCAAATGGAAAGTGCGCATTTTTATTGCAAAATGCAGCGTTTTTCATTTCAAGTAAATTTGTATACCTATGCCAAATATATTATTGCTTTCTTAATCTTATAACAAGAAAACACAATACCTGCTTTAATTAAAAACAAGCTTTAAGAAAGTTTCTTAAAAATGTAAGCCATATTTTTGTTCTAAAAAATATATTTCCTTCCTTCATTACTGTACAATCCTTAAAATAAGATTATTTTTTTACTCATTTAGAATAATTTAGAAACACAAATAGATATATAATATAATATCTTATTTGGAATAATAAATGCATCGCTACGAGAAAATTTGTGTCACCAATTAATAATTGAAAATACTTGTTTAAAATCTATATTTATTTGCATATATACAAAGCTAAGATTTATTCCAGTTAATTAGGTATTACATTTTTAAGATAAGTATGTTCTTTTTTTCTGTGAAGGCGTAATAAATATGATAACTTTTGCCGAACTAATAATAAATGCTTAAGTTTGATTATATTAAACAGAAACAACATATATTAAAATCTCAAATTTTTTAATATAAGTGGTGCCGCTTTATTTTCGGTATCAAATAATTAATTCAATTTTACACAAAACCAAATGCGATACAAAAGGATTACCATAAGTCATAACCCAATCGCTTTGTCAGCAATCACCTGCTTTTTGGTCCACCCACGTGCCAGTAGGGCCTTGAGGGGCACAGGTGGTTTCCATTTAACACTTTATCAGTTTATGGTACACCTTACGCACGTCTTCGCCCACGATTACCCAAAAGGGACACCGTGCACCAGTATTATTTGTCTTTGTAATATTTATCAATTTATGGACTCATTTACATTGAGAAGCAGTTGCAGTTGTCTAACGGATATTTTATTCGAAAATACTTTCAGTTCAAAATAATGGTCGTGCATTGATAGGAAATAATTTTTGTATTAAACCTGAGATAACAAATCCAATGAAAGACTCAGTGCAAATCATATTCACATGAGCTTCTTGGCCATTAAGAAAAGCACATCTCCACGGTCTCCCCTTTGGGGCCCTGTAGCTTGGTTGTGGGGGGATATAGGACAAAATGTTACATGAACTCTGGACTATATTTAATGAAATCTACCCAATCTCTAATTATTGACCATACCTTTTGGGCCACACCCTCTATATATACCTTCTATGGGTTAGGTGTTAGAATAACTCTATGACGGGACATGGAAGCCGAAGAACAGGCAGGATTCTGAGCGGGAAGATCCACCACAGACCACCTATTTTGTGTCACCCAACTGATAGAAGAAAGCTCGCGTTGAACCAGGAGGTGCACTGTTTGTATGTGGACCCTAAAAAAGCCTATGACAGTGTACCCCAAGACGAGTTATGAAAGGCCCTGGAACAAACAAATATTAGCGCAACCCTTATAAAAGCCGTAAAAATCCTTTACGAGGAAAACAGGGCACAGGTTAAAATCGGAATACAAACTTCGAAAGGTTTTGAAACAGATGAAGGACTTAAACAAGGGTGTTGCATTTCACCCACATTATTTGAAATAAGTATATTATACTTGGAATAAAAGAAAATGTAGAACAATGGGCATCCCACTAAACGAGACCACACTATACACCCTATGCTTCGCAGACGACCAAATAGTGTTGGCTCAAGGGTACGACGATCTCTAGAGTATAATATGCCAAGAAAGCTAATAGAAGAATATAAAAAGTGGGTCTTAGAAGTAAATATAAATAAAACTTGATGGACAATGTATAAAAAGATTCCAAAACTATTCGTACTTAGGAACAAAAATCACAAACGATGGTACACTAGACAGAGCAATCAAGGAAATGAACATGCAGGGAAGGAGAGCTACACAGCTATGATGAATGGAATACTGTGGGACCAGCACGTATTAAAACGAAACAAACAAAGAATGTTTGATATAATCATAAAGAGTATTGTCACATATAGTAGTGAAGTATGGCAAATCAAAGAAAGAGTCGAAGGATAACTAAGAGCTACGGAGATGGACTACTGGAGACGGACAGCGGGTAGATCAAGGATGGATAGAGTTACTAACAAAAGGATTAGAGAGATTATAGGAGTCACACACAACTGAAGTGGACATGTACAACGGATGAACGAGGAACGGCTCCCAAAACAGATACTGAAATGGACCCCACAACGAAGACGAAAAGGAGGGAGATCCAGGAAAAGTTGGAAAGAGGGGATCGACAACGAGATCAGGTTGACAGAGCTGGGGGAAGATCTCTGGCAAGACCGAGATCAATGAAGACTGAATATCGGAATAATATTATAATTTCAATTGTAATATTATAAATAAAGACGTTTAGTAATAACTATAATAATATCTTTGATTATATTCAAGATACATTGATACATTGAAATATCCTATTATAAGTATAATAAAAATGTATCTCCGTCTTCTATTAATCTAACGATTTTAAATTAATTATAGTAAATGAATATGTCCTTCTGAATTATTACTTCGCGTTATCTTAAGCGATTCGTTTTTATTACCGACGTAACGTCTAAAAGTTTATTCAGCATGGTTATGGAATTGGTACCACAGCACCTGCTAAGATTCTTATATCGCGTGAAAACACATAAGGTGCTAAAACATTTTGTATTTCCACTCGGGTCATGTCATTGATAAGGTCTTTAAAATGTGGTTAAATTATTTTTTAGTGTTTACTATATCAACTCTGTTAATTTAACCATCAGTAGCCAATAACTTTTTCTTTTGAATAAAAATGTATCACTTGATGCCCCACCGGCACCGTTCTGACGTTAGTTAGACCAAAGAGTGACCCAACTAATAAGTGGCGAAAGCTTTGTCGGCTTCTTTGATATTGATGTACTCAAACTCTGTGACCTTGATACCACTAGCTACACAGTAAAAAATAATATGTACATGCTGGGTATACGAATTGTGATTATTTAGTTTTGTGTGTGATTGTCACATTAAGTGGAATAACAAGCAGTAAAGATATGGCTGGTAAAAATAAACAAAATATTAATTTTATGTTTGTTTTTAGATTAGATTAGATTAGACTCTTTATTCGATCTATATATAGAGGTTTACATCAATATAAATTTTTACATTGCATTCCTACTACATTTCTACCCCTAGGGTGTTGATCCCGTCAATTCAATACTTAAAACTTAATCATACGATCTACAATCGCAAGTCGCTTACATATATACCTACATACTAGTTAGATGACAGTTAAAATAGCGAAAACAAGTAAATAAATAAACAAACGTATACATTATACCTACTCCAAACACAATACATTACGAATTCAGTTGGACATTTAAAACTCGGATTGAGAGTCTCCCAGAGTCCCCACAGAGAGGCAGCACAGGCACCTATGCATCTTTATTCCCTTTCCCACCTTATGTTTAATGCGAATAAAATTAAAGAGAACCATGTATTATAAGGATGTGTTTTAATTTACTAGAGTCTTTACTTGGTTGTCGGAGAAGAATTCTTCCAGACTGTAATAAGCTTTTGAGTTCAAGAGCATTTTGAGGCTCTGCCTCATTCTCCGAGGCGGCTGCCTTCGAAAATCAGGAGGCAGAGTATTCCAAACCTTTAAAATACTATGTTTGACATTTTTTAAGATATATGAATAGTGAGCAATATCAGTTTTTAGGTCCTCTTTAAAGCGTGTGTAATGGCCGTGATCTGACCTCAATCCTTCAAATATATCTTGGTTTTCAGAAATAAATTTTATACATTCAAGGATATAGATGTTAAAGACTGTAGGGACATTATGTTCAATGAAAAGATTTTTACAGCTCTCTGTTTTTTTTTTGAAAAATTGTTCTTAGACATCGCTTTTGTAACAGAAGGATCCTCTCAGCCTCTGAGACAGCCCCCCAGAAAACCACACCATACCTAACCCTCGACTGTACATATGCATGGCAAGCCGTCAGGGCGGCAGAGCATCCAGCCGAGTCTCTGATGACTCTTAACGCATAGCAATATCTGCTCATGTTTCCTGCCAGTTGATCAATGTGCGCCCGCCAGTCCAGCCTTTCATCCAGCAGCACCCCGAGGAATGTGACCTTGTCCTTTGTTGTGATCGTGGTGTCATTGTAGTCAATCAATATTCTGTCAGGCTTAAGATTGAAGTTGATAATTTGTGTTTTTGCTACATTTAGCTGTAGATTATTTTTAGTAAACCAATCTTGAAGAGATAAGAGTGACTCCTGAACATTTCCTATACATGATTCCTTTGTCCTTTCACAGCAAATCACAGAGGTGTCATCTGCAAAAAGTACCACCTCATTATTGTCCAATAGGTCTGCAACCTCATTTGTATATATTAGGTAAAGAAGAGGACCCAGGATCGAACCCTGAGGCACACCTTTTTTTATTATTGAGAAGTTTGATTTTTTTAATTCCCCCAATTCATTCTGTTCTATCACACATTGTTTTCTGTTTGATAAGTATGACCTGATTAGTTGCAGTGCCATATTGCGAACTCCCATTTTCTCAAGCTTCCGACAGAGCAGACCATGATCTACACTGTCGAAAGCTTTTGAAAGGTCGAGGCAGACAGCCATAGTTACGTTGTTATTGTTGCGAGACTCTAGGATTCAATCCAGTGCCATGTAAATTGCCCTTATCGTTGATTTTCCCCTCCGAAATCCATTCTATTTTTCAGTCAATAATGAATTTGTCTCAAGAAATTGCAGAAGTCTGTCATAAATAACTCTTTCAAAGATTTTACTGAAGTTGGACAACAATGAGATGGGTCTATAGTTTTTCAGTTCATCAAAGCGACCTTTTTTGTGAATGGGTTTAAGTAAAGCATTTTTTAGGTTAGATGGGAAAATACCTTTGCGGAGAGACAGGTTTACTATATGAGCCAATGGATTAGCGATGATTTCTGCAGTTGCTTTTGCAAGACTTATTGGTACTTCATCATAGCCAGTGGATTTTTTATTTTTTAGTTTCCTGATGATTTCAATAATTTCCCGGGGTGTCACCGGCTGGAAGACTAGACCGCCGCCACACAGTGGTGCCTCATCGTCATGAGGATGCGGTTCCCCCTGCTTCATTACATCTGGGCAAGCATTTAAAAAGAAGTCGTTCACACTGTTCAGGAACTCTATCTCACATCTATACTCAAAGTGGTCTAGGATGGTATCCCTTTTGTTGGTAGTTGTCTCAGTTACTTTTTTAATTAGATTCCAGGTTGCTATTGTTTTGTTATCAGAGTTTTGTATAAAATTTTTGTTACTTAGTTGTTTGGCCTTTTTTATGACTTGTTTGAGAATGTTTGAATATCCTTTATAATATTCTTTATTAATTTCACCAGCTCCTAACTTTTGAAAGAGTACTCTTTTATTTGCACTCGAGGTTTTGATGCCAGTCGTTATCCAGCTTTTGGTTTATTTAAATTTTACCATATTAAATTAAGGTTGGTGTCAAATAAAGGGATTGGTCAAGTTAGATATTTTGTACCAATGTGGGTAGTGGACATGTATTTATTAAATAAAAGTATCCTTGACGAATTTTTTAATTAAAACTAAAAAATCATATTAAAACCATATTTTATTTTCTTCTCCTTATCTTAATGAAGTAATTTGCATTTTAAAAATGTGTACTAAACGAATCATACCACAGTTGACGAAGAAAATTGCAAATATGCAGTTATGCACTCACCTTTAAGCTTTATTTCCGACAATAATAGGATTTAGAACCAATCAAAGATACGCACTAACCCACTAAAAACACCGATGAAAAAAATAAAACAAGAAAATCACTTTTATTATCGCTTGGTTTACGCCAAAACACGATTGACAGCAAAATATGACACCGACAATTTGATTGATATGCCACTAACTTTGCGCATGCGCATATAAATGGAATGGTTTTCTTTCGCCTCTTATTGGTTAGGGTACTCTTTGGTTACACATAATCATCGGTCAAGCAGCGGGGTGAGGCTAACTTTAAGTCAATATCTTTTACTCAATGGCTCAATTTTAGGTTAGTTTAATTCGCTTAACTTAGCTGTCGCTTTTATATAATTTCGTACCATTTTTATTCATACTGTCCAAAGAGCATTGATAACTACGAGTTGAATTTATGACAGATTTCGAAAGCAGTTTACTTACGTTTTAACGCGTTTAAGAAATTTTTAGTTATTTATCAATACTCGAGGGATATTCGGTGGGAAAATTTATTGACATTTTAAACAATTGCAGAAGTGTCAAAAAAATGTTCAATGGTAACGTATGATGACATAACTTTGTGATAACTACTATGCGTAGGCCGTGATAGTGTAATGTTATTGCTATTGCTTGCTTTTATATACGTGATAATAAATAGACGAAATCAATTCGATTATTGTTACGTCAATATTTTTTTAATAATAATACTACCACTGCCAAGCACTAATCTGCTTACCCAAGTTACTGTGAATTAACACTAAAAAATATGTAGAGACGTAGAAAAATAGTTGAAATGTGTTCAAATATGACTGGAGTCAGATAATCTACAATATACCGACTTGTGCACGAGAATAAACACCATCAGGTCACCAATGAGTAGTATAGGAAGAGAAGAAACTGTAATAAATGAAGATGAAAAGACTGCCATCAGAAGAATCACACACCCGTTTTACTTAAAAAAAGAAATACCAACTTAGACAAAATAATGGCTGAAATGAAAAAGGATGATTTTATTCCACCTATGGGGTTTGTGGATTGTGGAAACAAGTGCGGGTGTTCTAGCTCTGAAATCCTTCTGTTGCTCTATGGGTTTTAAATCTGGACCCCGAGGTGGCCTTTCTATTAACAGAAAAGATACATCGTTTAAGTAGTCTATAACTTGTCTAGCCACGTGGGATCATGCTTGCTCTTCTTCGAGTGCCATATCAGGTCCCCCTGATGTTGGAAATTACATTAGCATCAGCCCTAACACTGCTTCATTGGTCTTCATCTGTCCATGATATTTGCAACATTCGTCGATGTAACCATATCTTGAAAGTTTCTAGACGATTGACAGTAGCAGTAGCAATATTGATCATATATAACCTTTCACCATCATCTGACGCAATTTTAAATTTAGATTATCGTTGCAGAAAAGTGATTTAATTTTTTGGGATGTTATTCGGGCTGTCTCTATTCTACATTTTATTTATTTATCTGAATCTAGATACTCGCTGATATGGCATCCGAGGTATTTAAAATGACCTGCTCTATCTACTTTTTCTCCATCGGTTTGTAGTAAAGCGTTGAAATGCGGCTGTCGGCTGAATACCATGAATTTAGTCTTACTGATATTTATACTGCGGCCCATATTCTTTCCCTCTTGTTAATGCAATTTAGTAAGTGTTATAGGTCTTGTAGTTTATCACTTAGGATAATGGTATCATCACCATAACGAATTGTGTTAATATACTCTCCATTGATTTGTATTCCCATTTTTTGTTTTTAAATAGCCTGTTTACATATTTTATTGAAGTATATGTTAAAAAGGAGTGGAGACAGTATGCTGCTTTCTGATGCCAATATAAATGTTCTATGATTCTTACGTCTTTGCCATCCACTCCCATGTTGTTTAACATATCTATATATTTTCTGTACCGAGCTCTGTCTGAAGGCTTTCTCATAATCGACAAAACACACAAAAACATCCTTACGATGGTCTTAGCATTTTTGTAGGAGTAGATTAGAGCAAATAAAGCACCTCTAGTTCCAACAGTGCTTCTCAATCTAATCTGGGTCTCGTCTAGGTCTGCTTCACATTTATGTAGGACGTTTATCTTGCATAAATAAGTTTAGTGAACTAGCCTTACCTAACTATTTCAACTAACCTGAAACCAAACATTTTTTATAGCATTAAAAAATTACGTATGCGATAATAAATTTTATAAAAACAGATTGCTCATATAAAACGGGATCTCAATCTAGCAGATAACCAAGTGATCTAAAATTGAGAGTGTTAATGTAAAATTACGCTGCAGCATTATTACAACTGCAATATGTTACGGTTTATATTATCATATTGTCCCCACAGAGTGATATTATTCAAACAAAAAACACATACGACATACGATAATTTGTCTAAGAAAAATATTATTATTTAGCTAAATGAAGGTTGTCCCAAAATGAACGCACATTTTTATTTGTTAACAAAACACATTTATTTATTGAAATATGTCAAAACTTTACTGGGATTAGAAAGAATACATATCACGATTAAGTGTGAAACACATTATCCGACAAATGTCCACCGCGGCTTTGCTGGCAGGCCCTTGCCCTTATGACGAAATTATTAATAACATTTTCACATATTTGTGGACGAATCTCATCAATGACGAGTCAAATTTCGTTTTTCAAGTCAGGGATTGCGGCTGGTTTATTGGCATAAACACGAGATTTAAGAAAACCCAAGAGAAAGAAGTCGCACGGTGTTATATCGCAGGATCGTGGTGGCCAATTTTGATCACCATTGACATATGACACGACCAGAAAATTTCAGTCGTAACAAGTCCATTGTTTCAAGCACAGTGTGACAGATCGCTCCATCCTGTTGAAACCATAAGTTTTCCACATTAATTCGGTCTAATTCAGCCCAAAAAAACTCTTCTAACATTGCATGATAACTTTCGCCATTCACTGTTAGTATAGTTCCAGCCTTGTCTTCAAAGAAGTATAGCTCAATTATTCCGCCGAACCAAAAACCGCACCAAACGGTGACTTGTAGAGGATGCATTGGTTTTTCGTGAATAACATGAGGATTCTCTTCCCCCCAAATTCGACAATTCTGCTTATTGACGTATCCATTTAATTGAAAATGTGCCTCATCACTAAACAGGATTTTCTTCGAAAAATCTCCATCATTTGCCTCATTTTCCAGAATCCAATTAACAAATTCACGGCGTAACCCATGATCTGCTGGCTTCAATTCTTGGGTCAATTGGATTTTATAGACATGCAAATGCAAATATTTTGTAAGAATTCGCTGCATTCTGCTTTTGGTAATGTTCACTTGCTGTGACCGACGGCGAATCGACGTGCCTGGCTTCTCACTAACACTTTCCGAAACTGCTGCAATATTTTCAATAGATCGATCAGTACGCGGCCGCCCTGTTGACTTTATGTTTCCAACTTAACCACTTTGCTCAAATGTTTTGATCAATCTTTGCACTGTCGAAAGTTTTGGTGCATTATTTCTTCCAAAAACGGCTCGCACTCTACGAACTGTTTCCGCATAACATTCTCCACATTTATAATACGTTTTCATGATAACAACGGGCTGTTCTACCGTGTAGCGTTCCATGCCTATTAATTGCAATAAATTACATGACAGCTATCAAATTTTTAGAAGCTTAATGACAAAAACGAAAATGCCACGATATTTAAAATGTTCGTACATTTTGGGACATCCTATATATACTTCAATAAAACATCAAAAAAATGCTGACCGCCATTAAAATTGTTTTTCTTTCATGTTGAAATTACAGTTAGGTGCTTTTCGGCGAATTGTTTTCAGGTGAATTGTGCTCGATTAATTGATCAGTAGGTGTACCCGCCTTATCCCATTTTTAATCTAATGACTATACCTAACTATTAAATTTTCAAAATGTATTATCTATTCCTACTTACTTAATTATTTTACTAACACATTTTGCACCTCTTTCTGCAGAAGCCTAATATAATAATAATATATCGACTAATTGATTAATGACTGCCAAACTAAATAAATCAATATAATAAGCTCCGAGCTACGTCAGATTAAACCAATAAATTATTTTTTCGACACCTATTGGAGGTTCATCGACAGGTATGACAGGCTACAAGCAAACTAACAAGTAAAAAGTCAACAACATAAGTGCCGTCGGCTTGTTATTATCTTTTCCGAACACGGCAATGAAGAGAAAAAAGAAGTTGCGTCGGCCATAATCCAGTTACAACTACGGCTGACAGACATGCGAGAGAGTGTGTCTTGCATGGCATATTATAATAGTTTTTGGTCATAAAGAGTTTGTCTCAATACTTGAAAGCGAAAAATGATTAATTGGCATTTTTGTTTGGTTTTCTGACCTTGTCGTTTAAACATACTTTTTGTTCTTTTATATTTTGGATATCAAAAACACAAACAATCTAAATTAATTTCAGTGCCTTCAGATTCTGAATCCATTACATTTTTAACTGCGGGGTATGTGTTTAAACAAAAAAATGTACAAATCACCAGTAAATTCAAGAAAATAGTTACTTCATCGAGTTAACCAACAGTCTCACACTATACCTCAGTGAGCATTCTCCGAATCGCATGCATCGTCCAAGTGATATTTGAATATCGAAAATATTTTACAAAATTTTGCAAAAATATCCTGAATTCTTATGTTCATATGAATTATATCGATTGGCAGTGAAGTCTCAAAATTAGGTAATGAAGAATGCAACAACTGCACACTTTCAAGCTTTACGAATATACAAAAGAAAACATGCAAGCTAACTGCAGTGATGGAGAGAAGTTTAGCACACATATTAAAAAAGCCAGTAATTCTCGGAACATGTATCGACATGATTCTAAGATCAATCAAAGTAATGATGATGCTTGCTACTCAGCAGATTATACTTAATGCTTCCCATAGAATAGAGCAACTTTAGCTCTCTTTACTCATAAAACTGCGGTATTTATCGACTCATTTGTTCCGGTTGCAAAAAAGCAAGGTAATTTAAAGCCTATCGCAACAATATGGCATTAGGGCATTGCCGGACGAACTTAATTAGCGCCTCTCATTCCTTTTCCTTGGAAAACAGGGATTCTATCCTACCTGTTGTATGTTGGAAGCGAAGCTTGAAAACGGTCAATGGTCGGTATTTTTGCTCAATCTTAGAATTGGCCATTTTAATGCGACCAAAGTTCGAAGTTTAATTCAATTTCGGGCTTTGGCCGTCTCCAAACAACCAAACAATTACCAATTGCCATTTTTAGTCACTCGATCGATATTCTGTTACATTATAAAATTTTAGAAAAGTAAGTTGGAACCGTTTGTTATTTAAAGTTGTCAAAAAAGCACGTTTAAATGAATATTTTATTTAAGCCACACGATTTTCTTCTTCTATATCCGAATCGCTAAAGGCGTGTACATTAAAATTATCATTCAATACATTTTCCTACTCTTCAACTATTCCTCCGTGCTAATAGTTTAAAGAACCTCGCGAGGAATATCTGAATCTAATAGGCCATTTTGTACAGGTTATTTCAGGTTAGTTCAGGTTCTATAGAAACACCTAAATGAACGAATCGCAGTCCGTCAGCCCAATTCGTACTTTTGTTATCTGCCATCCGAGAAACCAAAATGCCCCTAATAACCTGATTCGCGCTTTACACTACTACTACTACTGCTACTACACAGTAAAAAATTGAGTGTTAAATTTAACACTTAATGGTGGTACATATAGAATCACACTCAATAGTGACACAAATAGTTACAACAGTTTAGGATGGAAAATAAAAGGGGTCCCAAAAAAGCCTCCCTGAGCCACGCCTCTTCTTACACTAGAAAGTAGAGAAAGACTGTTATTTAGTAAAACACGTTGTGATCTGATGATTTAAAAACATTCAAGGCGATATCTCCCAAGCCGAAAACTTAAGTTTAGCATGTAAAATGTCACGACTTACGGTATCAAAGGCATTAATATAGCAGCAATAGAAAGCAGCTGCACAGATTGTTATTGCATGCCCTCATGCGGTCCTCTGTTATATTTAACAGAGCGGTGGCTGTATTATGATTATAGTCCGTTCACAGATTTAAGAGAATGACTTACCATGTGAATAATTCGTGTTGACGCCTGTTTACAACCAGGCTGGGGTCTACACAGGCCCGCACTGAATTGTATTTCAAGCATGGATGATTTGACACAAATAATAAACAATTTGAGATAGAATATACGATACTTATATATTATAATTATATATTATAATTTATATATTATAATTTATATATTATAATTAAGAAATGCAACTACAGTTTACTCATTTAATTCATTTTTACTATCACTATCAACACCTATGTTAATAATAAATCTTTCTGTAATATTGCGAATTTGAATGTATGAATTTTCAACAGTTTTAATATGCGAAACACAATTTTTCCAGCTACTCACAGGCACTTTGTCCACTTCAGTAATATTAATATCCAGTACACTAGCGTTTATAGTGGGTGATACATTATTACGATTAACGGCAGATTTCAATTGATGCCATTATAATGTGTTCTATGGGATTGAATATACAGTGATACGGCGGAAGCCTTAGCAATGTATGCCCCTTACTTTTAGCGTAGCTGTCGCAGTAGTACTCCTTTTATAGGTTCGGAAATTTAAGCACATCAAGTAAATCTCTTTTAGTGTAACTTTCATGAAAATATATATCATTCTGATACATAAATTCCTGTATTGCCATTTTCGTATCTTTTGAACAAGGGTGCTTGTTTAACTGTCTACTGTGGTAACTTGCGTTGTCCATAACAATCACACTGTTTGGAGAAACATTAGGAATTAACTTATTTACGAACTCCGCTGTGGTATCGTTATGGTAATCCAAAGAGGAGTCATTTATATTCTTGGCTGCCAATAAAAGTGTATTTGGTACCCAACCATCTTCGGACCCTGCATATACTATCGTTATTCCTTTTCCTCTATTTGATGGTACCTTTGTTCTACACCTGTCACTAGAATCAACCAAACGTTTTGATGGGGTATCATGGGTATCAAACCAGGTTTTATCTAAGTATATAATAGGTCTGTTCTCAGTTCCGTACTGAGCCATTTTTGTCAAATATTCAAATCGCCATGCCTTAATTCGTTGCGATTCCATGATAACTTGGCGTTTATCGACTTTTTTAAATTTAAAGCCGATTCGTTGAAAACACTTCCACAGCGTTGTTCTACCGCAATTGTTATCCGTATTATCTATCTCAAGTCTTTTCAGTAAATTATCCAGTGTTGGTACCGTATGCTCTTCATACGTCTTATAAATTTTGCGTCGGACTAAATCTTCATCGCTGCGATCTAATTTTTTGCAAGTCTCAGAATCCTTTCTTCTTTTCCTTTCGGTGATGGGTTTGTTCACAATTTTCCATACTGTTTTTTCCGAAATTTTAGTCAATGTTTCTTCAATACATTCAATTTTACTTAACTTTTCACGTTCTATGAGAGTTGTATATACATTTTTTATAATCTCTTTAGAATCTTAAGATAAGTGTATTCTTCCATTTTCATTTCCGCACTGTGGTTGTACCTGTACCCCCTCCGGCTGTTCTATACTAGATTCACCAATCCACTGACGCCACATATTTGGATAATCAAAGCTGCGTTTTTATTTCACACGAACTAATAAAATGACTGGTTTAGCAACACTGATTTGTCTAATTTTTTTCCTGTTATTTAATAAGGCTTTGTAAACTAATTACTGCCAAGTAGGGTCCCTACCTGGATAATAAAATCATTATCTTTATGATTCTTGAAACCCTTTCAACAAAGAATTTTATGATGGGTGATAACTAAAGGCAGGTAGTCATTCTCTTAAATCTGGGAACGGATTTTACCACGAAAACTCGACTGAGTGGGAGGGAGAATATTATTATCGTTTAGAAAAGTCGTTAACTACGCAATTTTTGCTCGATGTAAATGTTATTAATTTTACTAATTTGATCGAGAGAGTGTCAAGTTAAACAGAACTAGAAAATGTTAAACAATAAACCTTAATATTTTATTTTGACTTTATCTAGTAAAAGTTTAACTAGAGAAAGTGTTAACATACATGTAACCGTAAAAGAGGCAGTAAATCACCATTTGTCAAAAACTATTTATCTAATGTGTTCGTTCCCTTGTTCTGGGCTTAACCCTTGATTAATGATATTATAATGGTAGATATTCGGCCTCATATGCCGTTCGGGAATATGAAGCATCGTTAATCATCGAGGTGGCCGTGGTCGACAGTCCAAATGTTTACGCTGGGCCTAAAGTCATTAATAAAGTATACCGGACGACAAGGACGGCAGTTGTTTCATATACAGATTCTTAACTGTTTTGTCGGGTTTTTAAGTGTTAAACTAAAGATGAAGTTTTGGGTCTCGAAGATGAAAATGCTTTAACAACTTAAGATGAATGGACTCTTAACGCCTAACTGATATAATGTAATGTCTTCAGCAACAGTTTAACATAACTGAGACACCAATCTGGACATTTTCGAACACATTATATCAATCCTTTTTTAGATACTAAAACATGGAAAGTTTAGGGATTTAAATACATTGTTTCACTTTGACTCTAGAGGTATAAAGTAGAATAAAACATTTAATGGTTTCTCTGTTTCCTTTGCTTCTTGGTTTTACTTGGTGGTCTCCGGATATTTACTTTCTGTCTTCCTCTTCTTTCTATTTGGCTTCCAATTATCCTTATTATTATTATTCTTAATTATACACCTAGGTGTGGAACACCTGTAAGTGTTTGTTTAGTTTATATTTTAAAGAGTAGTTGTTGATATCTAGCAATATTCTCAAAGAGGTAGTCACAAAATTGTTTTTTAAAATGCCTTTTGTTTGTTAAAGTTCTAATTTTTTTAGGTATTACGTTATATAATTTTTGACCATAGTACGTTACAAAATATTACATCATTGTTGTCCTAGTTCTATAAATGGATACTAGTCCATTTGTATTGCCTCTGGTCTGATGATCGTATGACATGTTTAATTTTTCAAATTTTCATTTGAGTGAAAGGAATTACATACCGTAACAATGTACAAAGTTCTCTGGAATAATAAGTTTATTTGTAGGGAAAAGTTTGGGTCTCTTAAGACAAATTTTTTACCAAACAATTTTGGACAACTCGGAGTTGTTCCAGATTACTTTTATAAATTCAAATCCAGACCGGAATACCATATCATAGTAGAGAGGACATAGGGAGAGATGTGCGACAAGTGCTTTATAAACCATGATGATTAGCTTTTTGTTGAGAATTTCTCTCATAGTATAAAATTTTTGTATTAAACATCTAACTTTTGTGTACAAATATAAAACTGAATTTAGAGAGAAGGCAATATAGTGTGACTTTTTGATATTTAAAGTCAATTTGTGGCTGTTCAAAAAACTTTTTCTTTTTGGAAAACTTTTTTTTTATTTTTTGTTGCAATAAATACCAATTCCCAATACTCAAAATAACAACTGTATTATCCGCATATGCCACTACAGTTTCACCCACGCCAAAATTGCAGATATTATCTGAACAAGATTGGTCCCATTTCATCACAGTACCTTGTGGTACCGCATACCTAACAGTCATTGGGGAACGAAACACATCCTCAATCCTAACGTGCTGGATATGTGCGCTCAAGTAGCTCTCCAGAACTCTCCGCACCATGCCCATAATGCCTCTAGATTTGAGGATATCAAGCAGTATGAACTGGGATACAGTGTCAAATGCCTTTGGCAGGTCCAAATACAAAGCAATACATTTTCTACCCTGATCTCAATTTTGGGCCGTTTCCTCTGTCCACTCAAACATAGCATTAGCAGTGCTGCGGCCCTCAACAAACCCAAACTAATTCTTTTATCTTTTAAGCATCTCTTGAAAAGTTTTGCGATATTGGAGATAAAGTTTATGGGCCTATAGTTATCTGTGTCTTTACTACTGCCAAACTTAAAGACTGGTATGACAATTGATATTTTAAATGCTTTAGGAACATTACCTGTCTTAAAAATTAAATTCACTCTATGCATTATAGGACTAATTAATTCTCTGTGCAGAAGCTTGAGAACACTGGAGGATATGCCATCTGAACCCGATGAACAACTGTTCTTTAAACTGTTTATGTGTTTGTTAATTTTAGTATCGTTTGTTGCATATAGAAACATTGATGTATATTTGTTGTTTTGTAGTTGGTGTTGTTGATTTTGATTTGTAATTTTGTCGGACATATTCTTTCCGATATTAGTGAAAAGTTGAAAAGTTTAGCTTAGTGGCTGCCGAGCGACATTACTTAAAAGTTCCTTCTCTTGGAGAACGTCATTACTCTGGAGTTACCTCCCTAAGGTCGTGTTCTTCAACAAGTAAAATCTCCAAAAATTTAGGACCAACGTGAATCGTTTTCGGCGCACAAGTTGGCCATGATAAATATTTTTTGGCTTACAGGGTAATTTAGTTCATAAAATGCGCAATGAAAAATAATGGTTCACGTGTGTCCGAGCGATTGTTAGAAAAACGTTACAATACAGAAATTATTTCATGTTAGATGTTTTCACTGTATAAGAAATCTTACCATATCTAAAAGATATTTCTTTTCAGGACCTCACCATTGAAATTCTGCAGGGCACTGGTGGTTTGGTTCTTTGACCATGCTCATTCTTTGGTTCTCGTTCATAGCTATGGGCTTAGCATTAGGTAAGTTTACTTTAATAATTATTTGTTAAAAACTTAAAATAAAGTTGGCTTTAACCGCTGGACTTGTATTGTGCTGGCAAGTTCTAAAAGCTACATTTTAAAAAAATGAAAAAACGTCTTGCATGAAATACATATTTCGCCGGACGTTTAGTGGTACATCTTCTAAAAGCCCTCCAAGTTCATTTTGTAAAAAACTCAAACATAAATCTCCGTTTAGAGTTTGAGATAATTCAAAGGGGCCTATAAGATGAATTACGATAATTCCACACCAAATGTTGACCTTAAACTCGTGTTGGAAGTGACGTTCAACAACTAACTGCGGGTTTTCATTTTTCCACACATGTTTGTTTCGGTAATTGAATACACCCCGTCGAGCAAATGTCGCCTCGTCTGTGAACAACACACGATTTAAGAACATTGGATCTGTATTTTGCAGATTTTAGAAGAAATGAGAAAACTGAAGTCTGGCTGGAAGGTCAGGCAGCAGTAAACACTGTACGGGTGTAAAATGGTATGAGTACAGGCCTTTATCGTGAAATACTCTAGCAACTGAAGACTTACTTACACCTGTAGCTGCCTTCAATCTCTTCTTACTGTTTTGGTGTTATATTTTTTGGAGGGCCTGAAACCTCGTTTTTTTTTGGCGTAATCAACCAGTCTCTCCTAGTCGGCCATAAATATTTTGAAATAATTTGCGCTTTGGTTGCCTTCTATTCGGGAATATTTGTTGGTACCTGCGCCCCGCACTCCGACCGTTAAAATTCTTGTGTGCATAAATACAAAGCATATCACGCATTTCCGCATTGGAAAATAAATTATGATGAGGCATTACTAAAAAATTGAATAATATCTACGTATTGTACTTAAAAAAAATCAATAATTTTGACAGATGATACTTTGTGTAACATGTTGTTGCCTTAGAAACGTCGTTTTTTTTTTAATCAAAGCCAGCTGTGATAAATAACATTAATACGAATACACAATTATTTTAAATATTTTAGCATTCTTGCATTAAAAATATGAAATCCCATTATCTCAAAAATGGTTGCTCCCAGCGACTTCAATAAGTTATACGTTTTTGATTCAAAAGACGTGAAGTAACTTATTTTTTTCTTAGTTGGATCGATATAAGAAACCTAAACAGCTAAAATGAGTGGGGCATGCCGCAGATAGCGCTCTCTACTGGTTACACAAAAACTATGGATAATTTTGAATTCCTCACCTCAAGAAACTCCAAAACTGTGCTGCTTTGCTCTGTGTCCCATTACTCTTGGGACACCCTGTATAATCAGTTGATTTACCTAAGCAGAAAAAAAGTGGTAAAAGGATGAGTTTGCTAAATAAAAAACTTTTTATAACAGCATAAAAGTTGTAACCCTATATATCTAAATATTGAATAATGAGGTAAATCACTGAAAATGTTGTATAGGTTAAAGTAGTTGTTAAGTTATATAAAGATAGTTAGCAAAATAGCTTATGGCTGTGAAAACAAAAAAAGGGCAATTAAATATTAGGTTGGGCAAAAAAAAGCACACTTGGCTATGTCCATAACGAAAGGTACATAGGTCGAGAATCCAAGGGTCCAAACTCAGTTGGCCGGAAAAGTAGTTATTGGAATGGCAACGTAAACGGAATTAACGTGAAGTACAGGGAGGGATAATTCTGGTCTAAAAAAAAGGTATGGAGCTTCAGGTTATGTGGCAAAAATCCATCAAGAATAAACCACGAAAATATACGTTGTGAACTCACCATATATTATGTGCCTCGAACAAGATTTGATGTGGAAAACACAGAGATGGGGAAAGATTTCCCGTGTTTTCCAACAACGGCTAAGGGCTGACCAGTCGTCAGAATTTAGTTTGACCGATTGACACCGACGACAGTTTTCTGTCAAACCCAAGAACCCAGCGAAAATGTCACAGAGAATAAACCATATTTGAGAGAACATAACCTTAAAATAAGGAGTGGTTTTGCGCACGGATGTAGATCTATGGGCTTGCGGTTCTACGACACAAAATAAAACATAACCAGAACAACCTGAAAGTAACAACGTTATAGTCTGACACATCCAGCAACACCTGAATCCAACTTCATTTTCTCAAATTTTCATTGCTAATCCTGCTCGGCTGAGAACTCGTTCAGTTAGCTCCGAGGCCTGGTTAACTTTGCCAATTTACATTGTATATCCAAAATGAATAATTGTATTCCTTAACTTTGTCAAGGGCAGTTTCAAAGTTTACGTCAATATCTTGGTTTTCGGCGTCAAAAAATATATTAAATTTTATAACTGACCTAACCACTAAGTAGGTATTTAATTTTCTCTAAGTTAACCCGTACATAGAAATTTCTGCCTTATGAAAAAACCTTTTAGACCACCCCAACACCTTATATTTTCTTGATTTTCGCCTGCAGGTGCAACTGTTGCAGTTGAGCGACTCGACACGATATTCACATTTGCCTTTGGCGATTGTGGATTGTATGGGAAGTGGCAATGGTCTTTGATTCTCATAGTGCCGTGGCCACTGCCCAACACGATAACACAATAAAATTACAAGTTCACTAATAACAACGTGCTCGTTGACCGGTGTACTTGCAGTTTCCTAATCATTGTGGTGGAAAACAATGTCTAATTGACCGTGTAATTGAATATGCGGTTAAAATACTAACAAGAAATAGGAAAAAAGTGTGTTTTAATATTAGAACGACAAGTGAAGAAAAATATATGCAATTTTTTTTAATGCACAGATCCCACAATACATTTTGCTTTATTTCGTTTCAATATCATGATAATTCATTCACTTCCTTAGTAGCTAGAAACGGAGAGAACGAGATCAGGTGGTGCTGGTGGTGCTGGTGGTGCAACTAACCCAGGTGGTGCGGTGGTGCGTTTTACGATCTAACCCAAGTGGTGCTGGTGGTGCGTTTTATGATCTAACCCGGGTGGTTCGGTGGTGCGTTTTATGACCTAACCCGGGTGGTTCGGTGGTGCTGTTTACAAAATAACCCGAAATTAAACCCGACTTTTTACGACCTAACCCGGATGCTTTCATGAGGCGGCTTCTTATCTAACCCTAACTTGATCCTTAATATTTATGAACTGACCCGAAATTAAACCCGACTTTTTACGACCTAACCCGGATGCTTTCATGAGGCGGCTTCTTATCTAACCCTAATTTGAACCTTAATATTTATGAACTGACCCGAGATAAAACCCGACTTTTTACGACCTAACCCGGATGCTTTCGCGAGGCGGCTTCTCATCTAACCCTAATTTGAACCTGAATATTTATGGTCTGACCCGAGATAAAACCCGACTTTTTATGATTTAACCTTAGTGAAACGCCGCTGCTAAAGCGGGATAATTAAATCCCAATTTTTATAAGCCATCCTTAAACCCAACTTTTTACGATGCGACCTGAGCCATCCTTAAACCAGACTTTTTATTATTTCCCCTTAGTTGAAACGCCGCTGCTAAAGCGGGATAATTAAATCCCAATTTTTATAAGCCATCCTTAAACCCAACTTTTTACGATCCGACCTGAGCCATCCTTAAACCAGACTTTTTATTATTTTCCCTTAGTTGAAACGCCGCTGGTGGGTAGTAAAGCGAAATAAATCCCTAATTTATATGGTCTAACAAGATAAGTATATTAAGGCGGCACATTTGTCACCCCGCAATAATTATTTATACCTAAATAACCCTCTCAAACCCTCTGCCGACTCGATTTAAAAAGAAAGGGACATAAACCTTTATTTATTATTCCGAAGGACCCTCATTAAAATTCAGTAGCATATCTAATAATTGATTCCAATTTTTGCACCACTTATATAAAATACAATAAAATAATTACCATCTAGAACCATTAACTAGAGATTTCTTTGTACTTGAAGTGGATAAATTATAGGACTATCTTGTAATGAGAACAGAGTAATAAAAAGTAAATAAAACTTAAATACGTATAAAATACCAAGCAGGTATAGGTACTATACAACTTGTGTTCGCCATCAGGTAAAAGCCCTCATAATGCTTTTATAAAAATTTCGGATAATATCATAATATAAGTAAATAGGCTACAATTTCAGGAAAAAAGTAAAAAAAATTAATTCACAGTGTAAAATTGTAGTTAAATGGATTGTAAATACGAAATAATATAAAAAGCTACCTTTTGTTTGCGATGATGTATGCACAATAACTCTATATTATTCGGTCCTTAAACTGAAAATACCCACTAGATAGGTATCATAAGCTGTATTTGTCATCAGGTAGAACCCCCAATAAAATTATGAATATCAGGCGTAGGCAACAATAAGCAAATCACGTTGGTTTTTTAATTTATTATTAATCTGGCTAACTTAAGAAACTCACAATATAACGACCATCCAAAAAAATCATAATACATTACTGGGTGTGAAAGCAATTGCGCTGCAAAATATAGTGTATACCAACTCTGAGGTAGTTAATTAAAATCCCAATTAGCGCTAAAAAAAAATCAATTAGATATTTACTTTAGATATTTTAATAAAAAAATTCAATATTATTAGCGCCACCTATCCGTTTATGGAACCTACATATAGGCTTAACAAGAATGACAAACTTTGGGAATATTATTTTACATGATTCTCTCGATTATCGCATCGCTATCACATTTCAATATTCTTGGCAACATTTAAGTTTTAAAATTAGCACAATATCAAATCCTTTACAATGAATTAAACAAACACATACATAATTTTAAAATCTCATAATAAGAATATAAACTAAAATTATAATGCGTAGCAGGTCCAAAATCTAACAAGTTTCGACTAGTCAAATGACGTCAGTTTACATCTGCGAAGAATACCCAACTCTCGAACCATAAAAAATGGTCAAACTTTGTCGGCAAATACCCTTCTATGATGCAGGGGAAGGACAGGTAACTCGAGATGTTTATAAAGAAACGTTAAAGAACATTATTTGCTTATTTCTAGACTCTTAAAAATTACATGCAATCGAACAATAAATGTTTTCATCATGTATATTTATGAGTAACACATTACCTTCGACATACATAAATTCAAATTGATAATTACTCGCCTTAGTACTTTTTTAGAAGCTTGAATCTTTGCATATAACCGTCTGAGGATACCCAAACTTCCCCTAACATATTTCTCCGCAACCGGGGAAAAAGAGGTAGAAAAAGTAAAATAACAACTCCAAGTGTCTTTGCGAACAATCGGCAATAAAATAGAGTATTTCAGTTTTTAATTTTTCGTAAATAAAAGCTGGTTAGATTAATAGTCTCTGTGAATATAATAACATAAACAAAGTGATATGCCGTAAATTTAGGAGTACAGTATAAATTATGCCTCTATTAAAATATACCGCAATAACTAACTACCAAAGGATTTTTGATATTTTGAATATATTTGATGCTCATAGCATTATCACATTTCCAAAGGCTCTAAATTTTAGAAAAATGTTCTAATAGAATATGTCTATCAATATAAAGTAAAGGTATTGTTAGGTTTTTTTAAAAAATACGACCTACAACAGTCTCTGCTACAGCATGGCTGACTCTGTAGAAACTTCTGTGAAACCATAATAATTATATCAATAATCGAGTTGTCGTTATGATAATATTTTCCTCCAATATCCGACTCCACTATCCATAAAAGTTATGTTAGGAAATTCATAATTGAGCGCATTGTAATTTTTTAAAAAGAAATTCACTTCACACACAAAGATGTAGCCATTCAATCCATGAAAATAATGCAAGTCAGTATGCGTATGTTATGGCTAACTGTTTAAATGTCTATTCCTTCCACGTTTATCGGAAGAAATACTTTTTTTATACTAGTATTTTAGTTGAAAATAAGATCATAAATCATCTATACAAAACAAGCGTCCCTTATGGATTTAAACGAAAATCATAGATTCGACTATTTTCATGAAAAATAAATCTAAGTACGGAATAATGCAGGAAGATTATCTATTTTCTTGGTTTAGAAAGTGATGTAGTTAAGATTTATAACTTAGGAATAAATAAATTATTATTAATCTTTTCGACCTATTTCTCTTGCATATTTAATTTCTTTGATAGTAAGAACTAATCTTTTTATTTTACAAAGTAAAAAAAAGCTAAAGATCGGCGTTGTCAGTCAGGTATAAGAACTGATTTAACACGATGGTTTTTGTACAAACGTTCACATACAATTGTATGCTTTTTAACCGATTGTGTCGGAAAAAATGACGATTTATAGATTAGATATTTAGACGAAGAGCTAACCTTCTCAATAAAGTATTGATTATTGCCCTGCCAGCTAGACAACACTTTTTATGTTAGTCAAAAAAAAATTTTTTTTTTCGGACGCTATTACAGATTTCATCGTTAACTAACAAACATTAAGACCAAAAAATTAGCGTGCAAGATGAAATGTATAGGTTCACTTCATTTCTACATTATTTTACAACTCTCAATCGCATTAAAAACAAGATCGAATAAAAAACAACTTATGACATATGGACGAAAAATGTTTTTCGGGCTATTTAGGTTAGCGACCGCATTACGTCTGAAATACTACATTTTTCGAGCTTATAACATAATTTACTATTTTAACGTTAAAATAGGGGAAATGACGTATCGAAATGCATACTTTTTTTTTGTCGGTCACGAGATTATAGTTTCTTTTAAAATGAACTCTAATATTTACAACACAAATTATCCTTTAAGCCACATTAGTTTAAAACTCGTCTGTCGCTTTCCCTCTATTGTGAGTTTGATTAAAGTATAGCGTAGTATATATTTAGATGAATTTCGCAAATGTTGAATACTTTCAAAACTGAAAAAGCCGCCCTTTGCAATAAATATCTCCGTAGAGTTAGGTACCCTGCAGATTAAGGGTATTTCAGCGGATAATCATATACAAATTCAAAGATTTTGTCTATTTTAATGGATTAACAAACAATATCTATAGGATGACTTTACTGATAAAAAAAAAAATAACAAAAATCTATAAAGTCTAGGCTCACATGAAATTCCATAAAGAGCAGCTGCATAGCCTTATCACATCAAACTATATTTTTATTTCGTTCTATTGTCAAAAGTCTGTGTTTAGGAGATTATCGTTCATTTTAAAATGAACTCTAATATGTACATCACCATAAACTACCTCTTAAGCCGTCGTAAAAATACACTTTTCGATTTACCTCTATATTGATTTTCTAATATTAAATATCTACAATAGTCGAAATTCGCTCGCTAATACCTATGTATGCAAGGTTTCTTCAAAAAATGACAATTTTGTTGTTTAACGGCTTGAAAAAATGGAAAAAGGAGGTTTTTGCATCCATTTATTTCCAGATGAGTGTTAAAAATACTTATAAAACTCGGTATACCGAAGATCAAGCATTAATGAGAGGGTTGAGTCCTGTTTGCCAAATCCTGATTTATAATTTGACGTTGGCAACGGTACAATTTTTTAACATTTATCATAAGAGGCGTATATTTTTGGGGCTTAGATCTACCAGTTTATCCACGCCCCATTTATTGTTAGTGCTTTAGTAATTTTACTTTCCAATTATTTTTTACCAAAACGCGTAGTTGAAACAGTGTCTATATCAGACGATATAATAAATTTTAAGGATTAATTTGCTTACAAATACACTTCAATTTATTTAGGCTAAAGCAGCCAGACATATACTGGAACTACGAAAACCCTATTACAATTTGGTTGCCTAGAGAAAATTTTGTAAAAAACATAGCTTTCTACACAAATGCTTGCACATTATGTACCTATCATTTTAAGATACCTGGCGACATCAATGTAAGCATTGACATAATGACGCAAGATATAGGTAGGTACTAGAATATTCAAGATTTCTATTAACGATACACTTCAGCATACATGCGAGATGTCATTAATGTCTACGGAAGGCAACAGACATACCAGCTATTTTTACATGGGATTCCATAGACTTGAACGCTTCTTGTTTAGAAATATTTGATGTCATCTTGAGGAGTTCCGTATTGAAGCATCAAACCTACCTGCCAAATAATTGACGAAATATGGGATATCATAAAATATGTCCCCCATCGAACTAAATGATCCTATAAACCAGCTTCACAGACCGTAATTTGTGATGCTAACACGATTAATACGCAATAGAACAAGATTAAGAAACAAAATTTAAAGTAGCTCTTTATCACACGAAAATAATTAAATAATTTACGGTTACAGAACAATAATTATTTCTCAAACGTTTGAGAAACCTGAACAAACCTGAGGGGGGCGCGTCAAACCTGAAACCGATTGCAAGGAGCACTAACCTTAGTACATGTAATCAAACCTGAGCTACCCTGAAAGATTATGATGAAACCCGACTCTCTACATGCAATCAAACCTGAGCTACCCTGAAAGATTATGATGAAACCCGACTCTCTGCATCGCAACCATTGGAGTGGAAAAAAAAAATTTTTCAACTCTTCATACGACGAAAAAACATCCGTTAATTAATATTGCTTGTTTTCTAAACCATACTAATAAGCCCTTTTTAATATACCAACCTGAAAGATAAGAATACGGGGTTTTCTGTGTGAATTTAACTCTAGAAGGAACAAAATTGCAGAGAAATTTGAGGATTTTTCAAGAAAGTCCTCTCTCAAGTACTTACAACGTAGTGGTGCATTATCCTACAAAAATATAAAGAAAAAAGATCATCTCAGTATCGCGTTTGAACTCTATACGAAATCTGCAAGCCTTGCTACTTTGGTTATAACGAAACGATTTTGTGAATATTTCATAGTAATTTTAGAAAACATTGATTTATTCTAAATATCATTGCGTATATGTCTTATATTCATTTTTAGTTATAAGTAACATTTTTCCATTGAAAATCAGTCTATTTCAGTTGAAAAAAAAGTTATTTATTAAGTTTTCGTTTAATTTTCATCGGTAATCGCTATGTTTTATGAAAACCATAAAAACAGATAATGCTGGTAACAGGTGCTTTAAGATTATAATAATGTAATGGATGGGACAATGAGACAATTATTGACAAGAAAAGTACGATGCGTTTCTGAATAGAGGAACTTTTGGGTTATGTCGCTAGAACACGATATGTTTCCAAGAAATATTGGAGGTATAGAATTTTTATTTACTATAATACTATCTTAAAATTCTTCTTGGAGAAAATATTTAAATTTGAATGTATCTGACCCTCTACAGAATATAACCTTTTGACTTTTTTAAGATGACATAAACCATGGGAAAATTATTTTATTCTCATTTTGACAACCGAATTATAGCTTGAAATAAGATGGTATTAAATAGAAAGTCACGCTAAAAATGCATCCAGCATTTTTTTCGTATTTTTATAAATTTTGTCCGACACATCACAAATTTTGCCTGATCCAGGAAGGAAATATGAAATTTTAACTAAGTAGCTCATAGTGTAGGATTTTTGATTGCTTACATAAATTTTAACTGTCTCTCTTATAGAACTAGAAACGTATTCCCCTAACGATTCAGTACAGACAAAAAGAGCAAAATAATAATTTTATTTAACCTGCTAAACAATAGGAAAGCAAGCTAAATAGACAAGATGATGGGTTTTGTTAGGAAACACAATGATTTTTTAGTGTCAAGGATGTTTTAGACTCCGATATTATTAATATTTTCTGAATACTAAGGCTATATTACTTTCAAAAGCAGACTAGTTTGAGACGATTGGCGAATAAAGATGAATTGATCGTAAATAAAAATATAGGATCTATGTGCTAAGACTGTGAAATTATCGAAAAGTGGGGGTGTGCTTTTGAAATCGAACTTAAGAGCGATAAAAATATGAAAATATACTTGTTTGATTTGAGTCTTCAGACAATGAAGTTCGTTGTAGTCGATATTCAAGGATTTAACATACCTGAATTTTACGCGAAAGAATTGGCTATTTATGATGGGAATAGTATGAAAAGTTACTTTTTTAAACCAGTTAAACCATTCGACACCTTAAGTATGGCTTGCAAGAAACAAGTCAAATATCTATTTGGAAATCATCATGGTATCCTTTATAATTATGGTGATACCGATTACAAGGAACTACATAATATCATATCCAACAATCTGATAGACGCAGACATTATTTACGTTAAAGGACGTGTTAAAGAGGAATTTTTAGTTAAAACATTTTTGGAATTAAACTGCAGGACGCCATATATTATAAACTTAGAAGACAGCATTGGTGTACCAAAATTAGAGAAGGGAGAGAGAGTTGATAGTTGTAAATATCACATTTTAGATATTCATGTTTGTAGTATTAGAAATGCCAAAGTGTTGTATCGATATATTTATAGTCTTTTACCTTAATAAATATTAAAATTTTTCAACAAGCCAACTTTATTTATTCCCCACGTAGCTCAAACGGTTTTGTTTACTTTTCGACGAATGGAACTGTGACAACGCAACATGTTCACTATTGGAGTGATGTTAATCCTATGTTCAGAATCCTAACCCGATGTCAATATTTAAAAAAAGTGAATGTTTGGTACGCTGAAGAAACGTATAAAGCTTTACGAAGACCGAAAATCTTTGGTTAAGTTACTGGGATACCCTACATCTTATAATATTTTTTAATTTTGCATAAAGTAGTCATTATTTTTTAATAAGCGTATTATAAGTCTAAACCTAATAATTTCCGAGATATCAATTTTTGAAAACCACTAACATTTGTATATAAACGCTAATGGTACAAATAAGATTCAGATAAATAACTTCTTGCCTGCCTGATAACACCGACATTTAGTTAATTATACAACATTTTTAAAATAATTATTGTTCTTTGATCAAACCAATATTCCACTATCACTTTGTAAACCGACAAAAATAGGCAAATTTTTCAATTTCGTATCGGGATTTTTGATGAAAATAGCCCAACATTTTCGAGTAAACCTACCTAGAAATATAGAAGATATTTATTGCAAAATTAGTAGTTTACATGCTTGGTAAAGTGAATTAATCTACCACTGTAATCGTTTCATTTTTAGCTAAATAGAGGTATTCTTTTTTAATCGTGAAAAAAATAGACGAAATCTCTAATTTTATTTCATACCTAACGAATTCAACAATCAATAATACGATCTCATTTTCGACTAAGATCAGCTGTTACTTTAGACAGAATATTCCTAATAACATAATATATTTAGTTATACAGCTTTTTAAAATAATTATTGTTCTGTAACCGTAAATTATTTAATTATTTTCGTGTGATAAAGAGCTACTTCAAATTTTGTTTCTTAATCTTGTTCTATTGCGTATTAATCGTGTTAGCATCACAAATTACGGTCTGTGAAGCTGGTTTATAGGATCATTTAGTTCGATGGGGGACATATTTTATGATATCCCATATTTCGTCAATTATTTGGCAGGTAGGTTTGATGCTTCAATACGGAACTCCTCAAGATGACATCAAATATTTCTAAACAAGAAGCGTTCAAGTCTATGGAATCCCATGTAAAAATAGCTGGTATGTCTGTTGCCTTCCGTAGACATTAATGACATCTCGCATGTATGCTGAAGTGTATCGTTAATAGAAATCTTGAATATTCTAGTACCTACCTATATCTTGCGTCATTATGTCAATGCTTACATTGATGTCGCCAGGTATCTTAAAATGATAGGTACATAATGTGCAAGCATTTGTGTAGAAAGCTATGTTTTTTACAAAATTTTCTCTAGGCAACCAAATTGTAATAGGGTTTTCGTAGTTCCAGTATATGTCTGGCTGCTTTAGCCTAAATAAATTGAAGTGTATTTGTAAGCAAATTAATCCTTAAAATTTATTATATCGTCTGATATAGACACTGTTTCAACTACGCGTTTTGGTAAAAAATAATTGGAAAGTAAAATTACTAAAGCACTAACAATAAATGGGGCGTGGATAAACTGGTAGATCTAAGCCCCAAAAATATACGCCTCTTATGATAAATGTTAAAAAATTGTACCGTTGCCAACGTCAAATTATAAATCAGGATTTGGCAAACAGGACTCAACCCTCTCATTAATGCTTGATCTTCGGTATACCGAGTTTTATAAGTATTTTTAACACTCATCTGGAAATAAATGGATGCAAAAACCTCCTTTTTCCATTTTTTCAAGCCATTAAACAACAAAATTGTCATTTTTTGAAGAAACCTTGCATACATAGGTATTAGCGAGCGAATTTCGACTATTGTAGATATTTAATATTAGAAAATCAATATAGAGGTAAATCGAAAAGTGTATTTTTACGACGGCTTAAGAGGTAGTTTATGGTGATGTACATATTAGAGTTCATTTTAAAATGAACGATAATCTCCTAAACACAGACTTTTGACAATAGAACGAAATAAAAATATAGTTTGATGTGATAAGGCTATGCAGCTGCTCTTTATGGAATTTCATGTGAGCCTAGACTTTATAGATTTTTGTTATTTTTTTTTTTATCAGTAAAGTCATCCTATAGATATTGTTTGTTAATCCATTAAAATAGACAAAATCTTTGAATTTGTATATGATTATCCGCTGAAATACCCTTAATCTGCAGGGTACCTAACTCTACGGAGATATTTATTGCAAAGGGCGGCTTTTTCAGTTTTGAAAGTATTCAACATTTGCGAAATTCATCTAAATATATACTACGCTATACTTTAATCAAACTCACAATAGAGGGAAAGCGACAGACGAGTTTTAAACTAATGTGGCTTAAAGGATAATTTGTGTTGTAAATATTAGAGTTCATTTTAAAAGAAACTATAATCTCGTGACCGACAAAAAAAAAGTATGCATTTCGATACGTCATTTCCCCTATTTTAACGTTAAAATAGTAAATTATGTTATAAGCTCGAAAAATGTAGTATTTCAGACGTAATGCGGTCGCTAACCTAAATAGCCCGAAAAACATTTTTCGTCCATATGTCATAAGTTGTTTTTTATTCGATCTTGTTTTTAATGCGATTGAGAGTTGTAAAATAATGTAGAAATGAAGTGAACCTATACATTTCATCTTGCACGCTAATTTTTTGGTCTTAATGTTTGTTAGTTAACGATGAAATCTGTAATAGCGTCCGAAAAAAAAAATTTTTTTTTGACTAACATAAAAAGTGTTGTCTAGCTGGCAGGGCAATAATCAATACTTTATTGAGAAGGTTAGCTCTTCGTCTAAATATCTAATCTATAAATCGTCATTTTTTCCGACACAATCGGTTAAAAAGCATACAATTGTATGTGAACGTTTGTACAAAAACCATCGTGTTAAATCAGTTCTTATACCTGACTGACAACGCCGATCTTTAGCTTTTTTTTACTTTGTAAAATAAAAAGATTAGTTCTTACTATCAAAGAAATTAAATATGCAAGAGAAATAGGTCGAAAAGATTAATAATAATTTATTTATTCCTAAGTTATAAATCTTAACTACATCACTTTCTAAACCAAGAAAATAGATAATCTTCCTGCATTATTCCGTACTTAGATTTATTTTTCATGAAAATAGTCGAATCTATGATTTTCGTTCAAATCCATAAGGGACGCTTGTTTTGTATAGATGATTTATGATCTTATTTTCAACTAAAATACTAGTATAAAAAAAGTATTTCTTCCGATAAACGTGGAAGGAATAGACATTTAAACAGTTAGCCATAACATACGCATACTGACTTGCATTATTTTCATGGATTGAATGGCTACATCTTTGTGTGTGAAGTGAATTTCTTTTTAAAAAATTACAATGCGCTCAATTATGAATTTCCTAACATAACTTTTATGGATAGTGGAGTCGGATATTGGAGGAAAATATTATCATAACGACAACTCGATTATTGATATAATTATTATGGTTTCACAGAAGTTTCTACAGAGTCAGCCATGCTGTAGCAGAGACTGTTGTAGGTCGTATTTTTTAAAAAAACCTAACAATACCTTTACTTTATATTGATAGACATATTCTATTAGAACATTTTTCTAAAATTTAGAGCCTTTGGAAATGTGATAATGCTATGAGCATCAAATATATTCAAAATATCAAAAATCCTTTGGTAGTTAGTTATTGCGGTATATTTTAATAGAGGCATAATTTATACTGTACTCCTAAATTTACGGCATATCACTTTGTTTATGTTATTATATTCACAGAGACTATTAATCTAACCAGCTTTTATTTACGAAAAATTAAAAACTGAAATACTCTATTTTATTGCCGATTGTTCGCAAAGACACTTGGAGTTGTTATTTTACTTTTTCTACCTCTTTTTCCCCGGTTGCGGAGAAATATGTTAGGGGAAGTTTGGGTATCCTCAGACGGTTATATGCAAAGATTCAAGCTTCTAAAAAAGTACTAAGGCGAGTAATTATCAATTTGAATTTATGTATGTCGAAGGTAATGTGTTACTCATAAATATACATGATGAAAACATTTATTGTTCGATTGCATGTAATTTTTAAGAGTCTAGAAATAAGCAAATAATGTTCTTTAACGTTTCTTTATAAACATCTCGAGTTACCTGTCCTTCCCCTGCATCATAGAAGGGTATTTGCCGACAAAGTTTGACCATTTTTTATGGTTCGAGAGTTGGGTATTCTTCGCAGATGTAAACTGACGTCATTTGACTAGTCGAAACTTGTTAGATTTTGGACCTGCTACGCATTATAATTTTAGTTTATATTCTTATTATGAGATTTTAAAATTATGTATGTGTTTGTTTAATTCATTGTAAAGGATTTGATATTGTGCTAATTTTAAAACTTAAATGTTGCCAAGAATATTGAAATGTGATAGCGATGCGATAATCGAGAGAATCATGTAAAATAATATTCCCAAAGTTTGTCATTCTTGTTAAGCCTATATGTAGGTTCCATAAACGGATAGGTGGCGCTAATAATATTGAATTTTTTTATTAAAATATCTAAAGTAAATATCTAATTGATTTTTTTTTAGCGCTAATTGGGATTTTAATTAACTACCTCAGAGTTGGTATACACTATATTTTGCAGCGCAATTGCTTTCACACCCAGTAATGTATTATGATTTTTTTGGATGGTCGTTATATTGTGAGTTTCTTAAGTTAGCCAGATTAATAATAAATTAAAAAACCAACGTGATTTGCTTATTGTTGCCTACGCCTGATATTCATAATTTTATTGGGGGTTCTACCTGATGACAAATACAGCTTATGATACCTATCTAGTGGGTATTTTCAGTTTAAGGACCGAATAATATAGAGTTATTGTGCATACATCATCGCAAACAAAAGGTAGCTTTTTATATTATTTCGTATTTACAATCCATTTAACTACAATTTTACACTGTGAATTAATTTTTTTTACTTTTTTCCTGAAATTGTAGCCTATTTACTTATATTATGATATTATCCGAAATTTTTATAAAAGCATTATGAGGGCTTTTACCTGATGGCGAACACAAGTTGTATAGTACCTATACCTGCTTGGTATTTTATACGTATTTAAGTTTTATTTACTTTTTATTACTCTGTTCTCATTACAAGATAGTCCTATAATTTATCCACTTCAAGTACAAAGAAATCTCTAGTTAATGGTTCTAGATGGTAATTATTTTATTGTATTTTATATAAGTGGTGCAAAAATTGGAATCAATTATTAGATATGCTACTGAATTTTAATGAGGGTCCTTCGGAATAATAAATAAAGGTTTATGTCCCTTTCTTTTTAAATCGAGTCGGCAGAGGGTTTGAGAGGGTTATTTAGGTATAAATAATTATTGCGGGGTGACAAATGTGCCGCCTTAATATACTTATCTTGTTAGACCATATAAATTAGGGATTTATTTCGCTTTACTACCCACCAGCGGCGTTTCAACTAAGGGAAAATAATAAAAAGTCTGGTTTAAGGATGGCTCAGGTCGGATCGTAAAAAGTTGGGTTTAAGGATGGCTTATAAAAATTGGGATTTAATTATCCCGCTTTAGCAGCGGCGTTTCAACTAAGGGGAAATAATAAAAAGTCTGGTTTAAGGATGGCTCAGGTCGCATCGTAAAAAGTTGGGTTTAAGGATGGCTTATAAAAATTGGGATTTAATTATCCCGCTTTAGCAGCGGCGTTTCACTAAGGTTAAATCATAAAAAGTCGGGTTTTATCTCGGGTCAGACCATAAATATTCAGGTTCAAATTAGGGTTAGATGAGAAGCCGCCTCGCGAAAGCATCCGGGTTAGGTCGTAAAAAGTCGGGTTTTATCTCGGGTCAGTTCATAAATATTAAGGTTCAAATTAGGGTTAGATAAGAAGCCGCCTCATGAAAGCATCCGGGTTAGGTCGTAAAAAGTCGGGTTTAATTTCGGGTCAGTTCATAAATATTAAGGATCAAGTTAGGGTTAGATAAGAAGCCGCCTCATGAAAGCATCCGGGTTAGGTCGTAAAAAGTCGGGTTTAATTTCGGGTTATTTTGTAAACAGCACCACCGAACCACCCGGGTTAGGTCATAAAACGCACCACCGAACCACCCGGGTTAGATCATAAAACGCACCACCAGCACCACTTGGGTTAGATCGTAAAACGCACCACCGCACCACCTGGGTTAGTTGCACCACCAGCACCACCAGCACCACCTGATCTCGTTCTCTCCGTTTCTAGCTACTTTCCTTGCGTAGAAAATATACCTAATCTTTGAGCTTACCAGACGTGTAGTGTATATGAAATAGACTAATAAGATAAATTAAAAAGTTATTAAAGTTAATCTTAATTTTGTCCAAACCGATTGTTCTAGTATATTATATCATTTCAAAGAAGTAATCTAAACTACCCCTTCTTGAATCTTTTCAAATGACGAGTGTGGCTTATTGTGTATTACTTTTTATGACCATATCTATAACCGAAGTTATAAACGTAGACGCAACATATCGATTTGGGATCTCTTTTATAGGTGAATTGTCTGGGGGTGGCAAAGTCCGAGGGCCATTTGTCTACGGATGAAAAATCCATTTCTGGCGGACTTATTGATATCACCCCCGAGGTTTACTGTAATATTCGACCCCGAAAAGTTATGATTCTGCTTCGCAGGCCACTTTAAAACTCATCTGTCAAAAGTTTACGGCGGCCCTTTTTTTAGATAAGTATAAGGCGGATATTTTTCTCAATAAATGTAGTCGAAAACCGGTGTGGTATATTCAAAATTTGATGTAAAGCACAAGTGTATGATGTGGGCGATTTCTAATTCTGCTAGTTACAGACGAATATAAGTAACTTCTTAAGTTAATACGGGTCTTGTTACTGGGTACGTTCGTCACAAAAGTATGATGATGATTTTTTTATTTCGTGTAATTTCATCGGGGAAATGATAAAGCAGTTTCTTGTGTTAGCTTCACACTGACAGTATTTTCGTCACTTAACTCGACGAATTGGCACATGTTTTCTTTGTCCGTGAGATTTTGCGTGAAGTTGACAACATACGTAAATATATTTAAGTTTGTCTATTTCCTCCACTATCACAGCTTCCTTTACTTCCAAGCTATGAAGGACAAAGTCTGGCAACGTTGCAGGTAGACCGATGATTCGCTATTTTTGTTTGTGCTCTTGTGCTTGTGATTGTGAAGTGTATTGACAGGTCTTGACGCATACGTTGTTTGTTATTTTCCCGAGTTTTAGTTATCAATGTTATCATTATAGGAAAATCTTAAGGTTAGTTCCAATGTTTGTTTAACTGGCAAAATGTTTTTATTTGCGTACGGCAAGGTTTAAAAAAGGGACGATTGAACGACCCCCATTATTTAAACAATGATTTGAAGGTAAACTAGCTAAAGAAATTTGTGACTTGGCTTGATATATGGCATAACGATCCAGAGGGGGTGAGTTTAACTAGAAACCCTTATGATGCTATTAAACGTAGTAGGTACCAATACCACAGTTCTAATAGAAATTATAGAATACTCATTTATCTATTTTGAAATAAAATACATTTTAGCTGGTAAATTTCAAACAGATACCCTTGAAAAAAGATTTGGCCGATATAGGAACCTTTCTGGTTGTAACTGTCATGTATCATTTAAACAGATCCTCGAATCAGAAAAAAAAATTAGACTTCAAAGTATTGTAAAGTCAGGGTTAAAAAATTTTACAGTGTTAAAATGAAATACTCTGTTAAGCATGATATTGAAAGTACAGAAATTAGAGTTTCCTTACATATTTCAATCGGATTATCTTAAGGATTACCCGTTGGATGAGTCTGTTTAAATGTATAGGTATATGTATTATATAGCCCATTCTATCTACAAAAATAGGAAATTAAAATGCATGGATTGCAAAAACTTATTATAAATAAAACAATGCAGTCTTCCTCCACAGTTTAATAATTAAACTGTGGAGGAAGATTGCATTGTTTTATTTATATTACATTGACTCCACTGAAATTATGGACTATTTTTTCAACTTTGAAAACCTTATTGTTCGAGTCATAGGTTTAAATGTGGGGGATGAATATTTTGATTCTTTGCAAAGGGGGGGGGGGGTTATGTCTTGCTACCAATGAAGTAAATATTATGTACTTTCATATATTTGCAGCTTTTCAGTTTATTATAGCTAATAAAGAAATTAAGCTTAAATTTTTGAATCGGCAAAATCACCAAGTTCTTTTAGCTAAACTAGGTTTTCATCACTAATTCTTTTAAGTTAGTTTAAATTTAATATTATTATATTATATATATATTATATTATTATATTCTTGTTACTTATTAGACATATCTATACTGAAGTAAAATGCAAAAAGTTCAATAAATAATTTGTAATAAACCGTAATTTTTATCGCCTAAACGGGCGAATCTGCACGGAAGTTGCGTTATTATAAAAAATCGGTCTACCTCTGACAGGATTTGCGACGTTGACTTTCTTACTTTACGGCTTGGAAATGTAGGGGGCGGGGCTATGCCACTATATATTTTTAAGTAGTCAAGTTAGGTTATATATTTTTTCTACTGACGTTTTATAATAACCCCTTTTTGATTATCGTTTTGATTTTTAAATAACCTCCTTTTAGGCATAGCGTGCTTAAAAGTTTTTTAAGCACACTGTGCCTAAAAGTAATTATTTACAATTAAAAACTAAACACAGACTATAATTTTACCTATTTATTATAAATATTAAAAGTACAGTTACTTATATAAATAAAATTAATGCCTAATGGGTAACCTAAAACAGTACGTTGAGATATTTAGTTTTTGAATTTTTCGTGTGATACAAACTCCTTGATTTTTAAGGAACAAGGTTCACCATTGCCTCATTTACGGCATTTTCAATGTCTGAGTCTTCTAAATCATTTTTTACTTAATATTTGCCGCAGCTTTTGACAAAAAAATTATTTCGAATTTTTTTTTGACAAGTGTCAATTTTTAGACATGAAAGGTGTAAATAAAATACAGGTAATGAAATGTTTGATAAAATAAATTAGGTTTTTTATTATAAAACGCCCGTAAAAAAAATATTGTATACCATTCGTTACGAAGCAATGTCTTTTAGTCACTCTGTTGTGTTGTTGACAATGTCTTTAAGTCACTCTGACGTGTTGTCCAACTCGGATTCGCCTCGTAGGACAATTTTTACGTCGCGTGCCTAAAAGACCCTTATTTCATAACTTGTTGTATAAATAGCCATTTCGCCATGGCTTATATTTTCTTTGTTTCTATTGATACTTATTGCTTCGGGATTTCTAAGTTTTTATTTATTTTAGCTTCTAAAATTTGTGGTTCTACTACTAATTCCAGAAACAATAATTATTATTTACCGTTTATTAGTTTAAGAATGACTGGGTCCGCCAACGAAGCGGAGACGAAAGATTACATCCTTATCAAAGAACTTGTCAAAAATACTGAAAGAGCATGAGGTCTGGAATTAAAAGTGGCATATTTTAAAAATATTTTACATTATACATTGCTCAAAAAAGTGAGGCGAACAAAACCTGTATTTTTTTAAATGGAACACCCTATATCTTACACTATTTTTGAATTCTACATAAAATAGCAATTATTTTTTAATTAGTGCATCATGAGTCTAAACATAATAGTTTCCAAGATATCGAGTTTTGAAGAATGGCATTTTTAAACTTTGATAGATGATATAGATGAAAATAATTTTTGCTCGCACGGTATTGTTATTATAAAGGCAGCGAAAATAAATTTAAAAGGTAGCGAAGAATTTCTTGCATTATTTACAATGTAAAATCAGCATTAGATTGGAAAATCTCAGACCCCACCCCCCATGCTGAAAAGTCTAAATACTAAATATGATAAAGAAATGGATTATTTCACAAACTTCGGTATCCTAAAGGTAAACTTAGGAAAATGAAACTATTTTACTGTCGTTTCGAACGTGCAGTGATACCAAACGAAAAAGTTACATGAGGTCACGAAACCGCACGTGGCGACGAAGATTTCAGGTCACTGATCGATCGACTTGTTTTGTTTATTCGCAGCTTGAAAGGGCTGTCTGCATACGCGCGGTCTTCGTATTTCTAGTTTTGACTTGTGTGAAAAGTGAAAGATAAATAGTTTGAATCTGTCAAATAGAACAACCATATAGTAGCCGCACTATTGCTGACAAGAAGTAAATTGGTCCAGGAACCGTCTAGAACTATTTACATAAAAATAAATTACATCCTTAAAAATACACATAATTCAAGAACTTAATGGAAAAGATCCGGATAGAAGAATGAAATTTTGTGAATTAATGATGAGAAAATGCATTAATTATCCTCAATTTTCACGATGAATTGTGTTCTCGGAATTAACGTTTTGCCTAAACGGAAGTGTGAATAGACAAAATTTTTAAGGCCTGGTTTCGCACGTGTGATAGATGCACGCGTCCGACGCTTGCAGCAGCTGCAGCGTCTATCGCATGCATTTCAGTGGTTTTGCTTGTGCGTCTAGATGCAACAGTCGGCAGTTCAGTTCGTGAAAGCATCATGGAGCTTGTGTTGGCCCTTCTATTTGAAGAAGATGATGAAGCAATCATTCCATTGTTAATTCAAAGAAAACCCCATCATATCATGTACAAGCACAGAAATGCAGAAGGGACTTTCAGCAATTTAATTTCAAGGTATCTCGTAGATAATGAAACCAAATTCCACGCCTATTTGCGCTTAACCGGAAATCAATTTGATTTTTTGTTAACTGCTATAAAGGCAGATGTTAAAAAAGTACCAAGCTACTGGGTTAAGAAGCCAATATCTCCAGAAGAAAAATTAGGAATATCACTAAGGTAAGAGCCATTTTATTTATTTAAGTGGTAAGTTTATTTAAGAACCTCAAGATAAATGTTCCTTAAAGAAAAGCAAACAACTAAAAATAGAAATTCAATAGAAAATTAACTTTGCTGCACATTATTAGTCAAAGTAAGAAGATAAACAAAAAAATATAGAAAACTTTTTTTACATATTATATAATTCTTGACGTTCTTCGACCTCTTCTTCTTCTGTTGTAAAGTTTAAATTTTTAATAACAGAGTTCTGTCCTACTGGAAAATTATATCCCTGATTATGAGAGCTAGACTGGGACCGATATCCCTGAATGTTCGAACTACAATCCATAGATAGCTCATTTACTATAATTATATTTTAGTATTGAAAATACTTATGGGCGCGCTTATATGGGAATAGTCGACGGGCGACATGCAGAAGAAAACGACATGCAGCGGCGCGCGGCGGCAGTCGGCAGTGGGATATCATCTGTCTTTGATTCTAGTCGCAATGTTACGTGCTCGAGACTGCTTAGCGTATCTAATATGAATGAACTTTAAAATTATTTAATCGGTGACAAATTTGTCTAATAAATAAACATACATAGTTTGGGTGTTTAATAGTTTTCAAATTGGTATAATATAAAATAAATAAAATTTCGTAAAGGGGTAGGAAGTACTATTATACTGGTGACTGGATCGTATAGTAATTATTTTACTATTTTAGATGACGGGATTTTGTCAAAAAACGGAAATTTTATAGGTAAGGGATGGCCAGTTTCCAAGGTTTATAGATGAAATATCCATGATAAATACCCGTAAATCAGGTCAAAAACTGTAGTATTCCAAATGAGATTAAAAATACTAAAGTCGAAATTGTACCCATTTGTAACATCATAAAAGTTTTTTTTTAGTTAATGCGAATTAAAGCAATTTTAAAGTTTTACTCAAATGGAGCGCGAAGAGGTATTGTTGGCCTTTCTGGCCCGCATAGAAGTATATTAGTAAAATGTTTACATTTTTCATAGGTACTTTAAGAATATTAAAATGCGTTTATTTTATATTTGTTTTTCTGATTTTTTCATCTTAATTGAAGGGTATTTTGCAAAAACAACCAATGTGATTTTTTAATAATTTGCTTAAAATGGCTTGAATAATGGGTTGTTATTGCCAAACAAGGTAATTTTTCAAAGGTATCATTTAGCTCACTATGGCAGCTGTTGCTGCAATAATAATTAACCAGGATAATATGGCAATGCGATTGAGATGCTGCAAACAGCACCAGTTTTAAAAAAATTAAATTGGTTGTTTTGGCAAAATACCAATTGAAGGTTAATGTTGACACAAATCAAAATCTTGATAATAGTAACGAGTAATTAGATTTAAACATCAGAAGGTATAAGTCGTGTCTGGCATTATTTTATTTAACTTTTGCAATTTTGCATTCTCCTTAATATTCAAAAAAAAAAAAAAAATTATGTATCAGTAGCATACATTGTATGGTTCTCATTACGTCGAATTTCCTGTCGCCAGCTTGGCGATTCACCACTCGGTATAAGATGCTGCCAAATAACAAATTAAGATAAACTTAGTAAACAGTATATTATTATTACCCATATTGGAAGGGATTTTTATCACCTCACATAGAAAAACATTAAAATGTAAAAGTTGTGTCGGGTATTTTCAATACATAGGATGGTTGCGTAAGATGCAATATCTGTGAATTTTTTTGTTGTGTGGCTTCTATTTCCCATTCATTAACGACTTCTAGATGCTTGAGTTTGGCTTTACGGATAAGATGAGGTGGAAGTTTTTTTACTGTCATCACTATACTTTTGTAAAATGTGTCAACGACATCGTCATTCTCAGATAATTTTTTTTTCCAAAAAACTATTAATACCTTTTTCTCTCGATTTTCTATTTTTTCCAGTAACTCAGTAATCTCATTGGTTGATGTAACTTTTCTTTTAGTTCCAACTCTTGAGGTAGAAGGAGTACTTGCGATACTGGCAGCCGATAGAACCGAATCATCATTTTCAACTTCTTGAACCGTCTCGATATTCTGACTTTCATTATTCTGACTATCTCCATCCTGGCTTATGTTGTCTGGCGCAGTGCTTTCCTTTGAATCCTCAAAAATATTGATTATGGTTCTAAAAAACAAATCAAACTGTTGAAAAGTATTTTAGTAGAACATGATTTTATCAAGTTTTGTTACCTCCTTTCTTCTGAAACATTTTCTAAAAACGAGAGGTACTTTAAAAGAGGCCACTTAGTTTTCTCTTTGGCAGCTGAACCTGTTTTCAATTTCCCCTTTCTTTTTATTTTTTTGTAAGTGTCTCTTATTAATCGCCAACTTCTTTTACAATCTTCATCTATAAATAAATAAATTTATACTAATTTTTGAACTTTTTGTTACAGATATCTTGCTACAGGGGAATCATTCAAATCATTGTCGTTTGGTTTCCGCGTGTCAAGCAGCGAAATTTGTCAAATTATCAAACATGTAAGTCTAGATCAACAGGAGACCTTCTCGGTTATGTTACTCATGTTTGGAACAACGCAATAGAACATCATGGCGAGTCCCGGGCGGTAGCACTGGACATTTCCAAAGCTTTTGACCGAGTATGGCATGAGGGGCTCCTAACTAAAGTGAGAGCATACGGAATGCCGGTTCAATTTTGTTCATGGCTGTCGAGCTTTCTTAAAGACCGTTCTCTGCGAGTGGCGATGGACGGACTTCTTTCAGACACATTTAACATCAACGCCGGAGTCCCTCAAGGTTCTATATTGTCGCCCATCCTTTTCTTACTCTACATTAACGATCTTTTGGAAAAAACTAAAAATCCTGTATATAGCTTCTCTGATGACAGCACACTTGTTTCATCTTTTACTTTGGATGCTCGGACATCGGCTGCTAATGCACATCTCTATAGATAGCAAGACCTGGAAGAAATTCTGTCTTGGGGTAACAGTAATCAAGTAGAATTTAACGCTAAAAGGACCCAGGCGGCAGTTTTTTCTAAAAAAGTTAATGTTGAAGAACCGGATATAGTTATGGCGGGACAATCGATTCCCTAGGCTTCATCAATTCATTTATTGGGCGTTAATTTGGATAGTCATATGTCTTGGCATAGCCACGTTGCGGCCATTGTTAAGGCAGCCTCGCAGAAGCTTGGAGTACTTTTCCGAACTAAGAACCTCTTACACCCCAACAACTTTTGATGCTCTATAAAGCCCAATTTCGACCATCGCTGGAGTACTGTTCGCATATTTGGGGCTCTGCTCCTAAACATACCCTGAGATTGCTAGATTCCATTCAAAGAAGAGCCATTCGCTTGATCGGTGACCATAGTCTGACAAACAACATGGAAAGCCTTGAACATCGAAGGCAGGTTGGCGACTTGAGTCTATTTTACAAATATTTTCATGGCAAGTGTTCAACTGAGGTTGCCCGCTTGATACCACCCAGAGCGGTGCATGGTAGAAATACACGACGAGCCACTGCAGCCCACCAGTACGTGATTCAGCTTAGTGTCCCTCGAACGACACTGTTTCAAAATTCTTTTATCTGGAGAACGTCATCACTCTGGAACGACCTCCCTGAGATCATGTTCCCCAACGACTATTATCTTCAAAGATTCAAGACCAACGTGAATTGTTTCCTGCGCACAAGCACCGCTCTCAGAGCGCCATAAAGGATTTATCCTGCAGTGCTGTGCCTTATCATAAAAAAAAAATGTTATGGCATCGATTTGCAAAAGGCTGGGTCCTGTTTTATTGCCTCCACCGGACGAACAAAAAATTAAGCAAATATCGCTATCTCTTTCCAGACATTATTTTTCACAATTAGATCTTTATATTTTTCACTCGAGGCATCCTAAAACATTTGTGAAATGAGGCCAATTCAATTAATAACATCTCGTCATCCCGGCTCCATTCTTCACTACTCATATTGACGGCTCGAAAATGCACTAAATCGCCTGCGTTCTCGCCGTCACACTGATCTTCAACGCAGTCGTTGCGTTCCGACGTTGCACTCTACGCCAGATATCGACTCACTAGTAAAACGACATGCGCGTGGTACCATAATATGAGGAGTCCCTGCGAATCCTGCGATGAATGCATGCAGCCGCTGCAAGCGTCGGACGCATGCATCCATCGCACGTGCGAAACCAGGCCTTAATGGAGTACCATGCACACAAAAAGTAAATATTTGAGCTGGGATTGGTGGAAACAGAAGTTTAGGTCCCTTCTTCTATTCTCATTAACTGGAGAAGAATATTTGGAATTTTTAGAATTTTATTTGATACCTGCGCTTGTTGTATTGCTGTAAAGAATTAAAATCCAGAAGATCCGGGCATTCCCAATGATAACCGGCCCAATATACTAAATCGGTAGAATGGCGGGTCAAACACCTTAATTTGACCCGTTAGATTACTATCTTGGCTGTGTAGGTATAATAACCGACCAAAAAACATTGACGACCTTAAAAGAGAGTATAATACTTTGCAATAATTTGAAGCTCGCCATTAAATTAATTTCCAACAATTTTGTCATTGAGAAATTTATTATTAAAAATAAAAATTGGTTTTTATTAATCATTACTTAATTTCAACCCCCCCCCCCCTCCCAGAACCTATTCCTGGCTACGCCACTGCTACGAGTTACTTTCCTTATCCCAAAAATATATGTGCATTATTTTGAAGTTGTTGAAGAAGAAAAACGTCGGAAAATATGAAAACACATAAAAAGTTAGATGAGCGAATCGGTGACAGTTTAAATTGAAATGTATGGCCTCGATGGGCCACGCGGCCTCTTTCTCTTAGACAACTGATATTGCTTGATGTATCACGGTCACTCCGTCTGGGGACCCGATGACCCTCCCGACAAAAACTAATGTAATAGTTTTATTACAGCTAAAAAATACTACGGAAAAATACTCTGGAGATATAAAAAGCTTTCGTTCCCCTCGCGTTTGTTTTTTGTTCGTTTGAGGGAAACGCCGGGAAGGTAAATTAATAACCATCCGTTTTTTATGCATAATTCTAACAGATGTTGGAAATTTAATTTTAGCTGTATACTACATGATAGATATAAATACATATACAGGGTTTCTCGAAATTAGGTGGTCAAAGTAAAACAGTGGAATCTGCATCGGAAAATAATACTAATTTGTTTAATAAACAAGTATCGGAAATTGCCCCCTAAGCGAGCTACGGCACACTAATAGAGAACCAATGAATTCAGATTATTCCTAAACAGTTGAACATAGAAACATGAATTTTTGGTATTTTAGTAACTTTTATATGCCGAATCTAGATATAAAATCAAAACTGTGAAAATTTAATCATAGGCGTAGCATTTGGGGGGGGGGGGGGTCGAAGAACAAAAACAAAAGTAATTTTTTTTTAAGTTAATGTTTTTCATTTTTTTTTCTGGAATTATGAAAGTTTAGGGCTTTCTGACATAAATAGGTACTCTTGATGTACTTCGCTCAGATGCACCATTTCTGAAAAAAGTCCTTAATGATAACATTGTTTAGCAAACACAGATCAAATTAAAATTATGAATTTTTTTAAAGTTAACAACAACACTTATTTACTTGAGAAAATGTTCAAATTAATTTCCATTTTGTTGAATACACAGTCTGGACCGTTTCCTGCTCTTCTCTAGTTCGATTGTATTATCTTTCTTCCTCTAATTAGGAAATTTTCCATTGATTAATACCCTTATCAGAAAGATATTTAATTTATTAGCATTCTGGTTCAAGACCAATTTTTTTGTCTAATAAGTTTATCTTTCATTGACCCCTTTGGTCTTTAATTTTTTCTATTTTCTGACAGTCTCTTTGACTGTCTGGCGCCCAGCATTTTCTGGAAAATCATAAATAATACTTACTCAAATCAAGAATCACGACCCTGCTTTAAAACCGACATCACTATACCTGAGGAGCCGCGGTTTAATCATTTAAGGAGAATTTTATAAATACATTAGATAATAAAGAGATGCGACGAAGCTGATTTTAGCAGAACAACGCACCAATTCACGTAATTCTTGATAATTTAAATTGGAATACTTGTTTGATATATACTAATTTACTAATATGTCAGTTAGGTGGCCGCCAGCGTGTAGCAGCGGCCTTAAATTTGAATACCTCTACTGTAAGCGCAGTTTCAACGTCAGTTAGTTTTGTCTAATAAGTTTATCTTTCATTGACCCCTTTGGTCTTTAATCTTTTTCTATTTTCTGACAGTCCCTTTGACTGTCTGGCGCCCAGCATTTTCTGGAAAATCATAAATAATACTTACTCAAATCACGAATCACGACCCTGCTTTAAAACCGACACGACTATACCTGAGGAGCCGCGGTTTAATCATTTAAGGAGAATTTTATAAATACATTAGATAATAAAGAGATGCGACGAAGCTGATTTTAGCAGAACAACGCACCAATTCACGTAATTCTTGATAATTTAAATTGGAATACTTGTTTGATATATACTAATTTACTAATATGTCAGTTAGGTGGCCGCCAGCGTGTAGCAGCGGCCTTAAATTTGAATACCTCTACTGTAAGCGCAGTTTCAACGTCAGTTAAGGAAAATAAATTATTAGAATCACCTAAAAAGAAAAATCCTCATACAAAGAAAGGTGTAAATGTGGCAAGGTTGGATATTAGTTCGATTCGTGACACTATTTATGGAATGTACTTACCTAACAAGTACGTTGTATTATTGGAAAACTATAATATTTTACATCGGTTATGCTTAAATTCTAACTTTTTAGAACATGTAACTTGGACAACTTTAAGTAAGAAATTAAAAGACAGACAACTGTTTAACGGTTTCTACTTCTGTGGCATAAACAATATTGCACATATTGCCCCACAGATAATAATCTAAAGGATTTAGATCAGGCGATCAAGCTGGCCAGTTTCCTGAACCACCTGTACCTATCCACCTATTCGGAAAATTTTCATTTAGCCAGTTTCTTACAAGCTGGCCAAAGTAGGCTGGCGCCCCATCGTGCTGGAAGAACGTCTCTCACCGAGTACGTATAGGAACATCCTCTAGCAATTCTGCCCGCTCATTTTGGAGGAAACTTAAATAATGATGGGCATTTAATCTATCTGGCAAAATAATAGGACCTATTAAAACATCTCTCCTATGATCCCTGCCAATACATTGAAAGAAAACCTATGTTGGTAGTTAGTCCTTCGAACCACATTCGGATTGTCTCAAGCCCAAAAATAAGTATTATGGCTATTAAATGCCTTGCCTCTTGAAAATGTTGCTTCATCCGACCATAAAACTTTACTCAACGTATTTTGGTGGTTGGAAATCCATTGGCAATATTTTGCACGGCGAGGTTGAAAATCTTCGGCTCTTAAATCATGTACTCTTTGATAATGAAACGCATGCAGTCCCTACATTTGGGTCATTCTTTCAAGCTAAAAAATTATTTTTAAACAATTTACGTGCTGCTATCTGTTATCTGTGAAAATAATAATAAATATTAGATACTTACAATTGATTTGGGGATGTTGATAATATTTGCCAGCGGTCTCAATGCTATTTGAGGATTTTCCTCAATTCTATTTAGCGCTCCCTCGAAATCATAATTTCCCATAGGCCGGCCTTGTCCCTGGGAACGCCAAATGATCAATTTTCTTCTAAATTTCTATGGACACGGCTAAATACTATTCGATGTGGCAGTCTTTTTCTCGAAAACCGTCTTTGGTACTCACGTACAGCGGCACGTGCATTACCATTGCAATATCCGTAAATTATATGAACATCAGCTAATTCATTATTCGAGAAACGCTTCATATTAGAAAAAATTACGACAATTGTACCATAAACTTTCGAATAAACTATCATAATAAATGTCAAGCTGGCAAATAACAAACATGTCAATTTTGTTTCAAGGCGTAGGTACTACTAAGTTTTGATGAAAATGTGATCGGTCCTTGGTAAACAGGGTTATCGTTAAGGACTTTTATTTTCAGAAATGGTGCATCTAAGCGAGGTACATCAAGAATACCTTTTTTTGCCAGAAAGCCTTAAACTTAATATAATGATTCCAAAAAAAAATGTTCAACATTAACTTAGAAAAAAGTTACTTTTGTTTTTGTTCCTCAACCCGCCCAAATGTTACGCCTATGATTAAATTTTGATAGTTTTGATTTTAGATCTAGATTCAACATATAAAAGTTACTAAAATATCAAGAATTCATGTTTCTGTGTCCAACTGTTTAGGGGGCAATTTCCGATACTTGTTTATTAAACAAATTAGTATTATTTTCCGATGCCGATTCCACTGTTTTTCTTTGGCCACCTAGTTTCGGGACACCTTGTACAAACTTAACAAATCCTGAAAATTCATTGTTTCAGATTAGAGAATGTTCAGTAAAACTACATAATAAAATAAACCAACAAGAAAATCATCTCATGAAAAAAAGTTTAATGCAGGAGGGCTAAAAATGACAATTTTTTAAATCACACAGTATAGATGTGCCTATAATCACATCGTAATCATTTAATGAATAAAGTCTATTAAGGTATATGTTAATAAAATTTGCTTTGTCTGTTAGATACAAATATAATTAAACACATACAATTTTTCCAGCATCTACAACTTCTGCAAAATTCCTTCTCTTGTCTCATTGCTTACATAAACGGGCATTCAACAAATGTAAATATTTTTTGCTGTTGCTGCTTGACAGTTACAAGTTATCGATTGCATTTGCCATTAAATTAACTTTGTTTAGCGGTTTAAGTAGTGACTTGCCTTTAATTATTTTGAATACCTACGCGAAGAAACGCGGGAAAGAAATTAAATGAAAAACTGTTTTTATATATTATATTCGTTTATTTTGTTTTACTCAAAATGTAATATAACTAATACTGGTTTAAATAGATGTCACGATAATATTTTGTAATGTCAAAGCCAATTTAAAAAATGTTCAGTTAGTACACAACTTATTATAGGTAGCTCGAATAAAAGATTACAGATGAAACGCTAAAATACTTCATACAATACATGCATATATGTAAGGTTGCGCTTGGTAATTCTTGTCGGGGAAAAAATTTTAGGTTGGGCAGAGTTTCTAGTAAGAGCCAATTTAAAAAGTTCATACTGCTTGCATCACATACAACTGGAACTCTTCGTCTAATAATAAACTGACACATTTTTATAGTTCTTTAGATAAAATTTTTAATCAGGTAATAGAAAAATTGAAAGGGATTAGCATTTCATCAAAAAACTTGAGGTGTCTTCACACCATAAGAAAATACACACCCAGTGTCGCATTTCATCAGAATTTTTGCAATTACAAGAAAATATATGGGCAGCTAATAAAAAAAGCAAAATTTCTGTACTACAACAAGAGACTTAATGTTGCAAATAAAAATAGGGCTAACTGGAATATTATAGATGAGCTGAGAAGTCATTCTTCAAAAAACAGTGTAAATACATCTGACCTTCACTCAAATAACTTTAATGAGCATTACTGCTTTGTAGCAGCAAAGTTAACAGAAAATATTCCTCAAAATCAGGACCCAATTTCCTTCTTGCACTTTAGTGTTGAGGAGAGTCTAGTATTGTCCGATACAGATCTATTTGAGCTGTTGGAGGCTGTTGAACAATATATCAATAAAAATCATATAAATGCTGCCACACAATGCATTACACTGTTTTGTTCAATGCATAAATGAAAGCTTTCAAGCAGGATGTTACCCAGACTGTTCGAAGACTGCATTGATGATTCCAATACATTACGGTGGCAACGCGAATTGTCCCTCAGACTTTCGCCATGTCTCCTTACTGCCCACTGTATCTAAAGTCATTGAAAGGATTGTAAAAGCGTATAGTTGCACACTTGAATGCACAGAAACTATTGAGCTCCTGTCAGTTTGGTTTTTGGGAGTCGAGGGACACAGGGGATGCAATGTTTTCATTCCTTGATATCATTTATTTTAGCTTAAATGACTGTGGCATTGTGTCCGCCTTGTTCTGCGAATTCTCCAAGGCATTTGACTGTGTAAACCACGATATCCTCTTAAGGAAATTGCAGTGCTACGGTTTCAGTGGAATGTGCTATAACTGGATATCTTCATATCTTACAAATCATCATCAACTTGTTAGTTTTAACGGAAGCATGTCCTGTCGGTCGCAGATTCCCTCTGGAGTACCGCGGGGATCTGTTTGGGTCCAGTTCTCTTTTTCTTATATATTAATGACTTGACTACTATTAATTTCAGCGGTACGTTTACGCTATTCGCGGATGACACCACCATTGTGAGGCGGAAAAAGAGCGAGGGAGAATTATTAAAGGAGACATTTTCACGGGACATAAATACAATAAAGAACTGGTGTGATTTAAATCTACTTACAATCAATTTTTCTAATACAAGTATACCTATTAAAGATAGGTTGGATACAAAGTTTCTGGGCGTCTATATTGATAGTAGTTTAAAATTTGTCAGCCACATGAAAAAATTGCTAGAGGCTGCTCTGCTGTTAGGATTATCTCAAATGAATTAGGCATTGTTGCAACAAACCAGTATATTTTTCATTTGTTGAATCACACCTGACCAATGGGATTGCTTTTTGGGGCCACTGCAGTGAACAGCGCTTTAATTCTACTTCTATTCTACAAAAAATAAGATATTCGCTACATGTGTAAGGTTGGACCTCAAGAGCACTGTAGACCACTTATTGTTAGACTTAAGATTCTCACTTTAACGTGCCTCTTTATACTCGAGACGGTATGTCTTATACATAAAAAGTATTTTAGTTCCACTATGGACGGTGCATACAATACAAGGCAAAATATTGATCTGTCACTCCCGATCCCTAAAACTGCACTGACTAAAAACTCTGTTTCTTGTGAAAGTAAAAAAAATTACAAACACATTTCTCAATACATACGAAGAGTTGAATCTTTGAAAATATTTAAAAAGAAGATTTAAAGCATTTTTGTCAATGAAGCATACTATAGCCTGCAGGAGTACTACAGTGGCGATCTCTCGATTGGTTGAGTGCATTGGTTTTGTACTGTATGTATAGAAATCGAGACCTCTTTATTCTTTATTCTTTTTCTTTGATGTATTGTTTAAATGTTTTATCTTAATATATTTAGATATAATATTAATTGTTGACCTAGCGTGAATAACCAAATTTTAATGCGAAATCTTATTGGTTGTTTCTTATCCTTATTATTATTATTAAATGATAAGCTAGATAAAGGTTGACTTTGTCAATGAGAATTTTGTATTCGTGGGCCAATAAGGTGTATATGATTTGATTTGATTTGATGGACAGAAAAAAGAAACAAAGGTAGACCAAAATTACCACGGTACCATGATATGAAGAAATGTGCATGACAGCGTTACAATGGTTGAAAATTGCATGAGATTTAGTAATGTAGATGAAAGGTCCTAATACGCCCAATATTTAGCACAACAGGATGAAGAAGAAGAATTTTAGTTTTACTCATGTGTATGAACATAATATGGAATACGAAAGTAGTGATAGGATATTCCCAAAAAAAACATATTATCAAAACATTTTTAATCGGTAAAATTTCACAATTACACAAACCTAGTTTATAAACAAAATTAACAAAATACAGTTACTATATGACAATTGCGTGTAACTTACTTGTCGGCCATCCATCTTCTGACCCGTAACGGACCTAGGTGTTAAATTATTGCATATTAAGTTATACGTTCATGAATAAAAATTAAAATGGCGACCGGAAATGCTCTGCGGGGAGTGTGGGAGTGCGTCACTTACAGACCATAACTTAGATCCATATCTTTAGAAAGCATATTATTATACATTATACATAACATATTTCTTAAACATTTGTTTTAGCGAAGCCCGATGCAACGTTTTAGCAAGAAAAGTAATAATTTTTATTGTTCTGATAATAGTCATACTCGTACATACAGAGATTTGATATTAAAATGACATATAACATAAGGGAATTAAAGAAAGATGTTTGTCCCTTTTCTTTCCGTCAGATTCAATCCTTGGACGCGTTTCACCGTATTACGGCTCATCGGCAAGGCTATAGAGTCTGACAAAAAGGAAAGGGACCTTACAGTGTTACAGTGGCGCTGGAGAAACCGACGATTGGCTTTCAGCGCCACCTGACATTAGATACCTGCTTATGAGGGATCCATTCCGGCGTTTGGTCTTCTCTAAGACCTCGCTGGTCTGGTTGGGTGGATAGCTCGATTGCTACGAGATGTCGCCACGTGTAACATCTCGCATATGTATTAATACATTATGTGTTGAAAACACTGTAAAAAAACGAATATAATATATAAAAACAGTTTTTCATTTAATTTCTTTCCCGCGTTTCTTCGCGTAGGTATTCAAAATAATTAAAGGCAAGTCACTACTTAAACCGCTAAACAAAGTTAATTTAATGGCAAATATATCACTTGAACGCTTGTCTCCTTTTTTTTTTGGAAAGCTCTCTGAACTGCTTTCTATATTCCTTCACCTCAATTCCTTCAATGATGGATATTTTATTAGAATTTAATGTTCTTTTATTTCTTCTTTCTTTGTTCAACTTCATCTCCGTGTTGTTTTAGATGTATATTGATTTAAATTTGGCAAATAAATTAGATCTTTATCTTTGACTTCTTTTCTTTATCGTACTTTTTTATTTTAATTTATCTAATTTAAGATTTTTTTTTGAAACCAAATATCAATATAGCAAACTATAAATTTTGCAAAAATCGTTAAGTATAGACAGTATAACAAAAGTTGGTGGTAAGAAGTCCAACTTAGATTAATAGAGTATACGAAAAAATATTACAACTTTTATAATATCCATTAGTAAACTGTCCAAAGTTGGTTGGTAGCTTTTACAAATAATTATTATGCTACAAAAAAACAACTACATATTATTTTATATTTTGTACTTCTGTTTAATAATTTTTACTGTAATGAATTTTCTTATTACTATATAATTTTGAAGTACCTATTAAAAAAATTAACCGGTTCTTATTATAATTGTAAGGCCGTTCTTAATAAACCATATCGTTTTCCTATATAGAACTATAAAATATAGTTACTTTTATTATTTTTTTGGTTGTTTTAGTTTAAAAAATTTTCCGTATAATTGCGTACTGTTGCAGGGCCCTGTATATCCGTACATAATATGTTCATCGCTTAAAAGTGTTTTTAGCACTCTTAACATTTCTAATCACCACAAGAATTCTAAAATACCACGATATTAAGATATTATAATTTCGTAAGGGAATCACCAGCCATGAAAAATCCATGTTAAATTAATTTTAATGAATTCATGTATGTATTCTAATTTGTGTGTTTGCCTTTGCCTGTCTTAAACGAAATTTATTGCTCTAATTTTAATAATTCAAGCATATTACTTATCCTTATTTAAATAGGTCTGTCTGTATACAACATTAATGTTTAAACATGTCCAATATTTTATAAACTTTAACAACTAAACAGCGGAAGCATTTTAATACTTTGATAACCCATGAATTATTTTAGGGTTATTGTGTTTAAATTTAGATTAGGTTATATTATCTTTCAAAGATGGCAGTATAGGAAAAATTGAATTATCTGCAAAGCTGAACAACAACGCTCTTGGTTTAAAGCAATCCACCTTTCATAACAATAAGATTTTGTTATACTGCGATCCTAAAAACTATCGGTAACATTGTAAAAATATTTTTTATAAAAATGTCTAATCCATCTAAATGTATCCGTATTTCACAGAATATATTCTCGAAAGGTCCATTAATAATTTAACAGCACTCAGATACGGTCCAGTCGTACAGCTTCTCTCGGTGTACAATATTTAATAATGTGTCTTTTTAGATTTTATCCCAGTCCCACTTTTTGTAAGGGTCTGATGGTTAACGACAGGCATTAATGAAATGAACCTTGTCAGACGAGAAAAGGAAAGGGATCCTACATTCCTACATATTTTAATATATGTTTGATTGTCCTAAGGGAGTTTTTTTAGAATTTATTATTACTTATCGTTTCCCCATGAGTTGGAAAGGTTGTTACACAAAATGCTGCTTCTGTGACTTAACTAAAACTATTTTTAAATATAATTTAATAAATTTAAAAATGCTTTCTGTAATTGGACAGTAATAGTTGCTTTTTAGAGGTTTCCTTATAGGCAGTAGACAAGGTGTCTCTAACAGGTGTCGAATGGTGCCTGGATTTACTGACCTCATTGAGGTAAAATTAGATTTAGTGTCGTGAAGATTAAACTTTTACATTACCCTCTGTCAAATAGTTGCAAAAAGTTTGTTTAAAGATACGACCACCGAGAAAAGAGATAAGATAACTGGAAAGATCATTTATGGGTTAAATGGTAAGCTGGCTCGTAGAGGTACGATATAGGTGCATTAACTGTTCTATATCACTACATACTACTGTTAAGAAATATATAGAGAAGAAGCACAAAAAACTACATATATCTATACATAAATTATTTATAATGATCCAGAAGATTTCATTTTTACTATAGTTAACTATAGTTCATTGAAATGGTCAGTGAGAAGACATGGTCGTTAAAAAGAAAATGTTTACCGCAAATAACAATTAAATTCACTTATTGTTCGATGCGCTATCACTTTTTTACATTACGACATAAATTTTGAGCATCTTTCTTGGAGAAAACAAACTTAAAATAAGCTCGTGTGTAAAGTTGTCCCTTGTCCTCTTCGTCAGACCCAATGTCCTCAAGGTGATAGTAATCAGACTTTAACGCTAAAAAAACCTAAGCTGCAGTTTTTCTAAAAAAGTTAATGTTGAAGAACCGGATATAGTCTTCAATTCATTTTTTGGGCGTTAATTTGGATAGTCATATGTCTTGGCATAGTCACGTTGCGGCCATTGCTAAGGCAGCCTCGCAGAAGCTCGACCTACTTTTCCGAACTAAGAACCTCTCTACCAAATTAGACCATTGCTATAGAGTACTGTTCGCATATTTCGAGTTCTACTCCTTCACATACCCTAAGATTGCTGAATTCCATTCAAAGAAGAGCCATTCGCTTGATCGGTGATCTGACAAACAACCTGGAAAGCCTTGAACATCAAAGGCAGGTTGGCGGCTTGAGCCTATTTTACAAATATTTTCAGAGCAACTGCTCAACTGGGGTTGCCCGCTGGATTCCACTTAGAGCGGTGCATGGTAGATATACATGACAAGTCACTGCAGCCCACCCGTACGTAGTTCCGCTTAGTGTCCCTCGTTCATCTAAAGAAAGGCATCACTCTGGAACGACCTCCCTAAGACCGTGTTCCCCAAAATGCAAGGCTGTGGGTCTGACGAAAAAGAAAGGAACCTCAAAGTGCTATTTCTACACAGAAATGTAAAATAGACAGACGCAGCACGTGGCTACATCCCTCTTTAGGGGTTGAATTTTAAAAAATCCCTTCTTAGGGAGCCTCTATAATATAAAATAAAACTACTGACCATGTAAGTTTCATACTTCGGCGGCTTTGGCTCAACGACGATGAACTTAATTTTTTTAAAAAAGCTTCAGTTGGAGAAAAAGTAATATGTATTATATATTTACTACTAGATTAACAACATTTTATACAATGTATCTTATAGTCAACTCATTCAGGATCTCCGACAAGAAGCTGGGCAATTACAGTGGCGGCTTGTCGCATAAAGCAACTGAGGCCGGGCCTCACATGTAAAATTAATAAATTATTTATTTAAATATAAAACGTTTTTTAACTAATTTCCAATCATTAAAAGTATCAAAACAATAGAACATTGAATTACCATCAAAGTTCAACATATTATCTTTTAAATTTAGCGCGCACCCTATCCAACATTAATTTTAAAAACTGAAATTGTTGCCTGACCGCATAAAAAGAAAAATGTAATCTCAAAAACTTGAGCTTCCTTTACGTCACAAACGCTATGCTCTCCAACCCGGCACCTCCACCGCATTAATTGCGCAGAACAGGAAGAATAGGCAAATTTTGTAGGCGAGTGAGGCCCACTTATTTGGGCCTATATATCGTATTATTTTTACAGTAGCTTGCAATGGCTTGCATGTTGCCAAATGTTTATTGAACAAGGACACTTATTGACTTATTTACTTATTATTTAAATGTTTTATTTTTAAAAACATAAAAAAATAAGTTAGAAATGATTGATAAATGTTTTCATTGTTCTATAAGATATTATTAATAAATATGCAATTAAATCCCAATAACAAAAAACAGATAAAAATTAAAGATTATAGGTGGGTGCCTAGTGCCTATTTGAAACTTGGCAATGTTTTATTGTTAACAGGCTCATATATCTTTTCTTCTCGTAGGATCAGGTGTCGAGTTATTAGATTTAATTAGTGTCATTCGTTTATGATTGTTAACCTATCGTGATTTTAGATTTGCGAGGCAGGTCTGCGGGTTAAAATACTGACACATAATTAATTTGTTTTCTTGTTGTGTTGGTGCACATACCGACTCCTAGAGTCGGTTGTGGTTGGTGATAGGAGGTAAGGTAAGGCAAGAGCCCTTTACATCAGGTGAGTAAGCCGATTTGCTTTTTATTTTAATAATTAATACAGTATTGCCATTGCCAAGGTCCAAGGTTTCGTTACATAAAATTATTTTTTTTGTGCTTTGTGCCTATTTTAATTTAAATTATGAATCCCTCTCACGATATTGTTTTGTCTTTGCTTGAAACCCCGTTCTCGCGACGACCTGAGATAGAAAAACGGCAAATTTTGGAGAGTCGACCAACACCAAAAATAACGGCAGTTTTTAGCGAAAAGAGGGTGGGTCGGGAAAGTTCGCGATCATTTCAAACTTCATAATATGATAGTTACAAATGGCTTTGCGGGAGTTCATAAAAACAAAGTTTGTATTGCTGGCCGTGTATTTTATTAGGCAGCGTAAAAAACAATTGGAGTTCAGGGGGTGGGTATTCTGATTTAAAAAAATTTTCACGGGCGGTAAAATCACACGAAAGTTCCAAAGAACATATTAAGAATTCTGGGGCGCTTACGAGAGTAGAGCAAAATGGAGACACAATAGCGAATGCACTGAGAGAAATTGACCCTGACCTTGCAAATTTAATATTTTTCTCGTGAAACCTAGTATTTCATAATAATTATATTGCTGGTTGAATTCCTAACTACTCATTTTAAACCAATGACCTTGAAATCGCGAAAAATTTTCGCCTGCGGCGCTATTTTGTAGCCTCACCCCATTATACACCGACGAGCCGCCACTGGGCAATTATATTTTAGACACGAAAGCCTAAATATAATTTATACTTATAATAAACCTTACAAATAATACTCCGGGAGCCAGCGACCTTTTTTGATGACCAAACAAGCAAGAGCTGAAAATGTTTCTTAGGCTTCATTTGGTATCACTAGTAAGTGAATGTACCTCCACGTAGAGTAATAATTAAAAAAAACAAATTCCGCAAAAGCTGAGACTTTGTTGACATGTTCAGTATACAGGATGTTTCAGAAGTACGGTACGTAACTTAAGAGGGTTATTCCTTATGATATTCTAAATGAGAAACTTTATATGAATATGTGGCCGGAGTTGCCCCATTTTTGATATAGAGGGTGTTAAAGTTTAAAAAAAAAATCGGTTTTTATAACTTTCTTTAAATATCCTTTTCCCGATTTTATTGAAACTTGGTACCGTTATTTATATCGATAAGGGGCTTAATTGACCCTAACTAGATTAAATTTATTAAGTCCAGTGGCGCCCCGGGGAGCACCTTAACGAATATTGTTGACAAAGGATTGTACGCTACTGACTCTTTTCTAACTGTGATAGTTTTTCTCGGATTTACCAACTAATAATACAACTTTTTTTTTTGTTCCCTGAATTGTTTTCGTATTCTGCTTCGTTTTAGAGAGAAAAATATAAACCACTTTATTGCATGTACAAAAAAAATACCTATGTAAAGTTAATTAAAACATTTTAATTAAAAATAAAATTATTTTTTTAAATAATGATACAAAAAAATGCAATAGTTAACCAAGTCAAGTGTTGAAAATGGCCACCTTCTCATAAAACGCACGATTGCAACCGGTATTTTTTTTTAAAACTTTAACACACTATACAGGGTGTTTCCTAACCTCTCTGAAATGTGAAGAAAGTGAATTCTCACCTTATTTTAAGACGAAAATGTGCTATAAAAATTTTTCGCATGTCGCTTCTTTTTCGAAATACAGGGTGTTAAAAAAAATTAGTAAAGCAATAATAATCATTTTAATAATTGATTTAAAAACTTTTAATAATGAGCTCACATGAACAAAAGTTAAATAAATTGCTGAAAATGTCCTCCATGAGCCAGTAAACACCCATGTACACGACGTGCTAAATTGTCTCTTACGTGTTGGAAAATGTCGAGACTTGCGCGAATCGTATTCAAACCATCAATAATACGCAGTCGAAGGTCTTCTTTACTTTCAATAGGAGTAGTATAAACGTGTTGTTTAAGGTAACCCCAGAAATAAAAATCCAATGGATTTAGATCTGGCAAACGGGGTGGCCATGGGTGAGGTCCTCCTCTACCTATCCAACGAGCAGGATATTGTTGATCTAAATAGTTTCTAACACGTACTACAAAGTGAGGGGGAGCGCCGTCATGCATGAACCACATTAAAGTTCTCGTTCCTAATGGCACTGCTTCCATCAATTCTGGCAATTCAACTCTAAGGAAGTTGTAATAGACATCTCCAGTAAGTCGATTTGGAAAAAAATACGGTCCAACTAAGCTATCTCCAATAATTCCTGTCCAAATATTAAAAGAAAATGTATACTGCTGATGTCCTTTGATGATAGCATGAGGAATATCTTCCGCCCAAATATGGTTGTTGTGAAAATTTATGATGCCTTGTCTGGAAAAATTCGCTTCATCTGTAAATAGTATTTTTGCCGAGAAATGTGGGACCCTTAAAGAATTTTCTTGAAACCAGTTACAAAAATTAACTCGAGCTGGAAAGTCTCTAGGCAACAAAGCTTGCACTCTTTGTACGTGATCAGGATAAAGTAAATAGTCCTTTGAGATACTCCATACTGTTTTGTAACTCACATTCAACTCGTTCCCGATTTTCCTCGTACTAGTGCCTGGAGATTCTTCCACCATGTTTAAGACCTCTTCCTCAAGTTGTACGGTTCTAACTGTAAGTGGTCGGTCGCCTATTTGGCTTTTTGCAAAGCTACCTGTTTCCTCTGACCTAAGGTGCAATCTTGTAAATATTTCCGAACACGGTACTCGTCTATTAGAAAAACGTTCTGCATATAAACGTCTCGCCTCTAGCGCATTTCCATTTGCCAAACCGTACATAAAATAAATTTGAGCCATTTCTTGATTGGTAAACTCAGCCATTATGAAAGGTAATGTAGTACAAATAAATTCGAAAACAATTCAAAAGGATATTATTTGACAGATGTTAAACAGGAGACAAATGTTACGGAGAAAACAAATGTGGTTGCCATGGAACGAAGCAAAGTCTACTCGTATCATTTGACGCAACATAACGATAAATCATATAATATATATCAATAGAATATCGTTTGGCATTAATTAATAAAATGAAAAAAAAAAATACAAAATTTCTTTTTAACACCCTGTATTTTGAAAACGAAGCGACATGCGAAAACTTTTATACTACATTTTCGTCTTAAAATAAGGTGAGGATTCACCTCCTTCATTTATTCAGAGAGGTTAGAAAACCCCCTCTGTATATCAAGAACGGGACAACCGGACACACGTTCATATGAACTTCTCTTACAATATCATAAGGAATCACCCCCTTAGGTTACGTATCGTACTTCTGAAACACCCTGTATTGTAAACAATCGAAGAAACGTAACCAGCTTAAGAGTGAGGGATTATGCCTCAGCTTTTTACGTAAATAAGTAAAAATATGCGCTAAGTAAGCTGATACCACAAAAGCGGGCGCGTTGCATCTTTGATTGAATCAGCTGTTCCCTCACTCGCACAGTCTAAGCTTGTGCGGTATTAGTTTTTTATTATTATAATTTAACTTGTGCGGGAGGCTGTTACAGCTACAGCCGTCAGAACTGCGTCCGCTGGTGGTCCATTCACTTACTAGTAATACCAAATGAGGCGTAGGAAATATTTTCAGCCTTTGCCAGATGACTTATTCCATACGGTCGCTGGCTCTCGGACCATAACTCTCTGGGCCACATCTTAATATAAAAATAATTTTTAAACCAGATAGTATATTCCGGATTTAATTATTCCAAACACCATCAGCGTAATTTATTTAAAGTATTGATCAGAAATAAATATTCCGCGAATAAATAACTATATATTTAAAATCCTTATTAACATTTGTGGCGTCATTATTACATGGAAATAGAGTATGAAAAGCGTGATGGTAAAGATGACAGATAAGCAGGAAAATATTTTCATATATTAATATTAATATGGAATATGTGGTACGTGGTATTTATCAGTGTCGACGGGTCCTATGAAATATGCCTTTCTGTCAAGCGTTTATTGTAAATTCCCATAATGTTCGAAAAATTTATTCATATAGGATGTAAAATGTTTATTGATCACTTAATAGAATACGCTTGTACTGGTTTATGGAAGGCTATGTAAAACGGATTAGAATCATTCATTAAAGCCGCATTATACAGGGTGTCTGTTTAATGGTAAGCAGAGATTCATTATCCACAAATTCACAATTATTTAGATTTAGGGTGTCAAAGTTGAAAAATATTTTTGACTTTTTTTGCACAAATTTGATATTTGGGATTTATTAGAACGAACAATTTTAATCTAAATATTTGGAGATTATACTCGTTGGGAATACGACCTCTGAGTGGTCGTTCCAGTGTGATCACGTTTTCCAGATGAAGGAATTCTTAAACAGTGTCTTTTGAGGAACAGTAAGCTGAAACACGTACTGCAGTAGCTCGTCGTGTATTTCTACCGCCCTGGATGGAATCAAAGGGAAAACCTCAGTTGAGCTACCCTCGCTGTTGAATGCTTTCTAGGTTGATTGTCAGATCATAGTCACCGATCAAGCGAATAGCTCTTCTTTGAATGGAATCCAGTAATCTCAGGGAATGTTTAGGAGCAGAGTTCCAAATATGCCAATGGGCTTTATAGAGCATCAAAAGTTGTTGGGGTGTATAGAGGTTCTTAGTTCGGAAAAGTACTCGAAGCTTCTGCGAGGCTGCCTTAGCAATGGCCGCAACGTGACTATGCCAAGACATATGACTATCCAAATTGACGCCAAATAAATGAATTGATGAAGCCAAGGGAATCGAGTGTCCCGCCATAACTATATCTGGTTCTTCTACATTAACTTTTTTAGAAAGAACTGCCGCCTGGGTTTTTTTAGCGTTAAATTCTACTTGGTTATTGTCACCCCAAGACAGAATTTCTTCTAGGTCTTTGTTGAGATGTGAGACGTCTTGCTGTCTATAGAGCTGTGCATTGGCAGCCGATGTCCGAGCATCCAAAGTAAAAGATGAAACAAGTGTGCTGTCATCAGCGAAGCTATATATAGGATTTTTGGTTTTTTCCAAAAGAGGGTGGGCGACAATATAGAACCTTGAGGGACTTCAGCGTTGATGTTAAATGTGTCTGAAAGAAATCCGTCCATCGCCACTCGCAGAGAACGGTCTTTAAGAAAGCTTGACAGCCATGAACAAAATTGAACCGGCATTCCGTATGCTCTCACTTTTGTTAAGAGCCCCTCATGCCATACTCGGTCAAATGCCTTGGAAATGTCCAGTGCTACCGCCCGGGACTCCCCATGATGTTCTATTGTGTTGTTCCAAACGTGAGTAACATAAGCGAGAAGGTCTCCTGTTGATCTAGACTTACGGAATCCATACTGGCGGTCACCAATAATACTGACGCCTTCCAGGTATTTAATAATTTTTCGTTGATAGTTTTCTCCATAACTTTTGATATAACTGAAAGCAATGCGACTGAACGATAGTTGTTTGGCCAGGTCTTCTTACCTTTTTTGGGCATGGGCTGGACTCGCGCAGTTTTCCAGCAAGAAGGAAATATTCCTTTTTTGTAGGATAAGTTAAAAAGCCTTCAAAATACCGGTGTCAGTTCGTTAGCGCATCTCTTAATTACAATGACTGGAATACCGTCAGGACCAGAAACCTTTTTAGTGTCAATACTCCTCGAGATTCGTTTAACATGGCGGGGGCATTCTCGATTCTACAGGGGGAATGTTCGGTGGAGTACTTCCCTAAAAATGAACCGTTGCGTGTGAAGAGAATAATAGTTCCGCCAGTAAGTCTGCTTTTCTCTGTGCTTTGGTCGCAATGGTGCCATCAGAACGTGTTAAAGTTGGAATGGTTGGCTTGGTAAAGTTCTAACTGACGGCCTTAGCTACCGACCAAAATGATCTTGATCCGTTAGGACATTCAAGGAGTCTGTCTTTGATCTTCTGGTTGTGTGCTTTTTTGCTCTACTTTATCGTTTGCTTGCATTGGTTTCGAGCGTTAGGATTTTTACGCCATTGTCGGTAGAAATAATTTTTTGATTTAACAGCAATTTTTGATAAACCAAGGCTTACCGTTAGAAGGGCACTTTTTTAAGAAATGGATGAAGGTTTCCATGCCAGTAACGATAACCTCCGATATTTCTGTTGCACAGATGGATGGATCATCAAAGGTAAAACAAACGTCCCGCCAAGGTAAGGTTCGAAAATGGTCCTTTAGGTCATTCCACTTAGCTGATGTATAATGCTAGACCTTGCGTGGTTTAGGAGGCTGTTCGGCACTAATTGGTAGTTTGTTCAGTGCCGAAATAAGTTTGTAGTCAGACGTTCCTAACGGCGGCTTTACGGTGACAGTGTACAAGTCGTAGTTTGAAGTTAAGAAAAGATCCAACAAAGTAGCAAAATCACCATCTGGGTCTGGAATCCGAGTTGGTTCACCCACAAGCTGGGTGAGGCCAGAGCTGATGGCAAAGGATTCGGCTTCGCGACCTTGCTCGTCGGTCATATTTGAGTATTTGAGCCAGTTGGCATTATGAACGTTGAAGTAGCCAAGCATGACAACTTCGGAATTGGGATGGTGGGTTGGAAAAAAGTCAATAGTATTAGCAAGAGAGGAGAACAAGTCTCTATAATGGGTATCGCTTGGCGGCCGGTAAAGGCAGCAGATGAATTTAGTAATTCTCTGCGTTGATATTTTAAACCACATTACATCAAGATCGTTAGGCTCGAGTGACTCCTCTCGTTGACAAGAAATATTCCTCCGGATAAAGAGACAAAGACCAAAATTCCGCCTAAATCGGTGATGGAAGTACCCAGGATATAAATAGCTGACCGTTCTAATCGATGATCTTACCTTTGTTTCGGTTAGTGCAAGTACATGAGGTTTGGTAGATTGTAAATGTTGATGGTCTGCATTGATGTTCGAGTTCAGTCTTCTTATATTGCAAAAGTCAATTTTTAAGCTGCTAATCTCGGGACTTTTAACAACTCCAGTTTTCACACCATTTCCATTTAAAACATTGTTTGAAGGACCCGCATGGCTACTGGACATGGTGGACGATTGGATAATTTCGCTTGATAAGGCGCCAGGACCCGCCCCCACCCGGAGATCAGTTGGGGGGCGATTTTAACTCCGGAACATTTTGATCTTGGAACAATCATCATAGCATTTTTCATATATTTCCCACCCTGGAAACTGGAGACATCGGCACAGTGACGAAACGTTAGCTCAAAAAGCAACTTCACACCACCTAAGCTGATGCGATGGTATTTTACCGGGCGATGTTGGTTGAGCCAACATCTACCATCATGAAGCAAAGAGAATCGAATGTCCCGCCATGACTGTATCCAGTTCTTCAACAGAAACTTTTTTAGAAAAAACTGCCATCAGGGTTTTTCTAGCGTTAAATTCTACTTGGTTACTCTTACCCCAAGACAGAATTTCTTACATATCTTTGATGAGATGTGAGACCTCTTACTGTCTCTAGAGATTGTGCATTGGCAGTCGATGTTCGAGCATCCAAAGTAAAGGATGAAGATGAAACAAGTGTGTCAGCGAAGCTATATATTGGATTTTTAATTTTTTCCAGAAGATCGTTAATGTATAGTAAAATGAGGGCGATAATACAGAACCTTGAGGAACTCCGGCAATGATGTTAAATGTGTCTGAAGGAAATCCGTCCATCGCCACTCGCAAAGAATTGTCTTTAAGAAAGCTTGACAGCCATGAACGAAATTGAACCGGCATTCCGTATGCTCTCACTTTAGTTAGGAGCCCTTTATACCATAGTCGGTCAAAGGACTTGGGAATGTCCTGTGCTACCAAGAAATCCATGTTTTCCGATAGTTGTTTAAATGAATCAAAATTGAACTTTAACCCTTGACATCCTGATGTATTTAGATGATTGTGAACATTTGGATAAATATTTTGGTTAAATACCGGGCGAGTTATTTTATTTCATAATATTATAATAAGATATAAATTTAAATCAGGTCTCCATGTTCTCGCTATAAATAGGAATTTAAGACAGTTGTCATAGTAGCAAATAAATACTACTTGACAAGTGCAATCATAATATGACATATAAATATGTATGTATGTGAGAAACTTTGTTCCCTAGCCACTTGCTGAGACCTTATAAAATAAGGATTAACCAAATTATGCTAAATCAGCCATTCTCTCTGGGCTATATGCCCCAGCGAGCGCTGAATTATAAAGCAAAATTTGGCATATTTTGACTAACACTCTTAGTACTTGTTTAAACTTGAAGCTTGCTGGATTTCAAAAAACTGAGCTTTTCTGACGCAAGGATTTCAGCTAAAAAATTGAGTATAACCTCGGGGAAGATTCTAGAAGCTTGTTATCTTCTATGATGTACGGTTATAAAATAATGTGACATTTTGCCGAGGTAGCTTTACAATGTTGATTTAAATGTGAAAAGCAATAGTGATAAAATAATAATAATAATATTAATAATAATAATAATTTTATTGTCATCAGTTTCTATCGAAACATTACAACGTCAATACATTTAATCCTAAAGGTACAAAATTGATCACACCTAATTAAAATAAATACATATAAGATAAAATAGACTTACTTAAATATAGAGTAGTATTATTTATCAAGCACGATACAAAATGGAATTAAGTGATATAAGCTATAAACTTTAGGTTATTCCCCACAGCTACGAAGAGTCATACTATACTATAACGAAAAACAAAGAGCATTTCTTAAGTATTTTACAATTTGCTTATTAAAATATATTATAACATTAAAATATCTCTCAAAAATAGTTTTCACTGTTAGACATTATGTTAAAATATATAAGCAAATTAAATTATCTAGTGTTATAATACTCTTCAAGCGAATAAAATATGTTTTCCAATAGAAATGTTTTTAATTTACTCTTGAATATACCTTCAGTGGGGATCGCTTTAATTTGATTGGGTAATGCATTGAAAATTTTGATACAATTAAAATAGGGACTTTTTTCATACACTTTAGTTCTGTGCTGGGGTATGCTGAGGCTGCCGTGCCCCCTCGTAACCATATTATTGTAAAAATATTCATTTCTATGAAACTCTGTCATATTTTTTTTTGCGAACAAGCATACAATCAAAATATACAGGCAAGGAACAGGCAAAACCTGTAATGACCTGAAATGCGGTCTACAGGACTCTTTAGCTGAAATACCCAACATTGCCCTCATTATACGTTTTTGTGCAATGAATATCCTTTGAGCATCGACTGAATGAAACCAAAACAACACGCTATACTGAATTGCTGACTTAACATATGCAAAATAATATACCCTAAGGCTCTCCAAGCTAACCTGATCACGAAGATATCTCATTACAAAGCATGCCTTATTTATCCTCTTAACCAACTCCTCAATCTGTTCCTTCCAGGACAAGGCCTCGTCCATAGTGCCACCCAAGAATCTAGTCTCCTTAACCTGTGGAACTGTTTTACCCTTTAAACTAACATACAGCGATTGATTCTTGTTTTTATAGGCTACAACACATGTTTTATCAGTATTCAGCCTCAAACAGTTCTCAGTGCACCAGGCATCCATAGTGGACACCACTTCGCCCGACTTTCTTGACGCATCATCATCGAAATGGCTTAAACTAAGGTGAATGATAAATAATAGAAAAAATATATCCGGATGATTTGATATTGAAATTTCATGTTTTGTTTGACTTAAAAAGTCAAACGTGGTAGTGATTAGCACGAGACTTTGTTTCTCTTAAATTTTTTTTTCTAATTCTTCATACTAAAATGTGGTTTTATTTAGACCCATAGGGGCTTAGCTCTTTCCTACTATATTTAGTTTTTTTTTTTTATTGTTAAACAAAACATGAAATTTCATAGTTTTTTTATAAAATAATTCAAAAAAGTTTTCTTTCTTTTCTGGTTTCTCCACATAACCATGTTAAGTATATCAAAAAATGCTCATATATTAATCATTAAAATTTATTTTACACCATACTCATTAAAAATAATTAAATTCTCTTACTTTTATTAACAAATTTAAAATAAACTAAAATGTGCTGATTTACATATCCACAACTCTGAGTTACCTCAAGTTAGTCTTCAACTAAACAAATTTCACTTGCTATGATTATCTTAAATGTACTCATTAATTTGAGACAACTATTAGAACCCAATTTACACTCGATATAGTTTCCCTGAGGATGACTGTATATATACTCGAAACAAGTAGGGACAATCGTTAAAAAAATTTTCAAAATATATAATATTTGTGGAGGAAGACAGAAGTGTTGTTTTAATTTATCACCTACACTCCACTGCAAGTATGGACTACTTCTTCAAATTCAATAAATTTAAGATGGATACCTCTTTACAGTCCTAAATCAATTGTAAAACACAAAGTTACAGTATCAATAGTAAAGCTGCTTGAATAACAAAAGTTACATGCTTTGTTTATTAAATCAGGTACCACCAGCCGCAAGAACTTTAAACCTTTCACTGTTGATCTCCTATTTAGGTATATATAAAATTGATGAGTTAATGTGAAAATTTAATTCATGTTTCCTTGGTGGTCTTTTTTCGAAACTTATTTCATAATACAAACACAATTACAAAAATTTACTTTTAATTGCTTTATAATTAGTCTTAATTATCTTCCATCTTTAATCAACTGGTTTCAAAACCGAGCAAAGAGATTGGTGTAACGTTAAAACCATCGTCCATGTTATTACGATATAAAACTTAACGCAAACCATCTCTCGCTTGTCGGAAATTTTCTTCCGTCCTCGTTTATCATACTCAAATAGAAATAGACGGCATGTGAGCTGCATTCGTTAACTTTTATAAGAGTCAGATATGTATGTAATAAGCGGGTAGTAGATTAAAGATATGAGTTCTGGAGTAATAAACATGAACTCGGTTGGTGCTTTTATAATTTGTTTGGAACGACCGAGAAAATTTATCATCCAGGCTGACAGGGGGCGGCTGACTTCCGCCATCGCTTACGCTCATATTGTATGCAAATCATAGGAATATGCACGAGGAAACCTAGTTAATTAGGGTTTTAACGTTTAACGTTAAAACTCGAGCCTTAACTTGCAGCCAGTCTAGCGTAAAAAGTTCTTCTGCCAATAGCAGATTTTGTGTTCATTTATAAAAGACATACTCTTTTTGTTTTCCGTTAAATTTATATACGGTGGGTTTTATTATAGCAGGTCACAGAATTAGATGTTTAAAATTTAGGTTTTATTTTTGCACATGAACCAAAAAAAACCTTTATGATGTTAGAGTTCAGTGCCGTCGGTGCCCCTGCATCGGACGCAGAATAACCACCTCAAAAACATGACTTTGGTAACATCAAAGGAAAAATTAAGAATTGGCTAGCAAGAGAATGCAAAGGAAAGCGCAATGATTTGCTGGACGGTTCCACTGCGCTGCGAACAGAGCTTAATGGTTTGGCTAGTCCAAGCATGGGGTTTTTCATTCTCGTTCCCTTCCACCGCCACTATAACCGCATTACCCGGGTTATACCAGATCAATCACTAAAATGTCCCAATGTGCGCAATGACCCGTTTATATGAACGAGTGTTAGTTGGTCAGTCACGACTTTTAGTTAATGCTAAAAACACCCTTCATAGGGGCAATAGAACTTGACCCGACAATTCTTAAGAAATGTAGGTACATACACTAATTACTTTATAGCAAGCGGATAAATTCAGTTTGCTTTAAACTTTAAAGGCTAATAAATCGGTTGTTAACATTAGTTTTGTTTCGAACAGATTTTGTGTATTTTGGGACTAACGCGAACATTTAAAGGTGGCGGGAAAAAGGACATGTCTTTCGAAGAAACTGGAATAATCGCTACTAAAATGTTAATCTAAATTTTATAAAAATAAAATAGAAAATTATTTACATATACAGGGTGACCGTTTAATGTGACAAAGTAAAATAACTTCGTTTGTATTTATAACACACGAAAAATGTTAATATAAAATTGAATTGATTCGGCTTTTACTTGGTAGAAATCCATTGTTAATTTAAATAGATGGTAAAATAAAAAATATAATTTTACACTTTCCACAGATTTTTATTTTGACTCGACATATGTTTCGCAACACAGTTGCTTCTTCAAAAGGGTACTATTAAATGGTATTTTAACAAGTGTATACTTAGGTGTAAAATTTTTATTGCAGGTAATTTTTAGGTACGGTTGATGGAAAAACCAATAATAATATTTACCAACTAATTAAAGAGATTTAAAAGAGGTGATCCATTTAAATCCAATTGATCATTAAGGAGAGTATTGTTATATTTAAGCCTATTTATCTCTAAAGATTCAAGCAAATTTAATTTTATGCTTTTGTTTTCAATATGCAAGATATCGTAGTTAGGATTAAATGTATGATTTGCTTCTAACAGATGGTTAGAATAATTAGAATCTGTTTTGTTTTTTATAAAACTTGTATGATGTTCATTCACACGTTTTTCGAAGTTTCGACCTGTTTGTCCGATATAAACTTTAGGGCAATCATTACATTTTAATTTATAAACGCCAGACTTATTTCCTTTGTTCAGTTTACTTTACTTTAATAAAAAACAAAACAGATTCTAATTATTCTAACCATCTGTTAGAAGCAAATCATACATTTAATCCTAACTACGATATCTTGCATATTGAAAACAAAAGCATAAAATTAAATTTGCTTGAATCTTTAGAGATAAATAGGCTTAAATATAACAATACTCTCCTTAATGATCAATTGGATTTAAATGGATCACGTCTTTTAAATCTCTTTAATTAGTTGGTAAATATTATTATTGGTTTTTCCAACAACCGTACCTAAAAATTACCTGCAATAAAAATTTTACACCTAAGTATACACTTGTTAAAATACCATTTAATAGTACTCTTTTGAAGAAGCAACTGTGTTGCGAAACATATGTCGAGTCAAAATAAAAATCTGTGGAAAGTGTAAAATTATATTTTTTATTTTACCATCTATTTAAGTTAATATAAAAGTTGAAATACATTAAGTGAGTTATAACGTAAAATTATTTTTGACTCTATAGGGTAACTTAACAAAGAGGAACAATAATTTTTTTTTTTAATAGAACACCCTGTATATTTTTTCACTTTTAAATTACCCTCGATATTCCGCGTATCGTGGCAAACTTAATTTTTAATTATTTTGCAATGTTGCCAAGTTATTTAAAAATATTTTTGGAAGAAAAACTTGGCACCTTAAAATTTGAAATATAATTGAATTAACTTAAGACATTCGAAACAATCTCGAGGGTAAAGATAAAGACTAACTTAAGACCTAAGACCCTCAGAACATTCCTATTTTGTACAGGGTGTGCTCTACAAACGTGTCAACTTTTCACATTTTAAAATTAATTTACTCTTTTTTTTCAAATGGAACACCCTGTATTTTAATATTTTATCTTGTAGAGTTTTTTGCCCGCTACAACTTTTGTTAAAAGGTTCATTAGTTATTTTTGCTCATTTTGGCGGAATATTTTTTTTTTAATAAAAAGTCTGAGAAAATATTTTTTTCTTTCTTCTTCTTTCTTACAAACAAGAATATTTTTAAATAACTTGATAACATTGCAAAATAATTAAAAACTATATTTCCACGATACGCGGAATATCGAGGGGAATTTAAAAGTGCAAAAATATACAGGGTGTTCTATTTAAAAAGAGAATCATTTTTTATTCCCCTTTGTTGAGTCACCCTATAGAGTCAAAAATAATTTTACGTTAAAACTCACTTACTGTCGTTCAACTTTTTTATTAACATTTTTTGTGTATTATAAATGCAAACGGAGCTATTCTACTTTGCCACACTGAGGGGCCACCCTGTATGTAGATACTTATTAATAAACAAACACTTTAAAATGCAGACCAGTTGTTCCAATTTTTCTCTATTAATCGACCACCCTTGTTAACCGACCAACATTTGATCCCCCGAGGGTGGTCGCTATTGAGAGATTGTACTGTACTAAAATAACAATGAATTAATATAGATAATTGTTAATTGCCACGCCTGAAAAAATATGATTTACTAGCTACACCGCTTTCAAACACCTTTGAAGTTGCTACTTAATACAGACATAGACATCTTCTCCAGTAATATAACAAAATAAATGACAGAACATAAATTACACCGTTCGTTAGAAATTATACCTCTTTAAACGCCGACAGAATCAGTTTCATTTCACCTGCTCTGACAAGTTGTGTGCTGCACCTAATTCTTAAAATAATTAATAACCTGCTAACAACGCAGTGAATAATTTTAATAAATTGCCACCCAAAGGCGAACCTCGGCTTATATGAAGCCATATGGCAGGAGTTAATTGCTTACAAAGTGGAGATCGCTTGAGTGCGCCCACGGGCCTTGTCAAATAATAAGTTAATTAATATTTGGGATAATAATTATGAAATGTGTTTTTTCCAAAAATTGGGAATGGTTGTAACTGAAATTATCATATTGTTTTAAGATTGTAGCATGATAATTAGGTACTACTTCTAAAATGTTTGGTATGAAAAAAAAAACAAAGAAATATTAATTATAATATAATGTACAGTCACATTCATACTTCCAACTAATTCTACGTATACGATACTACTCTAACAACTGACAATATGAAAGACACTCAAACTGTATACTATCCTTCCGACTATATTGTAATAACGCTGCGGTTTTTCTGTTATCAACTAGGGACCACAATTGCTTGGAGATCCTACAGGCTGTTGGTTCTGTCCTTGCAAGTTGCTTGGCTATGCGATCTATCTCCTCTCTTACCGATCCCAGTGGTCTAGCTACGGTATTCTCTGCTAGATCGGCGGACATACCAGCACCCCCTCTAGCGGGCGCATCAGCAGACTCATTGTTGTGATAAGCAGGAACCCAACACAGATGGATGATGCTGGGCACCAAGTACGCGGAGATTGTTGCGACATTGCCTTACTAGTTTTGATTTAATGTTGTTGGAACAAATTGCCTTTGTCGCTGCTTGACTATCTATACAGATAGCTATTAACGCACCTGCTCTCAGATTTTGATGTTCCTGCAGGATTTTTACTGCTTTATATACTGCCGTAACTACTACTTAAAATATGCTGCACTATTTCGAAAGTCTATATGACCTCTGTATTTTTATGCGAAGATTTCGGAGAAGATACTAGCTCCCACTCCAACGTCCATTGTTAACTAATTGCCCTCCCACTCTTCCCTAGTCGGAATGAGCACAGAGAACCCCTCTCCGAAGACTGTTAGTGGGACAATGTAATCAATCGGCTTTCGCAAATTTTGGACTGGATATGTCCTTATATACCGCTGTGCCCGTAGTTGGTGTCGTTCCAGCATTTCGACTCTTTTAGTCGTAGAGCACTTTTTGCAGCCATACTTTTTCCATAAATGTCTAGCAGCAGATGAAACATCACTTCTAAAGCCGCCGTCGGTATGGAGTAAAGGGTACCAGTTACTCCTAAATAACTTGCCAATTGATAGTAAGTACAACAAATAAAAAAGTTTCGGTATTATAAGTATTTGAGCACGTGGTTAAATCAATCTTCGGGTCATGAAATAAAGCTGAGAATAAAGATTGCAAAACGCCGTTTTCTTTTATCAAAAGGAAATAGTTTCACGAGGCATTTACTTAGAATTAAGGGCAATGATGCCTCGATACTACTATTTCTTTACAATATAAACCTAAGGCATGAAAGCAGAATTTCAGTCATTTAAATGATACCGTATACTCTGCATATCATAGGCTGACAATGCGATGGGAATAACCAATATTGATAAAAAGAATCATCAAAAAGTCTTAACAAAGAAAACTGGAATATTTTTGGAATATGACAAGGTGGCCAAAATAAATCTTGTTATAGTGGATGAATAAGAAACGAACTAACGAACCTGAACTAACTTATACGCAGAATACCCTAACTAAAAAATGAATAAAACGAATTATCATATTGTATAAGAAACATACTATTCCCCAACATTTTGTTGTATTAATTTAATATTTTGTTTTAAATACCGTTTGACACAAAGTAGTGAACGATTATTAAGAACTACTTTTGGATCGTGGTAAGGTCAAAAACAGTTTCTGAGAAACAGAAATTCAAATAAGAGAATGATTAAAGAATACTGGTAAGCACGAAGCATTTTACCTTCATAAATTCGCAGAAGCTAACCAACTGCTGGACCAGCAACGCCTCGTTAGAAGTCTGAGGAAGGCCATTTGAACTTGTGTAAAACCAGAGCATATTGCCTAAGTCATATTGTGGATTGCGTACATTACATATAATTAAACCAATCCAAAGGACATTCATGGATGGACTGTAGTTAATATGTGTTAAGCATAAAAGACGCTATAGGGAAATACTTTAAACAGTTTTAGGCGACATAAAAAAGAATAAATCTTAAATTATTTTGTAGAAGAATTACCCAATTTTGTTTTACCCTGTATAACCGTTTATTTCTACATAAACGCATTCCATTAATTTCCACATGTGGTTTATAGTTTACCCGATATCAAATTCTGTTTAAACTTTCCTTGTATATTTAAAATCATAAAAATCAACATTAATGGAAATCAATCAAAAAGCATTCCGATTCCGTGGTATAGTGTATTTATTCAGAGAACGATTATATCTTAACTGCTTGTGTTATGAACTCGGTAAATAGACACGAACGGAATACACACACCACAAACATGAACCTTTCAAATGCTGAAATGTTTTATAAACACACAAAAACATATGGATTTCTGGATAAAGTCTTTTGATTATATCACATTTATATGCACTGCGCGGTGCCGTCTATTTAATTGCCGCCTAAATCAAACCAGGGAGCTTTCCAGAAAGATGGTCGGATTTAGTACTTAATAAAAAATAAATCAAGTTAATAAGTTGTACCTGTGCGGGTGTTCTGACTTATTTTGCTTCTCACATAGTTAATGTCAATAATACAATAATAAAGTTTAATTTAAGACGTAAATATTTAATTGAACTATTTTTTATTATACTTGGTAGATAAAGTAAAAGGAATTACAGATTTAAAACTAGGAAGTATCATTTCATGTCTATGCTGGGCGTTAACAAATTTATAATTGAGATTTTAAAATTACCGGTGAATCCATGCTGTCATCCACGCTTTTTTGTTCGGGACCTATTGAAGAGGTACCGTAGAGTGGGGTTACTTTGCAATGCTATTAGGATATTATGCTGCATAATTTTTTTAAAACAAAGGTTTGCAATGTATAATATATTTTAAGGATTGTAAAAGTGTTTTAGTAAGCATATCCCAACAATTAGATAAGACATTTCGAAATACAAAACGTTTTTTTTTATTATTTTGTATTGGGCAAAGTTACCCCGTATGTGGGGCTAATTTGCCTTTACGTATAAAATCGTTATAAAGCTGCCTATATGCTAAGTAAGGGGTTACTTTGTTCACTTAAAAGTTGCCACAAACGGCTACAAATTTTTTTTTTGGTGGCTGTCAGAAAAATAAAACACATAATGTAGGTTTATTAAATGTAATATTTTTTACATTTTCTTTATTTAAAAAAGATATAAAATACCAAAAAACAACCATTTTAACAACTTAAGAACACAGGTAAACTAAAATAACAGTTTTAGTAAAAAAAAAACATAGGTAGGTAAAGCTTTAACTAGGAACATTTTAATAAATCAAACCTTCTCTTAACGACCTAAACGCAAAACAACAACAAAACTCTAAAACTAAATGTAGGAACGTTTAAGAGATCACACCTTTAAAAGTTAAAGGCACTTAAATTCTCACCAAATTGATGAATATCTCTGATAATTTTTGGTTTTTTGAGAATAGTTTCGATATCATCTTTGAAAGCAATAATTGCTATGTCATCGATATTAGGGAAAACAAACAAATTTTTGCTTTTTTTTCTCAGATATTTTACATCATAGAAGTTTTCATCTTGAAAAGATAAAATTATAGCAATGTAATGTTTAAATTGCTTTTTCGTATTAAATTTCACAACTACAAAGTCACCAAGTTTTGGTTTATTTTTGTCATGCCGAATTATTACAAATCCGTCTTCATCTGCTTCATCGATGTCCATTCTTAGTTTTGTGTCTACGAAATTGGAAGTATCTTCATCATTAGAGACTACGGTGGATGGTCCAGCCTCAAGCTCGTCCAAATCGTTTGGAAACATATCCAAATAGGAAATGGACTGCCCTATGGAGGAACAGACAACATTTTCTTTTTCTGCCTTGCTTGCTGCATTCCAGGGCTCCGTTTTTCCTTCAGAAAATCTAAAACAGCTTCATTAATCAGTCCTGCTTCTCTCAATTCTTGTGTTTGGTTCTTTGCCATTCTTTTCGTGACTTCAAATTTATCCAATGGATATATACCGGAGGCTTTAAATGCATTTTGTATAATACCTTGATGGCCTTTGGAATGCATCTTATTAACCAGTTTAGTCAACAAAACTGGAAAACAGATCTTTTTTAAGGTTGACACAGTCGGATTTTGTATTTTGTAGGTCGTGAGTATTTCCCTCCATGCTGCTTTTAAGGATCTGAAAAATCCCACGTCGAGGGGCTGTGTAAGATGTGTTGTGTTTGGGGGCAAAAATACAAAACGGATGTCGAGTTTCTGGCAGGAGCATAATATTTCGATGTTAAGGTGTGATGAAAGGTTGTCACCAATAATAACTTTAGGTCCTTGTAATTTTTTTGCCCATGGCTCTACCATGGTCTTAAACCACTCCACAAACGTCGGTCCATCAAACCAGCCCGATTTCGTTCTGTTAAAGCGTGTTCCAGGGGGTCCACCCAAGCACCATTTATCAAAAAGCCGTTCCGCTTTATAAACGACATAAGGCGAGCCTAATTTTCGCTTATAATTTCTAAATTTTGGTATCTAAAAACAAAAGTTATTATCAAATACAAGGTAAAAATTTCGGCGGCAAAGTTGCCCCCTCAATGGAAAAAAAATACATGTCGCCATATTTTATTCAATATATTTCACACAAATTATTTAAAAAATGTCATAATCCAGCATATTATTAGGAAAGGTATCTAGTTTGATAACAACAAGCTTTAACACCACTTGATTTAATCCTAGTGCTCCGATAGGCATTAGAAAGTTAGCTATTATAAATAAGCATTTTACCACGTGTTTACTTACCTGAAAATTTTAACCGCCAAACCACCTGTTCACAGCTGCTTGTCGGCGAGAGCTATCGCAATACCGTTAGTAAATGGGTTGGACCCTTCTCCCCTCCATAATATTTACGAATTAGAAAGAAATTAGATGTTGCGAAATTTCTTTCTGAATGGGCAAAGTTACCTCCGCGGGCAAAGTAACCCCACTCTACGGTAACTTATCCATATCTGCGCCCTTAAAACATCGAGGATTTTTGCTTTTCCTATTATAAGTCGTTCTTCCTTCTCAGCTTCCATATTTGAGCAGAATGTCTGTCTCTTTATGAAATTGTTTCCTATGACACAACAATCCATAATTCGTTGTTATATCTATTTGATGATTTTGTTGGGATTAATTCCACTGTTGCCTCCGCAGCTTTATTTAAAATCATACCTGCCTCCATAATTTCCGTAACAAATCTTAGGATTTTATCATTTCACAGTGACAAGCAAACAACAATCATATTCAACTATGGAAACCAATAGCTCAATTACAATTGGGGTTATATGAACATTTAATATTGCCAACTATATTTTTTTTATTTTAGTAAACATAATTATTTATTTATTTTTTTTAAACGGACTATAATGACAAGATGAAATAAAATATCATACGATACACGTCTGTAAGGTGTTACTACAGTACTCGTTTATATTCCAGCAGTGGGACCCTGTGTCATATAGAATTCTATTAACCTCTTTCTTTCTATATAAGTGGCACTACGTCGTAAGTGTCGTGAGAAAGAAATCGCCTAAAGTCGATAAAAACTCTCTCCGGAAAGCGAGACGTCTGGACATATCGTTTTCTATTGCACCTGTCAATAGTGTCAATATGTAACAGCAAAAAGTGTCATGTGTCATGTCATTTTTATTTAATTAGTCATCGATTGCTCTTTTATTGTTTATTGTGTTTTTAAAAGTTTGTTTTTGTTGCAAAAATAATGCGTGTTCGACCAGAACATTGGACTATGCTGGTGGATATGGGGGAGAGTAACCCCCAACTTATAACAAATAAGTTTAATGGGCCCGATGGCAAAGCAAGGGGGCACGCGCTATGGCAGACAGTAGCCCACCAGCTTAACAGCATGGGGTTTGGGGAAAAAAGCAAGGAAGAATGGAGGAAGGTAAATGCAATTTCTTTAACATTTATAATGTAGTTGTATTATAATGCTCACAATATAAAGGTCATAAACTTTGCCATAATCACAAGATGTTTGTTTATTTGGAGGGATCTCAGACTATATACCTACATACCTATCATTTGTAGGCATTTATCGATTGGAAATCGAAAACCAAGGCCAAGGCCGCAAGAATTAAACAAGAGTTAAAGAAAACTGGTGGAGGTTCAGCCATATATGTTCCCCTCTCAGAAATTGAGAAGCGATTATTAGGGCTCATGGGAACAACAGCAATTGATGGAGACAATGTAGCAGAACTCGGCTTTGGCGAAGTATGTAGAAAGTACATAATATACCTATAAATATTGCTAATATAAAATTATGTTTTTCCTTGTTGTATAATTTTAGGTTACATCCCAGATATCCACAGAAATCACACCACAAACAGATAATTGCCCAGAATTAGAACATAATTATTGCGAGGTATCTACACCTTCCACTAGCCGTGAAACCACTGATACTTATTATAAGCCTAGTGTTAAACGCAGTGGAGTTTTATCAGAGCAGAACCCGAGGGAAAACCCAAGGAAAAGGTCTAGAACAATGGTGAGAAAAATTTCATCTGAAAGACTGACTGAAATGACTCGAGAGTCTATACTAGTATTAAAAAATATTGAAGAAAATACAAGAAGCTTATCAGAGTCATTACAAACTATTGCATCTGTGATGAAGCATCACTTTGGTGATAATAATTAAATGTACCTGTTTAATTTTTGTTAAAGTTCCTAAATTAATAATATCTTACTAGAATATGTTCCTTTTTCTTTTCCGTTTTGTTTTTTTGGGTAAGTTTGGGGTAGTTAGATAATGTAAAGTAAAGTGTGTGATAATAATTAAATGTACCTGTTTATTTTTGTTAAAGTTCCTAAATTAATAATATCTTACTAGAAGGTGTTCCTTTTTTTCTTATCTGTTTTTTTTTGATAAGTTAAGGGTAGTTAAGATAATGTAAAGTAGTTGTTTAAATTTAAATAAAATACATTTCAATAAGCCTACATATTTTTATTATGAAATAAAAAAAAAATTATAATAGGTACAATATTGTCCTAAATAACCTTATAAAACATCTTGTTTCCATACAACTTTTTAATAAAAAAAAATTGCAGCAAAATGATAACTAAGTATAAGTTCAATTCAATTCAATTTATTTCATTTAGTGATCTTAATAGTTTAAAAAAATCATTTTGTGAATAAAAATTAGAATACATGGACTTGAAGAAGTGACTTAAAAAGAATAAAAGTATATTAAAACTTCCCACTAAAACTAAAAAGCCTTAATTAGTAAAATATCGCAGTATAATATTTCTTCTAACCAAGTGCCCTTCTCGGTTTGCCACCTGCATATTGCGAATTGGGCCATTATTGTTATCTTCTTCAGGTGGAGGGCCTACCATGTCCAAATCGATACCCAATCTGCCAGCAACACATATATTGTGCAATATTGCACAGGCATTTGCAATATTTCCCACTTTGTCTGGGTGATACCGCAAAATTTTTGACAAGCATAAAAATCTTTGTTTGTACACACCTATGCACCTTTCTATACAATTTCTTGCCTGGATGTGCATTGCGGTATAACGACTTTCTGGGGATCCTGGAACAGCATGTTCGATTGGGGTCATCAGCCATGGCTCTAAAGGGTAGCCAGAGTCCCCCAAAAGCCAGAAATTTCTGTCACCTGCAAAAATAGGTTTATATTTTACTAAATTTTCCTAAAATATGATTATTTATTATACTAAAAATATATTAGGTAAGCAGAACACTGTCAAAACCTTTTTTTTATAAATTGATAGTAACCTCTCTGATACCATGCTTCAACTTCATTTCTGACCAATGAATTGCGCCAAATATAAGCATCATGAGTTGCTCCCCCATAACTGGCATTGATATTTAAAATCTTCAAATCATGGTCACAGACCTTAAAGAAACTTAGCCTGTAGAAGAGTGTCTGCACAATTTGCCACAATGGACTGGCTCGATAAACTATACCTTGTATTACAAAAATTAATTAATGAGAAGTATTGGACCATGGGGTACCATGATAATATACTTAATGCCTCTTTCTGCAAAACTGGATAAAACCATGTTAGGAGAAAAATCCATCAATCTTAGATCAAATTACATAACAATTCTTTTTTTAGGTCTTTTTCATAGACCGCTAGTTACTGAGCATGTAAATTTAAGGTAGATCTCTCCGGGTTTGCATCTAGATGCCCTAATGAATTTGTAAAACTTACAAGTTGCACATTTTTCGAATGATAACCCTTTCTATTAAGGTAATTATGTTCTTGAAGAATGGGTCTCAATATTTCTATATGTGTACAGTCTATCACTGCTATAATGCCAGGAAAGTTTCTTTCTACCATAAATCTCATTTTAATACTATTCTTTTCCTCTTCACTTCTTGGGAATGCAATCCAGTGGGCAGAAAATATAGTCACAATAGCATTTGTTATTTCGTGAATGGCACGGGACATACTTTGTTGAGATATAGAGATGTTATAACTCTGTCCTATTGTTCTCTGATAACTCCCAGTAGCATAAAAGTGCAATGTTCCAAAAAATTTTATTGCTGTAGGTATAGCAACAGGATTATTTCTGTCGTTTATCCAAGGAAGTATACCATTCAGAACATACTGTGCCATAGCTTTAGTGAGCCGAAATAACTCCTTAAATCGAGTGTCATTAATTGAAAAAGGGTCACTGTCCTCCCTCATGAAACGCCTTTCGATATTTTCCTGACGAATATGTTCCAACCTTTCCTCCTCATCGGCTTGTAGTATCGCCGCTAGATTTACTGGTAGCATAATTAGAAACTTGAATAAGTCCACCCGAATTTAAAATAATAATTAGGTGAGTAGCTAATTCCCAAAATGAAAATCACAACAAATAACCTAAAAACTGACAAAAAAAATTCAAAAACAGAAGGCAACAACCAAAATTGACAGATAGTATGTCAAAATTCAAACAGTAAAATCCTAAAAAGCAAAGAACTTACTAATGTTTTTAATTCTGATAGTATATTGCCGAATAAACCCGAAGCGAACTCTACTGCGCTACCGAGTGCCGCAGAAGGCGATTCTCGCTTTCGAAAGTAGAATTCGTCAATAGAACTCGATCGGTAGAATGCGATTTGTCACAGAGTCCCACTGCAGACTCGGTTCCTGCGTCGCCTCGTCCGTCAAACAATTCGAACTGTAATACGTTACCTACCGGACTTGTAACATAAAATACTATTACAATATGTTTAAAATGAACACAAATATTTCTACTCACTTTGGCATTACAAAAAATCCCAAATTTTATAAACTTTTTTTGAATTATTAAAATCGAAAAGATTCGTAGTTTGGTCTTAATATTATTACTCTTTAAACTAATAACATTAAGGTTCTTTGAAAAATTAGTCATTCACCCAAAATCTTAGACCTGGTTCATCGAAAATCAACTTCAGTTTTTTTAAGTGTCGTTACCATTTTAATGTTTGAGAAAATCGTGGAAAAGTTAGATGGAAAAGTTGATATTGGTATTGCCCTAAATTTTTTACATTCTACTGTTACTGCTTTAACATTTTTAAGCGTACCCAATAAACATTTTTCTGTGTTACGACTAAATTTGTATCTATAAGGGCGTCGTTTTTGGTAATGTTTTAAGTCACTGCTTGACTTATTTCGTAATGTACACCTATGTACAGGGTGATTGTTTATATTTTACTCGATGGATATCTCGGTTACTATTGGTCTTACAGAAAAGTTTAAATTAGCAATTTTGAAGTACTTTTTATGGGCATTCAGAATCCGCCATCGGAAAAAACAAAAAAGCATCAGAAACTTAAAATTTTCAAGTCACCTGGTATTTTTTAAATGGAACACCCTGTATTTTATATTTTTAGTCGCTAGATATCGTTCTCCTGAGTTCAAATATATATAGTTTATTATGGTTATTTTTGTTAGTTAACGAAAAAAATAGACTTTTTCGTATAAACCTAAGACAGCGGTGGAAGGCCATTTATACGACCATGCTGATTTGTTTTTATCAAAGTAGCCATGGATAATAAAACAAAGAAATATTGTTTAATTTTATTATTAACTATTCATTAAAGTAGTTGTTCAAAATGGCCCCCATTTACATTTACACACAAACGATATCTTTTCTTTAAATTTTCTATAGATCCTCGTAAAATTTCCGGCTGGTTGTTGAGATTATTAATTTCTTCTTGTATTTTGAGTTGCATTTCTTCGATAGTTCGGGTTCGGTCCATATAAACTTTTGATTTTAAAAACCCCCATAAAAAAGTGTCCAAGGGGGTTAAGTCTGGACTGTTGGGAGGCCAGGAAATAGTTCCGTTCCTGCCAATCCATATATTATAATTTGCATTTAGGTATTGTCTAACGGCTAAAATGCTATGAGGTGGTGCCCCGTCCTGTTGCCATATTAAGTTTCTAAATAAATTTAAAGGTAATATACTAATTTCTTCCTCAATGTCATTTTCAAGGAGCTCCAAGTATCTAATACCTGTTAAGGACCCATTATAAAATATTTTGCCGACAACCCGATTGTTTATTATACCGCACCATACACTTATCGACTCTCGACCAGATCTTTTTATTTCTAAAGTTTTTTTTGGATTTTCCGCTGCCCAAAAATGTAGGTTCTTTAAATTAGGTGGTGCGGCCGTGTTGAAATTCGATTCGTCGGTCCAAAGTATACGATTAAAAAAATCTGGATTTTCTTCTAAGTGACGCAACATAACTCTACAATATTCTAAACGCTTTTGTTTGTCCATGTGAGATAGATTTTGAACCTTGGTAAATTTAAAGTCGTGCATATGATATTTTTTTAAAGTTTTTTGCACTTTCCAATAAGAATATTGCATGTCTCGACTACAATCCCGTATGGATTTCATTGGACTTTCTAAAAAATTTAATTTATTTCACTCGCCTGATAAAAAAAGTATCAATTAAATATATTACCTTGAAAATATAGAAGTATATCTAATTCTTGATCTTCATTTAGTCGAACAATTTTGGGTTTTCTGGTATTTCTAAAACGCTTATACAAGTTAACAAATGTTTTCTCACTAGGAGTTCTCCTGTTACGATAAATTCGTCCATATTCTTGACGCGCCAAGCGTTGATTTTGATTACTTTTTATAAAAACTGACACAATATTAACTTTTTCTACCTCAGAATATATCATTGTCGACAGCTCTTAAATTACATGGAAGATAAATAGCTGTCAAAAAAAGAAATTTCTTTTGTTTTATTACCCATGGCTACTTTGATAAAAACAAATCAGCATGGTCGTATAAATGGCCTTCCACCGCTGTCTTAGGTTTATACGAAAAAGTCTATTTTTTTCGTAAACTAACAAAAATAACCATAATAAACTATATATATTTGAACTCAGGAGAACGATATCTAGCGACTAAAAAAATACCAGGTGACTTGAAAATTTTAAGTTTCTGATGCTTTTTTGTTTTTTCCGATGGCGGATTCTGAATGCCCATAAAAAGTACTTCAAAATTGCTAATTTAAACTTTTCTGTAAGACCAATAGTAACCGAGATATCCATCGAGTAAAATATAAACAATCACCCTGTACCTTAAAATAACATTAAAACATTACGTCCTCTAAGCCGACGTCATATAGTGGTCGAAACGTGTATAGTTATTTCATGGTAAATAACTTGACGTATGAGTGACGTCGGACACTTTCTTTATTTAGGAAAGTGTAGTTTTATGGAATTTGCAAACCACAATTCGATGTTGCCTCGCCTACCTACCAAACTTGGTACAAAAAATGTCACTTTTTTTTCGCTTAGTCGCAGCCCGTTAAAATAAAAATACGAAGAATAACCTTACTTATTTGTTTATATGTCTGTCTAACAAATCAGCTGATTGAGCAGCAAGTATGTCCCTAAATAAAAGAAAAAGAGACCGCCATAGTAATACTTTTTATAGAAAAAAAGCTAAATTGGTTTCATCACAATCTCAGGTTAGCTAGCGCCTTGGCAAAAAGGTTTTAAAAAGTTAAATTAACTTTTTTAACTTTTAGTCAGCAACTTTACCAACAGAAACACAAGAAAAACCGACAGTAACCGGTCAGAGTGTCCCAGTTCAGGGTGGAGACTTCCATATAGGCTCAACACAAGCTGATGATTACGATTATCACTTAATTCTGACGTTGGGGAAACCAAACGATTCCACTCTCCTCCCATTTATGAGGGACTGGCTCAACCTTATTAAGATCTTTAATATACACTACTTTAAAGTGATCCATTCTTGCACTCCGTAATTCTTGCAAAGCAAAAAGTTGTTTATCAACGAAAATTAGGAATTCCAGCTGGGTGAAACGAAAAAAAAATTTTTTTGTAGGTTAACCGTTAAAGATCTAAAAGATGACTTATGACATTTGACATTTCCTTTTGTTAAGTTGTATCTACAAGAGTTGACGTTTACTAACGTCTTTTCACCGTCAATTTAAGTAGTTCAAATGCCTTATGGTTAAAAACTGGTTGTGATTTGGAATTTCAATCATCCGACGTTAGTGTGTCGTTTGCGGGTGGTCGTTTATATAAACTTAGGGTAAAGTTTTGGTAAAGTACTAACCTTTGGTAAAGATTGAGTAAATTTAGGTACATTAGCAAACTTCGCCATTTTCATGCTAACAAGAACGTGCAGCGTTCCGTCGGCCATTAAAGAAAAGTACGTTTATTTTTGAAATTTCGAAAATAAATGCTATTTCGCTGGCTACTATATGAATAAAACTTTGTTCTTTTTTATCGCTTTATTTAGATAAAGTTAGAAATTGACACAATATGAGTTTTTTTTTTGGCCATTTGTAAAAAAATATATTAAAAATAAATAAATATTCGTTTATTTTGAGGGAAATATTTTTCGATCTATCTTTGTCACATTTATCAGTAAAGTGCCCTTCGCAAGCAAATGTTATTCTCGAGAAACCTCATAATCTCGTTTTATTATATGTATAATAGGTACGTATTATAAACATCCTTTAACTACAAGAAAACTGTTCGTCGTTTTAACTCCTGGTCTTTTCCTCTCTATCTACACTGCCGTCATAAAGAAGAACCACGTAAACAACAAAATCATAATGTCGAGAAAATGAGGGAAATAGTTTATATTATTAATAAAACGGATATAGGTATATTAGATTTAGGTGAACAGATTTTTTAACCGAAGTTGCATTATATAAAAATAATTAAATGGCTACAATAATCTAATGGTTAAGCAAATAGAATTTGTTTTATAAAAAGAAAATGAAAAATACGGCGTATTGACAGCAAAATATGAATTGTTGTACTAAAGAAAAAGCACGCACTAGCAGCTTCCTAGGGAATAACTGCGTATATTGTGGTTATACGCAGTTTTTTCTTAGCAAAATGCAAATAAATAGGTAGGTACATGCTTTTTATTTAATATAAAACTACTAAGTTTTATATGTATCTATTTTAGAAAAAAAAACATAATATGTAAAAAATTATATTTGGCACATTTTAAAATAAAAAAAAAGGTTAACAAGATACGTTATTAATAATAAGGTTAGGTTACTAATTGTTACAAATTGGCATATCTTGCCAAAAAGGTAATCTGGTGTCTGGCATCAGTGGTCCCAAATTTTTCAATATGGATTTCTTTTTTTCTTAGGCTATCCTACATGGGGTACTACGGAAGGTTGGTCGCATAAGGTTATTATTTTTCTTGCAGAACGTCTACTTCAATAAATAAATCATTTGCAAAAGTTATATACGAAAATGAGAATTTTCCTTTCGTAAACATTATTTCTGAGACTTCACGCAAATATGGCCTGGGATTTAATTTATTTATTTTTGTAATTGAAGAACAGTTTTTCCAATCCGCTATATCATTTATATCCATACATTTAACTGTTGCGTGACTTTTATTTGAGCTTTGGACCGCCTCAGTAAAATCCTTAAAGTCATATGTTTTTTTTTGTTTTTAAGGCTTAATTCTACCTGATGGTGAAAACTATCAGCCGACATATAACTATGTCCGGGTTCAAAATACTTCAAATGAACATTTTCTGTGCCAAATTCACGACTATTGACAAGAAACATTAAAGACGTTATGAAAGTCCAATTTTTGTTTTGACTCGTACAGTGTTATCTGCCCAAATTATAATCTGTTGGACGTCTCTATTAGATTTTAAGAATGTATGGAAAGCACTCATAATTTCTTCTTGTTTTCTTAGTGCTATCCCTTCATGCCAAAGAACTGCTAACTTTCATTGTAAACACTAATTCTTTATTGAAAGAAGGCCCTTTTAAACATATCTATTCTAGGTAACATAATTACCTTTTGCAGATCAGCCGAAACTGCTAAAAAAGTTGTCTGATTCGGTTCCAGTTTATTTGCTTTTTCAACATCCTTTTGGTAAGCCATTCGAGTGTATTCCACATATTGTAAATGAACTTTCCAAAGTTTGCATATTTTACACTCATTATCCAAAGACTGTTTGGTATAAGAGACATTATGGAATGAAAACTCTTCACATTTTTCACAGTCTTCGTTTCCAAGTTTGGTAAAAGCAATATTTAACACAGAGGTTGAGTTTAGAATTCCTTTAAAATTTTCCTTGGATTTGTCAAAATCTATAATACAAAAAAATATAATAAGTAATAATAATAATAATAATAAAAATAATAATAAATAAATAATAAAATAATTTAATTAAAATGCTTACCATCATTATTTAAGACATATGACATATATCCAATTTCGTGGTTGTCTTCAGTAAATATAGGTAAACTTGATGTTTTATGTATTTGAAGACCACTATCGGTATTTTCTTCACAGGGTACATACTTTTGGTTTGTCTTAATACCCCAGTCAACACTTTTTTTTTATTTCCTGCATTATGTAATGCTAAATTTACTAAAAACCGTCCGCGATTCATAATAAAATTAATATTATGTAGGTACGTAGGAGTGTGGTTAAACAAAAAATACTTGTGTATATCGCGTCTAAATCTGCAAGCTTTAACAGAAAAAAACCGCGGATATGTCTAATGCTAAGCGATAACTACGTATACTTAGATTTGCTAAGAAACAACCGCGTAAGCGCTATGTTTTTACGCGGGTATTTCTTAGTTTTAGATGTATACGTAGCTTATGCTTAGCACTCGGTATTCAGCGGGTGCAAATACGTGTGATTAAAGCGGGACTGGCGGTCCTATTAGTATAAAATACGCGGATTTCTCTTCGTAACGCTGTTTAAAAAGCCTATACAAGTCCTATGAATGATATATCTCAGTTTTGAAAAAATTGTGGTATACGTGGTTTTTTCTTATGACGGCAGTACAGATCAACAACAAATTAAGTTATATTTTGTTTGCACCACATTATACGAGCGCGACATACAGGTACTTCCACATGACCAAATAAAACTTTTAGTACACATTTTTGGATATTAAAAGTTAACGTTAAATAGCGTGAAATTTAGGTAAAAAGGGTACACTTCAATAGTAAGTTACCGACATCTAACAGACCCGCCTCGGTGGCCGAAGTGGGTAAAGCGCCGGAAACGGCGTGAGCCTGCTTTCGCGCTGCTCGAGTCGAGCGGGTTCGAATCCCGCTACAGTACGCTCAAATAAAAAAAGTACTGGGTTTGGTTGTTGTATGTGTGAGTGCAGGTACTTCTGACTAACGATTTATCGGAATCGAAACCGCAGAATCATGCTCCTATAGCAGCGGATCTTTAACCCGAGACTTGCCTCGGTTACAGGCTGTGTGGGCAGGCTGCTGTAGGAGTGTGATTCTGTGGGGGGATCAGGATGATGGTTGGTTGGAAAGCGACTGCGCGTGGTTCGGATCCCACGATAAACAGTAGGTCCCGTCTGGCTGACATTACCCAGACGTAAAGTTACCGTGGGCGGGCTAGTAACGAATGACTAGGGGATACAATAAGTCTGTAAAAGGCTGCGGTGTCAGGACGTAAGTGCCGACCTAGTTATTTAAGAGTAATCAATCAATCAAAAAAAAACAGACCCAAATTTGTCTGCTCCATTTTGGTGCAAGAACGGGTCTACACGTAGTCGTTCCGACGTCAGTTACCGACATCGGGTTGTCTATAGCGACGTTGGTCAGACGTCTAAATGCTATTTGGGTATTGCAAGTAGAACACGAAAATGTTATTCTGGTACTAAAAATTTTAGTACTGGTAATTTAGCCGCCTAAATTATCCAATATAAAATTAAAAAGTAGATCAGAAACTGAATACTCACCATAATTTATAGAGGAAAGTAGTCCAATGAAAAATATTTCTGTTTTTATTACAAAATAGATAGTTAGAATCAAAGTAAAAATTATATTTTTCTTTAGTTCAGATATAAAGTGTCTTTGGAAAATGGGTTACGAACCTCAAAGGGAAAGTTCTTTAATATAATGAAGGTTATAGGTTAGTCATGTAATAAAATAGTACAGCCTGCAAAGTCTTATTCTGTCCCCCCATTTTTAAAACTAATTAAATAAATATTTGCTCAAGAACTCAGCTTGTTGATTTATATTATTCCGATATTCCGATATAAAAATGTTTCTCGATTGTGCCACCAGAGGATACATTCCCACTGTTAATATAAAGCGAGATATAAAATATTTCAACAGTAACTGTACTTATAGTATAGTAAACAAAATGAATATAATAGCTCATGGCCCAAAATAAAATTTGAACTAGGTACTCCATTAATCAAGACATAAATTTAAAAACGTTGCCTTCATTCCCACAATCGAATGCCCTGCCGTTATTCCATTATTTCCTTCCTCCGTTACTTTGTTTGTGCCATTTTTAATTGCAGGTGTATCATAAACTATGGTGTATGAAGTGATATATTGTTCGGCGATTTACTGTCTAGGTTTAGGTGGTCTGCACCATAAACTGCCATGGTACCTGGTTAATTATAAAAGAACTTTCAAATCTGCCAAAAGACTGTGTAAGAAGTTGTATGTTGTGTACAGTAACTTTAAAACAGAGATGGAATGCAATTTTTTAACTCTTGTGCCCAGGGGCGTAGGCACGGGGGGGGAGAGGGCAGGGGGACATTGCCCTCCCCCCAAATAATGACGGAGGGGACACAATATCATTTTTGTCCCCCGCCAAAAAAACTGAGTTGCTATATTCCTTTAAAAAAAAATTACATATATTTTCGACGGTCGTGCGTAGAAGTGCCTAGAAACCGCGCTTAAATGATTTTAAACGAAGCAAGCGCTTTTCATTAGAAAACATGGCGACTGTCATCAAACGACACACGTTTGAAACATACGTGTCCATAACATAATATAATTTTGAATATCGGTTTAGGTATCATTAAAAAAAGAATTGCAGATTAAACGTTTTTCAGTATTACATTAACAACGGATTGTATTGTTATACGTGTAGTTGCTCATGGACCCATAAGCGGTTTGGCTTAACCTAAGGGTAGGGTAATTTTTTTTTATTTAATGACATTTTGCTAAAGGCCATACAGCCACTCTTACAGTAGAAGAAAATATTGAAGCAGATTTTTGTCTATAGTAAATCTTGAGTAATAACTCATAAACCGGGACACATGTTCACATCACTGAGGTTTATTAGGGCGACTTTTTTTAAACAAGTAAGGTGGATCATGAATGGTAAAACACATATGGATACAAGGACAATTTTTTACTTTATGTAAAAAAAAACTGATAAATAAGTAAATATCAAAAAAGAAAGAGAACGAACATGTTCACAATTTTAGACGTACCACCTTAAGGTAATTAACTAGACCATGATAAATGTTTATATTTTGTAAGGACAATAGTATTGGGAAAACGTGTATCAACACGTCATAGCTTGGTAAATGCGGTGCGCGTGCGTTTTCAATATCTATATAATTTGTTTAAGCAGTTATTGACATTCAGTCACGTAGCTAGTCAAAAACGCGTCGCTGTATTTTCCATAGGTTGCGTGGTTCAAAATATGTAAGATGAAATAAAGGCTTTTTCTTACACTAAATATATCTATTTACTTCTGGTATTTCATTTAATTATCTTCACATCCATTTTGCGAACCAGCAAATGCTTTTTACTTTTACAACTTAGTATGGTAACTACTTACTGCATTAAAACAGCTATACATTTTACATCACTAAAGAAACAATACTATCGGGATACACTACTGTATTCTTAAAACTTCGAGGATTTATCGTATATACGAACTTGAGATTGCTTTTTACAACAGACAAACAGAACTAGAGTTGGGGTCTAACAATCACATTCGGGATACAATACCGCGAATTTTCCAACCTATTTCATGGCTTGACTACTATCAAATCAACTAAAACCGCGCCAAATGCCGCAAGAAGCCCGTGTGCTTTCTCCAATGCATGATACTGAACTCTAATTAAGTCTGAATACATTAATCACATTAACATATCTTCGAGATAATACCGCGAACTGACCGACTTAATTACTTTGCCTGTGTGCCATAAAAAAAACCAAAACTCGCTAATCTCGCGAGGAAAACCGTCTGTTCTCCACGCGAGCTGTTACAGATCTCTCTTCGTCCGCCCAAAAAACTAAACAAGTCCCACTTGCTATACATCATCCCTCCATCTCACACACACACAGTATCATCATGTCATACTGTTTCAACCCCTGCGCTTAGCCACGTAAGCTTAACACGTCGTTAGCTGGGCGACCGCTCGTTTTGTAGATGGCGGATCTTCCCGGAATCTAGTCTGGGTCTTGAAGACGGCATACCTTCTACGAAATTAGTCTAGACAGCAACGTTGCCGTACTTTCTATGCTTTGAGTTTATACTTGTTTGTGTTATTAAATTATGTAACTAGCTAACTGAACCTTTCCCCAACAGTATCGACCAGTGTCTTTGTCGTGAGTCCTTGTAATATGCTACCATAACCTGCGTTAAGGAATAAAAATACAAGTGTTTAAGTAAACAATTGTTTTAATCAAAGGTAGCAGAAAATTAATGAACCAGTGAGCAACCCTATAGGCCACACAGTAAAAATTAATGTAACCACTAGGGAATAAACCCAGTGCGTCATTAAATAGATTTAGGATATTAAATGGATATTAAACCTTACAGTCCTGAATTAGGTATTTAACAAGATTACTTATGTGAAGTGCATATAATCTACTGCATTCAAGAGATATTTGATCAAGATCACATTTGACCTAACTGGTAACTCTTTATGCCAGTATTTAGTCGGAATATTTCTAGCAAGAGTGGGGTAGATGTGCAAAGATATTCCCATTTCTCTTTCCATTTGTTCATTAGAAGGGATGGGCACTTTTTGTATGGGGAATAAAAACGGCTGCTCCATTACCGTCAGGTGATTTGGAGACATCAGTATAGATAAGGACGGACTCCGTAAACTGTGCAAGTTCACTCTTTAAAATTATAGAGTTAAGTGAATAAGTCAGTAAATATCGGAAAATGAACAGAAACGTCCTGAATATTGCAAAAAAATTCAAAGTCTGACCTGCAAAAAAGGTGTTGTTGAAGTTAAAGTACTGTTGTAATTTCTAAATGATTCACATAGGGGTGCTGAGTTTTTACGATGCCAATATCCATTTATTACATTTAGTATTTTGCGGAGAAGATCGGTCTGAAAAAATGTTTGTTTAAATAAAATTAAATTTAAAAAAAAAAGCGCTGAGTACCTCTCTACATAGATCTAAAGGGGGCTCTAAGGCTTCAACCAACAAATCATTAATTGGAGAAGATTTCATTACTCCCAAACAAATTCTAAGGACTTTATATTGAACACAATCCACTTTTTGTAAGTAACTTTTGCAGGCTGAGCCATAAATTATGCTACCATAGTCTTATATACAATACATAAAAAATATTAGTGCTGTTTGAACATCACAACCCCATCATGTTGTCATGATGGAGCGGAAAAAATTAATTCCTTTTTCGCGCTTAGTTACGAGATAATTAATATGTGGTTTCCAAGTAAGTTTCTTATCCAACGTAATTTAGTCGGAATATTTCAAACAAGAGTGGGGTAGATGTGCAAAAATATTCCCATTTCTCTTTCCATTTGTTCATTAGAAGGGATTGGCATCGGTTAAGGTGTAGTCTGTTATTAGTAGGTACATCGTCAAATCTACTCCCTTTGACTAGTAAATCAACATGTTCATTGCCAGTTAGACCGATATGTGCTTTTATCCAAATAAATGTTATATGCTTATTGCGTAACGAATTACGGCGCACTAATTTTCTAATATCCCATATAACCGCATTGGTATTATAATTCGAAGGTGTTATATGAGCAAGAGCCTTTAGAACTGACACGGATATTTGAATATGACAAATTGCTGATTGATATCTTACAGTGAAAATTCAAGAGCTTCACGAATAGCTGTAAAATTACAACACGAGGAATTTATTTTAAGTTTTAGTTCACTTTTGGGGAATAAAAATGGCTGCTCCATTGACGTCAGGTGGCTTGGAGGCATCAGTATAAATTCCGTAACTGCGCAAGTTCACTCTTTAAAATTATGGAGGTAAGTGACTTATTGTCAGTAGAAGTCGAAAAATGAACAGAAACTAACCTGCATATTGCTAAAAAATTCAAAGTCTGGCCTGCAAAATGGTGTTATTAGGAGTATTATGCCTAGTGAAAATACAGGTCACTGATTTGTCAAAAGATGTTTTGAATCCATTTATCCTTGATCAATTAAAAATATTATCACACGCATTAGATAGAAGCTCTAAACTGGCATCATATTTACTGTTTGAGTGTAAATGCAAAAATCGTCTGCACTGGACAATATTAAATGATGTAAAATTATAGATGTCTGGTGTATACAGATTAAAAAGAATAGGACGAGTCCTGATCCTTGAAATAAGCCAGTAAATACATATCAGGGACTAACTTTTTCATTTAAATCGTTTCTTATAAAAACGCATCATTTTAACAATTGATCGAGAGATGTTCAGAGAAATCCGAAAATATTTAATCTTTGCTTCCAAGATTTGCAGATCGACGGAATCATATTATGACCCTCGAAAAATTACGCATGACATTCATTATATGAGAAACATATTTGAATATCAACTGCAATATAAAATACAGCATCCAACGTTCCAAAGCCTTTTTTGTAACCATATCGGTTTTGTGGTAAAAGGTTATGATTATGTAACCAATACCTTACCAAGAATACAGGAAAGTAACGTCTATTGTAAAGGAATTACAATGACATTTTCAACATCTTCAATTTTAATACCGTATAGATAAATACTGTTAAATATGCAACAGTAATTTAGTGTTTAAGGGCAAATGTGTAGTTTTCTACAACTGTTTTCTAGAGATCTTGTGAGCTTGGGACCATAACAGAGAAGAGGGTGTATTTTTGATGAGATCAAAACACCATGGAACCCAAACTTAAGAAGTTTCCTTGTTTCAGCCTCAACCTTCTTGCATTTTAAGTAATTGTAAAACATATAACTATTTTTGGGGTAGGGTAGTATTCCCAAACAGGTGCTCCTCATTAGTTTACCTAATTCCGTGTTAAGTGTACTGCCCGATTATAAGGACTTGAGGCATTACGCTTTACAGTTGCATTACTGACTTCACTGATTGGAAGTTGCATTACAATATTTAGACCAGGAGAGTGACTAGGAATAAAGAAAAAAGTAATTCCTGACGGCGTCTTTGAACCTTACATCTCTATTTAATTCTAGCCAGGTATTGGACATTTACTAACCGATTTCTACTCTTCGTCTTTTTAATAGTTACTTAGACCCAAAAAAAGCTTGCTATCTTTAAAGACATGTTCACCATATCGAATCCAATCGAGCTTTTGAGGATACAGTGTTAGCGGCCGATATGGCCCTAACTTTAAGCAACTTTAACAAGTTGTGGTTCTTTTTTATATTATGACAGTCTTAATTGGTGCAAATAATTGTAACCGGTGCCAAGTTACATTTTACCATAATGCATTATCGTCGCTCTAGCTTCCGATACGCATACTGATTTTTAAAGGTTTTAAAAAGAAAGCATACTTTATTAGTCTCCATAAAAGTGCGATTAGGCAACTGAAATTAATGCAAATAAAATGTAAAACATGTGAAGCTCATTACTTCGAATTGCCGCCATTAAACTGCTGATCTCATAATTCGATACATTGTTCTGCCATTGTTCCCGAACGGTAGCTATTAGTACACCTTTAGAATTTTTAATTATTTACCGTTATTCGCGTATCTGCTAATACTAAAAATAGTTTTGATTCCTAAAATAATGTCTGTTATGTAAATTGCATGGCAGTATCAGCAAATAGGATCAGCCATTCATTCCAGTATCAAGGGCTGCTTACATTAGGGTTAAGGGTATTAACCGCGATAGCTAGATGCAGATGCATGTATCCAAATTTGTACCAGAAATATTTAAAGACACGAACAAACCTATTGAAGAATCCATATACGAATCAGTAGCATCCGTTATGCAGTAGCGAAATGCAGTACCAGTAAATAAATCCCTTTTTAGATATGGAAACAGTATTCTGTTGTTTATGACGTCAACTATACTCGTAATGCAGGAAGAGATGAGCCAAGCACGCTCTCGTTACTTTTTATTATTCGCGGAATTCATAAAAGACCATAAAATAACTGGAAAAGATAAGGTTCAGTTAGCTGACGATCATAATCATAAATTGATATGACTTACTGTATATTGAATTCTTTGCATAGAGTATGGTATGCCTTGCTAGTAAATGGATATTTTAAAACTGGTAAATTTTTTAAAGTGCGTGGATCAAGACACAAATATTTACCTATACTCTCTTTGAGATGGGGAGAGAGCAATAAACTATAATTAATATGCAAAGTGCTCAAACGAAGGTAAAAATTATTTTGAGAGGGTCTATAATAGGCAATCCTAGGGTAGCTGCCAACCGTGTGCGAGAATAATCTAATAATGCATATACTTATTAAGTCAGTCAAAACGCTTAAATAATCTTTGATTCTCCAGCCTTTTTTAAGGCAAATTCTATTATGATATCTAATACCTACACAGTAAGAAAGTGAGTGTTACACTTAACACTCAATGGTCAATCTAGGACCACACTCAATAGGGTATATTAAAAAATCAGTATATCTTGTATAAAAGTATTATATACATATTCTCAACATGGGTCTGTAAATAGAAGTTTGTTTGCATTTTACCAGGTTTCTTATCGGGAATTTTTACTTTTATTTTTACACTGATTTTCTCTGAACTTGATATTAATTAAGTCTGAATTATTAGTTTTATGAATTTATTTAAATAGTTTAAATAAAATATTAATTTGTGGGATTAAAGATATGAGGCATCATTTTAAATAAGGTGTAAGTAAACCATTTTTTAATGGTAATTTGTAATTAATTAGTGTAAATATCATATTACTGTAGTGTAAATTTTATTTTATTTGGGTGTGACTTTACCATAGTGAGTGTAATAAAATAATCTACACAGGGCAAGAATACTTTCCACTTTGTTTAAGTCATTTAATCCCGTATCAAACTAACCAGGCGTTTATAATTAAAATGTAAAAAATTATGCATTCAAGATGTTTTACATAATTAACCTCTGCTTAGTTTGATACATGATAGAATGACTTAATCAAAGCCGAAAGTAGTAGCCCCTAATATATATAAATCTTCAGATCACTTGGAAAAGGTTTGCTAAATGAATAAAAATATTGAGTATTATTTATCGTTTATTTATAAACAAAATGATGATTACAATAGAACTGGAAAACCCTGTGATTTTTTTTACACTTGTTATTATTACTAGTTGAACAAAATGACACACCTATTATATAGTTTACAATTTAGTAAATTAAACATATATATATCCACGTTTAATGCACGTCATCGTTAAGCTTAACAAAACAAATAACATAATAAATATATGTATACTTAGAACACTAAACAACTAAATGAAAGTATGCTTTGGAACAATATAAAAGAATGAAAATGACGAGTATTATATTAATCGTATATTTATTTAGAGATCTATGAAGTAAAATATGTCCGTAGGTACCTAAGTATTTATATAAAGAAGGAATACATTTATATTATAAGCTTATATCAAAATAATTTAAAAGCTAAAGGGAAAACTGTAGCAATGAAAATACATTCTTAGTTTCTTAAAAATGGCGTACTTATTAGTAAGGTTTCTATTAAATTTTGTTAATATGCTTACCCAGTTTAACAAGATCCGCGTAAGAGGATCTCTCATTTGGCACTTTACAGAACTTTGATTCGTTTCTATATTTTAATTTAAATATTACATTATTTTCTATATCACGTTCAAAGTGCACAATCAGACTGACTTGGAAGTTGAATTTGCATGTAGCGTCGGCGTTATCTGTCAATTCCTAGAATTTTACACCACTCGTTGCCGCCTGTCTTTTCGGTAACACTGGTTTAGGTATTTTTACCCGGGGCCGTGTAAAAAAACGATTAAAGAATAAGTTTTACACTCATTGTGTTAAAATAACCTTCTCGCGGGGTTTATGTACACGCTAATATGGTGTTATTAATTGTCATTGTATTTAATTTTCCTGATAGAGTGTAAAATGAAATAAATAACACCCATTCAACAAAATTAACTTTTTAGAGAGTTAAATTCAATGGCAAATTTAATACAACAACTTTGGTCCCATATTATGAGTGTAAAAATGTGGTAAATTATGTTGATTCGGGTGTTAACATTAACACTACTTTTTTTTACCACTCCTGAAATGATTTTTACCAGGTGTATATTTTTTCATAGTATCTATCTCGAGCTATAATATCCTATTTATTTTTAGATGGACAATGTACCATACTTTCCACAGATTTACATTTTGTAGGCCTATTTGATTTATCTGTTTTAAGGAGATTATTTAGGTCGTTGAGAAAATTGAAAATTGTGTGATGTTGTTTTATTTGTTCAAACCTTTCTTTTATTTTTGATAATGCAGTGTCCAATATTACAAAGTAAAAGTTAGTTTTGAATTGGTGTTCTGGATTTTTTGGAGCCTCATCTTTACATTAGTAGTTTTCAGTCGTTGTGATTGACACGTTCATAGCGTGTATTTCTAAGCTCAGGGCATAAAGGAGTATTTTCCTGCAACCTGACAAAAACCGCCCGCCCAACGCGATGCGACGCCATTTGTAAGGGATGATGAGTTAAAACGTGTTAAAACAAGAAGGAACAATATATTTCCCAACTCGTTGCTACGTAGAGTAGCGTTTTTAAAACCAGTATTGTTTTGTTTGTTTCCAGTTATACTTGTAAAATGTTTTTTTAACTCTAAGTAGTTACCTAGAATAATGATAATATTTTTATATTAATTATTTTACTAATAAATTAGATTTAAATTTATTTTTTAACTTGCCCCCCCCCCCCCCCCCGTGTGCCTCGCACCCCTGGCAACCCTGGATTGGAACGGCCCTGTCTATAATAATATAAATCGCATACCAGACCCTTTCTTTGTTTAGTTTTCTACCTCACCCTGTAAAAGGCCCAAATAATATTGTTCTAATTCGATTAACACTTTTTTTTTATATTTTCCTTAAATTTGCCTAAGCTACTTAGCAATTTTGACTTATTGTATAGTTTTAAAGAGACGTGATAGGGTCCTTTTTCTGTTAAAGTTAGTCGGTGTATTGGATAAGCTATTGTGCAATAGGTATGAACAACTTTAGACTCAAACTTATCCCAATGTCGAAATAAGAATAACAAACATTCAAATATATACAATCCGTAAACAGTCATTTTGTACTCTTAAGTACACTTCGACACGATTCTCTGAATTTAATTTTTTTAATTGGTCTTATGGTTCTTTTTTCCACGACAAAAAGTGACTGCATGCTGTAGTTGCACCCCAAAATGTTATGCCGTATCTTAAATTTGACTCAAAGTTAGCATAATAAAGAAATTTTAAGTTTTTAAACTTTTAATGTTCATGTACCTTGCCACTACCTTAATTCCATATACAATACTTCCTAGTTTTAAAGTAGTTTTATTTCTGTGAATTTCCTAATCTGAAATACAATAGAAAGTGGGTTTTAATCAGCCAGCTATAGGCAGATATAGGCGTGCCTTCGGTGGCAGTCCTTTGAGTAGCTATATTCCTCTAAAATCTGCATTAAATGAAAAACAACTAGAGATTATCAGCACAAATAGCTAAAATAATAATATATGTGTCGGAAACAACGAACTCCATGCATCCTACATATTAGTCGGTTATTATTTGACCACTTGTCTAAGCTAAGCCTTACCAACGTGCCGTGGAGAAAATTAGCTTAATTTCCAATTTAATATGTAGGACTAGGAAAGGACAGTAGATATCCTTAATACTGCCTGCTTACTTGGAGGTTTAGACTATAAAGTTTACCAAATTTAGGAGTATTTGTCAATACATATGATACATATTTCTAATTTGTTCGGGTCAACCGTCCCCCCTGCCCCACCCTTCCTTATATTATCTATTTTGAATACTACCTGTATTAATTAACTTTTCAGTTGGTAGATCTCTTGTTTCCCTAGCAACAAAAAAAAACATAATATAAAGTCATCCCTTCAAACTAGAAAAAGGTGCTACCTAATTTTACACTCTATTTGAGCGGCATATCAAAAAAGAAAACAAACTTGCAAATCATCAAATTTTAATACCGCAAGATATTGCCGGTAAAATTAATTTTTAGAGAAAAGAGATTTACTTCCGGTAATATTTTATAATATCCCTTACCTTTTACCTTCGTAAGGTTAGTTGCATTTTTAGTTAGTTAATATTACAAATATGTAGATAAATACCTATTATTTTATTTGGATATTCTAGGCATGTGAGGTAGAGCCCTGCACGGGCCGGGTTTTCATCTCGGGCTGCTACGCGGCCCGGCCTGACTCTTGGGTTCGGGTCGGGTCGGGCCACTTAAACAACAAAGGTTCGGGTTTTCGGGCCGCAGTAAATTTCCCCGGGCTTTTCGGGCCGACCGGGCTTCTCGGGCCGACCGGGCTTCTCGGGCCGACCGGGCTTCTCGGGCCGACCGGGCTTTTCGGGCCGACCGATATGATAAATAAAAAATAGTTGTGTTAAAAAGTATTTTTAAGACACTCATTTCTTCTTCGTCTCAACTTTTAAATGCATGTCCTAAAAATGGTGGACTTCTCGGGTCGGGCGGGCTCTTCGGGTCGGGCGGGCTCTTCGGGCCGGGCGGGCTTTTCGGGCCGGGCGGGCTTTACGGGCCGGGCGGGCTTTTCGGGCCGGGTGGGCTTTTCGGGGCGGGCGGGCTTTTTTCGGGCCGCGTCAACGTCTTAGTTGACGGGCCGGGCCGGGTCGGGCCGTGAAATTTCGGCCCGTGCAGGCCTCTAATGTGAGGTATTGTATAAGTGTAAGCTTTATACAGTGGCGTATTAAACATTGCGCCGGTGTGAGCGTATTCTTCCACATATTCGGGAGGCCCAAGAGACCCCACGAATTTTGCTGACTACTCTTGTGGGCTCGAGGTGTTCAGTAAACCCTCACACAAAATTAATAAACAAATAAATAAAAGCAAAATTCTTGTTCATTTATGTACTGCGAATTGCCCAAAGCCAACCCATTTCGACTGTAATACTAGTTGCTCTCAGAAACTGGATTCTACATTACATTTCTAAGAATTAAGGTCTCTATACTGGGTGGCAGAGCCCTGCACGGGCCGGGTTTTCATCTCGGGCTGCTACGCGGCCCGGCCCGACTCTTGGGTTCGGGTCGGGTCGGGCCACTTAAACAACAAAGGTTCGGGTTTTCGGGCCGCAGTAAATTTCCCCGGGCTTTTCGGGCCGACCGGGCTTCTCGGGCCGACCGGGCTTCTCGGGCCGACCGGGCTTTTCGGGCCGACCGGGCTCTTCGGGCCGACCGGGCTTTTCTGGCCGACCGATATGATAAATAAAAAATAGTTGTGTTAAAAAGTATTTTTAAGACACTCATTTCTTCTTCGTCTCAACTTTTAAATGCATGTCCTAAAAATGGTGGACTTCTCGGGTCGGGCGGGCCCTTCGGGTCGGGCGGGCTCTTCGGGCCGGGCGGGCTTTACGGGCCGGGCGGGCTTTTCGGGCCGGGCGGGCTCTTCGGGCCGGGTGGGCTTTTCGGGCCGGGCGGGCTTTTTTCGGGCCGCGTCAACGTCTTAGTTGACGGGCCGGGCCGGGTCGGGCCGGGTCGGGCAGTGAAATTTCGGCCCGTGCAGGCCTCTACTGGGTGGCCGCAAAGGAAATGTTTGAACGGTAATATACCGTGCCAGCGATATGCGCACGATAAGCTGCTTAAAAACTTTAACTTTTGCGCACTAAAAGAACGGCATACATACTTTTTTCTGACTACAATATTTAAAATTCTTAATGCTACTATAGGCTGTTCTGATATATTATGTAGGATAAATTTTGTTGTACCTCGTTTAAATAGCCGACATACTAGTTGTTTTTATTTACCTACACCTCGTACAAATATCTTAAAATTTACCCCATTTCACTTAATGTGTAACACGTATTATAGTAAATGTGACATTGACTTTTTTAACTCCTCTATAATGGCAATAGCTCGCATTTTAGGGCATAGAGGAATTATGGATATATACATAAATTTTGAGGTGGCTAAATATTGACTCCCCTGTATAATTTAGAGAAAAATTGTATTATAATTTTTTGAAGAGTCCGATATACTAAACTCATGTGCCAAGTTTGAATAAATTTTAATAAGCCAAGCCTAACTTATTCAATTAAATGTGATGGCACAATTACAAAATTTTCGTAGTTTAGGTAATAAAGCAAACACCAGCAAATAATTTCTATGACGCTATTGTCAAAAATTGACGTAAAGCTGGACATAACGAATAAAGATTATTTCACATTAAAAACACATTTTCGTTTCACCAATCCGGCAATCACACATCCAAAATAAAAGACACCATTTGTTTTTCTTACTAAGCTTTTAATTTAACATAACATACCTAAGACTGCAGATTTTTTACAAATACATTAATTAGTTAATTATTTAAACAACCCTTTACTAACAGCTAAACAATATCCTAACCGATCATAAAATTCATGTCTAACATTACTGAGTATAAATAAAATTTTTAAAGTGGCCCTACAGAAAGAAGTCGTTTGGCGAAAGGTCAGGAGCCCTGGCTGACCAAAGGATTAGATGCCGTGGGCCAATAATAATAATAATAATATAAATAAGTATCCGTTAAAAATATCTTGCAAGTATTCCCTCACCATGAGAGAATTATGGGCAGGACAACCATCCATTTGAAACCAGATCTCCTGATTTTGGCGTACCGGATGTCCCACTAAGAATGGCTGTCGGCCGTATCTCAGAAAGTGTTAGTCGTATGGCTTGCGGAAAAAAAAAATATTAGGTAAAGTGGTCATGAGAAATTGTTGGAAATTATTTTCAAGTTTCTCAGACTGGCGCTAGAAGGCGCAACAGTAACGGTAAATATGAATCACAAAGTTTCCTCAAAAGTCGCCTAGTTAAGGTATCCCGAAAATAACATTTTTGTATATTTCGAAGATTTATTCATAAAATTCACCTATAGAACGTGTTCGTCACTTTTCGAATAAAGTGGTGGGGGAAGGTTAAACATTATTTGTAATAACTGCTGATAAGTCCGGTCTGGCTTAACATAATTTAGTAAACTTAGTTTTGTTAAAAAGGGCTTTTTTCACTCTATATATCAACTTATGAACTACGACAAAATGTGTTTTACACTAGGCGCTAGGAGGCGCTGTCTTACAACCTCACAAACATTGCGCGTTTTTTCCATAATTGTAAATGTAATAGTATATTCAATTTCACCTGATTACAAGGATGATTAAAAGTCTAAGAGGTCAGCGAAAGCCGCAAGTTAATATATATTTTCAATCCGGAGATATCAACAACAATAATCATAATTACGGAACATTATGATTTTATTTTCAAGTTGCCATTGTAAAGGTTTTTTTAAGAGTCAAATAGGCCTTGGAAAAACAAAATATGAATTGAAACTGTGCACGCGTGTCACCTTTCATTATTTCGTCAAAATGTTTGTCGTGCCAACAGTGTTGTGTCGTATTTGATTTTCAAAATGCCTCTGTTACTTGAAGAAGTGGTTGACATCATTGCGGTGTATTTTGAATGTTTGGGAAATGCAACAATTGCTGAACGGGTTTACGCAGTACGATACCCTCAAAGGCTTGATGCCGATACGACAGTAGAATGTTTAATCGTTTAGCTAGCCGTTTTCGTGCTACTGGAAGTATTCGTCGCCCTGTATATCGCAGACGCCGCCGAGGTAAACATTGTAAATGTTTTGGCATAATATGTGGAATTTAATCCACAAATTAGTATTAGATTAATTGTTAGAGACTTGGGCGTTACTCGCTCTACTGTGCATAGGATTTTATTAGAAGAAAGGTAAGTAATTATATCTATATGTTATAACTCTTAAATAGTTTAGAATAATGCCAATATTTCTCTTAATAGTTTTCAAGTCAATGTAATAAGTATTTTGTTTTTCTTTAGGCTACATCCCCACCATATTGTGCTCCACCAGGCTTTGACCCCGCAAGATTATGATAGAAGATTGGATCATTGCCATTGGTTGCTCAATATGATATTGAAAGATAGAAATCTCCTCTCCAGAATTTTGTGGACTGATGAAGCTACTTTCCATAGTAATGGAGGAGTAAACCGCCATAATATGCATTATTGGTTTTATTTTTCAAATAAAATATATTGTAGTGAAAATCAAAAATTAGTGTTTTTCCTCACGCGCAGATTTACTTTACTTTATCGACACAAAAACTAGAAACAGCTTTTAAATTTTCTGTTTTTACCGACTAGCCGGATTTTTTTTTTATATTTATTGCGTCCAGTTCAGCATAATAAAACACAGCACGGTTTTTCCTAATTTTCCCGACAGCTGACGAAGCCGGTGTATAAATAGGATTTGTTCCGTGGACGCAGCACCCTTACGTGCACCCATTAGCAACTACAAATGGCAAATCTCTCGCTACACGATTCACACATTCCCAAAGAAGCTCCGGATAATCCGTATTATCTCGCAAAAACTTTAACATATTATACACCTTCTGTTCCATTAACGCTTCCAGTCCCAGTTCGCCCTTCTGTTTTCATTTTATAAAAGCAAATTTAATTTCCACAGCCCTATGAAGTCCATCAGTTTAATTTTATTTCGAGGGCATTGTTGATTAAGTTTTTAACCACCTTTTTATATTGACAAGGATGGTTAAATTTAATTTAAAATGCTATAAAATTTTAAATTAAATGGTTTTGTAATGAAAACCGAAGGCTGGAATAGTTAAGATGATACCTAATGCTGGGGTAAACCTAACAAGTTTATTTGAAAATTATTAAAGTTCATTACATTTAACTAACATAAATTGCACGATAATGTCTAGCTAGCGTAGAAGACTAATTAAATAATTAACCAAATTTAAAAAATAACAGCACCTAGGTGATGTTAGTGGTGCACCGACCGCCAGACCGGCCATAGGAAATCCCATGTAAATTTTGCTACCCTCAAATATTATCTCCTTATTAATTTTACATCAAAATTGTATATTTTGAAAAAACTCCTCGTAAAATTTCTAAAAACAATGTTTTTCTACTTACGTTTTATAATAACCCCTTTTTGATTGTCGTTTTGACTTTTAAATAACCTCATTTTAGGTTAGTAATTATTTACAATTAAAAACTAAACATATAGGTATTATAAATATATTTTATTAAAACTAAACTATAATTTTACCTATTTATTATAAATATTAAAAGTACAGTTACTTATATTATTAAAATTAATGCTTGGGGTAACCTAAAACAGTACGTTGAGTTATTTCTCTTTGTAAAATAGATAAGGAATTTGAACTAAAAATAGAAAATGAATCTGCAACAGCAATATCAATAAAACCCATGCCACTAGTAGAGCTGGTAGAACATTCTGATTCATTAGATTTAACACGTTTGTTGTTAGCGTCCAAAGATTTTTCACCAAGAATTTTTTCGGAAATTTTTCTTTTGTTTTCTAAAGAATCGTCTATATACCCATCAGCCACGGCATTTGACCGCCAACCTCCATGTCGCTTTAGCATCAATATATCCGCTCTAGAGTCCGCTAAAAAGTTGCTGAAGATCTTCGAAAGCAGTGGCCTGTATATTCTTTTGCCTTTGGAAACCCCAAGAACTCAGCAATTTTCTTTGGTGTTGCTCTAATGGTATTAATGCCCACTGGAAGTCTGGAACATTTGGAGTTTCTGTACGTGATAAAAATCTTTCATGGGTTATGTGTGCTGGACGTAATTGGGCGTACTTTCGCACAATATTCAAGATGTTGATGTCGTCAATAGAGCCTTCGCTAATTACAAAGCTTCTTGCAACATTTGTTTAAGTGTTTGGAATGGTTATTTTAATTAAAGACTCCGAAATTTCGATATTATTCATCTTTAAATATGTGAGTTCTTCTCTGCGACATGCTCCAAAGATTCCCACAATAAGAATGACTTTGTCCAATAATAGTTATTTACGATATAAGTGTTGTAAAGATTCATATTACAACACGAGATGTTAAAGTTGTTAAACGAGGCGTCAACAAGAATATTGTACAAAATTTTATCTACTTTCATCTATGAATAAAAATATTTGGCAAAAGGCATTTTTAAAAATAAAAATGCACCTGCTATTAAAAATCGTTTTGTAAGGGCATCTATTACAGCACCAGTGCTGTAATAGATGCCCTTACAAAACGATTTACAGAACTGTAAAATTCATATTACTAAATGAAAGTAGATAATAGTTATTTACGATATAAGTGTTGTAAAGATTCATATTACAACACGAGATGTTAAATTAATAAAACATCGAGTGTAGTAATATGAATTTACAACAAGAATATTGTACAAAATTTTATCTACTTTCATCTATGAATAAAAATATTTGGCAAAAGGCCTTTTTAAAAATAAAAATGCACCTGCTATTAAAAATCGTTTTGTAAGGGCATCTATTACAGCACTAGTGCTGTAATGGCATCTATTACAGCACTAGTGCTGTAATAGATGCCCTTACAAAACGATTTACAGAACTGTAAAATTCATATTACTAAAGGAAAGTAGATAAAATAAATTAAGTTTTTTATTATAAAACGCCCGTAGAAAAAATATTCTATACCATTCGTTACGAAACAATGTCTTTTAGTCACTCTGACACTGAATTTTTACGTCTCGTGCCTAAAAGATCCTTATTTCGTAACTTGTTGTATAAATAGCTATTAATTGGCTCATAAAATAATCAAATTTGACAATAATCAAAAACTTCAGCATAAACCACAGAAAATAGCCATCATCCAAACACATTCCATGGATTTTCTGAAGACGATGCACGATAATGAAGAGGAGTAAAAGATTAGTTCTAACTGAAAGTCCACATATAAGTAATATAATCAGATTTGGTGTGCATCATACAAGGAATTATTCCTATTTTGTATAATATTCCCAATTCGTACACATCACACAATATTCTTATTTCATACACTAACCAATGAGCGGTCTTAAGGTTTGGTGGACCAACCTTTTCGTTTCGTACACATTACCACAAAAAGGGTTGTCAAGTTAAATCTGTATTACAGCCCAAGCAATAAAGGCAAGCAAAATATTACTTTGATATTTTATGTAGAATATAATGTATTGGACAACAAAAAGAAATATAAACAATTTTACATGTTTATTTACCTACCTATAAAGATATACTAAAATACTAATAATGTCGGTGAGAAGCTTTGAGAATATATTCTAATTAAACTTAACAATGTAAATTAAAGGTTTTAATGCATCATTGAGTGTTATTTTTCTTTGTAAATATTCACTTACAGTTTTATTTAGGCGGATGTCTCAGCCCCTGTCCTTCTAGGCATGTTTTGATGTTGTAAAATTAAGATCACATCCTTGTTGTACTGTATCATAGTCAGTGCCGAAACTAGCTTCTGATGCGCCCGGTGCGAGGTCGTCTTCTTGCGCCCCCCCGAAATTATCTTTTATTCAGCTGCAAAAATATTTAGATGAGCCTTTCCCACTCGCTTGTTTTACCTGGTATACCAACCTTCTACTTAATTTGTAGTGTGGTGTTTTTCATTGTGACATATTCAGATCCAATCATTTTCAAGTTATTGGTCGACAAAATAGTCGTTGAATTTTACGACATATACATTGGTACAGTTTCCATTATACGGAGATATGCACAGTATAAATTATGTAATATATAAAAAATATTTTAAAAAGCCTCTCGTAAGTAACATCTTTGCGGTTTGACAAAAGAGCATAGATAGCTGAAACAACACAAGTTATATCTGAATTACATTCCACGTCTATTTGATCGAAGAGGGAACAGCAGCCTTTAAATGTTCCATCCATGAAAAATTCTGGATCCTTATGTAAGTAACTATCCTCTGTGGCTAGCAAAATAGAATCCTTTTCTTCTAACCCATCATCCACTAGCAGTTGAGGTTCCATTGACTGTGGGATGATAAATTCATCTAGCTTTTTTGATAAAACATTTATTCCCAATGACTCTATGCCTTTCTCTGTAAAATCAAACTTTAACCGACGACAAATCTGGAGTTTCGAGTACAAGGTCAAGTCCCGTATCTCTGGCAGTCATCAGTTCCTGCCTGTATGTTTGAGGTATCGGGACAAGTTCATCTCCAGTACGTTTTTTTGCCTTGTATTAACATAGATGGACTTCGTTTTTTGCGATGTTAGGAAAACATGTGTGAGGTGACTTCGTCTCTAGAAGTGTATAGTCCTCGCAGGTCGTTATAGTTCCAGGGCAAGAACTACTGGTACACGCTCATAATACCGTAGCAGAATTCACAGCCTGAATATATCGTATGTATATTTACCACATAATATATACGATATAGTATATCGAATAGTTCTAAAACAACAAAAGGTCTGCATCAAGGTTGTTTTACTTCGCCTACAATATTCAAAATATTCTTAGAATACTAACTCGTAAAATAGAAAATGTATAGTATTTGTAGAATTATATCGTTGATCTTTAGACTGCAATAAAACCCTCATTATCCCTTTGACCATAAAATAAATAAGGAAATCCCAAATTTTAAAACTTTTTCGAGTAGAGCCGGACCAGGTACAAATTCAATTTATACCTATGCCTGATGCATATATAAATACAAACTGATTTTTAATAATTTTAGTCTTTAGTGGTTTTCCGGCGAGTAATTTTTATTTGGGCTTATTAGTGGTAGAATGTGGCGTCCTTGGAATTGTGCTAATAGGGGGGCATCTTCAAGTGTCATTTTTAAAAGAAAGCATTTATCTACCGATGCCAAACTAATAATTAAAAATGTGCAGTCTTTGTTGAGTAGAAATTTTAATTCGATGGATGCTTTAGCAGAGACGTCTACTTTGACAAAAACTCCTTTATCTTCGGTAAGAGACATAGTACTTAAACCTGTTAATCCTAGAAAAAATCGGAGTGATTTTGGCACATTTAGAAGCATTGACGAAAATGTTATGGATTTATTAAGAAGAAAGATTTACCAAATGTATGAGGCACAAACTGTACCCACTTTGATTTCCCTCCAAGAGCGGCTGATTAAAGACGAAACAAAAATATCTCTTGTAGCCTTTCAAGTCTTAGGAAAATATTGCATAAAATGGGTTTTAAATACCGAAGCATTAATAAAACACAAACATTAATGGAATCTCAACGTTTACGGGAATGGAGACTTAAATATTTAACAGCTGTTAAACAATTTAAAGAAAAAAATCGTCCAATTATCTACCTTGACGTAACATGGTTCGATACCCATGACACACCAAGAAAAGGTTGGGATGATTCTTCCAAAAATTGTCAAACCAAGGCACCATCAAATAAAGGCAAAATAATCACAATATTACATGCTGGTTCAGAGAACGGGTGTGTTCCAAATTGTCTGTTGCTTTCAGCTTAAAACATAGCAGATTCTTCTTTAGATTACCATCAAGATACCGACGCACAACTTTTTGAAGATTGGTTTAAACATAAACTCCTTAAAAATATACCTGAAAATAGCGTCATTGTAATGGACAATGCTAGTTATCATAGTCGGCAAGCAAAAATCATTCCCAATTCTAATAACACAAAAGCAGAAATTCAAAATTTTATGATTGAAAATGATTTATATTTTGAAGAAATTTACAAAAAACGAGAACTGCTAGAAGTATTAAAAGCTTTTAAAATAAATAAGGAATACGAGTGTGACAAACTTGCAGCAGAAAATGGACATACAGTATTGCGTCTTCCTCCATACTATTGTATCAATCCTATTGAGCTAATATGGCACCAATTAACATCCAATATTAGGAGAAATAATATTTCTCCTGCATTAAATGCATCTGTAGTAGAATTAATTAAAAACGAAGTAAGAAAAATTTCTGCAGACAGCTGGAAAAACTGTGTACAGCACGTACTTAAGGTGGAAAATTCTTACAATTGAATGATTACAAATGTTCAACCCTTAATTATAAGTTTAGGCTTAGATGAAGATAGTGATAGTGATACAGAGTTAAATTTTGAATAAATTGTCAATAGTTTTTAAGAATTTAATTAATTTTTATTGTACTTGTTATCCTAATAGTTATACTTTGAAATTATATTATTTTCAATTATCATTAATTGTTATCATTATTTTACATTCATTATAGGTACCTAAAACTAAAAATACCTGTCTATTTATTTTAAATTATAAAAACAAATCATGTGGTGTAGGTACATTTTCAAGCCGACCCTGATCCCATTTATTCAGCTTTGAAGAGGTTGAGGCGTATACAATAGGATTTAATCAGGTAGATTATTTATGGCAGTAAGAGTCAACGGTATAATTCTGCAAATATTATAACACTAAACTTTGCCCAGGCTCATGGGCATCGCACAGGATAATAAAGACGTCAGCGTTATGGCACGGCAGCTAGAAGAATATTAATGAACAACACAAGAAAAACTATTAAATTTAGAAATAGATGAAAACCGAGTGATAAAAGGACCTGACAATTAAATACCTTTTAAAGGTTTAACAACGTACGAGGAAATAAAGAATAGTCTATAGGGCAGAACAGAACAACTAAATTCAGACTTGTTGAATAAACAAACAACTAGCACAAATAAGACCATAATATTCAACAAGTGCAGAGGAAAAATATTATTATATTAAGACAATGGTAGTAAATGAACAAAGGTATTATTGCAGCCGCATAGATGAAATTATGGAGAAGAAGTTGTAAAGTCAGGCAAACAGAATAAGAAATGAAGAGACGAATCGATGTGGAAAATTAGTTATGATAATTTAAAAGTAAAATATGTTGGACATTTCGTATAAAAGAATGAAGTTCGATAGGCAGAATAAAATAAGGAAGTCCATGAAGGTGGAGTGACGCTATACAGGGTGATTTAAAAGTACTTTGACAAACTTGGGGAGGTAATAGCCGACAATATTATAAGATGAAAAGTTCTTATAAACAGTGGTCCTTGGCGACTTCGTAACGGAGATACAGGGTGTTGAAATGTTAGAAGAAATAGTAATAATTTTTAAATAACTCCTTAACGATTTTTTTTTTATAAAATTTATTGAGTTAAATAAGCATCTAAGGACATTTATTTTCAAAGTTCAACATGTTCGTAAATTTAACCAGTGGCGTCGGTACAAAATGTTGCTATCATATATTTGTGAAAACTATGCTGCACCACTGACTTATTTTATTTTAATTTTCTTTTAATGAACCCCCCCTTCATTTACAACAAAAAAGATCACGTTTGTTTTTCTGATACGAGGAACGGTTTAAGGGTAAATGATTATTTTATTTGACTTTACACAAATATTAAAAAATGTGTTTTAAATCCACAAATACTCTCAAATATTTATTAAAGCATTTTAACGGATACATATACATACTTATTAATAAACAAATAAGTATATGCCTAAGGAAGGCATCTAAAGATGCCTATTTCCTAAGTATAATACGTTCTCAGTGGCATACATATTTATTTATTAGTATGTTATTTTTTAATATTTTGTATTTTAACAAGGCGGCGTTGGAAATGCTTTTTTAATATTTTGTATTTTTACAAGGCGGCTTTGGAAACGCATTTGTCGATAAATTAAAACATATTTGACAGTTAGTTGCTAATGTGGTTTATTTCTTCAGTTTGGTTTTTTTGGTTGGATATTATTAGTATTGTTTATACGGTACCTACTATGGATTATTTAAGAAATAATGCGCATTTAGCCGACATGCATTTTCTGTATGGCCTTGCCGATGGAAATGCACGAGAAACGAGACGAATTTATCAGGAGCGATAGCCTAACCGAGTACTGCCTGCTGCTGCAACATTTACAAATCTTCACCGCCGTTTAGTTGCAACAGAAAGTTTTACAAGGCCACGTGACATTCCTGGAAGACCACGAACAGCCCAAACCCCGGAATTAAAAGAAGCTGTTTTAAACGCTGTAGTGGAAAATCCAGATACAAGCACCCGAAATAGCTGATGCTCTCAATTCCACCCAAGCCACAGTTTGGAGAATTCTGCACGATCAGCAGTTGTATCCGTACCACATTCAAAGGGTACAAGCTCTTTTACCCAGGGACTTTCCTCAGCGCATTAATTTGTGTCAGTGGTTTTTGGAAAAATTTGCTGAAACTCCTCAATTTTAAAATTATGTACTTTTTACGGACGAGGCAAATTTTTCTCAGAGTGCGATTACAAACTTTCACAATAACCATATCTGGTCTTTGGAAAATCCCCACGCAGTTAGTGAACGAAATTCTTAGTACCAATTTTCATTAAACGTGTGGGAAGGAATAGTTGGCGATTACTTGATAGGACCTTTTTTTCTTCCACTTCGGCTTAATGACGATACGTACCGACACTTTTTCGAAAATGAACTTCCTCCCTTATTGGATGATGTACCCTTGGAAACTCGAAGACGTATATGGTTTATGCATGACGGAGCTCCCGCTCATTTCATCATAGTGGTCAGGACTCTAAATCAAATTTATCCAAATCGATGGATCGGTAGGGGAGTTGAGGAAGGAAATCAACCGTGGCCACCAAGGTCCCCAGATTTAAATCACCTTGATTTTTATTTGTGGGGGCATTGAAGTCAATCGTTTACAAAACGCCAGTCGAAAATCCAGAAGTGCTAAGAAACCGGCTAATCGATGGTTTTGAAGTAATAAGAAACAGACCAGATATCTTAGCACGCGTACGAGATTCCATGCAAAGGAGATTAGATGCCTGCAATCTGCATCTTGGCTAAAGGTGGACAATTCGAAGAATTTATTTAAAAATCATTTAATTTCTATAACGTATTTATTTCTTTAATTAAATTAAATGTTATACCTTAATAAATCTTTGAATTAAAAACACATTTTTTATTATTTGTGTATAGTCAAATAAAATAATCATTTACTCTTAAACCGTCCCTTGTATCAAAAAAATACACGTGATCTTTTTTGAAGTAAATGATGTGGGGATTCATAAGAAGAAAATTAAAATAAAATAAGTCAGTGGTGTAGCATAGTTTTCACAAAAAATATTATAGCAACTTTTTGTACCGACGCCACTGGTTGAATTTACGAACGTGTTGTACTTTAAAAATAAGTGCCCTTAGATGCTTATTTAATTCACTAAATTTCATAAAAAAAAACTCTTTAAAAACTCGTTAAGGAGTTATTTAAAAATTATTACTATTTCTTTTAACATTTCAACGCCCTGTATCTGCGTAACGAAGTCGCCAAGGACCACTGTTTATAAGAAGTTCTCATCTTAAAATATTGTCGGCTATTACCTTCCCAAGTTTGTCAAAGTATTTTTGAATCACCCTGTAGATCAGGCAATGAAAAAGAGAAGCATGCAGGATTAAGACTGGCAGAGCGGAGATACCTGGAGATACAGGCTGAAACCAGGAAAATAGCGACAACTGTGATATCCTATAAATATTGTACAAAAATATAAAAAAACAATATCTTGCTCTAGATCGAGGCAGAACTAACCTAAACTAGCAATAACTTAATTACCTAAGGACAATTTTAAAAAGTTAAACCAATCAAAAATTTCCGTCGCCATTTACCTCCGAATATGTTTCCAGATGTTTGTGTTACCCAAAAGCGCTGCTCCATGCCCTGTATAAATCTTAATAAACCAGGCGAACGCGCTGCGATAAATTCCCATTTCTCCCAGAGATACGTCCTCATTAATCCTAACCGGACACGTCCGTTTCCATAAAGCACTTCCATGTTCCAGGATGATAACCGCGAGCGGTCTTGACCTGGAACAGCAGCTTTTTATTTCTATAAATGAGATTTATCATCTCTGCCGAGATTTTGTTGCCTGATGGAAGTAGAAAAAAAAACAGTACTAAAAAAAACAAAAAGTACCAGTTATTTCATATTTGTATGAACAGTTATATACCGGGTGTTGCATCGTCGAGCGGGACATAGGAAATCCCATGTAATTTTAAATGGGGTCAATTATTGGCTTCCCTAATTATTTTAGAGAAAAATTCTATTTAGGTTTATTAAAGAGCACTAAAACCCACATTCAATAGAATAACTTTAGATATTTTTGATGAGCCCGTTTACGGGTTATCGCCGATTTCTTTTTAACTATTTCTCCTTTTTATGGCCCCGTATTTGCGGGCACCAGTCAAGTTAAAAGATGACTGTCAAATAAAGTTGTCATTTTGAAATGTGTGCTTTATTGTTATAAAAACTTGTACATCGAAAATATTAGCCATGAATTACACTTCTGAAGAAAAAATATTGATGATTAAATGGTATTATCAAGGAAATAGTTATCAAAATGTGTCAGACATGTTTGCTGCTCTGTATCCGAATAGACCGATACCTGCAAAATCTACAGACGAAAGGACTATCAAGAAATTTGAGACAAAAGGCACTGTAATAAATAACTGCAGATGTGAAGAAAGGCAGGAACAAAGAAGAGATGCAAGAAATGATAGAGACTTGCAAGTTTTATTGTGCGTGGAAGAAAATGATGGGAAGATCAGCACAAGGAAACTTGAGGATGACATAGGATTAGATCACACCACAGCGTTACGAGCTTTGAAACGACATAAATATTATTCATACAAATATGAAAAGCACCAAGAGCTAAGAGATAGGGACGAAATACGACGACAGGAGTTTTGTTTTGGTATGATGGAAAGAGCAAACATGGATAGGGAATTTTTAAAAAACATTTGTTTCACTGACGAATGCACATTTACCTTAAACAATGAACCCAATGTTTAAAATTATCGATATTGGAGCAAAGAAAACCAACACAGGTTTGTAGAAACAAGGACACAATATCCACAAAAAGTTAATGTATGGGCTGGGATTTTCGGAGAAAATATTATCGGGCCATTATTTCTTACACGAAATTTAAATGCAGAATATTTTTTGGAACTACTTGAAGATCATATTTTACCTACTTTACATGATGCCGCCAGGGAAAATCAGGAAGTTTGGTACCAAATGGATTGCTGCCCGGCACATAGTACCCTGGCTGTCCGGGAATATTTAAACCGTGCTTTTAATGGAAATGTTATTGGCTTAAATCACACAGTAAATTGGCCAGCCAGGTCTCCTGATTTATCGCCAAATGATTTCTTTCTCTGGGGCCATTTAAACAACAGGATATACAAAGAAAAAAAATACCCAAATTTAGACGAGTTAAAAAATGCTATTTCTGCCGAATGCAATAGAATTTCAGTTTACCAACTAGCGAATGTAAGAAGAGAATTTTATGATCGCCTCGGTTATTGTCTAGCAGTCAATGGAGGAATATTTGAACATCTTCTTAAATCCTAAAGTTCTAACAATTTAATAGTACCTACCTATTAATTAGTAAAATATTGAAACATGTAAAATGTCATAATTAACCTTGTAATTGGATACTTTATTTTAGTTTTATTCAGATTAATTTGTACTCATAAATACACCTTTAATATTTTCGATGTACGAGTTTTTATAACAATAAAGCACACATTTCAAAATGACAACTTTATTTGACAGTCATCTTTTACCTTGACTGGTGCCCGCAAATACGGGGCCATAAAAAGGAGAAATAGTTAAAAAGAAATCGGCGATAACCCGTAAACGGGCTCATCAAAAATATCTAAAGTTATTCTATTGAATGTGGGTTTTAGTGCTCTTTAATAAACCTAAATAGAATTTTTCTCTAAAATAATTAGGGAAGCCAATAATTGACCCCATTTAAAATTACATAAGATTTCCTATGTCCCGCTCGACGATGCAACACCCGGTAGACTAGCCTGAACTAAAACTTTAGGCATTCTTTTTTTTTATTTAATTTTATTATTTAATATTATAATATATATAATAATAATTATTATCCATATACAGGTAAACAATAAATACAGGATGCTAATAAAGTATGTTGAACCCCTCTTAATATTCTAGGCCCATATATCATGACATGTCATATGTCTAAAGTCAACTGATTTTAAAATACAGAGCATCAGTAGAAATGTTGTTTATCTACATCAAGGTTCTGATACTTCTTTGTAAAAATGCGTTTAACAGAAGTAGAAAGAATTGAAATATTAGTTATATGTGGTGAACGAAAAAGAACACAAGACACTCTTTGAGTATTTTAATATGAAATATCCCAATAGAGAACCCATAAACCAGGCCAACATTTTCAAAATAATAAAAAAGTCAGCCAAATTTCTTGTAGATAAACCGAAAATGGACGCCCTGGAATTTCCGAGGATAAGAAAATCGATATTCCTGTTTCGATGCATTTTAGGACAAGAGAAGTCTCCAACCCTTTGAAATTATTCATAATTCGACAGTGGCTATATTTATTAAAAATAATGTGGCATGCCTATAAATGTTTGAAAGTACAAAACTTTCTAAAGATTTTCATCTATTTGTTAAGTTAATTTTAATACTTTGTTTACTTATTTCAGTTAGGTTTATGATGTTGTCGTATGTGGATTGGTACCCTTAAGGGCTAGAGCACGCAGTCATCATTTATAAACATTTTGTTTGTGGCACTAGGACTCTTAATAGTGGTGAAGCTTATTCGAAAAGTATTCGGTAAGAGTGGTACAATAAACAATGACAGCTGTAGTGTTGTTTATTCAGGGAGTTGTATGTAATAAATGATAAGGGATAATGTATTCCAATTGGTTGGAGAAAATGGTTCCATTTTTAATAGGTAGGTCTGAAAATCTTCCTCCAAGTGAGCTGTCGCAAATTTTTGCAAGCTTGCAAAAGATCGGCAAAGTCAGCATAAACGGAACCACTTTTCCTAACTAATAGGGGTTACAAAACACTATAAAAAGCTTAAAGATCATTTACGAAGTGAAGTTGCTCATATAACTACGTGATTGGAATTTATTTTATTAGTAAAAAGTGTCCAATTATTATTTGACTAAAGTTTTGTCTTGGAGATAGTCTAGCCTGGCGACTTACAGACATTACCATTTATAATTATCTCGTAAGTATCCGCGTATGCTTTTTTGTTAAAAGAAAAAATAGATAAAAATATTCTTACGTGATTCAATTAACTGGTTAGGAACACAGAAGTCAATTTTTGATTGTTAATTAAATTAATAAATTTAATTATAAAATTCTGGGTTACGTTCCCACGTGACAATAGCTGTGGTGCCCTGCAGAATATTGAGATATTAAGAGATCTAAAAAATCATCCTGCTTAAACCTTTTGCTTAATAAGAAGATCGAATTGCTTTGGATTTCTCCATGGGGATCACTATATTTTTCACTATTTAATTTTTAGTTCAATTACTGTGAGATATAGAATTTTAATAAGCTGTAATTCTAGTAGAAAGTATATTATTAGACTATAGGTACAGTGTGGACAACAAGAATGGAACATCCCCAATATCTTCATAACCATGTATATTTTCGAAAAAGGCTCAGACCCGTCGATTTTATTTATCATTTTTACAAATTTTGAGGATTTTTAGTATTATACAGGATTGCTCAAGAAGTCGGGGCACACGTCAACTTAAAGTTTTTAAATGAAATACCCCAAATTTTATTCGATTTTTGAATTCTACTTAAAGTTGTGAATATTCTTCATGTAACATATCATATTTCGATATTCAGCTATTTTCGATATAAGTATCACAATCTAAACAATAATGATGGCAATTTTCATGGAATTAATAAATAGGGAAGAAAATACGGAAACTTATTACCTTTATTGTATTTTTTCGCCAATGCCATTTTATTTTAAGTGACAGTATTGCCAAAAAAAGTTATGTTGTATTGTTAGAACGACAAGTTTTAAGTAAAATGCACTTAAGTTAAAAAGAGCGCATAGAAATCCTCATGATGGTTGGCTATAGCGATAGAAAGGGATCTACATTATTTGAAGTATGTGAGCTTTTTAATAATATTTATCGAGAGCGAAGGCCGATATCAAGGTCTACAGTAAGTAAGAAAAAAAGTTTTAAAATTTACAGAAACTGGATCTGAGCGCAATAAACTAAAAAGTGGCCGTCCCAAAGTTTGTGATGAAACTAGATTAAATGTTTTAGTATCGTATCAAGACGATCCCCATTCCAGCACTCCTCACGTGGGTCGGATTCAAAATATTGGTTATAAATCTGTACAAAATATTTTTCATAAGGAAGAATATCATCTTTACAAAATTTGTCTTGTCCACCAACTAAATGGGGATGATTTCGATCGACGCCTTCAGTTTTGCGAGAACATTTTGCGAAGAATATTTTATTTACTGATGATGCTACATTCTGCCTTAATTGAACAGTCAACCGACATAATTGTAGGTATTGGTCGACAGAGAATCCTCACTGGATGCAAGAGGCCCATACACAGCACCCACAGAAGCTAAACGTATGGGCTATCTAAACGAGGTTTTCCAACATAGATGGATAGGTAGAAGAGGAGATGAGGATATTTGAAAGAAAGAGTGTACAAGAATAAGCCCTCGGATTTAGAGACATTAAAACTGATAATACAACATGAAATTCGACAAATTCCTGAACAAGTTATTGGGAACGTTCAAAACGAATTTATTTTACGTTTAGGACACTGTTAAATTGTCAATGGCCATCAGTTTCAACATTTAATTAAGTACTCTACTTTTTATAATCAGGTTTAAAAGCTGTTGTTTTTACCTAATAAACATACCACTTAAATTTTGTTTATTATTATTGTTTAGATTGTAATATATCGAAAACAGCTGAATATCGAAATAGGGTATGTTACATGAAGAATATTCACAACTTTAGTGGAATTCAAAAATCGAATAAAATTTGGGGTATTTCATTTAGGTAAAAAATTAAAGTTGACGTTGACGTTGACTTCTTGAGCAATCCTGTATAATCCTAAAAATTCTCAAAATTTGTAAAAATGATAAATAAAGTCGACGGGTCCGAGTGTTTTTCGAAAATATACATGGTTATGAAAATATTGGGGGTGTTCCATTCTTTTTGCCCACGCTGTATAACAAAGCGCGTAGAATAATCTTACTGTATGCATAATTCTAATTTTTTTTCTATATTCCTGCACTGGCAGAATAATATTCAGTGCATTCTACAAACATTGTGTCATCGTCATTTTCATCAGAGAGATAGCTTAGACTGCTTTTATCTTTTCCTTTCCCTTTCCTATTTCCTTTATTACCCTTCTGGATATCTTCTTTGTTTCATGCTTGCATCAATTTTCTTCTTCTTTAAACTCTGTTTACGTTGTTGTTCCAGTTTAAGGTCCATAAGTTTTTGGCTTTCAAGTGTGGTACCTGTATATGTTGTGCTAGGTCTTTTCCGAATATTTCTTTGGTTTTGTTGATATGCTCTAGCTTTTGGATATGGTCGTATGTATCTCTTCGGGTGTAGTAAATAAATTTGACAATAAGTTAGCAAAATCAGTCAAGATTTTAACCATTTGTGTGTCAGTCGATTCTACTGGTTGCTCAGGGGTCACTGGTCGGTCAACTACGCATATATTATTATGTGCTGTCCTTCAGCGGGTAACAATGCAGCTGCTGCGGCTGGATCAGATATATTCAGTGGACTAGTCGATGGACTAGTAGCATTTTCATTAGTCACTGAAACTGAATTAAGATGTCGGATGCGATCGTCCTTAGTTGGTTCGGTATCGGGGTAGGTTGACCATCTAGTCAACGAAGTTAGTCAACCAGCCCCAGAGGCCATATTATTTTTTAATATTCTACCTAACCTGTGTATTTTTCACAAATCCTAAAGCATGCAAGAAAATATGATAACATCAACCTATCAGAGCATTTTTTGCTCAGTTGATTTATTTACCTGGAATACCTTATTGCAATGTGAATGAAACGATTCGCCAGCATCACTAGCTGCTCTGCAGATGCACTTACTTTTAGATATGTTTTCAAAAGAACATTTTTCAACATTATCACTTGTTCGTTGCTTCAGAAAAAAAGAATATCAAAGCAATTTTCTAACATCAGCATTTTTATCTTGAATTAATTCTCACAAAAGATTGGCTTGTATTCTGTTTAGAACATAGTTAACCTGGACGCAAAGTAGTCATGTTAAAGACTCCCTGGTCTCCTGAATGTCAAAATTACATCCTATTATGCTCAAAACGCAGTATTGCACATTAAAATTCATTTGCATCTACAGGGTTTTACAAATTCGACATACGAGCATTGGAATCTCGTAAACCATAGGAGTTAGAGAAGCGGTTAAATGGGGGCAAAGTTGCGCCATTCGGTGCTGATTAAAATGCCGCTTTAAAAGTTTCAAAATTCCGAATACTTCCGATATTATTCGGAAAAAAACGAAATTTTGCAAAATCGTTCTTATTTTTTCCTGAGCTCATTTGAATAGCAATTTAAAAATAAATGACACTGATCCGACGGTTCGTCTCCGAGCGGCCAACATCAACCTAATTTTTTTTAAATACGGACCTGGAATTTTTTTACCGATTTTTAAACCCCCCTATCCTCAAAATTTAATGGCGGTATTACTTTCTGATAATGAATTGTTTTTGCCTATTTCCTTTTAAATTCGTATTTTACATTTGTCACTCCGGTCCTGGCAACGAATCACAATATTAACTAAACACTCTATTTTATTTAAAACATTCATACATAAGTAACATAATTTATTTTATAAGAATTTTCTAATAATTATAAATTTCTTAATTATAAAACCTAATTTTCTAAATGTTCAAAAATATTGCCGTTTTGCTCAATGCAACGATCGATTCTTCTTCCAATTTTGGCGACAACCCTTTCAACCGATCTTCTCCTTATCCTACCAACTGCAATCTGTATGCGTTCTTCCAGTTCCTCCATGGTATCTAAGTCATTTTTATAAATACAATTTTTTAATGCCCCCCATAAAAGAAATCCAGAGGCGAAATATCTGGCGACCTCGCTGGCGACTCGCCCCCATCATTTCCGATACATCTATCAGTAAAATCAACTTTAAACAAACTCTGAAGAATTGGAAGAATAATACAACATACAGTTCGTAGGCTATAAAGGTCAATTGAAAGGGGGTAGTATAGCAAGGATCATAAGAAACATCGATCTGTGCATAGGTAGGTACCTATGGGTTAAAGGAAATATTTTTGAACATTTTGGAAATTGGAGCTTTCCTAATAAACTTAAATTTTCATGAAACCCATTTGTAAAGGTTTTTATAAAAATAACGTTTTTAATTATATTTGTCATTCGTTGCCAGGACCGGACTGACAAATGTAAAATACGAATTTAAAAGGAAATAAGCAAAAACAATTCATTATTAGAAAGTAATACCGCCATTACATTTTGAGGGTAGGGGGGTTTAAAAATCGGTAAAAAAAATTCCAGGTCCGTATTTAAAAAAATAAAGTTGATGTTGGCCGCTCGGAGACGAAACGTCGGATCTTTAGTTTAATAACGTCATTTTATAGAGGAGAAAAAGTTGCAACAACAAAGTGTCATTTATTTTAAAATAGCTATTCAAATGAGCTCAGGAAAAAATAAAAACGATTTTGCAAAATTTCGGTTTTTTTCGAATAATATCGGAAGTATTCGGAATTTTAAAATTTTTAAAGCGGCATTTTAATCAGCACCGAATTGCACAACTTTGCCCCCATTTAACCGTTTCTCTAACTACTATGGTTGCCGAGATTCCAATGCTCGTATGTCGAATTTGTAACACCCTGTATATTCTGCTTAATTTGAACCCTAAAATATTCAGAAAAGTTTTACCGCTTATCGAGAGATTTATTGGTCTAGAATAGTCAGTTTGGATAATGTGACACCGCCAGATATTAAGTGAAAAATGGTTTAGAGAGACTCTGACATACGCAGGGACACGATCTGATTAATTAAGCGTGCGTTTTTGATTAAGTTAAGGTAATATTTTCCAGAACAAGAAGAACTATTCGCTAAAACAATTGGCTTTTATGCTCAGGAAAAATTTATGGATCATAACAAAAACATTGACATATTATATGTCAAATGTAACAACTTGTCTTTTAAATAGTTTATAATAGATGTAGATGTAGATGTAGATTACCTATTAAAACCTAGACAGAACATAAAAGACGCAAAATATTTCTTACCGAATTTTAATTGTTTTCTCTGTTATTGTCATAGAAAATTTTAAAATTAATTATAGACATTTTTGAATATGTTCACATGTTCATAGTATAAATCAGGTTAGTTAATCGCAAAGTTATATTAAAAAGCAGCGAGAATGATGCAGGATTAAAAAAAAAGATTTTCCCCATTTTTACTAATGCTCTATAATACTAATTCATGTAGTAAAAAAAAACGGAAAGTCTTTCAAAAACAGAATACTGTAACGCATTTTGAAACCCTTGATCTTTACATCGTATACTTATTTGTAGCAAGGTGGAATCATAGATACCACTAACCTTTTCGATAGGTTTTCTAAATTTTATTGTAGTGTAGCAGTAACATATTTTAATTTTTTCTAATGTACCAGTATTTTTTGACCGCAATAATACATATCTACTTAAAAATAATTATTATCAGATAGGTTAGGTTTAGATAGTTACTCGAAAAACTCTTATTTTATCTGACACCCTTTTTCTGGCAGGCAACTAATCTGAACTAGGTTGTGATATTGAGATCATTAGAACATTCTTTATGGCGGCAAACAATGTGTTATTTCAGATTGTTTTCCTGGGTCATTGCTTTATTCCCTGAACTAGAAATGTCCACTATTACTGAAGATTATCTACCTTCACTAAGGTCAAAACATGTCCTGATTTTTATGATCGGCTGCTGTTCCCTTATAATTAAAGGTATTTATGTAATGTGGTTTAAAATATCAACGCAGAGAATTACCAAATTCATCTGCTACCGGCCGCCAAGTGATACCCATTATAGAGACTTGTTCTCCTCTTTTGCTAATACTATCGACTTTTTGCAAACCCACCATCCCAATTCCGAAGTTGCTATCCTTGGCGACTTCAACGTTAATAATGTCAACTGGCTCAAATACTCAAACATGACTGACGAACAAGGTCGTGAAGCCGAATCCCTTGCCATCAGCTCTGGCCTTACCCAGCTGGTGGGTGAACCAACTCGGATTCCAGACCGAGATGGTGATTTTGCTAGTTTGTTGGATCTTTTCTTAACTTCAAACCCCGACTTGTACACTGTCTCCGTGAAGCCGCCGTTAGGAATGTCTGACCACAACCTTATTTCGGCACTGAACAAACTGCCAATTAGTGCTGAAGAGCCTCCTAAACCGCGCACGATATGGCATTATACATCAGCTAAGTGGGAGGACCTAAGGGACCATTTTCGAACCTTTTCTTGACGGGACGTTCGTTTTACCTCTGATGATCCATCCATCTGTGCAACAGAAATATCGGAGTTTATCCTAACTGGCATGAAAGCCTTCATCCCTTTCTCAAAAAAGTACCCTTCTAACGGCAAGCCTTGGTTTACCAAAAATTGCGAACGAGCTGTTAAATCAAAAAATTATTTCTACCGACAATGGCGTAAAAATCCTACCGCCGAAAATCGTACCATCTTTGTTAACGCTCGAAACCAATGCAAGCAAACGATAAACCAAAGCAAAGAAGCACACAACCAGAGGATCAAAGACAGACTTCTTGAATGTCCTAACGGCTCAAGATTATTTTGGTCGGTAGCTAAGGCCGTCAGTCAGAACTTTACCAAGTCAACCATTCCACCTCTAACACGTTCTGATGGCACCATTGCGACCAAAGCACAGGAAAAAGCAAACTTACTGACGGAACTATTCTCTCAACATTCAACGGTAAATTTTCAGGGAAGTACTCCACCGAACATTACCCCTGTAGAATCGAGAATGCCCGAGATTGTTTTTCGCCACCGCCATGTTAAACGAATCTTGTGGAGTCTCGACACTAAAAAGGCTTTTGGTCCTGACGATATTCCAGTCATTGTAATTAAGACATGCGCTGACGAACTGACACCGGTATTTTGTAGGCTTTTTAACTTATCCTACAAAAAAGGAATATTTCCTTCTTGCTGGAAAACTGCGAGAGTCCAGCCCATACCCAAAAATGGCAAGAAGACTTTGTCAAACAACTATCGTCCAGTCGCATTGCTCTCGGTTATATTAAAAGTAATGGAGAAGGCTATCAACGAAAAATTACTAAAATACCTGGAAGGCTTCAACATTATTAGTGACCGCCAGTATGGATTCCGTAAGTCTAGATCAACAGGAAACCTTCTCGCTTATGTTACTCATGTTTGGAACAACGCAATAGAACACCATGGGGAGTCCCGGGCGGTAGCACTTAACATTTCCAAGGCTTTTGACCGAGTATGGCATGAGGGGCTCCTAACTAAAGTGGGAGCATACGGAATGCCGGTTCAATTTTGTTCATGGCTGTCTTTCTTAAAGACCGTTCTCTGCGAGTGGCGATGGACGGATTTCTTTCAGACACATTTAACATCAACGCCGGAGTCCCTCAAGGTTCTATATTGTCGCCCACCCTTTTCTTACTATACATTAACGATCTTTTGGAAAAAACTAAAAATCCTATATATAGCTTCGCTGATGACAGCACACTTGTTTCATCTTTTACTTTGGATGCTCGGACATCGGCTGCTAATGCACATCTCTATAGGCAGCAAGAGGTCTCACATCTCAACAAAGACCTGGAAGAAATTCTGTCTTGGGGTGACAGTAACCAAGTAGAATTTAACGCTAAAAAGACCCAGGCGGCAGTTTTTTCTAAAAAAGTTAATGTTGAAGAACCGAATATAGTTATGGCGGGACACTCAATTCCCTTGGCTTCATCAATTCATTTATTGGGCGTTAATTTGGATAGTCATATGTCTTGGCATAGTCACATTGCGGCCATTGCTAAGGCAGCCTCGCAGAAGCTTGGAGTACTTTTCCGAACAAAGAACCTCTATACACCCCAACAACTTTTGATGCTCTATAAAGCCCAAATTCGACCATTACTGGAGTACTGTTCGCATATTTGGGGCTCTGCTCTGAGATTGCTAGATTCCATTCAAAGAAGAGCCATTCGCTTGATCGATGACCATAGTCTGACAAACAACCTGGAAAGCCTTGAACATCAAAGGCAGGTTGGCGACTTGAGTCTATTTTACAAATATTTTCATGGCAAGTGTTCAACTGAGGTTGCCCGCTTGATACCACCCAGAGCGGTGCATGGTAGAAATACACGACGAGCCACTGCAGCCCACCAGTACGTGGTTCAGCTTAGTGTCCCTCGAACGACACTGTTTCAAAATTCTTTCATCTGGAGAACGACATCACTCTGGAACGACCTCCCTGAGATCGTGTTCCCAAACGAGTATAATCTCCAAAGATTCAAGACCAACGTGAATCGTTTTCTGCGCACACGCTCCGCTCCTAGAGCGCCATAAAGGATTTATCCTGTAGTGCTGTGCCTTATCATAAAAAAAAATTGTGGTTTAGACAGACATTTACTAGGTACTACCGTTTCTGTTATTTAATAATATTTAAATATCAATTAAAACTGCGCTGTTCAGTAGATTGCATGTTTCTCTACATATACATGACTCCACATTTTAATTTCACGCCCATGAATACCCGGTATAAATCCTTTTTAAAGATAATTTTCATTTCCTATACATATATATTATAAGAATTTCTCATTCATGTGGGAATATATCGAACATAAAAGCACTGGCGAAATATCGTCGATTTTCTTATTTTAAAGCATCATGCATGCAAAAAAGGAACGCGGCCATATCTTTAACCAGGACCGGCAAACAATAAACATGTCTATGGAAACATGATACCGACGCATTAAAAGTAATTATAATAATAATTTAACGGGTCTGATGTCCACACTTTGTTGGCTATGATATAAGATGCACTTATACCTGAACTAACCAGTTTTTAGTGTGGTGTGCAAGGGTTAAAAATTCAATATAGATATATGACAAATATTTAAAGGATGCATCTTGATCATTTGCGTGCAATTAAACTAAGATGCCACAAGAAAGCTGAAATTTATGAGCACCTAACACGATAATAGCAAAAATGAAAATGCAGGCAAATATTACTAGTAGTACTTACCTATTAAACGTCTTTCACAATGTACGCCTCTGGGCCCTCTGGTAATAATACTCGCACAATAAAACAGAAAAAGGTCCATCAAGATTTTTGTATGTATACATCTTCTTCGCATTGTGCGAAAACAAGCATCTGGTCAGTTCATTATATGATCCGGAATTCTAATGAATCCATCTGGTATCTCGCATCGAGGGATGAGGAAAAATTCGCCTTCTCCCCCACACCCTTTTTTCCCCCTTGTGCTAATAACAGGGACTGTTGCTAATGAGTTATGCCCAATATGCACCTATGTAGTATAGGCATGTATTTTTATTTACACCCATATATGTAATATTTACATTTCTAACTTTTTAAAAGTTGGAAAATGTCACTTTTTAACTTCCACTTCCCGCCCACGGGAGGAAGGTTGACTTTCTTCGCGTGGGCAGGAAGTAAATAAAAATTTAAATATAAAAAGAACCGTTTACACTTTGGTTAATGTATAGCATGATAAAATCAATATTGGATTTTATTTTAATAAAATGCTGTTTTATTTTTGACATTTTTAATAGAAAACTTTTTAAAATATAAAAAAAACAAAAATTATAAAATCCACCAACATACATTAAAAAATTTAAAATAGCGAAATAAAATAACAAATCATTATTTATTAGAACTAATAGTTAAATTTGACTTATTTTATGCCTTAATAGATATGATAAACCAACTTACTAATATGCATCAGTTGTTGAAACGGTGTTTTCTTGATTTTTTTCTTTTGTGTTGATATTGTTGTTTACTGAAGTAAATTTGGGACTGAGACTAGTATAAGACGTCGATGGATTCGAGCGCATTTTTGCAATTTTTAGTTGGTTGTTCAAAGATGAATCGACATATCCTCCAGTGCTAGACTACCAACTGGCTGTAAAATATCTGCTCTTCTGTTAGCAAGTTATGTAGAAGATGTTCGTCGAAATGAATGTCCTGTATTGAATGTAAATTGTGAGATTGAATTATGTCCAAAAGGTTGGTTAGTTGCTTTTCCAAAACGACATTGAATAAAAAATAGTTGGACAATTTTGACCCAACTTGGATTTGATATCAAAAAAGATCTACTAACGTAAATCTTTTGAATCTGGAATGTCAACTGAGAGAGAGTTTTTTCTTAATACTCTCGGAAACATCTATTACAAGTGCCACCTGAAACAATTCAATATACAATGATTAGAGACGTTATTTCTGAAATAGGTATTAGAAATAAATAAAAATTTCAACATTGTTAAAGACGTTTAAAATATATTTTTTACCTTGCCAGGAAGAAATTCCTGCAGTGCTTCTTGAAAGAATCTTCTATACTTTTCCTTGAAAATGTGTTATAGGATTGGTTGCTTTATAGCCTTCATTTTGTGTTCTTAGGAATGGAATAAACTTCCCAAATTTTGGATGGATTGTATCCTTCTATACATAGACCAAAGTGTAGACGGTTTTTTACTGTTGCACATATTGGCGAAATACGCCAACAATACAGTCTCTGAGAATATTTTTCTTACTTTTTTTCTCCGTGAATTGAACATTCCTCCGCTTTCCCCGTTTTTCTCTAGCATTTGGTGGAGTGCAATTCATGTCTTCTTCACTATCGCTAGACGTATTTTTTTTAATTTTTTACCACAAAGCTTGACAACTCGTGATGCTGGCGAAGTTTATGACTTATTGATGCTTAATTGTTCATCTCATAGCAACCATTTAAATTTTTCAAAAACTAACCTTTGCAATTTTTTTTATTTTAGAAACGTTAATTTTATTAGCATTACAAAATGTTGATGGTTGTAAATAAAATCGTATACAAACCTCCGTGGGAAATTTCATATCTGTCTCGAAGTTTTTAAGTTCACCTCGGCGCTTAGCGCCTCAATTAATTAAAGTATATAAATCTCTCGACGCTAATGAAATACTTCCCACCTCGGTACATAATATACTATTTACTATATTAATAATTAGGTTAGTGCTTATATGTTGTTCTAATTTTCGACAATAAATTTTCACATATTTATATTTTCTTTAACTAATGGTTATTACGATAAACTAAAAGAGTACCCAACTATAAGTTCGAAAAAAAATTATTCAACATGCAAACAAAAACATTATGTTGTAATATTTTCGAGATTCCTTGTAGACAGACGCGATCATATTGTTACGTTGAGACGTAGTTCAGAATTTTATAAATTTAGTAAAGTTGGAAAATTGATTTAGAGATTCCCAATCAGTTAATTGAAATAATTCCTTTTATCTATTTTTTCTCTACTAATCAAATACCAAGAAAGCATAAGCGGATACATACAAGATTTTTATTATAAGTTGGTTATTATCAGTTAAGTTGAATAAAATAGAGCATAATAGTAAATATGTGAGTGTTAAGTTTTCTCTCAGAAAAAAGGAAGAATCTAACGACCCACCAAAGTAATGTCTGTAACTCGCTCGGCTAGATACTCTCCAAAACAAAGCTTAAGTCAAACTATATATAAACTTATTACCTATAAAATAAATAATAAGTAAAATAACTTATGCAGTAAGAGTCGCTGGAAAACCACGCTTCAGGTGCTAGGTTTGACATTTTGACAGTCACAGAAAAGGTAAACTTTGTGATTTAAATGAATTATTTTTGGAAACCCAAGCGGGCAGAAATTTCCAAAGTTATGTAAACAACTTTAATTCGTATATGATTTTTAAGCCTTTTATAGTGTTTTGTAACTCCTATTAGTTAGGAGAAGTGGTTCACTGTTAGCTGACCTTGCGATTTTTTGCAAGCTTGCAAGAACTTGCAGAAGCTCACTTGGAGGAAGATTTTCAGACTTACCTAATAAAAATGGAAACCATTTTTCCAACCAATTGGAATACATTATTCCTTATAGTCTATTACATCCAACTCCTCCCAATAAACGACACTACATCTGTCGTTTATTGCATCATTCTTATCAATTTTTAATAAGCTCCCACTATTAAGAGTCAGTGGCGTAGCCAGCATTTTGGGGCGGAGGGGGCGAACTATCGGAGGGGCGCAAATGGCGGAGCTAAAGCGCCGCAGGCAACAAATTTTTGAGACCACGCCCAAATTTCGTAGGAATTTACCTTTATGCTTCTTAGGGAACAGGAGTCTGGCCCCAAATGAAGTAAAAATCCGCTATATATAAAAAAAATAAATTTATTGTGATGAGACGCTTTCAAAACCGGTCTTATTAAGTTTATTACTATCACTCTTCTTTACTAAAAATAAAATAAGACCGATCCTATTTTTTAAGAATAATTTTTTAAGTAGTAAAGGGGCGCCAGGCCAAGGGGGGCGGGGGGGGGCGATCGCCCCCTTTCGCCCCTCTGTGGCTACGCCACTGTTAAGAGTCCTAGTACCACAAACAAAATGTGTATAAATGATAACTGTGTGCTATAGCCATTAGGTTTCAGAATTTTTTTACGGTGTTAGGACTAGACTGTCATTTGTATAGAACCTTAAAATTCCTATAACGTGGTTTAATACCCTTATATAATTATAGAAATTATAAGAGTTTTATAGAAGTTGTGTACCACACTTTTAAAGAAATCTAATGCAACAGCTATAAAATTGTTTTGTAGTGTGTATTTGGTGATATTTATACAACAATATTTTATCGGCACTTTAAAAGTCTTACACACATATTATATAGCGATTGTATAATGCAGTCTGAAAATATAGCAATTTAAAAAGATATTTAATTTTTTAGTGCAGAATTCTAGAACCAAATTATTTTAAAAGGGGCGTATAACAACGGAGATTATAAATAGGTAACTACTAAATTTATTAGTTGTTCAACAAATATTTGTTAGTATTAACATTTTGCTGCACAGGGGTACAGTGCAGTGTAGCTCTTAGTAAAAACAAAGGTTGATTATGCAGAGAGGTAAAAAAATATGAAATTCGTCTTTTAATATTATTATTCGTTCTATAAAATTATTTTTTACTGTACAGCATGGTTCCAAGCAACAGAACTTGAATATATATAATATTAAATGTTTTCGCTTACGAAAAAAATATTTTTAAAATGGAGACAATCTAACCAGCCTGTAACGCAAACGGTAAAACTTTGTCCATACAAAATCTAATCTAATATCATTTACCGACAAGCGCTAACTGCAAACTTTTGAAATATCCGCTTCTATTTTATAAACCAATGTTCTCAATTTATATTATGCTGTTTTTGCAAGCAGGATCATTGTACTTCATACCGAGAATTAAGAAATGGCTTTTAATTAATGTTTGTATTGACAGAAAGCGCTAGGTAAGTGTTTCCGCCGATTGTGTGCGTCTCGATTTCGTACAAGAAAGTGGAGGAATCGCAGTTTCGTGAGCATGACGAACCGGTCAAATTGAACCGCAAAAAAGGCATTAAAAGTGCTTTATTTATTTTACATTAATATCTTTAAATAATAGAACAAAGCAATGAAATGAGTACAAATATATGAGCCATTAAGTTCTTACCACTTGTAAAAGAGAAAAAAAACTGCACGCGACCCGTTTCAACTAATTAAATTAACAATAGACACCTATTCCCTTTAATGGTGACATATTTCCATGCCATTTTAATATCAAGATTAATAGGAAAAGAAGGAATTTTGAATAATCTTGAAGTTATACACTCCTATGCAAAAACAACGGTCATTACAAAATCTTGATTAAGTTTTAGGATTGATAACTTTTTTATTTTTAACCTTATTTTAGTGATTTATCTGGAGAGCTGTAGGTACAACTGTCATTTTAAACGTTTCTTTTACACATTTTCAGTAATTGGTTATTTGACATATTATACGGGGATAATCGAAATGTTTTTTTTTTTTTAATTAATTTCAAAACACCCTGTGGGATAATCAAGTAGGTACCAAATTATTTCGAAATGCCAGTTTTCACTTAGAGTCATCTATTGTTTACATTTTGTTTTGTGGTTCATGTCAATACACAGTGGCGTAACTAGCCATCTGACCTGGGGGTGGCCTAGGGTGGGCCTGTTATTGTGACTTGTAGTGGCGGCTCGTGTAGATGCGGGCCGGTGGAGAGCCCTCTGCAGGCGAAATGCGCCGCAGGCGAAATTTTTTTTGGACCACGCCCAAATTTTAACAAATTTGGTCAATAATCAACAGTAATATCACAAGACCTCGTTTTTTTATCGGTTAGATTTTTCAGCTGTCACGAAAACTTTTTTAGGAAATTTTTCGAGTTGAATTTGGACATGTTCATTCTGATTAATTTTTGAATAAACAAGCCCAAAGTTCAACGAGTATTGCCAAAAAAGTTTGAGTGAAAAATGGAAAATTTAACCAATAAAAAAATGATTGTCGAGTGATATTTGGCAAGATTATTTCGTACGTTCATACATGTACGTTCATTGTTATGTGAAAATTGATGCTATATTTGCGAGGAGAGTAGCGAGCTTACAAAGTCAGCCTTTTTCTGGGGGGGGCCTAGCGACGTCTGGGGGGGGGGGCCGGCCCCCCTAGGCCCCCCTGTAGTTACGCGCCTGTCAATACATGCATTTGTTCTCAACCAAATGCAAAATGGTCTTGGTTATCAATAATTTAAAATTTCCATAATTTCATTATTGTTGTTGGAATGAGAATAAACCTATTGATGTACCAGGATAAACAAAAGAATATCAGGATGCAGAAAAAATTATTGTACTAATCAAGATTTAATTACAAAAAGAAAAGAAATAAACGAGAAAAAATTAATTTTTTTAAAATTATTAAAAATTTGAAAGCAAAATCAACCTCATTTGGGTTTATTAACAATAATTGGCGAATAGTCCAGAGCAAATTACGCAGCCGGATTCGCATATCTCGTTTTAAAGACTTCGTCCTTGACATACCCCAGAACTAAAAGTCTAATGGAGTAACGTCAGGAGACTTTGGGGGACAACGTATCGGACCATTTGTTGCCATCGACCTATCTCTGAAAAGCCTTTCTAACAATATTCTCACTTCGTGAAACTGATGAGAAGGAGCTCTATCTTGTTGAAAATAAATTTGGTTACGGCCCTCTAAGTTCACATCATCTAAATATTCTTCTAGTAATTCTGACAACATATTACGTATCCCCTGCCGGTCAGAGTGCCTTCATAAAATATTGGCCCAATAATTTGGCTGCCTAAGAGACCACACCAAACATTAATGCTAAGTCTTACTTGCGGATTTCTGGGAACAACATTAAACAAATTTGTTCTAGACCAACAGTGCATGTTTTTACGATTAAACATACTGCTATTTAAAAAATTCGCTTCATCGCTCCATAAAATTCTCTTTAGAAAGTTAGGATTTTGCCTACACATATCTTGTATCCATTGGCAAAAAATGAGTCTTTTTTCAGTGTCACCAGGTAATAATGTTTGCACTGGTCGGTACTTATAAGGTACAAACTTATATTTTTTTTAAAATCCTCCAAATTGTAAATAAACTGAAACCACTGTCTTTTACCAAATCTCTAGTTGAATTATTTTTGTGCGCTTCAAAATATGCCAATACATTTACTTCTACTTGTTCACTTATTATGAACTGTTTTTTAGTCCTTGTCTTTATAAAAACTCTTTCGTTACTTCTAAATTTTCTATACAGCCTTAGAAAATACCTTCTGTCTGGTTGCTTACGTTCAGGATACATTTGACTGTATTGCTCGAGTACTAGTACACTATTTTTTCTGCAACCAAGATACGCATCTAACATATCGCAATGTTCTAAATGCGTGAACGCCATTTTGTAACATTTAAAAGCAGAAACTGGATAACGCAAAATTACGAAAATTTTGGCCTCGTTAACAATAATGGCTACCCAAAACGAGGACACTTTAGTTAATTTGTTTTTGTTTTCATGGCAGGCTCGATGAAAACGTCAAAAGCAAACCATTTTTATTTCCATGGCCGTGTTAATGTTTTTTCAATTTTAGGCCACTATTGCATATTATGAACTTCTTTATTCCGTATAAGATTTGCAAACGTTTCGGTAAAAAATAAACAGGGTGTGCCATTTAAAAAAAATACATTTTCCTTATTTATTCAGAAACGTTATGTCCAATAGTTTTTCTGCCTTCACCATTTCAACTAACAGAAAAGATGCTACTACTTTGCTAATTTAACCGACTTTGTATCTCCAATAATAAAAAAGTTAGCAAAGTGCGCACTTAATTTGGTACACCCTGTACATGGATGTAAGATATGAGTTTTTCTCATAGTCTCTTTTCCAGAAGTCTCTCTGTTTCTTCCAGTTCTTTGTTTGTGGTAACACCTCTTGCAATTTCTTCCTTGTTCTATTGAGAGTCTCTTTGTCTTGCGAGTATGACCAAGTAATCCGCGTGCCATATTTCCGGAATTTTAATCGTCTCCATGATTCTTTCATTAGCCCACTCCATAATTTTTTATTCTGTTTTTTTATCTCTTTGGTCGCTTCGTCAAAGTATCAAGGAAAATATCTCTGGAAGCATCCTTGTCTTACTCCTTTACATGACTCTACTATTTTTGATGTTTTGTACTCTTGTTTAAACTCCTGATGTTGATACTTCCAATTATGCGTTGGTTAGTTCAATTTTTAATTATAATTGATAATCTTAATAACAAAGAAAAAGGTTACCTTAAAAATAGCATATTAATGAGAAAATTAATAAATTGATAATATTATGTAGAAATATGAGGAGTGTTCTATTTTCATGATTCCTTTGTAGCTGCTTACTTTTGGCTAAGCAAATATTTTTCGCGTCCGCCAAACTCTGCTCGAGCATATCGTCGCCCCAGAGCAACACTAGGACATGCATAAAAAAGTGGGTTTTCAGGTTATCTGCTTATACCCATCAGAAAGAGTGGTTTTAGTTAATGCAACACCAAGATATCTTGTAAAAATTTACTTTAATTTAATAAACAACATAACCTTCAGTTTCATAGGTTTTAAAATTAATTCTTACTTAGTGCAACTCTAGGTTAAGTTAGTATATCCTACTGTTGTACTAAACTTTTTACTCTAAAGATGTTTAACCTACTGTTGCTGGACCAATTACCAAATTTATAGCACCGCGAGCAGGTCTTTTCTTGTCAGTGCCTTTAAAACCACTGGTCTGGATGCACGTGTTTGCAGTGTTTTTCGTCCATGTTAATAATTAGTGATAAACAGGTAGAAATGAGTGTGAGTAACTTAAAAGCCGGGTTCAAGATGACAAGGACACAACATATATTACAATTGGCCAAGAAACATAAGGATTCTGAGAGTAATAAGGATAAAAACGGTAAGTAGAGCAAACTGAACAAAAGAATATACACAGTATTTTAAAAATCAATGCAAACAGTTTAACAAAAAATTCATAGAAGAAAATTGCTATAAATAATTTACCTTTTTTTTTACAGTGGCGACCGTGCCACACCTAATAATATGTTATTAAATATTCGAAAAAAAGGAATCATTCTTTGTATCATCAAAAAAGGTACAGCGTTAGGTGTCTAATTCATCCTATTACAAAACTATCTGTATTAATTAAGCAACTGTTTTGACATAACAAAAATCATGTATATTATAATATAACATTTGTTTTTTTATTATTCAGATTTTGAAACATTATCAGTCTACGACTCCGGAACAACATTTTGGACAAAATAATCAGTTTACAGCCCTGTGTGCCACTTTTTATTATAAGAGTAAGTTGAATGTTTTCAACTTTACTATTTTCAATATTATTGCTAAGAGTGGATACTGCTACATGTGGAATGAGGGCGAAGCAAAAAGGGGAGCAAATGAAATAGCAGCTTGTGTATTTGACTACATAAAGAAGTATGTTATAGGGAAACAGGTTATATTCTATAGTGATAATTGTTCCGCCCAGAACAAAAACAAATTTTTAGTCACTATGTATTTGTATGCCATAGAACACTTGGATGTAGAACAGATAACTCACAAGTATTTAATTGTTGGACACACTGAAAATGAGGGCGACGCTATGCATTCTTGCATAGAAAAAGAAAAGAGCAGGATTTTGAATAGCGGACCCATTTACGTTCCTAGTGAACTCATAACGATTGTGAAGTCTGCCAAGAAAACGGGCACACCTTATTTTGTCAATGACATGTCTACAGAAGATTTTATAGATTGGAAAAAGATAAATACAATGATAGGAATTGTAATTTATGTAATAAATAATAATTTATGTAATAAAGCGTTACTTACCGTTTTTATTGTTAGTAGTTGTTTTTTATTTATGACTAAAATCTTGGAAATGTATGTAAATAATTTGAAGCCTTCCTACTTTTGGAGTACCCTGTACGATTCATTAATTTTTTCTATTATAAACTTTACGTTATGTTATAATTTGGGTGCATATTTTCAGAGGAACACTGAGACAAGTGACAGATATCCTAATTTTTTAAAGATATTCTCAGTGTAACAGTAAGACAAGTCTATTTTTTCTAAATTCTAAGCAGGTAATTTAATTTACAGTTACATCTTCTTAATTATCCTGAAATTCTGTACTTTAACCTCAAAAATTATTCAGAGACATGTAATACATATTTATTTTATTTCAGCATTGAATAATTGCCAAATTTTAAAATCAATTTTCTGACGAACAAAGATTTTGCACATGTCTTACTGTTGCTTTCAGGCGACGATATCTGTTCAGCAATGCATACCTGCAATTTTCCAGTTTTTTCCCAGCAATATGTTTACATAAAAAAGTAATTTATCTCCCGAACAGATAACTATCGGAATAGATTTATTCCGTTACTTTAGTTTCAATAGCCAATCCCTTCAGAGCGCATTTGTTACAGAAAGCCAATAAAATGAAACAATCGGTATAATTTTATTTCTAAAGCAATTTATATACGTTAAGGTGAAGCATGCACAATAAACCTAAACAATACGGCTCGAGCCTGGAATGTTAAAAGCCAAACACCGAACTTATACCAAGATTAGGGGTGGGTGTCAGCGGCCCTTGCTCAAAATAGAACCCTAAATTAGGCGCGATTCCACGCAGAATTGTTGAATATTTTCCGGAACGAGGCAAGTTTACAGAAACTGCGTATTTTTAGTTTTTGACGAAGGATCAAATAAATAAGGCTAAAATGTTAACTTTAACAAAACTGGATGCAAAGTAAACAAGTAATTTGGCAAATATTTTTTTTCTACTAGCGTGCGGAAAAACGCATTTTCCGCACATGTTTTAGTGCGGAAAATCCACTTTTCCGCACCGTGCGGCAAAGATTTTTCCGCACTGTTATATTTTGAAATTAAATTTAATTAAATTAAATGCTGTACGATTTGAAGTCACTGTTCATCATATTACCTTTGAAATATCTTAGTTGCTATGGTGTATATAACCAGTTGTTGATTTGTATGTCACTGTCAACAGAATATTATAAATTTAAACTAGTTTATCAGTTTTTCTACTGGAGTTTTGCTGAATTCTTCGGCACGCAAAATGATTTCCGATGAAGAGATGAACGAAAATTTTATAGAAGAAGTACCGGAGGAGATTCTTTTGGCGGCTGAAAATCTCAAAGAAGATTTATTGCCAGAAAAATCAAGAAAACGGTATGAAAAAGAATACACCCTTTTTTGCAAATGGAGTAAGGAGAAGAAAAATGTGAATTTTGAAAGAGAAGAAGTTTTTTTGGCCTACTTTTACGAATTATCGAAATCGTACCAGCCGTCCACACTCTGGTCAAGATACTCAATGTTGAAAACTATGCTCAAGCTGAAAAAAAATGTGGATATTGGTATGCATTTTAAGTTAATTTCTTTTCTCAAGAAAAAAATGGTTGGCTTCAGACCAAAAAAGTCGAAAATTTTAACCACAAGTGACATGGAAAAATTTATAGACAGCGCTCCTGATGACACATACCTCCTAATTAAAGTGGCAACAATTTTTGGCCTAGCAGGGGCGTGCAGACGGGAAGAATTGACAAATTTGTTGTTTGAAAACGTACAGCTGGAAAAATGTTTCGTTTTAGTGAAAATAGCCGACAATAAAACGCACACAAGCCGAAGTTTTGTGGTCACTGGGGAGAAAAACTTGGCGTTGATAAGAAAATATGTATCACTTAGACCAAAAAATACTTCACACCAACGTTTTTTCGTACAATATCGCAAAGGGGAATCCAATCCAATGCGTTGGCATAAATAAATTTGGAAAAATGCCATCTGAGGTAGCAGCCTATTTACGATTGCCGAATCCAGAAGAGTACACTGGCCACTGTTATAGAAGGTCTTCTGCCACTGCCCTTGCAAATGCCGGAGTGGGCATAACCAACCTAAAGCGTCATGGGGGGTGGCAATCCACAAAAGTCGCCGAAGGTTATCTAAACGAATCCTTGGAAAATAAAAAACTAATAGCAAGTAAAATATTGAAATCAACCCCAGCCAGTGCTTCCACCAGCAGCTGTGTAGCCCTTTCTTACTCCCATCCAGCAACAAGTACACAACATGAACAAACTGATGGGCTTCAGGACTCAGAAAACGAGCTGCAACCTACTGAAATATCAATTATTCCTGCACCCCAATCTTTACTGGAGAACCGCAACCAACTGGCTTCTGCTATTAATTTAAATAGTGCTAGTAATTGTACGTTTACAATTAATTACAATATAAATAAGTAAATTAATATTGTAAAATTTTGTTCATTGTAATAAAAATTTAAAAAAAAACTCCGTTTTTTAAATTATTTTCAATTTGTTTCCTCACGCTAGTAGAAAAAATATTGTTCCTAACACGTGCAGAAACCTATTTTTCCGCACTTAAATGCTTGACACCACTCCGCTACGCGTCGTGCTGTCAACGGCATTTGCATGCGGAAAAATCGATTTTCTGCACTTGTTAGGAAAATAGCTATTTTTGTTTAAGAAAAAGCTGTAAATGTAATTAATTTATTTGGTAATTAAACCAGTTTTACGTTGAAAACAATTTTATTGTATCACAATATTCATAGCAGATATCACTGCGTGATATTTTTATGCTCAGGCACAGCACTGCAGAATAAATTCTTTATGACGCTCTATGAGAGATATGTGTGCGCAGGAAACGATTAACGTTGGTCTTGAATCTTTAGAGATTATACTCATTGGGAAACACTGCCTCAAGAAGGTCGTTACAGAGTGATAATGCCCAATAAATATTGATGACGCCATGGTTCTTTAACATCGACTTTTTTATGGAAAGAACTGCCGCATGTGTTGTCATACTCGATCAAAGGCCTTGGAGATGTCCAGTGCTACCTTTATTGTGATTTTCAGTAAGTATGGTCAATACTTGGGGGCTGTGTAGATCGGCTTAAAATAGGGTCTGAAGGATATATAACATTTTGTCCTATATTCCCCCATCAACGAGCTACAGGCTCCCAAAGAGAAGAGCCTAAAGAGGTTTTTACTTAATCTTTCCGTAACTAATAAAGATACATTAAATAGAAATAAAGGTCTGTCTTTACCACCAAATAACTTTATTTGCCCCTCTAGGGTAGAAAACAAGGGTTATAAAAATACATAAAATGACGATGAGTTAAAATAAATTTCTTAATGAATGTGTTGTACTAGTTTCGACTTTAGAGAAAGTCATCCTCAGCAACTAACCATTTAAGAGATTTTTATATGTAAAGAAGTTAAAACAGTTGGGGGAACAGAGAGGTGATTCAATAATACAATACAATATAATGCAGATTATGCAACCTTTGGAATCGACAGAGTTTAGAATAAGAACGATGTATCTCCATGTGAAGGTAGGGGTTGATTTATACGCAAGTAGAATTAAGGATCCTAATCATAGTCGAGTAATTTAAGTAATGTTGAAGTAAAAACGTGTTGAAAAATAAGAATTGTAACATATCAATTCGTTCTCTTTTAAGTGAAACTAAATTGGCGAGGGGACATGATTAATGTTATGGTGGATTGTATATTTGTTAATGAAATTAAATGAACTTATTATTCTAAAAAGGGGGGTTGTCAAAATGAGACTATGTCATCTCAAATAAATAATAAGTTCATTTAATTTCATTAACAAATATACAATCCACCATAACATTAATCATGTCCCCTCGCCAATTTAGTTTCACTTAAAAGAGAACGAATTGATATGTTACAATTCTTATTTTTCAACACGTTTTTACTTCAACATTACTTAAATTACTCGACTATGATTAGGATCCTTAATTCTACTTGCGTATAAATCAACCCCTACCTTCACATGGAGATACATCGTTCTTATTCTAAACTCCTGTCGATTCCAAAGGTTGCATAATCTTCATTATATTGTATTGTATTATTGAATCACCTCTCTGTTCCCCCAACTGTTTTAACTTCTTTACATATAAAAATCTCTTAAATGGTTAGTTGCTGAGGATGACTTTCTCTAAAGTCGAAACTAGTAAAACACATTCATTAAGAAATTTATTTTAACTCATCGTCATTTTATGTATTTTTATAACCCTTGTTTTCTACCCTAGAGGGGCAAATAAAGTTATTTGGTGGTAAAGACAGACCTTTATTTCGATTTACAATCTCGCCACAGAATATGGACTACTTCTTAAATCTTAAAAGATACATTAGGTATTTTAGTAAGTTTCGCCCGCCGAATCGAACAATTGTGGTTAAAATGTTAACAATCTAAAAGTGGCGCCAGAAATAGGGGAGGACAGAGTCAAAAAATACCTAACTTTTTTTATATTAATTTTTATATCTATTTTATCGCAAATTAGAGAACTTCAACGTCTTTTGCGAAAAAAAGTTACTCCTAGTTGAACACGATTTAAAGAATCGTTGTCGAGATTAATCGATTTAAAGACTAACTTGCGTGCGAAGAAGGAAGCATAATTAATATTTTTTACCCAAAATTTAATATTTTTCATGACATTGTTTGTAAAAAATATCATTACTAAATTTCTCCTACAACTTGGTTATCTTCAAAAAATTGAAATTTACTTATTTAATCACTTTTTGAGGTTCGTCAATTTTTAAACTAACTAAATACAATAATTTTGGCATGCAAGATAATTTCTTGATCGATTTATCTCGAAAATAGTGATCTAAATCATGTCAATTGTACAAAAATTACCTTTTTTTGCAAAAAAGTTTAGTTTTCTTATTTGACATTAGAATGTATAAAAATTAATTTGAAAAAAGTTAGGTATATTTTAACTCCGCCCTCCCCGATTTCTGACGTTACTTGTAAATTGTCGACACTTAAGCGATAACAGTTCGATTCTACCTGTATAGCTTACAAAGTATCTAAATTTCAAGTTTGTATCTTTACTGGTCTCGAAAATATTAAGAAAAATACATCTTCAGGGTCTACACTCTGCGAGGCTGTAGCTCGGAATTGGGGGGACATACGACAAAATATAACATGACCTTCAGCCCCTACTTTGACCCTATCTACTTAATCCCTAATTATTAACCATACCTTCTAGGGCACCCTATAGAGAAATAGACTTCACAGTATAACTAGTGAGTTTACTTTATCTTTAATTTTGGAATTCCTCACTCATTAATTTGAGGCATCTTCAAACATTCTTTATTCAACTCGATTTTGGGTATGTCATACTTTGCTTTAACTAAAACTGGTCCATTGTTTTACCAATGCACAATCCCTTCTAGTATCCCCTGAAGATGAACGTCTAAAGGCCCGACACATATATGGAACATAACCTTGTCATAATAAACTTTTTGGAGGAAGACCTAATTATTTGTATTACATTAACTCCACTGTAAGTATGAAATTGATGAATTTAATCTTATTAGGCGAAAGGTACTTTCCAAATTTTTTTCGTCGCAAAATCATTGATAAATTTCCTTGAAACCAAGCTCCCGGAGTAAATTACTTTCTATGCTAAGCAGACAAAGTTGATAGGCGGTTTTGTGACATTGAAGTTCGAAGTCAGTTTTTAATTATTTCTATTATTGAAAATCAGCGCTCTCCACTGCAGTTAGATACCATCGACACCAAATACATCCTTAGATCAATTTCTATATATTCAGAAATGTTGCTCTGAAATGATTAATCTAAAATATTTCATAATAAAAGAGCCAGTCTAACTGATTGTTGGCTTTCATCTTTGAGTATAGTTCACGTCCGATAAATTCTCCATTACAAATTTAAGAATTTTGATATTATGATTGAAAAAGTATCAAAGGTGACCAAATATTGGCGAAATTTGTGGAGGCCCCATGGCTTTAGCCCCTATTGCTCACCCCCAAAATCCTGCCCTGGGTACACGAAATCATAGAACGTCTCGAGGGGACGAATAATAATAAATGAAAGATTATTCTAAAACTATTAGTGAAAGAAGGATATCGCGTTGATTAAAAAAAAAGACACAGTGTAAAAACAAATATAGTAAAATTGCTTAAACAATCCATGGTAACCTGTTGCCATGGATAGTTGATGTAAAATGAGTAAATATAAGTATAGTGGATAAATATTAACGTAATATTAAATATATGCTTTGGAATTTCAAAACGAGAAGTGTATAACCCACTAGGAAAAAATAATGTTATTATGTAAACTTATCTTTAAAATTCAATAGCCTTTTATGTTATATTTTATGAGATTTTTAAAATGCAATGCTATCACAGTTGTTATGTTTAAAACAAAATGTTTAAAACATTTGTTTTAAACATGTTTAAAACACTTACTAGTGTTTTAAACAGATTTGTTTAAAACTGTTTAAAACATGTTTAAAACAGTGTTTTTTTTTAAGTTGTTTTTTTTGTCAAGCTTTACTGAAAATCACATAAAACTGTTAAAACAAAAAATATTAAATTAAAAACAAAAATAGCAATATTTATATCTAACGTTTAATATTAAAAGTACATAATAATTATAAAAACACGTTTAAGACTAGCTCTAGGTCTTAGTTTATATACCTATCTGTGTACCGGGTTCCAATAACATGAGCAAATTAAAAGTGTAAACATATAAAAGCGCCTTATAAAAGTAACAAAGACAAACAAACTAAAAACTAAACCAAAAGTCTCCTAGTCATTCTGCTAAACTCTACTCTTGGTTTGAATTAAGCTGCTTAAATAATGGTTACAAGTTTCGCAGCATTTTCTGTTCCTAATCGATTTCGAAGCTTACTATGAATTATGCCAAATGTCGAGAAAAGGCGTTTGAGACCTGCAGATGTAGCTGAAGCTGTGCGAAGATAATAATTTAGTAAAAAATATTATTTTTTCCGATGAAGCTACGTTTCCTTGATTGGTAATTTGGACAGAAAAAATTGTCGTTGTTGGGCAACAGAAAATCCGCATTGGATAATGGAGGTTCACAGCCAGTACCCTTAAAAAACAAATGTGTGGTGTGAAATAGTGCGCGGAGGAGTAATTGATCCATTTTTCTTTAACTGGACAAATATATCTCGAATTTCTCCAACTTGATTAATTCCAGCATTAGTGACTTTTATTTCCGAATCCATTGAACCCAGACTCCTCCGACAAAGAACTGATGTTCCAGCAAGATGGTACTCCTCCGCACTATGCTGCCACTGTGCGTACATGTTTAGATGAAACCTTTTCCAATCGGAAGGAGAGGACCTATCGAATGGACTGCTAGATCGCCAGGCCTAACTCCGCTGAACTTCTTTTTGTGTGGTTACCTCAAATCGAAAGTGTGTGTTGACCGGTCAAACAATTTGCAGGAGTTGAAAGAGATGATCTGAAGGGAAATGCTTGCCATAACTCCGGAATTGGTTGTAAACGTGCAAAAAGTGATTGATTGCGTTGGATATTGTCAAGTTATAAATGGCACACATTTTCAACATTTAATTCGATTTGTTCTGTTATTTTTAAAAGAACGGGTCTTACTAGATGGATTTTTTAATTCAAACCTTAAATTCAAACCTTAATTTTGGATGTGTTTAAAACACGTTTTAAACATGTTTTTTCTTGAACAGTTTAAAACAGTTTTAAACAAAAAAAAAACAGTTTTAAACAAAAAAAAACATGTTTTTAAGTTTTTTTTTTAAATAAACATGTTTTTTTTCAACCCTGAATGCTATACACAATAGGCATTTTAGCATTTCCATTATTACCTCTCAAATTTTCGTTTAAAATAACATAAATCTGTATGTAACATTCCGTTAAGTTTAATGTGATTTCTATCATATTTTATATTATTGTTTAGTTAATATTTAGTAAAATTGAGATTAGCTGGTAAAAGTAATCTTGAAATTCCATGAAAAGTTATATAATATTATTTAGCTTTATAAAAGTTTTCAGTCGTATCGCATGTAATATTACACGTTGTAAAAATGCTGTTTCAGGGCAGAAAAATACACTGAAATTTTAATACAGAATACAAACCTTTATAACTAGAACATCTTTAACATATTTTGAAAATAAATACATTATTAATGAATGAAACTAATAACTTAGTAATAAACCTAAAATAAAACTGAAAATTTATTATTTACTTTTAAGTTGTAACTAAGTAGTTTTGTGACTTGTGCTAATGTGATTATTAGGTGTTTCTGTAACAATCGAAATTTTCTCGTTAGTTCATTCTTAGTATTAAATGCTTTCTGGAACCTGGTATAAATTGCAATCGTAGAAGCCAATAGGAACATAGGCACAAGACCACAAAATAAGGTACCTACCCATTTAGTCCAAATGAAACATGTAAAGTATTTCTTAAATCGTACTTTTCTCATTCACGGCGATAATAAAATATTATCTTAGACTATTAACGCAACGAAATGAATATAGTATATAATATAATAAAACATTTTTACGTGAACCTATAAAATATTTAACTATGTGATATTAAAATCCTAACAGTATTTTCACAACAATAATTCTCTCGTTAAAACCATACAAAAATGTGTACACATTAGTCAATATGTACAAAGGAATAAGTACATATTTAAATATTCCTTAATTTGTTGATAAGGTCAATGTCTATACTTTTTGAATTTTAATTTGGTTTAGACTGAGGTGTTCATTTGAATCCCTTGATGGATTTTTAGAAAATATCTTTGGAATAGTTACAACTAAATGATATTTAACTTGGGTATTTCAAGTTACAATTAAAATATAAAGTGAAGGCGAATTGAAAAGCCTCGTCCAAGATTTTGAAGCATGTGTCTGTGGTCAGATCGTTCTGATAAACAACAAATACAAAAAAATAATAACATAAAACATGTACTTCTTGGTTTGTTTTTCTATATCTTGCCACACCATTTTTGCTGAAAGTCAATAAATAATTTACTTGCCAATAATTGTGTAACAAGATGTAAATAAAAGAAAATTTTGGTGGGGATCCTAAAGCGATCGAAAATAAAATGATACATTTTAACTTTTATAGCTACTTTGAATAGGGACTGTTATATTTGTTTTAAAAAAACACTGAAAATTACAGAAGTGAGAAATTATTATTATTATTGAAACAGTTCCTACCTTACCCAAAATTGTTATTACGCTTAGGCCGGGTACTTTCACGTCCAAATATCTTTATTCTCAGAATAATTGCTATAGTTTCAATTGTGTAGACAATTATTGTTTCCATAGACATTATTTGACAAATAGCGTTATCTCTACATGAAAGGATCAAACCTTAGCATTCTAAATAAACAAAAATTTAGGAAGAACAGCAAACGTATTTAAACTACTAGAAAAGTTAAGCGCAAAACTTACAAAAACATTAATGTATTCTCATCTACTACATGAATGTATGTGTAAAATTAATTAATATTTATATATTGTTGAGGAAACACGCAAAAATATCCTTTAAATCTAAAAAACTTTCCATTCTTATTCATACCTAATTTAAACTAAGTATATCAGAATTATTCTCATTTTTATTAAAAGTAAAACATATTGTAACATCCTTGTTGCTATGCGAAACTTCTATCTTCAAAATAATTCTATTCAAATAATAATATTTCGACAGAGAATTTAAACCTATAAAATATTATTTAAAATCATTTCTTGTGACTATTTTTAAAATGTTGGCTTAGCCTAAAGTGCTGTACCGAGAAGCGGTTCCTTTGACACCGTCGCAACAGCGCATATATTCGGTCACGTACACCATCAATCGTCATTGGATGGGTTAAAGTGAGGTGGCTCCCACGTGATTCCTGTACACGCACCCTGATTGGCCCGACAATCAGGAGAGGAACGGAAAACCGCCAATTTGCATCATTTTCAGCTTTTAGCAAGACACTAGTCTCTAGACCATTAATGTTGAGCTACGTCACTTTAACCTCAGATAAACTAAGGCCCTTTATAATTTAACTTAATAAATCTGCTCTTATGTAGTAAAGTAAAAAGTTAAAAAGTTGATTAATATACAGTTTGTTATACAATAAGCTGTTTTACTTTGAGTTTAACATAATCTGAACCAGTAGTTTCACCTACGAAATACACCGACTAAAGCGTGCCAATTTGGTCTTTAGTCAATAATTAAATGTGCGTTTAAGAAATAACCCTATTCGCAACATCTATATTTTAAGAAACTAGCATGTAAGGTTCAACCAATTTTTTACAGTGCATCTTCGAAATAAGACATATCAGAACATTATCCCAACAGCAAATTTCTCCACAGAGTGTAAAACTTAGCTCTAAAAACATTACTTTTGTTTTTTTAGGTATAATAGTGTAGTAATAAAATCATAAAATTATCAGCATTTTTAAAAACTTGACAATATCGCACAAACTCGATGGCTGCGTCTTCCCCCTGCCTATAATTTTATCAAAATCGGTCTTAGATTTAAAAAGATATTAAACATTAAATTTAACACATGTTTTTCTTTTTTAGTTTTTTTTTTTTTTGACCCAACGGCATATCCTTTAAGCACAAAAGCCGTATTAAAATTTCACGTTCGTTACTCGTTTTTGGTCGGTAACGCAAGCGTCATCCATACGATATACCTACTATTTTATACGGGGCGTAGATGATCGTTTTTCACTTGATATACAACATCATTCTCGCGACTAATCCTTTACGTTACAAACTATTTACACGAATCCAAACCTACAGACAAAACACGAAAACCACACATAGTAGAACAAAGGGATTTATCTTTACACAATTATGTTTCGCGTCAGATTATAACGTGTGGCGGAAAGCCAATTAGTGATGAACTCAGTGGTACGGAACAACGTATAAGTTCAAGGAACAAATTGCAAAACTGGACCGTTTTTGCACGAAGAACGACGATACAAGATATAGTTGTTACCTGGTTGTACCGCATTTTTTTTTATTTTTACGCTTGTTTTAGATACTTGAAGATTTTTACTCTACCTACAATATAGAAAAAGTAGTTAGTCCTGATTACATATTATATTATTATACGATACTTTAAAACATCTATCATAACTACGAATAATTGTTAAGTTAGTTAGGAATACTACATAATTTTCTATATATTGTAAACCGCAGTGTATGGTCCTGTTATGGTTCACACCCTTTTTTTTTAATAAATATTAAAATACCTAAAATAACTCAGAAACGCTTCCTTTCCTTATGAATTAAGCAAGAGAGATGCTGGCCATGTCATTTCAGTCAGTGCCGTAGAAATACAGGGTGTTATGGAAATGACTTATTATTTTTTAACCCGTAAATATATAGGTCGAGACGAATTGGGGAAAAATTGCTATAAATGGCGCTCGAAGCTAGAAATTCGAGAAAAATGCCTTCAAAAATTTAGGTCCAAAACACCTACGCGCCAATGACCCAAACAGATGATTTGGGTAATTGTTTACTTTAGTGCAAATGTTGAATTTTTCGCTAAAATTTCGTATATAGGCTAATTAAGGGTAGCTGATCACAATTTTCCTTTTGCGTTTAGGCGGCAAATGCACTGGTTTTGAGAAAAAAAATGTTAAAGTTTTTCTAACTCACCGGTATGTTATTTTGCATGTAATCCTAAAATGTTGATATTTCCAATAAAATATTACTTGTCGGAGTCATAGTATACACTTCTGAGTTGAAATAAACGAAATATGCCACAAGGAAACTCTGAAAAATGGGATAACTTGTAAGCGAACAGAAAACTCTACGTTATCTGGAAAAAGACGGGAGACAGCTCACTGACAGCTGGCTAAAAAAGCAGAAGCAAACTGCACCCATGTTGTCAGATTGTTAGTGTATTATAAATTGCCTATACTTTACAATTCATTTTTATTAATTGAATGAATCCTATTGGCTCGAGCTAGCATATCATTCTCCTGGATGGAAGCCATTAATAATTACAAGAAAAAGAAGAACAATCTGGCAACGTGAGTGCAATGAATCTGAAAAGAGACGGTTCTACTTTGTCGGCGTATTAACAACGAATTTAATTAAATTTGTGCCTTTTCCATTGTTTTTTTGCTAAAATGTTGTTCTTATTTTATGAACAGATAGTTTGGTGAAAGTTTTATCACATATTTTGAAGGGAAAACCATAAAATCTAGGAAATTGAAGACATCCTTACAAAAGAATACCCTAACCTGTAAGTGAAAAACTTTAACATTTTTTTTTCTCAAAACCAGTGCATTTGCCGTAAAAACGCAAAAGGAAAATTGTGATCAGCTACCCTCAATTAGTCTATATACGAAATTTTAGCACAAAATTCAACATTAATTGCACTAAACTAAACAATTACCATTCCAGCAGTTTGTCTTGTCAAAAACACATGTGTTCAGGGGCATTGAACTATCATGGAAGGCGCACATAGTCCGGTTTTAAGGTATTTTACAAAATTCAAAATACTTCCGATTTTAGAAAAAAAAACTATCAAGTGTAACTCTAGACCACCTGTAGTGGCCCCTTAAAATATAATAAGTCATTTCCATAACACCCTGTATATAAAAAAAAAATATTACATGAATAATTGTATAAGTCTCCTAAACTTAAATTTAGCAAGAAATTCTGCAAGATCGTTGAAGTTTCTTACAGACTCTTTATTTACTTCTATTTTTTAAAGTCAGATTATTAAATTAAATTGAATTTAATAAACTTATCCCTTCGCCCCCAATTAACGCACTACACCAAAGAACTTAAAAACCGACCACCCCTTCACAAGAACTTAGAAATCTATATACAGTAAAATCTCTCAATAGCGACCACCCTCGGAGAATCAAATGTTGGTTGGTTAACAGGACTGGTCGGTTATAATAGAGAAAAATTAAAACAATTGGTCTACATAGGAATAATATAAATTATGAAAATATAAATATTTTTATAGATGACCAAAAATTAGAAATAGTTCAGTCTTTTAAACATTTAGGGATAATAATGGATTCTAAATTAAAATTTGATGCTCATTTTTAAAACACTATATCTAAAATTGAAAAAAAAATTAATTATTTCAAAAGAGTAAGTAAAAATTTAAGTTTATTTAAAAAAAAAAAACAGTATATAACACAATAATTTTACCTCATTATTCGTATTGCTCTACAATTTTATATACTGCAAATGAAGGAATTTTTAGTAGACTTCAAATTTTACAAAATAAGCCGATGAGAATAATATTAAATGTTGATAAATACACAAAGATAAATTATATGTTAAATAAACTTAAATGGTTGAATATAAGAAATTTAATATTTTTCCTAGTTTGTATTTTTATTTATAAAATTCAGAATAATTTATTACCATCTCATTTAAAAGACTTTATAACGCAAAACTTTGAAAAACATAACTATCAAACCAGAAACAATCAAACTTTTTGTTTAGGGAAAGTGACAAAAACTTGACATATAAATCAATCTTTATTAAAGGACGAATATAATAATTTAGATTCTTTAATTAACAAACAAAATTCTTAAGTAAATTTAAAAAATCCTTAAAAATATCATTACTTAGAAAACAAAATATCTGATAAAATTTATTTAAAAATATTTTTGGTGCATAAAATTGTAATTTTAAATGTTTTAATTATTGTTAAAAAAACTAGAATTTATAATATTGTAGCAGTATTGCTAAAATAAATCTTGTTACTACTACCACTACTACTACTACTACATTTTACAGTGTTTGTTCATTAATAAGTATCTACATATATGTAAATAATTTTAAATATTTTTGTTTAAATTTATCAGAACTAAAATTTAATGAGATGAAGCCAATTTACCAATATTTATACAGGTTCGTTGGTATGTATGGAAACGGTCGATTATTTCTTAAAGTAGAACAGCTAGCAAAAAATATTTAACACAAAAGTTTTAGGGTTTTTAAAGCCTATTAGAATTCTTGGAAATAAGTATACAGGATGAGTCGAAAAGCCGTAGAGAAACAAAGTTACTTTTTTTTAATGAAACACCCTATATCTTAGAATATTTTTGGATTCTACATAAAATAACAATTATTTTTTAATAAGTGTATTATAACTCTAAACCTAACAGTTTCCGAGATATCGACTTTTGAAAAATTACATCTTTGAACTTTGACAGATTCTAGCTTTCTAATGTTATGCCATAGAGCAATATGGCTTCCATGTCCCTATCTTACTTTTTAATTATCTTCCCAAAAATGTTAACTTCCGGTTAAACCGGAAGTACTATATTTCCGGTTTTTGAGTTACATCCGGTTTAACCGGAAGTTGACACCAGTAGGAAGATAACAAAAAACTAAGATAGGGATATGTAAGCCGTTTTACCTTAAGACGTACCGTTAGAAAGCTAGAGGCTGTCAAAGTTCAAAATGTAATTTTTCAATAGTCAATATCTCGGAAACTGTTAGGTTTAGACTTGTAATGTATTTATTAAAAGATAATTGTAATTTAATGTTAATATTCTATGACAGAGGGTGTTCCATTAAAAAAAAGGTCGTTGCCACCTTCTTGAAACAAATGTCTAACTTCTGCTTTATTTTAAAACAACATAGTCTTCACATAACATCGAACGGCCAGTCCGGCGACTACTACGAGATGAGCGAGACCACAGAAGAACGACTTCAAGATGCGATTATAATGAGTAATGAATAATTGAATATTAAAGACTTGGAGGCAGTGAAACATATTTATACAGGAGTACCATTACAGAGTTTATAAAAAAAAATCTGTTTTAAAGCTGTATTAATATTAATTGTTGTATTACGTCCTTATAAAATGTGGTAATAGTTATTCGTTGTCTAGTAGAGGGCCGAGGGGAGGCAGTGCCTCCACTGACGAACCACCACTGCTGTGAAGTATTTTATTATTATTTTTGTATTTTTCTGCACAATAATCAGCAAAGAACCAAAAAAACAACAACAAACCAAGAAATCACGAGACCTGCGTCGTGCTTCTAATCATGTGTTATAAAGTTCAATTGCAACGTTGTCAATAAAGTTATGTTTTTTAATTTACAAAGGCTAAATACTTAATTACAGGGGCGGATGGGCCCGCCGGGCAACCGGGCAAATGCCCGGTGGGCCGGTCGATCTCTAAATGTTAAGACTGACATTTTTATTCTCAAAAAGAAGTCAAAGATAGTTCTGGAAAATATAAAAAATGGAGAAATGCATAAATTCAGTTTATAATCGTTACCATGTTGTTTAGTGCAGTGAAAGCCTCATCACTATTTTCTTTGCTTAATTCAGTCGCCACCTTCTTTCGTGAATCGTATAAGATGATGTTTGGTCATCTATTTCTTGTGACAAAAAAAGAAGAAAATTAGGAGTAATTGGACAAACTAGATGGTGGTCTAAAGAAAAAGAGTTGGAGAAGATTTTTGGAGATAGCCCATTATACTTAGATGTTCTTGAATCATTGTCAATTATTTCACAAAACCTTGACCTAAATCCTGATATCCGATCTACTGCAGAAAACTTAAAACAGCAATTCCTTAAATACTAAAATATCTTTCTTTTCTAGGTGCTTTTAAAACTGTTTTCTATCACTGGCCCACTTTCAAGATATCTACAGACTAGAGGTTTGGATTTATTAAAAGCAAATGCCATGACTAAAACGTCAACGGCCGAGTTAAAAAAAAATTCAACGAAATTTTGAGGCTTTTGAAAAGTCAACACCAATTTTCCTATTTGGGCTAATAGTGAAATGAAGAAAAGAGATATTAGTTTTGACATCAAAGATAAGTTTCCAGTTACGAAAATACGAAAAGTCAAGAAGAAATTCTTCGACGAAAATTGCAGTGATGAAGCTGTTAGTAATTCGAGAGACAAATTTAAAATAGAAACGTTCAATGTTATAATGGATACCGCCATTATGTCAATGGAAAACCGATATAAAAGAAATATAAACTTATGTGCTGATATGTCCATTTTCAATCCTATAAATTTTAATGAAATCAAAACCAATGGTATTTCTGAAAGTACCTAGCTTGCAGAGCATTTTGAAGAAGATTTTACAATTTAAAGAAGATGCCCAAGTGTCAAATATTAAGGAAGAATTGTGCATTTTGTATTGAATTGGGATATTTATAAGATGATTTTTAATGAATCCTTCCAAAAAGATACTTTGGCAGATTATGAGGAGATAACTGACGAAGATGACCCAGATGTTATAGATTCACAAACAACCCATAAACGTCAAGAAAAAAGTCCTAGTAGTCTCTGTAGAAGCTGTGTACATTGTTGCTATCTAGCAATAATGCAATACAATATGTATCAGAATGCCTATCCATGCTTATCTGTAGTCTACCAATATATTTTAACTTTGCCTGTCACCCAAGTGTTATGCGAGAGAAGTTTCTCTATTTTAAAATACATCAAGAACCGACTACGCAATTCTTTAAGCGATGAACATTTGGAATCGTTTATGATAATGAATATTGAAAAAGAAATCTTATGGACAATCGATAATGAGGAGGTCATTAATAAGCTAGCAGGATCATCTAGTTCCTTAGGTAGATTGTTAATCTTATAATTTAAAATATCCTTTATTTTTAATTGTCTATTTTGATAAAATATTGACTGCTATTACACAAATACTATTTTATCTCAGTTGTTAAATTTAGATTTAGATTTTGTTGTAAAAAAATTATAATAGAAGGAGTTAATTCTATTAAAAATATTTTTAGTTTTGTTTACTATTTTATTAGGTTAGTTACATAATCCATATTAGTTCAAATGAATAATTATGAAAAAAAATATCTTTGCGTTGTGTCGCCCTTTCGTAGTAAATTAAGATAATGAATTTTAACCAATAATTAGATAATGCGCCGAGGCTAACACTGGTTAGAGTTATGAAAGTACGGCAGTTTATTTTAAAGCGTTTGATAAACAAATTAACTAAATAGGCCACACATTGTTCATAACATTATGGGATGAGTAAACCGACATTTTTTACAACGCCTAATTATTATTATCCCAGCTAATCTCTCATTATAACTTTTAATCTGATAAATACCGAAAATTATTCATAACGACAATGGATAAAAAAAAAATAACGCGTATTAAACGACCTAGCCACTCTGAAAATTAATGGTATTGGAATCGTTGGGACGAATCTATTGCGCGTTACACAAGCAAAAGCACACGATATATTAAACGAATTATCATATCAAACAATAATGAAATAATAAATTAAGTGCGGCACCCACCATTATATTACACCTGACAAAACGGCCTTGCATAAAAGTCGCATCTATATGTATATGAATAAGCTAAACAGTTTTAGAGTTCCGGTATATTATAAACGTATAGGGATATCCGGCTTTTTAATATAAAAGAATGATTTAATAAAAATAATATACAATACTCATGTTTGCTTTTGTTAAACGATGGGATGGTTAAATTGTTTACAAATTGCATAATAATAAAAACGCCAATCCCACTATAAAGCGAATTAACTTAGCATTAAATCGATTGAATTTTATTTTGGTTTAGCAAATGGATGGACAATCATCGAGTAATTAATCAGAAAATAATCAATACAATATTATCATATCTATGTCATCTTATGAGCAAATTACAGCTGTACCACCGCGCCGAAAAAAAGTTAGGACAGGAAAATGTAGTTTAATCTTTTAGACTATTAGGTACTATTAGTTATTAAATTGTCAATTTGATTTAAGTTTGTGAATTATGTGTCAATAAATAATGATATAAACCGAACAGGTCAGATCAGAAATACCTAACATTTTACGTTAAAATTTTCTATTCCCATGGTATCGACGTGGACAGTGGCGCAACCCGGGTGGGTGATTGCCGGGCTGCAGCCTCCCTTCGACCTAACGTAGCTTGGGTTGTCTAATTACCTGTTTACAAGAAATGTTAATTCAGCATTACCTAAGATAGGTAAAATTACACAAAAATTAAAACGTGCCTGGCTGTTTTTGTGATTTTCTGTTGTTTTTTTTATTTTTTTTTACTTGAAAACCAAGCACCATCATTAAAAAAAGTGCGTGGCACCCAAAAATTTTTAGCCTGCGGTACTATTTCTTTTCCTCCCCCCAGAACTTATTTTCTGGTCGCGCCACTGGACGTAGACCTTTCTAAAGATTCTTCCTTAAGCACCGATTATACTGAGCTAGTTAACATGCTGCTGGCGCGCTATTTTTTTAGCTGCCACACGCAAGGCTTCCTGGACAATAACAAGGAATTGTCATTGCGAACCCCAAAACGAACGAGTCTTTCTCGTGGAACAGCCGTATACCAGAACATGGAGAATTTTATAATTTACTTGGAGAAGTATTGGATCTAGCGCAATTTGAACTAGATTCTACAAAAACTGTGATGAAATGGGGGTGCAGACTGTCCCCGAACCCGGCGAAATAATTTGAAGAATGGGGCAAAAACAAGTGGCTAGAGTTATTTCAGGTGAAAAGGGGCAGACAGGCACAGTCCTGTGTACCATAGACAGCTGCCCCTATGTTTATTTTTCCTGGTGTTCGCGAAAAAAACTACATCAATAATACTGGTGCATCACCGGGATCCAAAGCTGTGACTCATGTAAGCGGCTGGATGACGCTAACAACTTCGAATTGTACCTCTCGCATTTCATAAAGTTTATAAAATGTAGTAAAGATAAGAAGGCTCTACTAATATTAGACAATCACAGTAGCCATATATTATCTCCTAATGGTCTGAATATTTGGAAGCAACATGAGGTTGTTTTATTGACAATACCCCCGCATACAAGTTATCGATTATAACCACTAGATGCTGCTGTATATAGACCATTTGGAACTTACTTTAATGAAACTTGCGACGATTTCATGGTACAAAATCCTGATAAAACTATTGCCTTGAAAGATATTGGAAGGCTTATTGGCATTGCATATCAGCTGTCTTTTATCCCGCTAAATATTACAAAATAATTTTCTAAATCTAGCATTAACTCCTTTAACTCATACCTATTTACCAACCAGGAGCTCCTTATTGCGAAGTTTACCCACCGACCCGACCCTTATCGACAAGAACGTACACTCGATGCAGCCCTTTTTCCGATGCTTCTGCCAATGAAGGACGCATAGCGAAATATATTCCTAGGCCTTTTTGCTCCTACAAAACCCCCAAATGAATAAAAGCACTTCCCCAGCCCCCCCCCCCCCTAAAAGAAAGCAGAAAAGAACATCAGGAAGAAGACCTGCAAAGACAAAAATTCTAACAGACACACCAAAAATGGTAGCGATGAAATATGATCACGATAAAAGTGGAGAGCAGAGAAACAAGAAACAATTTAAGGGAAACCTGACATGCTAAAAATCAACTGGAACAATCAATATGAACAAGATTGTAAAAAAAGGAACCAAAAACTATTGAGGAAGAATTTGAATCTGACAATTCTTAGTTCGACCCATCCTCGTCTGATGAAGTAATTGATATAGAAGACCTAATAGAAAATAAAAAAGAAGAAGAAATTTTATAACGGGCTTGGTAAATGTAAATAATTATATGCTGGTACGATTTATGACAAAAGAAACGGTAAGACTCTACATCGGAAAAGTTTTGGAAACAATAACCGGAGAATCTGATTAATTTTATGCGACGGGACTCACATTTTGTGAGTGGAACTGCTAGATCCACCAGAAAATTGGCTTTCCCTATAAGTATTTTGAAAAATTTGACAATGCTAATTAGTTAGTAACTCCGTAATATTTTAGAAACAGGTAAGAGATGATTAGAAAGTAATCGTTAGAGTCAACGAATTAATTTTTAAAATTTTTTATTCAGGGTGATTTTTGCCGCGACGTGGCGATGAGGGACCTCCAAGGAGAGCATGCGACCCTCACGTAGAGGAACAAATTTTGCAAGATATTGCTGACAACTCTTCAAACAGCATGTGAAAGATCGCGACACAAGAAACAATGTTACAAATGGGTTGTGCACATAAAACTAAGTTATTAAACATGATTCCTCAAGCTCTAAAAAGTAAAATCCGCCAGGTACGATTTAAGATCTATCTATCGGGATGGATTATTGCAATCTCGCCTGTAATCCTTTAATTGGCTTGTAGATTTGTGCATTTTTGGTTTTGCCCATGGCATTTGGGATATGGTATGGTCACAGTAATTGATTCCCTCGTAGAATAGAATAGTGAATGGAATATTATTTGTTATGTTCAGACTTAAATGCTATTTCAAGAAACTAACCTAATAAGTTTAGATAATTCTTTCAATGGTTGATAGGTTAACTCAATTTTTACCTAGAAATACTTGAAAGTTTAGTTAAAATATGTCTTTACTTATCTTTCAATTCAATGCATGAATATATTATAAAATTAGATAAAATAATTTACATTTAAATAGACAAGCTACCGTTGTCGTAGACTCGCATATATAAATATGAAACACTGGCGAACAATCCAGTAATAAACAACGCATTCAATTACAACTCATTATGGTTAGAGGCAAAATAATGAGGCCAAATAATAAACAATGTAAAGTAATAAGGTAATAAATCGCTGGCGACTTACCCAACAAATCATTTCCATATTCGTTTCCCAACAGTAATACCAATTTTCTATATTCATCGCCTATAAATGTGAACACCATACAAATTGCAGACCATTAAAAATGTATTAAAGCGCATCATGTTGTACAGATGAATTTAAACTATATTTTACAGAAATCGAAAAAGAAAATGTCATTAAACTATTAAATTCTTGTGATTAGTGATAGTTTTAACGCTTGCCGATGCACAATGTTTTATTTTATTATAGTTTAAAACGATCTGCCTTTATGACTGATCGGTACAAAAAAGTTTATTGATTAACGGTCTGATTGGCATTGCGAAAATGATTAAGCTTTAATCAAATTAGAATTAAATAAAAAATTATAGGCGATTAAATAAGAAAGCGCAACTTATAGATATCATAAGATGCCGTCTCTGCCCATATATAAATTTTAATTGAATGTGCAAAAAAGAATACTGTCAAAAAATGTGAGGTTATGTAACTATGATTTTTCTATTTTTCTTCTGTTTTTTAAATTAGGCTGTTTTTTAATGACCTTTTACGTAATTTGCCTGTAGAAAACCAGTTTTCTGCTGTTTTCTAGGTACTAGGTACCCAAAGTTTTCTCTTAACCCAACCCTGTCTAAAAGTCACTAAAACGAAAATTTAATAATAGAAATAATAGTCTTTAAATGGCGCGAAGTAATACATGACCATTAAATATGCAAAACGCATACCGGGGTATCAAGAACAATTTAAACACCATCCCTTAAAATCTATTGTGTTTACATTAAAGGATCCAAATAATGAGCATTTTTTAGGTAGGTCCACCCTGAATTTATCGCAAGCTATTGTTATATCTGAGGATTTACCATTGTTATTGGGAAAATTCCTTAGCCAGGAGCGTGTATTGGGGATGTTTTTGAATTAAAAATCTTAAACATGCTTATTCTCTTAAAATTGTATTATATTATTATATTCGTAGGGATTTATAACGTAAGAAAATATTTAAAAAATCGTATTAGCTAATAAATAACAATGGGTGGTAGTATTTTACATAATATATTTACAAAAACAAGATATAATATAGAATCTTACAAGCAAAGCATTTTCAAAAATCGAATATTACTTTGTCGTTATGGCTTAATCATAGTCCGATTCGGAAGATGAACTTTTATTAACATCGTTTATAATAAGCGGTTCAACCATTTCTTCAATTATTATATCTACCTGCCACATTTTGGCTTCTTCTTCTATCACATGATCGATACACTTTTTTCACTTTTCTGCGCTGATTTTACCCATAGCTTCACTAAAGAGTATTTTTAAATATCCACCATTTTATCAGTCGTGTTGTTTCTGGCGACATCTGTCTTTATTTGAGCCCATATAAGTTCGATCGGGTTTAATTCGCAGTGGTAAGGAAGGAGTCTAAGCACAGATATTCCTCGTAACTTTGTCATTCCATCGATTACATATTTTTAATGCATTTTAATGTAAATTGACTAGTACCAATAGTTCTTTTTTTAAGGAATCTATTGTAAAATCTATTTGTCTTAAACTAAGCCATTCGGTTATTTCACTTTTACACCACGCACTTGTCGGTAATTTTTCCGTCAGGCTGATGCATTATCCAATACAATTATTGCATCTTTTGGTATAAGATCCAACATTTGCTCAAACCATTCTTCAAAGACATGGGCATTTATATCTTCGTGATAGTCTCCTGTAATTTTAGATTGGAACATCCATAGACCTCGTAACTATTAGACCGAACAATAACAAATAAACGTGTTGTCATCATTGTATTCCAGTGTAAAGTAAATCAACATTCAAGCTGCTCCCCTCCACTTGGTTTGCCAGACTTACGCCACAGAAAACGTAGTTTTCTGGGCTTACTCTGTTAAAAGTATTAACTTCTATGATTTACTAGAATAACATGACGTGGGAAATATATAACATTGCCTAAAACCTTGTAAAAAATCTGTAGTATGGCAACGCAGCAAAAAAGAATCCGCCCAGACTCCATCATTTTCGTGGCCACCGCATCGACTCGGCAATACTCGAATTTGTGACAGCGTTTTTCTGTGGGTTTTCCTGGAGTTTTGTCATCCTAACCTTTATTGTTCTGTGGTTTTGTCGCATGCATATGTAAATTCAGAGTAATCTCCACTCCCGACCCCACCTAGCTCCTCACGGCGTCTCGCCACCAAACGATTTTGGCATCACAATTTTATAGCATTTATGAATGGCGTGTCGGATCTATAGTTACGATGCCTATGAGAACATCAGTAGACCACCTTTAACGAATCCTTCAGAACTTCCAATATGGGTTATGATAAGTCAATGTCCTTTTCCAGATGGCGGTCTTAATCCTGTGGACAATCCTTCCAAAAAAGCTTGCCTTGAACTTTTAATATTTTCATCCTGCCAAAGTTTAGTTACAGTGTGGCCTTCATTTAGCCATGTTTCGTCTAGGTAAAATATTTTTTTGTTTTCTTCTCTTTCTTTTCAGTTGCTTCTGAAGTAATTTCTTTTTCAGCAGACGATATCGCTTCTGTGTATTAAAGTCGATTGCCTATTTTGCTTTTTCCACTGAAAACTTATTTTTTTTAATAATTTCCAAAGCGTATTTGCATGAAATATTTCCGGAAATTTTTGAAAATTTTGTCTGAAACCAATTTTTTAACAAAAGCATGAGTGCATTGCACCTGAAAAAATTCCGAACCCGCAGGGTGAGGGATTTTTTCTTTGGTGCAATGCACGAATGTTTTTTTTTTTAAATATTGGCTGAAGACCAAAATTTGAAAAATTTCCATTAGGAAATATTTTAGGCACGTGTTATGTTTTGATCGGAAATTTCCCGAGTTGATAAAAGTTTATTTAGGTAGTTGCTAAAAAGTTGATTTTGATATATTTATTTATTTAAATAATAGCATACTTTAATAACAATTAATATTTTTTCTAATGCTAATAGTAAAATAAAACTTAAACTTAGTCCTGCTTCTGAAAACTACAATTGCTATAAAATGTACAATTTTGATAAGTAACAGGAGTATTGTGATTCTGATTTATAAACTAGCTAGTCATATCTGTAATAATAAACTATAAATGTCAAAAATGACAATTATCCCCGGGATATTTCCAGATGTAATTTTCAAAACGGGTGCAATTTCCACTTATCAATTTTTTAAAATTTCCAGTTAAATTGACACTAGGGAAATTTCCACACATAAATGGATAGTCCTGATTTTCTCGGACTGAGGACAAAATTTTGTCCAGCGGGGGAATTTCTTTTTTTAAAAATAAACTATTAACTTCTCACCTTATTCTCTGCATTAAAACGTCATCCAGCTCAAGTTTTGGTCGTCCTGGAGAAGTTTTTGGAGGTATGACGCCAACACTTTTTTCTTCTCTTAAAAGTTTATATATTGTTGTTTTCTCAACCTGTTGACCGACCAACTGAACGAAGTAAGTACCTACATTCTAATTAGTTTTGATCAAATTAATCAAATTGCTTTCTAGAATTCCATTTAAATGGTACGACTGTAGATAATTTTAAGCTTAAAAAATTTAATGTTAAAGTATATATTTAAAGACAAAACTTGAATTTAGTGTCGATACTTGTACTAATTCTGCACAAATTTAAAAATTCAGTCCTATTTAAATCTATACATGCCGAAAAATCTACTATAATACAAAAAATTCACATTTTTTCCTTGCATTTATAGTTTGCTTCTCTTCAAACGGAAACTCGGTTTGTAATTATGTGGTAAATTCACACAAAGCATTTTGTTGCACCATTCCATCACAAAATAATAAAGAAAAACTCAAAGATAAAGTACAACAGTAAACAAACTGTCACAAAATTCACTAAGACAAAAACAATATACTGTCGTGAAAGCTGTGTTTCATAAACCGAAATATCGCGATGTACTCCCGAATCCCTGGAGGGTAAACTATATGATTCATCGGTTAAATAAATAAATAAATAATTAAAAAGGCGCGTGATAGGGCCGTTAGCCGAGCGGACTCGAACCCCAGCGCTGCAGACCGATGACCATCTCGAAACTCGATATATTACGCGTATACGGCTATAAAGATTAGTTTACCCGGCAAATCAAATGGCAGTGTTTAATGTAAGAATCGGCTTGCTCTAGGGTTACAATTTTCCAGCTCTCAATATCGACAGTTTCGTTTATTTATACAGCCATTCAGACACAACGTAGCTGTAGAATTTTAAATAAACTTGTTTCAACTTTTACACTTCCACACTGTGTATTCTATAAAAACTAAAATGATAATGAATTACTTAATTAAAAAATCATCCTTATATGGTCCTCGATATTGCCATATAAAATACCATATCAATGACAAATAAAAGAAAATAATCTGCCACAAAACCTCTCAGTATGTTTTACGTGGGGCCATAAAAATGTATGCAAGACCATTCACAACCACGGATTATGCCTCGTTAAACTGGTTTCGACTTTGTTTTAAAAATCAAACACATTTATCTCCACGATCTATAATATTTTTGTTTGAATTTCACAGTCAATATTTTCTGCAACGCGCTTTATCAGATGGCAGTAACTTTAATTTAAACCCGCTCCACAATAGCTATTAAAATTATTGAGGTAAAGCTCAGCATATAGTGTCGGTGTTCGTTTTAGTAAAAAGTCAAACAAAAGTAATATTACCATAGGCATATAAATAGCCATAAAACGATAAAAAGAAAGGAAAAAGCAACACAGGTCGATTCTCACAAAATTTAAATTGAATGCCGCATATTATATTGAATATTCTACCTCTCGCCAACATTCTGAAGGTGTCGTTTAAGATTTATGCGTTCCTCTCGAATTCTTTACAACTTATCTCTTTGGTCATTAACGAAAACAAGAGTTTGGCTAAAAACGCGTTGTTTTTTCATTTGGCACCTACATACAAGTAATTTATTTATATTTTTGACCAGAATTCTTTCCTTTACATATGGACACACACAAATATACCTGGAGATGACACAATGAATAAGTGGTTCTCTTTCTGTTTGCTAATGTCACTGCAATTGATCGGTTTTGTAAAAATTAATACAACGTTTGGTTTGAACGAAAGCGTAAACAAACAAAAATGTCGGTAATGGGCTACAGAAGATCCACGCTGGATTATGTAATGTCACGCCCAATATCCTCAGAAAATTAATGTTTGGGCCGACATTGTTGAAAATAGAATTTGGGGACCCTTTTCTATTGACGGAAATTGACAGGTGCAACATATTTAGAATTTTTAGAAAATGATCTAGTACCGTGCCTTGCCACATTATACTCTAATTCAGAAGATCCTGATGCACCGAATCATTTTTTGTGGTACCTTAATACCTTAATACAGTTTTTCCCGAACGATTGATTGACCGACGAGGTACAATTCAATGGCTGGCCAGACTTCCAGATTTAATTAACCCCTTTATATTTTTTTGGGGGTTAAGTCTAAGGTATATGTTAGAGAACAGAAAAATTGGCGAAATAAAATTGATAGAACATTACGTCGTTAATAACGTCTTGCAAAAATTTGAAGATCGCCTAAGGTACTGCCAGACTGTTGGTGGAGGTAATTTCCAGCATTTGATAAAGTGACTTAATTTCTTTTGAATTTTTTTTCTTTTCGCTAATAAATAATGTGTTGTTGTTTTAAATTAAAACACAGTCAACCCAGGGAGGTAAATGTAAAAAATATTTTAAAATATGTCCCCCAACCTCTCTATTGGCTTCCTAATATTTGAATAGAATATTTCCAGCCGGATTTGGAATTGTAACACTTTAAAATCCTTAGCCTGTATATAGGGTCCGCATAATGGATGTCTTAAAAAATAGTGAAAAGCAATTACGGTTAAAACAAAATTACAGTTACAAAACTTCTATACGTTCATTTACGTTCTATTTTTTATTCCAACGAATTATTCGTCTCTCTTGACAAGCCTGTATTGTGAATTATCATAGTGTCAGCCTAAAAACTGAAAAAGCATCCCAACAGTATTGTCTTGTGTTTTAAAATCCTGCCCAAAACACGTATTCGTTTTATGTAGCAGCGTATTTAAGAAATACCTCTAAGAAGATCCAGCTGCGATATTAATCAATTCTTGATAGTTCTCTGTACACTCTGTACATTACATCCGCACTGAAGTTTTCTTAGAACTTAAAAAGGGATTTGGTACACCAATTCTGAGTATAAAAAGTTTTATACAGTTTCTTGTTAAGAGCGTACAGCGCAAACTGAAAAACAAGTGCCTTTTTAAAAAGAAATTAATTTATTTTACCTATTACCAGAGATTCCACAAAACTACTCAAATTGGCTTTTGCACTGTGTCTAGTGTTCATTTCTGTGCGGTGAACTAATCCCTAAAAAAATGTTTGCAAGTTCTCGGAAGTAATAAAGTTTGCAATACTGTAATGGGTTTAATAAACACCCTAAATGCAACAGTTCCTATTTGATCCTGATCTTACGATCGACACGAACTCTTATCGATGAAATTTGAAAAACCTCTTAAAAACCGTGGACGTTTATCTCTATTAATTTAATAGTATTTTACGTTACAAGTCCGGTAGGTGACTCGTTTATATTTCAGACTCGGCTCCTACGTCGCCTCGCCTAACAGTCGTGTATCGTATGATATTTTATTTCATCCTGTCATTGTAATCCTTTTTAAAAAGAATAAATAAATATTTTTATTATAATAAAATAAAAAATTAGTTGGCAATGTTAAATCATATTACTTTAATTATTGTAATTGGTTTTGTGGGAATCAAGTTGTATTTTTACCACACAACATTAAAAGTGAGGCTTTGAATTTTTCCCGAGTTTAGGCTATTTCACTGGTTGGTTTTCTATATTGGCTAAGTGAAGTAGACAGTTAGATCACATTTAATTTGGCGTTTATTTAATCAAATTCGGCACTTGGTTACAAGATAACTCTTTAATACATGATTAATTATTAACTTTAGTACAGGACAACTTTTATAACATTACTATATTTATTACTTGGTGCTTTTTGTTAAGCGAATGCAATTGTCATGTCCGACGGACGATGACACACGTTAATTTTGACGTACGTGTTTACCTTCTAATGGTTTAACTCGCAGTGAATCAGAAAATCACACCCCGCTGTCATACGGATCAATCACAAGGTAACATATTTCCCGCCTTGTCTCTAATAGGCTATTTATTGTTCCGCCATGTTTCCTTTGGACCAATTGTTATTTTTCTCATTTTTTGTACCGCGATGGGCTTAATTTCCTGGCGGCAAAACGTGTCAAAGGATATGCATTTTTACAAGTTCTCAAAGGAGACGTTTTAACATTGCATTGTATTGAGAACACTTTTTTGCTTAATTAACCGAAGCGACAGGCCGCTTAGTTAGGAAATAGTAGTTATATTAAATGATAATATTTGCAAGTTCTGTTATTTGTCTAGATGACAGTATTATTCGTTCTACAATCATTAGACGCGTTTTGTTTCTCTGTTTCTCTGACCGTTGAGGAATTGTGTTGCTAATGGAATAACAGCTGTAGCAAGTTATAATACTTGAAAAGCAGCTTTTTTTCTAGACAAAAAGTAGTATTGATTCTGAAAACATTGGTTGCATTTAATTTCATTATTTTTATCGCATTTGAGCAATCGTATCTTCAACAGGTTTCCATAGTTAAATATTATTGCTGTTTGCTTGTCACTGTCAAATAGATAATATCAAAATATTTGAGTCGGAAACAACGAATTCCATCCTACATATTCACTACTAAGAAGAGAAGAACTTCTCAAAGAATTTGAAGAGCTTTTGAAAGTTGTGGTAATAAATAATAAATCATTTAGTTAATTTAAAAATTTTTGATGTATTTAAAAATTTATAGTATCCGTTTAATCTGCCCAGCAGTTATATGAATCCGAGAGATTGTCCACGAATTCTGTATTGTCGGCGGATAGCAAAGGAAAATCGGATCTCAATTTGATATTGCTTTTTAAAAATTAAAAAAGGTTGCAACCTCAAAAATAGTTGAAGTAGCAAAATGAATCCTTACACGTAAAATTCAATAGGGTGTTTTATTTAAAGAAATAAAGTTGGTACACCTTGCTCGGTTTTGGGCCACCCGGCATGATTGAAATTTAACTGTAAAACAGCAGCTAAAAAAAACTATATTCGTGTTTGAGCGATATTCAAATTTGACGAAATACTTCGATTACCCATTTCTTGTATCACAAACCTGTATATTGTATATACAGGGTGTTATTTAATAGGTGTCCGATATTTTACAGGACGATTCTTCAGTTATATATAAGGTGAGAAGTTCATATAAGCATGGGTCCGCAAGCCCTTCATTTTTGAGATACAGAGTGTTAAAAATAATATATATAATACAAAAAATATATAATAATAATAATATATTTGGACGGAAATTGGTATTTGGGGATTTTTTGTAATTTTTAAATTGTAATTAACTGTAGGGGGCGCCACCTACAGGTATTTTCTCTTTCGGAGAGTCACAACTTTTTCGTGCATGTTCGTGTACAGGGTGTCCCAAATTCGAGGGTGACCATTGGGATCTCGGAAACTATAAGAGATACGAAGAAGTTTAAATTATGGCAAAGTTGCACAATTTGGTCCTCAATCTAATGGCATTTGGAAATTTAGGAAATTCCGAATACTTCCGGAGATATCCGGAAAAAAGCGAAATTGTGAAAATTGATTTTTATTTTTTCCTACGGTTATTTAAAGAGCAATTATAAAATAAATTGCACTTTCTCATTGACACTTTTTCTTCTCTACAAAATGGCATTATCAATTTTTGGGTCTGACGTTTCGATGATTTGGGCCCATCATTAATTTCATTTTTTTAAATACGGACCTGGATATTTTATTTCTGATTTCGAAAGCGCTCGTCATTCTAAAAACAAGTATGTATCATACTTGCTATCTCATTGAACGTTTCGACAAAAAAAAACGATTCAGGGAATATAAATTATAAACAATAGCAAACTTAAAAATTAAAAAATTTTATAAAAATACATAAATATATATTTAACGAAATTAATAAAAGAGTCAAATATTATTCAATTTTTAAATAAATTATCAAAAGAAAAAAAAAATTAATCATTTATTTTGTTAAAAAATACAATTTAGTTTGTTTCTTAAATAGTACTAATTTTTTATGTTTTTATACTTATTTGGTATGGTATTACAGATCATAATCCCATTGTATAATAATGATCGTTTAGCGAAATTACTTCTTATATATTATAAAAAAATTATGAAATAGAAATATAATCAAACAATACAACTTGACAAAACAAACTGTAAATCAAAAATAAAAACAACTACTGATACAACAAGTTTGTCATTATTTAGTTATTGAGCAAATAACAAAACTCAAATAGTATTAAACAACTTAAAAATATTCTCATAATAGATATTCAAATTGCAAGCCCTCAGCTTCAATGCATTTTGCACTAAGCCGTCGTAATTTTATTATCGAACGTTGAATGGACCTAGCAGGAATTGCTCTAATTTCTCGGATAAAATTTTGCTGCAGTTCATGTATGTCATTTGGTATATCTCGATATAAACGATTTTGTAAATATCCCCACAAAAAATAGTCCAGAGGATTTAAATCTGGACTTCTATCAGGCCATCGCACAGGTCCCTGGTTTCCAATCCATTTATTTGGAAACAGTATATTTAAATAATTTGTTATTTCCCGTCCATTGTGAGGAGGAGCGCCATCCTGTTGCCACCATAACTGCTGCAGAATATTTAGAGGCTCATCTCCGAGATGCTCAAAAATATTATTTAATATTAGTTCTCTATACCTCTCGGATGTTAAGCTACCCTCGTATATTATAGGACCAATAATTTTATTCCTCCACATGCCGACCCACACACTAAAAGAAGTTCGCCCCTGTGGTCTGACTTCTTGATGTTGCCGGGGATTTTCTATTGACCAATAATGTTCATTATGCCGATTAAATAAGCCGTTTGTTGAAAAATTGCACTCGTCGGTCCAGATTACTTTTGACAAAAAATTGTTGTCTTCTAAAAGTTTATATTGAAGCCAATTGCAAAAATCCAACCTTCGAATTTCATCACCAGCTCTAAGTGTTTGGCTAAGATGGATTTTGTAGGGTCGATATTTGTTAGAATTCAATGTTCGCCATATTCGCATTCTAGGTGTTTCTAATTCATTTTCAAAAACTCTAGTCGAACTGCGAGGAGCATTATTAACCTTTGAATAAAAAAATGTCATTAGCTAAATTTGTAACGTTAATTAATATAAAATCGTACCGTGTTTAAAATAGTTTCCTCTTCATCCGGATCAATTCGTATTTATCTCTAGGCTTGCTAAAGCTTCCGAATTCCAACAAGTTTTTATCCAGTTTAGCAAAAATATTTTCATGGGATATTGGATTAGATATCGCTTACCGGAAATTCTACTGTTTCTATCTGAACTATAATAAATGCGTAACATATCACGTTTTTCCATATTTAAAAACATATTTTTAATATAATATTAAACACGAAAAAAATAGCCACAACTAACAAAAATATCCAAACAAATCGGCCATTTTGGTTTAACGTAAAATGTTTTGTCTCATAGCCACCTTTAAAATTATTTAAATTCTGGCTTATTTGCCCGTATTATTAAAGCAGATAATATAGAGGTTTGATGATGTAATTTTTTATCGAAACGTTCAATGAGATAGCAAGTATGGTATATATTTGTTTTTAGAATGATGAGCGCTTTCGAAATCCGAAATAAAATATCCAGGTCCGTATTTAAAAAAATGAAGTTAATGATGGGCCCCAATCATCGAAACGTCAGACCCAAAAATTGATAATGCCATTTTGTAGAGAAGAAAAAGTGTCAATGAGAAAGTGCAATTTATTTCATAATTGCTCTTTAAATAACCGTAGGAAAAAATAAAAACCAATTTTCACAATTTCACTTTTTTCCGGATATCTCGGGAAGTATTCGGAATTTCCTAAATTTCTAAATGCCATTAGATTGAGGACCAAATTGTGCAATTTTGCCATAATTTAAACTTCTTCGTATCTCTTATAGTTTCCGAGATCCCAATGGTCACCCTCGAATTTGGGACACCCTGTATTATATTCTCTAAAAAAAAAATTGATTCCTCTATCATTTTTGCGTGAAAATGGTATTCATGTCAAAAGTCGCTACAAGCAGCCGTTTTCGAGATATTTTAATTTAAATTAATCGATGCATGTGTTTGTCAAAAGGTGAAACAATTTTAAAAACTTTTTTCCACTACTAACCTATAACATCGTCATTATTGACCGATTATTAACGTTAGAAATCGTTTTTCTCTACCTTATAAGTTATTATTGACCATGGTCAATAATAAGGCATTGAAATCCATTATTGACCGATCTTCAAGAATTTATTTGAACACAGGTAACTTGATTTAAAAAAAAAAAAACGGAAAACTCGTGAAATCTGATGACATAAATGAACAAAAATTGACATTGACATTGACAAAATATTTTGCCAATTCCAAAGCGCTAACTTGATTAAAAAATATACTTACACCTACCTATAATTTTTTATAATTATTAATGCTATAAAGATAAATGTCTTATAAAAGTTTGTAGTAGTGGAAAAAATATTATATTAACCACGGTTTAGACAGCTTATAGCCCTCGCGTCTTAAATCCCTCGTCGCTGCGCTCCTCGTGATTTAACCTTGCCGCTCGGGCAATAATGATGGCTGTCTAAACCTTGGTTAATAATATACTATTATTTTCTAATTTTGTTTCATAAGAAATCTATTACGATACCGTTTTCAGTATCGAAACAGATCTATTACGATACCGTTTTTTTATTTTTTAAAAGTTGGCATTGGTAATATTTAAATGTTTTATTCTGTTGACGTCTGACGTTTCCTGTTATTGTGAGAAAAGAAAGTTTTCGGGATTTCTCTGGTAAAAGTTGATTTATCGTAACTTAGGGGGAGTTGAACTTAGATTATTATGCTCCATATTTTTTTAATTATAATTATGAACAACTCTATGAAATATTAAAACCCAAATTTCGTGACAATGACACAAAGAAAATATTATTTATTGTCAAGGCTACTATGATAAAAGTAAATTTATAGTATTAGCAACATAGAATTTGGACATACAAATTTACAAAATTTGAAGGGTTGATTTTCTTTTTAAATATGTATTTTCTTATTGAAAAAAATACAAAATAGAAAAAATAGTATAAAGTACGTGTTTTATAAAGCAGTTAGAGCACTTGTCCCGTTAAAAAACTCGCCGCAAGCGTCTCGTTTTTTAGCATGGACGCGTGCTATAAGATGATGCTTTATAAAACATGTACCTACTTTAATATACTATTTTAATCAACATAGTAACATTTCAAACGGTAATATTTTAACTACAATTTTTTTTTTTTTAATTTGGTTTTGTGGCTTTGGTTTACACAAAATGGCCAGCATCTAATAAACAACAATAAACAACGAAACACTAGATATAAAACTAAATCAAAATTACAATAATATATGTTGGAAATGTCCACCTTCTTGCTGTATGCAATTTTTAACACCCTGTATCTCAAAAATGAAGCGTTTGCGGACCCATGCTTATATCAACTTTTTACCTTATAAATAACTGATGAATCGCCCTGTAAAATGTCGAACACTCATTAAATAACACCCTGTATACAGGGTTATGATAAAGAAGCGGATCAGCCTTTTATATGGAAAACCGCCCACTTAATCAAAAATCGCTCGGACCCGTTAAACTTATTCTTTTGAAATGCATTTTTTTTTGAAAAAAGATATTGTACAGGGTAGATCATAAAAGTGCTACATGTGTCAACTTTAAGTTTTTTTAATAAAACATGTTGCATATTTTTACATTTTTATATTCTACAATCAATTCTAGACATTTTTCATTAATCATGCCCTATAATTATCTTCAGCCGTTTACGAAATATTAACACTTTAATGCTGGTATGCACCATTGGTTTTTTTGTCGACATAGCAACGTTCTGAACTGAAGTCACAATCTTTTGACTGTGACAATTTCTTATAGTCCATGATGTGTTTAATGAAAAATACCCAAATCGCCCGCCTATTGGCGAATCAACAGTGTCTAGGGTAGCAAGTAAGTAGAGAACTTCCTTAAATATAGTGTTAAAAGTGGTCGTCCTGGTATATCCGAGGAGAAAAAAATAAACATATTATTATCACTACAGGAAGATTCTCATAGCTCAAGCACACAACTTGGACGGGACTACGATATTCACCAAACCACCGTTTCTAAATTTTTACAAAAAGAGGAGTGTCATCCATACAAACCAGTATCTGTACAAGAGTAATTGGATGATGATCCTGATAGGCGAGACCAATTTTGTGAAATAATGATTGAGCTAACAGATAATCACGCAAGATTTGTCCAAAGAATTTGTTTCTCAGATGAAGCTACGTTTTGTTGAAATGGTCAGGTTAATAGACAAAACTACAGATACCTACTGCGTACAGGAAAATCCTCACTGGTTCATAGAAAATCACACCCAGTACAATAAACAGGTTAATGTATGGGCGGGCATTGTTGAAAATAGGTTAATCGGACCATTTTTCTTTGATGAGAGTCTCACTGGAGAAAGATATCTAAATTTCCTTCAAAATGATCTGGTTCCAGCTCTTGCCACTCTACTTCCAGATGATAATGATCCTGATTTACCAAGTTTAACCTTATGGTTTGAACAGGATGGTGCTCCCCCGCATTATGCTGTTCATGTAAGGGAGTACTTAAATACAATTTTTCCGGGGCGATGGATAGGTAGACGGGGGTCAATAGAGTGGCCACCCAGATCGTCTAATCTTAATCCACTGGACTTTTTTTTTATGGGGCTACGTCAAAAATTTAGTTTATAAATCTAAACCCATCTCGGTAGATACACTGAAGGAGTCTATTCGACGAGTAATAAGAGAAATATCTCCACAAGTAGTACTAAATGTACAACAGGAATTTCTAAATCGATTGATCTACTGCAGAACAGTTGGTGGAGGACATTTTCAACATCTTATAAAATAGTTTCTTTTCATTCCTTGTTGTTTGTTTATTTTCTTTTAAAATTGTTAAAAAATTTAAAATTGTTAATATTTCGTAAACGGCTGAAGATAAGTATAGGGCATGATAAATGAAAAATGTCTAGAATTGATAGTAGAATATAAAAATGTTAAAATATATAATATGTTTCATTAAAAAAATTAAAGTTGACATATGTAGCACTTTTATGATCTACCCTGTACAATATTGTAAATTTGACGGGTCCGAGCGATTTTTGATTAAGTGGGCGGTTTTCCATATAAAAGGCTGATCCGTTCCTTTATCCCTGTATATGTTTAATTTACCTGTGTACCAAAGCAGATAAACAAAGCAAAGAAACCATTGAAAACGTTATATATTCAGAGTTAAACATGAGTAGTCTAAACATTCATATCAAATGTTTCAACTGTTGGCATCATTGTAAAAAAGGAAAAAAATTAATTCTCACAAAATGCTCATGGTTTATATTGTTTTATAAAACTAGCGATACGAATACGATCCACCTTCCTTCCGTTCATTTTTTTCGCTTCGCACGGTATCATTTCACATAATTTCCTGCACAAGTCGGCTTCACACTAAGCTCGTCAATATAAACCGGTAATTATTTTATGACACTTGTAAGGATGTAAAGAGGCATTAATTTTAAAATATGCGGTGCATAACGTTGTACTACAAAACGGTTGTAAAATAATTTTTAGATCGTATCGCGCTTTATTACTCAAGCTTTCTTTCTTATGCGTATTTTAACATCACTTGAATAGACCTGGAAAATGTTGTTGTTTCCTCTATAAAAACTATTTGTTCCATTGATTAACCGAAAAAGTAACTGATAAAGTAATTTGAGTGTATATAACGGTATTTTATGGATCTTATATTATAATATATTTTATAAGAAAACGTTATTTATTCTTCTTTATACAAATCATATTAATTTGTAACTTTTTGTAAACTTACAGTTTTTAGATTGTAAACGATATCGCTTTAATTTCTGGTACCTTCAATGAATTGTCTCTAGCAAATCATATTACAAATTATTAATTCCATCCAAAATATGTAGTGATAAGTTCTAAATCTGTATTGTAATCAAATTAATGTACAATTTTTCAAAAAATATTTGACGTTTAAGTACATTTATTGACAATTAAATCAAAGAAAGTTCAACAAAAATACTGAGTGAAATCTAACTATTGTTCGGAACTTTCCTCTACAAATAAACTTTCTCTTTATCACAAAAAATAATTTTCATCGCAGTTTCACCCTTAGGGTGCGGTTATACAAAAAGTCAGTTACTAAAACTCCACGATCAAAGTTTCTTTATTTAAACTACTGTATGCCTTTTGTTGGTTTTACGTTTATTTATGGAAATATTCGTGTATTTCTTCATGTAGCAACTACACAAAGGTAAAATCTGAATTTTCGTTTTTGGCAACGAAGGCAAAGGTTTATGGGTTATTAAATAATAAATACTGTAAGTAGACAGGGCTGAAATATTTAAAGCAATATATTTGATGTAATTTTAGTATTTTTGTTGTAATCTGTTGAGTTATTCTATATCGTATCTTGTTGTGTTTGGATTAATACATTTGATTTCATTATCTTAGATCCACGAAAAACTGCAGGTAAACTTTTAAAAGGTTTTAAGGTATCAAAAAATTAACAAAATCCCGAAACCAATTTATCCAGAACAGTATTTGACCACCGCCACCGAAATCAAAATCCATTTCAAACGTATAGATTTGTATCTATCCGCGTTTACTAATTTATGTGCAGCCAGTTCTGGGGTTTGCTACTGACGTTGTTGAAACATTGAGAATATTTGATATATCCATCAATTATTATTGAACATAATGTAAATGCGATCCTATACTGCAGGCCTTTGGAATCGAAATTCTGATTCGGTATGGGCTGATTGAGTAAATTGTTCATCGTTCCCACGAAAATTTGCATCCGAACTTGACAAGATTGTTTTATCTTAATGATTAAAATGTTTTTGTAAAGTTGGAAAAAGAACTAGGAACCGATTTTATGTAAGAAATTTGTTTGCCATCAAAACAACCAACTTTTAATTTAACCGTGTTACATTTTGATAATTACATAAGATACAATCAACTTAAAAATACTATTTTAACTCTTTCTTCATACTTTAAGCTGTAACAAACCCTGCACCTTATTGTTTTACGGGGTGGTTCGATATTCAAATAACTATAACCTAAACAACTTGCTAAAGTCAGAATGACTTGTAAGAGTCATCCATATGGAGGCAGCTTCCACAGATGTCGCCATCATCCTCTCACCTTTGAATAGGATTCGTATATTGAAGCTTTAATTTTGATGACTAGAGTGTTATCAGTCAAACAACAAAGATTTTGCAAAAATATTTTAACAAACAATTTTCACAGAGGCGAAGAAGTCCTACTGCGATAAATATAAAAATAAACAAAAAACTAACATCTGGAATAGAATCGTTTGGTCATTGAACACGATTCAAACAAGCATATTATTATTGAGGGATGAATTTGGTCGTGTCCAGAATGATGTTTACCGTGTTCGCCGTATTGTGCCTGGTGACCTCTGCATGTGTGCTAATGTACAAAGGCTTTAATCAGAGCATTGCATAGAGCAAACATAGAATACGCCGAGTCAAAACATCATAGTAATCAGTTTTGATTAGATTTAGGAACTCACTCCATGTTTATCGGTTTATCTTCATTTATTTATATTATAACTCCACTCTTCGCACTGCGTCGGTCAATTAAGATAGATATATTTTTAATAAAAGAAGTTTTTCAGCAAGGTATAGGGTATGTTTCATTAAAAGTGTCTAAAATTATTTGTAGAATTAGAATTCAAAGTTGCGAAAGAATAGAGAATGGTTTATTTAAAAAATTAAACTTGACCTTTTAAGATGCCAACAAAATAGAAACTGATGGTATTTTAATACAAAACAAAGTTCAAGATCACCACCTACTGCAGTTAGCTCAGGTTCGTGGCAACTGTAACCGGGATGGTTCTTTTGTAAAGTGTACTTGCCAGTAAAACAACAATGTGTACGTTTATGGTCCCCAAAGGATGTTGCTGTGCAAGCCACTTACAGCTGCTTTTAGCTCTACCGTGCCACAACAACACCAAATTTCTGTGAGTGAAACAATGGGGCCCACAAACAGTGCCAAAATAAACATACAAAATTAATTATAAGTTATTTAATTAAGAGAAAGTTTATGTAGAAGACGTGATTCTAAAATTCAAATTTCTTAATTCAACTTCTAAGAACTTCAGTTGATTAACCTAATCATACAAAATAGAAAAAGTATGAGTTTGGCTATAGGTTAAATATTCATTATTATAGGGCAAAAGTTGCAACTCTTTTATATTTCGCCTTATATGTCTAACTAACTAAGATTAATATGGTATATAGTAGAACAAAATAGCTATATTTGAAGTTTTAGGTTATGTGGTAAAAAAACTCTATTAAAATATATGTTGTAAACTTTCCAAATATGGGCCTTAATCAGGATTAGGTGTGGAAGATCTAAAGATGGGAGAATATTTCCCTATTTTTTTCCACATGGCTAAAGTCTGTGACCAGTCTGCAGTGTCTGATCATAATTTAAACCAACACAACATAAAATGAAATGCGGTTTCGCGCAAGAACGTAGAATCACGGACTTGCGGTTCTACGCCAATCGCAATAATATAATTAGAACATACCTGATGGTAACAACGTTACATTATATTTTGCCCAGCAACATTTAATTTGCCTTCTATTTTATATAATCAGATGTCAAGTCAGAGAATGGTATATTACTTCTATTAATGTTAGTGTTTGCTTCTTCGATATAACATGTTAGGTTTGTTTGGATTTTGAGAGCTTCTATGTTTGTCTTGACTGATTCATTTTTCTATGTGCTTTCTGTTTCTTGTTTCTCTTTAATTGGCATGTTTTTAATTAACTGGGTTTTTGTTGTTCGCGTTTATGGAGGTTGCCAATCCCGTGAAAAATCGTATCTAGTGTTTGGTGGTGCCTGAATGTGAGTTTGTGTAATGGATTATTTTATGACACGTCTGCTCTTCTGTAATAGTTCACTATAAATTTGTTAATGCGTTCTGTTGCTGGTATTTGTAAATCGTTGTGTAGAACGTGCGTTGGTGTGTACTTAGGTGCGTTCGTAATGATTCTGAGTGCTTTGTTTTGAAATATCTCAAATTTCTTGTAGCGCGTCTCGTTGATTATGCACCATGTCCTTACGCCGTATGACAGGACTGATCTTATATAAATTCGCCTGTCTGTTTGTTGTTTCTGCTGTATCTATTGTCGGTTGGCCTTATTCAAGCATTGATCCGCGTTATTCTTCTAGGCAATCTCCCTGTTAAACGAAAATCCCAGATATTCAATATCATCTTTGTATTCTGGTGTTATTTACTAGTACTCTGGAAGCTGGAAATTTAACTCTCGATTTCGAGAAGAAGATTCCCCATATTTTAACATCATTGAAACGGATTTTTCATTTTGTCAAGCTTTATATGTGTTCGCAGCCGCGAGACTACCGACCATGGCTGCTTAGAGGTAGCAGTTATCGTCGTGTCATGAGCAAATAGATATAGTTGGATTTGCCCATGTATGGGAATATCGACGGTGTAAGGATTGCACACCGCGAATAAGCTGTCATCCAGAAAGAAACGACTCCCTTTATTTGGCATGCCTGCCTTTATAAACTTTGGTACGAACTCGCCATGCCAGACTTTGTCAAATGCTTTTCTCATGTCGAAAAGGACCGCTCCAATGTGGAAGCGGCCGTTGAAGCCTTTTAGCACATTGGTCGCCAATCTAGTAGGTATTCTGACGCACGTCAAATTACTCTGGTGGTAAAACACTATTGTTAGATACAAAATCGTATAGCCGATTTAGTATCAGTTTTTGAATAACTTTGCTAAGACTGGAAAGTAAGCTGATTTTAGCCTGTGGCTGGCAGCCAATGTTAGGTCCTGTCCAGGCTTTGGTATAAGAATAGCCTTTGCTTTTTTCCACACTTTGAAAACAGCCCCTTTCGATTAATTCCTGGGCCTAATTTACTAGATATATCTGTTATAATATTGTTTGGCATATTCTTTGTTGCTTTGTTTTTGATGACATCGAAGCCTTTTTTGGATTAATTACTTTTATGATTGATTTTACTTCTTCAAAAGTTACATCGTGAACGTTTTGATTAGACACTCCCGAATCTCTTGGTGGGATTTTCAATTGGTTTCGCTGAACTGTTCACAGAGACTGTCTGCGACCAGCTGAAATTTTTCACCTGCATCGAATATCATTTGGTTGTTTCTCTTGTCTCTGACAAAGAATAATGGTTTTCTACTGTCCCTTGTCAGCGATGTTGTTAACTCGTATACACTATTATCCTCTATTCTCAGGTTAGCTATTTTGTTGTCCCACGCAGAGAGGATTGCAAATCAAAACCCGATTTGAAGTTACAAAAATGACTATATTTTGTTAGTTTAGTTCCTCGGGGAGCTCAGTATTTTTAAATACACTGTATGGCTCAACACATCATTCAGTTATAATATATTCAACAGTTAATTAATTTTCTTCAATATATAAAGCCCCTTATCCACTAAACGAGCGTAAACATCACTACATCGGCTACTCATGTGGCGAGATCATTTGTGCCGAGACCCGAGACCCGCCTGATTTGTCTCGGACTGCACCAGCTCAGCGTGAGACACAGCGGGACGCTTTTTCGTTTTAGTTATGATATGGAATAAATGTTTAATTTCCACACCCCCCTGTCAAATCAACACAGCGCTACTGTTTCCCCCGGGAAACAACTTGAATTTAATTAGCGTTTCATTTTAATAATTTAAATATATATTAACTCCGTTTTTTTCTTAATTAGAAGAAAAATGTTGTTTTGTTCTTCATGTGACAAACATCTTTGAGAGAGTGAGACACACTGAGAAAAAGATTTAATCGGAATAACCTAAATAACACACTATAAAATTAACGTGTATAGGAACCGCACTTTACTCGGCTCTACACTGAAACTATTTTACTAGTTCAAAGAGTTTTACTCTTTTCAGTCTTCTTTTTAAACCCTTGTTATCGGTGAGCTGGATAACCTTGACATTGTAGAAGAGTCGTTCTTCATTACTCTTAGCAAACTTTATTCCGAAAGCACTGAATTATTCCAATATTGCTCTTACTGGCACACCCTCACAACTAATGATAACGTTTAACTTTGCCCAGTCCTTTAACAAATAACTTGAACATAAAATGCAGAAAATAAAATGAATGTATTATATACACAATGCGCAGGAACCAAACTTGTATAAGACATAAATGGCTCGTCCGCGCGACATCTCGCCGACTCACCGATTGCTAACGAAGAAGATTACCACGTGACCACTTCATCATAAAACTTTTATTCGGGCAACCACATTTTTAATACGGGAATTATAATTTTTTGGCATTGGGAAAGTAAGGAATTGCACAGGAAAAAAAAGCTTCTTTATATTATTCTTGCATCTACTTTTTGATGGAAATAGTATTTTTTGTACAACTGTCAAAAAAAGTTGACATTTTTTCATCGCTATCGATACGTAAACCTTTTGTTTTTTTAACAGTGAAAAAAAGACTTTTTTTCACGGTGAAAAAAAGACTTTTTTTAACTGGAAAAATGATTTACAAAAAAAACGATAAAACATTACTTTTTAAAAAATATATTGAATTTTTTTGTACAAATTTACTAATTAATTACCAACTACCAAAAAATCTCATTTGTTACAATAATAATTGATGGTGAAGTTCGAACAATTGCTTCCAATATTAATTCCCGAAGCTAGTCCACCTTGCTGCTGATCAGAAACGCTAGATATTCCTTGAAAAGTTGAGTCCACAATTGTATCAGTTATATTGATTTGTTTGGAAGTAGAGGAACAATTTAATTTATTAGAAATATCAATTTTATTACTCAAACTATCTTCTATATATCCTTCTGCTATGGCGGCAGATTTCCAACCACCGTGGCGTTTTATAGATGTCATGTTACCCCCTGCAATGGCTAAGAGAGTTGCAGAACTCCTCCTAAAACAGTGACCTGTGTAGCTCTTATGCAATTCTTTTCCCAGCCATTTTGCAATCAAGCTAGGAATTTCCCCTATTTTATTTATTCCCACATGTTGGTCAACACATTTTCCTCTTGAATATTTTAAAAATAATCTCTTTTTGTGTGTATGGGACGGCCTTAGTACTCTATACTTGCGATATATCTCAATATAATCAGAATTTGAAACGGTAAACATTCTTGGGCAATAGGTCTTTGTATCCGGTATTTTAACAATCAATATAGACCCGGTATCTTCAATGTCATCAATAGTTACCTTCAATAATTCTTCACGGCGACAAGCACCGCTGATTCCCAAAATTAACGCAACCTACAATTAAAAAAATATTGAAATTACTGAAATAATACAAAATTTTGATCATCTGTACCTTATAAAGTAAATTTGTTTCATCATCAGCTTCTTGAATGAATTTATTAATATCGTCTCTCGATAAAACTTTAGATTTCTTCCCTCGGTATCCGACGTTTTTGTTCTTAATAAAAGGCACCAATTTTGAAAACTTCTTTATATCAATATTTTCTTTAACATTCAATGTACTCTTCAACATTGAGTAGACACTCCATAAAGTAGAAGGTTTTACAGTTTTTGATTTCTCCTCAAAATAGCATATAAGTACCTTTTCAGACACTTTTTGTATATTTTTCTTGCCGCACCATTCACGGAATTGGTTATAATTTTTCTCGTATATAAATTTTGATTTCGCCGGTAACATGTTAGCTATAGCCGAATTTGCTATATCGGCTATATCTGAAGGAATCTCGCTATCACTATCGTAATCTACATCCATTTTAAGTACTTATACTATTTATTTAAAAAATTGCAATAAATATGAACAGCTATCAACGTATGACAACAAAACAAGCAACGTGCCAACAAACCATTTCTATAGTAACGACAGGGCTGTTAACTTGATTATGTGAAATTATATGGTAAAATTTTTATTATAATATACAATTTTACCGATTAATTCAAACTTTCAGTTGTACAAAAAATGTTGTTTGTATTTCGTTTGTGAAATTCGTGTTTTAATGGCACATTCGAGAGAATTTTTCGCCTCGACCTGCGGTCTCGGCAAAAAATTGACACTCTCATATGCCATTAAAAAAACACTCACTTCACGCACTTAATACAAAAATAACTATTATTATTTTAGTAAAAACCTTAATAAAAGAAATTCAAACTAACAAAACGAAACTCAATTGGCAAAATTTATTTGACCCAAAAAAATTTCGTTTAAGTTAAGAAAATATCCGGCAATTAAATAATTTTATTGAATCAACTAAATAAGCGTTTCAACCCAGACAGTACTACCGTCCTTTTAAAAGGCACATTCAAATTTCGCACTAGATTGCTAATTGAGTATTTATATAAGGTCCCAGTGGTTTTAGTCTTAGAATACTGTACTAAAACAAATATTAACATGAAGTGTTTGTTGAGCTAGTGTCAGTTTCAGGAGATAATTATTGTTTATAATATTCATTTGGTTTATGTCAGCGTAATGTATAATTAGAGGTGGGTACAGTGCATACTTGTATTCGTGATATGGCCGACCTGTTTTGGTTTGACTACGGGGGGTTGTTGAATAATACCGTCCTTTTAAAAGGACGGCAGTAATGTAAGTATCTACTTACTGGAGATTTTTCTTTTTTAAACTAGCATTAAAACTGCATGGAATTTTAGAGAAAATCTAGAATATCGATGATGAACCTAACCCACCCACTGGTATGGTCCTACTGCCCCCAGAAAATGCCAATGAAGATGTTACCGATGACGATTCTGTAGACGAAGATTTTGTCTCCACGGATAATTTGCCTGGTAGCCATCATAGGACTAAGGCGAAAATGATATACCCATTTCCAGATGATACTAGTGATGGAAGAGGACAAGATGCCGTTGGAGCAGCTATTGCATATACCAAAAAAATCAAAGTGTTGCTCATGGGTGCAAAGTGATCTCGATCCTGAAATCTTAGAATGAACAGAACAAAATGGACCATTAAATATGAGAACACCTCTTTAGATATATGAAAGTTTCTTTAATGTAGAAGTCATTGATTTGATAGTTACTTATTCAAATAAATACGCAGTTCATTAAAATTTGCCTGCTGATATTACAACCAAATAACTTAAATGTTGTTGGGGGTACTTTTGATGAGTGGTTACGTACTTCATCTATATGTATAGTATACATACACGATACATGTACTGAGAAAATCAAAATGATACCAACAATAAGATTGTAGTCAATGCTATATCAAGAGATAGATTTTTATATGTTAGAATGAATTAGCACGTTTGTAATAATAATTTGAAAAAGAAAGATAAATACGCCAAATTGAGGCCATTGTTTTCCTTTCTAAATAAGATATTAGTTGCATTAGTGAACATGGAAGAAAACCACAGTGTTGACGAGGCGATGATCCCATACTACAGTAGGCACTCCTGTAAAAATTCATTATGGGAAAGCCTATCAAATAGGGATACAAATTTTGGGTTGGGACTCTAAGATTAGGGTATATTGTATGGTTTCCTTCCTACCAAGGAGCGAGTAACACACTACCAAATAAATATAAGGAACTAGGTCTTGGATCCTAGGTTACGCAGATGTCCTTCAAAATCAGTGGCTGGTAGTTTTAGGGATTTTTTATATGCACTTTGATAACTTTTTTAACTCCCTTCATTTCCTAAATGAACTAAAAAATCGTGATATTTTCGGAACACGAACAATAAGAGACAATCGTTTATTAACCTATCATTTTACGTCCGTTGCGGGTAGAAAAAAGACAGTTAGAGGAAGATGCAAATATAAATTAAATCAAGAAACTGGCATTTTCATATGTAGTTTAAATGATAAACGTATTACCATTCTCACAAGTAAAATCCAAAGTGAGCAAAAAAGGAACACGCAAATATCAAACATCATCAGGAATCACAAAACATTCATGGGTGGTGTTGATCACAGTGATCAATATATTAGCTTGTGTCGTGTGTCAATCAAGGAGAAGAAATGATACTTTCCATTATTTGCAAATTGTTTAGATATGTCAGTGCAAAATGCATGGCAGATTCATAGACTTGAAGGAGGCAGAAAGACGAGGGCCTTCAAAAAGAAATTCGTTAGCTAACCTTCATTCAAGATATGACGGAGCAAATCATCTAGTGATCAAGAATCATAGGCAAGATGCGATTTCTGCCACAAAAAAGTTCAATTCTAATTCGAAAAATGTGAGGTAAAGTCTGTTCAGAGATATAAGAAACTGATCCCTATTAGGAAAGACCCGGGCCAGCTGTAAAATGGAATTATGGCCGAACAGGTCCGTATTTTGCTTAGAATTTAATCATGGTTTGTAATAAAAATAAGTAAGACATTAAATAATATTTTATTTATGTTTAAATGTGAAATTACAAGTTATTTTATTATTAAAAATAATATTTATGATTACAAAAGTTTGCAAATTATTCGGTACTTATAATAATTACTCACTTAATATATCAATATCACTATCGCTATCATCATCTGTTCTAATTATTATTTGTGCTATATTGTTTATATGGATATAGGATTTTTCCACTTTTTCAACATGTGTAACAGAATTTGCCTAACTTAGTGAAGGGATGTTAAAAACTTCAGTTTCTATAAGCTCAAGTACACTAGAGTTAATAGTAGAGCAAATATTGTTACGACGAATGGCAGATTTCAGTTGGGGCCAAACATGTTCGAAGGGATTAAATATACAATGGTATGGTTAAAGCCTTAAAAATGTTTGCCTTAGATTTTTTGCATAATTATCACAGTATAAACAGTATACCTTTTGTTGTTTTAAACTTTGTAAAACCTCAATTAATTTCCTTTTGGTGTAATCTTTCTGAAAATAAATGTCATTATCATACATGTACTTTTGGATTGTTGCTTTTGTGTCATTTGAGGAGGGAGTCTTGGTCAACAGTCTACTATGGTAGCTTGCATTGTCCATTATAATTACGCTATTCGGAGGTATATTTAGAATTAGCTTGTTTTTAAACCAATCTTCAAATAAATCGGCAGTGGTGTCCTCAAGGCAATCCAGAGAAGAATCTTTAATGTTTTTTGCAGACAGAAAAAGTCCATTTGGAATATATCCGTCTTTAGATCCAGATATTCGGATCGCCATTCCCAAATTCTACTGGATTCCATTAAAACTTGTCCTTTGTTAATTTTTTTAAATCTAAAACCTATGTGTTGGATACACTTCCAAAACGTTGTTTTGCCACATTTAACGCCGGTTTCATCTTTTTCAAGCCTCTTAATTAAATTATCTAATGTAGGCACGCTTTGTTCCCAGTATAACTTGTAAATTTCACGCCGTATTATATCTTGATCACTTTGAGAAAATGGCAGTATCGTTTCTTTTTTTCCTCGCTAAAATGGGATTATTCACAATTTTCCATACAGTTGATGTTGTAATTTTTGTTAATGTGGCCGTTTCTTCTAACGCTGCTTGCTTGCTGACGTTCAATGAGAGTTAAATAAACATTTATAACTTCCTTAGTTTCCACAGAAAAGTGTTTTCTGCTTTTTGACGGGGTGATCTCCTATGAGATACATTGAGCTCGCACGTATTTTCCATGACTCACACACGATTAAGTCAACGCTGTACTACACACGAAGATTTAAAATAATATTTAACATAAAACTATTAATAAAGAGTCGGTCCATAGTTCCCAAAGAGACCTGATATAAATACAGATATGCCCGAAATAAACAGTACTGAAACTAAGTTGGCGGTGTTTTTATGCGTGCGCTGTCACACTCAAGTTAGCTAGTATAGACCTGTCAAGTAAACCTCAAAGAAGTAATTAGTAGGGCCTAATTGTTAAAAATGGTGTTAAGTACAGAGGAGAAAGTGTTTCTGGTAGAGCATTATTTTCGCTCATACGGAATGGGCCGACATAATGGTGCAAGTTTGCTATACGTGTCTGATCAATTCACACAACGGTTTAATAAACGTTCTCCAAGTAATGCTGTAATTTTGAAGGTTATTGAAAAGTTCAGAAATACGGGTAGTGTATTGTGCCAACGAAAAGGAAACTCGGGGCGTCCCAGGACAGTTAACAACAACAATAACCATGAACGTGTTTTTGAGCAAATCTTACAAAATCCGAAAGCCAGCCAGGCAAGGACAGCGTTACAACTTGATTTAAAAAGAACTTCCTTTCAAAGAATCCTGAAGGAGCTGGGTGCATTTTCGTATGTGATTCAGGTACATCAACAACTACATCCTCGGGATTATCGCAGTAGAGTGGAATATTGCGTCAGAATTCTCGCGTTACAGTATGAAAATCCTGAATTTTTGAAAAATGTTTGGTTTTCAGACGAAGCACACTTGTCAGGCTATGTGAATCGTCGCACAAATCGATTTCTGGGCTTTGCCAGACCCGATGAGGTTCAAGAGGTTCCTTTACATAGTGCAAAAGTGAGTGTCTGGTGTGCTGTGTCCGGACACGGAATCATTGGTCCGTACTTCATCGAAGAGAATGGTAGGCAAGTCACACTTAATCAACAGAGGTACAGACACATTTTAACACGATTTATCCCTGATCTACGTCAATTCTGTCGTGCACGTAACTTGGCATTTCGAAACCAATTTTTTCAGCAGGACGGGGCAACTTGCCATACTGCTGCCGCAATTCGTCAATTTCTTCAGAAACATTTTCCAAGCAAATTCATTTCACGATTTACTGACTTCCCTTATCCTTCACATTCTCCAGACCTCACACCTCCAGACGCATACATTTGGGGCATGGCTAAAAATGCCGTTTTCAAACGGGCACCACAAACCATCGATGAATTAAAGGATGCCGTTAGAGTCTTCTTCGCAGCTCTGAGACAACCCTTATCCAATAACATAACCAGAAACTTAGAACATCGTTATGAAGTCTGTCTTGAACGAGGAGGTGCACACTTAGAACATATAATAAAGTGTCAATAATATGTATTTTTTAAATATATAATACGATTACAAGTTCAGTACTGTTTTTTTCGGGCAATACTGTATTAGGAGTTAAAAACCCAAAGTCTTGGTCTCAAATTTTTATAAAAGTTTTTTAATATACTGTCATGTAACAACATGTAACTTATTGACAGTATATTAAAAAACTTTTATAAAAATTTGAGACCAAGACTTTGGGTTTTTAACTCCTAATATAAAACTATTACATTAATAATTAAATTACGTCTTCCGGATTTGCAGTTCACTTTAAGACATTTTTAAGTACGGACCATAATCTGCATTTATTCATTGTTTGTTTATGGCCACCCTTGGATAATCCCATTCAAAGGCAAAGTGTAACTTTCTTTTATCTCTGGACAGGCTTTACCTTTGAATCCCAAATAATGTTTTAAAGGTTGTCATACAGAATAAGTTTGTTAACTTCAGAATTTTGTTTTTGTTGTGGTATTTATGACCCCTATTTTAGTTTCAGTTTTTTCCGAAAAATCTGTACTTAAAAAAAAATAGATTTAGTAATATCTGGGTTAGTTAGCATAAGAAAAAGTTTTTCCTCAATGCACTGTAGTAATAAGACTTGAGGGTGGTCAATTAAATATAATTTCTTTATGACCGGACATCTTACCCAAATCAGAGCCCACACATCTTCAGCGATATTAGTATTCACCGTGTAATTTACAAAAGAATAAATAAATAAAAAAATCCTCTAAACCCCAATTTTTATTCATCTCTAGCCGGTTTTTTAATTCCCAGGGTGTTTATACGTCGTTTTGCGCCCGTCGGCGTCGTTCAGAGCTTTTTCTTTTAATTTTAGCAACCGGGACACGTACATATAAATTTATTACTATTCAACCCGTTGCCGAAACTTAATTTCATTAGTCTGCATTGTTTAAAATTGAAAGCCGAAAGGGAAAGAGATTAGTTAATTTATCATGTAATTCGGCGAATTTCCCTATTTTATACTAGAATGGCTTTTGTGCACTTGAATTGAATTGTGCGTGTACGAAATATCAGCTAAAGTTATTTAAATTGATTTAATATCGTTCCGTAACCCTTCTTTGTTGAAGACAAAGCCTGCATTAAGTTACCAAGTTCAACGCCGTTTACTGGTAATGAACTATAAAAGTACCTACAGCCGCGGACGCTTGTGAGTCACGGCGCAAGGTAGACAGCAACCTGCCGTTTATCAGCGCAATTTATTATTATTTAAGTCATCAAAATGTTGACGTTAGACTACGGGTTATATTATCGTATAAAGGAGTGTTTCGTTGAAGTTGAAAATGATTTTGTATTTGTAAGTAAGTTTACAGATAAGAATTATTTTATAGTCAATATTGCTATCATTAACGTAAATAATCATAAAAGTATCAAGACTTAGGCGTTGTAATGACTACTAATGGTTAATTATGCTGTAGTCATCAAACGAATAAAAGGCCTTCAAAATTAAATATGCTTTTATTTTTGTAAGAAATTCAATTCACCCACACCTAGTGGCAATAAATCAAAATAGTGCATGCTTAAGTAACCAGCCCCATCCCTAGTTCTCGCAATTCTGCAATAGTCCGGAGCCAAATCATCTCTTTCTCGTTACGTAGCCGTGGTTGTCACCCTGCAAGCTAAACAAATGTTTTGGTAGTGTCATTTCAATAACCTACACTTTTAAATTTACACTTTTATTATAGTTAAGACATATGAGGTTAACAATATTTCATTACTAGTATTAAACTGAGCTATTGCAACTTTGATTTGAAAACCTGAATTTGAAAAAGTTGATGTTTTGCTCCAAAAATTCTACGACATAATTTTTAGTGGTGTTGATGATTTGTTCCTAAAAGAAGAATGAAGAAAGCTTCAGATTATCATCAACTATAAAAGCAAACTCTATAAGAATTTCAAGAAATCTGGTTTACAACTCGACTACGGCACATATTTAGAAGTTTGGAGAGAAAGCAAATGGCTGATGGATCTGTGTTACCTGATCTTAGAATCCCATACTGAACATATAATTCCATTAAATATTTTTGGGCATTTATTAACTCCCTAAAACAAATCAAGGAATTTCAAAAACTATCGTGGTTTGGCAAAGAATACACTTTATTCTGTCGTGGAAGCCTTTGCCCAAACACTTTGAGTCATATATCTTTAAACACACGGATGCTACACTAACACTACAAGATTCAGGTCCAAGTGGCTTACCTAATGTCCTTATGAAGGGATCCGCGGTATCACTGGTCCGGCCTGTGTGTATTTTCTTCCAAAGATCTTTCGATGCCGCCCACTTTCCCACGCATTGCTAAAAGTCTAACTTGATTCCCATTTTTAAGTCGGGCTTAAGAACCGATATTAGAAATCGGAGGGATTTCCTTATTGTCTATAATACCCAAAATTTTTGAGGCCATATTAACGGATGTAAAATTTGAATCTTTTAAGCAACTTCTGGTTCCGAAACAATATGGATTCTTTAAGGGGCAGTCAACTACTACCAACTTTAATATATTTTAGGATTTCCTCATTCAGGATATAGAAAAGGGTTCTTAAATCGACGTAATTTACACGGATATTTCTAAGGCTTTTGATAGTGTCTATCATGCTCCGTCGTTGGAAAAGCTGGAAACATACGGAATAAAAGGCTGTTATTTGGAGTTCATTAAACCTTACCTCACAGAATGAAAACAATATGTCCGGATGAAAGGCACGACACCAAGAGAGATTGTGGTCAAATCTGGAGTACCCCAGGGATCACATTAAGGCCCTATATACTGTTCTTGCCCTATATCAACGATGTAACTGTCGACTTTGAAAAATGTAAATGTCCTTTATACCCGGATGATCTTAAATTATTTTACGTCGTAAATTCCATGACAGATTGTGAGTTGATACAATTCCACATGAACAAATTGGTCTACTGGTGTCCTGAGAACCTTCAACGAGCACACTTCTAATATTAGTACACAGAAAAAATACCACTTAGAAAAAAGCTTATTATGAAAATGCCATAAATGAGCGGCAAACATTCCGATACCATCTGTTAGCTGTTTCCTTGAAAATACCATTTAGTTATAAACATTTTTTTCTTGATTTGTGTAGCTCAGTTCAATTTGCGATACTAATTTTTATGACTGTCTCAGAGTTGGAAGTGGTTTCATCCGTTTCTTGGATCTCTTCAATACACTCGATGATAGTCAATTCTGTTGGCAAGTCGTTATCAATAGAGGCAATTTGTTTTAAGTTCCCAAATGTGTCCTTAATGTTAGGAAACAGTTGTGCGAGCGGAATATCATCTTCTTCTTCAAAGTCGTTAATATTATCTGTATTATACATAAATCCGGCTTTCATAAATTACTTTTTTATGATCACTTGGGACAAATTGCGCCAGGCCACCGCAACCAATATCAGAGCGTTGGTTATGGTAATATTATTTTCGATTTCTTGAAGAGGACAGCCACTGTCTATACATGCTAAAAGCCTCTGTAGAGTATTTTAAAATTCTGAATAATGCCTTGGTCCAAAGGTTGGCAATGTGAGGTAGTACTGGGTGCAAGAAAAATAAGTTTGATACTATATCCAGTGCAATTTTGGGATGAGACTTTGCAATATCCAGAAACAATACCACTCTTCTATTCTGCTTCTTCATCTTGGTATCAAATCTGTGAAGCCATGTTGTCATAATGTCTGCTGTTATCCACGCTTTTTTGTTCGAGACCAATTGAAGAGGTAACTTATCGATATGTGCGCCCTTAAAACATAGAGAGTTTTTGCTTTTACCTATTATAAGTGGTTCTTCCTTCTCACCTTCCATATTTGCACAGAGCAGAATTGTAAATCTTTTTTTGCTGTTTTTTTTTCAGTACACTTGTCATCTTTCAATGCATGTTTTTGTTAGCAATGCACGATAGTAGAGACCTGTCTCATCTGCATTAAGTACGTCCCCTTCTTTCCAAGCAGCTACGTCTTCGATATTGATAGCGACTGATTCGCCACATATTTTCTTGAAGGTAATATCGTGCCGACGACAGAATTTTTCTAACCATCCATTTGATGTCTTGAAGTAATCTAGTCCTAGACATTGAGCAGATTCAAGGGCTTTTGCTTCAGTTATGGGCCCAGATATTGGTAAGTGCTTGTTTCGCGCCTTACAAAACCAGTTAAAAAAAACTTGGTCCACTGCCAGTCCTTCGGTTTTGGGAAATTTTCTTTTTTGTTCAACGTTGCCACTTTCTTGAAACAAATTTCTAACTTCTGCTTTATTTTGAAGCAACATAGTCACTTGGATCTTAACCGCTTCAAAATTTTCAGCCAATTTCCTGGTACTTAAACCAGTTTTTTCACTTTCCTCGATTATTTCAATTTTTTCGCTTAAAGAAAGACATTTCCTTTTTCTCGCCGTGATGCCGTCAAGCAATGTTAACAACCGACTTATCAGCATTTAAAGCAAATTGAATGGACCTGCCTGCAATAAAGTAGTTAGTGTATGTACGTATATTTCTTAAGAATTGTCGGGTCGGATTTTACTGCCCCTAATAGAGGGTGTTTTTAGCATTAATGTTTACTAAAAATTGCGATGAAGAGTGCCCGCGTTCGTTTAACAGATTGGTCGGTAAAGAGGAGTATAAAATAATATGATTTCCATTTTTAAATATGGGGAACATAACCGGTCGTTTAACTTAGGTGGTCACTTTATAGAGTCGGTTACAAACAAAGGTTTTACTGTAGATGATCTGACAATTGGATAATAAATTATGGTAAAAGTTAAGGAAATATTCGGCAATTAAATAATTTTATTAAGTAAACTTAATTTGTTTTGAAAAATATTTTAGCTGCAGTTTATTTTTCTTGATTAAACATAGACTGTTATTAATTAACAAAAAAAATTGAGCGTTTTAATTCGCACAAGAAAATGTTTTTCCTTAGTTGACTATGGGGAATTCCATCAGAGCTTTTATTATTAAAAAAAGAAAATTCTCAGTGTATATTACCAATAACTCTTACATAGAGTTGGTCTTGAATACCCCCCTAAAATAAGTACACGGTGTCCATTTTTCGATGTAATTGCATCTCGTTAACTAGTGAAGATAGATTACAGAATTGTAATAGCTTTCTTAGTTTTTAAGCTACAGGATGTTTTTAAAAATGTTTGCTTTTTAAGCCCCCCCCCCCTATATTTCGATTATCCTTTAACTTATTAAAAAATTGAAAACTGTTTCCAAGAGAGCTTCTTAAGTAAAATTCAGTGGCGCACTTAATTTTTTTCTGGGAGTCTTACTTTTCGAGATTGAAAGCAAACATACCTATCATTTTTTAAATGAGAGACCCTGTATATTTTTCTCTTATTTGATTGGCTACTATTATGTCTATTCGTCTATATAGGCAAAAATGACGTTTTGTTGAAATACATGAATGTCACCATTTTACTAAAGTTAAAAAAATGGCGAAAATGTAGTAGTATACAAAATCTTGAAAAATATGACATTTTAGTTTGCTTTATAGAGTGCCATGAAAATAGCAAAGTTTACAATCTTGTAATTTAAATATCTAACTTATAGAGTTCTTACTTTCGTAAATATACAGAAAGGAGGCAGCCCAATCCAGTAACATTTTCCAGTTTAAAAATTAGTTTAATTAAGAATCGATCATTTATAAAGCCACGACTTAAATCATATAAAGGGTGTTTCCTAACCTCTCTGAAAAAATGAAGAAGGTGAATCCTCACCTTATTTTATGACGAAAATGTGGTATAAAAGTTTTTCGCATGTCGCTTCGTTTTTGAAATACAGGGTGTTAAAAAAAAAAATTATTTTTTTTCATTTTATTAATTAATGCCAAACGATATTCTAATGATATTTGTTAAAGATAAGGGATTAGAGCACTTTACTTTGGGTCAATTTTTCGGCAAAAATACTATTTACAGATGAAGCGAATTTTTCCAGATAAGGCATCATAAATTTTCCCAACAACCATATTTGGTCGGAAGATAATCCTCTAGCTATCATCAAAGGACATCACCAGTATACATTTTCTTTTAATATTTGTGCAGAGATTATTAGTTGGACCGTATTTTTTTCCAAATCGACTTACTGGTGATGTCTATTACAACTTCCTTAGAGATGAATTGCCAGGATTGATGGGAGCAGTGCCATTAAGAACGAAAACTTTAATGACGGCGCTCCCCCTCACTTTGCAGTACGTGTTAGAAACTATTTAGATCAACAATATCCTGCTTGTTGGATAGGTAGAGGAGGACCTCACCCATGGCCACCCCGTTCGCCGGATCTAAATCCATTGGATTTTTATTTCTGGGGTCACCTTAAACAACTCGTTTATATTACTCCTATTGAAACTGAATAAGACCTTCGACCAAGGGCGGTTTTAGCTTTTCAACATGGGGGGAGTTATTTCAAATCCCAATTTTTTTTTTAAATGGTATCAATTACCTATGCATTTAGATAGGTACATTTTTTTTTAAACAAGCATGCAGTAATAAATAGAAAAGCTCTTATCCTATGTTTGCTTTAAATCTCGAAAAGTAAGACCCCCAGAAAAAACGTAAGCACGCCACTTAATTCCTCCTAAAAAAAACTCTCATAGAAACAGTTCTCAATTTTTTAATAAGTTAGAGGATAACCGAAATACAGGGGGTGGTCAAAAAGCAAATATCTTCGAAAACACCTTGTATCTTAAGAACTAAAAAAGCTATGACAGTTATGCTTGGGGCTTCTTTAGTTTCACGAAAAAGTAGCAATGTGAAAACCGCAAGTCTCTATCTTTACTAGTTACCGAGATACCCTGCAATTACATCGAAAAATGGACATCCTGTACATACCGTTAAATAACACCCTGTATAAAATAATACGATAAAAATATTTGCGGCTGAAAATTGTACAAAATTAAATTCGAATAAAATAACCATATTATTGGACAACTAAAAGTTGCATGATTTTTTATTTTACAGAATCAAAATAAAGTTTCGTTAATAAAACTGTATCAATAAAGTCCATAAAGGTTTAATTAAAACAGTTACAATCAAAACGCCGCGCCAGTTTGTTTTGTAAATTTGTTTGAATTAGAAATGAAAGCAGTTTTTCCGAATAAAAAGCATTAAAAATATCCCGCATATTTTATATCCATTTAGTGACATACGTTTTAGTCATTTTATTAACAAAACAACATAAATTTTGGGGACTCTGATGGTATTTAAAATTGCATATATTTGAGGTAAATAAAAGTTAGCAAAACATCATACTCTTCATGTAACGAGAATGATCAGCAACATACTAGCACGTCGCTGTGATGCTCACCAACCCAGACAAATAAATATTTAGTTGCATTTGATATTTTTAGAAAGTAGAATTATGGACGCCTATGTATATCAAAGTGTTTTCCTAACGAACTATAGAAATTATTTTCTACCCGAAAATGTATAAACTCCGAGACATGATAATAATAACATAAAGGGCGGAAGGGTTGAAACCCGTATTGTAGCGTAAGTTATATTGCTTTTGGCACGGTAAACACCCAACCCGACCACCAAGTCTTAATAACAAACAAACGGGGTGGCGTGGCGTGAGAAATGAAGCCGTTCTGTGCATGCAATAATAATAATGACGATAGAGCCATCAGAACCGTTTCGGCTAAATTGGGAAAGTGATTTAATTAAGTATTTAAAAAGAAAATATTGAAAATTTATTAATTAATGCTGATTGGGATGCAGTCGCAGATATCGCCACGTATTGTATTCTTATCGGATATTATATACTGATAGCTCAATATTTTATATTTCTAATTATATTTAATGATAGGTAAATAGCTAAATAAAGGACTTCAGGTTTAGTTAGTAATAATAATCAGCCGCCTAACAGGAAGAAAAGACAAAACAATGCATAACTTAAATAAAGGGAAAGAGAATGCCTGAACCAAGCCCTATTTTTGGATCTATATCGAACAAAACCTTGTACAGTATTCGTTTTATTTAGCGATAAAACGATGTATTTTTCTGATATTATACCGGGTGACCACGAAATTACTGACCAGCTTGTCACGTCCTTATAAAATAAAATATTATTTTGAAATTTTGGTAGGATATATGGTTGCACTGTGCGCACATTTTCAGTATTCAAACTTCCGACTGTCACTTCCGGTTAAACCGGAAGTGCATACAACATTGATATTTTAAATAGAACACCCTGTATATTTTTACGAAAATGCATTCTACAAAGTATTCTAAGCATAAAACATGTATCATATTCTATACCTATCTAAGACAGATTAAGAGAAAATGGCGTTGGAATTTATAAAATTAGACACTCATTTTATTGTTTTTTCGAAAAACAAATGAATAAGCGCAAAATTTTATATTCTTTTTTTACTTCTTTTTAGGTATTCTTTATGAATAAGTCACAATTATTTCACTTCCGGTTTAACCGGAAGTGCTGCAAAATTTGACATTCAAACATAGATTTCTCCATTATTTTTAATGGCACGCCCTATTTTAAATATAATTTTCAAAATTACCTTATTGTTCTAAACATTTTTTATTAATGCTTCCCCAGGTCTAAAGTTATTCGTTTTTAAGATATAAGCATTTAAAGGTTTAGTTGCATTATTCAACAAGCAACAATTGATATTAACTTATTCATAGTTTCGTCTAAGGTGGCTATGGACCCCACAGATCTGTTTACTAATTTCAACTGTTTCACGACGCTATCGCCATGGTATTTTTAATTTAGTCCTTACATTCTTATACAAGTGACTTATTTATTAATAAGAAAAGTTAAAACTATGCCATTTTTTACGTGGGAGCATCAAATTGACATGCTGCTAATCTACGGAGAGACTAGAAAAAACCGGAGAGAGGCCAAATTTCTGTATATGCAGAGATTTCCCGAACGCGAGCACCCAAGCGATACGTATTTTCCATGGTTAGAAAATCATTTAAAGTACGAGAATGAAAATCAAAACGCAAATGGTTTTATTATTAGTGAGGAGGCAGAAACAAATACACTAGCCCTTGTTGAAGCTGACCCGACAGCATCGACGAGGCAAATTGCGAATGATATTGGCATCGGTAGGGAGAGTGCAAGAAAAATTTTAGAAAAACATGGCTATAAATCTTTCAAATACCAAATCCATCACCATCTTTATGAAGGCGATCCTATTCGAAGATTGGAATTTTGCAACTGGTATCTTGAAGAGGAGCAGCAACAGCCACTTTTAAACGCACACATTTTATTTTCTGATGAATCCCGTTTTACCAACTTAGGGATGTTCAACAGAAATAATACCCGGTATTGGTCTACTGAAAATAATCACCTATTTAGGGAAGGGGCGTTTCAAGAACGATTTGGCATTAACGTATGGCTAGGCGTTATAGGAACACGTATAATAGGTCCTATATTTTTTGAACAACATTTAAACGCTGTCCAATACCTGGCTTTTCTTCAGAACACCATTGAAGATATTCTGGAAAATTTACCTGTTAGGCAATACGCACAAGTATTGTATCAACAAGACGGCGCTCCGGCACATAATGCTAGAATAGTGACAGCATATTTGAATGCGACTTTTGGAAATCGTTGGATAGGCACTAATGGCCCAGTAAGGTGGCCGGCTAGGTCCCCCGACCTAACACCGCTTGATTTTTTTTACTGGGGCCATATAAAGGAGAAGGTGTATAGAACAAAACCTCAGAACCTCGACGACCTAAGAGATAGAATAACTCAAGCAGTAAACAATATTACACCACTAAAAATGAACAATGTACTTCGAGAATTCCAAGAAAGAATTCATTTGTGTCAAGAAGCAAATGGCAATCATTTTGAGAATTTAATTTATGGATAATTAGTTTGTATTTTTACATATTATTTTATTAATTATAATTCTACCATAGGTTTGAAATAAAGTTTAATTTTTAAATGCTTATATCTTAAAAACGAATAACTTTAGACCTAGGGAAGCATTAATAAAAAATATTTAGAACAATAAGGTAATTTTGAAAATTATATTTAAAATAGGGCGTGCCATTAAAAATAATGGAGAAATCTATGTTTGAATGTCAAATTTTGCAGCACTTCCGGTTAAACCGGAAGTGAAATAATTGTGACTTATTCATAAAGAATACCTAAAAAGAAGTAAAAAAAGAATATAAAATTTTGCGCTTATTCATTTGTTTTTCGAAAAAACAATAAAATGAGTGTCTAATTTTATAAATTCCAACGCCATTTTCTCTTAATCTGTCTTAGATAGGTATAGAATATGATACATGTTTTATGCTTAGAATACTTTGTAGAATGCATTTTCGTAAAAATATACAGGGTGTTCTATTTAAAATAACAATTTTGTATGCACTTCCGGTTTAACCGGAAGTGACAGTCGGAAGTTTGAATACTGAAAATGTGCGCACAGTGCAACCATATATCCTACCAAAATTTCAAAATAATATTTTATTTTATAAGGACGTGACAAGCTGGTCAGTAATTTCGTGGTCACCCGGTATAATTCAAAAGTTCTTAAATCAGAAACTGGTTAGTGTAGGGTAATAACACACAATAATCTGCATTTCTGTTTATCAGTTGCTATTAAAAACAAAGAAATATTGTGTCCTAGCCATTTACTAATTTATATCTCGTTCTCTTAACTAACTAATCTCTCCCAACTAATCTGAAAGAAAAAATAGCCTAGGTTAGTAATCTCAAATTGCACATGTAAAACTTATACAGGCGTGGCTTAATAAATGAAAAATTCGTCTAAATAATGCCAAAATCTAGGTATGCAGAGTGGCAAAAAACTTTTGAATTACCTCGTATACGAAAAAGTGACCCTTATGAAAGTTGTGCAGTAAAATATTCCCCATATTTCTAAATGCATGAATTTTTTCTCTCATTTCTAGTTTGGTTGCCATAGAGACTAACTTACTTCCTTTAAATGGAACACCCTACATATGATCGCATATTTGGATTCTACTGTGAAAAAAAAAATTTTGTATTTCAAATTTTCACCTATCTGCAAGCTTTTTCGAGATAGTGACAGCTCGAAAATGAAAAACTTCCTAATTATAATTATTCCTATTTAATACCCACCAGTTGAGTCAAGGTGTTTTCATGGCAGCGACCTACGAGGTGTCAATTTTGAATTCCTGTTTCTTTTCTAATTTGTTTACACTATGGTTCATCCAAACGAGAAACGACGAGTTGAAATTTTAATAATGAGCGGTTACGGAAATATGAAGAGATCGCAAGGTCAGGTTTGTCAACTTTTCAGTGAATTATATCTAAACAGGCCTCCAATAAATCAGTAAACGGTGTGTCGAGTGGTAAAGACATTTCGAGAAACAGGCAGTGTTAGGGAAGCCGCTAGATCAGGTCGACCTAAAAGAGCAACCGAGGGAGACAAAGCTTCGGATATCATGCTCTCAATACATGAAAATCCAACACAATCATCCAGGCCAAAGGCAATGGATTTTAATTATCAGTCAGTTAAAAATTTGTTTAAGCAGGAGAAATTGCATCCCTAGAAAATAAAGTTGGTGCACGAGTTAAACTAGGACAATTTTGATAGAAGAGCTGAATTTTGTGAGCTAATGATGGAAAGATGCTTCGCAAAACTATCATTTTCACGGATGAAGCTACTCCCCATTTAAATGGCATAATTGATAGACACAATTATCGTTATTGGTCTGCTGAGAATACTCAACTGGTTCTAGGAAGGTCATTCTCAGAAGCCTGAAAAATGTTTGTGGCGGGCATAGTTGGTGGACATATTGTGGGACCTTTTTTCATAGATGGTAATTTAAATGGCAAAAAAAATATCTGGACATCCTCAGGAATCACATAATTCCTTTTTGCAGAATGGTTTTAGCGGGTGTAATTAATGGCATAAACGAACAGGTATGGTTCCAGCAAGATGGAGCACCTGCGCATTATGCGGCAAATTTTAGACAATACATAAGCGAACAATTTCCAGGACGTTGGATAGGCAGAAGAGGTTCTATTGACTGGCCAGCGCGAACCCCGGACTTAACCCCGCTCGACTTTTTTTTTGGGGACACTTAATGAACAAAGTCTACGTTAATCGTCCACATGACTTAGAATCTTTAAAAGCCAGAATTAGTGCTGAAATTCGGGCCATTCCAGAGGACTTCCTTTCAAACGTTGTAGACGGGTTCAGGGATCGACTGGCGCTCTGCTTAGCAGAAAACAGTGGCCATTTTGAACACCTGATCCACTGAAAATGTTTCACTCGTTTATTATTCCGATGTTAAGTTGTTCAATTTTCTAGGCTATTGGTTTTGTTATTATAAAGTTCGTTGCAATATAAATTAATAAAAATCCGGAATACAAAAATTTCAGAGTTTCCCAGTAGAATCCAAATATGCAAGCGCATATGCAGGGTGTTCCATTTAAAAAAAGTAAGCTAGTCTCTATCGCAACCAAACCAGAATTGGCAGAAAAAATTTATGCAGGTAGAAATGTGGGGAATAATTTACCAAACAACTTTCATAAAGGTCACTTTTTCGTATACGAGGTAATTCAAAAGTTACAGGCATTATGCGCGACTTTTTTGGCACTCTGTGTATTTCTCGAAGGGCAGAAGTATTCACCCTATCCATCCAGATTGCTTGTCAAAAACACCAGAATAAACTGATGTTAAAATATGAAATACCTGGGTCTGCTCTTCGACAAACAGCTAAACTGGAACGACATCACAGTTTCTCGTTTGAAAAAAGCGCACGGTCAACTGAATGCCCTTTAGGCCCTGATAAACAGCCAAAGTAGTTTGAATCTGCATCCAAAAACTTTACCATAAAGAAGACAAACTTTCTCAAAATTCTAAGGTTTCTGAATGAAGCTTTAAAAATCATTACGCTATACTTTACATAATGACTTACAGATACCGACAATAACTGAGTACATGGACAAAATTATAGTGATTTATTACAAACGGGCTAACATTTTCCTAAATCCCTTCATAACATACTCAGCCGTATATTTAAACCCTTTAACACCATACGCACCTTAACTTGCTTCCGAGTAAATAGAATCAAATGACCCAATTTCTACCTGAGCTCAATAAGAGTCGAATGTTTAATAACACCCCCCCCCCCCCCCATCGAAGACCCGCTGACGAAACAATAATAAAAACAAAAAGAGGTTAAAGTCATTGACTACACTTAAGTGCAAAGTCAGAATTACCTAGATATGAGTCTCGCCAGGGTTTTAAATAAACAAATAACGTGATTAAACGTTCACGCATAACTTAGATACTTTGAATTTCTAAAGATTGAGCTGATAACTAAACTATTCTGCTGCGGAACAAAGGCAACTTAAAGGCAGTTTTAAAGTAAAAAAAAAACTGCAGCCAAATTTTGTAGCAGTAAGTCAAGAGTCACTCCTGTAGTATATTTGGCTATAGCATTGCATTTCAAGCGTTTGGCCCTTTACTGACATTGTGCAGCCATCTGTGAGCAGCTTTCCAAACAGACACATCTATGGCCTTTACGTTTTTTACTTATTTTCGCTGTTTCCGTAGAGTTGCAGTTTTCCTTTTAAGTTATTTTTAGATTTTATTTGATTCTTTCCAGGTTTGGCTTGCAGGATTGTATACAGGGTGATATTTTAATTGCTAAAGGATTGCAAACAAACGAGATTAATTTTCTTTACTTTACAATAAACCGCAGAATTGGTAGTTACAATAATGTTTAATAATTTTGAGCTCCAAATTCATATTATGATATTCTAAATGGGTTTTTCTCCACTATTGGGAAAGCAGTCAGTATCTCCTCAGATAAATTTAACATGAGAAAGATATTTTTCTTCTTCATTACTCTAATCAGTTTTAATACTCATCATTTGTTTAATTGTATAAAAATTGAAGCACAATACATAAAATCCATCTGTAATCTTCATTCTTATAAACATAGGATCTTTAGGATTCATTATATTATTACAAACTAATAATATGTCATTAGTTTACGGGCTACTAACTCCAGATTATTTATTGCCTTACATTTTATTCCTGGTTATAATTGGAGGGCCACTAAAGGTAAGTGTCCATTTGAGAGAAAAGCTCTCGAGAGTCGCTCTCGAGAGTATTTCTCGCAGGTCGACACAGTTCCGCGAGCTACTATACGACAGCACTGATAAACTCTCAGACAGCGAACAAGTCGACACTTGCTCGCAAGTGGACGAAGCGATTTTCTCGGGTTGGAGAGCAACTATCACAATTCGAACGGTATTCGTATTGTGACAGTGCTCTTAGCAAAATGGCAAAAGTAGAATTGTCGAAAGACGCTGTGGTTAAATTAATTAGTAGTTATGAAGAGAATCCCATACTGTGGGGTACAAAATGTGTAGAGTATCGTAACCGCGAAAAGAAACAGAGAAAATTGCAAGATATTGCAGCTGCATTTGGTTGTACTTCTGAGGAGGTGCAAAGAAAGTTGCACAATTTGAGAAATCAGGTAAGTAGAGTAGTCCTATATCGTAAAAAGCATGAAAGTTTTATTAATATTGTAGATGTCACAAGAAATAAAAAAAATTAAAAAGAAGAAAAGCATTTGTTAATTATATTCTGATAGGACACCTGTTTTTTTAATAATACCTGACGCTAAAAATCGTAATGTGACCATTACACGTTCGTAGATGGAAATAGCTTTTCGCATTTTCGTATTTCTTTTCGCAATTGATGATCCAACTAGTTCTATTATATACTGAACCTGCACTGCATTCATACGAACGAAATTGCGAAATTGCTGCGCATCTTCAACCTGCAGCTCCCTTGTGAGAGTAGAGCACGCACCTAACTCTAATCTATGTCGAATCCAAGGTTTGATCCAACACTTTCTGTGCACTTTATGTTTTTGCTTCCTCTTAACTAAAATTTTGTGACAAAAGATAACGGCCGGAAGTTTTTCCACCTCCATGTTCTACAAACTTTCTCTATCGAACTCGCAACACGCACTTGCTGTGGACACAGTTTTGAGAGCACTGCTGCTATTTACTCTCAACGAGCTGTCTCGTGGAGCTATCTGAGAGTAAAAATTTAGGAAAGTACTCTCAAATGGACAAGCATCTGAGATTAGCTAACGAGAGGAACTCTCGAGAGTAAATCTCAAATGGACACGTACCTTTACACTAGTATTATAATAGTCCGGAAATAACGATGACAAATTTTAGAATATAAAGCCAAGTTATCATAAATAACCCACCACGCTTTTGTTACTACGCCACTGGTTGCAATAAGGGTCACCTGATATTTTAAAAAAGTGAAGATCAATTATACATCAAATTTATTTCTAAAAGACCATTTTCATGTATTGTAACTAAGGATGTTCATATTTGAGGTTGCTTTTTGAATGATCCGCCACTGGCATTGCTTCTATTTATTTGTCGCTTGACAGTTGACGTTTGTGTTGTAAAAATATTGCGGTGTTTTAAGATGGATTTATAAACTCGAAAAGTTGGTGAGGTTGAAGTTATGATCAAGTTTGTGAGGTTAGATATTCCAAACTCCGAGCATAAAAATTGGTTATCTCAAACTACCCGGGAAGTTTTCGAACCTTACATGAGCTTTGCATGAACAACATGAACGGGTGTATAAATAGAACTGAGTGTTCCCTTTAGTTTAAATTAAACTCCTATTTTCAACACCAACTGAACCTCAACCTCGCCAACTTTTCGAGTTTATAAATCCAGCTTAAGTATGGAGCGATATACGGTTGAAAAACGTGTGTTTTTAGTGAAAACTTATTATAAATATGGAGAAAGTGTTGCAGAAACGGTTAGAAAAAGCCATACGGAATTTGGTAGAAATAATGCTCCATCAAAAACGGCTGTTGCGAATTTAATAAAAAAATTTGAGGAAATTGGAACCGTACAGGATGCAAGAAAGCGCGTTTACCTTCGTAGTGGTCGCTCTCCTGAAAATATTGATGCTGTAAGGCAAAGCGTTGGCGAAGCTCCAAGAACATCAATTCGCCATCGAGCACAGCAACTGCACCTCAAAAATACGACTGTGCATAACTTTTTAACCAAAGATCTTCATTTAAAGGCCTACAAAATATAGTTAACGCAGGAGCTAAAGCCACTTGATCACGGAGCACGGCGTAACTTTGTTAATTGGGCCTTACAAAAAAAGGAAGAAAATGGAAATATTTTTAACAACATTATGTTCAGTGATGAAGCGCATTTTCATCTCGGAGGATTTGCCAACAAACAAAACTGCCGAATATGGGGTGAGGAAAATCCACGAATGGTAGTGGAGAAGCCGATGCACCCCCAGCGAGTTACTGTTTGGTGTGCTTTTTGGGCTAGAGGTGTTATTGGCCCATATTTTTTCGAAAATGAAGCCGGCATTGCAGTAACCGTAACAGGAGAGCGGTATAGATCGATGCTTGAGAATTTTTTATGGGAAGAATTACATGGGATAGATATCCAGCATATGTGGTTTCAACAAGACGGAGCCACGCCACATACAGCCAATGAAACACTTAACATTAACTGGCCACCTAGGTCCTGTGATTTGACTCCTTTGAATTTCTTTCTGTGGGGTTTCTTAAAGAATGTAGAATCATACCTTAGAATTTGTTATCGTAATTTCCGGACTATAATATACAGGCTGTCTGAAAAGTATACGGCATATTCTGGGGAGCGTAAAAGAGAGGTAAAATTAACCCTAATTTGTCGTAGAAAAAAAAATGTAAAGTGCCCCTTAACGGAGATACAGAGCCCCTTAACGGAGATACAGAGCCCCATAGGGGTGCCCAGCGATTTACCTTTTCGCTCTAACTTTTAAATCGACATGTATCTATAATTTAATGAAATTCTAATATTTTATGTAGGTAATAAAGACTCATAAATTTTTGTTATTTTAGAGAGCTAAAAACTGATTTTTTAAATACTATGATCATTATTCTTTAAAAAGGTACTCTACATTTATTTCGAAATTAGCCGTTTTCAAAAAAAATAAATTTTTCTTCATACGTCAATAAAATTAACCTTTTTCTACTAATTTTTGACGTTAAAGTTTTGCTTTTTTTACAGTAGACGGTTGCTATAGGCAGCGGAAGTGAAAGTACTTTTTCTGCCGCTGAGAGCGGAAGAAAAAGTGTGTGTGTCGTAAATAAATAATGTTAAAAAATACAAGAAATATTGGATATTTGTGTACTTTATTTATTTTTAAAAAACACAACAATGAACTATTTATTAAACATCAGATTAAAAGTACAGTTATTAATTGTGGCCCAGAAAAATTAACACAAGGTGTTGCGATGTTGCGATCCTGACTTTTTTTTTTTATTTTTTTTTTATGATAAGTCACAGCACTACAGGATAAATCCTTTATGGCGCTCTAGGAGCGGTGCGTGTGCGCAGGAAACGATTCACGTTGGTCTTGAATCTTTGGAGACTATACTCGTTGGGGAAGACGATCTCAGGGAGGTCGTTCCAGAGTGATGACGTTCTCCAGATGAAAGAATTTTGAAACAGTGTCGTTCGAGGAACACTAAGCTGAACCACGTACTGGTGGGCTGCAGTGGCTCGTCGTGTATTTCTACCATGCACCGCTCTGGGTGGTATTAAGCGGGCAACCTCAGTTGAACACTTGCCATGAAAATATTTGTAAAATAGACTCAAGTCGCCAACCTGCCTTCGATGTTCAAGGCTTTCCAGGTTGTTTGTCAGACTATGGTCACCGATCAAGCGAATGGCTTTTCTTTGAATGGAATCTAGCAATCTCAGGGTATGTTTAGGAGCAGAGCCCCAAATATGCGAACAGTACTCCAGTGATGGTCGAATTTGGGCTTTATAGAGCATCAAAAGTTGTTGGGGTGTATAGAGGTTCTTTGTTCGGAAAAGTACTCCAAGCTTCTGCGAGGCTGCCTTAGCAATGGCCGCAACGTGGCCATGCCAAGACATATGACTATCCAAATTAACGCCCAATAAATGAATTGATGAAGCCAGGGGAATTGAGTGTCCCGCCATAACTATATCCGGTTCTTCAACATTAACTTTTTTAGAAAAAACTGCCGCCTGGGTCTTTTTAGCGTTAAATTCTACTTGGTTACTGTCACCCCAAGACAAAATTTCTTCCAGGTCTTTGTTGAGATGTGAGACCTCTTGCTGCCTATAGAGATGTGCATTAGCAGCCGATGTCCGAGCATCCAAAGTAAAAGTTGAAACACGTGTGCTGTCATCAGCGAAGCTATATATAGGATTTTTAGTTTTTTCCAAAAGATCGTTAATGTATAGTAAGAAAAGGGTGGGCGACAATATAGAACCTTGAGGGACTCCGGCGTTGATGTTAAATGTGTCTGAAAGAAATCCGTCCATCGCCACTCGCAGAGAACGGTCTTTAAGAAAGCTCGACAGCCATGAACAAAATTGAACCGGCATTCCGTATGCTCTCACTTTAGTTAGGAGCCCCTCATGCCATACTCGGTCAAAAGCCTTGGAAATGTCCAGTGCTACCGCCCGGGACTCCCCATGGTGTTCTATTGCGTTGTTCCAAACATGAGTAACATAAGCGAGAAGGTCTCCTGTTGATCTAGACTTACGGAATCCATACTGGCGGTCACTAATAATGTATTTATTTTGTATTTTCTAGCGTTAAACCCTCCGTGGCACCACTTGCTGTTGAATTTATGTCAATGTTAATAGGGATTGGTTCAGTAAAATGAGGTTGTAAAATTTTTTTTGCAATATCTTTTTTGTTGGTCTTCGATTCCTCAATGTACCCTTCAGCTACACTACTGGATTTCCAACCCCCGTGGCGCAAGCAGTGTAGCTGAAATTCTCCTTAAACAGTGACCGGTATATTCTGTGGCATCAGGTAATTTTAAGAAAACTGCAGCTTCCTTAGGAACAGTGCTTATCTTATGAATTCCCATTCGACAACAGCGACCATTTACCAATTTTAAAAAGAATATTTTTTCATTCATGCCTTCTGGGCGTAATGATGCATATTTTTTATATATGCTTAAATATTGTTCCCCAACAATAATAAACGATAGCGGTTTTCTAATTTTACTATATCAGGAATTCTTATGTGAATGGCAGATCCTAAGTCTTGTATGTTATCAACGGTCATTTTTACAAATTTCTTTACATCGGCATGCACCAGAAATACCAATAACAAGTACAATTTAAAAATACCATAGTATATTTCATAAAAAACTTGTATTCTTTGACGTAATATCTAAATTTACCTTAATTCCCAAATACTTCTGATTAGAAACTTCAGATAGAAAAATTTCAAATTGTTCCCTTATAAATAGTTTAGCTTTTTGGGGGTGTAGCCTTCATTTTGCTTCTTTAAATAAGCACGTAGCTTGAAAAACTTGCTTATGTCTATCCCTTGCCTGATATTTAGCATTGACCTTATCATAGAATAATGTGACCACATTGTTGAACTTTTCATTTTTTGTTTGTTCGTCAGTTCAGAGAAATACGCCAAGAGTACATTTTCAGAATTATTATTTTTGAACTAACCTGACCGCAGCTTCGTAAATACTACTGGATTTGGTTGGCAACAAATTGTCCACGACATCTGCTGTAATTTTGGCAACCTCCGGGGCGTACAGGTAAATTCTGATTCTGACATTTTTATTTAAAGTTAAGTGTTTGATTAAAAATAATGGTATTTTTAAAACAGGAAATTAAAGCTGGATTTATAAACTTGACGTCGTGCCGTTTGCGTCGGCAACGTGTCTGACGTTTGCGTCGTCCTCCGTAGATACAAAATTTGACCATTTATAAACTTGACGTTGGCTCTGACGTTCTGGTCAGAAAACAATAACATAACCTGTTTTTTTTCTGTTATTAAAATGTCAGTGTATTTCGAATGTCTTTGGTGTTTTTGGTATTTTGAAAATGGACTTAACGAACAACACAAGAATGGTTCAAAATGGCGTCAATTAGAATAATATTATTTACTAAATATCACGTGACAGACAAACACGATTTTGATTGGCTCTTGAAACCTGCTACGAGCGTTTCTACGACTCCGCGACGGAAAAGATAAAATTGGTTTATGTCTGGCGGCACGGAACGGCAGGCGCGACGCAGACGGCGAGACCGGCGGCATCTATAAATGACCTTATGGAATATTGTGCTTTTAATTTGAGACGGCAGACGCAGACGCATGACGCAAACGGAACGTCAAGTTTATAAATCCAGCTTAAAGCTGGATTTATAAACTTGACGTCGTGCCGTTTGCGTCGGCAACGTGTCCGACGTTTGCGTCGTCCTCCGTAGATACAAAATTTGACCATTTATAAACTTGACGTTGGCTCTGACGTTCTGGTCAGAAAACAATAACATAACCTGTTTTTTTTCTGTTATTAAAATGTCAGTGTATTTCGAATGTCTTTGGTGTTTTTGGTATTTTGAAAATGGACTTAACGAACAACACAAGAATGGTTCAAAATGGCGTCAATTAGAATAATATTATTTACTAAATATCACGTGACAGACAAACACGATTTTGATTGGCTCTTGAAACCTGCTACGAGCGTTTCTACGACTCCGCGACGGAAAAGATAAAATTGGTTTATGTCTGGCGGCACGGAACGGCAGGCGCGACGCAGACGGCGAGACCGGCGGCATCTATAAATGACCTTATGGAATATTGTGCTTTTAATTTGAGACGGCAGACGCAGACGCATGACGCAAACGGAACGTCAAGTTTATAAATCCAGCTTAAAGCTTGGAAATTGCTTGTAATAAGATTGACTGACACTTGTCAAATCGAATTATGCGTCGGTATCAAACAATACAATAATAAAATAAATCAATAGCAACGATAGCAGGTAAAATTCAAAACTTCACATTTTTAAATGAAAACAATTTAAAATTTGTATTTTTATGTTTCTAGATTTTAACGACGCGACGTTTGAAGAGAAAATAGTATGTTTTATTCGTAGTAAAAGCAACATTTCGCTAACAATGTAATATTGACAACACTTTTCTAAATTATCTGATTGATTGAGTACATACCTAAGTAATGGAGGATTATTCCTATAGTGACGTGCATCTAATTTATGGGCAAACACTCGGCAATTGTGTGGAGGCGAGAAGAAATTATTCAGATATATTTCCAAATTGACGCTTACCGCACCGAAGAACTTTTGAAAGGGTTGATCGTAGCTTACGAGAAACAGGTAAAAAGTCAAGTGAAATAAAAAATGCTAGAAGTAGCTAATCTGTTGCTAATCCATTTTATGAAGTATTTTGCCACATCGCGGTGGAGAAGGGCCTCCAAGAAGAGCAACGAACCCTCAGTTACAGGAGGAACTTCTGGATGAGATTGCTGAAAATCCCTTTAATAGTGTAGTAGTCGGCCCAAGTTCATGCGACCAAGTGGGTTGTTCATGAGACCCTTCCAAAACAATAAAAAATTTATTTTCTTCGAAAACGGCTAATTTTATCGAAACAAATGTTAAGTACCTTTTCTAAAGAGGAATGATCAGAGTTTTAGGAGTCTCTATGACATACATATCTTTACCCGGATACTCTGTGCTCTGTATAATATGTATACGAAGAATTACCTCAAAATGAAAAATTCGAATTTCCAAAAAAAGCATCGCTTAAATCGATATCTCTATTAAAAGATAATCATGAGAGTATGAATTACTATACTACTACTGTAATTTCAATTTTTTTAAATAAACTGATCCAAACACTTCCCCATTTTCGCAATTTTTTCACAAAACCGTGTAGAAATAATGAAATTCTTAAAAAAATATTTCACCTGAATAGTCAGTATATAAAACCTTTATTTTTTTAATTAAAGAAAAGAAAATGGGGGACAAATTATATCTCTAAATTTTCCAATAGCGAAAAAACGTACTAATACATATATGGAAGAAACACCCCAAGATTTTTATTTCTATTGTTGTATTTTTTTCCGCTAAGACCTACAGCAGGAGTAAATAAAAACCTTATTAAGTTACCAGATCATCGTTCATAATTTCTTAAATGTTTAATAAATTTGAATCAACATATTTTAAAAGTCAGTTTATTGAGCTCTCCATATAATTCATATTGTTACACCTAAAATTGTAACGAGAAAAAAAAATAAAAATTACACCTGCCATAAATGTTTATTATCTGAGAATAACACACCAATAATTGTTTACTGGCCGTTAAAAATCGAAAATCGATTCGGTTCACTTAATTATCCAGAAAATGACGATACACTTTTATTATCGTATAACATAGAATCTTAACCTCGTTATAATGGAAATAATAAAGAAGTCAGTAATAAAATCGACATTTTTCAAATGGCCGATGCCATAACGATTTAATTTAAGTGTTCATTTGGGCATCACTTTGTGTAAGGATATTAATCTGCACAAAACAACTGAATTATAATTATACATTATTTATTATTACACCGCAGTATAACATTTTTAAACATGTACCTGAAAAACAGTGATTCTGCCTTTGCCAACAGATTTAGGATAATTTTCTGTCTGCTGAATATGAGTATAATATCAAATGTACTATACACGGTGATCCACGGTATTGATGGTACGTAAGATGTATACGGAAAACGGGTAATAAGATCTTTTTGAAAATTTGGCTTTTTACATAAAGCGCACATGCCCTATCCATCTACAATATGTTCCAGTGTTTCCGCTTCTCTCGAAAAATAGTTGCAACTTTGTTATTTTAAATGGAATATAATATAATATAGTATATTATTAAGTTTTCGAACCTTTTACTTCTAATAATGCCTTCTTAATGCTGTACTATACCTATCTCTTACTGTTTCCGAGATACAAAAAGTAAGTTCTGTTCAATATAGCATAAAACATGACCTTATTTAAAAATTTGTAAATTATCGTTGCAAATTCACGGAGAGTTATAATTTTGGTTATAGTTTAGAGAGTTTAGAAAATTATTTTTTATTCTCTTTTTTCTAAAAACAGTTAAAACTCCATTTTTTTCTTTCCAAAAATGAAAAGGTCATTAAATTTACTTTCAACTGATGTATAATTTCGTCGAACCTTACCTTTAGGTTGTCTCAATAAAGCCATTTTTTTTATCAATTACATTTTGAGTTTCCTTTTGTTAGTATTCATAGAACAATAACGGTTTAAAAAGTTTGACAAGACTGGTATTACCGTTTTATTAAAGAATGTTCCAGAATGATCGAAAATAGCTATTTTAACGAAGTTCTAATGGAATTATTTATTTGACTTGGACAACGTGGCCAAATTATAACCAGAACTTGCACAAAGTTGAATGTAATATATTCTGATTTACCACAAATGAACCGGAGGAAGTTTGTACGAATACACAAGAATTTCATAAATTATGACTCAACATTAGAGCGTCTATCAGTTTTCCAAATCCTATTGCTTTGGATGAAGATAATATTATAAATGTCTTGAAATACAAATATAGTAGATTTGGGCATACCATAAACATCACTCCAACGAATTTTAGTAAGTTACGATATGCATCCATTTAAATTTAGTAAAGTTCAAGGTCTAGAACCGGAAGATTATAACCGAAGAGTAAATGTTTGTGAAACACTTTTAGCTTTTGAGTAAGGCGGGACAAAATAAGAAAGGAATTTTTAACAGAAGGAACAAACATTTTTAGACTTATCAAAATCCACATATTATGTCAGAAAAGAAAAGGGGGTTCAAGAAAAATTTAGTTTTTATGTTTTTTGTTTATTGAAGAATAACGAAATAAGCTTCTCAATCTATGAGTTAATAATTTCGAGAACAGTTGTAGACAATTTACTGGAAAATTTAACATTTGATAAATTTTGAAACTCGTGGTACCAACTGGATGGAGCCCGAGCTTATTGCATCCAGGCAGTGGTACAGAAACTAAATGAAATGTTTGCTGACCGTTGATTTAGACGTTTAGGATTTTGGCCAGCGAGATCGCCCAATCTCACAACTAGATTTTTATTTATGGGGTGTCCTGAAGGTATATATAATCGTATATGGCGACAACAAAATAAAATTGTTGGTATTTTAAATTGTGTGTAAAGTTAAGGTCAGCACCTACCTCAGCTAGCTCAAGCTCGTGGCATCTGTAACCATAGTGGTTTTATTGTAAAGGCTCCAGGCCAGTAAATTAACAATGTGTACATGTATGGACTCCAAAGGATGTTGCTGTGCAAGCTAAGATATAAGATTGAGTTTTGAGCTCACAGCTGCTCTTAGCTCTTACCTGTCACAACAGCACCAATTTCCTGTGAGTGAACAATGGGCCCACACAGTACTAAAACAAACACAAAAACAGTAAAAAATTATTTAAATATAAAATGGTTGACATAAAAATCTATTTTAAGTAGCAAATTAACGATCAATTCATGTTCATAAAATCCAGCACTTAGGATATGTTTAGGAGCAGAGCACTAAATATGCGAACAGTAGGTACTCCAGCGATGGTCAAATTTGGGCTTAATAGCCTGGGTTTTCTAGCGTTAAATTCTACTTGAATACTGTCACCCCAAGACAGGACTTCTCTTCCAAGTCTTTGTTGTGATGTGAGACCTCTTGCTGCCTATAGAGATGTGCATTGGCAGTCGATGTTGAAGCATGAAACAAGTGTGCTGTCATCAGCGAAGCAATATGTAGGACTTTTAGTTCTTTCCAAAAGATCGTTAATGTACCTATAGTAAAAAGCAGGTGGGCGACAATATAGAACCTTGAGGGACTCCGGCATTGATGTTAAATGTGTCTGAAAGAAATCCGTCCCATCGCCACTCACAGAGAACGCTATTACACAAATTTGGGCTTAATAGCCTGGGTTTTCTAGCGTTAAATTCTACTTGAATACTGTCACCCCAAGACAGGACTTCTCTTCCAAGTCTTTGTTGTGATGTGAGACCTCTTGCTGCGTATAGAGATGTGCATTGGCAGTCGATGTTCAAGCACGAAACAAGTGTGCTGTCATCAGCGAGGCAATATGTAGGACTTTTAGTTCTTTCCAAAAGATCGTTAATGTACCTATAGTAAAAAGCAGGTGGGCGACAATATAGAACCTTGAGGGACTCCGGCATTGATGTTAAATGTGTCTGAAAGAAATCCGTCCCATCGCCACTCACAGAGAACGGTATTTAAGAAAGCTTGACAGCAATGAACAAAATTGCACCGGCATTCGGTATGCTCTTACTTTAGCTAGGAGCCCCTCATGTCATACTTGGTAAAAAGCCTTGGAAATGTCCAGTGCTACCACCCGGGACTCCCCACGATGTTCTATTGCGTTGTTCCAAACGTAAGTAACATAAGCGAGAAGATCTCCTGTTGATCTAGACTTTCGGAATCCATATTGGCGCTCACTAAGAATGTTGAAGTCTTCCAGGTACTTTAATACCTATTCGTCGATAGCCTTCTCCATAATTTTTGAAATAACTGAAAGCAATATGCGACTGGACGATAGTTGTTTGGCAAGGTCTTCTTGCCTTTTTTGGGTATGGGCTGGACTCGCGCCGTTTTCCAGCAAGAAGGACTTATTCCTTTTTTGTAAGGTAAGTTACAAAGCCTGCGCTTATGTAATAAACTAAACTTTCAAAACGATCCTATCACCCATTTTCTATATACCTACCATCGAGTGTGGATCACCCTGTATAGATCTGCTCTAGCTTTTCTAATGAGTAAAAAGTTAATAAGTTATAAATGTTCTATTTGAAAAAAACATACTTTTTTGCATTTTTTCTCACAACCAAAAGACATTACTATTCAAATCATTCAATATACCTACTCCAACCAAGATTTGACGATTTTATAAAAAGTCGCCGGGCCTATCCTAACTATTTTACAAGTTTTGCACAGTAGTTTCCCGTATAAATGAATAGAAAATAAGAAAAAAAAACAGGCGCATAAAATAGAATTAGATAATTATTTTAAATCGAAACTCATTATCTTTACATCGGTTGCATTACGTGCTAATTTTTCAAATGTGCATTTCACCAATAATAATTAAATTAATCGACGTCGTGTGTGGCCATCTTTTTGCACCACAACTCTAAAAGGAAATATTATTCTTATTCGCTTCTTATATTGCCCGTAGAATGGACATTGCTCAACAGTATATTGCGGTTTGCGTTGTTTTAAAAAAGTATGTACAAAGACGTTTTATTTATTTTTTTTCGTTCTTCAGGCACAAACGATATATGGCGAGGATTATAAATTTCATTGGTGGCATTCTTTTTAGTAAAAATGTTCAGCTATAAAGAGAGCGCCAGTCGTTATATATATGTTTTTACTTTAAACGTCTTTAATCTCTTTTGTTTAATGACTGTAATGACTAAGTAACATTGAAAGCACTCAGTTTTTAATCAATGCCTTTTCATGAATGGGCTCCTTTTGAATTTGTTTATAAATGTAAGAGAAAAGCAGTTATTTCCTTTACAATGCCGTTGACTCAGTTACTTTCTCAGCCTTGTGAACAGATACTACTAAGCACTGCAAACTTATGACCAACACAGCGAAATACATCATTGCTAGGTTGTTATCCATATATTACATTGCAACTTTAGTATTGAAGTTCGATGAGTAAAGAAATGCGCTGATAAACTGCGGTTCGCTGTCGATTACGGACTTGCACTACCTATACCGTGAAAACTAGACTGTTGAGTCAAACAATAAATGTTTCATTTAACAGTTTTTGCACCTTAAATACAAGCAATGTTTTTTAAGAAACCATAAAACCATAAAAAATGTTACATTATATTGCTTAAACTAACAGTTAAAAGATATCTATTAAAAAATCTGAAGGTACCTAAAAGAAACTAAAATCCTTTTTAATTCAATACGTTTGAAATGTTGATTTGAAATACAAGATTTATTTGCTCAACATTTACTAATTGTTCACTTAAACATTTTACATACTTGAATTTTCAAAATATTGCAATGAAAACTTTAGGCTTTTGATTTGACATTCTAATAATATTGATTATTGAAAGTTATTGGTTGTTTGATTTAAAGTTATTTAAATGTTGAATTAACAGTTCCAAAATATTGACCAAAAAGCTTGTGCCGTATCAAGACGAAAATTTAGTTTAAATTGGTTTAAATTAAGTAAACAATTTCGTTGAAATAGTACTCGCTTGAAAAAGAATTTACTATACGAAATTGTATATTGAAAATGGTATTAGATACCGGATTCCATATCCGTTTAAATATGAACAGATCCTTATAGTTATTTTTTCGCAAGCGAATTATTTTAATAATATTATTGTCCTATTTAGTTTAAACCAAAACCTGAATTTTCGTGTCAATAGCTTACAAAAAATGGTAAACCTCTAAGAAAATTCTAACAGCATAACATTTTTTTAAATTAACACAGCTTTAAAAATGGTACTATAAACAAACTTAAGTTTTAAAAATAAAAAATAACAAATTATTAGTACTATAAATGTTGTAATATAAATAGTTTCACATAATATTACATTTCCAGTTACTTACATTATTTTCAGTTATAAATATTACTTTAGACTTCATTATTGTTGAATAATTTAGTAATGTATTCATTAATTTTATTCTTGCCCTTATTTTTGGAATCAGACACCGGAGGATTTTGTGGTCGGTAATCTGCAGTAAGGCTTCTTCATCTATGTCATACTCTAATAAAAAAAAATTAAAACTTAGCATACCATTGGCAGTTTCATCAAAACAAATAAGCACATTACACAATAGGTATTTAGAAAAACCTATAGGAGTATAATATAAGCATAAGCATTTTGAAATAATGCTGAACTGATTTAAAAAAATATTGAATGTTTGTTAAAGTAATAAAATAAAGATGTTAGATGGATAGTTAGATAATTGTTCAATACAATGATTATTATAGAAGTAAAATAGGTTATTATTTCACTGAACATCTTTACTAGCATCAACATAACAAGTTATATGATATTTATTTTAATGGAAAAGTAATCATCAAATCGAAGTTTAATTTTTGTTCCCACAGTTAAAGTTTAACAAATTTAAAATATTGCTTTAACCTCATAAAAATAATTACCCCAACGGTATTTTAATTCAAACAAACATATCATCTTTGACAGTCATGTATGTAAGTGTTGAATCAACCAATTCAGTTTTCCCAGTGTACTGTATTGCCCTGCAAATTTACAGCTTTAAGATGATCCTCATTTATTTAAGAAATTTTTATTGATTGAACCTATTAAAGGACCTGCCTATCATTAGCTATAATTAAAATATTCCAGGCAATGATTTTGTACGTATATGAAAGAGTAAAGAAGGATTAGTGATTACCCCGAGCGAAGCGGAATCAGCTAGCTAGTAATTTTATTTGCAAAAAGTATTAAATAAAATACTTACATAGGCATCTGTAAAATATATCCGCAGAAAACCGTAAATCATGAAGATTCTATTGTTTTTATGATAATATTCGACCGCAACAATTCTTTTATATGAACCGCATCAAGCCATTTGAAATATTTTTATTAAATGTTTTAATATGACATTGATTAAATGCGACATAACCCGAATTTAATGAGTGAGGACCCAAGGACTGAGAATAAATCAATGTATATTCCCACACTATGCTGGGTTTCGTTACAGGTAGAAAATATTTTAATATTGTAGTTTTTTGGGGCAAAAAGAGGATCAAATACTGACCAGACCTACTTTCTTAACTGTATGTTAAATTTTCTAATTATCGAATCAGTCATGTACGCTAGACTAATGTTGAGGTTGTTATGAAGAGTGCTGGATCGCGGTTAGACACTAGCAAGGCTGTATCGTCAGCGAACATTGTGCTTGTAGAATGGTTTGTTGTTGGTATGGGTTTCAGAACGCTCTCTTGTGGTAGGTATTCTAAATAGTACACCTTGTTAAATGCATGCGCACTAGGAATACTGATATATATTTTTTTCTTCTAGAAACTTTATTGGCATAATATTCTGTATTGTGGGGAGATATGAAGTCTTCATATTATGCTGTTACAGAGAGCTGTCAATATAACTTTAGACAATAAAATTGTCACAGTATGCTTCCTGTAAACTCGTGGTAAAGTAAATATCACCTTTGAGTCATTAGTCTTAATGCGCCATGCTTTTAGCCAGTGCTGAATTGCTGAATCTTATTAATGTTGGTATGCAGGTATCTGGAACTTGATGAAGGATCGGTATTTTTTAAAACAGTTTTAAGCATGTTTTAAAACAGTAAAAAGTCGTTATTATTTCAGCAGTTGAAAGCCACTATAGGGGAGAAGTTCTTATAATTTGATTTGCAAGCCTAATCGAAAGCCCAGGAATTTTGAAAAAGTCGCTCTTTTAGCATTTGAGTCCTTATGTATTTGGTTCAGATGATATATTGCTCCATATTTGTAGCGAGATCGAAACTGGTGATCTGGCATTATTTTTTTTTCAACTATCGTTTAAGTGTGAAATATAGTGAAAGAGTGCATCCAAATGTGCTGGCAAGCTAGTTGAATGTGTCCGACAACAATGAAGTGCGTATAGGCTAAAACGTCTGCTGCGATCCGACCTAATATGAGGACTCAGACGGGTTACCTATTAGCTTTGGAAAAAGCAGTACACACAAAGAAACTAACAAGGATACAACGAGCAGCTTGTTTAGGAGTAACTGGTACCTTCACTCAACACTGACGGCGGCATTAGAAATGATGATATATCTGCTAGCCGTGGATATTTATGGAAAAATATGTATGACTGCAAAAACTGCTCTACGACTAAAAGAGTCAATGTGCTCGAAACTACGGACACAGCAGGGTTGAAAAATAGACGTCGAAGTGGGAGCTGCTATCTTTATTACATAGACTTCCGGACTATTGCAGCATTTTTCAAGCAAAAGTTACGGCAGTAAATAAAGCAGTAAGTATCCTGCAGGAACATCGAAACCTAAGATCAGCTGCGTCAATAGCTATCTATATAGATAGTCAAGCAGCAGTAAAGGCAATTTGTTCCAACAACACTAAATCAAAATTAGTTAGGCGTTGTCGCAACAATATTTGCATACTTGGTGCCCAGAATGGAGTCACTTTGTTTTGGGTCTGCTGATGCGCTCGCCAGGGAGGATACCGTGGCTAGACCACTGGGATCGGTCAAAGAGGAGCATAGCCAAACAGCTTGCAATAAGCAGATGGACAGAGCTAGCAACCTGTTGTAGCATCTGTAACCAATTATGGCCCCTACTTGATAACAGGAAAACCGTAGCATTATTACAACACAGTCGGAAGGACCTAAGAAATATCACACGCCGAACGTTTGCAAATAACAGCTAAGGCCTTCTGCAAAAGTTGCAGAGACGATGGAGAGGAGAAAAGTATTTAACACTTCTTGTGTGAATGCCCTGGTCTTGCAAGAAGAAGGTTTAATGCCTTGGGCGAATCATTATTCAATAATCTGGAGAAAGTAAGCAGCTTACAACTGGGTTGACTTGCTAGGTTCATTAAGAGTGCGTTGTACGTTGCTCTATCCATCAGGGAGCTGATGTGGATAGGTTCCGCGGAATATGTGTGGTATCACTACGGTCCTTATAGGGCTACGTGAGACTGTCTGGACATACCAGAAGTCTGTCACTCTAACCTAACCTAACCTACCTATTAGCTTTGGACTGTTATCCCTGCAGTACCAAAGATATACTTGCAGACGTTCAAAATAAATTTTTAAAGTACCTCTGTCTAAAAGCTAACTGTCAGTATACTAGAGATAATATTGTGGACATCAGGTCTCGCTTTCGAATAATTTCTCTAGAGAATAGAAGGACTATGCATAGACCAAGGGGACTATGTCAGACCTACTAACCCTTCAGAAAATATTTAAAAGCACCATCAATGATCCCTTAATTCTCTCACTGTTTTGATTGAACTTTCTTACTGATACTTAATGATAGACATTTTGAGCTATTTCATTAACCATTCAGAAAAGCAAGTTGGTCATAAAATTCCCCTCAAGTAAGATTGGCTAGAAGAGCCAATCAATATCAAAATATAGACATATTTCTTTTATCTTGCTTAAGCTTGAACCAATATCATTACTTTTATTCTTTATACTATTGTATTCTTTCTATTGATACCTGTTATTGATCATGTGATACATTCCTATCATATTTATATCATACCGTGGATACTAATTCTGGGCCTAGGCCTGTTGGTATCTCCTGCCATTGAGTAAATAAATAAATCGCATCAACCCTAAATATTTCGAAGGAGATCACTCACCACTCACTGGAGTGATACTCATGTCATTTACATTGCCCATAGGGCAGATTGCTGTCTCCACAGAAGTTGTAATTAAGGGTGCCAGAAGTAAAAAGGTTCTTGTGCATTATTTCTTATTAAGAACTTCTATACCAAAATAGTTTATAATATGTAAATTGGGCGCGGACCTTTTTTAAAGTAGGTACCTGCCTGTAGCAGATAATTAGTTAATAATAATTACTACACATACTTATATATAACTATCTCTAATCTAAAAAAATGTAACTTACTTTACTTGCTGAGGTCAATTTGGTTCAATTATGGTCATTTATCGTTTAATTTCTTTCCACTGTTGGTAGCAGATAGATAAGGGGGAAATGTCGGTGTTAATGATCAGAAGTGAGCGTGGGAAAGATTTGATTTTATACGAAAACTTAGCATATTCAAAGGACAAAGTGTTGAGAAGTGGTGAGACATCGTGGAGATGCAGCCATAAAAAGCTGCATTGTATTACAGTGTTAGTACAGAGAACCTAAATTCAAGAAAGGACGATGTTCACATTCATGAAGTAGACGAACAAAAGGTAAACAGGAAAGCTATTTCAAATAAGTGTAAAAGAAAGGCTGAAGACGATGTAACAGAAATGCCTTCAACTTAACTTTAACTAACAAAAGCTCATCAAATCGGGGTGACAACAATTAAATTTAAAAGTAGGGAGCTATGCACCTTGGTATGTCCCAAGCCTCATACTACACAACATACCAACGACTTCCTAATTCCATTCGTCGCAGACTAAATCAGAAGATTTTTGACTTCGTATCACCAACGGTTAATAGGACATGAAAGCACGCAGGTTGCTTAAATGAGTACTTCACCGAACAGACGATTGCTTCCACGGTATTGGCCTCAGACCTAAGAGTGAGAACAAATATATAGATGAAGACTCATAGTCAATGGATGATTCTTCTCCACAAGTTGTCCCCATAACTTGTTTACTTATTATGCAATAAATAAGGAGAAAATAATATGATACATTTTAGGATATAGTACCAGTTCTCGTAGGCATTTATCCAATTAGACAAATGTTGCACGCAAGTTTTTGAAATCGTACATGTGTTATAGTTAACGCGACTTGTACAGGGTTATCCAACCAAGACTAGACAAGGCGATTTTTTGACTTTTCCTGTACTTTTATAAAAAAACTGAAATAGCCATCTTAAGTCATTTTCTCCCGCGAATTCGAATATCTTCAGCAAAAAACAATTGAACATCAAACAAAAGTACTAGGGGTCACTTTGATATTTTTTTAAATATGATGCCGTATTTTTATTGAGCTTATCCGATTTCTCATATAAATTTTGATCTAAAATGTTGGATTTTTAATTCAAAAACGCCTTTTTTCTTCAGTTTTAAATTCGGAAAATGTTCGTCTACCGTAAGATTAATACCTGATAGATGGATACCTGTTTCACCTGTTCACCCTTTAACCTGCTTTAAAGCGTCCGTCAGTTAGACAAAATAATCAAGTTTCAAATTTCTATATATTTTTCACGAATTAATTACAAATAATGAAATATTATTTAGAAGAACGGCTAAATGTAATAAAATTATATTACAAAAGTGGAGAGAATGCTCGACAAACACAAAGAACATTTTTTGAGAGTTTCCAGAGACACATTTCAGTGGATACAATTCTCAGAATTAAGACCCTATTTGAAGAAAGTAAGACATTGAAAGATAAGCCAAGAAAGATGAAAAGACGGAATATAAGGGATCGAGCTATTGTTCAATATTTTACTATAAATCCGAAGAGTTCTATTCCGCAAGCGGTACGAGAAGTAAGGTATGGTCCAGGGCTCCGGAGAGTAAGCTATGGAACAGTTCACAGAACTTTAAAAAAATGTGGTCTCAAACCATATTGCATTCTTTCCGTTCAATACTTAACACAGCTTCAAAAAGAACTGCGATTTCGATTTGTTGCTTCAATGCTGATGAGAGAGCAAGACGAAGATTATAATTTATATAATAAAATTCTATGGAGTGACGAAGCGTCATTTACAACATCGGGGGTATACAATCGGAAAAATACAAGATACTGGGCAGCAGTTAACCCTCATAGATATGAAATGATAAAGTTTCAAGGTTGGAGCTCACTTAATGTTTGGTGTGGGATGTTAGAAAATCGAATTATTGGACCACTATTTTATCGTGGCTCTTTAACAGGCCAAAGATACCTCCATTTTCTTCATAACGATATCGAGGATTTCTTGGAAAGGTTGCCATTGCAAGCCTACAACAATATCATTTGGCAGCAGGATGGTGCTCCGCCTCATGCAGTTCGAGAAGTGGTAACATACCTAAACGAGCGTTACAATCAGTGGATTGGCCGTAACGGAACAATTCATTGGCCACCAAATAGCCCCGATATCACGCCAATGGATACATTTTTATGGGGTCATTTAAAAAATGTAGTTTATCAACGACCCAACAGAAGTCTGGATGACATTCAGCAAAAAATTATAAATGAAATTAATAGACTTAACCAGGACCAAAATATTGTAAGAGATCCTTTGGAGAAATTGAAAAGGGGGCGTCGGTCATGTTTTGAAAATAATGGAGGACACATAGAACAATTATATTATTGAGATTAAAGTTATTCACTTTAGTTTATAGTTTTTTCTAATATGTCATACTTTTTTTATACGTAAGCAATAATAGATTTGCAAAAACTACTAAATTTGTAATTAATTCGTGAAAAATATATAGAAATTTGAAACTTGATTATTTTGTCTAACTGACGGACGCTTTAAAGCAGGTTAAAGGGTAAACAGGTGAAACGGGTATCCATCTATCAGGTATTAATCTTACGGTAGACGAACATTTTCCGAATTTAAAACTGAAGAAAAAAGGCGTTTTTGAATTAAAAATCCAACATTTTAGATCAAAATTTATATGAGAAATCGGATAAGCTCATTAAAAATACGGCATCATATTTAAAAAAATATCAAAGTGACCCCTAGTACTTTTGTTTGATGTTCAATTGTTTTTTGCTGAAGATATTCGAATTCGCGGGAGAAAATGACTTAAGATGGCTATTTCAGTTTTTTTATAAAAGTACAGGAAAAGTCAAAAAATCGCCTTGTCCAGTCTTGGTTGGATAACCCTGTACATAAGTGCAACATTCGGGGCTTTTTCGATGGTAGGTAGTGCATCTTTGAATTACACTAAAATAAATTTAATACAAACCGAACTGCTTCCATGCATCGTATTTATTTCATGTCTGTCTTCGTCTATTCTCACTTTCCACACGTGAGTCGTGTTCGAGAATTGCCTCCAAGGCCTGGTATAATAGAATAAACATGAAATCTAACTTTATTCGCTAAAATACCTCCTCTAATCTAAATAACTTAGGCAAGGTGTCTCATAAAACACAAACGTAAAATATATACACCAACACAAAACAGATTCATTTCTCGCAGTCTGATATTTATTTTCGCCTTGATAACGTAATAAGGCTGCCACCCGGAACATAGCTTCCCCTAAAGTTATGAGCGAATATAAGTGGAAAATTAGAATATCTAAAGCAGTTTGCTTTGTTCCCTTCCCGTATTAAACGTAACCTTATTTATTAAACGAGCAAACTAAGCTAGAATTAGCATTAAATTTCCATTAATCAGCGTGACATGAAGTTATCAGTAAATAAGCTAGACCTCCCCCGACTTCAGCACTCCCCCGACTTTTTACCCCGTCATGATTTATTACTACGAAAGTTGCCATTAGTGTTTTGACAAATTTAAATGACTTACGTAAAGCCTACCAAAAAGAAATACTTAATTTTATTCTATTATGTACAGGGTTATCCAACCAAGACTGGACAAGGCGATTTTTTGACTTTTCCTGTACTTTTATAAAAAAAACTGAAATAGCCATCTTAAGTCATTTTCTCCCGCGAATTCGAATATCTTCAGCAAAAAACAATTGAACATCAAACAAAAGGACTAGGGGTCACTTTGATATTTTTTTAAATGGGATGCCGTATTTTTAATGAGCTTATCCGATTTCTCATATAAATTTTGATCTAAAATGTTGGATTTTTAATTCAAAAACGCCTTTTTTCTTCAGTTTTAAATTCGGAAAATGTTCGTCTACCGTAAGATTAATACCTGATAGATGGATACCCGTTTCACCTGTTCACCCTTTAACCTGCTTTAAAGCGTCCGTCAGTTAGACAAAATAATCAAGTTTCAAATTTCTATATATTTTTCACGAATTAATTACAAATTTAGTAGTTTTTGCAAATCTATTATTGCTTACGTATAAAAAAAGTATGACATATTAGAAAAAACTATAAACTAAAGTGAATAACTTTAATCTCAATAATATAATTGTTCTATGTGTCCTCCATTATTTTCAAAACATGACCGATGCCCCCTTTCCAATCTCTCCAAAGAATCTCTTACAATATTTTGGTCCTGGTTAAGTCTATTAATTTCATTTATAATTTTTTGCTGAATGTCCTCCAGACTTCTGTTGGGTCGTTGATAAACTACATTTTTTAAATGACCCCATAAAAATGTATCCATTGGCGTGATATCGGGGCTATTTGGTGGCCAATGAATTGTTCCGTTACGGCCAATCCACTGATTGTAACGCTCGTTTAGGTATGTTACCACTTCTCGAACTGCATGAGGCGGAGCACCATCCTGCTGCCAAATGATATTGTTGTAGGCTTGCAATGGCAACCTTTCCAAGAAATCCTCGATATCGTTATGAAGAGAATGGAGGTATCTTTGGCCTGTTAAAGAGCCACGATAAAATAGTGGTCCAATAATTCGATTTTGTAACATCCCACACCAAACATTAAGTGAGCTCCAACCTTGAAACTTTATCATTTCATATCTATGAGGGTTAACTGCTGCCCAGTATCTTGTATTTTTCCGATTGTATACCCCCGATGTTGTAAATGACGCTTCGTCAGTCCATAGAATTTTATTATATAAATTATAATCGTCGTCTTGCTCTCTCATCAGCATTGAAGCAACAAATCGAAATCGCAGTTCTTTTTGAAGCTGTGTTAAGTATTGAACGGGAAGGATGCAATATGGTTTTAGACCACATTTTTTTAAAGTTCTGTGAACTGTTCCATAGCTTACTCTCCGGAGCTCTGGATCATACCTTACTTCTCGTACCGCTTGCGGAATAGAACTCTTCGGATTTATAGTAAAATATTGAACAATAGCTCGATCCCTTATATTCCGTCTTTTCATCTTTCTTGGCTTATCTTTCAATGTCTTACTTTCTTCAAATAGGGTCTTAATTCTGAGAATTGTATCCACTGAAATGTGTCTCTGGAAACTCTCAAAAAATGTTCTTTGTGTTTGTCGAGCATTCTCTCCACTTTTGTAATATAATTTTATTACATTTAGCCGTTCTTCTAAAGAATATTTCATTATTTGTAATTAATTCGTGAAAAATATATAGAAATTTGAAACTTGATTATTTTGTCTAACTGACGGACGCTTTAAAGCAGGTTAAAGGGTGAACAGGTGAAACGGGTATCCATCTATCAGGTATTAATCTTACGGTAGACGAACATTTTCCGAATTTAAAACTGACGAAAAAAGGCGTTTTTGAATTAAAAATCCAACATTTTAGATCAAAATTTATATGAGAAATCGGATAAGCTCATTAAAAATACGGCATCCCATTTAAAAAAATATCAAAGTGACCCCTAGTACTTTTGTTTGATGTTCAATTGTTTTTTGCTGAAGATATTCGAATTCGCGGGAGAAAATGACTTAAGATGGCTATTTCAGTTTTTTTATAAAAGAACAGGAAAAGTCAAAAAATCGCCTTGTCTAGTCTTGGTTGGATAACCCTGTACATGAATATTTTGGACTTTTACCTCGACAACTTTTTTTCTACGATAGTACGGTAAAGACTACTTTACCGCACGGAAAGTAGTTTTTATTTTAATTTAAATTTTAAAACTTCACGTTTTCCTGCTCACCCCTCACAATATCAGAATATTTTTCTAAAAAAAATTTTTTTTGTATAAAATATTACATCTATCTCAAATTTCAGGTATCTATGCCAAACGCTCTGCGGAAAATCACCGTGGCAGACAAACATCAATTTAATGGGCAAGTGTTTCAATTTTTTTTATTAAAAACGTGACATAACCACAAAATATCGGTATTAAAATCAAATTTGCCGCCGGCTCAAAACAACTTTCGGCTATAAAAGGACATTTACTTGGAAATTGTTAGTTTGCTCCAAGTAACTCTGTTTCGTACAACCATTGTTGTTAATTAGACTCGAATAACAAGTTGGCGGTCAGGGGTTATTTGCAAAGGCGCGAAGAAGTTTACATGTAGTTAGGGAAACTTTAGCTCCATGAAAGTGTCGAATTAAGGTACAGCAGCGGTCGAGAAACCCTCAAGAAATTAATGCTGCACAAGACTGTACTGATGATATTAATTAATTGGCAGAGTAAATGACATCCTTTAGAATGTTCCTCGTCAACTAAGTTGGTAATTTTGATGGCCGTGGAGGAATAAAATGTGCTGACAAACGGCGGGTTTCTGTCGGCTGAGGAAGCCCGCGCTAATCATGGTCAAATTTGGTCAGGGAATTACACAGTTTAGACATTTTTAAATATCTAGAACAAAAAAAAATCCCTATAATTTTTACTAAGGTACTAATAATTATCAAAGAAAAAAAATTGCCAAAGTCTCTACTATAATATTAAACAATTATTATCCAACTAAATTCCTGCAATATTAGATTTAAAATCCTGCCTAAAGGCTGCGGCAGCAGGAACAAATCTGTTCTAATCGTTATCAGGGACGGCTCTCAGTAAATTCTAAAAGAAATGAATAAAAGAGATGATTTATAGTTTTGATGTAAAATACGATTATTTGCTTATAAATTTGAAAGGTCAAAAGATTTTGGTCGTGAGGATATTTACGTGTTGAATGAAAATATTACATTTTTATCTTTACTATACGTCGAAAAAACGGATGAATATTCAATAATATTAACTGACCTTACAAATTAACTGCCAAGTCTGTATGGATTTATTGCAGGTAATTAAAAATAATGCATAGGGTGAAGGCACCAGTGAATGAAGATTTAAGGCTTGGTTTAGATAGTTATTTTATTAGTAACTAAACCATGAAGTTTAGAAAAATATCGTTTATGCCAAAAAGCTCCCTTCTACGTCAGTTTTAATAACTATTAAAAACACATTGGGTTCAAATAATAATTATTTCTGAAATAAAATACCAGAAAATGAACATTAAAGGTCCAGTTAATGAACGAAGATATCGGAGTCAAAAAGATGAATTTTAAGGGCTTGTGGGAATCAAGTTGTATTTTTAACTCCTAACATTTAACGGGTGAGGCTTTGTATATTCTTCGAATTAGGTTATTTCACTGGTTCGTTTTATATATTGTCTAAGTAAATTAGACAGTTAGATCACATTTAATTTGGCGTTTATTTATCCAATTCGGCACTTGTTTACAAGATAACTCTTTAATACATGATTAATTACTAACTTTAATCACTAACTTCAGTACAGGGCAACTTTTATAACATTACTACTTTTATTACTTGAGGCTTTTCTGTTAAGCTTTGCAATTTGTCATGTCCGAAGGACGATGACCCACGTTAATTTTGACGTACATGTTTACCTTTGAAGGGTTTAACTCGCAGTGTCTGTCTAGGAACTGTCAGCTTGCTTTCTCGCTAGAAAATCACGCCCCGCTGTCAGGCTGACCAATCACAAGGTAACATATTTCGCGCGTTGTCTTCTAATTCGTCATTTACTGTTCCGCCATGTTTTCTTAGGGCCAATTGGTATTTTCCCGTATTCTGTATTGCGGTGAGCTTCATCTCTTAGCGGCAAAGCATGATACAAAGAATATACGTTTTTACAACTTCTAAAATAGACGTTTTAACACTAAATTGTATTGAGAACACTTTTTTGCTTAAATAACCGTAGCGACAGGCCGCTGTTTTAGAATAACATTTGCATTTTATGCCTTGTTTGTCTGAACGATAATATTATCCGTTCTGAAAATATTAAATGCATTTTGTTTCTTTGTTTCTCTAACCGTTGAGGAATTGTGTTGCTAATGAAATATTTGAAAAGCAGTTATTTTATCTAGCCAAAAAGTAGTATTGGTTCTGAAAACATTGGTTGCATTTAATTTCACTATTTTTTTTTGCATTGGAGCAATCGTTACCGCAACAGGGATTGTTTACTTATAGTTATTTACTAAATAGTTACGTGGTAATATTCTTGAACTTATTCATCTCTTTGACGCTGAACAGTCCCCTAGAACTAACTTTTTTTGGCTCTGCTATCTTTGCTAAAACGTCTTCTTTCTTATACCAAACTATATCTGGGACATTGGGACATTTCCATACCTTTCTTGTCTCACTGCCTATCATTGATGTTTCTTCATATTCTTCATCAACAAAATCATGCACTTTATATTCTTGTAGCTCTTCTTGATTGTCGTAAACTTAGCCATCTTGGTCATTATCTTCATCGCTTCCGGCAGGGCCAGAAGTATTACTAATAGGTTTTAAAATGTTTGCTTTGTTTGTCTCTTTTTCGGTGATGACATACGTGCTTTTTTTGTCTTTTGCTATTCTTTTTCTACTTTGTTTTCTTTCCTCTTTTATTACTATCTGCTTAGCTTTCTTTCTCTCTTTTTTATTATAATTTTCCTTTCATTCTGTAGAAACCAAAACTGCATGCCTCTCTCATCCGCATTATTGATCCTAGTCGCGTCAGAAGCAGTACTTTCTAGGTCTTCTTTGCGGAGATATTCTCGTAAATTTTCAAACCAACCCCTAATCGTTTCTTCGGTAACTGCGGCACGAGCTGTCAAAATAATTTCCGTATTCCTTTTCACTATAGATGGTCTTCTTTTTAAAAGCAGCTTCGACCATTTTTTGGTCAGCTTTAAGAATTTTTTGTACTGCCAACTGAACTTCGTTATGGTGCATGCCTAGTTTCGCTTTTGCGATAATCCAGTCTTCTAATATTTTTTCCTCACTTTCACATAATATAGGTGAAGATCCCATTTCTCGCCCCAATGGCACAAGGCCTCTTATTTTATTGTTTGGTGTTGCCTTAGGAATTCCATACTTCTATGCTGCGACATTTTGGCTGTTCTTACCCCATCGAACTTCTTCGATGGCAAACTTCAACTGATCTTCTGAGTAACGAAATCGTATATATTGTTTTTTACTGAGCAATAAGAAAAAAAAATAGTTAATATTTATAAGTTATAGTTAGTGAAATTATATACATCCTTTATTCGTCGTCGTCCTTTTTAGGACCAAAATAAAACCAGGAATTTCCCACTAAACCGACGTTTCGCATTTATTTACATACTTAGTCAGGAGATTTTTGTGAGGTATTAAAAAAATTCTAATAGTGTATACTTGTATAACCATAGATTTATACAAAATTCATGGTTCAAATTATCAAAATTTTCTTGGGTAGATCTATGACACAAAAACAAAATAACAGAAGGCAAACTACTGTTTTTTGGATACCACACATATCCTAATGAAGCATTTAAATAAATGCGAAACGTCGACTTATTGGGAAATTCCTAACAGTAAAATGCCAAAGTATTGTTGTATCATCAGATGAAGGAGAAAGACATGTAGGTGGTGCCCTCTACAAGTGGAAGCCATTCTAACATCAAATTCAAATTTCGCGTTACAAAAAACCCCTAGATACTAATTTTAGTTTAAATAGCGACATTAATTTAAAAATTATTTACAGAAAATAAATAAAACTACGCAAAAGTAAAGCTTTAGCCCTGTATCTCCGAAACGAAGCATTTCCAGACTTTTTTTCATATTTTTAAGCAGGCACACTCATTCTCAATTTTGTCGCAATATTAATGAAACACCCTGTAGGTATGTAATTTTATTTTAATCATAAAAATAACAGAAAAGAGTTATTAAAAATATATCTGCAGTATGCATGTGTTCTAAGTGATTTTCGGATTTTAAGGAAAATGTTACCTTTGTAAATCACAATTTAAAAAAGCAGGCTGAGCAACTTAAACTAAACTATCTCAAGTGATATTTTGTAACTTTTACGTATATAGAAAAGTTATATTTTAACTTAAAACGTGAATAACTTAAGGCGCAAGAATGTGTGACCTTTTAAAAGTTAGCAAATGGTCAAAGACAGCTTACTCTACAATCTAAGAAATTTAAATTTCTTGTCCTAAGAACCCTAAATTATCAAAGATTTTTCAAACCGCTTGTTTTTCCCAAATTTATTAGAAAAATAACTTTAAAATTGGAAACTTTGTATCTCTGTTTCTCTCTCTGTATTCATTATGAAGGTGCATTATTTTAAAAATTAACAACCCTTTATATTGTTACGGCTAGAAAAAGGTTTACTTGGGGTTAGCAAGAGGAAACCACAAATAAAATTTACCAGATGACAAATACTGATTTTTGAGTTCTGGACTCTAGAACAGCAGATTGACTGGAACCGGTCCTGAACTCTACCAAAAATCATTTTAATTATTATGAGTCGAGCTTGTTTATAATGCTAATTAATAGCTCCGGTCCAGCATAATAAGGATCACATAAATGGAAAGGATAATTGGACACCGCCACACCCTTGTTTTTAAGTTATAAGGTAATGCTAGTCGAGTTTGGCTGCTAATTTATGGCTTACACTATCATCAAAACGTTTAAAATGTCACAAATTCAAGAAAAAGGGTTTCAAGAATATATAGTATAGTTGATGCTTCATATATACAGGTTGTTCTGCAGCCAAAGAGTCATAAAATATAACGAATTTGTGAAAATATACTAAAATTAATAGTAGGTACAAGTTTATATCACAATTAATCCATCGGCGTGACGTTCCTGGGTTTCCAGGTCATTTATAAATAAAAGTTTGGTTTATGTTGACGTTTCGGTTTATTTAAACCATCATCAGAACTATAAAATACATTATTATTAGCGAGTGACATGAAATTAATTTAACAAATATACGTTAATTTTCACATTTTACACTCTCACTTAGGTCGAGTTATTAAATACATAATTTTTTAAATTCTATAACAGAACTGGTTTAAATTTTTTTTAGGTAGGTATCTAATAAGTATTATGGGAAAAATCAATTTAAATTGGGTTGTTTATTATTTCTGTTATTATGCTAATGCTGTTGATGGTAAAAATTGGCAGTTTATTAGGTTATAAAATTACTGTAATTAGTACTAAGGTTATCAGTATCGGTTTGAAATTAAGGTATTTTCATTTTTTTTAATATTAGTAATTTCTTTTATATTTCTTTTTTTATAGTTTGTTACATGGTCCAAAACTTTTGTTTTGTTAAAATTAGAATTATGTAATTCTATGTCAATTGCATGTTTTGATAAAGCAACGTATGCTTGGTTTGTATTTCTTATACTGAATTTATGTTCATATATTCTGTTTTTAATAGGTGTTGTTTGGTTTGACCAATGTACGTTTATGGAAAATCCAAAAAATATATTTTATATATTATGCTGCTTGATTTGTAAGAGGTGTTTGGTTTTAATTTTGTAAAAGAGTTTTGTATTATTTCATGGTTCACTGGCTATGTTTTTCTTGTATGGTTTCTATTTTTGATATTTATTTCTGTAATATATGGTAGTGAAAACAGATGTTTTTAGTATTTTTTTTTTTTAATTTTTGTCGGAGTTGCAAAAACTTCTAAATTTTAATTATTGGTTCGTACATTTTTTTTGGGTGTTTATTTTTTTGTAGAATATTTTTCATTATTTATATATCTTGTGGCCTATTTTTTGGTTCAGTTAATTTAAATGCTCTTAACAAGTGCGTTTACAACACTTTTTTATATTTATCAGGGATATATGCATGACCGTAGAATTTATGTAGGAGGGGGAGCAGGCCCTTCTTAAGTACTATTTACAGTAAATTAGTAACCTAATAAATTGCATATTTTTACCATCAACAACTAAGCAATATAATAAAAATAAGCTTTGAATACAATACAATGTATGTAACAGAAAGTTACAAAAATCAACTACATTCTGCTTTACTCTAAATTTAGTTCTGTGTTACTATCATTATCTTTACATAAACCTATTATTAAGGGTTAAACATCAGTACTCATATACACAAATAAGACTTTTCCACCTTAATTACCTGTTGTACACAATTTTCGAAGTGTCTGCAGAAATGCTACTTACTGTGTTTTTTTTATTAATTCTACTACAGATGTATATATTGTGGAGGAAGTATTATTCCTTTTAATATTTGATTTTACTTGGTGCCATATTATTTCGATTGGATTAAACACACAATAGTAGAGGGAAAGACGCACCACTATGTTTATTTTCTGTTGCAAGTATATTAAACACGTATTCTTTATTAATTTTAAAAGCCTGTTTCTTTAAAATGTATTTTGGATTTCTGCTTTTGTACTGTTAGAACTAGGAAACATTTTACTTGACGACAATGATAACTAGCATTGTCCATTACAATAACACTATTTTTGAGTACACTTTTAAGAAGTAGATGTTCAAACCAATCTTCAAAAAGTAGTACGTCAGTGTCTTAGTGGTAATCTAGAGAAGAATCTGGCTATGTTTGTAGCTGGAAGCAACAGACAGTTTGGAACAAATGCATTTTGTAAATCTGCATGTGTTATTGTTATTATTTTGCTTTTATTTGAAGGAGAATTGATTTGACATTTTCTTGAAAAATAATTTCACTCTTTTCTTACAGTGTCATTTGTATCGAAGCATGTTTCGTCAAGGCAGATATTTGGTAGATGGTCTGCTCTATATTGTCTAATAGCCGTTAAATATTTATGACGCCATTCCCGTAAATGTTGGGATTCTATTAAAGCTGGGCTTTTATCAATTGTGTGATACTTAAAACCCATTTTGAGAAATATTTTTTTTGAGATGCTACAAGAAATGTTTGTTTCGTCGTTAATAAGCCCTTTTTTTAGAGAGACCAGGGTAGGCACAGGTTGTTCTTCATACATTTGATATATTTCCTTTCTTAATAAATCCAAATCATTCTCGTAAATACTTCTAAATATGCCACAGTCACTACGCTTCTTTCGGGAATGACAGGTTTCAGTACTATATCCTCTACCGAAGATAAAGAAGTACTGGTTCAATCAGACATCTCGGCTAAAGCATCACTTGAATTAAAATCTCGTTTCAGCAAAGATTGGTACCCATATTTGATTATTTCTTTAGAATCTGGAGATAAATGATTTCTTCTGAAAGTGACACTACAAGATGCCCCACTCTCAGCACAAGATCATGGGACGCCACATTCTAACACCAGTAAAACAAAAAATGATCAAAGGTATAATGTAAACTTTACTATACTTAACTAGTAAATCTTCGTCAAAGTGTGAAATTGTTATTTTAATAGGGGATAATGGTTAGGTAATAAAATAAAACCTCTTTTAAATAATTATAATCCTTCCACAGATAAATAGGTATCTAAGAGATCCGTAAATCAATGAAAATAAAATATGTTGAGCCGATTTCCATCAATTTAGTACCCGAGTGAAGTACCTTTTTCCTTTTAAAATAGAGTAATATGCACATTATGCCCAAATGACCAATGACCCACTGTCAAGATATATGCAAAATATGAATGAAATATGCATTTGCATAGCGTTTGACGGAAAATTAAAAAGCAAATCAAGAGCTATACTATTACTTCTAATAAGATGGTGCATAGCTCTATACTGACTTGTGAAGGAACCTGTATTTTCAGTTATTTTTTAATACAGACTAGAAAAATATCCCTAACCTTTTCTTGCGATATATTTTATCAGAAGCGACTTTCGGAAATATTGATGTGGTGTACTGGAGTTTTTGAGCACATTATTATACAGTATGGCAAGAAAGTCGCGCATAGTGCCTGTAACTTTTGAATTACCTCGTAAACGAAAAAGTGACCTTTATGAAAGTTGTTTGATAAACTATTCCCCAAATATGCTTGCATATTTGGATTCTACTGGGAAAACTCTGAAATTTTTGTATTCCGAATTTTTATTTATTTAAAATTGCAACAAACTTTATAATAACAAAACCAATAGCCTAGAAAATTGATCAACTTAACATCGGAATAATAAACAAGTGAAACCTTTTCAGTGGATCAGGTGTTCAAAATGACCACCATTTTCTGCTAAGCAGAGCGCCAGTCGATCCCTGAACCCGTCTACAACGTTTAGAAGGAAGTCCTCTGGAATGGCTCGAATTTCAGCACTAATTCTGACATTTAAAGATTCTACGACATTTGGACGTAGACTTTGTTCTTTGAGAGTCCCCACAGAAAGAAGTCGAGCGGAGTTAAGTCCGGGGATCGCGCTGGCCAGTCAATAGCACCTCTTCTACCTAATCAACGTCCTGGAAATTATTCGCTTATGTATTGTCTAACATTTGCCGTATAATGGGCAGGTGCTCCATCTTGCTGGAACCATACATGTTCGTTTATGCCATTATTTCCACCCGGTAAAACCATTCTGCAAGAAGGAATTATGTGATTCCTGAGAAGGTTCAGATATTTTTTGCCATTCAAATTACCATCTATGAGAAAAGGTCCCACGATATGTCTGCCAACTATGCCCGCCCAAACATTAACTTTTTCGGGCCTCTGAGTGTGACCTTCCTGGAACCAGTGAGTATTCTCAGCAGACCAATAACGATAATTGTGTCTATTAACAACGCCATTTAAATGGAAAGTAGCTTCACCTGAGAAAATTATATTTGTTGCGAAGTTAGTAGTAGCTCTTCTATCAAAATCGTCCTCGTTTAACTCGTGCACCAACTTTATCTTATAGGGATGCAACTTCTCCTGCTTAAACAAATTTTTCACTGACTGATGAGACACATTAAAATTCATTGCCATTGGCCTGGATGATTGTGTTGGATTTTCATGTATTGAGAGCATGATATCCAAAGCTTTGTCTTCCCCGGTTGCTGTTTTAGGTCGACCTAATGTTCCCTAACACTGCCTGTTTCTCGAAATTTCTTTACCACTCGACACACCGTTGACTGATTTATTGAAGACCTATTTGGATATAATTCATTGAAAAGTTGACAAACCTGATCTTGCGATCTCTTCATATTTCCGTAACCGCTCATTATTAATATTCCAACTCGTTGTTTCTCATTCAGATGAACTGTACTGTAAACAAATTAGAAATCAGATAACATAACACTAAACAGGAACTCAAAATTGACACCTCTTTGGTCTCTGTCATGAAAACACCTTGACTCAACTGGTGGGTATTAGGTAGGAATAATTATAATTAGGAAGTTTTTCATTTTTGGCTGTCATTATCTCGGAAATGCTTGCAGATAGGTGAAAATTTGAAATACAAAAAACTCGGAGTATTCCCAGTAGAATCCAATTAAGCAATCATATGCAGGGTATTCTATTTAAAATAAGTAAGTTAGTCTCTATCGCAACCAAACAAGACATGACAGAAAAAATTCATGCAAGTAGAATTGTGAGAAATAATTAACTGAACAGCTTTCATAAAGCTCGCTTTTTCGTATACGACATAATTCAAAAGTTACAGGCATTATGCGCAACTTCTTTGCAACTCTGTATACTAATACCTGTGTGTTTTGCCGTCCTCCTAAAAATAACTCTGCTGGCAGGCGTCGATATATGTAAGCAAATAGTTCCCTATCGATTTTTACCCTGTAAAGTAAACTATGATCCGTATTCCTTTAATATTATGCTGGCCTCCGTAGTCCCGCTAAGTTATTGTTATTACTGTTAAACGAATCAATTTATATGCAAGACCACTCTCTTTTTATTCATTCATATTAATATGACAATGTCTTGTTTAACACTGGTATGCGCTAGTAAATATCGGAACCGTGCGAAAATATGAATGACATATTTCTGTTATGATATTTGCATATGGCACTCCCGCTTTATAGTCTATTATGTATTCGGTATTCGAACACCACTTGCATTACAATTCGTTGCACTGGTACGTAGAAATTTTGTAATATTAAAGTACCGTTTTGTGAACAACCTTCTTCTAGGTCGTTTGCGGTTAATAGCGTGTCACGTACCCAAATAGCTAAACACATTTACCAAATAGAAGCAGTAGGTGACTCTCTATCTGCGTGTCTGTGACATGCCCCTGTAATGCCTTAAATTTTTTCGTGTTAATATTTTTTATGGTATACGACATCTCACATTATCGACAATACCTTAAAAACCGATTCATTCATTAAAAAATCTTCTCAGTGGTCTCTAAACGGATTGTCAGATAAGAGAAATCCCAGGTGAGTGGCGCCTGCTTCATGATTTAGTGTGACAGCGCGAAAAAGAGTTCCGGGCTACGATTTTGTGGCCGCAGAGGAGACGCCACGCCGGAGGACTAGGACAATGAGACTGCAGATTTATGGCTAGTCCCACAACTGTCGATCTTTGCTTAGTTTTTGGTTTTTAGATAAAATAAAAACATTAAAATATATCCCATAAATTTTTCAACTCTTATTTTCAAATGCATAAATTGGAAATGATGACTATATTGTAACGATAATGGCATTCTCATGTTTCGTAGCCACCTGTTACCTTTTTAAATATTGCTGGCGTAAGTTAGTAAGTATTATTTGACTATAGGAAAATCGCACTGGCCTCCCTGTAGGCCTGACCTAAGTCATAACAGGCAGGTTAGGGAGACCCATCCGCATTCGTTAACCCGAAAGCCTTACGGATGCTTGGAGAGAATTAAGGTTGAGGGGAGATAATCCACAAGTACAAATAAGAGTTACACCATCGAATATAAGTATATTTTATATATACAGGGCTGCCCAGAAGTCCGGAATAAAATAAATATAGCCTTAACCTGTAACTTTTGGGGAAAATGCTCGGACACGTCAATTTAGTTTTATATATGCTCACATTTTGACGTTATTTGTTTGTTTTTTTATAGACATTTGTCAAAAATATGACGACATAGATCTTTTTTTAAATGGAAACATACAGCTTGTGATACATCATTTGAAAGCTAATATCTCGTACATCAGTATGCTCATAAATTTTGACGCGATTCTGTCAAGCTATTTCAAAATGGCGACTGTTAAAAGTTTAAAAAAATCCCTATCTAAATAAGCGGAAATGATAAATCATTGATGTTTTGTTTAGCTTTCAAGGTAAGAAATCTGCATTGTTTTACGTTCTGACATTTTGTGACATTGTGTTATTTATATTGTCAAAAAAAAAAATAAAAATGTAACGAAGCAAAACAAAACACAACAAAAAGGTGGTTTAACGTGTCAAATGCTGGAACTGTCCTCCACCCTCTACTTGGCATACTCCCAGGCGATGGTAAAATCCGTCGACGGAATTTCGAATAGCTTCAGCCGGTATGTAATGTGTCTCCAATCTAATTTTGTTTTTCAAATCTTCAATATTATTTGGCCTATTTTGGTAAACTTTTTCTTTTAAATATCCCCAAAGAAAATAGTCTAAAGGCGTTAAGTCTGGGGACCTAGGTAGCAATTCAATTGTACCACGTCGTCCAATTCAGCGACCTGGAAATATCTGATCTAAATATCTTCTCACATTGACACCAAAATGCGAGGGAGCACCATCTTGCTGAAACCAAATTGTTTCATCTGGATCTACTTCGTTGGCAAAAATAACAGCTAGAGCAGGCCTCAACTCGAAGGTTAAGAAATCCAGGTACCGTTCAGCTGTGAGGTCTCCTTCCAAAAAGAATGGCCCTAAAGTTCGGTTATTAATGATACCTGGCCATACATTTACTTTCCGGGGCCGCTGAGTATGCGCTTTAAATATCCACCGAGGATTTTCTTGGCTCCAAAAACGATAATTATGTGTGTTAACCACCCATTTAAATAGAAAGTAACTTCATCCGAAAATAATATGTTCTGTGGAAACCTATTATTCTCGTTACACCGTCTCATCATTTCTTCACAAAATTGCAAACGCCTATCATAGTCAAATCTTCTAAAAGCTCTTGGACAAGACATACTTTATAAGGGTGGTATTTTTCTGCTTTCAAAAATCTTCCAATAGTACCTCTAGATGTATCATGATTTTGAGCCAATGAAACTGTTAAAACATGCGGATTATCCTGCAGAGATAATGCAATATCCAATTTTTTATCGTCGCCTAAAACACGTGGCCGTCAATTCCTAGGCAAGTCCTTTACTGTGCCCTGTGCCATGTTCATCAAATTTCCACATCCTAACAATATCAAGACTTCAATACGCTGCCTTTCCAAAACCTTTTTTGTTTAGAAAATTGTAAAATAATACTTCGGGAATACCTAAATTAATTTTACAAGTGCACAATGTCACAAAATGTCAGAACGTGAAACAATGAAGATTTCTTACCTTGAAAGGTAAAAAAAACATCAATGATTTATTATTTCCGCTTATTTAAATAGGGATTTTTTTAAAACTTTTAACAGTCGCCATTTTGAAATAGCTTGACATGCAGAATTGCGTCAAAACTTATGAGCATACTGTACGAGATATTAGCTTTCAAATGATGTATCACAAGCTGTATGTTTCCATTTAAAAAAAAATCGATGTCGTCATATCCTTGACAAATGTCTATAAAAAACAAACGAATAACGTCAGAATGTGAGCATATATACAACTAAATTGACGTGTCCGAGCATTTTCCCCAAAAGTTGCAGGTTAAGGCTATATTAAATTTATTCCGGACTTCTGGGCAGCCCTGTATACATAACCGCCCAACAAAGATATCTGGGTGAGAATTCAATGTCTGTTCGAAAATCTGTCGTCGAAAAAATTGCGTGAGTAGTTAATAGTTTCGGAGGATGTATGGGCGGCTGGACCATCCTGTTGACAATAACCGAAACGTAGTTCATCGTCAATTTATTGCTATACAAATGGATTTAAGATACTGTGCCTATACCGCTGTGCTGTAACTATGTCGTTGCAAAAATAGGACCAACAATTCTTCTTCGGGAAATACAACCAAACACAAATTTTTAAAGGGTGCTGGGTGTGGACTCTACCATCTTTATCAAAAATCAGGTCTTATAAACCACTGGCAATAATTCCTGCGTCTTTCAATATCTGTAGCTCGTATTTCTGGGAATACTTGCCCTTTATACTGGAACAGATTTAACTGTTTTTTAAGAATAGTCCTGCATGTTCCATAATATATTCCCGCTTCTTGAGACGGGCGTCTTACAGATTTTGTTAGCATATATTTCACGAACGTTTGCAACAAGTTCTTCTGTTCTTACAGATGGTCTTCAACCTCCTTTTTCATAATGTATAGAACCTGTTTCCCTAAACAGAGCTACAGTTCTTCTGAGGCAATAATAAAAATCTCTAGCAGTAAAACCGACGCACGGTGGGGTATTTGGTTATTATACCTGGCCAATATTCTATTTACGAAAACGCTGTAAATACACCCTTTCATGACTAATTAAATACTTAATAGGTAGATGCGAGATGGATGCGTCCGAAAATCCCGTTTTAGGTAGCATTAAACGGAGTAGGCTTAGTCGAAATTTTGGCGTTAGCCATGGCACAAGTGTGACAATTGCGGTTTGGGTAAGTGAGTAATAGTTTACAGCAAAATAAAACAATTCAGGCTTATTGTATTAAAGTGAAAGTTATGGACAAGTTACCTGCAGGTTTGTACATACTTAAGATGCTATTTGTATAATGATATTGTTAATACTTTTAGAAAAAAATTCACAGAAAAGTGTTTAATTTTTGTTTATGTTTTTTTTTAAATCTCAGAAGTTTGGCTAGTGTTTTAGTTATTGATACCGTGTTATCCCGTAAATGTTGCTGCTGAAAATGGATATGGCATATTTTATTTACTAAAATACGTTTAAAACACCTGCCCTTTTTTGCTCGTTAAAACAGAAACGGTATATTTAAAAATAGGTTTTTTTCTAAAGAATATTCATTTTGTTATAGGCCCTAGCTGTTCCTATTGGGAAGTAAGCAGAATGGATTTATTTAATCGTCTGAGGGTGTGCCCGTTTAAAAACAAACAAAAACAGTTTGATGAACTTGTTAGTTATGTACAGAATGAGACTTTCAGCTCAGATGAGAACATACAAGATATAAAAGCGAAAATTGCAAAATACATATTTCATATAATATGACTCTAAAAAAATGGAAAGTTCCCAAAGCAGAGAAAAATATAAAAGAAGACAGAAAGCGAGACATACAGAAAAAGTTTAAAGACCAATTCGGAATTATGATTGACCAACCAAAACAAGGATTTGGCAACACAAATTCTGGTAATATGGCCAGACGTTTTTTTAAAAATCATCAGATCACAGCACAAATTACCCAGTTAGAAGAAGATCTTATTAAACGATTTTACACTATATTGCAAACCATTTCTTGTGAGTTTCGAATAGACGTAGAAAAATTTCAAGATTTTTGCCATGAGACAGCTCGTAAATATGTCAACCTATATGAATGGTATCCGATGCCACCAAGTATACATAAAATCTTACTCCATGGAGCAACAGTGATTAAGAACGCGTTACTTCCAATTGGTCAACTTAGTGAAGAGGCGCAAGAGGCAAGAAATAAAGATTTTAAACAATATCGGGAGGGTTTTTCACGAAAAACTTCCCGAATACAGACAAACCAAGACGTTTTGAATAGGTTACTCATATAATCTGACCCTTTCATTACGAGCTTGAGCAAGAGTAATGCAAAAAAGAGGAAAATGCTGCCACAAGACGTGTTAGATATGTTGCTTGAACCAGAAGAACCCATGTCCGCAACGCAATCCGCGAGCGATAGCAGCTTTGAAGAATCAGAAGACGAATAAACACATAACATCATTTGTTAGGTTTTCACTTATTTATTTACTATACCTGGCTACAGTGGAAGGAGAAACAATTGTCATAATATTATTAAATAAGTGAAAATGTTCATCGTTTATAATTTGTCCTAAATATATAGCCCAAACTAAATATAATATTTTTTAATAAAGTTTCACCACGCATACGTTTTGTGTTATTTTGGTCTAAATATATTATGTGTAAAGCTATCACCTATTATTACTCTGTCTAAATAAAAACAGAAGACTCCTAACTTATTTATGACCAACTTTGAACCCCCAATACCCCACCGTGCGACGTTAGAGAAATTTTCTCGAAAATCGTCCATACACAAACGCTGATTGAATTGCCACTCACCCCGTTTCGAAAATACGCTTCAACCATTAATTTTTTGTATTACTCCGTAAAACCCATTGCATGAATTATTTAAAAAACTGAATAAATTAGCGATGAATCAAATTACTTGTAACGACAGGTAAAGATGACGGAATAACTGATTGATTGATAATGCTGATATTTACTGACACCCAACAGGTATTAAGCTCTACCGCTAAGCAGTACGGCCTCAGATGCAAATCACACTTTGATGATAATAATTTTTGCTCGCATACACCGAGAAAAAAAAGGTATACCACAATTAAAAATTTAGTTACCACAACTGGAAAAATTAATAAAATAGGGCACAGACCGATCGTCGAGTTACCACAACTGAACTAGTTTAGTTATATACATATTTTCCTTTGTTGTAACAACTGAATGTCATTGTTGTCACAGCCACACGATAATAAGTTTTAAAAACTAATCTCCTAGTTGTGATAACTAAAGAAGTGTATTGCACTAACTAAATTAAAAAGTTGAAACGGTCTATGACAACTAGTTGAATTGGTTGGGATAACCAAATTCTTTAGTAACTAGTCTAGTTAGTTGTTAAAATGTTTAGTTGTAGCAATTCATGTTGTTAGTTGTACCAACAAAGGATATTAACTACAGCAACTCTAATTTTTAGTTGATTACAAGAATTCATTTATTTTATAATGTGAATCAATTATTTTCTTTTACCTCCTTCTTGCCTTATATATTTATGTTCAAGTAATTTCATTTTCCAGACCATTTTTTGATCTTTTTCTAAAATATACATAGATTTGAAACATTTTTTTATCAAAGAAAGAAAGAAAACAAGGTCTGTCTATACCACCAAAATAAAATATATTTGTCCTTTTAGGGTGAAATAAGGGTTAAAGAGTGTACATAATTTAATTTGACATTGGGTTGTACTAGTTTCGACTTTAGTCAAAGTCATCTTCAGCAACCAAGTAATTAAGAATTATGTTTTTTAGGATGTACCTAAATAAACAAACTAAAACAAATTATAAGAGGGGACGAAGTGGTTCAACAATACATGGTTATAACGTGTACCTAGTGTAGCCAATGAATTCGACAGAAGATAATCACAAACATGATGCTAATTTAAGCAATGAAGGAGATTAGATGTAAAAAATTGTAATAGAGGCCAAAATTCTTAATGGAATCATTTATAGTTATGATATACAGGGTGTTATGGAAATGACTTATTATTTTTTAACCCGTAAATATATAGGTCGAGACGAATTGGGGAAAAATTGCTATAAATGGCGCTCGAAGCTAGAAATTCGAGAAAAATGCCTTCAAAAATTTAGGTCCAAAACACCTACGCGCCAATGACCCAAACAGCTGATTTGGGTAATTGTTTACTTTAGTGCAAATGTTGAATTTTTCGCTAAAATTTCGTATATAGGCTAATTAAGGGTAGCTGATCACAATTTTCCTTTTGCGTTTAGGCGGCAAATGCACTGGTTTTGAGAAAAAAAATGTTAAAGTTTTTCTAACTCACCGGTATGTTATTTTGCATGTAATCCTAAAATGTTGATATTTCCAATAACATATTACTTGTCGGAGTCATAGTATACACTTCTGAGTTGAAATAAACGAAATATGTCACAAGGAAACTCTGAAAAACGGGATAACTTGTAAGCGAACAGAAAACTCTACGTTATCTGGAAAAAGACGGGAGACAGCTCACTGACAGCTGGCCAAAAAAGCAGAAGCAAACTGCACCCATGTTGTCAGATTGTTAGTGTATTATAAATTGCCTATACTTTCCAATTCATTTTTATTAATTGAATGAATCCTATTGGCTCGAGCTAGCATATCATTCTCCTGGATGGAAGCCATTAATAATTACAAGAAAAAGAAGAACAATCTGGCAACGTGAGTGCAATGAATCTGAAAACAGACGCTTCTACTTTGACGGCGTATTAACAACGAATTTAATTAAATTTGTGCCTTTTCCATTGTTTTTTTGCTAAAATGTTGTTCTTATTTTATGAACAGATAGTTTGGTGAAAGTTTTATCACATATTTTGAAGGGAAAACCATAAAATCTAGGAAATTGAAGACATCCTTACAAAAGAATACCCTAACCTGTAAGTAAAAAACTTTAACATTTTTTTTTCTCAAAACCAGTGCATTTGCCGTAAAAACGCAAAAGGAAAATTGTGATCAGCTACCCTCAATTAGTCTATATACGAAATTTTAGCACAAAATTCAACATTAATTGCACTAAACTAAACAATTACCATTCCAGCAGTTTGTCTTGTCAAAAACACATGTGTTCAGGGGCATTGAACTATCATGGAAGGCGCACATAGTCCGGTTTTAAGGTATTTTACAAAATTCAAAATACTTCCGATTTTAGAAAAAAAAAACTATCAAGTGTAACTCTAGACCACCTCAGGAGTGGCCCCTTAAAATATAATAAGTCATTTCCATAACACCCTGTATAGATGTCAATAACGAAAATTCAATAAAATCATCGTTTCATGAATCAACTCAGTGAGGGGACATGATTTATATTTTGGTGGGTCAGAATTTTAATAAGAAAAAGTAAAAAGAGGGGGGGGGGGGAGAAGGAAATTAAAATGAGTTAAAAACCAGTTACGTCATTGAGTAAAATTGGGGTCATCAAATTGTCAATATTCAAAGCTTAATTTCTCGACGGATTTATTTTAGAATTATATAAATTTAATGAAGCCTATGTTGTGAATTTTCTTTTTTTCTTTTTGGCAAATGAGGCACAAATTAGGAACATGACTCAAGATTTATGCTGTTCAAATCAAATGTTGAAATAAAATTTTATCATTTCTTGAACTGGCTAAAACTTCGAATCTCAAACATTGATAGACAAAATTCTCTAGTAAATTAAATATAAAGTCTACAAAAATATAAATTGACCAAAAATGTAAGTAGGTACTTAATTAAATTTCAAAATTAAATTATATTGTCCAAAAAACAAAATAATATGTTAGGCAAAAAGTGGTAAATGAATATTATGGTGGATTCATAAAATAAAACAAATTCTTATTATCAATAACTATATCAAAAATACATCTTTTCCAAATGAGAGTTAGATATTTGGTACGTCCAATAATCTTAAAATGTCAAAAGTATCACCAAAGAGATATCACTGAATAAATTATTGTTTATTTAGTGTTAAATAAATCTAAAAAAAAGGGATGTTAAAAATACAACATAGATATACATTTTTAAGTTTATTACAATAAAAGGTAAATAAAGTCTGTGCGATTTAAGAAGTCCGCTAAGCCATAAAACCTCTTAAGCATTATGTCGGTGGCTCTCAAACAATAAATTATATTGAAGGTAATTTTGGATGTTGATGAATTACATTTTCTAAATAAAATAATTTAAAGTAAATAAAAAATTAGTTTAGGTAAAGAAAAATAATAATTTTTTAGCTTTTGTAGTATTCAGACACATTAGTTTTACGAATTCTTTTTTATAAAGTTTTGGTTCTAAAAAGAACCGATTTTGTAGTCTTGCGACAGAACGTACCTACTTGTAGATAGGTACTACTAAAAGTAGTCTTCCTCTGCATTTAAAATTTCACCCATGCTTTCAGACTCATCAGAATCAACATCATCGTCATCATCATCATCATCATTCGTAATAATTAACGGTCTTACTTCGTCTATAACCTGTTCTGTCTCATAAGATTCAAAAATAATTTTTTCTGTGTGTTCAATGCATTTCCGCCATTCTTCTTTGCCCGCTTGGCTAAGCGCCTCCTCCCATAACTTTATAACGCTAGGCTTACCGATATTTTTACAGGCATGTTTGTCATAATAGTTCTTGCTAATACCCCATACCAATTCAATTGCGTTGTAATGACAATGGTAGGGCGGCAATCTCAAAACTTGATGTCAATATTTGAGGGCTAATTCGTCAACAACATATTTTTTTTTAAATGACTGCTCTTTACACTTCCTTAAAAGTTCACTTTTTAAATATAAATTTTCATGGTTTATGTTTTTCTTTGACAACCACTCTTTTATTTCTTCCTTTTTCCAGCTGCTTGTAGGGAATTTCTCTTCGAGTCTCGTATGGTAAGAGACATTGTCTAAAACAATTAAGGAAGGTTTTTCTAAACTTTTTAAAAGTTTTTCCTCGAACCAATGCTCAAAAATTTCAGCATCCATATTGCCGTGATATTCATCAGTTTTTTTTGTTGATGAAAATATCAAACTGGCATTTAAAACAAAACCTTCTTCATTACCAGCATGTAATATAATATACCTTTTTCCATTACGTGCACGGGTACTTGAATAACAATGCTTTGAGTCATCCTGCCAAGACGTTTTTGTTGAAGTTCCGTTTGCAAATACCCATGTTTCGTCAAGAAAAACAACTTGTCTTGACAATTCCGATTTTTTGTTGTTTAAATAATCCCTTAAAAATTGCCATCTTTTCGAAACAACATTGGACAGCTCGCAAAGCAGTTTTCTGTTGTTCGTTTTTTTATATTTGAAACCCATATGTTTTAAGATGATGGACAAACTGTTAGTTCCAATATCGCAAAGTTTTTTCTGCTTTATCTTTTCAAGAATAGCTTTGAGGGTAACATATTCCTTGGCTTTATACATATCATAAACAATATTTCTAATAGAGAGTTTTATCCCTTGGGATAACTCCAAGGTTTTTGAATGGAGTCGAACCCTTTTATATGGTCTGTCCAAATCCTCTTCACTCTTTTTTCGAAGTCTTCTTAAGGTCTTCTCTGAAATGCCGCAAGCATCAGACGTTCGTTTTTGCACTGCCAAAACAGACTCTAACGGGCCCGAGTTATCTTTTTCTAAAGTAAATTAACGTTCCACTTGTAATACCAAACGGCGTTCACCTGAAGATAAATGCCTTCTAGGCGATGTGCCACCTTGCTGAACATTTTCCATAACTTTGCTTAATAACTGATTTTAATTCACATACAATGAGAAACAAACTAAAAGTGAAAAGCACAACTACTTATTTAAAATAAAGTAGAACATACCATCCCGCACTTCAGCAAATTTTAATTATTTCTTGGAAAATAGTAATTATTATGAAGATTTAATTATAATAATCCCAAAATAATGTCATTATCGGAAAAGTATATACCTGACAAAATCTTTAACATATTTAACCATCCCGCACTTGAGCAAATTTTAATTAGTTCTTGGAAAATAGCGATTATTATATAGATTTAACTATAATAATAGCAAAATAATTTAATTATCTATTTAATTATTATTTATGCTCAACGCGTAATTCTAAGATAATTTTGTTTTGAAACCTCTGATTTCACCCAGTAATAGAATACAGTAAACCAGTGGTATGTTCGGTGTGATCAAGTATAGCGAAGGTGCGAAGATATTGTAACTTAACCGACTTACTGTTTTAAAAGCGATAACATCCCTTGGTGATTTAATCCGATATCGGACTTCTTAAAACGCACAGACTTTAACAAGAATATTTATAAGTACCTGAACAATATTTCAAAACAAATGTATTGCCATTTTGCCAATCACCTACATACCCCAGTATTCTTGCTATCTCTGTCAACATTTTTTTTAATATTAGGGATACAATAATACAAACAAAAATAAAATGAGTTATGATTCTTTTGGAGACTTCGGCTTACTCTTACGATTTTCTTATTCTCGTATAGAATTTGCATATTTCTGCTTTTAGTATTGTTAAATAACTCCAACAAACATACAATTGTTACGTTTTATTAAAACCTTCACTATCAAAGATGGAACAGCAGAATGAAAGACCCATCCTAGGTGATCGGTAGGTATTGTAACGATACTCCCAAATCTTTTATTTTCTATTCGTATTCGTTCATAATTTTCTTTTTCCTCGTAAGGAACACGTAACATAATCTGTTAACCTTTTGACACAATGTCACTTCTGACGATTAATAATTCGTTCATAGTTTTCTTTTTCCTCGTAAGGAAAATGTAACCTAATCTGTTAACCTTTTGACAAAACGTCATTTCTTACAAATTCATGTAGAAATCCAATCTTTCCTGGTCCTCCTGTATAACAAACCACAATTGTGACAACAATTATTTTGTGGTTATAAATTATTAACGTCAATAACTGTCTATCACAATAATACCTGGGTAGTATTCAGTGGAGATTCACTCATAAATAAGTCAATTTTAACTTTGACAATTTCTTTTATTTATAAATCCAATATTCAATCCACATGGATAAAATTTAAAAAAAATCCTTCTTCCAATCTTGGCCTCTTCAAAATGACTCCAATCTGTTCGTTGGTCCAGTCACTGAATGTATATCTTCCAATTCCTGTAGGTTCAGAACCAATATTGTGTCTGGTAAAGTATAGCTTGTGAGTTCTCTGTAGTCAAAATAAAATAAAGTTTTGTTGTTAGGGGATGTAAATCTTTCAGGATACTTCAAGCTCTTGCTTCTCTGAAAGCTGGAGCTCGAATCAATCACAAATCACCGGAATCAATCCTCCATCCGAGTGCTATGGGGTATTCTCTCAAGTCAGAGCAAAGCTCTATTTCTTCCGTTTCTAAATTATGGTTTGACAATAGTTGAATCTTCTTTGCTGTTGTTTATTTAAATTGCTTTGTTTGGATTATTTTATTGAGAAAGATTTTTTATTTAAATTTTGAAAATTTTAAAAATTTTGAGAATTTTTTGATTTTGATTTTTCTTTTATTTTTAATGAGTGAAATCTTTTACTAAGGAGGCAACCAATCTTTCGGGTAATGAGATCTCTCATTCTGTCTTAATCTAATATGCGAGTTCATTATCAGCGGGTTTGTGGAAATGTCCGTTCGTTTAAAATAATTTTTTATAATTTTGTCGTAGTATTGTCTTAGGGTGTCTATTTTCATGTCTCTGTGAAGCAGGTCTACAGGGAAGTGTTTTTGTACGTCAGTAATGATTCTTAGTGCCATGTTTTGAAATCTCTGGTGCTTTAGATGCTGGGTAGCACAGAGAGTAGACCACGTTGGTATCCCATATGTAAGTATTGGTCTAACTAAAATTTTGTACAAATTTGTTTTTGCCTTTAGAGTGATTTTGTTTCTCTTGTTTATAAGTGGATAGATGGCGAAGAGCTGCTTCCTAGCTTTCAGAAGCCTCTCCTCAGCCGTGAACCTCCAAGTCATTCTTCTGTCGAAGGATAGGCCGAGATATTTCACCTTGTTTGACCAAGGGATTTGCTGATTCATAACTCTAATTTTCTCTCTTGGGAGTTTAAGCCTAGCCTTCGAGAAATAAATAGCTTGGGTTTTCTCTGGACTGAGGCGAAGCTTCCACTCCGCCAACCACTGCGAGAAGAGAGCTATGTGTCGCTGCAGCCTCAAAATTACACACAAGGGCGATCTCGAGGTGGCAGTGATCGCCGTGTCATCTGCAAACAGATATAGCGATGTTTGTACGTGTTTAGGTACGTCAGAAGTATATATATTATAGAGTATGGCCGCTAAGGGGGATCCCTGCGGCACACCTGCTTTAATTTTGACTGCTGTCGATAGCATACCTTCAGATGACACTACGCAGGACCTTGCCTCGAGATATGACTGGATTATTTTTATTAAAATGTTTGGCATACCCAACCTAATTAATTTTAGTACAAGACCATCATGCCAGACCTTGTCGAAAGCTTTCGCGATATCAAAAAAGACCGCTCCTGTTGACTGTCGTTTGTTGAATCCTCTTAGTATATTTGTCGCCAACCTCGTTGTCTGGCGCACCGTGCAATGAGCAGCTCTGAAACCGAACTGCTCTGGTGGTAAAATGTCATTGTTCGATACAAAATCAGTTACCCGATTAAGTATCAATTTTTCAATGACCTTGCCTAGACATGATAAGAGACTTATCGGCCGATAGTTGACTGCAAATTGAAGATCTTTACCAGTCTTTGGAATCACCACGACCTTGGCCCTTTTCCAAGTTTCTGGGAAGCGACCCTTTCTGATTATTGCATTGGCTATGTCTACAATCGCCAATACTGCATTTTCTGGCAAATTTTTCAATGCCTTATTCCTTATACCGTCAAAACCAGGGGCTTTTTTGGCATTGATAGATCTCAATATGCTCCAGACTTCTTCGGCTGATACTTCGGCTATTGCGCCGGCATCCGCTGGAGAAGCTTTAAAGATCTGAACAGTCCTGGCAATCCGCAGATCACGCTGATGATCCTCCGTCGGAAAAAGGCTAAACTGCTCGCGAAGACTTGTCGCAAACAGCTCAGCCTTCTCCCCCGGATTTGAAATGATCGTATTTTTGACCGGGTCTTTGAGAGGAGGGACAGGCTTTTTGCTCCCCCTGATCAGAGACCTCGTGAACCTGTAAATTGAGGCATCTTCTATTCTCAGGTCTTTTGTCCTGTGATCCCAGAGTTCAGACTCTTTTTCAATTAGTAATCTTCTTATTTCTGCGGATTTCCTATTTGCCTCAGCTTTGATCTGCGGATCACCAGTTCGGTATGCTAAACGCATTACTTTATTTTTGACTTTTATCAGCCGAATCAGTTCTGGACCCAAATCCCCTTTTTTTGAAAATTTGGACACTTTTGTTTCAGATGAGCCGGCCATAGCTTTATCTATTTCCAGGGTCAGTTTTTTCACCGCCGTTTCTAAATCCTCGTCAGTAACGATCGGGTGCAGTCTTTCATTATTTCCTAACTGGTGCTTGAAGAGCCTCCAGTTAGTTTTCGTAACGTAGCCCTGCTCCCTTTTCGCAGGATCTCCATATTCCACCATGACCGGCCTATGATCTGATGTCATTTCATTCATGACCTCTGGTTGCGTCATGCGCCCAGTGTTTTTAACAACAAAAATGTCCAATATCTCCGGAAGAGAACCCGACTGATGGTATAATAAAATAATTTAGGTCACTCGATGCATTATAGAGGGCGGTCCCACGCGAGTTCTGCGACCTGCAGCCCCACGCTTTGTGAGTCGCATTGAGATCGCCCCCCACAATGATCGTCTCTTGTACATCGAAAATTTCTGCCAGGCAGGCCTCGTTTACTTTAACTGAGGGGCTAATGTAGACAGAACCAAGTTTTATCCACCCATTTTTGGTTTTAATCTTGATGAAGGTACCCTCTATATGAGTACAATTCGCAAGACCAGGCATTGATTGAGCGATGATATTTTTCTTCACCAAGATCATGGTTCCCCCTTTTGGCCGACCTTCTCGATCGACTCTGTAGATGGTATAGTTAGGGATGGTGAACCTCTCACCTTTCAACCATGTTTCTTGGATCATTAAAATATGAATGTCGTATCTTTGTACAAAATCCATTATTTCAAGTTTTTTACCTTTGATACCATTTATGTTAAATGTTGCCAAGCTAAAATATGCAACTTCTATCCGCAGCGCCATTAACGACACGACGATGTAAGTGTCGTCATCATAGCTTTCATTTCGCTCTGCATTCTCTCCTGGAACTCTGCCAGAAGAGAATGCATGGAATGCTGAATAATAGCTTCCCAGCCACGTGCCGGTCCTGCTTCCTGATTGTCACGTTGTTTGTTGCTGTTGTTTTGCTGACTTTGTTGGGGATTACTCTGAAGATCAGAATTCTTTTGTGATCCCCATTTAAAGGTGGGCGGTGGGATGTTTGCTTGGCTCTTTTGGGCTAGTTTTCTGTTTGCAACCTCTCTGACCCTTTCGGGGTGCTTCGCGCACACCCTATCGTTAGCCGCATGCGCCTCACCGCAATTACAACACTTTAGGTTATCTCTATTTGGACACTCGCCAACACGGTGACCTCCTGCACATCGCAGGCATCTTACTAGGGCCGTGCATTTGTGTTGGGAGTGCCCAAACATTTGACAACGATGACATTGCGTTGTGGTCGGCTTTGTCCTTTGGGATTCCACCTTTACTCTTAGATTATCCAAATATCTAAGATCATATATCCTTTTTTCATTGATGGGAAGAAGGACCAGCACTATTGGCATGGGTGACAAATCAGCTCTCTTCCACCTAACCACTTTTGATGGGTGAAGCCCTAATTTTTCGAGGTCTTGCTTGATCTTTTCTTCGGACCATGCCTCCAATACGCCCCTCACGACCACATGGAGCTCCTTCTCATCAGCAAAGGGGAACGAATGATGAATAATCTCCTTTGAGATTAGGAATTTGCGAATCTCCTTGTAGTCGCGAGGGGTAGGAGGGTTAATCCTTACACCTTCTGCAGTTGTCACTCCCCTGCCGCAATCAACATTTTTTGTTCTTAAATATGAGACTACCTTCGAGTACATATTTTTATTATGTATGACTATCGGTGGTACCCGCACCCTCTTCACCAGATCGTCCTCAGTTATGGTTGTTTCGTTTGGTCTTTTGTTTTCAGTTTGTTTGTTCATCAATGTTTGTTTGTTTGTATTTGTCAGCTCCGCTGAGGAGTCGCTCCTCCCAGCAGCACTTAACTTGCTTGACTCATTGAACACTTCAAGTTTTTTGTTGTCAACCGCTGCTAGGGGGGGAAACTCCTCCGCGGTGTTCTTTCGTTTGTTCATTGAATTACTAGAGTCCGTCAGTCTAGTTCCTGCACGTTTACGTCTTTGTCGATTTATCTTAACGTAACCTTCGTCAATATTGTTTTTGCTCAACTCCTTCTCAGACTCAGACTCCGAGAGGGACCGCATCTCTGCATCCTCAGTGTCGATCTTGCCTTTTTTTGATTGATTCCGATGATCGTCCCTCTCAGGGTCTGAGTCTGAGGAGGAGTCATCAAAGTTCACATCATTTGGGTAATCGGTCATAGTCTTTACCTCATTTACTTTTTTTATTGTTATTTTTGGTTTCGATTTTTGAAACATTTTAGTTTCAACATTATTTTTGGTTTCATTATTTTTTAGATTATTTTTTAGAGTGCCTGAAGGGCCTGGCAAATCATTTTTATTTTTGTTACAATTGTCTTTGTTGTCTGAAGGACCTATCTTTATGTCAGATGGACTTTTGACTTTTTCCAAATTTATATCTGTAGAAGTGTCAAGTGTACCTATCAATTTTAAATTTTTTCCAGAATGAGAGATCTCTTTACCGTCAATGTAGGCCTCATACTTACTAATTAAGCTCAGAAGGTCTTCATTCTGTTTGATCAGCGTAATGATTTGCTCAGTGCAATCCGCAACTTTTTTCTCCCATTTTGAGTTCATTCGTTCGAACTCCCTCTCCCACTTCTCTTTCATACGAGCACACTTTTCCTCTGATGTTTCCCTTGCCTCTCGACTCGCTCTGCTTGCGGATAGTTGGCGTTTACCACTTTTAACACTTTTGCTGCTTTTCTCACTACCATTGTTACACTGAATAAGCGCGATTTTGTTTTGATTTGCGCCGGCCACCTCATCCGGCGGCATCGGCTGGATGTTATTCACTAGTTCTTCCATCTGAAGACTAGCTTTTTTTATTTTCCACTTTTAAATAAACTCAATAGAAACTCTATTTGCTAAAAACTTCAATCCTCCATCGCGCTGCATCTCCTTTTATACTCGTCGGTTGCTATCAAAATTGTTTGTTATACAGGAGGACCAGGAAAGATTGGATTTCTACATGAATTTGTCAGAAATGACTTTTGTCAAAAGGTTAACAGATTAGGTTACATTTTCCTTACAAGGAAAAAGAAAACTATGAACGAATTATTAATCGTCAGAAGTGACATTGTGTCAAAAGGCTAACAGATTATGTTACGTGTTTCTTACGAGGAAAAAGAAAATTATGAACGAATACGAATAGAAAATAAAAGATTTGGGAGTATCGTTACAGTATATGTAACTTCGTATGCAAATAGGTGTTCACTGAACTGTAGTATTTTTAAGGCGCTATACACAAAACAAATTTCCTCTTTCTGATTAACCAAGATTGTTTCAATACGACCTAAAAGTTAGTTAAAAAGCCGAATCGTTCATATCAATCAATTCCTAAGTATCTATATGTCACTAAACATTCTTACCTTCAAAGGCTTCTACATAATCCTGTAAACTCCACTGTAAAAGCAGGACTTTGTACATTTTCAGGAATCACAAACAATTATTAACGGCCGCCAAAATTACAAAAACGCAACAACACAGAGAATTAGACTGGACTCTGGGCTGACGCCGTGACGCCTGTGACGCCCGTGACGGGCGCGAATTCCCGTTCGTTTGACGTTCGGTGACTTTCGGTTTTAATTAACGTTTCAGGTTGCTATAACTTGAAAAAATTAGTTAATTTTAATTATGACAATATATAGGGACAATTAAAACTTGTGTTATCTCAACTGGTTGCTGCAACCTAGATAATCTAACGCTCCTAATTAGATAGCCGCAACTAGGTATCACAACATTCAAAATGAGGTAAAATCCTTATTTTACTCAGTAATTTAGTTCTGGCAATAAAGCCGGTACGTTGTCACATCCAGAGCGGTTCAAGAAGAATAAATTAGTTGGGAGAGCTATTGCGACAAATAAAAAATTAATTATCAGAACTAAAATTTTAATTGTGGTAACTAAAAAGATTCAACAAAATTGTTTAGTTGACCCGATTTTGTCAGTGTATGGTGTAAGATCCACTGCCCAATTTCGCCACAAAATAGTTGTAGGAATATTATTTGTATTACTCCTGGCGTACCTATAATAGCAAAATGATGAGCAAATTCAAATCCGCCCCAAATGGAAATAACATAACCCTATTAAATACGTAACAATTTAACGGAAGTTTGTCGTGCAGATTAAGATAAGCTCAGACTTGTGTAATAATGCATAATAGCCGCGTATAATAACACATAATAATGGGAGCATATAATACAATGTGTAAACAAGCTACCCATCGAGATCTTATCGTTACGGTTATTATGAAAAGTGAAGTAGACGATATGGCCGATAATTTTGCGCAAAAGGGTGCCCGGTTGCCCTAAGGCAAACAGGATTTTCGGGGTCAATTTTGATTAATGGTCGTAGTGACTCTTAGAGGCGCGATACGATCGTTGCGATATGAAATATATTGAGATTAAAGTGAGTGTTACTTGAGCTTATGTTATTTTATGCTGCTGAACTAAGCCGTATCGAAAAACATATTTTAAAATTACTATAATTGAGTATATACAGGGTGTTCATTTGAAAACTTCCCACCACGGATTTATCGAAAACCACTGATTAAAAGAAAAAACGCCGAAACACGTCAAAAGATTTGCCAAAGGGGACAACTTTTTAACCGAAAACTACTTCACCCCCTTTTACCCTCTGCCCCCGTGGTCATCCCCTTAAAAATTGTAAATGACAAGGCGTATCAAGTAATAGCTTGTTTGAAAGGTCTTTCAAAGTGCTTTATTTTGACGTTTGATTTTTTAAAATTGGTCGATTCGTTTTCGAGAAAATTAGAAAAATCTTTATTTATCTTAATTTGTTCAGATAGAAAAAAAAACACACGAAACTATCACTTTTATTTCAATAAGTGTTCAAAATGTTGCCCGTTATTGGCCAAACAATAATATAGGCGATGTTTAAATTCCTGACGGACATTTTCAAAAACATGTTGTGGGAGATCATGGCAGCTTTCGATGATGCGTTGACGAAGTTCATTCAAACTTTCAGGTTGGGGAGTGAAGACAATAGATTTCAAATGGCCCCATAGAAAAAAGTCTAATGGCGTCAAGTCAAGAGACCTAGCAGGCCATTCTATAGGTCCTCTTCGCCCTATCCATTTATCTGGAAACTCGTCGTCTAGCCATTGCCGAACCGGAACATAGTGAGGAGGAGCGCCGTCTTGCTGGAAATATATTTCAGCCTCATCAAGTATAGAGTTTCCATCGTCTTCGATTTGGTTTTCAATGGTTTCAGTGATAAGCGGATGATGGTATTTTCCAACATATCTAAATAAATGCCTCCATTTAAATTCCCATTAATAAACAATGGCCCAATCACTTTGTTTCCTAAAATGCCCGCCCATACATTAATTTTTTGGGGGTACTGAGTATGCCCTTCTACAAAAGCATGAGGATTTTCATTGCTCCAATACCTGCAGTTATGCTTATTAACAAATCAATTTAGATAAAATGTGCATTCATCACTGAAGCAGATATTCTTTACATGAATGGTATTATCATTAATCGCTGCGGTCATTTGTTCACAAAACTCAACTCGCCTATCGAAATCATCTTCGGTTAACTCTTGCAATATTTTCATTTTGAATAGATGAAATTTATGTAATTTAGTAACTGTGTGTATAGAGCCTAATGAAATACCAGTCGCATCAACAATTTTGCGTAATGAAGTATTTATATTTATATTATATATAGAATTTATGCCAAAATGACCCAAAACTTCAACTTGAGCGGCTTCAGCCAAAACTCTACGATGATTACGTTTTTTATTTGCAACAGATCCAGTTTGAGTAAATTTAGTAACAAGGTCCAAAACATACCTATGCGAAGTTATCTTTTCCGGATGTCTGGCGTTAAATGTGACGGCAGTTTGCCGAGCACATTGATTTTGGGCACCATAAATTAGAATAATTTCCACTCTTTCGGCTAGTGTGTAAACCATTTTGGAAGTAAAATCTGAATCAATTTTTCGGATTGTTTTTAGTTTCACTTCCTTGGGTTACACACCCCAGGTCTGTGGGGCTAAGGCACATTTTTTTACTTGGACTGTAATAACATTTGCCTGGGTAAATGTAAACAATTAGTATTTTTGTAAGCTGAAAAAATATATTTATTTTTAACAGAAACATAACTATTTAACCAACGTTATATGTGTCAAAATTCAAAAACAATGTTTAATAATATTTTCCCTTTTAATTTTATATATGCGTTGGTAAATGAATAAAAATATTTGCTTTATTGACAATAATTTTGTCTTCCACAACAGGGCACTTAAATGTGAATGTCTAACACATGCTTCTTCTAATTGAATTTAATAATAATATAAAGTTATTTTTTGATAAGTCTAGCGCATTTGGTTAAGAACATTAATTTCTTCATTAATCTAAAGCTGAAAGGGGCTTTGTATTATCTTCAAAAATATTAAAATCACTAGAGTCTTCTTCAAATAAGGGGTTGTTTTGTATCTTCTCTTTGCTTTCAAATTTCTCTAATTCTTTTAAATCGTCACTCTCACTGCTAGTACTTATTTATTGCCCCTTTTTTTTATTTTTTTGTTTTCGATTTGAAATCTTTTGAAGTGATCACTTCCGCACATCTGAGGACTTTTTTATTCATCCCACTCTATGTGGCTTTATATGTCTAAAAAACAATTATTTTTTGTCTTCTGAAGACTTGAACATGTTGATACCTCTATTTCCGACATATTTGTTTCCCTCTAGCAACAATATAGGTTATACTTTCCCCTTCCTGCCATTTTTTAGGGGCAAGTGTAAACCTATCTTTTTTCCTTAGTGTAAACAAACATAGGCTACCCAAACGTTTAAAATACAACAATGTATTCTTTATTAGGTACTAACTTAAAAAAGTTTAAATAATAATACAACTTTCGTGTGCGTAATAACCACTAACAAAAGCACGTGCTAGCTACTTATGCGACGTAAATCGGCGACATAGAAACACTGCCACGGTCGAAGCGTAAATGAATCGCTAACGGCTTCCTATTCAACAGATGATCTAAAGGATGTACGTAGGTTAGTATTCAACAGCTGGAGTCACTTTACAAAATATAATTTCATCAGAATATGCCTGGGTTCCATTTGCCCCAAATTTCCACTTACCCCGGTGTACCTTACTAATATTATCGTAATTTACTTTAGGTTCTTCTGTGAAGGTTGTTAAAAAATGATATGATTACTGTACGATTTTGTGTTGTGTTGCTGGTATTAATACGATAAACGATAGTGTGTTTTAAAATTCGATTTATTTACTTTTTTATAACATTCAATTTTTATGCTAAATTGTCTGTTATACGATGATACGTCTCGTTTCTTGACGTGAATATGAATGCTAATATTGAAATGTTCACTCGCTCTCCTTCTGCCGCTGCGCGTTCCTGATGGTTAGGTACCGGGGAAACCCGCGAAATGTCTAGCAGTTAATGTTATTGAATTTTAACAACGAGGGCTTGCTCAAATGTTGTATACACGCAACAATTACAGTGGAAATCTTTTGACATAATAATATAATATGTCTGATATAAATAACTACTCTAGATATTTCATTTTAGTTTTTTTTATTTGTTTTAACGAATACATAACAACTTAACAACATAACATAGGTACAATGGAATATATTTAAAAGGAAAAATCATAAAAATTTCTATCATCGCGTATACGTAAAGTCGCAAGGAGTACAATTCCTGCTATTTTAGTAATATGAGTAAAACAGAAATTATCTAATGTTACTATGACTTCCTGCTACTTTAGTAATAAGGGTTTAGATAAACTTAGGTGCTTAAATGATTTCTAAACTGATTTATATATTTATATAATTATCATCTAGTTATTAGTTAGTGCTATCTTAGCGTCTTATCACAACAAACAACACTGCCAGATTTCACCAAAATCGGCAAAGGGATCTTTGAGATTATAAAAAGAAACAGATTTTTTTTTAAACTTTGACACCCTGTTTCTTAAAAACCAGACTTTTTAGGAGACATATTTATATGAACTTTTCTACTTGAATTTAGCTCAGGAATGCGCCCTTGGAATTACGGCCTATTATTTAAAAAAAAAACACCCTATATTTTAAAACATTTATTTTAAAAGTCTGTCAAAAAGCTTAAATAATCTTTGCTTTTCTTGCATTTTTTAATGCAAATTCTGTTATGTGTCCTTTTCGATACTAATAATAGATAAGTCTGAAAGCCTTTCTTGTCCCATTGCTGATCTCAAATAATATTTTATTATTTTAAGTTCTGAAAAGCTTCTTTCTCCGCTAGCCACAGTCACAGGTAATATTAAAAAAAATCGTATGGCAATCACTAAATTTGGAAACAAATAGATGAGGTTTTTGTAAATAGGTATTAAATCACATTTGACGCGTTCATATCAGGGGAAATGTAGGGTGCAACGTTGTCAATTTCATGGCATAAATGTTCAGCTATAATATCTTTTTCATTTTTAGATGGATCATGCAACATACTTTCCACACATTTACATTTTGGAGACCTATTTATTTGACTTACCTGTTTTAAGGAAATTAGTAAGGTCATTGAGAGAATTGAAAACTTTGTGTTGTTGTTTTATTTGTTCGAACCTTTCTTCGATTTTTGATAACGCAAAAGTAAAAATTAGTTTTGAATTGGTCTTCTGGATTTTTTTGGATCCATCTTTACATTCGTAGTTTTCAGTTATGTTGACCGTTCAAAATTAATATAGTGGAAATAATCCCGGTGCGTGTATTTATAGGCTCAGGGCATAAACGAGTATTTTCCTGCATCCTGACAAAAACCGCCCGGAGCGACGCCATGCCGGTGATACGAACCGATTTGATGGGGAGATGGGTTAAAACGTGTTAAAACAAAAACGAACAATGTATTTCCCAACTGGTTGCGACGTGGTGTAACGTTTTTGAAACCGGTGTTGTTACGTTTACTTCCAGTTATGCTTGCAAAATGCATTTTTAACTCTAAGTTGTTACCTAGTGTAGAGCAATAAAATATTTTAAATCATATTGAAATAATTAAATTAATTTGTAATTTATCACACCACTGTCTTTCGTTCAACATTTTTCGTTTCAACTACGGTTGTTGTTGGAAAGCACAAACATTTCCTTATCGCAATAAACATTACAAAGATGCTAATTTTAAAACGGTAGTATTATTTATGACTTATTTATTGTAAAATTAACTTTGTTGTTGTTAATTCAAAATTTGTGTTGAAAATGGGCGATAATTTCTTATTTCTTGCCGACTTGGTTGCACGCTTGTATGAACGCATACAACCCTTGCTTCCATCCATCGTCGCCTTAGAGAAAGTGGGAACCTAAAGCGTCCTGGTTGGTGGTGGTCGTCCAGCAACAACTCGTGTGTTTGACATTGAAGAAGGAGTTCTACACCATGTGGAGGAAAATCAATCCACAATTGTTCACTCAATTGTACACCATATGGAATCCTCCAAGTCGACGGTACAGCGTGTCTTACAACAACAACCACCCCTAACATTTACAACGCGTACCAGCTTTAAATCCTGAAGATTATCCACATCGATAGCTTTTTGTCAATGGTTTTCGGGTCATACTATAATAGAACCTCACTTCGGGGGAATAGTATTATTTTCTGATGAGGCATGTTTCACGCGTGATGTTTATTTTAATAGTGGAAAAGCCACATTTGGTATAATGAAAATCCTCACACTGTGGTCTCTAGAAGATACCAGCAACAATTTTCTGTAAACATGTGGGCTAGCATTCTTGGAGATAATCTAATAGTTCACTTGCTGCCTGCTCGTTTGAACGCAAACATTTATCTCCATTTTCTGCAAAATGTCTTGCCTCTATTATTAGAAAATGTCTCTTTAGATATACAAATAACATGTTGGTTTGAACGTGCGCCAATATCTGGACCAGCGATTTCCCCGCCGATGAATTAGAAGAAGAGGTCCCATGGCTTGGCCCGCCCGTTCTCCCGATCCGAACCCCCTGGATTTTTTCCTTTGGGGCTATCTGAAATCCTTAGTCTACGAAACAACTATTCGTAATAAGGAAGATTTTTTAGCAAAAACAATGGCCAGTTATAACACATGTAGAAGCTATTCCCGGAATATTTCCTAGAGTTCGCTATTCAATGAACCGACGCCGAGGGTGCAATCTTTGTATTGAAGCAAATGGTCAACATTTGGAACAAATATTGTTCACAACCAAGAAGTGATTTATTAATGTCCTCCTGAACATTCTTTGTAAATTAATATTAATTATTTATCATTGAAATAAACGAAACGGACCAAAGCCATTTTTTAATACAGGGAATGATCAAAAAGCGAACATTTTCGAAAACACTCTGTAGCTTAAAAACTAAGAAAGTTATGACAATTCTGTTTACGGCAGTCTCTATCCTGACTAGCTATCAAAATTACATCGATAAGCGGACACCCTGTACTCCCAGTAAAAGTAGTTTTTTAAACGAGTAACTATTTCTCTTGAAACCTTTTTTATATTATGAAGAGGGAAGAAGATATTTGGCTAGTAAATAGAGTTGGGATACCCTGTATTATCTGAAGCCTATATATTATCTAATTCGTCTATAGACTGACAATTTTAAGTATTTACCACTAACTGTTTTCTCACTATTCTTTATGCTTTGTTTACTACAGATTTTCATCACGTACGTGGTACCCTAAAAAACAAAAATTCCAAAAGTCATAAGAAAAACAGTTCACGTCCTCCAAAAGTGTAAAAGATTACTCGCAGGTAATAAATTCTTATTAATTTATAGTAACATGTATATTCTGGTTTGCAAATTCAGCGCAAACTATTCCCAATCAACTATTCATGTCAAGTCACAAAAAATTATTGGTATTTCCAAAACAACGGCCCTCTTTTTCCCATCAAAATTAGCCAACGATTTGGTATGCGATCGTCGATTGTCCCAATATAAAACGTCGATATGCCCATAATTTGGCTGCTCATCGTTTGATTGACAGACGATGCTCGTTGTCTTGGTATTAGCTTATGAGTCACGTATAGGTGGAATTATTTGGACACCGCGCCTCAAATAATTTTGAGACGTGACTTTATAAAGTCAAATGAAAAATTACTGTAATAAGGCCGATTATAAGTCTACTTGTATAGTTTTGTTTCGTAGTACTATTCTAAAAAAATTGTAATATACATATTGGTATTGTATTTATAAATCATTTTAACGCACAAAAAAGACACGTCGATAATACAAGTGATTACAAAAACATGAAAAATCTATTATTGTGTTTTGTTTTGGTATTTGGGGAAAGGTGAGGATTATTGGTAAAACACAACCGAAAGTAAAATATTTAATACACTTTGTACAAAATACTGGAAATAAATTTTAAAAAAATTAATTTAAAACTAATTTATTAGTAAAATAACCACCAAAATCTGGAGGACTAACGACACAAATAAACAATTTCCTGTTTCGTCGATGTTATGCAACTTTTTCCTATTTTCCCAAAACTTCCTTATTTTCCAAATATTTTCGCCACCATACAATAATTAATTTTTTTCAATTAGCAGGTTTTTTCGATTTCGTTCATTCATTCTAACCTAAAATTGATTTCTATTAAAGTTCGTTTTAAAACTCTTAATAATATTTTAGGTAAGAATGTGACCGTTGTAATTCAACCATCATTGTATATATTTCATTTAGGATTGTGGCATCATCCATCATCATCCGTCATCTTGTCTGGGCTCCTCGATAATTTTCTTCTTCGTCATTTTCTTGAAGAATACCTTTTAAAACCCTGAAAATAGTGCGCAAGGAACGTTTCGTTAAAGTGCCACATATTTCTGCAGCACCCAATGTGGTTAGTTCGAAATTTCGTTCTCGAATTCCATGATATACGTTTTTAACTATTATGCGTTCTTTTAATGTTAATTATTTTTTTTTAGGCGGACAAGGTTTGTTAATAAAACACTAAATCATGATAAGTATAGAAATCTGTTAGAACCTTGTAAGAGTACAAAAGATTACAACAATTATTGTGCGGACTCACGTTTGTAACAATGAGCTACACAAAACTTTAACCTGTATCTTTTACAAGTTGACTGGTTTAAATTTGTTTTAAAATTGGAAAATAAAATCCTTTTTGAATTTTACTGCATTATTCCTTTATTAAACGATTAATAACACTCCTCCTCTGCTCACCGTAGCATGGGCTACAACATATAACAACTGTCACAGTGATGGCTTTGTCCACTCACTTAGTGATGACTTAACTTTCTATACTTTTCACTTGACACTTAACAACAACAAAATTATACATGAAGGCTTTCTCCCTTCATGGAGCGGCGACTTGCCTCTTTAGACTCTCGCATGACACTTTAACACTTTCTTAACGTGAAGGCTTTTCTCTCCACGGAGCGACGAACTTATCTCTTTAGATTCTCGAATGACACTTTAACACTTTCAACTACTTTTACCAATTTTTAACTTGAAGGCTTTTCTCTTCACGGAGCGGCGGCGACTTAACTCTGTAGAATTCCGCTTGACACTGACTTTGTTTACAAACAAAAGACTACAATATAACCCTATCTAAACACCCTTATCAATCAGATCTTAACACGTCTACACCAAGATGGCAAGGTCTATCAGGCCACTGTCGATCGGCCAATCAGAATCTTTGTTTCTTACTAAGCACGTGGCTTGTGTCGTACTTAGAATTGAGTTTTAGAGAATAATATAAAATAGCAGACAGTTTTTTACATTATAGGATTTTGTTTGAACAAATATTTTTATAGACTTGTACAATGTACAACGTTGCCACCACTTTGATATGTGATGTTGCCATTTATATTGCATGTGAATTTAATGTATTTTTCTCTATTTTTTAGCATTTGGTTGTTGAAGAAAAACATAGTACTTTAACACGAATGCGACGTTGCCGCTTTGTTTAGTATTACATGTCATTATATCCCCTAAGATTCATTTCAACGTTTTTACTTTGCTTTCCTACTGGGTCACGACAGATATATGAAGTGTGTCCCAAACAATTATAAATTAAAAACATGATAATTTTAAGTAGATGCCAGAAAGAAGTTATCTGATAATGCAGCTTGCAAATGCAAAGATTCTGCTACCTGCAGTTGTGGACATATGTTTATTAAACAAAAAAAAGTTTGTTTTGATGTTCTATACCATCCTTTAAAGTTTGTCGGTATGTTTTTAGGACACCCGGTATTCACATTTTCAATCATTAATTTAATAGACGTAATAGTTACATTGGTTTTAAATAGCCACAAACTGACTTGATGCATCTCCAAACAAAACTAATATAAAGTCATATCATAAACCGCCAAGGAATATAAAATCCAACTTTTTGAGCCTTGTGATTTACGAGTCATGACCAAGAACTGTCATTTCAATATTTCAGGTACAAAAAAAAATCCAAATGGCCTCGTCATAAAGTGGTCCTTTAAAAATTTATTTATTACCCACAAAACAAATTTATAGCGATATGACATGCATCATTATTTTTCTTGGGTTTCATCGCACCTTATCTTGACATAAACAAAAGCTGAATTTATTGACAGAGTTTTAATCTTAGACAGTTTACAGTTTTTACGTTTGCCTTTTTGTTGACCATATTCTGTTTTTAAATATGACGCTGTATTTATATTGGCATCGCATCAGGAATACTTTTATTTGCTGTGTTATGAACCCCTAGTACCCTGTACCCTGTCAATAATCGAAGTGGCACATCAGTTTCGCGCACTATCTGTGGCCTTAAAATGATGAAAACTGCTTTATTTTGGATAAAACAGTAATCATTTTTGCAATAAATGATTAAGAATAAAAGTTGTAATGCGACAAGGGTCTTAACTATACAAATAACCCACTAAAATTACTCTGGAATATTTTATTGAAACTTTGAGGTACGATGTATTTTTGTATTATTTTTTGTTATTGTTCGTTGATTTTTTGATGATGTGCGTGTTCTAGGACGAGTGAAATTTGTACACAAAACATGTTAGGATGAAAAATTATTTGGTTAATTTGAAAGCACGAGCGGTATTTAAGGACAACATTTCTCAAATAAAGATTATTGTTGTTATTGACTTTAAAAGTCCATCACGGTAACCCCTGAACGGCACGAAACCGATCATACAGCAATGTAAATGAAATGGGGTTTCTTGCACTCAGCTGTCAACGCATTTCGAGAAAACTGGTAAATTATTTAGCTTTGGTTAAAGGGATATTGAAGGGCAACTCTATTTGCTAAATTAATCGTTTTGCAGATTTTTCTATTTGGCTTTCGTTTTCGAAATGTATGCAGTAATATATTTATCGCTGTTAGAATTGCAAATTTACGCATGATTTTCTCCGCATGTAAGTCCTTAATAAAAAATCTGCGTCATGGTAAATCTAGCAAATAGAGTTGCCTTTCAATATCCATTTAACCAAAGCTAAATAATTTACCAGTTTTCTCGAAATTCGTTAACAGCTAAGCGCGAGAAACTCCATTTAATTCATATTGCTGTATGGTCGGTTACGTGCCTGTCAGGGGTTACCGTGATGGACTCTTAAGGGCTACGGTTGTGGACGATACATAGCCAGAAAATGAATTGTGAGTTTATTTATAGTCCAATGGATTTCAAATTTGGAATGGTATATAGGTAAATATTAGTGTACGCCGATGCGTTGTCACTTTTTTTTTAGACGACCTAGGGCCGACGTACTCAGTTTTTTGTTCACAAACTATTAAAAACATTTAAAAAAACGTTGCGCATCGGCATGGCTATTACCATTTTCTTTACAACCAAACTAAACGAATAAAAAAAAATTAGGCTTGTCTAAATCATTTTCCCTCCGTTTTCAAAATACGGACGTCGGCTACCGACCTCTTGCGGATTTCAAGGCGAAACTTACCGCAATCGCACGTTTTACGCTGGAAAGCGGGGCAACTATGTGCGGACGTACTCGGGGATTTTGGAGCATTTATTAATTATTTTATGCTGAAACCTTAATATAATTTTTGGTGGTTAGTCGTGTCAGCAGATTAAAAACGCGTTTAAGAATAAGTTTAATGATGTTTCCAAAATTAGCAGTATCATAGGATTTGTCAATGCCTACATGTTGCAGTTTTTGGTTTCATTTTCTGTAAGAAGAATATACAAATTTTATAAAAGGTTTTTCAGTAAAAACGATAAAAGTATATTCACATCTCGCGCCATTGTCACTTATAATAGCCATTTTGTACTCAAAGCTACTGCTTAATATTCTACGATTGTCACACAATTTCGATTCTCAGCTTGGATGTTAATTTCTAGTGTGTAATATAAATAGACAGGAATTGATTTTAGTAGGTAGGTTAGTTAGTGCGGATATTTTGGTACGGTCAATAAAAACCCATGGTTAGTTTCTAAATCTATATTTTATGTATAACTGAATATCGTAATGTATATTTTTACCATAATAATGTAATATTATATTCCACTCAAATTATGCAACAAACTTGATCAAGGTAAGGGTAATTTTTCACGCAGAACACGATAGGCAGGGTCCCACTTCGATCTGTGTGGGAGTTCACCCCTAAAAAGCCAAAAACACCCTTTTAAGGGGTGTTTTCCAGCTAATAACTGGCAAGAGACCCGTGGGTGTTTCTGTTGATGTAGGTTTGGAAGGGTGTATGTGGTGTTGCCTTAGTGGTTTGGCAACAGCTGCAAACCCTGCGGGTAGGGGTGAAGGAGGTTCTGTTTAAAATGTTTTTTTTGATAACATTGATGTTTATTTTAAACATCGATAAATCGAGATAAAATCTCAACTTCCGAACGGTGCAGTAGGTATCAAGTCTGAAGACAGTTCTAGTCAACCTCCATGGTCGGGTGGTAGAGATTTCGCCCGTCAATCGCGACGTCCCAGGTTCGGATCCCGCCTTAAACATGGGACGTTTTTAAGTGTTTGTTAGATATTTTATTGTGATTATATTATGTTACTGAATAAAATTTATTTCTTGCTTTGGTATATTTACTAAAGTAGGTGTAGTTACTATACACCAAAAATAAATTAAAAAAACAACAGTATATTTTATATTGGTTTTGTATTTTATAAAAAAAAACATAGTTAATAATAATAAATTAACAATATATATGTATATATGTACTTTTATTTTGAAGAAATAGCCCATTCTCAAAGTGGAGTTTAATGTATGGGGACGAAAGCAAAAAGTCTTTCTCCACCAGATTTTCCTTTCGTCCCCATATAATATACTTTTTTGTTAGTACACCAGCAAATTTATTATTTTAAATGCAATATGCCCAAACTATGTCAAAAGTTTAGCAGCTATTGTTGTACTATAGAGACTACCAATATTATATCAGTCTGAGACCTTTGAGTCTTAATATTCACAAACCGTCCGTAAAAAAAAAAACAATCGTTCAAAACTATCGTTCTAATTTTTTAAAATTTACATACCTACCTAAGAAATAAAGTGATATGCTGTCTGTGCAATTATATATTACAGAAAACACCACAACAATAATGTTTAAGTACGTTCATAGTATTTTGTTGGGCTAGTGTCACAACTTGCAATGCTTTTTTTAGTCATACATTTATAATTAAATTATAATTACTATAATATTATGTCTATATACTATGTGCCAGTGAAAACAAGTAACAGGGAAATTCACAGTATTAGGTAAACTAAGCGCCACAAACATAACATTATTGTTCACATTTCTTCCTTCTGTATAAAAACTCCAGCAAGAAATGCCGACTCTATGCGGCATGCCTTGAGGCTTAAAATATGTACCTACCTACGACAGCAACCTTTGCCTATTTAGAAAATTAATAGACTTTGAATCTCTGAGATTTTTTAAAAGTAAAAATGGTTAACGTGTAAAAAAAGCTCTAATAAATCATTTGTTTCTATTGAATTATTTTTGTTTTTATTATAAGCTTTCTAAAGAAATTATTAAAAAAAAATGATGGATTCTTATTCTTTCTCGGAAATTTGAATATTATTTTCGGGTTATATTTTTAAAACTAATCTAATTTATTGTTTTCTTTTGTTACTAAATAGCATCTGGGGGTTACTATAACCACAGGTTACTCCTCATTTGTGCTATAAGAATAGAATTCTTACTCATAAGATTATTATTTAGTATCTTAGTAACTGAATTTTATAGTTTTTCTTCTCTTGGCAAAACCTATTTTCCCGTTAAAGGACAAACGTATATTCCGTTTTCTTACATATTTATAATTTTCCATATTAAAAATCGTAAGTGCTAACTATTTCTTATCGATGCATCCTCGCCCGCAACAAATAAATGATTAATAAGCACTGAATGCGAATCGAAACGCATAAGCTAGCAAAATAGGCACGCGAGAACATCGGCCCTGGAAGACTATGTCACCGCCTACTCTCCGACGAGTAGCTTCGGTCCTCGCCGCGATCGTCCAAGCAAACCTACCGAGAGTCGTAGCCCTTAACGCTTCTTATTTTCAATACAAACAAAAATGTTGCTTGTAATTAAGTTCAGCCTCAGCAACAGAACGCAACTAGATTAATAACAAATATGATTTTGACAATGAATGATTCGTATCTTTTGGTGTTGTCAGAATGATATTTACTGGTAATGTAAATAAAAATATAAATAGTGCATAAAATATTTCCGAAAATTTTCGAAAATTCCTAAAGCCAATTTCGTAACAAAAGCATGAATTTCTTCTTTGGTGCTATGCACGGATATTCCTTAGCTGTGCCATGCTGAGAATTTCCAGAGCTTTCCACACAAAAGGCGATGGAAGCACACTTTGCGCTTTGCACTTTCCCAAATGTTTTTTCTAATACCTTTGAAATGACCGGCAATATAGAAATAGGTTGGTAATTGTTACAGTTATACCGTTCACCATTTTGTTAAAAGAAAGTTTTGCTAAATAAAGTAAGATAGGATTAATTTAATTTTTAGCAAGTTTTATAATTTTCATATTTATGTTGTCAAAACCACTAGCTTTGCTGCGTTGAATATTTTTAAATTATTTACCATGTAAATATCAAAAAGCTCATTTTTATGATTGTCGTTTCGGAAAAGGTTTATATTCATGTCACAATGCATTTCATTTTTAATTTTGTTAAATTTTTCAATATCAATAACTTGATTATGATTAACAGCTAGTACAGCTACATACTATAGAAAGTTATACTTAATCTCCCTAGAGGTTTGAATCTTTATAAATAAATAAATGCTTTATTTGCTTATATACATAAAAAAAGAAAATGTTTAGCATCGTCAATACACTTTGAAATAAATTACTATAATAACAAATAAGTTGAAACAATACAATAGGTATATATAAAATTTCACGGACCATACAAACAATTTAAAAATATATGTATTAGTTAAAATTATTAAAAAACTCATCGATTGAGTGTGGACAGACCTCCAAAAGTATATTCCTCACACAACCCTTGAACCTTGCAAGAGGCAAGACCCTCACATCTGCTGGCAAGGAGTTAAACAGTTTGATAGAAATATTAATGTAGCTCTTTTGCGTTAAGGTAAGCCGATGCTGGAGTTGCAATAGATTGTCACCATGCCTGGTGTTGTACTCGTGCCTGCTATTCACTTTAGGGAATGAAGTCTGTTGAGATTTTATGAAGGTCAGGCATTGATAAATGTAGAGACCAGGCATTGTGATTATTCCAAAGCTTTTAAATAGAGGCCTACAACTATCTGTATGCCTCTTTTTCCCCATCATTCTAAGTGCAGCTTTCTGCATTTTAAATACCCGCAGACAGTCAGTTGAGTTACCCCAAAATAATAGGCCATAAGACATTCTTGACTGGAAGAGGCCCATGTAGGCAGTTCTGGAAACCTGAAAAGAAGCAATGTTCGCTATTCTACGAAGCAAATAAAGAGTGGATGACAACTTATTAGTGAGTTGATTTATATGGCTTTTCCAGTTCAATTTGTTATCAAGAAAAACTCCAAGAAACCTAACACTCTTATTTTCTTCGTGCTCCCTCAGGGAAAACATAACAGTCTCTGTCTTGTCAAGGTTAAGGCATAAATCATGATCGGCAAACCAGTCGTGAAGTTTTCGAAGTGTTAAGCGTGTTACTGATTGGAGCTGAGTAGTGCTGGAATGGTGGTCAAGAAGGGTGGTGTCGTCCGCATACTGGATGGACTTAATTTCTGAGAAAACGGCTGAGAGTTCATTAACATACAAGATAAAAAGGAGAGGGCCCAGAGTTGATCCCTGTGGAACTCCTTCTTTACCTGAAAGAGCTGAGGACAACCCGCCGTCACACTGAACCGCCTGCGTACGATCAGAGAGATAAGACCTTATTAAATGAGAAGAGTTGCCTCTTATGCCATAATGTGGCAGCTTATCGAGCAAGATTTTATGCGACACACAGTCAAACGCCTTCGAGAGGTCACAGAATACTGCAGACACAGACTCGCCCCCCTCAAAGTGCCGGACCATGTGCCACACCAGATCACTTAAGGCTTCGGAAGTTGATTTACCTTTTCTAAACCCAAACTGAGATGGAGAGAGAAGATGGTTTTTTTCGAGAAAAGGTATTTATCTATTGTTTAGACTTATTCCGATTGGCTTCGACACAACTGGTGTTATTGAGATAGGGCGATAGTTGTTAGGATCACTCTTGTCACCTTTCTTAAATATAGGAATAACTTTGCTATGTTTAAGCTTATTTGGGAAGGAACCTGATGTAAAACACTTATTAATAATAATAGAAAGAGGAAGTGCTATGCCTTTGCTAATCAGCTTTAAAATTTTATTACTTAACCCAAAAACATCCATTGCTGAACTGTCACTCATACCCTGAGTTATCCTACACACCTCAGCTGGGTCAACCGGATCAAGAAACAGGGTGAAATTGTTATGAATATGTTTGGCAGTCACATCTGAGGGATCCTGACCAGTCTTTTGGAGCGTGGCAGTAATATTGTTAGAGATATTTGCAAAAAAAGTATTGAACTCCTCCGACGTTATGCTGGAAGCCGAATTACAGTTGGTTTTATTCATACCATCCTTAATAACATTCCATACGGCCCTAGGTTTGTTGACACTATTGCTTATTTTATTATGGTAATATGTTCTTTTAGTTTGATTCATTTTTTGCCTATAATCTTTTTTTTATTTATTAATTAATTTAGAAATATCAATTTTTTCATTTTGTCTATTAAAAGTAATTAAAAAGTTCAAGTTATCTCTATACATTCTAAGTTCGTTATTAAACCACTTTTTATTTTTGTTTCTATCATGAATGGTCCTTGACCTCCTTGGAAGGTAAGTCTCCAAGATTGAGAGAAGGCCATTCATGAAAACATCAAGAGAAGTGTCAACATCACCCGGGTCCAAAAGAGAGGGCCGGTCAACATCCTGTAAAGTACCAACGCAATGAGCCACATTTCTATCACTAAGGGGCCTAAAATAAGAGATAAAAGTATTATTATTCATTGTCCTGCCAGCACAACAATTGAGGGTCGTTGATAAAGCCATGTGATCGGACATATAAGTGTCCCATAAGGTACATGTACAATCACCTGGCCTGTTCGTTATACAGTTATCTAAACAACTGTTCTTGCAAGTCTTTGATATTCGAGTTGCCTCATGCACCAGAAATTTCAAGTTGTATGAATTTAATAATTCGGAGAACTCAATCGAACTATGGTCACCCGATAAAATATCTATGTTGAAATCTCCATAGAGATAGATGGGTTTATTTATGTTTAAGAGAATTTCAAGAGTTTTTGTAAGAGATTCAAAAAATATATCAAGCCGACCACTGGGAGATCTGTACACACACAAAAGTATGACATTTAGGTCCTCAATCTCGACCGCAGTCACTGTCAATGGCAAACATCCTCTTGGTGTTTTAATATGTATTTTTGGAATAGATAAGCACTCCGCCAGCTGTTGATTCTGATCGACAGAAATAGTTAGCAATATTATAATTGGGTAAGCAATAGTTTATGATAGTTGACTCCGTTAACCAATGTTCACAAAGACATATGAAGTCATAGTCTTTGGTTTCTATATGAAGCGCAAGTTCATCAAGTTTTCGTGTTAAACTTCTAATTTTAAGAAAAATTATGTTACAGTTTGATCTAGTAATATTTGAATCAGATAGTTGAGCTTGCTTTTTTAACTTCAGGCTCTTTCTGGGGTAAACTGTTGTTGAGAGTAGTTTTTTTGCATTTTAAAATCATAACGCTTTATTCCAACATTCTTTGGCCAAAATACAGGATTGTATAGTTCATCCTTTCGATTAAATGGGGCCGTGAGTAGGAAACATTTGTTTTTAGTTTCGACTGTGGGTAACTCATTGTCACACAAATGTTAAGGGATTCATATCCTGGTTTACTTTTCACATAACCCAGGATTTGTTCAGCGTTTACGGTCCGTTGCACTCGATATAGATAGATCCAAAGTTTTTTTTCAACACCCAGGAAACCATTGGAATTATCCTGTGATGTACCAAGTCTCTTGACCTGTTTCTTCTTTCCTTTCCCTCGAAACCCTCGGATTTTCTGGGTTTCCCAGTTAGGCTCATCATTGGATTGTTGAATATTCATGACATTGCACTGAGAAAACCTCTAGCAAAAAAATCTTTGTTAAGGTTTTTCTGGCTGCGCTAATCAGATTTCTACCCACACTGCAAGATCACTTTTCTTTTACAGTAAAGGTCACTTTGCTGAAACCACTTTATGGCTGTTGTAAAAAACTTTCCTACTGTAACAAGGCAAATATTTTAGCCCAGGCAAGTATTTCTTTAAAAAAATATCTTTACTGCTATTAAGATATAGTTTGTTGTAGTAGCAAAATACTTTGCAATGAGTAAAATAAAAAGTTTATAAGGAAATTTGTTCAACGGCAGCTAAGTAACTTTGCTGTGCTGGCAACATTTTATGCTGAAATCGTCTCATCGGTTGTTCTCGACTCCTGTCGGTATATCTTTCGGAAGCCCAATTCTGTCGAAACTGGCTGGCAATATTTTCCAGTTGGCGCATTATTGTTCTGTGAGGTAGTAGGTTTGACGTGCGAGTTGGCGGCGCAATAAGAAATACGTGTGATTGGTTTAAAGGCCGCAGAATTTAGGTAGTGATTTTGTGTTGGTCTGTGAAAAAGCCAATAATGGTAATATTTAAATGCTAATATACCTATACTTAATAAATATGTTAAAAATAGTGGATGGCAGGGTTTAAATTTTTAAAACACCCCCCTGCATATTATGTTTTAAAAATGTATTATTTAGATGTTAAGATGTTACGTTTTTCGATAAGTGTTAAAAAAAGTTTATATCTATATACCTGTATTTAAATGTTCTCTGGCTATTTTCATAACATAGTTCGGTAGTTTTCATATGTTTATCATTTTTTAATAAACAAACACTTATTAACAATTATATATTTTTTTTATTTAAACACCATTTATTATTCCTACTTTTCTATCGATCTTACCAATACAACAACTGATGAATGGTATTTCAGGTTAGGTTAAGTTTAAGATTTTTTACAATGTGGGTCTATAAAGCTGTTTACTTTTAATGTTCCTTTCTTCCTCGGTGACTTTTAATATGAACACTCAGTACCATGCACCCTTTTTAAAGGTAATTTTTTGCAATTTAACAAATGCAGTGCATGTATCTTAAGGTGAAGTCCCAAGCCATTGAACATATTTCTCTATCTTGATCAATTTAAGCATTTTTGGCAGAGAAAAGTTTGGATTTATTTAATTAGCAATAATTCGCAATGTAATGTAAAATTATCAGGTCCCTATATAATGTGAAATAAAACTTCCATGCCAAAAATACTCGAACTATCAAAATTCAAAAATATGTCAAGTGACTTAAGACTTTGCAATCACATTGTGTATGTTTTGCACAATATTTAAACTACTTTGTAATAGCTGCAAAACCTATTTGCTATTACAGCCAAAATATACCTATGACTGGTCAAAACCTTTATGGCACAATTAGATTTTTTTGCTATCTGAGCAAAGACACATTACTGGTATAGCTTTTAGGCTTTACAATGATAGGCAAGTAAAGTAATAGTCATAACAAAATAAATTTGCTATCATAATAGAAATACTTACCTGTCGCAGTAAAAATACTTATTTGTCACTATAAAAAATATTGGTGGCGTTATAATATATATTTCTGTCCCAGGAAAGTTTCTTTGCTGAGACAGGTAGGTAATCTTCAAGCATAAGAAGTTTCTTTGGCTCGCGCAGCAATGTTACATTACTGTGCCTGCCAAGTGATACTTTATAAAGTAAACTTAGTATAGCAGCAAAGTCAATGCAGCAAAGTGGATTTTACTCTCGTAGCAAAGATCTTTGCAAGCGCCTATGCAACTAGATTTTTTTGCTGCTGTAGCTAATTTTTTCATCGTCCCAGCAAAAATATTCTCTCAGTGTGTTTAACAAATTTCGTGACTGAACTTCTAGGATTGCAGGCCCAACTAGTTATTTTGTTTGTGTTTATGTTTTGCTTTCCGGTGGAAGTACCAACAGTTGATGTTTGACGTTGACAACTGACAGCCGCTGCAAATGAACTCCCAGCACTGTTGTCGCTTTTCTTTCGAGATAAAGGCAAGGTTGGGTTTGTTGCCTTGGTTCCGCTTTCGGTGGAGACAGGCAGATTACCGGTTGGCGTGGGTCCCGACTATGTGTCGATTGCCAGCACCGGCGCGTGACAGTTGGATAGCGATGGAGGGATCGGGGGGGTCTTGCTCACCTCTGAAATCTGCTGAGTTTTCCCGGTTTTCTCTTCATAGGAACCAATCACCACCTTTTGAAAGTTGCAAATATACTCCAAGTCACTTATGCGAGATTTTAATACCGTGCATTCGCGATTAAGACTCTCGAGATCTTTTTTTAGAAGCTTAAAGTTATCACTGCCGCCATTTTGACAGCACAGACTTATGTTGATGTTCGTAGATTTTTCAGTCGTTGTTATTTGCGTTTTCAGGGCTTTGGCCTTCTCAATATCGGCCAGATTAGATTTTAGGGCATTGATTTCCAAATCTTTTGGCATAACAGCTTCTTTGATAGCTTTGTTGATTTCTTCGTCGCGGCCATTTTTAGCACATGCCGGACATTGAATAAGGGCTTTACTGCCACTAATCACTAGCATCCCGCTCAATCTCAGCGAACAAGATTGGTGACACACAGCTTTACTTGTTAGACACCTGACAACAGCTTTATCTACGCCACTTTTACAATATTTGCACTTTTTATCCGCCACTTCCGACGATTCATCTTCACTCGGCGCCATCTTGGATACACTTTGAATCAAGTTGATTATATACTAATAAAATCACACAACATTAGAGGATAGGGAAAAAATGTAAGTCTGTGTTATATTGTGGCTATACGATTATTTATCATTTTTTTTTTATTTCCTTGTACTCTAGTACAATAAGATCTGTGTTATATTGGACGACAGATATTATAAGTAGGTATCTCCTTTATTGATAAATCTACCTATACCTATATTGTATTTTAAATAGTTTTATTTATTTTTTTTACTTTCCCTTTGCCCTAGTAACAAAAAGTAGGAATCAGAGTCTTAAATAAATACATTTCTTCATACTATAAATCATTTTATATTACTAGAGAGAAAGGAAAATTAATAATGACCCATGCAAAATCAATGACAATTTTACGCGGTAACATAAAATCTGTGAAGTTGCCTGTGACTGCAGCGCTTTGGTGGAATGACGTTTCACGTTATTCGCCATATTAGAATAAAATTAGAGTCGCAAAGAAAACATCATAAAATGAATGGAAAATCGTACAATATTTGTTCCTTTTGTACGGAATCTGAGCATATTCAAAATTATCATAAAGATATAAAATATTTAACGTATTTGGTGAACAATTCTGGCTTAAATCCCGAACAAGGAGATTTATTCAAAGGTATGAGCAATATTCTTCGTGAAATTATACCATATTTCATGCATAAATCTAGTGTTGAGAAGGACAAAATCATATCGAAGTATTACTTTTATTTCATGAAACATAGACATTTAGTGAAGAAAACCCACAGCTCTTTACTTTATTCACCATTGACGAAAAAAGAAGTGGAAAATGAATTTCAAAAATACTTGCAAATGATAATTGATGTTGTCAATAATAAATAACATGAACTTATTTTTAAATTGACTATTCCACTCATCATAATTTGAACCAATCAAAATGTAGCAATTTTAGATATTTACCAGTTTTTAGTCGGAAAAACCACTGCCTTCATAATTTTGCCCACTGACCAATCAGAATTTTAGAAAATAGCTAGCAACATAGTTTTTAATCGGCAAAATTTTGTTACCTTAGTTACATTCACTGTTAAGATTGGTAATTAATGACTGACAGTAGATTTTCACTGTTACTTTTGAAAGGTTGTAATCTCACGTAAATTTATTTATTTTTACCAAAGTATGTGTGAAACCATTCGTTTCGGTCAAAGATCAATCAGTGTACCAACAAGTAGCATTAATGCTATTGTAGAGTCCCCAAACCTTGCTATAAATGTCTCCAACCAAAACGAGAATGCGAATAAAAATCGGATTATATATCAAAGCTGCACATTTAATATTGTTAATAATTATAAGTAGTTTGTATGTTTTCATTTTCCTATCTTCTTTTGGAATAAAATTAATTTATAATTCACCCATATACCTAGTTTTAATATTATTCGTGAAATAGTCTTGACGAATACCACTCAAGAAAAAATTTTTTAGGTAAAATTTTCTCTCTTGTGGTATTATATACGAAAATAAATATTTGGCGAAAATAATCTACGCTTCTGTTATTCTGGCATCTGCACGTGACAGCACCTGTCAAGCCAGGGAAATTATCACTTATTAATTTTGCAGCTAGGACACGTGACCGAAAAATTTTTCGGAAAATTTAGGTTGTCGTCATAACAACTTGTCAAAATCAAGGCATCTGATTGGCTTAAAACAACAGGTATGAAATTTTCGGGTATAATACCACTAGTGCATCAAAATTACCGATAATTCTGATTGAAAGCGTGTTGTATTGTAACTGAATGAGTTTATTTTCATTTTTGATTAAATCCGAAAGAGCCCGACTTCGAAGAAGGAGGGCTTTTTCGAGATTTAATCAAACATGAAAATAACCGAATGCAGTTACAATACTACAACACGCTTGAAAGCAGAATTATCTGGTTATTTTTGATGCACGAGTGGTATTCGGTGGAATATTTCCCGAAAAATTGTATTGTGCTGTTGGTAATGCTTGTATAAATTTCTTTTATAGAGTGACTACCAAAACGTTCCATATCTTTAAAGAAATCTTGATTTGTAATCAATTCACTTTTTAAATGTCGCAGATTGACATAAGTAAGTTCAATAATAAAAGTTTTTGCGGTAACCGTGGTTACACTTAAATACCCATATACCAGGATATGCAAAAGACGCCTCCAATGTTGGTAAAGAAAATATAATATTATTATTATTATTTTTTAAATATGTTTATAAATATAATGTAAAGTATTAAGTTAGTATTAAAATTAAAAAAAGTACATAATAAATAATATATTAACTTGCATCAGAGGCATTGTGGATGTTTAGGAAATGGTGGATTTATATGCTAGTTATTTATTTAAGGTAAAAAGTTAATCTGAGACAATGCTGAATAATATTTCACTCAATATTTTGTTGAGCTCAACATAACCTCAAAGTTATTTTAATCAAATATTATACAATTACAACACTTATCTGCACTATTTTTCTGTGAAGTACTTGCTTCTACATTACCTAAACACATTTGTACTAAAAACTTTCCTCTGGAAGTCATAATATCAGGATAAACTTTATATTTGTTTTCCTGCACGTGAACGATCAACGAATAAACATACAATTTACGGAACATCAAGAAGTGACCAAGTCGTAACAGTCAATTGTCGCTGTTAGCTGTTAAGCCTTAGTTATAGTACATAGAAAAGTGAACAAGTCAACATGATCACTTCTGCCAGTATAGAACCTAAATACTTTGACTTGGGCATTTTAATCTTATGCGTGTGGGTCATCTACATGTCATATATTGACTTGGTCACTTTTTCCAGATATTCGGCAAGTAATTCTGAGTCACTTGGACTGATTAACTTAAAATCAGTATAAATGTGACTTGGTCACTTTTGGCAGTATGCCCACGATATATCAAAGCTGCACATTTAATATTGTTAATAATTATAAGTAGTTTGTATGTTTTCATTTTCCTATCTTCTTTTGGAATAAAATTAATTTATAATTCACCCATATACCTAGTTTTAATATTATTCGTGAAATAGTCTTGACGAATACCACTCAAGAAAAAAATTTTTAGGTAAAATTTTCTCTCTTGTGGTATTATATACGAAAATAAATATTTGGCGAAAATAATCTACGCTTCTGTTATTCTGGCATCTGCACGTGACAGCAGCTGTCAAGCCAGGGAAATTATCACTTATTAATTTTGCAGCTAGGTCACGTGGCCGAAAAATTTTTCGGAAAATTTAGGTTGTCGTCATAACAACTTGTCAAAATCAAGGCATCTGATTGGCTTAAAACAACAGGTATGAAATTTTCGGGTATAATACCACTAGTGCATCAAAATTACCGATAATTCTGATTGAAAGCGTGTTGTATTGTAACTGAATGAGTTTATTTTCATTTTTGATTAAATCCGAAAGAGCCCGACTTCGAAGAAGGAGGGCTTTTTCGAGATTTAATCAAACATGAAAATAACCGAATGCAGTTACAATACTACAACACGCTTGAAAGCAGAATTATCTGGTTATTTTTGATGCACGAGTGGTATTCGGTGGAATATTTCCCGAAAAATTGTATTGTGCTGTTGGTAATGCTTGTATAAATTTCTTTTATAGAGTGACTACCAAAACGTTCCATATTGTTAAAGAAATCTTGATTTGTAATCAATTCACTTTTTAAATGTCGCAGATTGACATAAGTAAGTTCAATAATAAAAGTTTTTGCGGTAACCGTGGTTACACTTAAATACCCATATACCAGGATATGCAAAAGACGCCTCCAATGTTGGTAAAGAAAATATAATATTATTATTATTATTTTTTAAATATGTTTATAAATATAATGTAAAGTATTAAGTTAGTATTAAAATTAAAAAAAGTACATAATAAATAATATATTAACTTGCATCAGAGGCATTGTGGATGTTTAGGAAATGGTGGATTTATATGCTAGTTATTTATTTAAGGTAAAAAGTTAATCTGAGACAATGCTGAATAATATTTCACTCAATATTTTGTTGAGCTCAACATAACCTCAAAGTTATTTTAATCAAATATTATACAATTACAACACTTATCTGCACTATTTTTCTGTGAAGTACTTGCTTCTACATTACCTAAACACATTTGTACTAAAAACTTTCCTCTGGAAGTCATAATATCAGGATAAACTTTATATTTGTTTTCCTGCACGTGAACGATCAACGAATAAACATACAATTTACGGAACATCAAGAAGTGACCAAGTCGTAACAGTCAATTGTCGCTGTTAGCTGTTAAGCCTTAGTTATAGTACATAGAAAAGTGAACAAGTCAACATGATCACTTCTGCCAGTATAGAACCTAAATACTTTGACTTGGGCATTTTAATCTTATGCGTGTGGGTCATCTACATGTCATATATTGACTTGGTCACTTTTTCCAGATATTCGGCAAGTACTTCTGAGTCACTTGGACTGATTAACTTAAAATCAGTATAAATGTGACTTGGTCACTTTTGGCAGTATGCCCACGATATATCAAAGCTGCACATTTAATATTGTTAATAATTATAAGTAGTTTGTATGTTTTCATTTTCCTATCTTCTTTTGGAATAAAATTAATTTATAATTCACCCATATACCTAGTTTTAATATTATTCGTGAAATAGTCTTGACGAATACCACTCAAGAAAAAATTTTTTAGGTAAAATTTTCTCTCTTGTGGTATTATATACGAAAATAAATATTTGGCGAAAATAATCTACGCTTCTGTTATTCTGGCATCTGCACGTGACAGCAGCTGTCAAGCCAGGGAAATTATCACTTATTAATTTTGCAGCTAGGTCACGTGGCCGAAAAATTTTTCGGAAAATTTAGGTTGTCGTCATAACAACTTGTCAAAATCAAGGCATCTGATTGGCTTAAAACAACAGGTATGAAATTTTCGGGTATAATACCACTAGTGCATCAAAATTACCGATAATTCTGATTGAAAGCGTGTTGTATTGTAACTGAATGAGTTTATTTTCATTTTTGATTAAATCCGAAAGAGCCCGACTTCGAAGAAGGAGGGCTTTTTCGAGATTTAATCAAACATGAAAATAACCGAATGCAGTTACAATACTACAACACGCTTGAAAGCAGAATTATCTGGTTATTTTTGATGCACGAGTGGTATTCGGTGGAATATTTCCCGAAAAATTGTATTGTGCTGTTGGTAATGCTTGTATAAATTTCTTTTATAGAGTGACTACCAAAACGTTCCATATCTTTAAAGAAATCTTGATTTGTAATCAATTCACTTTTTAAATGTCGCAGATTGACATAAGTAAGTTCAATAATAAAAGTTTTTGCGGTAACCGTGGTTACACTTAAATACCCATATACCAGGATATGCAAAAGACGCCTCCAATGTTGGTAAAGAAAATATAATATTATTATTATTATTTTTTAAATATGTTTATAAATATAATGTAAAGTATTAAGTTAGTATTAAAATTAAAAAAAGTACATAATAAATAATATATTTATAAACAGTCTATCTGGTTATTTTTATGCACGAGTGTAATTTATTTGAATATTTCCCAAATTAATTAAGAACTCGAATCAAGTAAGTTTAAATATTTTATTTAACAGAAAATACTAACAATAAAATTAAAATGCTTAAAAATTACAAGAATTTCAATGAAAAGTACAATTATTGTAATTAACAATATTTTGCTTTGAATTCGTAGACATGGTGGTTGAGGCAGTCAACGAGCGAGAGCTTATTTCGGCGGGGGACTCTCTTGAGCTCGACGGTTGGTCATTGTCCCGCATTTTTTCAATCAATTGTCAGAATATTACATTTTTTGACGTTTGTTAACAATAAAATCCCGCTTTGACGTTTCGTCAACAATATAAACTTGCGATGCAATTTTCGATTTCTGGCAGTGCTATTTTCTGTAGTAATATATTAAGGGATAGGGAAATTATCGAAAATCATTCCGAAGATTTTTTGCCGTGGAAATCGCTCGAGGGCTTGCCCGAGAGCGATTTCCTAATGGCAAAAAATCTGAGAATGATTTTCTGATTATTTCCCAATCCCGAAATGTATTTTGAAGATTACTATTTACCAAATAAAAAACTAACGATTTCTGACGGGTGAGATTTTCACTTTTGACAAGGGTGATTTTCACTTTTGACAAGGGTGATTTTCACTTTTGACAAGGGTGATTTTCACTTTTGACAAGGGTGATTTTCACCGGAGAGCGGAAGATTATCGCTGAATAATCAGGTGAAAATCAACCCGCTTTTATAATGGATGAGGTAAATAATCGCTGTAATTTTGCGACAATTGCATTTCTCTTATGGGAACTTTAACATATGAGGGAAATATTCGCTGTAATTCCTTCAAAAAACTGTCTGAAGGCTAAAGATGTTCTTATTCTATCTCTTTATATTCTTTAGTACTAATAGAACATCGACACGCATTTCATGCACAAGCTGAATTTATTGACAGAATCTTTACTGCCTTAAAGAAAACCATTCAGTAACGTCTCAAAGTTTTTCTTTAGCAAACTTTTGGTTATAATATGTTTGGTTAGATACGCTGTTAATTTTCTGTATTTATTTGTGTGATTTTGTAGATTTATGTCTCGATTTTACGCGTGTGTACTTTTGAATTTATAATGGGATATTGCCTTTCTCAAGAAATCTTAAAAACAAATGTATAAAGGCGTTTAAATTTCTTAATAAAATAAATCCCGAGTCATTCTATTATTGCTCTGTTTAGTGTTACACTATTTTATAATGGGTAGGTAAATCTTAATTTTTTTTCTGAAGTGTACCGTGGGCGTAAATTAAATTTATTTATATCTTAAACGAGGACCACCTACATTCCTTTATACATCAGTTCGCTTTATTCTTCAATCATATTTACATTAAAAATGTGTTCCTATAAATCTTCGTTTTATAACAGTATTAAATGTCAATATCTTTTATAAACACAATTAAAACTGTTTTCTTGAATACTATTTATAACAAAAAGGATTGTTTCCCCGGATAATTTTATCACTGCTTTAATTTATTACAATTGAAACGCGGGTATAGTGGACCGGGTATTTAAAAAATTACTTTATATACAGTTTTTTCATTGAGAAGGCGGGTTAATAAAAATATTTTAGTTATTTTCATTAAGAAAACGGTAAATTAGTGTGGAAGTGGCTAATTTTTTATTTAGGTATTTACGAGGGTGATTCGATATGAAAACAACAATTTGAACTTTATTTTTCAACATATCCCTTTGAAGTATAAGACACTTGGCCCAACATATCGCAAATTCCTAATTTCTTCTCTTATAGTATATTATATAAGTACTATATGGCTATTTCCTTGAACAAATTGAAGCAACAACAGAAATAGAACATTACGAGCAATAAAGAGCATATGGAGTTCTGGGCATGTGCTGCCCTTCAAATTTCGGCAAGTCCAGTTCTGTAATTTGACCATCGTGTTATGTATGTTTTTGGTGCTGCCTAAAAATATATGAATTTGATTATCAAAAACCATGTAGGTGTGGTTTTGGTAAAAAAAAAAACATAACATTACCTACCGTAAAATGGGTTTACTTTGGCAGGTATTGACCTACTTTGGTACTATAACTTAAAAACGAGAAGGAACAATAAACTTTTTAAAATATAGCATGGTGCCATGTGTCACTTGAGAAGTACCTAACCATAATTTGGATTTAAAATCCAAAAAGATAACCAAGAAATAAATTTTTTTGTGTGATGCCAAAGTAGGCAGCAATTTAGGGATGCTCTGACAGGTGCGTTAAAACGTTTTAAATATACAATAGGATTCCTTTGGCGCCAAAACTGAATAGCTGTAAGTGAAACCTATATATAGCAATTTTTTATAGTTGAAAATTCTTGACTCATGGGAAGATATTAAACACCTAAAAATAACAAAAAATAAAACAGATAATAAAAGTTCCATTATGTAATAATATATTTAATAAATGAATGGCGGGTCTACAAAGACTAGCTTGCCTGGGAATAACTGACGCAATGAGGACAACTCCAGAAGAAGCTCTAAACGTTCTACCGGGGTTACCAGATATCTCGCTTCAAATACAGAGGGAGGCCATGGCAGCGTACAGATGAATGGCGTTGAATAGGACCTGAATAGAACAACAAGTAAGGGTCGGTCACATGGAAATCGCAGCAATCCTGCGGAGGCTATTCCTATTCATATACTCTCCTGCACCGGGGGCCCTCTAAAGATCAGCTTATACTGAAAAGAAACTTTAAGGTAGATATTCCCACGGAGGATGAAGCAGGAAATAGACTCCAACCCGAAGGCGGTCAGGTCCGGTATACTGACAGCTCAAGGACTGCTGGCACAAAGCTGGCCGGGACCCGAGCATACCGAGAAGACACTGGAGAAGAACAGGTATTTCCTCTGGGAAGATATACCACGGTGTTCCAAGCCGAGATCTTCGCAATCCTCGAGTTTGTAACCAGAGAGGTTAATTTAGGAGACGCAGAAGATATATACATTTACTCAAATAGTCAAACAGCACTCCCACTCAAGGCAGTCCAACGACCAAGGATGAGCTGTAAGCTTGCCTCGACAGTGTCAGGTGTCAGGCTGCCCTTAGTGAGCTAGGAACAAGAAAAGAGCACCACGTACGTAGGTCTCAGGGCACTCCGGGGTACCGGGTAACGAGAAGGCCGATAAACTCGCTAGACGGGGCTTGTCGATGCCCCCATAGGACCGGAGCCACAGCTGGGAATAAGCAGTGGGCTTGGAGTCGCACGATCGCTAACAGGTGAAGAGACGGGGCTAGTAGATTGGCAAAAATCATGGTTTCGGAGTCAGGCTCGTCCCAGGCAAGTTGGTGGTTGTCAACGGGGCGAGAAGCTCTAGCAGACCTAGTGCTGGTGTTCTAACCGGTCATTGTAGGCTGAATAGAGCTTCTAGGAATCGGGAAAACTCCACTCTGCCTCGATTGTGGACCAGGAGAGGAGACATAGTATTAGTTGGTAGGAGTGTGACAGGTGGAGTCGTACATGTCGGCATGTCCTTGGCGCGACAATAAAGGCATGAGAGGAGTTAAGTACCCTGAACTACTACTACTACTTCTCCATTACATTCTCGATAAATCCAAATTTGGCACTGTCCGTCCGTAGGTGCTCCAGTTTACAGTCCATGCTTCGCTCGTTCTTTCTTTTTTGATGATCTCTTTGGATGTATTCTAGCTGGTTTAACTGGTTGCTCTGGGACATCAGATTCTTCATCACTGCTACTGGAGTGGTCTTGCAGCCTAGTTTTTTTTTTATGTAGTCCATGCAGTCAGACTAGCCTCGACAGTGGACTCTTCAAGGGGAACTTCTAGTAGAAGTTTTCCTCGGGCTCAACTTTTTTCCACGCTTCCGCGCTAATTCTATTTACACTTAATTTAAAAACTAAGTAAAACTAAGTTTTTTAGATTTTTACGTATATTTGTATAGTACAAACATACAAACACAGTGGCTTCTTCAAATGTTGAGTATAAACTAAATTACTAATTTTACAAATTTGTACAAGTAATAACTATTATATTAATGATGGGTAAAACCTACTATTAAGAAAGTTTTGTGGAAGCGGTAAATATAAAAGAGGGTTTGTTGGTACAATAAAATAATTAGATAAAGAGATTAAGTAACGGGGATGCATTTGTTTCGATTTGGTCATTTAACATAATATCTGAGTTTTTTAGTTTATTTATCTCTAAGGATTCTAGTAAAGATAGTTTTTTGCTTTTGTTTTCTACGTGTAAAATTTTGAATTTATTATTGAAATTATGCTGTTCTTCTAACAAATGGTTAGCAAAGGTAGAGTCTGATTTTTGGTGTACAAAAGAGTATTTGTGCTCTGACAACCGTTTTTTAAAAGTACGACCTGTTTGACCTACATAAACTTTGGAACAGATCCCACAACTCAATTTGTGTTCTTCTGACTTGTTTATGTGTGGTGTTTTATCTTTATTATTTTTAATAAATTTACTTAACTTATTATTGATCTTGAAAGCAATAAAAAAACTTTTATTTTTTGAGAAATTTAGAAGTATTATTGCAAGGTTTACCAATATAGTTTATAACTGCAAATTCGGACTTTTTGGTAGACGTATGCGGGTATACTGCGTTGATTGCTTTTTTATATAATTTGTTCTTAAGGATATTGTTTATTAGATCTGGTTTGTAGTCTTTATATACAGCTATTTATTTTATGAGATTTAGTTCGTCAGTGAGGCCTTCCTCAGACAAGGGTAAACTGATAAGTCGATGAATCATACTATTATAGGCTGCAATTTTGTGTTCATAAGGGCGTGTGGATTTATTATGAATTGTAGTATCCGTATGGGTAGGTTTGTGATAGATATTGAATTCATGTTTGTTGCTATCATTTTTATGGTAAAATCTAGGAAGTTAATGGATTTATTTTGTTCAATTTCGATTGATATGTTAGGGTAAATTTTGTTAATGACATTTAAAAAAGTATTTACTGGTCTACAGAAAAGTTTCGAAAACTGCAAAACATCGAAAGATGTGCATAAAACGAAATTTGTAGAACTTACAGGTTTTCGGACCAAAGAATACTTTTGCTTTTTTTGAGTGCCAAAGACTCTTTGCTTTTGTGTGTTCAAAAGGTCAATCGCGCCGCGAATTTTGCGGAGATTTGCGAAATCCAAAAGGAGTACCACACTTTTGCTTTGAACCAAAGGTTACTCGAAGCGAGTAAACTGGGTCATCAGGATTCACCTTAACCTTGAGTTATAGTAAGGATCCCATTTTGATGGTAGCTTTCGGCCTTTCTGGGTCTCATCAGTTAGGCGATAAAGCCTAAGAGCTAATTTAATTATATATTTACTGGTCTTGTAGTACCTCTGAAACATGTGATGATGTCGTCGACGTATCTATACCAATAAATGAAGTTACTTTTTATTAAATTATTGTTATGTAATTTTGATTCTAGATGACCTGATGATCTGATTAAGCCTTCGGTACATTTATAAATATTATTGTTAAATTGGAAGTAGTTTTGTTCTAAACAAATGTGTAACAAAGTCAAAATTTCGTTTTTTATAATTACATTAGTATGGTTTTTGTCTAACAAATCGGAAACTAATTTGATAGCATCTTTAGGTGGAATACTAGGAAAGAGATTTTGTACATGAAATGAAATAAATTTTGCGTTATCTGGGAGAGTTAATTTATTAATTTTACTGACTAATTCATAAGAGTTTTTTTTATACTAAATTTAGGTTGAAATTTTGTGTATTTTAAAATTAACTCAATTAATTTATTTGAAGCTTTCGTTGTGGGAGCTGTATAGAACGAAACAACTGGTGTAATAGGTGAGTTTTCTTTATGGAGCGTAACCAAAGAATGAAACATATGTCATGTTTGTAATATACAAATGTACGTGAAAATCTAGAAAACTTAGTTTTAATTAGTTTTTAATATAAGTGTTTATAATGGATTTTCATCAAGTAAAAGTAGACACAATCAATGACTAATTCTATTTCCTTATTTAAACCCCGCATTTTTTGTAGCAGTTCAATCAAACTTTCGCTCATTTGACTATCGACTTTGACATTATCTGGTGGTAAGTCGTCAAGGATTCTTTTAAGAACTTCTAAAGGATTAAATAACTTTCTTAGCTTCAGGATTATCTTTAATGTTGATCTTATCGTAATTGAGCACTAGATGTCAACAGCGTTTTTTAGAACGCCGTTAATATTTAGGAACTCACGAATGTCATTTTGAACTACTACCCTCGCTCTCTTAATATTAGCTGCCAAACGAACAATAAAGATTGTTTCTTTCGATTAAATGTTCCACAAAATCCCTTTCAGGAGCATAATCTGTAAGCACACGTACCACACGGTTTTGTTATTTAAAATATTTATGGAGAAGATCGCTAATACCACATTTTGTTCAGGGGAAGCCCCAATTGCTCACTGTTATTAGTGACTTAGTTAGAATACGTTCCTCTTCAGGATTAAAAACTGTGGGATAGTCTGGTGACCGAATGTGCTTGCCCTTAGACTTGTTCTAAAGGATTCCACCGTGGGGTTGCTTCCGCCTAAGCCCCTAATGGCGTCAAGTGCTTCTTGAGCTTCTTCTAGAGCTTCCGCCGTAAAGTTGCCGTATTGTCACCCCCAAGCTTTTTTTGATAGTGTCTAGGCATTTTGAGTTATTGCCTGTAACAATGGAACCAATCTAAAAAATATAATAAACACATAAAAAAAGTTGACAGGCTGCCAAAGTAGGCCTAAGGTTCAAAAGTAACCCAATTTTGAGAAGTTCATTATTAACTATCTGTGCGGACTCACGTTTGTAACAATGAGGTACACAAAACTTTAAACTCCACAAATCGACTGGTTCAAATTTGTTGAAAAATTGGAAAATAAAATCCTTTTTGAATTTTACTGCATTATTTCTTTATTAAACGACTAATAACACTCCTCCTCTCTTCACCCCAGCATGGGCCACGACATTAGTAACAAGACATGTTAGGTAAACCACTTTTGTAAACACTTAACAAATTTTAACAACTTTTAACGAGATGGCTTTATCCACTCACGTAGCGGCGACTTATCTTTCTAGATGTTTGCCTGACACTCTTTAACCACAACTAATAACTTTTTAACGTGAAGGCTTTTCTCTCCACGGAGCGGTGAACTATCTCTGTAGAATTCCACTTGACACTTTACTAACAATAACTACTTTTTAACGTGAAGGCTTTATCCAGTCACGGAGCGGCGGCGACTTATCTCTTTAGATTTCTGCATGACACTTTACTAACAATAACTACTTTTTAACGTGAAGGCTTTATCCAGTCACGGAGCAGCGGCGACTTATCTCTTTAGATTTCTGCATGACACTTTACTAACAATAACTACTTTTTAACGTAAAGGCTTTATCCAGTCACGGAGCGGCGGCGACCACTTATCTCTTTAAATTTCTGCATGACACTGATTTGTTTACAAACAACAGAATATAATATAACCCTATTCAAACACTTTGACCAATCAAATCTTAACACGTCAAAACCAAGATGCCAACGTCTATATCAGGCCACTGTCGATCAGCCAATCAAATAGCTTCTCCTTGTTACTACGCACGTGGCTTATGTCGTACTTAGAATTACGTTTTAGAGAATATTATAAAATAGCAGACAGTTTTTTACATTATAGGATTTTGTTTGAACGTATATTTTTATAGATTTGTACAACGTTGCCACCACTTTGATATGCGGTGTTGCCATTTATATTGCATGTGAAATTAATGTATTTTTCTATTTATTGCATTGGTTTAGTATTACATTACATTATATCCCCTAAGATTGATTTCAACGTTTTTACTTTACTTTCCTACTGGGTCACGACAGAAATATGAAGTGTGTCCCAAACACTCTCTATATTACATTGGTTTAATTGACAATACGCCATTTACTATCTGCTAATACAATATATGCCTTCCCTGAACTAGTTCTCTTCAAGGCCCTCAAAAGTCAAAAGTCGTTAACTGCCCAAAAAAAGTTTAAAGATTGGCTTGTTGACCTGTAGTTTTGCAGGGTTAATTTATCTCCTTTTTGAAATATAGAGACTCCTTATTTCATGTGATTAGTATTCTGCCTTCTTTTAAACATTCATTAAATAATTAGCGCAAATATTTAGTATTCTTATTATTATTATTATTATCATTATTAATTAACATTGAATAAGAAACCGCGATATTCTGATCACTCTGTATAACAAAAATCACACTTTTTGAAAGCAGTTCAAAATTTTATAATTTCGAGAGAAATAAAAGGAGCGCGCTGTCGTCGAAACTTTACGTTTTCACCTAAATGACAGCTGGTTGGAATCAAGTTCAGACTCACAAATCGTACCTGTCTCATTGTTTCTATTTTTAAACATGCCCGATTTTGACATGTATACGACAACAAGAAGGAGTGTGTCGCCCTTTTGTTTTAAATTTAACTTTTTTACATTGTTTTCGACTAAATGTAGAACCATTTAAAAAGTATTTCGGTAAACGGAAATATTACAGAAAAAATGAGCTTTTTGATTCAAAATGTTATATAAGTACCTAAACGTCAGGAAAGAATATGAAAATGTTTGTAGTTTGTCTCTGAAAACACATCATTTTATCTATTAATTCGATTTTTAAGGTGTCAAAGATATATAATATAAATAAGATTAATAGTAAAGTTTTCTTCTTGACCTTATGATTTAAATTTGTTTCTTGTTTATTGGGTTTTTAGGTCATTTATAAATAAATAAAGGTTTGGTTTAGGTTGACGTTTCGGTTTATATTACATTGAACCATCTTCAGAACTACAATTACAGGAAAATGTGATTATTAACTAATTTTTAGAATTAAAAAGTAGACATACCTCTATATAACTCTTAGCACTATCACTTCTATTTTTACATGTTTAACTATGTGGTAACTATGCAAGACTGATTTTATGAAGGGATTCTTTATGAGGGAGGGTAGGTACATTTATTAAAAATGGGAAAAACCATTTGATTACGGTTTATTGTTTCTTTTGTTAACGGTAGTAAAATTTGCAATTTTTAATTAGGTTATTAAATTACTGTAAACTGTACTTAGATTATCAGTGTCGGTTCGAAAATTTAATGTATTTTTATTTTTTTTAATATGGATCATTTCTTTTATATTTCGTTTTTTATAATTTATTTCATGGTCTAAAATTGTTGTATTATTGAAGTCAAAATTATGTAAGTTGTCAATAGCATGTTTTGATAAGGCTGTGTGTGCTTGGTTCGTATTTCTCATGCTGTATTTATGTTCATATATTCGGTTTTTTAGGTATTGTTATGTTTGTCCAATGTATGTCTTTGGGCAGTCCAAACAGTCTATTTTATATATTAAATTTGCTTGATTTAGTTTAGGAGTGGTTGGTCTTAATTTTGTAAAGATGGTTTTTGTATTGTTTGGTGGTTTATTAGCTATATTTATTTTGTGTGGTTTAAGTACGTTTCCAATTTTTGTATTGATTTCTGGAATGTATGGTGAGGAGATGAAGTTATTTTCTTTTTGGGGATCTGTTTTATTTGTGCTATTGTAAATTTGGTTTATTCTTTCTATTCTTCGAACCGACACTGATAATCTAAGTACAGTTTACAGTAATTTAATAACCTAATTAAAAATTGCAAATTTTACTACCGTTAACAAAAGAAACAATAAACCGTAATCAAATGGTTTTTCCCATTTTTAATAAATGTACCTACCCTCCCTCATAAAGAATCCCTTCATAAAATCAGTCTTGCATAGTTACCACATAGTTAAACATGTAAAAATAGAAGTGATAGTGCTAAGAGTTATATAGAGGTATGTCTACTTTTTAATTCTAAAAATTAGTTAATAATCACATTTTCCTGTAATTGTAGTTCTGAAGATGGTTTCATGTAATATAAACCGAAACGTCAACCTAAACCAAACCTTTATTTATTTATAAATGACCTAAAAACCCAATAAACAAGAAACAAATATAAATAAGATTGTCATACGTCCGGTATTTACGGGACTGTCACCGACAAAATACGGCCCATTTTAAAGTACTAAAACTCATTTAAACTGAAATAAATATTATAATTAATTGTTAATATGAAAACGCTTAAAAGGTAGTAAAAATAATTTTAATAGGTTTAATAACGATGTACATTGCGGGGTCAGACCTTTGAGTAGTTATATTTCTCTAAAATCTAAAAAGTCCCGGACCGGTCAATTATTTAGAAAATGGCGCACAATATAAAAAAACTTCCGGTATAAAAGTTGTAAGCCTTAAAAAAATCTGTAAAACTAGGCACCTGTGCCTCAAACAGTCATGGTAAACAAAACTTTGGTTTATTTAAATGGAATGACCCCTTTTTAATCACGTTTTCTGATTCCTCTAAACATTCTAAACAACAATTATGAAACATGTCATATGGCTAAGCCCATTAGTTTAAGAAATAATTTGAGTTAAAGGACATACATACCGGGTGTTTCTCAAAAGACGCTCACCCCTATAACTTTTTTGTATTTATAGATATTAAAATGAAATTCTGGAATTGTGCATAAGAGATGGATCTGCATTTATTGGCATAATTTTCGATTTGTTAGCACTTCCGGTTTAACCGGAAGTGACCTTGACTTTGGTATTTTAAATAGGACACCCTGTATATTTTTACTTATTTGGATTCAGCATGATATTATGAGTAAAATGACATCCCACTTATCATTTTTTGACGTGTTATAACATTTTTATTCTAATTTTTTGTATTGAATCTAGAGGGCCATGAATTAATTAAATAGGTTAATTTATAGTCAAGTAGTTTACGAAAAATAAAATTATGTCATATTATTTGACTTTCTAAGTTTCACAAGCATTTAAAAAATGAAATGACGTTTACGCCATTTTTCCAAATGGAACGATAGTGGTTCACTAGGATATTTGAAACGAGCATTTTGTCCCCAACAATTTGATACCATACACTCTTATGCTATTTTAAAACTTACGCAGGTGTTAAGAAATTGATCTAGGCAACTAGGCTTAATTAAAACTAAACTAAAAGAACTAAACAGTTAACTAATTCATTCTCAACAAACAACTAATAGTAGCTAGTAATTGTTTATCATTATTAATAAATCAATCTAGGACTTTAAATATAATACTAATTATCATCGCTCTAAATGTTCAAAAGGTCCTCCCTGTTGATGAAAACAATTTTCCACTTTTTCGACAGTTGCCCTCATTACATTTCTCAACTGGTTTAAATTCATTTCTTGAATTGCTGCTCTCACTTTATTTTCAAGTTCTGCACGGGTGACTGGTGGAACGTTGTAGACTTTGTTTTTGAGGGTTCCCCATGCAAAAAAGTCCAACGGAGTTAGGTCGGGGATCTAATTTAGAAAATAAAAATATTAAAAGATGAAAAGACATAACCTACCAAAAAGCTTAATACCTTGCTGGCCATCTTATCGCTCCGTTAGTGCCAATCCAATTTTCCCCATACGTGTTATGAAGGTATTCCCTAACAGCACGAGAATTATGTGGTGGAGCCCCGTCTTGTTGAAAAATAATAGCCATTTGTTCAACTAGAGGCAAATTTTCAAGAAATTGTACTATTTCTACTGGCAAGAAACCTAAATATCTTTCGCCGGTAAGGTGACCATCAAAAATAATTGGTCCCACAATTCTATCTCCAATGATACCTAACCAGCAATTGAATCCAAATCGCTCTTGAAAATTGCCTTCTTCCATTAAATGCAGGTTATCTTGTTTTTCTATTAAACATGCCCACATTTATGAATCGACTCTCATCCGAATAAAGAATTTTCGACGGAAATGTTGGATCTTGTTGATGTCTTTGTAAAAACCAGTCACAGTATTCAAGCCTTCTGGCATGGTCATTTTGATAGTGATGTTGATGAATCTGGCATTTGTATGCATGATATTTGTATTTATGTAAGATCCTCAATACTGACGAGCTACTAGTATCACATTCAACAGCAATTTCTCTGACTGAGGCAGTAATATTTATGTTAACTAACGATAGTACGTCAATTTTTTTTTCTTCACTTACAACATAGTTATTGACCGCATCCTCATTGGGTTCTGTACGCATTTTTTGTTCCAGTTTTAAAAAAATAATGCCGGATTGGAAGTCGACGACCTGGAAATCTCTCTGCATACAATCTTGCGGCCTCAGAAGAATTTTTTCTGGTCTCTCCAAAAATTAAGAGCATATCAATTTGTTCATTTCTAGTAAAACTAACCATTTTTTCTGATTTACAATCTAAGTTTTATAAACGAATGACGTTTGAACAACTTTTAATTAGAGCCATATTGGTTTTGATATTCAATTCAATTGTTTTTCAAAGCCGCCTTTATATTTCTTTTCTTTAGAGAGGCAATAATAATACATAACGCTTTTAAATATGTGATTGGGATTTAAGGCAAATTTATTCGTGTTAGTTTTAAAATAGCATAAGAGTGTATGGTATCAAATTGTTGGGAAAAAAATGCTCGATTCAAATATCCTAGTGAACCACTATCGTTCCATTTGGAAAAATGGAGTAAACGTCATTTCATTTTTTAAACGCTTGTGAAACTTAGAAAGTCAATTAATATGACATAGTTTTATTTTTCGTAAACTACTTGACTATAAATTAACCTATTTAATTGATTCATGGCCCTCTAGAGTCAATGCAAAAAATAAGAATAAAAATGTTATAACACGTCAAAAAATGACAAGTGGGATGTCATTTTACTCAGAATATCATTCTGAATCCAAATAGGTAAAAATATACAGGGTGTCCCATTTAAAATACCAAAGTCAAGGTCACTTTCGGTTAAACCGGAAGTGCTAACAAATCGAAAATTATGCCAATAAATGCAGACTCATCTCTTATGCACAATTCCAAAATTTCATTTTAATATCTATAAATACAAAAAAGTTATAGGGGTGAGCGTCTTTTGAGAAACACCCGGTATAGCAGGTAAGATATTACCTACATTTTGCATTTTTACAAACTGGTACCAGAATGTTTTGCGTTAAAACAAAAACAAATTTACAAGAACAAAAATAAATTTAAGTAAGTCGTTTTTTAATTAAATGTTGCAGATGTCCCCCTCCCACAGTGTGAAAATGGGCTAGGTTATAATAATTTTTTTTTTTATTTTACCATTTTACGGTTCGTCGGCGTATCTGAGGCCATCTTGAACCGGTCATCGACCGTACGGTTTTTAATCGTGCAGTCTACCGACTGGGGAGTGTGAAACGGCGCCTTCATCCTACGAGATATCCGATCTCATCCATTCATTTTAAAATTTTCTTCATTATTCCTTTGTTGATAATTATAATGGCACCTTAACTATTGACCCGACATGGGTACGCTACCCTTGCCTAATTAGTCCAGGTCCAAGCCAAGAACCGCCAGGCTAGAGCTTCACCGGGTTCGATGACGTTGGCCCGTTGGATAAGGCTACACATTTTTTTAGTTTACCGCACTACACACTCTTACCGGCAGGGCCTTTAAGCGTGCTATGACAGAATTCATTATCCCAGGGGGATTCAAAAGTAGGTTGACGAAGTTAATTTTAGTCATAAAATGGAATACGGCTGGCATTTGGGGAAAAAGCTGCCAAAAAACCCCATTTACTTTAATCAGGTACGCCGATCTCATCCGGCCTGTCCGGCGTGAATAGGATGGTTTTGATGTCGATTCATTTTACACTCTTCCCTAAGACAAAAGCGCGCGGTGTTTCCCAAGCGGTCACCCATCCAAGTACTAACCGCGCTCGACACCGTTTAACTTCGGTGATCTGACGGGAACCTCTTTTCTTTTTAAAGTCTTTTATTTCCTATTAGGTATAATACTAAGCTTAATATCTAAATTAATCTACCTGGAGCCTATTGCCCTTACACAACTAAATTAATGATTGCGTAATTACCAAGTCCCTTAAGTATTTAATTTTAACAGTGTTGGGCGCATATGGGCCGTATAAATACGACCCAAAATGCGCCCAAAAGACAGAGCCATAGGCTCTGCGGCCGTTGGAATGGCCTAGGATACAGCTTAGTATTAAAATATAATTTTTTATTTACACCCGTTTCGGCAAGTGCCCTTACGGGGTGTTGATACCATGCATTGCCTCACGGCTCAATAAAATTTTCTCAAACTTTTAACACACATATAATCATAATGAACTGAAACGCCAAAGCAAGCACTCTGGGAAAAATGCAAAAAAACCCAGTCAGATTAGCTATCACAACTCATTTTAGGTGTCGCTAGGCCCTTGCCTAAATAATAAAATTTGTCGATGACGTTTTGTAACATTTCTTGGTTAATAGATTCACATTATTCTAATAATTCTTCTTTTCAATTCGTTCAGATCTGCAGGTTTTGTCACATACACTTTATTTTTTAGTTTTCCCCAGGCGTTAAGTCTGGCGACCTAGCGGGCTATTCTATAGGGCTCCTTCGCCCTATCCAGCGGTTAGGAAAAGTATTATTTAAGTAAACTCTTACAGCTCGCCCAAAATGAGGAGGAGCTCCGTCCTACTAAAACCACGTATGTCGTAATAGTGGTTTTACTGTATTGGTTATTGCTGGCACAATTATTTGATTATGCAGCATGTGTAAATATTATTCTGCATTCAAATTTCACTCTATAAAGAAAGGTCCCACTAATATATTGCCAATAATACCTTTTCCTCGAATCTTTGAACTGTTATCACAACTGTAGATTTTGATATAGGCTGTCGGTTTGGAAAAGTTATATTGAAAAATTGGTTTGTTTCGGTAAATGATCTTTGTCGGTCTCCAAAACCTCTGATCATTAGTAAAGTTATACGTTCCCTTTCGTTGAGAGACATTTTCAGAAATTAATATGACAGTGACGCAAAACAATCTGGTACCAGCTTGTAAAAATGCAAAATGTAGGTAATATCTTACCTGTTGTATTTATGTCGTTTAACTCAAATCATTTCTTAAACTAATGGGTTTAGTTATATAACATGTTTTATAATTGCTGTTTGGAATGTTTGGAGGAATCAGGAAACGTGATTAAAAAGGGGTCATTCCATTTAAATAAACCAAAGTTTTGTTTGGCATGACTGTTTAATTACAGGTGTCCTAGTTTTATAGATTTTTTTAAGGCCTACAACTTTAATACCAGAAGTCTTTTTATATTGTGCGCCATTTTCTAAATAATTGACCGGTTCGGGAGTTTTTACATACTTTGTATAGTGAAAAATATACCTAACTGGAGATTGTCGACGCCATATTTTTTTTTATATGCGGACATTTATAATTTATTTGTATATACGTATAGGGTTATTTTTTATATTTGCGTACCAACCTACAGGGGTCAATATAAGTGACAGAAAAACTTTTAGTACAAAGGTTGCATAATTTCTCCCGTATTATCTTTTCAACTTGTCAGTAAAAACATACGCGCATCGCCTAGTTGAAAAACAATTGCAACTTTTCTGTTTTTAAACGGAACACCCAATATTCTCCAACGGGACGAAAAAAATTTTCCCCTGATTTCAAAAATATATAACATGTCAACATCTAGTTCAGCCGTTTTCGAGATATTTGAGTTTACAATTTTGATAAATTGAATTGATGGTAATCAAGTTATCGAGTCGTTCCGCATACTTCAACGTGACATATTTGTCGCTTTACTTAAAAATGAAAATTATATTTTATAATTTATGATATAAAGTGAAGTAAATGATTATAATAATATGTTTTCTGTACATCCGCTACGACTTTTGACACATTTTCTAATATTTGATATCTATTGAACATAAATATTTCTTGTCTCAACAGTTGTATATTTTGAGGTCTGTCATAATAAATTCGATTTTTTAGAAATCCCCATAGCAAAATATCTAACCGGCTTAAGTCAGGGCTATTAGCCGGCCGTTCGTTACTGAATGTGTCAATTTAACGTAAAGCGACAAATATGTTACTTATGTGAAACGCCTAGACAACTCGATTATAATCACTTTAATTTATCAAAATTGTAAACTAAAATATTTCAAAAACGGCTAAACTAAATGTTGAGATGTTATATATTTTTGAAATCAGGAGAAAGAGATCTTTCCATATCAAATATATAGGGTGCCCCGATAAAAAAAAGAAAACTTGCAATTTTTTTTCAAAGTCCAAAAGATAACATAGGAAAAATTATGCAACTTTTGTATTTAAAGTTTTTTTCTTTTTTTTTTACCAAGCAATGTTTGTTTATCTTCACAATTGGTTCACAATGTTATTTGTTTTTCTAAAGGTCACTGAATTGTTTTTTCTTTTTCTCAGGCAGTTGTAGGCAACTCTTCACACCTTGAATGCAGTGGCGGCTCGTGGGTGTATAAGGGGGTGAGGCTAGAAAATAGCGGCGCAGGCGAAAATTTTTCGCGATTTCAAGGTCATTGGCTTAAAATGAATAGTTAGGAATTCAACCAGCAATATAATTATTTTGAAATACTAGGTTTCACGAGAAAAATATCCAATTTCCAAGGTCAGGGTCAAACTTTCTTAGATATTACGAATTTAGCTAAATTAAGTTGCTTTTGATAAAATAATAGCTAAAACGTTTTTGCTTTATTTTATAATAATAATTAGGTATACCTATATAAATAATATTGATTCATTATATTATAAAATTGTTACAATGTAAATAAATATTTTTTACTCTTACTCACCTGATGTAAAGGGCTCTTGCCTCACCTTACCTCCTATCACCAACCACAACCGACTCTAGGAGTCGGTAGGTATGCGTGCACCAACACAACAAGAAAACAAATTAATTAGATGTCAGTATTTTAACACGCAGACCCTCCTCGAAAATCTAAAATCTAAAATCACGATAGGTTAACAATCACAAACGAATGCCAAAGGGCTTTTCGAACGATCTAATTAGATCTAATAAGCCGACACCTGATCCTACGAGAAGAAAAGATAGATGAGCCTGTTAACAATAAAACATTGCTAAGTTTCAAATAGGCACTAGGCACTCACCTGTAATCTTTAATTTTTATCTGTTTTTTGTTATTGGGATTTAATTGCATATTAATTAATAATATCTTATAGAACAATGAAAACATTTATCAATAATCTCTAACTTATTTTTTTATGTTTTTAAAAATATAACATTAAAATAATAAGTAAATAAGTCAATAAGTGTCCTTGTTCAATCAACATTTGGCAACATGCAAGCCATTGCAAGCTACTGTAAAAATAATACGATATAGGCCCAAATAAGTGGGCCTCACTCGCCTAATTTGGCATTATTTCTGTTCTGCGCAATTAAAGCGGTGGAGGTGCCGGGTTGGAGAGCATAGCGTTTTATAAGCGATTTGTGACGTAAAGGAAGCCCAAGTTTTTGAGATTACAATTTTCTTTTTATGCGGTCGGGCAACAATTTCAGTTTTTAAAATTAAAGTGGGATGGGGTGCGCGCTAAATTTAAAAGATAATATGTTGAACTTTGATGGTAATTCAATGTTCTATTGTTTTGATACTTTTATTGATTGGAAATTAGTTAAAACACGTTTTATATTTAAATAAATAATTTATTAATTTTACATGTGAGGCCCGGCCTCAGTTGCTTTATACGACGAGCCGCCACTGCTTGAATGGAATCGAGCATTGTCCAAAACAGCGACGAAGCCCGTTGAAATAAACTTGATCATATCCCCAAAATAGTCCTCAATACCGTCAGCATTCATATCTTCGTGGTACTCACCGATGTAAACTGACTGAAATGCTAATAAACTATCTTTCAAAAAGCCATCCGTGCTACCGATATGGGTAATAATTAGTCGTTTTCCTTTTCCAGAGGGCGCTTTTATCCCTGTAAATATACCATCTAGTAGGATATCCTATTTTGATTGCGGAAATCTCTTATTCTTCGTAAATAATCTCTCCTTGCCAACATACAATTTCATTTTTTCGATTAATTGAGACTCCCATCTAAAATTCATCTTCATCTATTGGAGTAAAATTGTATCTAGAGATATTAAATATGTGGACAGGCAGGTACTCCCATGGAATGGCCCATTGATCCTCATTTCATTTCAATTTCAAACAGAGTATAGATCCTAAGAAATTAAAAAAAGAAACATACTTTAATGCCGAGTGCACTCATCAGTTTATGTACTATCCGCAAAGGTGTTAAATTCACTAAAATCAGTATTCTTAAAAAACAACAATATAATTATTATAACAGCTGAAATGTCAATTTATGACTATGTCAATTAAATTATTCTTTACCAAAGATACTTATAAGGAATTAAGGACGTTAGCATAGATAATATACTGATGACTTCTTTTAGTAATAAAAATTATTTATTGGACTATACTATACGTCATCTGAACCTTATAAAGACCTGTAGTCCTAACATAATATCCATTTAAAAACTGCCCAATCATGTCGATTGTCACCGAGTGTTAAGGTTTATTGCCCGTATTTTTTTCACAACAAAGATTTTCGTTTTTTAATTTTACAAAGAATAAAGTGAATTGCTCTTTTTAAAAATATCGAGTGTCATGATATAATTTATTAACATCCTTCCCTTTATTCGTTCAGCCCCAAATTAAACCATGAAAAATTTAAAACATGGGTCTGGAGTTTTTTTACGTTGGCAAATATGCTCGCTGTAAAATAAAACAATGACAAGGTATTTTAAGGCAACATTATTCTTATATTTGAACATTAAAGCATTGTTATCTTCATTTCCTTGAAGTTTATTTGTGTAATAAACGCGGAATGATTTACTAGTGAGTTATGATCATATTATTATGTAAGTATATGATATGATATAAGCTACTTTATCAGTCTAAAATAGCACTAGTAATGTTCACTTTATATGCAAGTGTTGGATGAAGATATTAAAATGCGATTATCGCCAGAATATATCAATTATGGGTTTAAAAAGTATTATTCAGGGTGTCCCATAACAAATGGCACACAGTAAAACTGCAGATTTCTGGAGTAAAAATATTGCGATTTGGCCAAACTTAACTTAGTTCAAAAGTTGATAATAACCGAGATACAGGGTGTTCAAGTGAAAATTTTATTTTCGATTTTCCTAATTAACTTTTTTTTAAACCAATATTTTAACATAAAATTTTGTGACTGGGGGTTTTTCGAGGCGAGATATTTAAATTTGTTAAGAATTTTAATACAGATTGTAGAGGGCGCTCTCTGCGGCACTCTAGGTACATAGAAACAAATGTAACTTTTTTGCGCCTTAGTGTATTTATGTTTTATGTTTTTTAAAAATATCAATTTTTTCACTAATTTTACGCAAAAAAGGTGTACTTTGTAAATGTCGCTCCGAGTAACGGTTTTCGAGATTTATACATTTACATGCATCCTTTTAAATTTTGATTAGCAAGTGTGAATTTTTTTAAAGTAGGCTTTGATAAAAATAAATGCAATGAAAGCGCTTTGAAACTTCATTTCTGTCAAACTCCCTTGTGATTTGTCAGCATTGTGGGTGTTTGTAAAGAGTTTTTAAAGAAATTGTTATTAAAAGTTAAGTTAAAAATGCCACTACATAATTTGTTTTCTAACGAAGAAATGCGAGACATTGTATGCTTTACGCACAAGAAAGTTTTAACGGGCGCAGAGTACATCGACGATATTTGGAAATGTATCCAAATCGAAAGCAGCCAGATTTTACGACAGACTGAGAAAAACAGGATCGTTGCGTCCCAAACGTAATAATGGGGTACGTCCAAAGATTATTACACCCAAGCAGGAAGAGGAAATACTAGTTCGCGTGGCTGAGAACCCGGAAATTAGCACAAGACGTATGGCTGCAGTTACTCCAGTAAGTAAGTTTTCCGTTTCTAAAGTTTTTAACCAAGAGGGGCTTTATCCATACCACTTTACGCCTGTTCAGAATTTATTGGATGTTGATCTTCCAGCTAGACTGGAATTTGCCCATTTCTGTCGTACCCAGCAAAACGCTAACCCAATGTTTCTGAATACAGTTTTATTCACCGATGAAGCGACTTTCACACGAAGAGGTGGCTTCAATTTTAGAAATAAACATGCGTGGAATTTAGAAAATCCCCATTTAATAACCGAACGCCATTTCCAGCATGAGTTTAAAATAAATGTTTGGTGTCGACTTATTGGCAATTACATGTTGGGTCCAGTCGAGCTACCACCCAATTTAAACGGACAGCTCTATCTTAATTTTTTGCAAAATCAGCTGACCGACTGTTTGGATAACCTACCGTTAGAGGAGCTAAGAAGATAAAATATATGTTTTTTATGCAAGATGGTGCCCCGCCACACTTTTCCAGGCTTGTCAGAGACTACTTAAATAAAACATTTCCTAACCGCTGGATAGGTCGTGGAAGCGAAATGCCTTGGCCTACCCGAAGCCCCGATTTCAACCCCCTTATTTTTGTGTATGGGAATACATGAAATGACTTGTTTATGAAAAAACGATCAACACTCGGGAACAACTATGGCAAAGAATTGAGAATGCGGCGCAATCGTTTCAAAACGAACACTTATTATTTAAAATCAGGCGGTCGTTCAATAAGCGGGTAGCCAAATGCATTAAAGTTAATGCATGGCAATCACTTTGAGCAATTATTGTCAAAAATTAATCTTTTCTTTTATTCATATATTTTGTATTTATTTATGTAGAAATAAAATTTTTATTTAAATTATTAATATTTTTATAGTTAGAACTACTGTTATAATCTGAATTATTTGTAATTAAATTCTGTTATCAATAATGTAATAATTAATTTTTAACACAATAATGTGTTATTTAAATATGTATGTATTTTATAATGCGCACTGGACAATTGTAAATGTATAAATCTCGAAAACCGTTACTCGGAGCGACATTTACAAAGTACACTTTTTTTGCGTAAAATTAATGAGAAAATTGATATTTTTAATAAAAACATAAATTCACTAAGGCGCAAAAAAGTTACATTTGTTTCTATGTACCTAGAGTGCCGCAGAGAGTGCCCTCTACGATCTACATCAAAATGCTTAACAAATTTAAATTTCTCGCCCCAAAAAACCCCCAATCACAAAATTGTATACTAAAATATTGGTTAAAAACAAAGTTAATTAGAAAAATCGAAAATAGAATTTTCACTTGAACACCCTGTATCTCGGTTATTATCAACTTTTGAACTAAGCTAAGTTTGGCCAAATCGCAATATTTTTACCCAAGAAATTTGCAGTTTTACTGTGTACCATTAGTTATGGGACATCCTGTATAAAAAGTACACCGTACTCTTTGGTTAGGTTAGTTTAAGAAAATTAGGAAACACTGAAGTTTTCTTTACAGAGCGCCTTCTGGAAAACAAATTACGAATTAGTAATCACCACTAAAAATAAAGGGATTCCTCGACCTTACCACGGGTCCAGATTTGTCGAAAGAGGAACCACGCAAGGCGGGGTACTATCACCAACACTCTTGCTCTGAGTTTTGAATAAAATTCTTATGATATTAGAAAGGGCTGGATTTAAAGTGATTGCATACGCTGCTCATTTAGTTATACTTGTGTGTGCTAAACTTTTACACAACATCAGCGATCTGATCTAACAGGGACAGCGCTGCGAAAACTTCAACGTTGGGCTTTGAAATGTGGTTTGAAGATTAACCATGAAGAACGCAGCAAGTTCTATTCACACACAGAAGGGTGATTGGGAACTTCAGGCTCCCAGTCCCTGGACAACAAAACTTTAGAAATGAAGAACAAAGCAAAGTAAACTGGGGCATGAACTTACAAGAATGAGTCAAAAAGGCGCCAGTTGCGTTCTATGCCTGCAAAAAAAGTCATTGGTAAAAAGTGGGGATTGAAACCCCAAATAGTTCATTGGATTTGGATGAAGCATGTGGGAGATACCCATATTTTTGAAGATACAAAAAGGGTCTTAGAAACAAGTTTCTGCAGAATTTAACGAACTTCTTATTTCCGTCATTAAAACAGTACCTTAACAGCGATTATCTGATAAAATCTGACTTTTTAGATATATCCTAGTAACGGTGCCCCCAGCGGTCATTTTGGAAATTTGAAAATATTTTCCAGCAATTTCTTTTGACCGACCTAGTAAATGAAAATTTTTTCCCGAAGCCGTAAGGTTTATGGCTTCCAAAATATCGTACCTTGCCGACCTTAGTGAGACACCCTGTATTATGGTGTTAAGCTTCCGTCCACGCATTAAGTAATCCATCCTGTATAGGTACTTATACTGATAATATCTTTTAGATAATGTAATTTCAAAAAATACAATTCTTCGGTTTATTTCAGAAAAAGTAAAAAACAAATGCAGAGGGAAGAAATTCCTGTTTCCCTAATTAAAACTCAAAAAGACAGGAAGTTAAAAAACTAATATTAGCTAAAACCTGTGCGTTTATTTTAATTTCTTTTCGGGGCATTATTTAAGTTTAAATTACTTCGAAAAAATTCTGGAGGGTGGAATAAAAAGTATTTTCGTTGTCAGTTTATTTTTATCTAAATTACTAAACTTTTAGAGTAATGTGGGGGTTGAAAGTTCTTCAGAAAAGCAAACATTTTTAATACAAATTCAGGGAAAACAGGAATTTATATTTAACCATCTGTTTTTTATCTTGTTAGGCACATGGTGTGTTGAATTTATGTTGGAAGCAGGAAGATTGTTTAAGTTTTTAGGACTCCTGTTTAGGATTCCTTGGTTATTTAATTATTTACAATTTACAACACATTACAATTTTCAAATCACCTAATGCAAATTTCCTTAAGCAGTTTGGTTAACCTGAAATCAATGAAAATGCATGCTGTGTCCGTGTCTTGCATTGCCAAATTAAATCTGAAATAAAAAAAAAAACTAATGATTTTCTTGTTAGTAATATACACTCATCGACATAAAATTCAATCCACCATCTAATGGGGTGTAATTTTTTTCCATAGTCCAAGTTACATTTTCTTTAAATTGTATATTAAGGTATTGATTTTAAATTTCTTTCAACTCCACAATGTTGAATTATGTAGAAAAACAAAAATGTATGATTTTTTGCTAACGTGTGTAATACCCTGTGGTGTAATTTTGCTTTTAACTTACTGAATAATATGCTTTTCTGCGGGATCTGATTTATTCTTAACTTATCTCCGCTCCAGAGATATGAATTTTTCAAGAAAACACTAAACAGTATACAAATTTTTAGAATAATACAGTAATAGTCATAAAGTAAAGAACAAAATATTATAAACGGTCTCTACAAAATGGTAGCACAAGTTCCTGAGGTTAAAATAAAACCCAACTCCAAAAGCTCAGAGCCCTGTATAAAACTTTTTTCAACAAAATGTTGCGTCTCCTCGACGACAAAACATTCAAATCAAATCAAATCAGAACATTTATTTCTTCAATTGAAATGTATAAGAAAAGACAATAATTCAAGAAAAGGTCAATAGAAAATTAAAGTCAATATGAGAAAAAGTGTCAAATTGTTATTAAAGGTAACAACCCAGTAACTTCGTGGTATTGGAAAATTTTAGCTGCATATCAGAATTTTCGGGTGTAATACCACGAGTGCTTTAATATTACCGATAATTCTTTACGAATGCGTGCTTTCTTTAATTTCACGAGTCCGAAGGACGAGTGAAATTTGTAAAGAAAACACGTATAAGTGAAAAATTATCCGATTAGTTTTAAAGCACGCATGGTATTTAAAGGAATATTTCACGAATCCAAAAACATTCATTTTGTCAACTTTGAAACAATAAATAGAAATTTGTCAACAAAGTGACACTGACAAGTGGTATTTTCGTTTTGGTGTTTTCGATTTTGTATATCCGCTGTAACTTTTCGGAAACTTTCGGAACCATTGTCCTTATGGAATTTTTTATACGTGAGTGGAATATTCAAACAAAGTAAGATTAATGTTATTGGGTCTTAGAGATAAATGTATAATTGACATTTTGTTCTTATTTAAATTAAATTGTGATATTCTAAGGTATAGTCTTACAGCTACTAATTTTAGAGTGAAGTTGTCTTTCACAATTAAAATGTTAGTGTCGTCCGCATAACACACAACACGAATATTTCCGGATGTAGGTATTCGTAATAATATATTTTATGAAGTCATTAGCGAAACTATTTTTTTTTAATTTTTAATTTTATTTTAATTGAACTATCGTAAAAACGGTTACCCTGAGCGAAACCTACCACGTATATTTTTTAGACAAGAGGTTCCTTGGAATAAGAATTTATTATCAAAAATTTAATATTAACACAATTGCACAAAAAATTTATGTAGCTTTAGATGTTTGCGAAGTACTGCCAGTGGCGCCCTTTGTTATCAGATCTGGATTTCGCATTCCTATTCTACCGAATTTTGAGGACATTTTTAGGTCTTTGGGGCAGATCATCATATTTTACCCTAAAGAATTTTGTGCTAGCGCATTTTGCACGAACCACCTTTTAGGAGCACCCTTTATACGAAAAACAGAAACAGCGGATTTAACTCCCCCCCTGCCAGTGGCGTATTTAGGGGGGGCCCGGGAGGTCTGGACCCCCCCCCGTAGGCTTGACAGTAGAGAAAAGTCAAAATCACATTCATTCATTTGAAATAAATAACATGACACATTATTTCAAATTTTCCAGATAGATTTCATTTCTACAAAGGCGTAGAAGGGCCACATAAAATAATAAAATAAAGATTTCCTAAAATTTCAACTTATAACACGAAATTTTTAAATTTCGCGTTATAACTTGAAAATCTAAAGTAAAATTTCGTGTTATAAGACGAAATTGTAAAATTTCGAATTATAACTATAATGTGGCCCTTCTACGCCTTGGTACATTTCAATTCATCATAAACCCGAAAAAGATGATATTGGTATGGAAATATTGAAGTATTGATCCTGGACTATGGTGTAAATAAGATGTTCGGGGATTCCCGCAGTTGTTGTAATTGTTGAATTTTATTGTTTGTTCCGTGTTTTCTACTTCAGGGTGTAAAATAATATACGGTATACATTCCTTTAAAAAACTAATATTTAAAATACAAATATTGGCGTTTATATTTAAAGATTTCTTAATTTTTACGTTTTTTCGGGGATATTCCAAAAAAGGGCGTGGCAAAGTTGGACCCCCCCCCCCCTATGTAACAATCCTAATTACGCCACTGCCCCCTGCACAAATACCTAGACGCCATACGCCTTGCAAATAATTAAATTATTATAATAATAATTATAATATTTATAAATATTCATTTCAATTTCCAATAACTAGAGAAAGTGTGTGTCTTTTGTCACAGTGTCAATATAAAAATTCTCCCAGCTGCTACAAAAGATGCAAGACAAATTTCATAAATTATAGAAAGATATTTTTAAAATTTAAAACTTGATGCAAAAACTAGTTCGGAAATTGTCTAGTGGTTTAAATATTAAAAAAAAAAAAACTTCACCAGTGGTAATAAAATGCACAGTTTATATCTTCCGCAATGCATATAAATACCACAATATCTCTCATAGCCATTTATGAAGTTTCAATTTTGCTGCCTACCTGAGTTTATATCATATCTGAACACGGTGCAATAAATAGCGATATGAAGCAATAAAATCCTGATATGTTTATGACGACAACTTTCAAAAGTTACGCATAATTTAGAATAACCGATTCAATAGCAACATACTTCGAATGTTGTGATTTTGATCATTTCGAATCAAAACTTCACATTTCATAAGTCATTAAATGAAAGAATTAATAGATTTTGTCTATATCTATTGTTGGTTATAACACTTCTTGGTAAATAATTTTCTTATAACATTTGTTTAGTAGTGTAGGGCCACTCATTAGTAAGAGGTTCAAACACACAGAAAAAAAATTTCGGTCTCCCTGTTTCAAATCGATTTGTAATTATTTCTATATCTTTCGTTGCGTCGTATTAACAGCTAGTTGAGACCTGTTAAGATACTCACTAGATCGCTAGGTTTATGTTATTTATGTTCTCTTGGGCATAATTGTCACTAGTATAGGTAAAGAGCTAATTAAAACAAAAGAGAGAATGTCCGAGGTAAGAATTAATTAAAAATAATATTGGTTCGGTAGTAAAAAGTAGGTAAAGCAAGATAATACTCGTAAATATCAACTTCATCATAAAAATTCTTAAACATGAAAGTTTAAGAAAATTGTCATACGTTAGTCCCGTGAGTATTCGGACGTGATGAATAACACACCTTTAATTCCATAAGAAAAGGTAGCAATTAAAAAATGTAATTATAAATAACTATTTTAGTTTTAATTCGAAAGGAAAAACTAACCAAATCAGTTAATAAGAGAAAATTTGTAAATAATGTAGCATACAGGGTATCCGGTAAGTATATAGCATATAGGGTACCTAAGTCAAAATAACCCTAATTTATCATACACAAAAAAGTGCCCCTTAACGGAGATACAGAGCCTCAAAGCGACTTACCTTTTCGGCTGAAACTTTTGAACCGACATGAATAATTTAATAAAATTGTAGTATTTTATGTAGGCCATAGGGGCTCATAAAACCGTACTACAGTAGATGCTTTTTATCGCCAGGGAAGTCAGGAGTGGACTTGCCACCACTAAATTAACCGTTTTCGAAAAAAATTAATTTTTTGCATAACACGTTATTGAAATAATAAATGGCGTCAAATAAACAAGGCTCTTGAAATTTCCCCATAAAATGAAATCTAATGGAGTCATGTCGGGCGACCTCGGTGGCCCACCTTTACCTACCCATTGATTCTCAAAAGTTTTTGATCATTGCTGACGAACTAAATTGCTAAAAGAAGGCGGTGCACCGTCGTGCATATACCACATCAGATTTCTAATTCAGGGCACATTTTCTATAAACCGTTTAAGTTTTGTTGCAAGAATAGCAAATACATGGCACCATTTAATCTGCCTCCAATAAAGGACGGTCCAATGAGATGATTCCCAATAATCCCCGTCCACATGTTAACCATGAACCTCTGTTGGTGCTTTGTCTGTACTGTTGCATGGGAATTTTCTTTATGCCAGATACGCAAATTATGGCAGTTTATTACTCCGTCTAGGGCTGCAGGATGATCAGCGGGAGCATTTACCGTTTGGACTTGATAAAGATGCAGTTATAATTATATTTCGATTCAAATATTAGTAAAGTTTTAATTATAAATGTAAAATTTTAATAAGCGAAGAAACATTATGGATAGGAGATAATAAATTGAGTTATAACATTATTTGAGGGAAAAGGTTTTGTTTTATTTATAAAAGTTTTAAACTGGGAAAGATCTGACGTTGGCTGCCAGCTACAGACCAATAAGTCTGCTATCATGTTTAGGCAGGGTTGCCGAAAAATTGACATTGAATCGGATAACCGATTTTATATTAAACAACGACGTATTACCACCAGAGTTTTCAAGCTGCTCAGTGCACGGTGCGCCAGACAACACGACAACATCCTAAGAGGATTTAATCATCGCATGTCAACAAGAGCAATCTTTTTTGACCTTACTAAAGCTTTTGACAAAGTCTGGCACGACGGACTACCACTAAAATTAATAAGGGCAAGCATGCCTGACTACCTTTTCAGGCTAATTATATCATACCTTTGCAATATCGTCTGAAAATACAATTTCAACAACTACAAAAATCAAAGCAGGGGTCTCACAAGGGTCTTCCCTAGCGGCGATTCTTTATAATATTTACACAGCAGACATTCCGCATAGCAATCAGACACAACTATATCTGTTTGCTGACGATACTGCAATAACTGCCAACTCAGGAGTGCCCTGGAGAGTGGTCGAAAGTTTGCAACAAAATGTACTTGTGCTGCAAAATTGGCTTGAAGCCTAAAGACTAATACTCAATGAGAAGAAAACGCAGGCAATATTCCTCTAGAGGCAAGGCTAAGACTACTTGAAACAAGGGTTAGAGTTAATTATAAACCATATGGTAAAACAAAGTAAAGTGTATTGGCCTTCAGTGGCGGCTCCTGGTCAATTCGGCAGGGGGTCAAAACGCAGTTAAGAAAATAAAGAAAAAAATTTTGGATGCACCACCTTTTTTTTGGTTCATATTTCTTGCTTTTTAAAAGGAAAAATAAGCAAAGAATCCGAAACTCACTGATTAAAAAAAACATAAAACATACGAAAAAAACTTACCCTATCCTATAACTTTTTTTATGTTTTACATTTTGTTTAAACTCACCGTGCACTTGAGTTCTGTGTTTTAAAATTTTTCCTTCATATGTTTTAAATCATTAACCCCCCTTTTACTGCAAAAATCGAATGCAGGAAAAGAAAAACACGGAAAGCAGAAAACCATCTCTTTGTCTTTGCTGCTACATATAAAATCGCACAAATTATACATTGTTTTTTTAAAATACCACTTTTATTTTTATCCTGAGCGCCTAAATGTTCAAATTCCAGGCGTTTTTCGAAAGATAAACCATTGCTTTCTTTTAAATACAGTTTCGCGAACTACTAACAGGACAATTTTAGTGTTTAATACATAATTAATTTTAAAAACAAACTAACAAAAATATTCGATTGCGCGCCTAAATAAATGTAAACAAACCAAAGTAAGGTTAGGTGTGGGAGTTAGGAATGTTGGAAACATATTATCGATAATATCACATGGATGATATTTTTCGATATAGGTATACTTCTGAGCTTTTTATTCCGATATATCAGAGTATGTATATAAATGCAATATAAAAAAGTAACTATCGAATACGGATATATTTTTAATAATGGATGTAGGCAAAGACATTAGAACTGTCTTTGGATGTAGGTATGATTTCGTTCGTCAACAATTCTCATGCAGCGGCAGCGCAGTCACTAGGCGACGATGCGACATTTTCGATATGAAATCAACATCCCTATTATTGTGCTAATTAGCAGTCTGCAGTAACAGCCCGTCTTCCGTCTTTTTCCACCACATTTTAAAAATTAAAACGTGCGTCGGAGCTCAATCGAAAAAAAAACAGGCTGACAGCCCAGAAAAGCTCTGTTTCATGCAAGCGTGAGAGTGATAGCATGCTATTTATTCCTCTTCTTACCCTCACAGGATTTGTTGGGTGACGCCAATTTTCGTGGTCAAGCTCAATATTGACCTGAAGATTTTGCGGGGACGCACAAAAAGTAGCGTTACGGCTAGTTTCCCTCGCTCATTGCGTGCGTTACCTTAAATACGAGGGATATTTTAGAGGTAATAGTACCCGAGCAGAACTAAAGTTTGGTTGATTAAATGGATTTTGATTTTAAAGTTAAATATTAACAAGATTAGTGTTAGGTGGTGGTGTGGCTTGGGAGGTCATTGCCCGAATGACCTTATGGTAGAGCCGCCACTGTTGGCCTTGTCTTCTATAAGAAACTTACCTAGAACGAAAACGTTGACGAAAGAGTCGTAAAGGCACAGAGATAATTGGTTGCAGTATACCCGTTAATTTGTAGAAACAGCAATATCACAAACAAAACGAAAATGACAATATACAGGACATTATCCAGTACTAACATACAAAATATCATCATGGTGTACAGCAAACAAGACAAGACTCAAAAAACTACAAATCTTACAAAACAGGACAATTAGAATCGCACTAAACGTACAAAGACACGTACCAGTTAGAATACTACATGACGCAATGAAAATTGATTGAACAATACAATGACAAAGACAATAACGAACTAACGCACAGACGGACAGACGTATCAACAAATAATCTAATAACAAATTCACACATAAGATCACAGCCACAGCACACATTCAAAATGCCGAAAGACTGGCTCCCACCGTAAATGCTAAATTATCATGAGAAATATCAAAAAATCAACATCAAAAAGCTGGAAAAGAACAACGACTTTCAAGAGAGAGAAGAATGAAAAAAGAACGTAGCAATAAAAAAAGAACAAACAAGAAAGCTTTAAAAAAGTATTTGAAAAGAAGATTCTGCAGCAAATAGAAGTAAAAGCCAAGAAAGGCTAACTTACAAAGCCAACAGTACAGAAAAAAAGTTTTTTAAATTTTTATATGAAGATTAAGAAATATTAATTTAATTGTTGAAAAAATTCATTTTTAATTCAATTATATATTATGAATATTTAAGGTTAAGCGTTAATAAAAAAAATTACGGAGAAACCTTAATCAGCAAATTTTAATTTACCCAATAAATTTTGTTTAAGTTATGAAAAAATTCGGCAATTGAATAACATTGAATCAACTAAATTTTTTTTTGAAAATATATTACCTGCACTATAATTCACTCCATGAAATATGGGCTGTATTGTCACAATTAATAAAAATGCAATTCTTGTTCACCCTATACGTATATTTTTTACAGTCTTTAGGTTATAACAATGTATTAGATAAAGGCGAGAAACGTGTGAACAGCCGTGAGAAAGCCCATTGAAAATCAAGCGTCGATTTTGAATATCGGGCCTGCTATCGCCAAACCAACTATGACTATCAGAGACGTGTCTTCTTCATATACTTGGTCGTAAGTCACAATTACAACGTTGGTTGTGCGGACAGCCATCGACATGCAGCTTTGCCACACCTTTACCACCAATTAACATTACCTCCGCCACTACCCGTTCATTAATTATACAAAATAGCGATGCATTTCGCAGCCAAGTTGCATTTTTATTAACCGATCGCTAATGTGTTATTAATTAAAATTTATTGTGATTATTTTTCATTTCTTATTTATTTCTTATAAATCTTATAATTGAAATTTATCGACAAGCCCTGCTTGTTGTTTGGACAAAAACATTTTTTATTTTCACTTAAGCTATATTAAATGGTAAAATTTCACTTTTAATTAAAACAAAGAGAAACAACGTATTTGTAGATTGTCACTTATTTTTAAAACACATGACTTATGTTTTGCCAGAACTGCGGCTTCTTCAGACGTTAAGTATAAACTAAATTACTCTACCGAATTTATACAGGTAGCTTAAGTGTTGAACAGACGGCCTGTGTAGTGTAGTCTATACCGACCGAACTGAACCTCGCCCATATATAAATATATTACCATTGTGTTTAAAAAACATGTGTAAATAAAGACCTTTATTATTATTATTATTATTATTATTATGTAGCTCTCTTGTTAGTTTCGGATCTGGGTTCCCACTGAAAGATTTGCTATAGTTTAATCCCTATCTGTTGTTCCAAGACATTTTGTGTTGTGCCGGTTCTGAACCTAGGAATGATTTTTCCGACCCATTCTTGCAAGTTCGTCAGCCTTTTCGTTTCCTGTAATACCTTCAAATCCTGGTACGCATTGTAGTACTACTTTGTAAGCTTTTTTCAGGACCCCTAGTTCCTCTTACCCTTCCCATACCAGTCTTGATGTTACCTTGTTGCGTGTTAACGCACTAAGGGCTGCCTGGCTGTCGGAGTATAATAACATACGGATCCGCTAATTAAGATAAGTCCTCATGTTGTTTTCATGCGCACTGTAGGATGGCATAGATTTTCGCTTGGAATACTGTAGGAGGCCAGAAGTATATGGTGTTCTTTTATTCCACACCCTCGTTCATCGATTACGGTCTTGAATGGTATGTCATAGCGGGGATTTATATAATCTGATCTTATTTCTAACTCGGGTTTCGCATATGGGAACTAATCTAAACTAACCTGCACTCCAGTTCTATATCCCCCCAGAAAGTGACGTATATCGCAATCTCTATAGTCTCATTCTTTCCTCTACTTTAAACACCAAATAAATTGGAGGAAGGTCTAAGATGTTCTTCATCGGATGTAGGGGGTCGATTTAATGGCTCCTGTTATGCTCAAGCAGGTCAGTCTTTGTAAACCCCTATAAAAATAAAACATAAACCTTTCAGCAGTAAATATAGCACTCATGTAATAAACTATAGGTAAAAATTTTAAGAAAAATGTCAGTGTTACGGAAATTTTCAGAAAGGAATCAAAATGGTTAATTCTAAGAATGCGTTGTACTTTTAAAATGGGTAATTAACTGCTTTTTTCATCCACCAAGTTAATATGATAATCGAATTTAATATTTAAAGTTCATTAGTATATTTTTTTTAACTTCCATGAGTTAGACGTTAAGAACCATGACTTATTACAACGTTTCATCTTACAATAACCCAGTAATCACCTCTCAAAATTGGACAAAGTACTTTAAATCAACCTGTGTAGTAATTTTCAGTGGCGAAAGAAGATATTTACTCCGCCAATACAAAGATCAAGAATTGTAGTTTTCCTGATACATTTTGGTTTTTCCAAAGAAGTACCGATCATATAAATAAGGGGTGTCCCAAAATGAACGCACACTTTTATTTGTTAACAAAACACATTTAATTCTGAAAATATGTCAAAACTTTACTGAGATTAGAAAGAATACATATCACGATTAAGTGTGAAACACAATATCCGACAAATGTCAACCGCGGCTGTGCTGGCAGGCCCTTGCCCTTTTGACGAAATTATTGATAACATTTTCACATAATTGTGGACGAATTTCATCAATGACGCGTCGAGTTTCGTTCTTCAAGTCAGGAATTGCGGCTGGTTTATTGGCATAAACACGAGATTTAAGAAAACCTCAGAGAAAGAAGCCGCACAGTGTTATATCGCAGGATCGTGGTGGCCAATTCTGATCACCATTGTGAGATATGACACGACCAGGAAATTTAAGTCGCAACGAGTCCATTGTTTCACGTGCAGTGTGACAGGTCGCTCCGTCCTGTTGAAGCCATAAGTTTTCCACATTAATTCGGTCTAATTCAGCCTACAGAAACTCTTCTAACATTGCACGATAACGTTCACCATTCACTGTTAGTGCAGTTCCAGCCTCGTCTTCAAAGAAGTATGGCCCAATTATTCCGCCGAACCAAAAGCCGCACCAAACGGTGACTCGTAGAGGATGCGTTGGCTTTTCGTGAATAACACAAGGATTCTCTTCCCCCCAAATTCGACAATTCTGCTTATCGACGTACCGATTTAATTGAAAATGTGCCTCATCACTAAACTGGATTTTCTTCGAAAAATCTCCGTCATTTGCCTCGTTTTCCAGAATCCAATTAACAAATTCACGGCGCAGCCCATGATTTGCTGGCTTCAATTCTTGGGTCAATTGGATTTCATAGACATGCAAATGCAAATTTTTGTAAGAATTCGCTGCATACTACATTTGGTAATCTTCACTTCACTTGCTGTGACCGACGGCGAATCGACGTGCCTGAATTCCCACCAACACTTTCCGACACTGCTGCAATATTGATTTTATGTTTCCAACTGAACCACTTTGCTCAAATTTCTTGGTCAATCTTTGCACTGTCGTATGATCTGGTGCATTATTTCTGCCAAAAACGGCTCACACTCTACGAACTGTTTCCGCATAAAATTCTCCACATTTATAATACGTTTTCACGATAACAACGCGCTGTTCTACCGTGTAGCGTTTTATGGCTATTAATTGCAATAAATTACATGACAGCTATCAAATTTTCAGAAGCCTATTATGACAAAAATGAAAATGCCACGATATTTAAAATGTGCGTACATTTTGGGACACCCTTTATAACGTTGAATTGCGGGACAACAACAAACTAGCTTAAACTACCCTACTTTTACAGACTAGTCGCAATACATCTTCGAAGTACAAAAAAAAACATGAGCATCTCTGTTGCATAATCTGAGCTCTCTCCCCGCGACCTCCAATTGCCAGTACACAAAAGAAACCTTACCAGGTCCGATGCGAGCAGCAAAACTATTATTATTTTAAAAATTGTTCATTATTAGCTTCTTCCATATAAATACGTCTGCTCCGAATATAGGATTGATATTAAAAAATTAACAAAGAAAATATTAATTTGCCGCCAGTTACAGTGCAGTTTGATCTGACACTTGACAAACCCGAGTAATTTATGGTCGAATAAGCCTTCCAGGAACCATTGCAAGGTTTCAATTCTTTTGCAATTTTTGTATGCGGCATTTCTCGGTATGCAGGATATTAAAACTTATTAAATGATGAAATCGTATCAAATTGCCTTAATAAAATTTAATATAACGGCCATAAAGCCCAATGACGTTGCTATATAACGATGCTGCGGCAGACTGAACATTTTTGCAACAAGTTCATGAACGCGTGCAGATATTGCAGCTTTCAGTGTATAGTATACTTGGAAATTAAAAAAAATTGCGTATAAAATATTCTAAAGCAAAAAACACAACGAAGATTAGAAAATGGTTGCATGTCTGATTTCTATTATTGAAGTGATTTAAAACTAACCATTGAAGGGCCAGCTAAATCAGTCGGATGATGATAATATGATGACATCATACTAACTCACTCAACTGTATTCTTGGCGGTTGACAAGTTGACAAATAAGATTTTTTAACGTTTTTTGTCAGTGTTTATTTTATTAATTCTTCCCCTACATTTTCAAAGAATGTATGCTGTAGTGGATTTAGATATTATTAAATTCTAAGTGTGTGCCTGGTAAACTGTGCATTTATCACTTTATAGAAAAGGCCATATGTCAGCATTTGTTGATCACATAGTACCTAAGTGGCTAGTTTTATCTAAAATATAATTTCAGAATTAAATAATTGTCAATTAGGTGCATACCTACAGGGTTTTCATTTCAAAACGAATCACCCTAAATACCTTTTGATTTTTTAGCTTAGATGTCACTTGCCAACGAATAGTTTAAATGTTTCAAGACATTCATCCAAATGCTTTTAATGAATATTCCTGTTCTGTAGCAAGGAAACTAACAGAGAATGTTTCCTAGAACCAGGATCCCATTTCTTTCCTGAGCTTAAGTATTGAGGAACGTTTGGAGCTTCCGGTTGTGGGTCTATTTGAATTATTGGATGTTGTTCGGGAGGCCACATGCAGAAATGGGGACGCTTCTGGATTAGATAATATATCAGTAAAAATTATAGAAAACCAGCCGGATAACAGGATATTACCTAGATTGTTTGAAGAATGTATAAGTGATCCTAATACATAAAGGAAGCGACGTGGACTGTCCCTTGAACTTTCGCCCCGTCTCTCTTTTAGCGATAATGTCGAAAATAATTGAAAAGATTGTTAAAAGGCGTATATATAATTGCACATTCAAATAAGCACAAGCTGCTGAGCCTAAATCAGTTTGGTTTTTAGGAGTCTCTAGGTACGGGGGCGCATCGTTCTCCTTCTTTGAAAGCATGTGGCCCTAAGTGATCGCAACATTGTGGCCGCCGGATTTGTAGACTACTCCAAAGCCTGCGATTGTGTGAACCACGATATTATTTTTAAAAAATTACAGTTCTATGGCTTCACTGGAAAATGCTTAGACTAGATTGCCTCATTCCTAACAATTCGTTATCAGATTGTTAATTTTAACGAAGAGATCTCATCCACATTACGGGTTCCCTGTGGCGTACCACAATCAAAGACCTTGGAGTAGTCGAAAAAAAAAAATGAAAAATATTTCTACTGGTTCTGTGCACAAAACGTTAGAAAGGAATAAGTCCTTCCCTTACAATACAAATTTTAGACGAAATTAATAAAGACGATTGCAACAGAAGGATCGAATGTTGTATGAAATGGCATTTCTTACTTTTTATAGAATATACTATTAAAAGTAATAATAACAAGCTTCTGCTTTAACTGAACAAAGAAACAGTACGCTCATCTTCCTTGTATATGCACAGAAAGACTGTTGTTTAAGTTCAAAGCGGACGAACTGTGGAACTTAGTGACGTCACCGCGAGCGTTTTATTTGATTTTGATCTCGTATATTTCGAAAGCTACTTATCGGATTGACTTCCAGTTCTCAGGGCTTATCGTACCATATAAATGCTTTATAAAAATTACGTAGAAAGTGTAATAATTTAAAGTTTGACCAAATGAGCCCATTCTCATTTTCAGCAACACAGAGCTCCTACCTACTATGCATTACCAGTTAGAGAGTATAGCTTAATCAACGGTTCCCTGGCAAATGGATTGGCAGATGCAAGACGCAAGATCTTCCGATTTGACTCCGATTGACTTTTCATTTCGACCCACTTAAACACTCAAGTTGTTGGAAGTATTGAACCCCGCTTGATAGTACCGTGCGTGTCGCATGACATCCTCCTCCAAAAACTTCAAGCTTATCACTTTAGCGAGGACAGTTTAGATTGAACCAAGGTAGTGAGGGTGGCCGGGGTGTCTTTTGCAGAGAGCAAAGTAACTATTGGAGTGCCCTAAGAATCGGTTTTAGGACCTACATACATAAACGACCCACCTCTACGGGACGATGGTGCTAGGTATACGCTATTTACGAATGATACGACGGCATCGTTCATCGTATCATCCGCGTCGCTTGAGGAAGCGGTGGATGGGTTGGCGATGACGCTGGAGAGGGTTAAGTTGTGGTTTAGCGTCAATACGCTACTTCTGAATAAATATTCAACAAGCAAGATTGTGTTTTCGATGAAAAATACGGACACTGTTAATGGGGATACTACCCAGGTAAAATTCTTGTGTGTAAACCTGGATCCTAAATTGTCATGGGAGGCTCACATTAATATAGTTTCTAAAAAACTAAGTCTGTATGCGATGCGTGGACTTGCTGGGTGTGTCTCGGAGAGTGTTCTGAAGGCTGCATATTTTGGCGTATTTCACTCTGTCATGGTGTATGCAGTCCTTGTTTGGGGGCATGCAGCTCAGGCCCGAAGAATTTTTGCTTTGCACAGAGAGGCAATAAGAGTCATCTACTGGGTTACAGAGATGACTGTAGGCACTGCCGTCTCGAGGAGATAAACCGTCATGTTCCCGCCCACATTCTAAAATCAGCTGTTTCTAGTCGATCCACGTTTTGACAGGTTTGCATTGTTTTGGTAGACCGCTTTGGTGTTTCCTTTAAGTTTTTAGTTGTTTTTAGCAGTTTAATGCGATTAATTTAGAAAACCCATAACATTAATTTAATGTTCTTTGGACCTTTATATGTAAAACCATAAATTATTTGATTGAGTTGCTGTGAAATAGCAACAAATGCCAAATTCATGATGTGTTTCCGGGTGTAATACTCAACTATATAATGTTTTTCCCTGATGAAATGCTATTTATTGATAAAAAGAAGGATCCCAAGAGACGATTTAGTATTGCGAAAATGTATCAGCTTTTGCATAAAGTACTTTGAAGAAAGATTTTTAGTCTGGGAATTCAGGGCAACCAGAGGACTTAATGGTAGATAACACTAGAACAGTGCAGTGTATAGCTACCTTTTGTAATAATAATATTTTGGTATATTGTTTAAATTGTTATTAGGCAATAAACATAGAAAGATTATAAGTATATTAGTTAGCTATTAAATAGATAGTAAAATATTGAAGGTTGAGCATATCATACTTAGGTTACGCTCGGACAAAAATTTAGTAACAAAACAATGCCTACATTCGTTGTACATTTTGTTTAGATTTTCATACGAGACAAGTTTTTTTTACTTAAAATATCGGTTAGAACATACCTACAAGTTTCAAGCAGGTTCCTCTTAATGCCTTTTTATTTTTCTAGTCAAAAACCAAGTTAAATAAAGTTTATATAGTTCCTCGAGACTGATATAAAATTTTATTTAAAATAGCTACCTATGAAATTGTTTCTAATGTTTGTTATTCAGGGATAATTTGGGAATTATTTTCGTTAGCTTGAAGGAGTATCGAAGATCGAAAGCAATACTTAGTGATCATAACATAAGCTAGTTTATAGTCTTGAATCACTCTGTATACTAATAATCGAAATACCTTTTTAATATACGATTCTATACCTCACTTGATATAATTTAAGACATCTTTGACTTACAAATATCAATTTTATTATCTACATGCTATATAGCCTCTATAATAAATTCCATCTTCTAATGTGACGTCACGATCTTAACATGACGGCCTGTTCTTCAAAGCGGCAGTGCTGTAGGCCAAAATTTATAAGGCTTGGAATATTGGTTTTTATGTATGTGTTCTGGAAAATGTCATGTATGTGAAAAGGTATGGGGATCTGTTTCGGACTTACGGGGATATCTATCCACTACTACAATACGAGACATCAGGATGATTTTGTCGTGTAGTTTGAAGAGGTTTCAGGATGGCCAAGGGTACCTGGCTGCATTTTTTAATAGATTACCTTCAGAGATACGGAGCCTACTGGTAACAAAATTTAAAAACAGGGTAACGGCCATGCTATTAAGAAATTATAAGGTGGTGCCCTTTCACATTTAGAAGTGAGGATGGCTGGATGTGTGAAGGTGAATGGTAAAATTCTATCAAATGTGTAACTAACTTTCCCCCTCGATATTAAAATTGACCTGTTTTCCTCTAATCTTATTTCCCTCAAAATGAGTTGTCTATTTATCCTAAAGTAAAGAAACCCGTTAAGATAATCCAAATGCTATTTATAAAAACAGTCGCACTTTATTACGAATTATAAGAAAATATACTTTGGCCGGTCCTAAGTAGTAAACATTGTACCTTCACTAATGGGTTAGATTTTGTCAAACATGAATGAGTTTTATAATAAAAAAGTCCCAATGCAACATTCACAAAAATACTTAATATCCGGTTGAATATACCTTCCTAAAAATATGCTTCATGCCTGATTAGCGAGCCATCCATGTTTAAAAATAATAATCTAACTCTGCCTTTGATATTATTTACTTAATAATTTAAAATAACCGCATTAGTACCTTAAAAAACTATATCGACAATCGACGAGTAAAACATTGCGGTTGGTACTCTTCAAATTCTTAAATGGTATTCGGTGTAAATATAGTTTTTAATTATCGTAGATCGACCACCAATGAAAAAATACCGAGTAATATTCGTACAATACACAGGGTGTCCGGTAAGTACCTCCTTGTTCCTGGAGAGCAAACAGAGGAGGTCAAAATAACCCTAATTTCTCATAGAATAGAAAATCCTTACCTAAGGGTCCTGTTTGGGGCACACTTCATATTTCTGTCGTGACCCAGTAGGAAAGTAACAAGGTTGAAATCAATCTTAAGGGATATAATGTAATATAATACTAAGCCAAGCGGCAACGTCACATTCGTGCTAAAGTACTATGTTTAACACATTAATTTCAAAGGCAATATAAATGGCAACACCGCATATCAAAGTGGTGGCAACGTTGTACAAATCCATAAAAATATACGTTCAAACAAAATCCTATAATGTAAAAAATCGTCTGCTATTTTACAATATTCTCTAAAACGCAATTCTAAGTACGACACAAGCCACGTGCGTAGTAACAAGGAGGAGTTATTTGATTGGCCGATCGACAGTGGCATGATATAGACGTTGCCATCTTGGTTTTGACGTGGTAAGATTTGATTGGTTAAAGTGTTCGAATATGGTTATATTATATTCTGTTGTTTGTAAACAAATCAGTATCAGGCGGAAATCGAACGATATAACTCAGATATAAGTCGCCGCTCCGTGAAGGGAGAAAGCCTTCACGTTAAAGTTGTTATTGTTTACAAAGTGTCAGGTGGAATTCTACAGAGTTAAGTCGCCGCCGCTCCGTGAGTGGATAATGCCATCACGTTAAAAGTTGGTAAAAGTAGTTAAAAGTGTTAAAGTGTCAGATGGAATTCTACAGAGTTAAGTCGCCGCCGCTCCGTGAGTGGATAGCCATCACGTTAATAGTTTAAAAGTTGTTAAGAGTTTACAAAGTGGTGTACCCAACATGTCTTGTTAGTTATGTTGTAGTCCATGCTAGGGTGAGGAGAAGAGGAGTGTTATTAGTCGTTTAATTAAGAAATAATGCAGTAAAATTCAAAAAGGATTTTATTTTCCAATTTTTCAACAAATTTGAACCAGTCGATTTGTGAAGATACAGATTAAAGTTTTGTGTACCTCATTGTTACAAACGTGAGTCCGCACAAGTCCCTACATCATAGCCCCAAAAGGGTACCCAGCGTTTTGCTTTTTTAGCTCTAACTTTTGAACCGACTTTTATAATTTAATGAAATTTTAATATTTTATAGAAGCCATAAGGAGCCATTAATCCATACTACAGTAGATGTTTTAGATTGTCAGGGAAGTCAGGAACGGACTTGCCACCACAATCGTTGGTCCAAAATTTTGACCGGCGTCATTCGACAGAGCTGAAAGCTGATTTCTTAAATACTCAAGTCATTCCTCTTCAAAAAAAGGTACTCTTAATAAATTTATTTCGATAAAACTGATGTGGTGATGTGCATTTAATTTTTGGGAAGCGCTTTCCAACTCTTCGAAGGCAAGAAGACTTTATGCTGGAAGATCTTCAGCTCAGACATTGGCAAGTCCAACTAGAACCTTTCAAAGGGTTGATCGGAGCCTAAGGGAAACAGACTTCAATACTTCAACTGGTTTATACATCAATATAACATAAATCCAAATTTTTCTATCCTTATTTTGTTTACCGATGAAACCGATTTTAAAAAAGATGGCATAATAAACTCATTTTTGGGCTGACGAAAATCCGCACGCCATAATTGAAAAGAAACACCAACAAAGATTTACGGTAAATGTGTGGGCTGGCATTATCGGCAATAACCTTATAGGTTCATTTGTTTTGGAAGAAAGACTCAATGGTGAGGTTTATTTGCAATTTTAGTAGAAACATTTTAATAATTTATTGGAAGACGTGGCTCTTGATAGAAGAATACAAATGTGGTACATGCATGATGGTGCTCCACCTCATTATAGATAGTATGTCAACATTTCAAGAGCGTTTCTTGCCCTCGATGGATAGGTTAGGGTGGGCCTGTTTTATGGCCACCAAGGTCTCCAAAGTAGATACTTAAATTTTTACTTCTGGGGACATCTAGAAGAAGTAGTTTATTTAACACCAGTAAATACCAGAGAAGAACTACTAGCGAAAATAGCGCAGTATTCTAACGAAGTCCGTAATAGTTCCAGAATATTATTTGCATTGCAACATGGCAATTTTTGATTTTCATTAATGACCTATCCTTTGTTCTCAAACAGTGCCACCATTTGATGTTTGCTGATGATTTGAAAATATTTCGTCATATTGCGAATGAAAACGACTGTGCCCTTGTGCAGAGTAAATTCTCAAAACTGTATGATTGGTGTCTCAATAATAGCATGACGCTAAACAGCGAAAAGTGCAAAGTAATATCGTTTTGAAGAAAGAGGCAACCTGTTGTTTATCGGATCGATGGAGCACCAATTTATAGAGTTGAACTAATTAATGACTTGGATATTGTATTTGATAGCAGTCTACGATTTAACAGACACATTGATAACATAATTGCAAAGGCCTTCAAGATGGCTGCTGGCAGTTTAAAAATGTCGAGACATTAAAGAAAATGTACTATGCATTGGTGTGAAGTCATCTAGAATATTGTTGTGTGCATGGGCTGGGCTCCTCTATATCAGGTCCACATTGAACGGATTGAGCGGGTGCAATCGAGGTTCATGAACTTTCTGTTGCATAGACTAAGGATTGATTGTTCTACGCCTTCTTATAGGGATCGCTTGAGCCTTGTATGGTTAAATAGCCTGGAGATACGCAGAATAAGGCTCACCCTCGTATTCGGCCATAAAATCTTGAACAACTTGATGGACTGCCCGGAACTTTTGTTTTTGCTTAACTTTAGAGTACCATGTCGTTTGATGAGACAGTCCAATTTGTTTTCTGTGAATCAGAGCCGTACTGACATCGGAAGGAATAGCCCTGCAAATCGTATAATGAACAATTTTAACCTATTTGTGCCACAGGATTTTAATATCAATTGTTCCACGCTTTCTTTTAAAAACAAAATTAGACATTTTATTGACGATAGGGCTGTTTGAGCGATTTAGAATACTTAGTGGGGGTTTTACTTACTAAAGGGAAGATTGTGTATATTATCTGAATTATTGTTAATTGTGTGAATTGATTTTTCTTAACTGATTTTCTAAGTACTGTTAGTATGGCAAGCAATGCAAGAGCTTGGATTCCCAAAAAAACTTATATCGATGACAAAAGTATGTATGGAGGATACGCGATGCAAAGTAAGAGTGGGACAGAGTCTCTCCGACTCCTTCAATATCAATAATGGTCTCAAACAAGGTGATGCCCTCTCACCTCAACTCTTTAACATATCATTGGAATATATAATTAGGAACTCCAAAATCGAGAAGCCAACTGCTATCTTCCATCAAGAGGGACCCAACCTGCTCCTGGCTTTTGCAGACGATGTCGATATGATTGGCAATAGCAGGATCAACCTCAAAGACTCCTTCATAAAGTTCGAAAAGGAAGCAGAAAGGATAGGCCTCAAAATAAACGAAGACGAAACCAAGTATATGTACCTCAGTAGAAATAATCGGAACCGAGATAGAGTAGGACAAAACTTCTCTATCGGAGACTACAACTTCAAGCGGACAAGGCAATTCAAATATCTGGGCACAAGTATCAGTGTAAACAGCGACATCACAGAAGAGATAAATAACAGGATACAGGCGGCAAACAGATGCCTTTTTGCTCTTCAAAACCTAATAAAATCTAGAATACTTACCAGGAAAACTAAGCTGATCATATACAAAACAATTATAAGACCTGTCGTAATGTATGGATGTGAGACCTGGACACTAACGGTTGCAAGCGAAGAACGACTTAAGGTCTTTGAAAGGAAAGTGCTAAGAAAAATATTTGGCCCAACTAAAGACGAAAACACAGGGCAATATAGAATAAAAACCAACCAAGAACTCAAAGAACTCCACACGAATACCAGCATAATAAACGAAATAAAGGCCAGGAGACTACAGTGGGCAGGACACGTTAAAAGAATGCCAGATGATAGAATGGTAAAACTGGTGTGGGAGGAGGTTCCGTGGGGAAAACCTCCATTAGGTCGGCTCCGCCTCAGATGGAGAGACAATATTACAAAAGACCTACAAGCCATGGAAATCGAAAATGGCCCCGATCGGATGATTGATAGGGAAGGATGGAGACGTGTGGTCGAGTCGGCAAAAACCCGCCCTGGGTTGTGAAGCCACAGATGATGATGATAATGATTTTGAACTGTGTTCTGTAATGTACTGTAGTGTTGAATAAATAAATAAAAAAAAATTGAAATATTCGAAGACTAAGAAAATGTATTGAAGTACGTGGAGCACCATTTTATCGAAATATATTAGAAGTTGTCAAAATTTTGGACCAACGAGTGTAATGGCAAGCCGGTTCCTGACTTCCCTGACGATTTAAAACATCTCCTATATAGCATGGTTTAATGATCGTTTCTGATCTCTATAAAATATTAAAATTTCATTAAATTTCGGTTCAAGAGTTACAGCCAAAAAAGTAAACCGCTCGGTACCCCTTTGTAGCTCTGTATCTCCGTTAAGGGACACTTTCGGAAATTTTTTTAATAAAAAAAAATAGGTTTATATTGACCTCCTCTGTATGCTCTCCAGAAATTAGGAGGTACTTACCGGACACCCAGTACAATACAGTTTAATTAAAATACAAGAAGAATGCACTTTACATTCTAGATTCATGCATGTTCCGTCTGAGCGTTTAGACTCTAAACTGCCTGTACAGTTTTTTCTTACATACCTGTACGAACTTGTTAATACAATATTTTGGAGTCATTGCTTTTCAATGAGTGATTTGACTTCGATGTAAAATAACTGACATTAAGCATTTAGTACACAAAAACTGAATCATATAAAGCTGTCAATTGGAAACATCAACCACGATTTATTGAATCATATTATTATGCATTACATTCTGCCACCCACGAAGAGACGTTTTAGTGATGGCTGTCTAAAGTAGGAGCATTTCTTTCGTCGATGGTAAATTTTTATTGCATGCATCGATCATATAGGTAGGTATTTGGTTTGCTTTGATTACTAATTGATTTAAGAACCTGTTGATTACTAATTGATTTAAGAACCTGTTGATTACTAATTGATTTAAGAACCTGTTAATTAAAGTTGCCACGAGACAAGACGAGATGAGATAAGGCCCTGTCTCGTCTCGTCAAAAATTTCAAGATAATATTTTTCGAGACGAAACGAAACAAGGGTCGTTACTCGTTTTGTCTCGAGTTGTTTTGGTTTTCTGATTTATCTAAATTCAATTAATTTCAATATACACTAGTAAAGTATCGGATAAATTCAATAAAATTTAGTATGCTCGAAACTCGGAACAAAATGCTCTCATGTTGTGTCTCGTGTCTCGCGGCATCTCTGCTGGTAATTATGATAGTTGTACACTAAGCCTAAAGCTTTAAAGGCCCTGGTGCTAGTCCTGCATGATGCAGGCTCATCAATCGCCCAATCATCTGTTACCATCTTGACATGACTACAGCCACAAAACGTGTGCGAAAAGCTGAAGATGCGGCATTCTGATCTTTGACTGACAACCGAGTCCCGCGTGACACTTCTCATTCGTTACATTCTTGTTTTATTATTATTGTCATTAAAACAGTTAAAATAATAGTGCATTATTCAACAAGCATATAATGATGACTGTTATTCACGCGGATGATGTTTATGACGCGAGCGTAGCGAGAGATATTATTATTATTAAGGAAACCATGTATAATGATCATGTTATATAGTAGTCGTGGACAAATGATTATTATACATTGTAGCCCGGGAGCCAGTGATGATTTGTGAACTTTTATGAGAATTATTCTACGAGCACATAACGAAACTCCGGCCAGTTACAAGGCATCTTTTTGACGTATTTTTATGTATTCAATTGGATATACGCAGGCCTTCCAGTAGAATACACACTAAACGTAAAATGGTTACAGAAATTTGGGCCTTAAACCCTTTGTAATAAATACTTACTCATATGAAAACTGATACCCTTCATACCTAAATACATAGATACAAATAAAATTATTTTACACATAAGTACAAATAAAAGGAATCAAATGAAATAAACTAAAATCATAAACATTTAATTCAAGAATTTAACAGAAAGATAAAACAACATACATATACTCGTAAAAGCTCTTCCTATCTTCCTAATACAACAAACAAATTACTGCTTTCTGACAGTTAGCACCAGAGAAAAGTAAACTATTAAAATAATAGTATGTAACACAAAAGAAACTAATTATGTTATAGTTTAAGGTCATTTCTAAGAAATGCACTGATAAAATATCTAGTTTTATAATTTTCAAAAATTAGTTGCTTAAAACGACGTTATTTTTTCTTTAAAAACTCGGCGATTGCTTGCCTAGGATCGAATTGAACTGTTCCAAGTTCATTCAGTGACACTAAGAGGCGATGCTTCATTGCGTCTTCATCCTGGAGTTTTTATTTTATTGAGGTGAGAAATAATCATCTCAGTAGTAATTGAATGGGGACCTACTAGGAACAACGAGACTAATAACATTTACAAAATACCTGTGGTGCAAACAATACGTTTTCTTAATTTATTATAATGCTGGTGTCTTAATCGGGAGTACTTTTCTCCGAACCAAACAGATTTGCAACAATGGTTGGCCGGCAAATATCATTTGAGCTTTCGACTTTGCACAGATGAGGTTAATGATATTTAAAATAATCTCGTCTTTTTCTAGAGTAAGTGTTATCCAGTAGATTTTTGAGAGACAACAAAACTTCTTGTCTTACTGCTGACCAGTATCAATCGTCTACCCGTTGTAATTTATGTGTTATATATATAACGCATGTTTTTGTTAGTAGCTGCTGAAGTCGATACCTTATCTAAGGTATGGTGACTACATTTATGCTCAATATCAATATCAGCTGGTAGTTGTTTTTTCTTGCCTCCTGGCCAAGTACCAGAAGCTAACCTATCCAATTTATATCATTGTATCGGGCAAAATCAAATTTGATTTCTGAAACAGCTTCTGTAAAGTTTGAAAAACAACAATTACCTATATCGGCAATCAGAGCATATAAGTTTGTTCGGTATTAATTCTCCATGTCTTAAATATACCATTTCATCACCAATCATAATTTAATGCGAGGTATTAGGAATCCGCTCATGCTGCCTCGATAAATGGATTATAAACGGATTGTTGTAAAGTTCTGAGAATCGACATAGCAACCATTTGCTCCAACAGGCAGTGAAATAGGTGAAGGTTTTGGAGAAACCACGTTAGTTTCTTCAGGCAGTAGAATCTACATGTTCCGGGGTTCACTTTACAGGGGGGGTCGATGTCTCAGAAGAGGGTCATTGTATGGCTCTCTGACACCCATTTCCTACTTTGTCTTTATGGGCTGAAAAAGAGGACAATGAATTAACCCATATAGTAATATGATTCAATAATACGTAGGTACGCTCTATCTACTATCCAATTATACTAATTCAAAGTCACATTTCTTTCATCGCGGCTCTGTTTCTGCCTAACACCTACCGTTGAAAAATGGATTTGCTTTCCACAAACTGCCTCCGAAATCCTTGCTTTAATTTTGTCCCTCCCCCCTCGCCCCCCATCGAAGATAAAATTCTTTGGGCCCCCATCCCCCCTGGGTAATTATATTTCAAATTTGAATATTCAAGGCAATGTTATACTTAATTTAATTACATTTACATGTAAATCGAAATTGCTGAACAAGACATATCGCACCAAACTGCTCCCTACAGACAAGGCCCAGATACAGGACACCGAACAAGTTAACGACTGCCGAAACAAAAAATTGTCCATTAACGGAAAAAGTAGTCGATGACGAGGGTAATTAAAAATCTTTATATAATTAAAATCAATCCAAACGAAGTACAAATAAGCAATATCTATGCTCGACGCGAGCGCGTATGCCATGTATCAAAAGCCGACGGATTTATCGGAAAAGTGAATTATAATTTAAACGTTCTGTCGAGCCCGAGTAAAGGAATGACAGGTGAGTCATTCTCTAAAATAAGATCATTTTTGAAACACGAAATAGTGAATTACAACATCTGAAAATAAAAACATTTTTCAAAGCAAAGGCGAAATGCTGACCCTTTCTTTTTTCATTCCGTATAGGTCAATTTTCTAAGAAAATTCTGGAGATAGTAAAAAAATTGGCATATTGAAATCTGGCGTGTGTTTCAAAATAATAATAATTAATAGTTATAATAAAAATAATGTTTACATCTATATACTTAATGCAAAACAAAAACCGATGCACGTCATACCCTTCGAGTGACATCAGTTATCGACAGTGTTGCCAGCTTGTAACCAACATATCCGAGTGAGGGAATTACACATTTTTTTTTCATAAAAACGAGATAAATATTCAAAAATTTCCCATAGTTTATATATTTGTTTACTGCATAATACCTTTTACCATCAACTTTAGAAGATCTAACACTTCTTTTATTTTCATCTTGCCAAGATCGACCAATGGTACCATCGGTTCATCTATTTTCCATCCGAAGCCTATTTCCTCTAAGAGGCTTCTTAAAGAGTTAAGACAACCATCAAGCAGTTGTCTGTCTTTTAATTTCTTACATAAAGTTGTCAAAGTTACATGATGTTCTAAAAAAAAGTTACAGCTTAAGCATACCCAATGTAAAATATTAGTGTTTGAATAATACAACTCACTTGTTTCATACATTCCATAAATAGTGTCACGGATAGCACTTATACCCAATCTTGACACATTTACAACTCTCTTTAAATAATAACGTTTCCTTTTAGGTGACTCCAATAATTTATTTTGTTTAACTGTTATTAAAACTGCGCTTACAGCAGACATATTCAAATTTAGGGCAGCTGCTACACGCTAAAAATTAGTAAAGTAGATATAAAATCGAGAGACCTTAACACACTCTTTAAATTTACTTCTCTAACTGCTATCAATGGTAACAATGGGCTATTGTTGTTAAATTATTCCTGAAAATAGCTTATTAAAGAAGCTATAAGCTCTTTGCACCGGCTATGTAAATGCTTCGGCATTTTTTATAAATAGTAAACAACATAATCGACAGAGATATGTATGTGCACTTTTGTTGTTCCTAAAAGAATAGTTTTTTGATGCTATTTTTGAAAAGATCTGGGGTTTTTGTTAAAAAATAGACGGCACAGCAACACAGAAGCACAAAACAATTAAGGTTAGTTTTCCATGAAACGTCAAACAAAGCCAACGAACGAGAACTCGCCACCGCACAGTTTACAGTTGTGTTGCCAACTATCGGCCAATAAAATTCAAATTATATTAATTTTCACAAGCTTAAATACACAAAATATTTACTATAAGTGGGTTCGTATAAAAGAAGAATACTTTAAGTTTGTAGTAAATTCAATATCGCATAAAATTTTAATAATTTTTGCCCAAATTTAATATCCTCGTGTTTTCTTACGGACTTACAATTATCAGCTGATTGATGACGTGCATCGGTTTTTGTTTTGCATCAACCAAAGATTATTATATGAACCAGCTTAGACTCTCAGGGGCAAAGTAGAAAATGGCGAAGTCCAGTGATAAGCAACTCATATAGGGCTGCTTATCCTGCTTTACTCAACAAGTAATCAACTTAAAAATCCTTCCTTTCGTTGTCGTAACGCAGCAAATTCTTTATAATATATAAAATAAACTTTATAGGAAAAGAATATAATCAGAACTAATGAACTTTTATCAAATACATACTACTGACACAATCTAATTACTGTTTTGTCTGTTAAAGTACTATCTAAAGACATGACGATTGGATTTTAAAGGATGCTTCAATCTGCGGTGGATTTGAAGATAGTTACATAATTTCGATACATTATACGTATAACATCTTTTAAGAACGATATACAATTTAATTATACAAGTAAGAGGTGTTTTGTAAAATATAATTCTATGAAAAAAACATATCAAATGTACTGTTCTCCTCCTCTCTATATTCAACCAGCCTGCCCTCGTGCAAGTTGTGGGATATTCTTTCAAACTTACAAATTCCGAAGGGTTTTGTATTTTTGAATTCTATCTTATTGTGTTTGTGTTAGACATCCAGCGTAAACAACATCCTTGTGATTAAATACTGCGAGAACAAGAGAATCACAGAGCATCCTCTCCAAGTCCAAGGTCGCGTACATTAGTTTTAATCTCTAGTGGAGAATCGCCTATTTTTATACTAACATTATTCTCTATACTATTATCATCATTCCTGAGACCAAAAGCATTAAGCAGTATTTTTTAGAATCAAAAACATCCTACCTTTTTAATATTAAATATACCTAAGAAGTATCCTCTGCATAATGCTGAGTATTACAATTCTTGAATGTTAGAATTACATGTATCATATTACAACAGTGGCTGATAACTTATCCCTGTGGAATGCCACTGGTGATAGACAATTCCGACGAAATCTCCCTTCCAATCCTAACAGCTCGACATCTTCCGGTTAAAAAATGTTCAAAGACCTCGATAGTCCCATCACTCAACTCCACATAGTTCAATATTGCAAGAAAAGTCCTATGATTCAACGTATCGACAGCCTTGGAGAAATCTAGCAGCTCCAACACAAAAACCGTGGCAGCATCCGTAGCTCTAGAAATATCATCACTAACTTTCGCCTGCGTCGCAGGAAAAACCCGATTTTGCTCCACATGACCTGAGAGTTGTTTGTTAATAACCTTCTCCAAGGCTGTATATAGACAAACATGGAAGAACGCTTAAAGGCCTTAAATCCTCGAGTTCATGAGGATCATTAGTCTTTGGTAATGGTGTGTGATGCATGGAAGAATAAAGGACAACAGAGAGTTATTACATTTATATTAATAGCATCGGCTCCCGATGCGTTGGATTTGATTGAGTAATAATAAGTCGCGAAAAACATTATTTGATGCGATTTTACTAGTTAAAATAGCTTTTTCTTCATTTTTAATTGTCACATTGGTTAAATTCCGAAAAGACTTGTAATATTTTCTATTGCTTTCTGTTTTATTTTTTTTATACCTACTCAATGCTCTGTCCCGAAGCTTCCTAAGCTCTCTTACATTGTCTAACACTGATTGAAATATTTTTATTGTTACTTGTTATTTTATGTGGAGGGTGCATAATGTATATCCAGCCATTTATTTAAATTAATTGTGATTGATAAACTTGACTTTATCATTTATATTATACAGTGTCCGCAAGAAAGTCCGCATCAAATTGGATTTTTTTTTATTATTAAGTATAGTTAAAAATTGAAAAAGCAGTTAGTTTTTGCTTACCTAAATACCAAAAATGACGTATACTAAAGCAGCTGCACGACTTGCGTTACCTGTCAAATTTGACATTTTTAATAAAATAAGTTCAAAAATGCCCTTATTTATCAAAATATCGAAAAACTTTATTCAAGAAAGTTGTTTATTTAGGCATTTTTAGCCTCTGTGCAAAATTTTGACAGTCTAATACAATTTTTATTTTTTGCCAGTTTCTTGAAAATTTTGATCAACCCTCGTAGATTAACTTTTATACATCGATGTAAAACCATTTGCCTTTACTTCGTTTGTTATCCTAATGCAATTTTGTGTAAAATTTTTGTTTCCAATTATTTATTTTGCTTCAAAATCTGAAATTGTTATTGATCAGTATGTAATGTTTGATGCAAAGTTTATCTAATTACCTACATCAGTTTTGTCAACAACGACGTTTCTCATTTTTCTTAAGTTAGTAAACAGATGTACAAAAAGAAAATATTAGGAAGCTTTCGTTGAAATTTTACTTAATTGATATTGGATCAAAAAGAATAAATATTAATCGCTCGAAACATTTTATTCAACAAAAATATAGTTTACAAGTAGGCGATGCATTCGTTGCTAAGGAACATTACATTTATTTGTTGTTTATTTAATTTCTGAAGCGAAAGTCTGAAATAAGACCTAATTGATTAGACCGCATTGTAATCAACAATAAAACTTTTAAATAATGTTAACAATAGAAGAAAAAATTGAGATTGTTCTACTTTGTGGAGAAACCAAACGTCACAGAGACGTGGCTCAAATTTTTAACAACAGGGATCCTAATAGAAACATACAACAATCAACAGTTAGCAGAATCCTAACCAAGTTTAAACAAACAGGGTCAGTGGAAAACAGATTTAAAAGCATACGCCTTTGAGGAACACGGAGGAAGTGGTTTGTTTGGATGCTATTGAGCAAGTACCAACTACTTTACCAGCTATTTCTGAAAGGACCGACGTCAAGCAATCGAGCATAAGAAATATTTTGCATAAAAACAAATTGCATGCTTTTAAACCGAAATTTATCAATAATTTAAAAGAAAGAGATTTTGATGTTCGCTTTAACTTTTCAATATGGTTTTAAGAAGAAAGAGAGGAAGACTATTATTTTCCATATAATATTCTATGGACAGATGAGGCGACTTTTAGCTCTAATGGTGTTATGAGCTCTCAGAACTGTAGATGGTGGGCTCAAGAAAATCCTCATTTCACCATTGAGTGCAAAGACAAGTACCGTTTCAAAACAAATGTGTTTTGTGGCATTTTAAATAATACAGTTATTTGACCGTTTTTCTTTCGCCAAAATTTAACAGGTGTGAGATGCCTCCAGTTTTTACAACATGAGCTTAGTGACGTTTTGAATGAGATGCCGTTATGCATTAAGAAATAAATTACCTTACACCCCTGGATTTTTTTTCTGGGGATACTTAAAAAATAAGGTGTACAAAAACAGGCCATTTAGAGACATTGACCATTTAGAGAATATCATCCGGCACTGTATTTCTGAGATAAATCCAGATTTTATAAGTAACGCTGTAAGACACGTTTCAAAACAAACTGAAATTTGTATAGAACGGGAGGGCAGACATACAGAAATGTAATAGTTATTAATAATTCTAGTAAATAGTTTTAGCAAACTGATTTGTTAAAAGAATTCTTTATTATTAATATTAATTATTAATGCATCGCCCACTTGTAAACTATATTTTTGTTGAATAAAATGTTTCGAGCGATTAATATTTATTCTTTTTGACCCAATATTAATTAAGTAAAATTTCAACGAAATCTTCCTAATATTCTCTTTTTATACATCTGTTTACTAACTTAGGAAAAATGAACAACGTCGTTTTTGGCAAAACTGATGTAATTAGATAAACTTTGCATCAAACATTACATACTGATCAATAACAATTTCAGTTTTTGAAGCAAAATAAATAATAATTGGAAACAAAAATTTTACACAAAATTGCATTAAGATAACAAATGTAGGTACAGGCAAATGGTTTTACATCGATGTATAAAAGATCATCTACGAGGGTTGATCAAAATTTTCAAGAAACTGGCAAAAAATAAAAATTGTATTAGACTGTCAAAATTTCGTACAGGGGCTAAAAATGCCTAAGTAAACAACTTTCTCGAATAAAGTTTTTCGATATTTTTATAAATAAGGGCATTTTTGAACCTATTTTATTAAAAATGTCAAATTTGACAGGTAACGCAAGTCGTGCAGCTGCTTCAGTATACGTCATCTTTGGTTTTTAGGTAAGCAAAAACTAACTGCTTTTTCAATTTTTACCTATACCTAATAATAAATAAAAATCCCATTTGATGCGGACTTTCTTGCGGACACCGTAGATATCAATAATATTTCGCCATGGTATTGACTGTAAATCATATGTGAATTAATTGTCGCACGTTAACATTTTTTATATCTCTAAATTTCAAATACTTAGTTTCTCTTTTTTGGATTGGAATGAATTCGCAAAAGATAAGTTCGTAATCGTACAACTGCGACGCTGGCAGCGTCCAAAGTGTCCCTTTGTAGCACCAAAGAATCGTTTGTTATTACCAATAAATTAATTAGCATATGTAATTTGTGTGTAGTTCGGGTAGGATTTTAAATCGTTTGTAACAATCCTAACTTTTCTAACATTAAATTGAATCACATTACGTCATTTGGAAAAAATTCATATAGAGTCAAGTCGGCAAAATGCGAAAATCAGGTAAGTGCGTAAGTGTACTGTAGTTTTCTTATTTTTATATGAATCAATGCATGAGCCTGGTAATATAGTTGCCTAAATATGTTCATTTTAAAATAAATCAGCATTATTTTAAAATTATAACCGGAACAATCAACCAATTATAATAATATAGGGAGCCCCATTTCGGCACTTTTATAGGCGATTTTCCAACTTATTCTAGCAAAATCAACTTAAGAAAAGTATTGTCTGTACCACCTAAACGTTTAATGGCTACTGAGAAAAATTAATCTCATGATAGCATGCAGGGTAATTAACGAAGAGCTTGTATTAGAGCATTTTCATAGTTTGGTTATCTATGTTAAGTTTTCTGGTTTAATTTTTTAAAGTACCTAGGTAGATTATCACCTTAAACATTAATTACTAATTAAGTTACCTGTAATAGCCAATATTTTCACTATGCTCAGTTTGAAACCTTTGTTGATTTTATTTATATTTCATGAATGTTTTGTATCTTGTAAGACACAGCCAAGTGGATTAATTTCTTCTGTTCTTTGTTTCATACTACTTGCAGACAAGTCCTATTTCAAATCCTTGTTTTGATTAATTAGTAATTCGTGAACTTTTTAATCTTAACCTTGTATTTAAGATGTAGGTTAAATATCTCGACTGTTGTAAATCAGCTGTTTTAAGAAAAAACATAAATAGAGGGCACTATTCGCTACCTTCTAGACTACACAATACAAGCAGCTTCCATGACGTGCTAAATAAACAGGTGGTTCAAGGTTGTAAAGCTTTGTTATATCTACGATCATCGGCCATTACTTAGGTGTTTTGGTAAGTTTTAATATGAATTCTTATTTAGCTATGACCAACGCATTTAGCCACCAATTTATTTTTTTAATTCAAGTTCATTATTAAAAAAAATAAAATATGACCTACGCATTTAACCTCAAAAAATATAAAGGCAGTTAAGTGCAAGCATACCAGTTTTTCCCACTACGTCTAGTTACGCACTTCCCCAATAATACGAATTATTTTTTTACAGGTCACAATGCCTTCACATTACATACGTAAAACTAATAAAGGTAAAAATTACACCAAGAACTTTGGAACAAGCCATACAAGAAGTAAAGTCTGGCGTTTATAATGCATACAAAGCTAGTAAAGTGTATAAGATTCCCATAACTACCATAATTAATCACGTTAAAGGAAGACGAGGAAAAAAATTGACTTCTTTCGGCAGATCGACAGCTCTGTCCTTAGAAGATGAACAAAAACTGGTGATAGGGCTCTCTTATATAGAAAAGTACGGGTACGGCTTGTCAAGAAAAGAGGTGTTAGAATTGGTGGGAAGTTACGTAAAAGAAAAAGGATTAAAAGCGCCCTTTAAAGATGATGTTCCTCCGAAAGATTGGTTCATTGCATTTAAGAAGAGACATAATATTTCCTTGAAAAAACAACAGAGCGTTGAGTATGCACGCAAAGAAGCTTTCGATCCCTTTATTATAGCAAATTATTTTGACATTTTAAATAATACCATTGAGGAATTAAATTTGATCGATAAGCCACACCTCATTTGAAATTTAGACCGAGCTTTTGTAGAGATCCATCGAAAACAAAGGTTTTGGGTCAAAAAGGGATTTCTGCGACTCGCACGACAAGTTCTTCTGGTAAAGAGAATATTGCTATTCTCCTAGCATGTAATGCTGATGGAGGTTAGGCCCCACCGCTGATCATATTTAAGGGGAAGGATATCTGAGATCAATCTATGGTTCCAGAAAACACCTAAAATAATAAACAAATAAAATATTTTGTGGGTATGATTTTATCATCTAATGAATATGAAGAAGCTATTTTTCCTTTTATAAAGAAAACGTTAAAACGTGCGGGCATAACAACATTCCATTATCCCCCTCAAGAAGACGTTACCGATGTTATTGACGATGACATAATCTCAATTTTGCCAAAACCAATCATTGGGCGTAGAAGAGAAGTAATTTTTTTTAGTAGGATTTTCTCGTTACAACATACAATAGTGTTTCAGCTTTCATTTTGTTATGCTGTCATTTGTTTTATTTTTATTAATATTTGTAAATTCTGTAACTTCTTTTAGAATAAAAATATTATCTGCAAACACGGATACTCAACATTTATTTGAATTTTACGCACTTGTTACCAATTGTATTGTACGTTTCAATGCGAAGTTACGAACTTGTTACGTACTTACCCGCGATCGGAGTGAAAGTGCGTAATAGTGACTAAAATCTAAAAATTAATTAATAAAAAAAATATAATCAATCAAAATGAAAATTAAATAATTGACTACAACCAGAAGGTCTTAAAATTTTATATATAAGAAGCTCGTTCGGTTCTTTTAAAATATGTTGAAAAGTATGGGTTGCGAAGTCTAACTTTGAAAAAACTAGTGCGCACTTGCCCTAGTTGACCTTAACCTATATTAAAATCACCTCCACAACAAATCTTATTACATAATGGGGTTACTGATGTTAAAATATTATTAAAATTTATCATAAATTCTGGAAGTCTATAAAAATCCCAAAAATAACACTGACTTTCTGAAAAATTATTTTTTCCGAAATTTGCTTAATCAAATTACCATCAAGCATCAAAAATGACCTCAAATTTCCTTAATAAAGAATCGCCCGAACATTGCAGAGTAGATACGATTACATTGCTGATTGCCATCAGGATCTGTCATTATATTTAATAATTTACCGATATAACTCTCGATGTCATCTTGAAGTTTTGACTGATGGCAAATGTATTTTTCATAAAGCTTGTTAAATTTACCGAACCATAAAAGAATTCTTTATAATTAGGAATTTACTATGTTGTGATTTATAAACTACGGTTGCCTGGCTATAAACTGCCAACATTTTTCCTGCAAACGTCTGAGCAAACCATATTTTATAGATCGAAGAAAAATAATTGGAACATATGGACGAAATGGCATTAAATCAAAATTCTTTTCCAAAACGGTGAATTCTAAAAATAGGTTTAAGCAAGATTAAAAGTAATAAACAAATTCTTAATGTATGACATCCTATCCATCTGCATAAGTATTGTGTTTATGCCTCTAAGTTTATTAACCTATAAACTTCACACATACTTAATTTTAATTAGGATTATTACAAAGCATCAATGATTCAAGACCATACTCTCATAAAATCTGAGTATTACTTCCTTGGCGCCATCTTTTTATGATAAATTTGTCAAACTAACAACATAGTAATTGTAATGTGATAATATTGATTAATCGTCTCTTTGAAAACAACAGTCTTAATGAATTTACTTAATAAAAAATTTACGCAATTGTTTTGTTGTTCAAGTTATTAAAATTTTGATGAAGTTTTAACTGCTATCCAGAAGGGACATTTTAATATTAGGGTAAGTAAAGCAGAAGTCCTAACAACCATCTAAATTTATTTTATTATACCACTCACGTGTTTTGGTTACAAATGACCATCCTCAGGGCTACCTGCAATATGAAAATCAACACTTTAGAAAATTTGTAAAATACTTTTCTGTAAACGAAACTATTTCAGAATTTAAAAGAAGGTCTGGTTTTGGTATGACAAATTTAGGTTGTAGTAGCCGATATAGGCTTCGAAAAAAATTAGTTAATTTTCACTTACCGGTTCGGAAAATACTTAGCCTATTAGCATTTATTTACCCTAGTATTAAAATTGTGGCTAGTTTAGGGTAATGATTAACTAATTTTATAAACGAATATAATTTCCAATGTACCAAAACCAATGAATTTATATTGACATTATACCATATTCAAAACCCTGATTAGATAATAATATAGTAATCAGCTACTAAATAAGGTAATCGGAACAAAAGAACCTGTCGTAAAAGTTTTTTACATGATTATTATTTATATGAGAACACATTTATTATAATGTACAGGGTTATCCAACCAGGACTAGACAAGGCGATTTTTTGACTTTTCCTGTACTTTTATAAAAAAACTGAAATAGCCATCTTAAGTCATTTTCTCCCGCGAATTCGAATATCTTCAGCAAAAAACAATTGAACATCAAACAAAAGTACTAGGGGTCACTTTGATATTTTTTTAAATGGGATGCCGTATTTTTAATGAGCTTATCCGATTTCTCATATAAATTTTGATCTAAAATGTTGGATTTTTAATTCAAAAACGCCTTTTTTCTTCAGTTTTAAATTCGGAAAATGTTAAAAAAAAAAAAAAATAAAATAAAATAAATTAAAAATCCAACATTTTAGATCAAAATTTATATGAGAAATCGGATAAGCTCATTAAAAATACGACATCCCATTTAAAAAAATATCAAAGTGGCCCCTAGTACTTTTGTTTGATGTTCAATTGTTTTTTGCTGAAGATATTCGAATTCGCGGGAGAAAATGACTTAAGATGGCTATTTCAGTTTTTTTATAAAAGTACAGGAAAAGTCAAAAAATCGCCTTGTCTAGTCTTGGTTGGATAACCCTGTACACAGACATTATTTAAGTGTCTCTTTCGATTGGCGATTTTCCTGCTGACTATAATAACAAACAAATTACATATTTCTCAATGACTTCCGACAAGGAAGCCTAATTTAATGTCAAAAGATATATAAGTTCACAAATTTGACAGATACGACGCCATTTTGATATTGTTTTAATGGCAACCCTCATAACTAACCATACGAGTAAATTGCATTTGACGATCCGATTTCAAAAACATATAGGTGTGAATATTTATTGTCAGTCTTTTTAAAATTACGGGGGCCCCTTTAATAAATACTTAGACATTTTAAGCTGAAAACCCCAATTCTTATTTACGCTATAATCAAAGACGACAGATGTCAAAAAGTGACAGATACGACGCTAATTTAATTTTTTTTAAATGACAACCCTCATCGTCAATAACCACGCAAGTAAATTGCATTTTGCAATCCTATTATCACATTTCTCACTCCCTTAATCATGGATCCTTTTTTTTTTGTAACAACCTGTATATTTCAAGAAAGATTCAAATTGTTCTCATAAGTTATCTGTATTTACATCAATTCTTTTTTTTCATGCTTTCTATATTAATGTGACTCACCCTACATTAATGGCGATTTTACCAAGAAATATTTAAATGTCGCTTTCCCCCACAATATTCACCTATGAAACCAAAAAGTAATGTCAACATATGAGAAAAAATTTAATAAATTATATTCTTCCAGCGTTTTATTTTAAAGGTAGCTTGATCGGTCACTTTCGCTATGCGTAAATTTGTCAAAGCAATAACGATAATTATTACATTAATATATTTTAATAAGTTTTGTCTATGAACGCTGCTCATTCAAATGAGGAGAAATTCGAAATGCATGGTACGAATTTTCTTTCTTTTTTATTTTCATTTCCTAAAATTACGTATAAGTCAACATGGCGTCGTAGCTGTCACTTTTTGACATCTGTCGGATTTGATGATGGCGTAAATGGCTTGGTCACGGGAAATTATGTTACTGTGGTGTATTGGGGTTTTCAGCTTAAAAGGTCAATTTATTAAAGTGTTGAAACACTTAAAAGACAAAACGATGAAGGCAATTTAAGAACACCCCTATTTCCGAAACGGCTGAAAATAAATCTGGAGCTTGGTAGAAAAAGGGCCAATATCCAAAAATTGCATTTCGCAGTCGATTTCGCAGCTAATGATTCTGCTTAACCACTTACATATATGTTTATCACAAAAAGGCCAATGTCCTCAACTATTATACTGTTTGATCTTATTTATCTTAGTTCAGTAAAAAAAGGGTTAATGCCTTAGAATAATTCTAAATGTTGCATAAACAACCATCATCTCTCTGATCGTACGCAGGCGGTTCAGTGTGACGGCGGGTTGTCCTCAGCTCTTTCAGTTAAAGAAGGAGTTCCACAAAGATCAATTCTGGGCCCTCTCCTTTTCATCTTGTATGTTAATGAACTCCCAGCCGTTTTCTCAGAAATTAAGTCCATCCAGTATGCGGACGACACCACCCTTCTTGACCACCATTCCAGCACTACTCAGCTCCAATCAGTAACACGCTTAACACTTCGAAAACTTCACGACTGGTTTGCCGATAATGATTTATGCCTTAACCTTGACAAGACAGAGACTGTTATGTTTTCCCTGAGGGAGCACGAAGAAAATAAGAGTGTTAAGTTTCTTGAAGTTTTTTTTGATAATAAATTGAACTGGAAAAGCCATATAAATCAACTCACTAATAACTTGTCATCCACTCTTTATTTGCTCCGTCGAATAGCCAACATTGCTTCTTTTCAGGTTTCCAGAACTGCCAACATGGGCCTCTTCCAATCAAGAATGTCTTATGGCCTATTATTTTGGGGTAACTCAACTGACTGGCTGCGGGTATTTAAAATGCAGGAAGCGGCACTTAGAATCATGGGGAAAAAGAGACCTACAGATAGTTGTAGGCCTCTATTTAAAAGCTTTGGAATAATCACAATGCCTGGTCTCTACATTTATCAATGCCTGACCTTCATAAAATCTTAACAGACTTCATTCCCTACAGTGAATAGCAGACACGAGTACAACACCAGGCATGGTGACAATCTATTGCAGCTCCAGCATCGGCTTACCTTAACGCAAAAGAGCTACATTAATATTTCTATTAAGCTGTTTAACTCCTTGCCAGCAGATGTGAGGGTCTTGCCTCTTGCAAGGTTCAAGGGATGTTTAAAGAATATACTTTTGGAGATCTGTTCATACTCAATCGATGAGTTTTTTAATAATTTTAACTAATATATATCCTTTTAAATTGTTTGTATGGTCCGTGAAATTTTATATATACCTATTGTATTGTTCTAACTTATTTGTTATTATAGTAATTTATTTCAAAGTGTGTTGACGATGCTAAACATTTTCTTTTTTATGTATACCGGGTGTTGCATCGTCGAGCGGGACATAGGAAATCCCATGTAATTTTAAATGGGGTCAATTATTGGCTTCCCTAATTATTTTAGAGAAAAATTCTATTTAGGTTTATTAAAGAGCACTAAAACCCACATTCAAAAGAATAACTTTAGATATTTTTGATGAGCCCGTTTACGGGTTATCGCCGATTTCTTTTTAACTATTTCTCCTTTTTATGGCCCCGTATTTGCGGGCACCAGTCAAGGTAAAAGATGACTGTCAAATAAAGTTGTCATTTTGAAATGTGTGCTTTATTGTTATAAAAACTCGTACATCGAAAATATTACAGGTGTATTTATGAGTACAAATTAATCTGAATAAATCTAAAATAAAGTATCCAATTACAAGGTTAATTATGACATTTTACATGTTTCAATATTTCACTAATTAATAGGTAATTAATAATTCTTGCATCTCTTCTTTGTTCCTGCCTTTCTTCACATCTGCAGTTATTTATTACAGTGCCTTTTGTCTCAAATTTCTTGATAGTCCTTTCGACTGTAGATTTTGCAGGTATCGGTCTATTCGGATACAGAGCAGCAAACATGTCTGACACATTTTGATAACTATTTCCTTGATAATACCATTTAATCATCAATATTTTTTCTTCAGAAGTGTAATTCATGGCTAATATTTTCGATGAACGAGTTTTTATAACAATAAAGCACACATTTCAAAATGACAACTTTATTTGACAGTCATCTTTTACCTTGACTGGTGCCCGCAAATACGGGGCCATAAAAAGGAGAAATAGTTAAAAAGAAATCGGCGATAACCCGTAAACGGGCTCATCAAAAATATCTAAAGTTATTCCTTTGAATGTGGGTTTTAGTGCTCTTTAATAAACCTAAATAGAATTTTTCTCTAAAATAATTAGGGAAGCCAATAATTGACCCCATTTAAAATTACATGGGATTTCCTATGTCCCGCTCGACGATGCAACACCCGGTATAAGCAAATAAAACATTTAGTTATTTATAATGTCACATTGGACATTGGCCCTTTTTCTACCAAGCTCCAGAAATATCAACAGCTATAATATCTTTGAAATCGGCTGGCGAAATGCAATTCACTTGTCACCGCAAAATTCCATGACCTGAGGTAAAATAACACATTGTATGTTTTTTAATACAAAATATTATTTATAAAATCAAGACGATGTAAATGTACGTAAAGACTTGTATGTTTTATTGGACACCTGTTTAAAACCAATTTAATATTTACAAAGAAAACAATTACGTTCCATAATACGATAACGTTATTATTTCGTGAATATAAAACGATCTGGTTTCGATCTAACAAATATATTAAGGGACGACAACAACATAATATTCAACAAAGAAAATTTCTTTTTGGTGGATTATAAAGGTGATCGAATAATTTTCGGTTCAAAGAAACTTGTTAATTTGGTTTGGCGGTGAAGCGTTCATAAATTTTATCCATAAGTTTTGGGTCCGAAAAAATCGAATGATGTTGCAGTTTCGGTTGATTTTATGCTATTTCACAGTTCACATGTTACTTAATATTAAAGGACGGGCAGAGACAGAAACTTGAAACTCTTGTGAGAAATAATAATCCGAGAAACAAATGAAAATGCTTAAGAAAACTCGGTTTAGTTCACAAAGAAAACTCAAACCGCAAAAGGCTTGACCAATTTTGTTATTTAGAAATATTATAATAATGAAAAGGATTTTCCTTTTTAAGTTAAACAATAATTACTTTCCAGGAAACGTATTAAAACCAGCAATGTACAGTAAATAATGCAAGTAAATTAAGGAAAGCAATTTGGAAGCCATTTTGTGTACATAAAAGGCCTTTTATTGTTTTTCTTTCGTAAGAAGTGTTATTAATATGTACAGTGTTATCCCAGCGAATCATTTTATAGCGAGGGCGTTGTATCTGAAGACCATAGAGTAAATGTTTATTATACGAGCAGGGAAGCGACGATATTAAAAACGGGAAAGGCACCCCAATATTACGTGACAGAATTTTGTCTTCGCGGGCACCTCTCCGATCAAAGAAAACGCTTGTTTTATGCAAATTTCGATATAAACCCTCTTTCATTATAGGGACTCTTAATAAATTCCCGGTGTTCTTACTTTTCGTTTGCAGTTTTAAGCTTTAAAAAAATCATAATAAAATGTTTTAGAGTGTGATTGTTTTCATTGTAAGTCTATTAAAACAATTGTCTAATTTACTTGAAAGCAAGCACGTATCCAGGGGTGGGCCCGGGGGGCCCGGGCCCTCCCCGAAATCCCGAAATTTGAAAATTTTTTGTTTTTTGTACACCTTGTACTGCATCTTTTTATTGCACTATAAATAATAATGGATTAAACGTCACATAATGATTTAAGTTTGAACTAACCTGAATTAATTAAAATAAGTCCACATTTTTAAATGATTTTCGTCGTTGTAATGTACCTATTTACCCATTTAATAATAATAAAAGCACGAATCATTTGAAACTTTAGCTTTTAATTTAAGGGTACAGAATAAAGGTGTATAATAGTAATACATTTTGTCCTCTACGAAATGTCCGGTTGCCTAGACTAGGGATCTAAGGATATACCTGACTCGCCTATGAGTGGTAATGTTTGATGGTCTAACCCTAACAGTACACCTCAAGATTTACAGCAGACGATGATTTAATGCTTCTTAAAGAATTATGTTAACAAAAAACGAACCTGAACTAACCTTATATTTGCAATTAAACTCTATTAAAAGGTATAGACCCAAGATTTCATGCATGTTTTTCATAAAATATTGAAAATCTAAATTTTAGGTCCATAACGTTCCTTACTGAACACGCGTGACGCTATCGCTGGTTCCGATATCTCTAAAATAAAACATAAATACCGCACTACGTTATTCAAATAGCGCCTGGAGTAATTTACGCTAGTACATGTTATTGAATATACCGATATCTCTTTAATATAGTAAAGTTGTAAGATTATTTGAAATTTTTTTACCTCATCTCAATTTCATAGAATAAATGCAACCAAACATACACGACAGCAAAATAAAACATTTGTGAACATCATTACCAACCTTAGAAAAATAAAGAAAACTATTTCATAAAAAGTTCATTGCGATACTGAAAACGGTATCAAAACAGCTTTTTTATGAAACCAAATTAGAAAAAATTCTTTTTTGTACAACTGCCATTAAAAGTGACACTTTTAATGACAGTCAACAGTGTTAAAAGTGATTGTTTACGTGGAAGCGTGTTATAGTTATTATCCTAACAAGTGCGGAAAGAGCCACTTTCCCGCACGCGACTGCCGTTACCCGAACGACGCGAAGCGGAGTTCGGGTAAGCAGTCGAGTGCGGGAAAGTGTCTTTCCGCACAAGTTAGGATCAAAATTTTTCCTACAGGCGTTGGAAAAACTACAACAAAATATTTCTAAAAATTTAATTTTACTGAAAAACAAACACAGATTTAATTTCTAATTATAACTAATATTTACATTAAAAGTACAATTTGATGCATTATGCAAATTGATTGCGGATGAAGCCATTGAAGCCAACTGATCCTGATGAGCGGATGGTTGCAAAGAAAGAGGTATCGAGCTGTTGTTAGCGCTGCTGGGAAACTGTGGAGTTTTTGCTTCTAAATTATAGCTCAAACTTGATGGACTATTGAGATTGAGAATTTTGTTAGACATGTTTTTTTTTGTGTGTGATGGATTCCTCCAGGTAGCCTTCGGCAACAGACGTGGATTTCCATCCTCCTAAACGTTTAATGTTTGTTATTTCTTCGCCAAAATTAGCAAGTAGAGTGGCCGAGGAACGTCTAAAACTGTGGCCTGTGTATAATTCTGGATTTTTGAGTCCTATATAAGCTGCAATGTTGGAGGGCATTTTTCCTATGGTATTAATTCCAACACATTGGGTACTGCATTTTCCATGTTTGTAGTTCAAAAAGAATCGGCGGTGTGGAGTTTGCTGTGGACGTAAGTTTGCATATTTTCTGTATAGATTTAGAAAAATTTCATTATTGACTGCCTTAGTTATTACAAAGGATCTAGCAGAATGGTTTTTGGAGTCGTTTATTGTGACAATTATAACGTCTCCTTTGTCGTCTATGTCGTCAATGGTAAATTTAGTTAGCTCCTCACGGCGGCAGGCACCAGCCAGTCCAAAAATCGTTACCACTTTAATTAGAAGGAAAATTTCATCAGGTGCTTCTTTCATAAATTTCGCAATCTCTTCTTGTGTAAAAACTTTTGCTTTTTTTGCTCGAAAACCTACATTTTGTCTCTTGATGTACGCAGTAACTTTATAGTATTTACTGATATCTAAATCTTTCTTAACCTTAAGTACACTTTTCAACATGGAATATCGAGACCATAAAGTATTTGGCTTCCAAAGTTTAGACATTTCCAAGAAATATGCCAAAAGTACTTCTTCTCTTGGTGCTTTTACATTTTTCGCTTCACACCAAGTAACAAAATTATCGTATTGTTTTTCATACCTGACTATTGACTTTTTTGGTAGCAAATCCAAATTTGCGACACTTGCAGCTTCTAGAATATCTTCTGGAAGCTCATCGTCCGAGAAATTATCTATGGAAGACATCTGTATCAGAATCTGAACGAAATTATAAATCAAAGCCACGCTCCGGTGAAATGTTGTAAGGTGTCACTTTGACAATTAAATTTTATGTGTGTGTCGTGGTTACCATGTTAACATCTATGTACGGGGTTTTTGAAATAAACCGTTTTAAATCAGCTTTTTTAAAAATGTTTAAAATAAACGGCAAAAATTAGTGTTTCTGTAATATACCTCATTTACTTTCAATAAAAATTTATATTTTATTTATTAAAGTGTCTTTCCGCATGAGTTAGAATCAAAATTGTTTCTACAAGCGTTAGAAAAACTACCACAAAGTATTTCTAAAAATTTAATTTTCCGTGCGGGAAAAATTTTCCCGCACCGTGCCGGAAAAATTTTCCCGCACCGTGCGGGAAAATGGGTCTTTCAGAACCAAAACGAGTGCGGGAAAACGGTATATCGCGCACGCTTGTAGGAAATAGTTATTATCCTAACAAGTGCGGAAAGAGCCACTTTCCCGCACGCGACTGCCGTTACCCGAACGACGCGAAGCGGAGTTCGGGTAAGCAGTCGAGTGCGGGAAAGTGTCTTTCCGCACAAGTTAGGATCAAAATTTTTCCTACAGGCGTTGGAAAAACTACAACAAAATATTTCTAAAAATTTAATTTTACTGAAAAACAAACACAGATTTAATTTCTAATTATAACTAATATTTACATTAAAAGTACAATTTGATGCATTATGCAAATTGATTGCGGATGAAGCCATTGAAGCCAACTGATCCTGATGAGCGGATGGTTGCAAAGAAAGAGGTATCGAGCTGTTGTTAGCGCTGCTGGGAAACTGTGGAGTTTTTGCTTCTAAATTATAGCTCAAACTTGATGGACTATTGAGATTGAGAATTTTGTTAGACATGTTTTTTTTTGTGTGTGATGGATTCCTCCAGGTAGCCTTCGGCAACAGACGTGGATTTCCATCCTCCTAAACGTTTAATGTTTGTTATTTCTTCGCCAAAATTAGCAAGTAGAGTGGCCGAGGAACGTCTAAAACTGTGGCCTGTGTATAATTCTGGATTTTTGAGTCCTATATAAGCTGCAATGTTGGAGGGCATTTTTCCTATGGTATTAATTCCAACACATTGGGTACTGCATTTTCCATGTTTGTAGTTCAAAAAGAATCGGCGGTGTGGAGTTTGCTGTGGACGTAAGTTTGCATATTTTCTGTATAGATTTAGAAAAATTTCATTATTGACTGCCTTAGTTATTACAAAGGATCTAGCAGAATGGTTTTTGGAGTCGTTTATTGTGACAATTATAACGTCTCCTTTGTCGTCTATGTCGTCAATGGTAAATTTAGTTAGCTCCTCACGGCGGCAGGCACCAGCCAGTCCAAAAATCGTTACCACTTTAATTAGAAGGAAAATTTCATCAGGTGCTTCTTTCATAAATTTCGCAATCTCTTCTTGTGTAAAAACTTTTGCTTTTTTTGCTCGAAAACCTACATTTTGTCTCTTGATGTACGCAGTAACTTTATAGTATTTACTGATATCTAAATCTTTCTTAACCTTAAGTACACTTTTCAACATGGAATATCGAGACCATAAAGTATTTGGCTTCCAAAGTTTAGACATTTCCAAGAAATATGCCAAAAGTACTTCTTCTCTTGGTGCTTTTACATTTTTCGCTTCACACCAAGTAACAAAATTATCGTATTGTTTTTCATACCTGACTATTGACTTTTTTGGTAGCAAATCCAAATTTGCGACACTTGCAGCTTCTAGAATATCTTCTGGAAGCTCATCGTCCGAGAAATTATCTATGGAAGACATCTGTATCAGAATCTGAACGAAATTATAAATCAAAGCCACGCTCCGGTGAAATGTTGTAAGGTGTCACTTTGACAATTAAATTTTATGTGTGTGTCGTGGTTACCATGTTAACATCTATGTACGGGGTTTTTGAAATAAACCGTTTTAAATCAGCTTTTTTAAAAATGTTTAAAATAAACGGCAAAAATTAGTGTTTCTGTAATATACCTCATTTACTTTCAATAAAAATTTATATTTTATTTATTAAAGTGTCTTTCCGCATGAGTTAGAATCAAAATTGTTTCTACAAGCGTTAGAAAAACTACCACAAAGTATTTCTAAAAATTTAATTTTCCGTGCGGGAAAAATTTTCCCGCACCGTGCCGGAAAAATTTTCCCGCACCGTGCGGGAAAATGGGTCTTTCAGAACCAAAACGAGTGCGGGAAAACGGTATATCGCGCACGCTTGTAGGAAAAAAATATTTTTAACACTAGTGTACATTTTGTTGTGATGAAATCAAATAAAATTATAATAATAATTTTAGGAAGTTTAGCAGTTTAGAAGTTAGCAAATTTTTATTATCAATATTTAACAATCATTACTTACTCGATTACTTATGAACACTTTTATTAATTATTCCACTATCGACAAACATATTAAGCAGTCAAGAACCAAAGACAAAAATTGGACAAGAACGCAATTATTTAAATGACAGCATCTGTTTTATTTGTAAACAAGCATTTGTTGGTAACCATAGCGTTGGCAGCGTTTGTCATTCACAACAACCTTGTGATTATTTGAATTTTAAAATGCATTTTGAAGTTTAATGTCATTCCAAATTCCCCTATTTTATTATCGAAATAGGGCAGTTATACAAAAAACATTGTATGATATTTGTGTTAAAAGTAATTTTATTTTGTTCGTGAAATTGTTCAATTCGCTCCGCTCATTTCACAAACTTTTTCACTCACAAAATAAAACATCACTTTTAACACTCATATCATAAATAACTATTTTCTACTGACGTTTTATAATAACCCCTTTTTGATTGTCGTTTTGATTTTTAAATAACCTCCTTTTAGGCACAGCGTGCTTAAAAGTTTTTTAGGCACACTGTGCCTAAAAGTAGTTATTTACAATTAAAAACTAAACACGGACTACAATTTTACCTATTTATTATAAATATTAAAAGTACAGATACTTATATTATTAAAATTAATGCTTGGGTAACCTAAAACAGTACGTTGAGATATTCCTCTTTGTAAAATAGATGAGGAATTTGAACTAGAAATAGAAAATGAATCTGCAACAGCATTATCAATTAAACCCATGCAACTAGTATTATTATGGAACAAGGTTCACCATTGCCTCATTTGCTGCATTTTCAATGTCTGAGTCTTTTAAATCACTCATTTTTTACTTAATATTTGCCGCAGTTTTTGACAAAAAAATTCTTTCGAATTTTTTTTTGACAAGTGTCAATTTATTTGACATGAAAGGTGTAAATGAAACACAGGTAATACAATGTTTGGTAAAATAAATTAAGTTTTTTATTATTAAATGCCCGTAGAAAAAATACTGTATACCATTCGTTACGAAACATTGTCTTTTAGTCACTCTGACGTGTTGTCCAACTCGGCTTCGCCTTGTAGAACAATTTTCACGTCGCGTGCCTAAAAGGCCCTTATTTCGTAAATTGTTGTATAAATAGCTATTTGGATGCCATGTAGTCCATTGGTTTTACTTAGAGTCTAGACTTTAAAAATGAAAGATGTAGATTGTCGAAATCTGAAGCAGAACTGTTATGCTCTTGTTTGACATTGCTATTCTCAGTATTTATCAAAACTAGCAGCTTTGCAAATACAGATTCAGGAAGAATAAGATTAAAACAAAACATTTCTCCATAACCTTAATAAACTCCATTTATCAGCCAAATTTAAACGGGTCATATTAGGAAATATTTTGTTTAGAAAAAAAAAATTCTAAAAGAACAAGAAAACAAAAAATCGGAGAAAATTTCTGACGGTGTGCTTCCAACTCAGTTGGGGTTTGGCATCTGATGGCATCCATGAAGATATCTGTTTAACGAATCTTCTTAGGTGAAGGGTCTGCTTTCTTATTCAAATTACTTTATACAAGTGCGTATTTAAATCCGTGTTGTTCTGGCAGGGTTTTTAAAGTGTGGGCCATATTAGGCCGCAGACCTTATATGGTTCCTCTACCTTATACTTTAGGGCTTTATTATTAGGGAAATTATATTTTCCTTTGCACGGTGATTTCTGACGCAACATACACGTGGTATAAGATGTAATGATAAAAAAAATAATTACAATGCCACTTCATATAAAATACATAAAAACTATGAACAAATCCCTTGATTTATTATCTTTTGTTTTTAATATGTTAGTTTATGTATTCCTGTAGGCAAGTGCTTTTTAAACTTTTATTCCGTGTGAACGTGTTATTTCCACCTTCAATAAACGAAGAACTATTGCGTTACATGATGCTGAACAGTCCAATCACCAGATTATGTCGTATACGTACACATCCCTAACATATCTGTAGGTGAACATAGATAGTGTAGTACACTAATATTGTCACGAGGTACTTCTTTGCTACACGCACGGCACTGTCTCTGCAAGATGAGAGAATTTGGGTAATTATTCGGATTACCGCATGCAGCGATTCTTTCGCTATTTTTTCTATAGCCTAATTTGAAATCGCTGATCGAATCGGAATGTTTTTTTGCCGCAAAGAAAAAAAATTCCGAATTTTTTTAAATTTCCAATTTCCGCTAAAATATCAATTATCAGTCCTCCCTCAAAAACGGCTTATTTGCATCCATGGGCCGAAAGACGAAACTAGCAAAACCAAAACGCAAACTACAGACAGTTCCTGGCACTAGTTTTTTTCAGTGATTTTTCCTGTACTATAATGAAAGTTTAAAACAAACAAGATAGTTATTGCAAACAGTTGTCTTCAAGTCCCACGACCAAAACAAATTCCCTAAAGACTGCGTATATAAATATCATGCCGATATCTAAAATCCTAGGGTTTAACACCATGCCCAGCCTTGACTGCGCCTCTTGATGGGAATGCAACTAAGAAGATCTGGCGAAAATATTAGGTTTCTAGATAACAATGTGACCGTAGTAAGAATGTTACAGACCTTTTACATTAAAATTGGATACCCACTCTACTTCCAGGATACCGTGTTGCTCGCTTCCAGTGGATAGAGTGGTATAAGGGTTGACATTTAAGTCAGTGGTGATGGATCATATTTTTCGATGAAATTAGACTCAAGCTGTTAAGTAAAGATTTTTCCCGTAAAGTTTGATCACACTGAAAAATCTGAAGAAGCCACTGTGCTGGCGAAACATATGTCATGTTGACAAATATATTGTGAAAATTACAACACATACGTGTTTTATTTCAAGTTTTTTTAAAATGAATTTTCACCAAGTAAAGGCCGCTACGATTAAAAAAAAAACTATGAAAGTTAGTTCAGGTATTTTGAAGAGGCATAATATTCTGTACCCCATTAGTATCAAATCCGGCCTAGAGATAGCAGCAGTGTAGCATCCTACCATTGGGAACAGAGATTCATTCCTTTCCTTCCGGTAGTTTCTGTATCTGCAATCTCTGCTTCTATTCTAGTACTAACTCTGTTATATAAAATATGCCAAATTGTGCTTTGTAACATTTGGTTAATCCTTATTGTATAAGGTCTCAGCAAGTGGTATTTATTTGCTATTATGTGGAAAACATTATTAGGCCCAAAATAGGTGACAATCTTGTCTTCATGGACAACAACGCCAGGCCACGTCGTACAAGAATGGTTTAGGAGGCAAGTGAAGAAGGAAAATTTATCATGTTTAATCAATTTTCAAATTGGCCACCTAATTTACCTCATATGAGTCCGTTTGGTAACATTTAGGATATTTTATTTTCAAAGCAATTTGCAATCGACTGGCGATAAATGGCGTACCTACCTGTAGAAAACGTCAGTTCTGACAGATGAAGAGCAGCTTATGGAAGAACTGTTTAGTGATTTACTTGCTTACTTCTGTTGTTTACCGTAAATATTTGGTTATTTACCAATACTGTATATTCTTAATATTAAACTGTTCAAATATTATATATTTTCAAGAAATAATTTTAACGACATTATTGGCAAACCAAAACAATAAGCAAAACCTACAATGACCTACCACACTGCTAGTTGCTGGGTATGGCTTGCCATATCGTCCTGGTTAGGAATTCTGGTCAATGAAATAACCGTAGTTACCTGTGGTTAGACTGTGGCTAGTTATGGTAAGGTCCTAGGTAATCCTAAAAAATTGAACACTTTCGAATTATATTATTAAGACTTTTGATTTTGGGTGTACTTAGTAATATGATTTATTGGCTTTATACTTTTTGTATATATTGAGCAAAGCACCCATTTAATTAAAGAGCAACATAAAATTTTATTGATTGTTGAAATGTCGAGAAGTTTCATTGGCCGCATAGCCACTTAATAAGCTGAGTCTCTAAAGTGGCATTCACGAAGTTCTTTTGTCATGTATTAAAGTTATCCCCCGTCCCACTCCGCCTCATTATTTTGGGCCAGAGCGTCGTTTGTTTCGCAGAACTTTTCGACGGCAATTAAAAAATGCTACCTATAAAATTTAACAGTTCCAAGTACCATACCGAACTTTTTCCGCGGATTCTTATTGAGGTATATTTAAAATAATTAATTAAATTTCTTCGGGAGCACCGGAATGTTTATTATAGTTTTTCCTACAATAAATCAGGTGCGAATGCAGACGGCGCTCTGGTGGAGCCCGCACGGGCCGTTCCCACTGAAATATTTGCCCTTTCAGGGTCGGACTTATTATTTGGGAAGGACTAATATGAAAATTTATTATTTGTAAATGTATGTCAAACTATTTATGAATTCACTTATCCCTGTTAATATCGCATGTGTGTATTTTCAATTGTAGAGCAGTTAAAGCATATATTTTAGTTATAGGAATATCGTCTCTGAAAAGTCTGAGATGTGGAGGTTATTGAATTTTTGTGTTCTATAATATTGTTTGATTTTCACGTCCTTTTGTACCATCTGTTTTATGAAAAGGAGAGAAATAATGAAGGATTTATCCCAATAAGACCAACAAAGTAGGTTTTAAGTGCAAAATAAGTATAATTTTTTCATGAGCTGTGAAATTTCATTAAATCCCCATAGCAGAGTTTGACTTTTTAGCGACTACATGTTCTTTTCCAATGTCAAATGTAAATATCGGATAGCTATGACAGCTACGCAACAGAGGGTCAATTCAAGCCCTCTCCCCCCCCCCCCCCCAGGCCCACAAGGGGTTAAGAACTACATGTGCTGTCCAGGCGCATTTTCCTTTTCCCTGGCGTAAATCAACGAGTGTCAAAATTATTTCCCTTCATCAGGTCCACCTTATTGCTCATTAAAAATGTATAGGAACTAACCTGAACTTACCATTTTCCCTTCAGCTTTGCTGAAACTATGCTTAGTTTGTTTTAGTGGAATGTAATGATGAATAAATAGTTTTCCCAAAATGTTTGGCCGGCGGCCTTTTCTTTTATCAGCAAGTTATTGTAGAACTTATTTGCATTAAACGGTTAACGTAGATTTTCTGGCTGGCTTATCAAATACAAATAATATTAATACATTTTTACCACCCAAAATCTTTGACAATAGGTAGGTATTTATAGCATCAAAAACTCTTAGAAATTAAAGCAGAAGAACCACCAGTCAGTCATGGCATAAGGGCTTCAATTGCGTAACTACAATGGTTCCCAGGGTTTCATAAACCCGGACTCGGTTGAGGCCTAAGAAGGCACAAAATAGGTGAATTCTTGATAAAACTTGGGCTCCGAAAGAGGTTTCGCCTCCGGCGGTTTACCTCCGCTAAGATTACAGCGCTTCTTCTTTTGGAGCTAAACTGACACCTTCTGGTGACGCCATTGGTAATACCAAATTTTTGTTGGTGTTTGTCACATCTAAAGAAACAGCGCCTCCACCTGGGAGTTGTGCTGTCGCTACCGGGGTTTAATGAAACGCACAGGGCTTAGAATTCACCTATTTAATGATTTTACTTACTATACACTTTACCAGGTAGCCCGGAGAGAGCCTATCATGTTCCCTATTGAAGGTCGTCTGTTTCTAAATGTCACGCCCTGGGGCACAGGATGGCAAGTGGTCAAAGCTCTTGAGGATAGAGTATGTAGGGAGGGTTGAGACGAAGTCGGATAGATGAAGGTGCTTTGTCCACACAATGTTCAGGTATACATATACATAAAGTGCTGATGAATATTTGAATTAATTAACCTAGCATAAATAACGCTAATCTTGCAATCGACAGCAAACAGATAGAGACAGTTCAACAATAAAAGTCTTATTTCGAACAATTGGGTAGATATGGTTTTTAATGTTTTCCTCAAGAACTGATATAGGAACCTCTTTTAGTAACCTAAATTACAAAATTTAAACCGACTCCGAGAAATAAAATTAATATTCGCATTATTCTTTACAATATGTCAAGTTGAGCGAATTCCTGGCGAAATTTGTGTGGTAAAACCAAAAATATGTCACCTGCGGCGTTATTTTTTCCACATCACAGAGTCACGCCTATATTGGACCAAACCCATTTACAACAAACTACGATCTATGCCACTGATCTGGGAACATGGGGGATCAATCTGCTGACCAAGCACTATTTCCTAACCTGAACTAACACAAGAATATAAATTGCTGGAACATCCATCAGTGAACTAAAGTTATTTCGTTGCAGTAGAGACATAAATTTACAATTGAAAACTTATATGCTTTCACACAGAAAACTTAACTCATATGGTTTTTTTGTTTGCTTCAATGTTATGCCTCTCTGAATTTATCATAATATGGAGCAGATGCCTCAATAGGTACTTAATAAATCAATGATATAAAAATGTAGGAGTATAATATCGATTGAAGAAACAAGAAGAGAACAGAGTACCATATTGCAAATTCTCTTGGAATAAAAAATGTTAGAGGAAGCGTAGTCAGGGTAGAAGCCGGATACCATGATTTCAGCAGCTGTCAACAAAGTCAGGATAACCATAATGACAACCAACCTCCGCTTGGAGACTAAACCAGGAAAGTTGACATCAAATAAAGATAACTCGGGATCAGTTTTCTACTACGTTGCTAAAATATTCTTTGGCATAATGGGCAATGAGTTCAAAGTATTTCTACAAAAAGTACTACCCTGTAAATTCTATGTCAACTGTCTATCACAATGGGTAATTTGAACCGGCCTGTCGATCACGTTCGCGGTTCCAGGAAGCCCTCAATCTGTCGACTTTTGAGTTGCCCGCCATAATTTGGAACCACGACGACGGCGGCGGTCAAAAGGCAAGAATTTCCAATATGCTTTAGAGGCGACGTCCGTCTATGCCGCTGTGGTACCCGCTCAATTACCAAGGGATTATTATTACATTAAATTTTTTCGGTCAGTCGTTAGCTTACTGTCCGTTCGGAATAATAATTTATATGTGCATTGTTTAAGTCCGAGCATATATTTTATTATTTTGCTTACCTACCGCTTTCTTCAGTCAAATGAGTACTAAATTTTTGGTATTGTGATTAATCTGGCGCGAGCCTGAATTTAGTCTACATTGAGTTAAGTTTCATTTATTTTTGTAGTGTAGACGTCCCGCCACAACACAACCCAGTCTTATTTGTGACTCTGGTCTACTTTAGAAAGCAATAAAAAATGCATAATATATTCTATTAATTGTAAAAACATGAAGACTTATTAGGTTACTTATTTTTATGCGGTTTTTACTTTTCAAATATTCCTTCTTACTCACAGATACCTGGTCATGCACTACCCCCCCCCCCTCCCGTAGTTATCTCGAAGCAAGTTGTTAAAATACTGTAGGTAATATGTTTTTGTTTCTCATTATCAAAAAATGCATTTTGAAATCCATACCTATCCCCGCACCGCTCGCCCAGAAACTTGGCTACGGGGTTCAATTTTAAACCTGAAAGTTTAAAATATTTTCAAAAAAATTCTTGACCTGGATTGAACTGTGTATTCTATTAGAATTTTGGTGACATAGAAAGGAGTTTTTGACTACCTACTTGATATAATTATGTACTATAATATTTTCGTATATTTACTATTTGTAGATGCCGTAATGGTTTGAATGCCTGTTGTTTATCAAACAAATAATTAAACAAGGTATTAAGTAGGCAACTTATGTGTGTGTTATTATACCGATTTTTCTGTTTTAAAACAGACACCGATGCTTTTTCCTTTTGTCAGAACCCATAGCCTCACTGATGAGCTGTTATACAGCGAAACGCGTCTGAGGATGGTTCTGGCAGAAGGAAAAAGCAAACCCTTTTCAATGTGTTAAGTTTACGGTTACTAAACCTACAAAACGCATAGCGCTGTCTAGCGAGGACTCCTGCAATTGTGACGTTCTGTCTTTGCAGGTTTTCCTCCGATATTTGTGGCTTGATAAGTCCATGTCAGAGAGCGCAGGTATGCTTAGAAATTGGTGTTATTTACCAGCACCACGAGATGGAGCCATCTGGCTTCATTCTCTGTATTATACCGATTTTTCTGTTTTAAAACAGACACCGATGCTTTCTCCTTTTGTCAGAACCCATAGCCTCACTGATGAGCTGTTATACAGCGAAACGCGTCTGAGGATGATTCTGGCAGAAGGAAAAAGCAAACCCTTTTCAAACTTATGTGGGGCTCTATACAGTGTGTATCAGCCAAATGGAACAAAATCGATAATAAATACATGGGGGCGTGTCCGAAAAAACGCTCGGACACGTCGATTGGTATTTCTAGTTGCGCATTTTTTTCAATTAAAAGTTTTTATACAGGGTGTGTCATGTAACAGTGGCCAATACATAACTTTCTTATTTTAAACGCAACTACCTGTATATTATTCAATTTTTGAATTCTTCAGAAAATTTTAGACATATTTCATGTTCGATATCCTCACCTATCTTCAACTGTTTCGGAAATATTAAGTGTTTTCAGATTTATTGCAAAAATTAGCAACACACTAAAAAACTAATAAGTAATACTGTTTATTTCTTGATAATGTAAAAATAAAAAAAAAACATTAATGTAGAAGATGTTGAAAATGCTCGCCTAATCTTAAATAGAAAGTTCTTCTAACGTTACTGAACATCTCAGGCGTGACCGATCTAATCGCAAGCGTTATTCGTCTTCTTAAGTCAGCTAAGTCGAGGGGTTTAGTTTTGTATACAATATTTTGACATAACCCCACCCCATAAGAAAAAGTCTAATGGCGTCAGATCAGGGGATCGTGCTGGCCATTCTATCGATCCACGCCTCCCTATCCACCGATTTGGAAATACTCGGTTGAGGTACTGCCTGAAACCATATCATATTCGCTGGAAGTTGTGGGTTTGCTGGATCAGGATATAAGTTTGTCAAAATTGGCAAGGCCTTGTTTTGGAGCAGTGCTAAATAATTATCGCCATTTAAATTGCCATTAATGAAAAAGGGCCCTATGATATGATCTCCAACAGTTCCTGTCCAAACATTAACCTTTTCAGGATATTGCGTCTGTTCTTCTCTCATCCAGTGAGGATTTTCCCTAGACCAATAGTGATGACCGTGAAGTGTAAAGGTGCACTCATCAGAAAACAAAACATGTTCTACTTGGATCACACTCTTATCTAACATTGCCGTCATTTGTTCACAAAATGCAATAAATCTGAAAATCCTTAATATTTCCGAAACAGTTGAAGATAGGTAAGGATATTGTACATGAAATATGTCTAAAATTTTCTGAAGAATCCAAAAATTGAATAATATACGGGGTGTTGCAGTTAAAATAAGAAAGTTAGTATTGGCCACTGTTACATGACACACTCTTATTGAAAAAAGTGCGCAACTAGAAATACCAATCGACGTGTCCGAGCGCTTTTTCGGACACGCCCCCATGTATTTATTATCGAATTCATTCCATTTGACTGATACACGCTGTATACCATTCTGACGTTATTTTCATATGAGAAAACGCTGTTTTTATCTATTAGACGACCATATATAAAAATCAAAAGTAAAACAAAAAGAAAAACGTCATGTCGAGCGTGTCTATAAAACACGAGCAACGCGTCCGACTCGTATAAGCTGCTTTCGTCTCCTATGGGCTTAAGATTCTATACACAAATTGTCTATTTAATATAACTGGTTGCAATAAACGGAGCCGACTTTAATCTCGTCAGTGTTTATTGTATCTTCTTAAATATTTCATGTCGCGTAGAAAAGCAGCAGCCGAACAGGCTCAGGGGGGGCATGTGGAAGGATAATTCATGTCACTTAACGGCATCGACGGAGCTTTGCGATGGCAGTTTTATTGGTGCCCCTAAATTGGCAGCGCGCGGAACGACGCTCGAACCCTTGATGACCCCCTCAGGGGTGGCGTCGGTTATGAAATGGAGGAATGGGGAAAATAACAAAATAAACATATTTGTCGTATAAAGTAAGTAAAGAAAATAGTGCGCGAGTGCAAAAATCGTACACGAACGCAAAAAAAATTACGCACAACATTGTGGTACTGTATAATGGTCATTAATCTAATGCTACTGCTGCTTGAAGGAATTTCAGATGCAAGGACTCAAAACATTCTTAATAGAAAGAGTTGGTGATTATGGAGAAATAAGTATTCTTCCAACGTAATGATGCGAAAATGACGAAGTTAATAGATTGCCCCAGCAAGAAGACTAACCTGAACTAACCCGAAGTCTACTACCATCCGTGTTTTTCCTGATTGCGAAAGTTTTAAGCATTATGCTAAGACACAAAGATTATTCTAATTGACGCCCAATAAAATTAAATGAAGAAGTCATGGGAAGGTCCGTTTATGAATATGGCCCTGTTATAATAAGTAGTGCTGTCTAGGGATGTCAATCCCTAAAGGTTTTCTTAATCCCGGAATTTTCGAGATTTGTACACAAATCCCTGGATCCCGAGATTAGATGTACCGAAAAAAATCAGATAACATTCAAAAACTTTTATTGTAATAACCTAAATCACAAAGTTTAACAAAAAAATCTCCTAAACGAACTTAAAAAAGTGTGTTTGCAAAAGTTTTAGGTTTATAGAGTTTTAAAAAAACACCGCAAAAATATTAGTACGTCTAAAGTTTTATCTTCCAGTCTCCAACGTATTTTATTACATAAAAACCCTGCAGAAGAGAAGCATCTCCCAGATTCCACGTTTGTGGACTGAATGGGTAATAAAAATTCAAAGGCTTTTAGAAAATTACGTCCCCGAATACCACTATTTGCGTATAAATCAACTTCTTGAGTTATGATGTCTGGCAGTAGCATCCTAATCCTAATACTTTTTTTATCTGCTCTTGTATTGACTCTGAACAATGTTGTAATGCCTTCTGCAGTTTAACTTTTAAGGGTTCATTTTCTGCTCTCAGAATTTCCGCAATGGGAATCAGATCCTCGCGCTGTCGTCGCTGGTTTCTCTTCCAGATGCATCTTCATTGTCTAGCCTGATTAAAAGTTTTTCTAATTCAGATTTAATCAGAGAAATATTTGATGTTTTGAAGCAGCCATCTGATTCAGAGTTTATAAAGTCGGGATTTGTGAGATAGCTGAGAATATCAGAATAAATGGTTCTGCGTTGCTTAATCCTTTTTCTTAATGAGTCTTGTAGGTCTGTACTGAGTGGTGTTTTAATTTTGGGTAGTTCTTTCAACATGAATTTTAATGCAGCACCCGCTTTTTATAAATCTATTGGGCATCGGCATAAAGCTTCGACTGTTAATTTTATTGACTGAAGCACTTTTACAACGCCTTTGACAGTTTGCCATTCTGAGTTCAAAATCTGATTTTGCAGTCTAATATAAGTTGCAATTTTTCTAATGCTTTTGATTTTGTTGTAAATCATTTTTCGTTGGCGATTTTCTAAACATGCAGACAGTTTTTCTAACTTTTAATATGCGAAAGCCAAATGCTTCAACGAGAAAAGCGTATAGAGGTCACGATCATTCGTGATTTCTAGAAAGTCATTGTTTTTACACTCTTCTATCCTGTCCATCTTCTCAGTTTCTTTGCACTCAGACTCACTATCGGCGTCGCTGTCGCTAAGGCCAAGAATGTCAAGATTCTCTTTGGCATATGTTGTAGAAGTTAGAGGAGTAGGCGCAGGCACATCTTTTTTTTTTTATAGAAGACGTCGATGACAGCTAGCTGGATGCCGTGTGCAAGGCATAACTACTGCAGAGGTGCAATTAAGTTGCCAACTTTTACCATAGTTCTCGTTCCGTCGGTTGCAACAGCCAAAATATCTTTAGACAAGTTTAATTGGAAAGCCAGGAATCGCTTTTGCAAATGTTCCACAGGCGGTGTAGCCGTCAATGATTTTTTTTTATCTTACAAGTCCAAAATTCCAAAATTTTTCCCTTTTGTGAACGCTAATACTCATAAAATGTTTATTAAATATCGATGTCCACTCAAATGTTAAACTGATTTTTCACCGTATGTTTTTAGTTGTTTCAAAACATCTCATTACATGTGTTTTGTATTTCGAGATTATGGAACATGAAAACCTTGTGCTTCCAACAACTGTCTTGAAGCAGATGATTTAATAAAAATTGAAAACGGGAAATCATCTACTGCGGTCATACGAGCTACAAAACCTTCAAAGCTCTAATCATTCTTACGCACAAGAAAGTCTATTATTTTTTTTACCTGGTGAATTATTACCAACGACTTCGATCATTTTACTTGTCCCAGCACTTGATGAACTTGATCTATCTTGCGATTCCTTCTTAAGACGTGTATCCAAAGGTTCGATTTGGTGATTTCCCGATGCCGCGGTGATTCCTCGAATACCGGGGTCGCCTGATCGGTCCAATTGTGCGTTATGTTTCCGGATTGCGTTAGTTTTGAAATAGCGAAATGAAGCAAATTAATATATGTATAAAAAATCCGGCTTTAACATCAGATCTACTGTTCCGGCAGGATCAGGGGTTAAGTGCGCTCGAATCTATTTATGAACTATTAAAAATTTGTTGATACTAAACTATAAAAAATTTGTGTAATATTTTAATCTTTTATTAAAAACTTCAAACTTGAAAATATTTTATCTTAAAACAACGTATACTTATTTGCATGTAACAATGTAACCATTAATAATTTATCTTTTTTAAATTATGATGTTTGCCGTTCTGAATTTTCTAGTTTTAACCTGGGCCGGTTAGCAACACATACATTTAGATGCCGATTTACCACTGTCTCCTCTTGAACGATTTTCTTACAAAAATTGCAGATTGCTTTATTTTTCTATTTATGTGGACATTGTAGCAAAAAAACAGTCTTAGCCCTGAACTAATAAATAATTATAGTTATTATTAATTGTTAATTATATAATATTATATGGTATGCCCACCACACTGAAATGCGTATTACAATCAAAACACACAGAACGTTACTTGGGGACTACGTCCTAACACGCGAACTACATTACGCATATTGTTGGTTGCCTATACGAAAGAATCAGATCTGGCAGCCCGAATTTCGGCAGTTCAGTCCGGTTATAGGTCGGAAATTACTGTTCGGGCGTTCTGGCCAAATTATCGGTTCGGTCCATCCTTAATTGACATCCCTAGTGGTGTTGTCTTGCGCAAAAAATTATCTTTTTAACGATATGCTTTACTTTTTACTTTTTACTCACAAAATTACGGCATAAGAGCCATTTAACAAATAATAATATGACGTCTATTAAACAACGTATACAAGTGGCATGGGAAAAGCACTGATAAAATCTGTGAAACTAGACTCTTACATAAATCTTTAAGCAATGAAATGTAAATCCTCTTCTTCGGTTTTTGAAAAAATATGGAACCGGAAGTAGCCTTCTTTTCGATTTTAGATTAAAAATACAACTTCGCTGAAATATAGCAGTATCCCAAATTTGAATGAAATATCTTTTAACATGACGCTGTGGTGCTCTTTACAATGATTTTGTTTATATCCAAGTATATAAACAAGTAACATCACCTCTACTGCACTGCTTTAGCATGGCCCCCTCTGAGGCAAATTTACACCGTACTATTGATCACGAGACTAATAATCCACTAATTTGTCGTACGGCGGCTAATACAAATTGTCAATCCGGAGGAATCCAGGCCGCTCTTCCGGATCCGCATCTGATTTACTGGGAAAACACGACGAGAAAACAGCAATAAAGACCCGCGGGTGGCCCACCGGACCCTGCAAGGCGATTAGATCGAACGAGGGTCGGCGTTCGGATAGAAATTCATTAAAAAGTGTCATGCCAAGCTTATGGAGCCTTTTTAATCGACCTATATTATAGAGGCTTTATTGCACTTGCTGTTAAATTGCCATTGACAAGAAATCCACAATGGTTTAGAATACTTTACGTCAATTGTATCCGGAACGGGACTTGCTAAAAATACACAACGAACGTGGTGGATACGAGGATACGTAGTTCAACGCTGTCTTCATCTAAAGAATATTATTTACCATCACTGTGGAACAACCCGCTTGAAGTCGTTTCCATATAGTCAAAGGTTCAACAAGACCATCGTAATTCGCATTATGTAGGGCAAACACTGAAAGAACTAATGTAAATAAAAACATAAAAAGTCCTTTTATGATGAGGTACAGCACTGCAGGATCAATCCTTTATGGCGCTGTGTAAGTGGTGCGTGTGGGCAGGAAACGATTTATGTTGGGCATGCATTTCTATCTTGTACCGCTGGAATCAAGCGGGCAACATCAGTTGAGCACTTGCCATGAAAATATTTGTAAAAAGGCTCAAATCGCCAACGTGCCTTTGATGTTCAAGACTTTCTAGATCGTTTGTCAGATCAGGATCACCGATCAGGCTTTTCTTCAAATGGAATCCAGCAATCTCATGGTATGTTTAGGAGCAGAGTCCCAAATATGTGAGCAGTATTCCAGCGATGGTCGAATTTGGGCTTAATAAAGCAACAAAAACTGTAGAGGTTCTTAGTTCGGAAAAGTATCCCAAGCTTCTGCGAAGCTATCTCAGCAATGAGCGCAACGTGACTATGCTAAGGCATATGACTATTCAAAATTAATTCCCAATAAATGAATTAATGAAGCCAAGGGAGCGAGTGTCTCGCTATGACTATATCCGATTCTTCAACATCAACTTTTTAGAAATAACTGCCGCCTGGGTTTTTAACGTTAAATTATACTTGGTTACTGTCACTTTAAGACATAATTTCTTCCAGGTCTTTGTTGAGATGTAAGACATCTTGCTGCCTATAGGGATGTGCATTGGCAGTCGATGTCCGGGTATCCAGAGTAAAAGATGAAACAAGTGTGATGTCATCAGCGATATGATTTTTAATTTTTTCCAAAAGATCGTTAATGCATAGTTAATAGAATGTGCGACAATATTGAACCTTGAGGAACTCCGGCATTGATTTTAAATTTATCTGAAAGAAATTCGTCCATCGCCACTCACAGAGAACTGTTTTTAAGAAAGCTTGACAGCCATAAACACAATAAACCGGCATTCCGTATGCCCTAACTTTATTTAGGAGCCATACTCGGTATAGAACATCATGTGGCTCCCTATGATATCCTATTGCGTTCTTCCACGTGTGCATCTTGAGCGACAGCTTGTTGATCTAGACTTACGAAATCCATACTAGCGGACACTAATAACGATGAAGCATTCAAGTTCTTTAATAATTCTTCGTTGATAGCCTTCTTCATAAACCTTGATTTAACAGAAAACAATGCGACTAAACGATAGTTGATTGGCAAGGTCGTCTTCCTTTTTTTGGTTACGGATAGGTCTCCCGCAGTTTCCCAGCAAGAAGGAGATATTTTTGTAAGATAACGTAAAAAGCCTAAAAAATACTGATATTAGTTGATATATAAACTGGCACAAAACAATCATTATAAGGACAATGAAATAAAATATTAAAAACAATGAAATAAAATATTAAAAAGATTCGAAACAACTTGTGGAGTAAGACAATACGTGGAACAAGTTACAAAAAAAAACTTAATAAAAAGGGAAACAACGTAAGGTTACTATTGTATTAATCAGTTAACTCTCGAGGAGATGACTTAAAACATTTTAGGAATACAAATTGTGGGTAAGTTATGAACCAAATAAACACAGAGAAAACAAAAATGATGAAAAGGTAAAGGCAGAAATGGATGATGAAAGGAAAGCTTAAAATTGTAGTTTTTTATGAGGTTATTGATTGTTGTTGATTGCCGTGAAAGAGATAATTAGTAAATTAAATGCGTTTGAACGCCGTTATATATCACTTTAAGTTACATGTCACCGTAACTCTTTGATATTTGAGCACATTAATGTTCTCTTTTGTGATTCTTTCCCCCTCGTCCGATCCTAGCCTCACTGACAACGCACCTGGGGCGGTGTGATGAATTTTAACTTAAAATGTAAAGTATTTTTATCGTTTTACAGTTTTTTCCCAGTTATTCGTTAACAACTTAGAGTTCGGAAACAGGACGCTCGGTAAAAAAGAGGAAGATACTGTAGGAATTGCGCGTGTAGGGTTAGTTAAGGTAAGAGGTTAAAAGGTTAGAAATTAAGAAAATTTGCTAAGATGATTTGAACATCTGGTCTAATATCAAAAAAAGGATACAAAAAGCAATGGTGAAAAAATGCAAAAGACCAAGATAAAAGTATAACGATGAATTGGTGTCTAGTCTACATATTTGCAACAGATGAGGGTGAACTGGAAGGAAACAAAAATAGGGCGACGAAAAAGGATCATCGAGAAGAGGAGTATAGAAAACAACTGCAACCACCGGACGAGCTGGTTATTAAATGGCAAAAGTCGCCACCAGACATTTATAAGTTAGTTGCTTTCTTTCGCCGGATTCATCTCTAGATGCGTTTCGCCGTATAACGGCTTGTCAGTCAGAAGAAAGCAACTAACCTTTAGATTTCTAATTATTACCGAAGACTCCTGTAATTTAAGGACCAGCTCGTCTGGTCGCTGCAGGAGTTAATTTCTCCTTCTTTGATTAATTCTTATTAGATTGTGCCAGGTGATGCATTTGATCACCACAAGATGTCACTCTAAGCTACATCTGCCGTTGCTCATCCACCTCTAAGGGTCATGTAGACTCTCCGGTGTTGCTTTCTTTCGTCGGATACTATAACCTCAGAGCCTCACTGACGGGTCGTTAATTAACTTAATTAAAGGCGACCCTGAACCATGATACTACTCGCCTACCTAATAGGACACATTCTATAAAAGCTCTCTAACAGTTTATATAGGCTAAATGAGCTATTTTGGATCTTCTGGATTTTTATGTAATACCGGTGTTGTCCAAGTAATAATAATAAGAGAAGCAAGTTCGTGTCAGAATGTGTTTTTTTATTCAGTCAAGTGTAGTCAAAGTTATATTAATCAGACCGATAGTCAAAGATTTACCTGTGAAAATTGTCTTTGGTTCGGATGGACTACTAAAGCGTGTTTGTACTTCTCTTAAATATATTTTAAAATTAAGAACCATTGTTTACAATTTCTTAAGTAATTAATGCCCAAGTGCTGCCAGGAGCTCGGTTGTCTGTATGCAAAACAAGGCAGCATCGGTCGAGGCTGGTTGGACCAACAAGCCATCATCGAGATGAATAAATCAAAGACGTTGTATTCCCGGAACGATGAGGGACTAGTGATAGGCCGTCCGGTAGCCACGTCGGCGCTCTTAACTCCTATCTCGCGATCTTTGCATACATGCAAAAGATGGGACCGTTTAAATTGGCTCTTTGTTTTCATTACGACGTCGTCTCCCGGTTCTGCCGTGGGGCTTCGATTCGATAAACTGACAATTAAAAGTTATTGTCGCCGGTGTTTTTTTTAATTTAACTGCTAATGACACCGAGGCGGATTATCTTGTTTATTAAATTTTGTTTCTTTGCCTTTGGACAAGCTATATTTGGAAATTCGATTTATGGAATTTATTTCTGGAGATATAGAAAAGGATGCTTTAATCGTGGGGATATTAATACTGGTACATATGTATAATATACAGGGAGTAGTCTGTCGACTTCTATACAGGTTGTTCCTTAATGATATGGCCTTCGGGCACTAACTTCGATATTTTTGAGAAAAAAAATGGTATGCCTATGTTTTTTTTTCCAAATAAAAAATATTTTTTAATTCACATATTCAATCTAAACACATAGAAATAAATGAATAAAATCATACCAGCGCGGGCAGGTCTAGATCAAGCGGCCTAGGGCAGCGTTCTGATATGCGGTGACGGTCAAATACAACGTGTATATATATATATGTAAATAATGTAATAGAATTATTAATAATTATTAATTATTAATAACGTGGCCGGCCGCGTCGGTGTGTGTAAGCCTTAAAAGCTCTCCTGAGGTATTTTTCTGCGATGTGCCGTTTTTGAGTAAAAAAATAAAAACTGTTGTATTGTTCGAGAAAATGAATCTAATTATTGAAGAATACAATTTTATAGTAAATCTAGGTGCCTTGGAATATGTCACTTGTTTTTTACATCTGACATTTTCTAGTAAGTCTCTATCGTTCAAGTCTATGCGTCGTGAATTATTTATTTCATTTCATTTTTCCATCTTGTTGATAATAGTGAATTATTCAAATGCAGAAATGGCGGAAATTCATTTCAACCCTTTCTAATATTCATCGTCGCCTTGTTGAAACTGGTAGTGTCCGAAGAAGTACATCTGAAGGTAGACCTCTAAGGATGAGGAGACCTGAAATTGAGGAAGCCGTGCTGCACGAAGTCGAAGAACATCCTGAAACGAGTACGAGGAAGATTACTAGAAACTGAATATTGGCCACGAAATTGTTTGGAGAATTTTAGTAGATTTTTTATTATATCCCTACCATCTTTTAATAGTACCGGCATTACTTCCCAGAGATTCTTGAAGGCGAAGGTCTCACTCCTGTCAGGGGTATCTTTATAATATTGCACAAAATCCGCAATTTAAAACATACATTCTGTTCACGGACGAAGCTAATTTTTCAAGAAATTCTATTCAGAATTTCCACAACAATCCTTCGTTAGAACGCTGTATTATCTTCGCTAGTAGTTCTTCTCTAGTATTTACTGGTATTGAATAAACTAGTTCTTTTAGATGTCCCCAGAAGTAAAAGTCTAAGGGATTTAGGTCTGGAGACGTTGGTGGTCATAAAACAGGCCCACCTCGACCTATCCATCGAGGACCAAAAACGCCTGTTGTGTTGACGTACTATACGTTTATAATGAGGTGGAGCATGATTGTGGATGTACCACAATTGCATTCTTTTATCAAGGGGCACGACTTCCAATAAATTATTCAAATTTTGGTGCAAAAGTTGTAAATAGATCAAACTATTGAGTCTTTCTTCCAAAATAAATGGTCCTATAAGGTTATTTTCGATAATACCAGTTCACAAATTTACCATAAACCTTTGTTGGTGTTTGTTTTGAATGAGTTTACTATGCCTTATCTTGTAAAACCGGCTTAATCGGTAAACAAAGTAAGGTTAGAAAAATTTAGATTCACGTAGTGTTGCTGTGTAAACCAGTTGGAGTATTGAAGTATTGCTGGATAATCCATACTCTAAACGATTATAAAACTCTTCTGTGACATTTTGAAGCATATCCTTGATTATGTTAAGACATTTTTAGAGCAACTATTTCTTTAAGACTATTCAAATATATATTCTGGTTTATTTACATACACACTTGACTTAAAATATACCCATAGGAAATAGTCCAAAGGGCTCAGGTCCGTATTTGGAAAACCAGCATCTAAATAATTTTCTAGCGCTCTAGCATAATGCGGCGATGCCCCACAATAAGGTATTGAACTAATTTCTAATATTAGTACCTTCGGGAAATAAGTTAATTAAGTCGACAACTAGCCGATTCTGTAAAAATTCTAGATGCAGCTGCCTAAAGTCTTCCTTGCTTTCGAAAAATTGGACAGCCAAAAAAATAAATCGCAGATTTTTTTTCATTGACAAATTAGAGTTATTTTGACATTGAAGAAATTTGGACACCCTGTAAATAGTGAGAACAACCTTACAAGAAATAAATTCTGTATTGTCATTTTGGTAGACTTTTCTAAAGATTGCTCGGACACGGGAACCATTATTTTCTATTGCGCATTTTATGAGCTGAAATACGCATATACAGGGTGTGTCAAAAAATACTGGCATGGCCTACTTTTTTTAATGTGAGAGATGGATTTCATATACTACTAGATTGCTTCCAGCAAGTGAACGGACGACATTTTCAACACCTTTTAAACTAAATGTAGCTAATACATTTTATTAACGTATTTTTGAATTCCAGCAAATATTTTACTTGCTGTGTATAAATAACGGTTAAAGATGGAAAAGTTAAACTCAGCAACAATTTACCACTTTAGGCGTTCCTTAAAAATATGACAAAAATCATTGAGTTTTCATTTAAAAGAAAAAGTTGACCATGGTAAGTATTTTTTGGTCACCCTATATACGCGTATTTTAGTTCATAAAATAATAGTTTTCAGAGTGATTTTTAGAAAAATCTACCAAAGTGACAATACAGAATTTATTTCATTCTAGATGTTCTCAATGTATATCAAATTATATTAATGGAAACAAGGGATTTGTTTTTTTTTCCTTGAAAGCAAGTGAGAATTTGGCATGGTTAAAATATCCTTCCAGAATTGGTTGTGAATTATATTGCCATCATGTAAGATTAATCTTTTACCAAAATTAATTAAATTATAACTATATTTTGTATTGTGCTTGTATTTGGATAATTAAGCTACATAATTTTCGATTATCTAAATCGCAGCAGATAATGGAAATTTTAAATTTATATACATACAGTACCCTCTCTCGGCGGACAAAAGAAACTCAAGTGGACATCGCACAGTATGTAGTCGTGCTGTCCCCGAAACTGGTGATTCACATTCTGGAAATGTATCAGATTGGATGCAGTGCATTATTGATGACACAGGTACTTAAAGCCGATAGACGCAGGTAGAGGCTGTTCCTTTTGTAACGTCACATTGATTAGGATGAATCCTTATAATGTGGCTCAAGTTCCCTCAAAATAGTTAGTCAGTAAATATATTTTTTGGATTCAGAAATCCACGTGGTAAATTTTCAACCCTATGCTAGAACTCCTTATACTGAAGCAATATAACTGCCCACATTAGCATAATCATAATCATGTTTCAGAAATATTTCATATTAGTTTCTCCAAAAGATTTTAAATATTCCATATATGTTTCAAAACATTTATGGTATTATTGATGAAATCTTTCAGAAAACCAAAAATGTCCCGTACAAGTAATATTTTATTTTATGTCTCTGAAACTCTACATAATTGCATTTCTGAAATTTTCAAATTAGAGGCAAATAATTTTCATAAATATTTCAAAAAAATTTCTTATAATATTTCTAAAATTATATAAAATGGAATAATATATCATTCAATATCCAGAACATATTTATTAAAACAACATATAAACTAATATTATTAACTAATAAATATGAATATACAAAATAGGATGCTTACTTATGTCTGAAATTGTTCTTTCTAGGGAACCTGAAAATAGAAATTTAAAAATTATTAATTTTAGGTATGAATCATAATAATAGTATGTGGGTATAAAGGTGCATTTATAAAACTTTTCGTCACCACTCGCGATCGTAGTTCCAACATGACCAATTTTTATCTCGCTGACCTTGTGCTGTTCGTCGTTCGTGCCTTAGCCAATGGGAAGAAAGAGATTTGACACATTTAATAAAAAACAATATTTTCCATATTCCTACGATTTCAGCATTTATAGACAATACACAGAGCTAAACTTATCTCATAGTTTAATAATATTAAATACTGGTCACATTATCCACTTTTTCAAAGATAATGAATATTCTAACCTCAAAATACGTTACTGCTCTCGCGAATTTACAACGGTGCAGTTCGTGTTTTATAAATACCCTAAGAACGGTGGCGACGAGCGGAAACGGTGACAACGAGCAGGAGCGGTGTAAAAGTTTTACAAATCTACCTTTATATTATAGACCCCTAGTAGAAAAATACCAATCCCTTATATATCAAGGACGCTGCGTATATCAATGTATGTTATATGTTTGATACATAAACACCATTAAAACTACATATTCCATTATAGAGACCGGAAAGTTTAGTCAAAACTTGTTATCAACTTATATAATTATTCCAAGTTCTTACAATTCGCGGGACAAACGAAGTTTGCACTGCGACAGCCACAGTGCAACATGTTTCTGTACCTCTAGTTTTGTCCCGGAGGGAGATGATGCCTTACTGTATCTTTTATCATTCTATTGATGTTTTTGTAATTTAAAAAGATTTCATTCTTCTTTTGTCCCTTTACTGTTCAATATTCTAATTCACAACACTAACAACTCAAGTTTAATAAATAAACTAAAGCGGGAAAAAACATAAAATGAACCTAACCTACAATTATTAATGCACATATTAAAATAGTTTTATTATCCATAATATAATTATTTGGTAGTAGCACAATTCACCCAGAAATAACCATGTCTAATAATAATTATTATTAATTGAACATTACACAAACAAAACATAAAATAAGGGGAACAGGCTGGTTTTTTTGCATCTGGTCCGTCAAATGTCAAAGGCAGGGTGTGTAATTTTAGGCGTAATGAATCTGAAATATTTCAGGAATATTGATATGAAAGGATATGTTTTTAGGACATTCGAAATATATCAGAGATATATCTGAAAGGAAGTGTGCTACTCATTTTCGCCATCTGAGTCGAGGGTTTCGTAAGTTTTGAATCAAAATTATTTATAACTTTTATTGTTACTAACATAATTAGATTAGAGTTGAGAAACCATTACACAATTAAATAATTATCTCGGAAATTATCCGACCGAATTTTACGAATGAAATGTCAATTGAAAGAGTATTGAACGCCCTTTTACAGGAAGTATCACGCGACCTACTCTTCCATTTGAAAATTCATGGGTTAAACTGACCCTACTTAGGAGGTTCAAGTTGCAGTGTTGAAAATCTGCCCCCTTAAAAAACCCTATTACGTGAACAAGCGATTTTTATAAAGTAGACGCGAGGTTAGTCTGTTTCGTTTTAAATGGTACACCCTTTATAGTTAATCTCGATATTACCTCCAGACAGTAATGAGACTTTGTATCGAGGTCTGTACATCAGTGGCGGCTTGTGGCCTATTCTACAGGAGGGCTACCGAGACTTGATAATAAGAAATGTCATATTTGCGCATTGTATTAATTTCGGTTGTTTCTTTTTATAATTACTGTACCTACCTAAGGTATTGTGTAAAGATATTCTTATTTTTAAATGGTTCAAACTAGCACAGTTTTTAAAGTTATTGTGAGTACCTAGTACCTACCAAAGTAATTAAATCAAATAAAACATTTCTTGATTTATTCCTAAAATATACAAACTCTTATCTGATCACGCAGCTGTTATCTTTTTTAGCGTCTCAACCGACTGCCGGCTGAAATTTTCGCAGCCCTTAGCAGTATTAAAATTGCATATAGCGAGCCGTAGCTAGCGTGACCGACGGCGCACGATCTGGCGCTTGTTACATGTAAACCCATGGCTGAAATAGCTTGAGCCCTCGTAAGGCTTCATTCCGTTGCGAAAATCGCCGACATAAAGTGGTCCCTAGGGACGGACTGACGGACCAAATTATAACAAACAAGTTAAATAATATGGACAATAACTCATATATTTATAAAAATAGAGAGGTACATTTTATTTTCTCGTTGTTTGATCGTTGTGCTGTGGGGGATGCAGCTCTGCAGCCCTTATGGAAGAGCCGCCACTGCTGTAAATATACTATTTTATTTTTTAACCAAAATACTAAAAAAAATGTTTTTATGCTCTTTTTTTATGTAAAAGTTTATTACAATAAAATAATATTTAGGGTTGTTAACTAAATCTGACATTTATCCCTACCGACGGTATCATAGAAATGTTAAAGATATCAGCCAAGTTGAAAACATGGCATATTTTCAAGTTATGCGATGGTTACTATTGGTTACTAGGGAGAGAAACAAAGCTTGTTTGAAATAAAAAAAAAAAACGTCAGCTCGAGAGTAAGACCGTAAAAATTATTAAAAAATGCTTTTAAATGAAGAGTTGGTGGACTCTACCACGCCTAAAATAAGGGGGGCCGCTGAAATAGCGGCACAGGGCTTGGTGCCTGAAAAAGATAAGCTTCGATTCCTACAGACCATAGCGGTCTATAGAATTGGTGCAAAGAGAAAAAAGTTAAGAATTTAAGAATTTGAGCTCTACAAAAATGTTCTAATATACGCCATTAGTAGAGCAAACAAAAGAAAGCATAAACCTTGCGGGCAATAGCATGTTAAGAACAATACTAGAAGTTGAGAAGAAATTTGGATTTTTTGAAACAAGAAAAACTTCCAGACTTTCAAAAAAGAGAAAGTGTGGGTTTTAGGCCCAAGAAATTCGTTAAAGAGTGCCAGTCCAGATGACTTTTGTCGATTAAGGCGAATATTTCCTAAATATCTATTAGTGACCAGTTTTTTTAATCATTTAAAGTAATAAATTTTGATCCTCTGGAAAATTATGTAAGAAGAACACTATTGTTTTATGATTTTCGCTATATTTTGTCAACATGACACGTGTTTCACCGTCACAGCGGCTTCATCAGATGAAGCCGCTGTGACGTGTCATGTTGACAAAATATAGTGAAAATCATAAAACAATAGTGTTTTTCTTACATAATTTTTATTATGGATCTTCACCAAGTTAAGGTCGATACCATCAGAACTTTGGAAAATATTTACTAAGATTTTTTTTTATTATTGTTAATAGACATATAGTAGTAGTCTAGTAATTACTAGAAGTCTAAGAGGCTTACCCATCCAGAGAACAAAAAAAAACTCCAAAGAAAACAAAGTTTACTTTCAAAAAGCGTAATGCGTATATTCACACAAATTTCACGGAACGAACTCTACCTTTAATCATTCACATAAAATGTTCTTGTATCCTATTTGACCCCATAAAATATCTGAACACATACGGACAATGACTAAATGAAAAGTCTGTCATTTATATATTATACCCGGAGTGTCATGCGGGGTGGGATGAATAGAGGCGACGATATAAAAAATGATATTCCGCCGTATTTTGACTTAATGGACAATTGTGGACAGTCAATTTGGTAGAATTAATTTTAGAGACGGAGGGGATTAGGCCAGAAAATTAATTGATTAAAGCAAGTAGCAAGTAATGGCGCATATGCCACAACAGCTTATAATTTGTACATAAATTGTTTTAATAGGATCATTCTGGGTATATTTAATGAAAAATAGCTTCCATTAAGTCGTCCTTGCCTTTAAACTATCTGATGGAGGACAATTTCATGCCAAGTCAAAGAAGATGAGAGGTATGTAATAGATAGCTAGGAAATTATAGTGCATGTTGACTTCCAAACTAAACCGTATAATATCTAGTTATTGTTTTATATTTTGTGGCTATTCATTGCGTCTGTTTCAGGTCTTGCAACTACACTGAACGAAATATCGAGTTGATATAACTCAAATATGAGTTATCCTAGACCGACGCTTATTGCTAATAGGGGACAGCTCAGACCTCTGAATTATGGCAACTAAATCGAAGAAGTTGCATCAAATCACTGGTTATGAGTTATAATAGCCCTTAGGATGGGCTGTTTTAGCTAGCTAGCGTAGCTAATCATAACTGGGTTTGACAAGCACATGCGACGTGGGCTGCAGCAATTCATTGCTTAAGCTGCCAGAGACCAATATGGGAATTGTGATGCGTTACTACTCGGGCTAGATTAACTCATGATTCGAGCTATCAAAACTGGATCTGTTAGTTGTTGTAGCTTACTTAACGACTATAGATTTAATCTGTCCTAAAGTTGGAGTATCCTCATTTTCACGCACCTGTATGAGAACAAACTATGAACAAAAATAAAAAAGATCCCTCCGTTCAACGATTGCGCGGATAGCAAGTCCAGGTATGTAGTCCATGACGACGCGACGTGCACTAGGTACTAGTAACAATGGGATGAAGTTACCGCGCCAAATCGGCACGAGCGCGAATTCGGAACTTTCCGTGACCTTTCGATCGGTGATTTACCCTCGACATGGGTTTTTAGAGCACTCTTTTGACTTACGACTTATTTCAACTCAAAATAATTTACACATGGTAATGAGTTAAAATAATGCACGTCTGGGTCAAAACGGCACTTTAAAATGAGTTAGTAAGTTTTCCCAATCCAAAAACTGAGTTCAGGTAACTCATAAAGTGGTTACAAAATGAAGGATTGTGGTAATCCCAAACGTGTTTAAAATGTTGATATTACTGTGTTGAGGCGAACCAAAAGAAGCTGAGTTATTGTAGCGTTTTTAAATGATTTGTGATAATTCGTAGGCTCAGTTTGAACAACATAGAAACGTGCGTTAAAGTAGCTCTAATTCTGCAACCCACGACATCGGTAAACCATTTTTGTCAGTGTAGAATACACAGGACGCGTTGCGTGCGGCATTAATGCGTTAGACGTCCTCAAAGACATAATCCCAAACAGTTTTTGCTATTTGCGCGTTTGAAGATTTTCTTGCGAATTGTGTCCATCTAAAACAAAAACAAAAGCATAATACATAAACAGTTTTTTTGTAACACAAATTGCATTTACATTTCATTACAAGTACACAATTTTATGAAGAATTACTTTTTGTCTAAAAATAAAAATTTGGTATTCTGGAATCGTCAGAACTTTCAGAATAAGAATAATTTCCAGGTTGTATTACTATACTGGCGCTATAGATGGTAAAACAGAATATCCATTCTCTGTTCTTATAACATGAGCTAATTTTTCCATACATCGCTACTCATTTCGTTATTACCTGCCCAATATTATCAAAGAACAACTAAGCTTAAAGTTGGTGATTGACTATTGAGTGATATTCTTTGCTGACAAGAGCAACACATTAGATACAAAGTCATCTTTACTGCCGGCATGAAGAGTAATAACGCGTTTTCCTCTCGAAGACGGTGCACCAAAAGTACAATTTGTACTTTCTGCCCAACCATACTTAACAACATCATGAGTATCAAACCAAGTTTCATCTAAATAAATTATTTTCTTAATTCCAGACTTGTGACAGATGTCCGACTCTGGCGCCGACTCATTATATTCCTGCGGTAATTTACCTTCACCTTCTGTTTCAAATTGTCGCCAAAAAGCTACACTGATAGATATAATAAAATATAGGTACCAAGTAAAAAACTTACTTGTCTAAAACCCCACAGTTATAGCAGAAAATGAAATATGTAAATTACAGTAAATCGTTTCAACCAGTCACGCCACTGTCCGATTCCCAATATCGCATACCACAAGCATCAACTGATTTTAAAGCTGATAAGGTGTCACTCAATTGGCAGAACCTTAAACTATTTGCTGTTCTTGTCTACTTATCTATAAAAACAAATTTATATGCTGCTCTATTAATTTTCCCACTCGAAAAAAATAGTTCGCTCTTTAAAATTGTTAGCGGCCAGCGACGTTCTGTCTCTAGAGTATTGCCAGTTCTACATAGTTCTCGTAAGTGTAGGAGGAACATTAACATATAATTGTTTATTTTTTATGTTTAACAACAGTAAAAATCCTATTTATTTTGATTTAAATTATTTTTGTATAAATAATATTTCTGAAGTACTAGAAAAATTATTGTTATAATATTCATGAATGGCTTGTTCCTTCTTTCTTTGACATTGAAAATTTCTTGGTTTAAAGTTCATTTGCAAACTAGCTTTATAAGAGGGTTACTGACTATCAATTAAATACTAATATAAAAGAACACTTTTAATAATAAAAATCCCGATTATGATGCCGGTACCTTTGAATCCCGGCCGAAGCTGTTTTATGTCATCAGGCTGACTTTGGAAAAAGTTTACCTTTGAAATATATTTTCTTGTAGGTGTTGTAAAGAACAGATTTAACTGCATCCTAAAGGAAAGTATTTTAAATTACCATCCTTTAAAGAAGAACCAATTGTAAATGTAGTCCTTGTGCTGCATAATATGTACGTAAGAACAAATATTGGAATATTTTTGACCCAGATGCTTTAGATTTAGGCCAACAGAGTAGGATGATAAAAATAATTTCTAAATGATTGTAGTAATTAATGCTCTACCTGTGTTATGATGTATGAGAAATAGATAATATAAACATTTTTAGTAGTACCAGAGACCTGAACTAACCTCCAACAGAATAAAACATTTGATAAATAACATCATTACCAACTTCTAAAATATAAAAATCGGTTTCATAAAAAGTATATTACGATTCTGAGAACTGTATCGAAACAGCTCTGTTATAAAACAAAAACAGAAAAAATATTTTAATATAGGTAATAATACAAAGCCAATTCCAACACACATATCAAAGGAAGTAATATTCGGGTAAAATGTCCTGCTATGTAACAGGGGTTGGGGGCAGGGGTCAGAAAACATCCATTTGCGAGGTCCTTTAAAGCGGCCATCGGTCAGCGCACTGGACCCTGTATGCTCTTGAGGATTCCCCCCATATAATGCCCAAATTGATTGCTTTACGCGTTACGACACAATCGCTTTCATACATTTATACATTATGTACAACTGTGCACTTTTATTTCATTCTACGAGTTTTCTGTGTGTTTTACATGGAATTTTAGAGTAGGGGTCGATTTTTAGTAAAATAAGCAGAAATCGTAACTTTACCTATTGTGAATGACTAGGCCACTAAAAATATTATAATGTAAAATATGATTTTATCTCCAATTTTGTCAGATTTTTTTACATTATTATTTCCATTTCTGACCGGATGTTTGGGGGTGTGCAAATGCCTTTTTATCATGGTGCACGGATCATTTGTCTATCACCAGTGGTGTACATTTTTTCTTTTAATATTATTGGTGAGACTGCCCCCTGAGACGCCACTGGAACTCATAATTATCATCTAGTTAGTGCTAACTAAGCATCTTATCACAACGAACAACGCTGCCAAATTTCACCAAAATCACCAAAGGATTTTTGAGATATTAATAAAAAAATTATTTTTTTTTAAACTTTGAAATCTTGAAAACCAGACTTTTTATGACACAGGCTTATATGAACTTTTCTACTTGAATTTGATTTAAGAATACGCCCTTGGAATAACAGTCCATCATTAAGTAACATCCTGTATATGTAATTGTGAATGTTGATTACAATTCGTAATTTTTAATGTATCGTAATAAAATTATAATTTGCTAGACTGTAGTTATATATTTACATACAAAATAAAAAGCATGGAGTAAACTTCACTTTATGCTGTTTGTTTTGCAACCTACGCGTTTGTCGACAATCTGGCGGCTGCCTATTAAAAATATGACCATGGTAGAGTAATCTGTGATGTTAGTCTAAACCACTATAGCATTTTAGGTGTAAAGACTCTCCTATGTCCTATACAGTATCAAACAAATTGGGCAATAGATCGTTTGTTCAAAATTTAGTTACAATATGGGGTTCCTCAAGGGTCAGTCTTGGGACCACTCCTATGTTTAATTTATATAAATGACATTATTGATTTAAATTTAGATATTAAAATTTTATTATACAGGGTGTACCAAATTAAGTGCGCACCATTGCTAACCTTTTTATTATTGGAGATTCAAAGTCGGTTAAATTAGCAAATGGTGAAAGCAGAAAAACCATTGGACATAACGTTTCTGAATAAATGAGGAAAATGTATTTTTTTTAAATGGCACACCCTGTATATTTTTTGCCGAAACGTTTGCTAATCGTATACGGAATGAAAAAGTTCATATGCAATATTGGCCTAAAATTGAAAAAACATTAACACAGCCACAGCCATGGAAATAAAAAATGGTTTGCCTTTGGCGTTCTCATCGAGATGCCATGAAAACAAAAATGAATTTATTTATTTATTTCAGAAATTAAAACTTGATTTTATTTTTAGCGGAAGAAATAAAAAAAAACTATATTAAATGTTCAAGCACATCACCGTTTTGTTCAATACATTTGCGTGCATTCTTTATTACCCGTTGTGTAGCTTTTAAATCTGTTCTGTCATCGATGGATGCTATAATGCGTCTAATGTTGTCTTAAAGTTCGACCAGATTCACATATGTCGTTTTAAAGACTTCGTCTTTGACATACCCCCAGAAGTAAAAGTCTATTGGAGTTACATCAGGAGACCTTGGGGGCCAACGTATCGGACCATTTGTTGCCATCCACCTATCTCTGAAAAGCCTTTCTAACAATGTTCTCACTTCGTGAAACTGATAGGGAGGAGCTCCATCTTGTTGAAAATAAATTTGCTTACGGTCCTCTAAGTTCACATCATCTAAATATTCTTCTAGTAATTCTGACAATATATTAACGTATCCCCTACCGGTCAGAGTACCTTCATAAAATTGACCCAATAATTTGGCTGCCTATGAGACCACACCAAACATTAATGCTAAATCTTACTTGCGGATTTCTAAGAAAAGCAATACACAAATTTGTTCTAGAAAAAAGTTCGCTTCATCGCTCCATAAAATTTTCGTTAAAAAGTTAGGATTTTTCCCACACATATCTTGTATCCATTGGCAAAAAAATGAGTCTTCTTTCAGTGTCACCAGGTAATAATGTTTGCACTGGTCGGTACTTATAATGTGCAAACTTATATTTTTGTAAAATCTTCCAAACGTACTTCGGTAAAAAATATGCGGGGTGTGCCATTTAAAAAAAAATGCATTTTCCTCATTTATTCAGAAACGTTATGTCCAATTGTTTTTCTGCTTTCACCATTTTAAAAAACGAAGTAATGCTACTACTTTGCTAATTTAACCGACTTTGTATCTCCAATAATAAAAAAGTTAGCAATGGTGCGCACTTAATTTGGTCCACCCTATATACTGATGATGATATTGGTATTTTTTATAATGGAAGTGAAAATAACAATATTGAATCTACGAAAAATGATGTTAGGGTAATTGAAAAATGGTGTAATTGCAATGAATTCTTTTTACATGATAATAAATGTTTCTATTTAAAAAAAAGGAAATAATAACTGACCAGATTTTATAATTAGGCCCCCAAACAACACAAATTTTTCTAAACCAACACCTATGTCTATTACGACAAGAATACGAATCGTCCAAATTCGCAAAATAATAATTCCCAAAATTATAATCGAAATCCTGCGCATTCTCAAGATAAATTCTCGAATCGAGATAATCACTTCGCAAGGCAAGGCCCTGCACATCCTAACGTTATTGTTGAGGGAATAAATAACGCAGAAACAAATCCTGAAAAAGAACCTTGAGAAAATTTTCTTGCCTTGAACATCGAAGACAGGTTGGCTATTTTACAAACATTTTCATGGCAAGTGCTCAACTGAGGTTGCCCGCTTGATTTCACCCATGGTAGAAATATACGACGAGCCACTGCAGCCCACCCGTACGTGGTTCAGGAGCTCCATCTTGTTGAAAATAAATTTGCTTACGGTCCTCTAAGTTCACATCATCTAAATATTCTTCTAGTAATTCTGACAATATATTAACGTATCCCCTACCGGTCAGAGTACCTTCATAAAATTGACCCAATAATTTGGCTGCCTATGAGACCACACCAAACATTAATGCTAAATCTTACTTGCGGATTTCTAAGAAAAGCAATACACAAATTTGTTCTAGAAAAAAGTTCGCTTCATCGCTCCATAAAATTTTCGTTAAAAAGTTAGGATTTTTCCCACACATATCTTGTATCCATTGGCAAAAAAATGAGTCTTCTTTCAGTGTCACCAGGTAATAATGTTTGCACTGGTCGGTACTTATAATGTGCAAACTTATATTTTTGTAAAATCTTCCAAACGTACTTCGGTAAAAAATATGCGGGGTGTGCCATTTAAAAAAAAATGCATTTTCCTCATTTATTCAGAAACGTTATGTCCAATTGTTTTTCTGCTTTCACCATTTTAAAAAACGAAGTAATGCTACTACTTTGCTAATTTAACCGACTTTGTATCTCCAATAATAAAAAAGTTAGCAATGGTGCGCACTTAATTTGGTCCACCCTATATACTGATGATGATATTGGTATTTTTTATAATGGAAGTGAAAATAACAATATTGAATCTACGAAAAATGATGTTAGGGTAATTGAAAAATGGTGTAATTGCAATGAATTCTTTTTACATGATAATAAATGTTTCTATTTAAAAAAAAGGAAATAATAACTGACCAGATTTTATAATTAGGCCCCCAAACAACACAAATTTTTCTAAACCAACACCTATGTCTATTACGACAAGAATACGAATCGTCCAAATTCGCAAAATAATAATTCCCAAAATTATAATCGAAATCCTGCGCATTCTCAAGATAAATTCTCGAATCGAGATAATCACTTCGCAAGGCAAGGCCCTGCACATCCTAACGTTATTGTTGAGGGAATAAATAACGCAGAAACAAATCCTGAAAAAGAACCTTGAGAAAATTTTCTTGCCTTGAACATCGAAGACAGGTTGGCTATTTTACAAACATTTTCATGGCAAGTGCTCAACTGAGGTTGCCCGCTTGATTTCACCCATGGTAGAAATATACGACGAGCCACTGCAGCCCACCCGTACGTGGTTCAGCTTAGTGCCCCTTGAACGACACTGTTTAAACATTCTTTCATCTGGAGAACGTAATCTCTCTGGAACGATCTCCCTGAGGACGTGTTTCCCAATAGGTTTGTTTTTTTGTTTGGCAAGGTCTTCTTGCGTTTTTTGAGTATGAGCTGAACCCGCGCAGTTTTCCAGCAAGAAGGAGATATTCCTTTTTTGTAAGATAAGTTAAATAGCCTACAAAATACCGGTGTCAATTCGTCAGCGCATGTCTTAATTACGATGACTGAACTTGGTCAGGCCCAGAAGCTTTTTCATTGTCCAGACTCCCCTTTATTCAAGAAAGCCAATTTAAATTAAACTTGGGCTTAAGCAAAGAATATGTCTTTGGCTTAAGTTTCTATGTACAACGATCGATGAATTTAAGTGTCGGTTTAAGACGCATCTCAGTTTAGCTGAACTTAAGCGCAGATTGTACAACCGGCGGGCATAAAATAGACTATCATCACATACACTCACTACACCAAAAATCCCCCAGAATTGCGCTGTCAATTGCAATAAAATTAATATTTATTTATCATGATCGCAATACAAATTACAAAATCAGCTGATTAAGAAGCCCTTTTTGCGTGTGCTCGCGATAAAAATCATACAATTCTCCCCAATATACAAAATCCCCAACTGTAAAGCGGACTTACGTTGTCGGACTTCCTAATTTTTCCACAACTCCTGTAACTTTTCCTAATGGAACCCACCGTTTACTTTCATCGGCAACGCTACCTCACCCCCATGCTTAACATCGCTTAATCTTTTATGCAATATCTCAAAACAAGCGTAAATAAGTAAGTGCTCCCCTCGAAGCGGCAAATTTACGCGAATTAATATTGAATCACATAAGCATAATAATGCTCGTACTTACCCCCCGGTAATCATAAGTGTTCATACATACTTGATCGTAAATTGAATACATCTCGCGCGCGTAGGGTCGCGCCCCTAAAATAATTTGACAGTAGCACAATCGCTGATTCACTTTGGATTTTTTAGGTGTGACGATTATGCCGATTATTTGACGCCTAGTAGGCACTTGTCCCCGCTAGTTTTAATGAAACATCGGCTCTCAGGAGAATATACGAACGTTGGGGGAGAGTCGGGGGTTGATTGCATAATAGCGGGTCTAAAAGTGGGGTTTTTATTTTAGGGATATAATTTTTCAATAAAATTTTTCATCAATTTGATTTTTATTGATATTTTAAAATAAGATAAGAATAAAAGTTACCTCTACAGTGCGACAGAGCTCTACACACGTTAAATTCGATATGTGGAATTCAATGCATACGCCGCATCACTATCAAATTCCTGTACTCATTTCGACTTTCACAATAACTTCACAACGCAACAGCAGATACATTAATATTTCAGAATTGTATCCGCGCTCCCGCCAAGCTCTTGTATTTTTATGTGTGAGTGATATACAGGGTCGTTGGTATGTATGGAAACGGCCGATTATTTCTTAAAGTACAACAGCTAGCAAAAAATATTTCAGACAAAAGTCTTAGGGTTTTTTATGGTCTATCAGAATTTTAAAAAGTTAAGTATACAGAATGAGTCAGAAAGCCGTAGAGAAATAAAGTTTTTTTTCAATGGAATACCCTATGTCTTAAAATATTTTTGGATTTTGCATAAAATTACAATTTTTATCAAGTGCATTATAAGTCTAAACTAACTAACAAAAGATATCACGTTGCGGTTTTCAGTTCCTTATAGTAACTTATCCTCCTCTACAAGCTGATGGGGTTAGTTTTTTAATTCGACGTTTCGGATTCGAGCGACCATCATCAACTTTTTTTATTTTAAATACGGACCTGGATTTTTTATTCCACTATTTAATAGCCTTTATAAGCCTAAAATAAAATATGGTGAAAAAGTCATATCATAACATTTGATTTCTTTGAGAAAATCCTTATTCATTGAGGAATTACGGAAAACGCCATCTAGTGGCCACCATCAGAATCAATATGGTATAGTTAATAGATCTACGTGTAGAGGAAAAGGAGGGTTCTTTTTCAAGACCAAGTTGAATAAAATCGGTTTATTCAAAGCAAAGATATCAGCGTTTGAATGAAAAAAAGTTTGACCTTCTCCCACCACTTTATTATTGAAAATAGAAAAAAACGATTCCTAACATAAAGTTGCATAATTTTATGAAGAATACAATGCTTATATTTTTAACATATTTTTATAAAGAAAAATCGAGAGAAAATCGGCATTTCTATTTTGAAAGTTCTCTTCTAGCGGTCATTTTTCGAACTTGAAAATAATTTCCAGCAATTTCTCTTGGCCGCTTTTATCGATATATATTTTTCCCAAAGTCCTAGTGTTATTACTTTCTGAGATATAGCCGATTACCTCCTTAGGTGGAACACCCGGTACACGGAGGTTTCGCACTTGTATGCCTGATCTCGAGTATGTACACCATTGCAAGAAACAGGTTAGAAATTCTCTTTAAAAGGCCTATGTTTCGTAAGACGTGTAACGAACACGATTTCCAAACGTACTTCGGTAAAAAATATACTGGGTGTGCCATTAAAAAAAAATACATTTTCCTCATTTATTCAGAAACGTTATGTCCAATTGTTTTTCTGCTTTCACCATTTGAATTAACAGAAAAAAACGCTACTACTTTGCTAATTTAACCGACTTTGTATCTCCAATAATAAAAAAGTTTGCAATGGTGCGCACTGAATTTGGTACACCCTGTATCTATAAAAAGATCGTTGTGTTTATTTTTAGAATTGGATCTTAATAATTTGTGGTGTGAAATCTTAGAAACTTTTTATATCCTCTTTTATTGGCGATTGGAGTGTGCTGACATGAATTGTCCGCCGCCATATTGCGCTGAAAATACTTTACCTTATTGATCAAAAACTTACAGCAACATTATTTTATAAATAATTATATTAAGTTATAAACAACGCCAGCCATCAATCTTAAAATGCTTTACTGCAGTAAAATATCTATGTCTTTGTACGGTAGTAAATCCTAATAAAAATAATATATCGAAATTATCCTCGCTATCTTAGGAAGCCTTTTTGCAATATCACGATATTCCCCTATCTCTAATAACCCTAACCAGGAAGCGTATTCTGAAACTTGTATAAACAACTTTCGGATGACTTTAAATCACTCCCCCATCATAACCGATTTTCTGACTTCCGGTCGATTCCGGAAACTTTCTCCGGGTGATTAGACAATCCTCATTACAGACTGGACGAAATTGCTCCCCATCACGCTATAACTTCTGTATTTATGAATTATTTTGTCGTTTCAGAAACATATTGACGATCGACGGTCTTTGACGCACGTCTGTCTGGAGAATGGTAAATTAGACATAATAAATTAATTTTTCATGTTTACATGTTCGTTGTTGACGTATTTAGTAATTAGCGAAATATAAACATGAATAATTTAAATTGAAAATTATTTATATAAATGTGCAATTACATTTTATGGCAACATAACAACCGTTGCTCAAGATCAAATTAACAAGAATTAATATTGAAATAAATAAGGTATAAGTTTTATAAAACACAAAAGAAACCAGGAAAAACATACACCAATTACGATCCGGTATCTGTCCGGATTTGAGCAGAGTTTGGCAAAACTTATATTATTTAAATAATTAATTTTATTCATTGTTTAATTAATTGTAGTTTCACATTAATAATTGCTGATCACAATTCTTAAAACTGTAATAAATTATAACCATATCCTATTGTTCCTTAGATATTTATTTTAATATTTTTTGCGACCAGAACAGGAATAACAAAAATGAAACATCGTAGGTATCTATGGATCTAACGATCTCAAATTTTAGAAATATTTAAAAAATATACAGGGATTTCGGTTATATGACAAACTTGGAAAGTATGTTTTGGTGGGCCTATCCAGAAAAATACTTAAAGTCCCCTTTTTTAAACAAAACACCCCGAATTTTATTTAACCGGAAGATATAGCAGAAAATGCCCAATGTATCAGTATAGCATTTTTATATACCTATGTTCAATCGTTTTCGACTAAAAAGGATTTCTATTTGTTAAGCAAGCCAAGTGTTGTTATTTAACTTGCGTCAACAGTTCATGAGGCTTTTATGTTCCTCGATTGTAGGTTAATTTCACTGATTTTTTTATTTACTGAGTGAAGGAAATAAACGAGCTTTTCACTGTGGTAATTTGGCGTTTATTTCTCCAAATCACACAAAACTTCTTTAGTACATGATTTTACAAGAACATACTATAACATAAATATTCGCTACCGATTTACAAACACATAACTAGTTACTACATTTGTTTAGTATATTTGCTGGGTGCCTTTTTTTAGGCAATGCTATTTGTTTCAATCCGACGGAGAGAAACCACGTGCGTTTGTTGACATACGACTTTGCTTTATCTTAGCCAAAAGTGTAGTGGAGTAGAAGAAAGAAAACTATCTTATCTGACAGCAAGGTTACCCCCCCGCTGTCACAACGACTAACCAACAATGCATTCTGATAGGCTACACAACCGCCATGTTTTCTCCCAACCAATCGGACGGCAATCAACAAATGTACCCCGCTGTGTCACCTATTTACTGAGCGTCAAAACACCGTCAAAGGGCTTTCGGATGCACAAGACTCCAAAAAATACTCTTAACATCTAAACGTGGAACATTGCTCTTTTCTGGAATAACGGTCGACTAGCCGCTTATTATTTAGGACATATTATATGTATTTTAAAAGATGATATTTGCAAGTTTTATACCTATCCCGGCGATAACACTATATTCGTTCAGCAAACATTGATACACTTTGTTCCTTTATTAAAATAATATTGATATCAGATATTTAACAGTAGTATTGATTCTAAAATAAAAAACATTTGTTGCATTTAATTATATTATTTTTAATACATTTGAATGATCGTTTCCCCAACACTATTGATAAGATATAATTGTTTGGTACTAAAAATTTAAAGTAAATATAAATAGATTGCCATGACGCCCTGACAGGTGTAGAGGTAGTAAATCAAAATATACATAGTAAGAAGTAATTTTTGTAATTCAGAGTTACATACATCCTACATGGCTATACAAAAGAATATTTTCAATTACTCAAATAAGCAAGAAGTGGGTACTAAAAATGAAAGTAAATTATTATATGAATAACATTTGCTCTTACAAATAATAGCTTGGTTTTTTAAAGTGCTTGCCATTTACAAGTACCGTCATTGAATCGTAGTCATCATTTATGTTGAGTTGTAACTCTAGGCGAAATATCTGGCGACCTCGCTGGCGACTCTATTGCCCCACCATTTCCGATCCACCTATCAGTAAGATCAACTTTAAACAAACTTTGAAGAATTGGAAGAATAATACAACATACAGTTCGTAGGCTATTAAGGTCAATTGAAAGGGGGTAGTATAGCAAGGATCATAAGAAACATCGATCTGTGCATAGGTAGGTACCTATGGGTTAAAGGAAATATTTTTGAACATTTTGGAAATTAGAGCTTTCCTAATAAACTCAAATTTCCATGAAACCCATTTGTAAAGGTTTTTATAAAAATAACGTTTTTAATTATAATTGTGATTCGTTGCCAGGACCTGACTGAGAAATGTAAAATACGAATTTAAAAGGAAATAAGCAAAAACAATTCATTATTAGAAAGTAATACCGCCATTACATTTTGAGGGTAGGGGAGTTTAATAATCGGTAAAAAAAATTTCAGGTCCGTATTTAAAAAAATAAAGTTCATGTTGGCCGCTCGGAGACGAAACGTCGGATCTTTAGTTTAATAACGTCATTTTGTAGAGGAGAGAAAGTTGCAACCACAAAGTGTCATTTATTTTTAAATAGCTATTCAAATGAGCTCAGGAAAAAATAAAAACGATTTTGCAAAATTTCGGTTTTTTTCGAATAATATCGGAAGTATTCGGAATTTTAAAACTTTTAAAGGGGCATTTTAATCAGCACCGAATTGCACAACTTTGCCCCCATTTAACAGTTTCTCTAACTCCTATGGTTTCCGAGATTCTTGTGTCAAATTTGTAACACCCTGTATATATCGGACGGGAACTTTTATAGAAATTTAGAACCCTCTAGCAATCAAATTGATGTATATCCAGATACTTCTTCTGATAAAGAACAAACTGTATAATTTAAAAAAAAATCTGGATAGTAAATCATTTCTTAATTGCATCTTTTACTTAGTATATATATACTAACTTTATATCTTCATTAACAACATTTTTTTCCATAGTGTCAAAGGGTTTAACTCAAAAATTGCTTAGTGACAAACGAGACAAGTTAATCAAAAATCACTTAAGCAATTTTTGCTTTATACTATGATGATATAAATAGTCAAAAAAGTTTTAAACAAGGTCGGTTAGAATAGTCAACATAAATAATTAAATGTAATACATTTCTTAACAGCAGTTTTCTCAAATTTGTAATTTTTGTCTTAACACTTTTTTCACCCCTATCAGCGAATTAAAATTTGCCAAACTGTGGTTATGAGGCATTGTAATTTAAACCAGTGTAGCGACTCTTAAATGAAGCTTTATTAACGTCATCAAATAAAATCCGAGAAGCCTATAAATGTTCAAAATACTGAACGCGAAGGTAATCAATAAGTTGAAATGGAAACTGATTATGCAAATGCTAAAAAGAAATAAACGACATCTTTTCATTTTGGGCGTATTTTTCATAAGACGACTAGTATCCGAAGTGGCGACGCAACGAAAACATTTTCTTTTGGGTAATGCGAGAACGCTCCAATATTGCCTCCATTCTTACAATTTTTGCAATCATTTAAATTTTAAGTAGGAAATTGGCAGTTGCGAGACGGCATTAATGCAAATTTTTATGTATTTTTCTTCGTTCCTAATTATAAAACAGAAGAACACTTTCCAGCAATTATGATAATTTAATTTTGAATTCAAATAATTTTCCTCTTAATGATAAAAGGCCAGTCTATGGAGGATTTTAAAAGCGGCATTTTTTCGTGAAGTTTTTGTTCCTTGAATAAATTTAAATAAGTTATTTTACTTGTTGGTATTATTTATAGAAACTTCTGGAAAAGAAATCAGCAAAAGATTTGTTCAGGAGTTCCGGTTAGTTAATGTTAGTTAGTTGATATTCCAGGAGCAAGCTGACCTCATGTTGACGCGTCTTTTTTGGCACCTGACACGTCAGAATCACTTGAGACTAGACAGCAGTTTATTAGCGACCGAACAATGTCTGGCGAGTTGCCAAAAAAACGTAATTTTTTGACTTCTTATCAAAACATTAGTTTTGCCGTCAAAGTTAAAAATATAAGTTATGGAGGAGGCACTGTGCCTCTGATATACGTAATCACTAATCACGATACAACTTATAAAGGTCATATCTCGATTTTCGATATTTTTCTATAATTTGTATAGGGGCCGAATCTTGCCCAACTGGCAAAGAACTCTTATAATAATTCGGGTAAGAGGGAATTATGGTCTATGAGATCTGTATAGAGGCTGTCCGTTTGCAAATTCATTTTATAAATCTTTCCCATTACTAATTTTTGTTCTTGGTAGCAAAACTGCTGCAACAATATGCTGTAAGTGTCCGGGAAAATGTTGGAAATCTCTTGGATTCAGATAGAACATGAAAAAATAAGATGACAAGTTTTTATAAAAATTTTTCTTACAATAAGCCTTCCTACGGAGATATGTGCTCCCAAAGGACGCCGCTGGAAATCGGCTTTTCTTGAATAACTTTCAAAGTATTTAATATAATTTAATAAAAATTTAATTTGATGGACACTAGTTAGGACCTCTTAAGATAATGTCCTTCAAACATATTTAGCTTTTTTAGTTTACCAGGGGCGGACTAAGCTATCAATACAACTTAATGCTTACATTTTTAACACCCTGTATGATAAAGTCTTAAAAAAAATAAATCTGGGTACCTTGCACCTTAGCCTTAAAAAAAAAGTAGTCGTGTTTATTGCCGATAAAATTAACCGTTTTCGAGAAAAAAATAATAAAGGAATTCATGGTTTATTTTTAATAAAAAGGGTATTTGTCTAGAAAAAAGCAAAGCAGACTTAAGTATTAGGGCATATTTTTATTAGGAACATTTTTTTCTAACAATACATAGGTACATTTATACAAATTTGAAAAATTGTCATAAATCCACACGTCAGTTACATGACGTGTCAAAAAAGTATCTTCTTATGCACGTCATTAATCAGTGAACGGACCTCAGTGACAAGAAATCACCTTGTTGCGTCGTCAACATCACCGCGCGCGACATCTACTACTACTACCCTAAGGGGTAGTTCTTTCAATTCTCGTGATGAAAATTTAAACATGATCTAAAGTCAAAGCATTCCAAAAACAAACCCTGGAATCTTCTAAAAATCAATTCACAGATATCTTAAGTCTCCCACCCTCCCTCTATGTTTTAAAATAATTGAAGAGCAAGTCAAACAATATCGTTCTCAAATTTGCGATAGGAGGGCACCCTCTTAATTTGTCACGTAAATATATCAAATATGCATGAAGTAAGAATATGGATAGTTTCTATATTCGCTACAGTCGCCCAACCGAGCTGTGAAAAAACCGAACACCCTTTTAAACCGAAGACCTCGTCGGTCTGCTCGTGTAGGGTTAACAAGGAACAATTGAATTGTATAGCGACATTTCTATTCCCAATGCTATTCAATTTAATATTCAGTCTCCCCTAACGGGCTGTATTGTGTGTACATTTACCATATGATGTTCTTCTAGTTGTACCATTTCTATAGTCGTGTGCGGATACGTATAGATTTTGAAATGGGCAATAAATCATTTAAATGGACCTTTTACCGTCACCCGAAAGCGAATAAGTTATCACTTAAGTTAAAATGTTACACTTTTGCATTTCACATTTTGGGGTAAGAAAAGGGATAAACTTGAATTACTCTGTTTAGGGTAGCGAATATTTTTTTAACCGTCCTATAATATAAAAACGAAATATTTTTGATTTACAGACAGTGTAAACTTACCCCGGTAATAGTGCTCTAGATGTTAAACATTAAACCACAAGTAGTGACTGCAGAATCCGATGCTGAGGCCTTATATATACCTTCTTTGCAGATATTGCCAGAGAGATCCTCGAGGATCTGCAATAATCATATCATGAGAAATGCGTTGACAATAGGTTTATGCGTGTTTAGTTAAAAAAAAATTATTTTTCAATGATTTTACTGAAGATGTAATTAATCTAAGGTCATACTATCAGCATTTTCGCTTAAAATCTTCCAAAAACATTACACAGCTAGTGTTTTTTTTTTGCAACGCAAATTTATTGCATGACAATAATCACAGATGATAATGCTTTATCGTCATTGACAATAATGGTAGCTTAGTTTTCGTCTCATCTTCTGGCGGGTTAGTGATTTTCTCCACGACCTTTCTTTTTATAAATGGGTTTAATTTGATCTTGGAATCCACTAGTGGTGTATTTTGGTAAGTTTGTAGTTATATCTAGGTTCTTAGTTTATTTTTTCATGAGCAAATAAGATCCTTTTTGGGGTATTTTTAGCTGAAACTTCGCTGTCAACCGTGCTTTGCAATTGATGATTTTTTGAAACTGGCATTGTAAGTACATTTTTAGATTCACAACTTAATAATAATCATCTTTTAAGGTGTGTCTGAGTAAAGAGTTTTTTAATTAGTTCCTTTCTTATTTTTCAAAACTGGTGAGTCACTATTCTGTTTACCTACCTCCGTGCTTGCAGTTAAATTATGAATATTTTTACATGCACCTATACCATCCCTTACGCTTAACAGCTTGTAATAACCTTTATTTTTCTGTGGCTTGCAGTTTCTAAAAACTGGCATCTGTTCACTAACTAAAATAAATACCTATAGGTACTGATCTCACTTAAGTACTTTTTTTTCCTTAGACCCGTCTTTAAACGTAGCACTGCGGTCGTAAATAGGCCTATTGTGCAAACCTTCGTTTTATTGTATCCACTCGGTTATCCTGGCTCCGTGTATTAGTTTATACACGTAAACTGTGATTTAGTGGTTGTTTCATTCAGATCCAGTTGAACTCTCCCGAATATGGCATAGCGCCTGCGATCCAGGCTTTTGCAATGACAGACTACATGATAGATAGTTTCCCTATCCTTGCCGCAGAGCCTACAGCAAAGATCTCCAATTCATATCTTCATTTTGTTTAGGTGATCCTTGATAGCCACGTGTCCTGTTAGGATTTCCGTTGTTATTCTTAGTTAATTCCTGCTAACGTTAAGCAACTGTTTTGAGAATTTAGGACAAATACTACCCATAACTCTCTTGCTATAATTGAGTCCCAGTCTGCTGTTCCAGTAGACTTTGTTTTAATTTTTGGTCCATCGCTTAATAGCTCTTCATACTGTGTACTCCTAGGGCTGGTTCAGGACCCATCTATGATGCAGCTGATGCTTGTCTCGCAAGCTCGTCTAGTCTTTCGTTGCCAAAAATGCCTCTGTGACCCGGTACCCAGAATAGTTCCACAGTATTGCTGTCCGTTAGGGTTCTCAGTTCATTCCGGCATTCCCAAACTAGCCTTGATATTACCTTCTGGCTCACAAGAGCCTTGAGGACCGCTTGACTTTCTGAGAATATGTAGATTCGTCTATTTTGGTAGGCTCTTCTATTATTTTCCCATGCACATTGTAGTATGGCATAAGTTTCTGCCTGGAATACTGCTGGAAGTTTTCCCAAGGAAAGAACAAGTCCTTTCTTGGTCTTAATCCGTGTATCCCAGCCCCTGTACCCTCTTTAGTCTTGGATTCATCGGTGAACTACCAGAGCTTCAGAGAGAACATCTAGTTCATTGTTTGTCCACACTGTGCGATCCTAAATGCTTATTTCAAAGGGTCTGTCATAAACACATTTTGGTGTCATCTATTCTGATCTCATCTTCATGTCCGGCACATGTGCTATTTCTTCTATAGGTTCGTGACCTACCTTGTTTTTTCTGGAGGTCGGCAGCATCATCTGAAGGTGGTGGAGGCCCATTCTTGCCTCTCCCTGTATCGTCAAGTAAAATGGAGGAAGGTCAAGTAGGCGCTCCATCGCTGCAGAAGGGGTCGACTTCATTGCCCATGTTATACCTAAGCAGGCTAGTCTCTGAAGACTTCCTAGCTTCAGTATAGAGGTCTTCTGCAAAACTTTTTGCCACCAGATCACGGATGCGTAAATTATTGAGGGTATCATCACTCTGGTGTATTTCCAGTCTACCATCTTGGACTATAAACCCCATTTTTTTCTCTCTCCTTGTTACTGCAAGAGTAATTTAAAATTTACGGATAATTTTTTTCATGTGGCTATTCCAAGTAAGTCTAGAGAACAGGATGACCCCCAGATATTTTACTTTCTCAGCCAGTTGCAACGTTTCTCCTTGGAGGATTAGGGGTCATAATCCCTATTTTTCACTTCGCTTTGTGAATGGGATTTTGACAGTCGTTTGAGAGTTGATGTTTAGATCTTCCCGTCTTATCCAATTTTCTACCACTTTAGCCCCCCCCCCCCGCATTCTTTCTCTCACAGTGGTCTTCCTTGGGTCGTGATGATCAGATCATTAGCATAACCCAAGATTGAGTGCCCCGCCCCACTGAGTTCCCTGAGAAGGCCATCCATGCAGGGGAGAGAGAGCTCCCCCCCCCCCTGCCACTAGAGCCGCCCGAGTCTCGCCCAGAAGAGAGGTGAACACAACCCTGCCCTTAAGCATGTGATCTATCCATCGGCAGCAGGTTTCCTTCACTTAAGTACTTACTGCATTGTCACCTACAAAACACAAATTTAGAAAAGTGTTGGTTTTTGGTATGAATACTACTAAATTATTCTGTCTGGGTATAGGAGAAACGGTTTGTTTGTAGTTAAACATAATGGATGTATGTATACCGTTATTGATATCCTTTAGTTTACTTATGTCCAGTTGTATAGATTCTGTATACTTTTAAAAATTCAGTTTAAGCTGAGGAAGAACTGGAGAATGATGTTACCCACCTAGGCATTATTGAGTTAATAAAAAAATTAAATATATTTTATAAATTAATATTCAATATAGGGAGGAATTGTTGGAGAGTAGCAATGTAGCAGTATCCACGTTAGCTGTTTGAGAGACCATGTGTGTTTCGTAGCAAATAAAGTTTCAGCTAAGTAACATTTAGTATTTAGATACAGTTTTGCGCCCATGATATGTACAGAACTTGTGCATTGTAAACGTGTAGCGTATGTCGACATAGCATTAAGACGTCGCAAGAGTCTCTAGTAGTTTAAAACGTTAGGTAGTCTGTTACAGCTAATTTCGTTGTGATTATAGTTACAATTTATTATTATAAAGTAAATATTCTTGTTTCTCGGCTAAAGGCAAATTGTTTCTTCAAACTTTAACGCTTGTAACTTTAACATTTTAGCTTATCTACGACTGAGTGGCTAGTATACTTATCGAGTAACCACAGGTACTCGTAAGGTTTTGTACTGTTCTTTAACAATGCTGTTATGGTAAATTTAGTTAGTTGTGAGAGGTTCTTGCACAGAGCTTGCGGAAATTCACAGTCTGAGGCAATGTCTATCTACGACTGAGTGGCTAGTATACTTATCGAGTAACCACAGGTACTCGTAAGGTTTTGTACTGTTCTTTAACAATGCTGTTATGGTAAATTTAGTTAGTTGTGAGAGGTTCTTGCACAGACCTTGCGGAAATTCACAGTCTGAGGCAACTATCGTTCTAAAAATCGTCCAATAATTTACTTCAATGAGACATGGTTTGACACGCATGACACACCATCCAAAGGATGGACGGATTCTTCAGGCAGGTGTAAAATCCGTCAAATAAAGGGAAAATAATTTTTACATGCCGGGTCAGAAAACGGTTGGGTCCCAAATGCCTTGTTGCTTTCTGCAAAGAATATTATAGACTCCTGCGTGGACTACCATGAAGATACCATTGCAGAACTTTTTGAAGAATGGTTCAAAAATTGTCAATCATACTTAATATATTTTTTCCATGAATTTGTTTCCAAATTTAGTGATAGGTATATAGAGTATTTACTGGAATATGTTCCTTTTATGATTTACTCTTTTTCTTACAAAATGGGGTGATGCAGTAAAATATAGAGTGTCCTCGAATGTAGTTGACAAGAGGAAAAACATCAGTATGCCATAACTCCCCAGATTTTTCAGGAATTACCAGTGTATTTTAATTTCAATTAATGGCTCGTTAATTTGCTAACAATGTTTGTTAACTGCAGCTGATTTTGGCCTATAAAAAAGTTCTTTACTTCTTGAGCGTCTGAAGTCGTTACATGTATGAGGTATGCGTCTCGGGCTCGGGGTATAGCTGATACCAGAATTAGTATATAGCACCTCTTACGCAATGTAACTGGCCAATGTTTCTATCCTCACTCTTATTAAAGAAAATAGTTTTCGTACCTTTTGTAACTGCATGTTATATTTTAATTGGAAATACTGATTTTTTTTTTCTGTTTCAGTTTAACCACACTCCTGGGCATCGTAAGCTGTATTTATGGGTGAGTTCTATAAGTTATCATTAGTTTAGTTTTGTATATTGTATTTTTGAATCCTATGTAGGTATCTCTTTAATTTGTTATGATAAGTCACTAGACATTGTTTCATACGTAAAACCACAAGAGCTTTTTTTTATCGGATAAACTTTTATTTTTTACGAAAACTAGATTGCTTAGAAATTTAACGAGAACAAACGAAATGATAAAAACGCGACAGCGAAACTGGAGCGTTTTTTTATCTATTACCGTTTGTTCGATCTAGTTTGAGTTTAAAAAATAAGAGTTTATCCGATCTTAAAAAAAAGATCGAGTGATTTTTAGCTAGAGAAATTCACGAATTTTGGCATGAATAGATACTAAAAGAAAATAATACTTCACTAAAAAAAATGTTTGACAGCATCAAATTAATTTGTAACAACATGTCAGGTTGCCGGGCAATGAAAAAGAAAAGCTACTCGATTTTGAGCCGGAGAGGTTTTTACCGTTTAATTTTTAGCTGGAGAGGGTTTTATCGCGAGGATTCACCTTTTTTATCGATGTCAAAGTGATAAAAATGCAAATGTCAAATGGACATTTTATTGTAGGAATGAATTTATCATAATTAAAATCTTAAGCAGTAATAAAACAATAATTAATGTGTAATCAATTTTAAGGTTTTGATTCACTTTGGTCGTAACATTAAAATATAATTGTATTTCAAAAGATATATATACCTTAAAAAGGTTAGCTGCTCACATTTACTTTATTAACCGAACAGCTTGTGTATTCCAGCCAAACATATGCCTTTTGAAATCCAACTCAATCGAAACGAATCAAAACTAAAATTTATTTAATAATTATAATGTATTTTCAAATATTCCCGCAAATTTTTTCAGTCGGTATGTCAGATTTCTATAATACCGATGTTGCCATCATGACATTATCGGTAAAATAGATTTCTATTTTTCCGGTCGATTAGAGCGACAGTAGGTTCATAGGTGGCCTATGTTCCGAAACTTTAACATTGTTGTGATATTTCTCTCAATGAAGACAAAGGGTATAGAAAGCAATCGCCCATGTTATTGGACCGATGCACGTATGCAGAATTAAATGTCAAAAAACAGCGGCCATTGCACATTGTGGATCGATATACGCATGCGCGAGGCCGGCCAATTAAAAATTGTTTTCTTACTATTTTTATTAACCTTCTTAAATATTTTAAAGTGGTAATTAAACACAAAACGGTATGGTTTGTAGACATCTTTAATTAATAAAATTAAAATGAACATACTTAGCAACATTGTTGATCTAAACTACATAAAATAAGGTAACAAAATCATATTACACAGACCTAAAAAGAAAAATATACAAGTATATAAATAAATTATTTCTTTAAAACATAAATACCACATGGGAATAATCAAAATCTGGCTTTCATATAAAGTCAGTATCAATGCAATAATTTCGTAAGAATGAACGAAATAGTAGTTTGAACACGGAGAACTGGAAACTGATGATCTGGTGGGTTCGTGGGTTTGGTGTAGCTATAAAAGCATCAAACAAAGGCATTATATTGTTGATTTGTGATGGGCTACATGCTTGGTGAAATGGATATTCCATGGTAGAGGATATTAATGTCTTACTTGTTATATTTCACAATTATAATTCAGTTGCCTGACACGTGTTTCGACCCTTGCGGATCATTATCGAAGGAGTACAATACTAAATTCTACGTGTAGTTACAAAGTTAATATCTAAGTAATAGCAATGGTAAACATATCAACATGTAATTAAAATAAAATTAGGAATATGAAGGGAATTGACAGACAGATAATGGGTTATTTCGGTCCTTAATTTCCAGGTATTGACCAAAGGTACAACTAAGTTAGACGTGTGATTATAGAGGTATTTACATCTAAGTAATAAAATTAAGAAAATTATATTGTGTATATAATTATGGGTTTTTTCGTTCATAATTATTGACAGTGTTTATTGTATATTTATCCTAAGTTATTAGACTATTAAGTATTAGATTGGCACCTGAAGGTATTTCAATTTGATTGTTAACAACAATACATCGATTTTTTACGGCTTTTTAATTGCTAATGTTTCTAATAGGTTGAGTTTTCTACCCTTGTGCAATTGGTAGTGGAAATAGTTGTCGAGAAGTAATAACAACATCTCCGAGCTACCTAAATTATATTGTATTTAAATTGTCACTTTCCTGTGTTACTTGAAGAAATATCGCAAAATATATTATTTATTATTGACAGTAGGTGCGCTTTGAAATAAATCCAGTGGAATAGAAATTGAGCAGGATAAATGTAAGTTTAGAAATTTTCCATGGTTTTGGAGGTCAAGTTTAAGCGATTTATTTCGATATTGAGCAAACTTAACCAATAACCAATAAAGGATTGAAATTATTTACCTGCGAGAAACAAGGACCCATTTTCTGCAGAAAATCGGAAAAAATAAATAAAATCAGCAAAAGGAATCGTCAGCCTCGGCCACCATTTGATTTTTTGATCTCTTTCTCTAATACGCTTTAAAAACAGACAACCAGAGATAAATTTGTTAACGAAATTGTTCGGTTGCGGTTAGACTTACGTGTGTTTGAACTTCTAGGAGTGGGGGTAATATAACTACCATTAATATCACATTATAAAACAGATAATACGACAAATGTCTAAGGGTACGTCGTTTCTTGAATTCTTACTGTGACTTGTGACCGTCATACATCGATTTCGGCCATTTGAGGTTTTCAGCCGCTGATTTTTGTAGGTCTGTAGTTGGTGTGTGTACACAGTACAGTACCCAGGTTATAGCAATCTGACAAGTGGTAATCTCCTGTTCTGTGGTGGTAATAACTACGAGGGTAATATAGTAAATTCAGAATTTTATTGATACACATTCACGCATTGCATATTTTATCTAAATTGATAGCAATACAATTTTACAAAAATAAAAATATTATAGTTTATATTATTTTAAACTTTGAGTATTTCCTTTGCATCAATATTAATTTTTTGGTGTTGCTATGGCATTACAAATAATTTTGTCCGGAATAAAGTAAACGATTAATTTATTTATCTACTTTCATTTAGTAATATGAATTTTACAGTTCTGTAAATCGTTTTGTAAGGGCATCTATTACAGCACTAGTGCTGTAATAGATGCCATTACAGCACTAGTGCTGTAATAGATGCCCTTACAAAACGATTTTTAATAGCAGGTGCATTTTTATTTTTAAAAATGCCTTTTGCCAAATATTTTTATTCATAGATGAAAGTAGATAAAATTTTGTACAATATTCTTGTTGTAAATTCATATTACTACACTCGATGTTTTATTAAACTCGGCTGACGCCTCGTTTAACAACTTTAACATCTCGTGTTGTAATATGAATCTTTACAACACTTATATCGTAATAGTTATTTACGATATAAGTGTTGTAAAGATTCATATTACAACACGAGATGTTAAAGTTGTTAAACGAGGCGTCAGCCGAGTTTAATAAAACATCGAGTGTAGTAATATGAATTTACAACAAGAATATTGTACAAAATTTTATCTACTTTCATCTATGAATAAAAATATTTGGCAAAAGGCATTTTTAAAAATAAAAATGCACCTGCTATTAAAAATCGTTTTGTAAGGGCATTTATTACAGCACTAGTGCTGTAATGGCATCTATTACAGCACTAGTGCTGTAATAGATGCCCTTACAAAACGATTTACAGAACTGTAAAATTCATATTACTAAATGAAAGTAGATAAATAACTATTACCTAACTAACTTAATAATATGCATAAGTATTAAATTTAATAATGCAAAACAGCAAAACGCTACCTAGTATTCCGCATTCATTATTCAAACGGCGAACCTGGTAAACGCACCAAAACCCATTCGACTCGTATTCTAACTGCCTGTCGGGCAAAACTCCGTGTTTTCATCCTTATCAAAACATATAAAACCGTCAGGCAGCCTGCGAAAATGTCCATTTTTACAGTTTCTCATTATGCCAGTCTATGAATAAATTCGCACTTTGGCGCGTAAGGCTGCGCGCTCGCGAGAATTACAGATAAGCCGTATGAATGCCCTGAATAACAAACTGGGCCATGTTTTAGCCCCGTGTTTCTCGCTTACGTTTTTAGACAAAAATTATTTTAATCGAGTACGGGGTGAAATCTAAAATTAATCCAAATATAAATGTCTATTTATTAACACCAGAGCAAGCAAAAAATCGGGTGCAACAGAGCTTTAGCTATGAGAAACCGTGTCAATTAAGCAATTGTACTAATAGGAAGTAGCTGTGAAAGTGCCGGCAAGTAGACCTGGTAAATTGTAATACTACCTTGACCATCTCAGTTACCTCTCAGCTTTTCTTTGTCTGGTCTACTCAACCAGTTCTTGGCTTGCCCGCATCCATAAGTTGGCTGCCACTGCGCGATTAAGTACTCTTGTAACACTAACCATACCTGTTGCTTGGTTGGGCTTGGAGATGATCAGTGCTAATTGTGATTTCTGAAAAGGAGACTGAACTCCCATCTATTTAATTGCCTTCTATCAGTTAAACCTCCTTTTAAAAAGGCTCCGCAGGGTATGCACGCACTCTCTTACTACAGCAAAGCTTGCTTTAGGGTTAACTTGACTATCCTCTTGACTTTTGACATCTTACCTTCTTATGTTTGCTACTGTTAGGCAAAGACGTCCTCCAGAACAAATGTCGAAGGTTCCTAGTGCGTATGGATTTCTTTCAGACACATTCAACAACAACGCTGATGACAGCACACTTGTTTCATCATTTACTTTGGATGCTCGAACATCGGCTGCCAATACATATCTGAATAGACAGCAAGAGGTCTCACATCTCAACAAAGTCCTGGAAGAAATTCTGTCTTAGGGTGACAGCAACCTAGTAGAATTTAACGCTATGAAACCCCAGGCGGCAGTTTTTTCTAAAAAAGTTAATGTTGAAGAACCAGATAAAGTCATTGCGGGCACTCGATTCCCTTGGCTTCATCAATTCATTTATTGGGCGTCAATTTAGATAGGCATATATCTAACTTTTGATGCTCTGTAAAGCCAAAATTCGACCGTCAATTATTTAGAACTCTGCTCCTAAACATTCCCTGAGATTACTGAAGTCCATTCAAAGAAGAGCCATTCGCTTGATCGGAGACCATGATCTGACAAACAACCTGGAATGCCTTGAACATCGAAGGCAGGTTGGCGACTTAAGTCTATTTTACCAATATTTTCATGGCAAGTGCTCAACTGAGGTTGCTTGCTTGATTCCACCCAGAGCGGTGCATGGTTAAAAGACACGACAAGCCACTGCAGCGTCTGCAGCCCACCTGTATGTGTTTCAGCTTAGTGTCCCTCGAGCGACATCTGAAGAACGTCATTACCCTGGAACGACCTCTCTAAGGCCGTGTTCCCAATGAACATAATCTCTAGATTCAAGACCAAGGTGAATCATTTTCTGCGCACACGCACTGATCGCAGATCGCCTTAAAGGAGTAATCCTGCTGCAATGCTATGCCTTATCATAAAAATAGAAAAAAGCTGCCTCCATGTTTTCCAGATTTATTTCAATCCTCGAGGAATTGCTGATAGTCCATCAATACCTATATACAGGGTTTTTCACTTAAAACTCCGAGGGCCCATATCTCGAAAACGAATGAATATATTTTGATTTCGTAAAAAGCCCTTGTTAGGTGGGATCACTGTGCATTTTTTAAAGATAACGTCAATGCGACACCTTCGACCTCTGGTTGTCGCAACGCCTCAAGAATATAAATCGATTGCAGGGGCCTCTAGAGTAGGTACATTTGAAAGTACTTTAAATTCTAAGACTTTTTTGTCATTTACCCTAATTCGGTTAATTAACTCATTTTTAAGTAGTACAAGGTTTTAATTAACCTTTTTATTAAGTTTAGATAGTAAAACTAAAATAATTCTTCACTTAATAATAATTCAGTCAACTTTGTTCAAAATTCCTTCCTTCTGCGCAAACAAAACTGTCAAAATTTTTTCAAAAGGTGCTGTGGGGAACTTTTAAAGCATTATTCTTGTAATAGCAGTACCTGCCGCTGTAATTTTGTTTATTAAATCTTCAACTGGTGTTTGATAGATAATATCCTTTCCCAAGGATAAAATCTAAAGGTAATTTATCTGGTGACCTTGCTTGCCATCTTATTTGTTCGTTGGTTGCAAATCATCGATTTGGATACTGTCTGTCCCAATGATCCTTAACAATTTGAATATTATGAGCAGGAGCCCCATCCTGTTGTAGCCACATATTCGGTCTGTTGTCAAAGGGTACCTCTTGTTGTTACTTTCAGGTTGTTCTGGTTATGTTTTAGTTTGTATCGTAGAACCGCAAGTCCGTGAATCTACCTTCGTGCGCAAAACCGCTTTCCATTTTAAGGTTATGTTCTATCAAATACGGTTTATTCTCTGTGACCTTTTCAGTGGGTTATATTGGGTTTGAAGGTGTCATTCGGTCAAACGAAATTCTGACGACTGGTCAGACCCTTCGCCCTTGTGGATAAATTCGGGAAATCTTTCTCCATCTCTGTGTTTTCCACATGAAATCTTAATTGAGGCAGATAAATGGTAAGTTCACAACGTATATTGTCGTGGATTATCGATATTTTAGAGAGATTTTTGCCACATAACCTGAAACTACATACCTTTATTTCAGACCAGAGTTATCCCTCTCTATACTACACGTTACTTACATTTACATTGACATTCCAATAACTACTTTTTCGGCCAACTGAGTTTAGACCCTTGAATTTTCAACCTATGTAGTTGAGGCATTTGTGAAGGCTTGTTACTTATAGAGCAAGTTGTAAAAGGGTTGCAACTTTTACGCTGTTATAAAGAGTGTTTTATTTAGCAAACTTATCTTTTACCACTATTTTTCTGTTGAGGTAAATCAACCGATACATATTTAGTATATGATGAATTAAGTGTTTATTATTCCCAATTTAAAATCACCTTTCTTTCTCATTTTTTCTTAATTAAATAATTTTTAATAATTCATTTTTGTTTTTGTTTTGGCACTGTGTGTGTTTCCCTCAGAGAAATTTGGTGTTGTTGTGTAAAGTGTTGTAATTAAATTTCCATCATTTATATTTTGTTACCACCTAATAAGGTTCTCCAGTTAAAGTGCCTTTGTAAGAATGAGGCCCCATCAGATATCCATTAAATAAACCGGACCAAACATTAATTCCAGAAACGCGTTGATTTCCTCTTTCTCTAATCCAAAGAGGATGATTCTGGAACCAAAAGCGACAATTATGTCGGTTCGAGATTTCATTATTATGAAAGCGACTTGCTCCATGAAATATTGAACAAGGTATTTACATTATGACAATACAATTCGCAAAATCTTCAAATTCCAGTCTTCCTGCGGGATCCTCTGGCTCCAATCTATGGATTCATTTGGTCTTGGATGAATGAAACTTGCTGTTATGTAGAATCCCCCAAAAAGAGCTTATGGAAACACCAGTATTTCTTTAATTTTGGCTAGTGAAGTTTTAGGGTTTTCATCAACTTGCTGTCAAAGTTGGGCTGTATTTCCATCATTTGTAGCAAATTTCCTCCGATCTCTTCTCGGTTTTGCAAACTTAAGTTCCTACGCAGAACTGCAAAAGTCTTGTCATCAGGAATAATTATTATATGAGGATAGCGATGCCCATACGTTCTTTGTGCGTCCTTAGCATTTGACGTGCATTCACCATAAATCAGTAACATATCTACTTTTTCTTGGTATTAAACCATTTTCATAGGATATTATCAATTCGTATAAATGACAACGTCACGAGTACATTGAATCCAACGTCATAATCTGTCGATGTTTTCTTACCATACGAAAGGTAAATTATTTACATTTGCGGGACATGGGTACCTATTAAAATTAATAGAAATTAGGTTTTCCAGTTTATTATAACCTTGTATTACTTAAACATGAGTGAAATAATCGATACCCGGTACCCAGAAGAGTTTTACAGTATTGCTGTCAGCCAGGATTTTCAGTTCATTCTAGCATTCCCAGACTAGCCTTGATGTTACCCTCTAGCTCATGAGAGCCTTGAGGACCGCTTAACTCTCTGAGGATATGTAGATTCATCTATTTTTGCAGTATAGCATAGGTTTCTGCCTGGAATACTGTTGGGAATTTTCCCAAGGGAAAGAACAAGTCTTTTCTGGGTCTTAATCCGTGTATCCAAGGCCCTGTACCCTCTTCAGTCTGGAATCCATCGATGAACTAGACCAGAGCTTCAGACAGAAAGTCTGGTTCGTTGTTTGCCCACACAGTTCGATCCTGAATGCCTATTTCAAAGAGTGTGTCGTAAACAAGTTTTGGTGTCATCTGGTCTGATCGTATCTTCATGTCCAGCACATATGCTATTTCTTCTATAAGTTCGCGACCTATCTTGCTTTTCTGGAAGTCGGCAACATTATCTGAAGGCGGTGGAGACCCATTCTTGCCTCTCCCTGTATCGTCAAGTGAAGTGGAGGGAGGTCAAGAAGGCGCTCCATCGCTGCAGAAGGGGTCGATTTCTACCTTCAGTATAGTTTTAATAACTTTGTATTATTTAAAAACGAGTGAAGTAATCGAATTGGGATAAATAATAAAAAAGTCTTAGAATTTAAAGTACTTTCAAATTTACCTACTTCGAAGTCCCTGCGTAGTCGATTTATATTTAGGGTTTTCTATAGTTTTGATTAATTTCTTTTTTTAGTTTTTCTATAGTTTTGATTAATTTCTTTTTTTCTAGTGTTTATTACATATTTTCTCTCACAGAAAAGTTAGTCGCATATAGATATAAGTACAAAGAAATAGTCAAGATATTTAGGTAAGGTTAATACACATTTTTATTATCTCCATTATCACAAATGTCACTTTTTTATAGAAACTTAATAACAAAAGGCAATGCTTTTTAATTTGGTTACAGATGGTTCCCACCGTGGTAATCGTCCGACTGCAAACAAAGCCCACATTAAAATAATTATGTATAATTTCAGAAAATGGCAAGCTGCAAAACAAAGTATGAATAGTGGGCGTAGTAGACATAAGCCAACTTTCCCGTCCAATGAGGTACGTCGTTGCGGAAGGAAGCTGTCAGTCACACACCTTGAGGAGAAAATCATGATCTGCAATTTACTGCAAATATCGTGCACGAGAATATCTCCTGCTTACCCACACCGCTCGGTTTGACGGAGTAATTGAGAGGCCTCTCGGCCTTATTTTTGGTTTGTCTAGCGGAAGACCATAATTTGTGCAACACCGTATAATAGTCGTTTCGCAGTGAAATGATAATGTTCGGGTCAAAACCGATCTTCTTGATCTTTGCACGATAGGTACCTGCGATGCATTGTTGCATTTTACGTCTCAAAATTAATAGCACTATAATTAGATATATCTTGATTGCTTTAAATAATCAGATTTGTCGTGTTTCCGTGGCGAATTCTTAGATAACATATTGTATACCATATATTTTCTTTGTTTTTGGATTGGAGGATACGGTGATGAGATGCGACATCTCGTGGTGTTTCCACCCATCACCAGGCCTAATCTAACAGGAACTTTATAAGTTCAGGAGTCATAAAGGAAGCATGCAAGAACGATTATGTCGGTCATAATTACTCGTCGCCAGGTACCGTCGATCACCCATAATCGGTTTGGAACCCAAACCCAATAACCAGTCTCTTCTCTTTCGCCAGATCCATTCCCAAACGCTTTTCGCCGTATAACACCTCGTGAGTATGGCAAGGACCTGACGAAAGGGAATATTACACGAAGTGTACTTATCGGTTATTGGATTTCGGTTCAAAATCGATAATAGGTTGAGTCCTGTAATTGTGACCGACCCTATGGTCCTTGCCTTACCGGTACTTCCTTTCTGACTTCTGAACTTATCAACCTCTGAAGTCCTTCAGCGCTATCAAATATGAGAACCATGTCATCTGAATTTCTCAGAAAATTAATTAATTCTGCGTTTACAGAGATTCCCTTTACAATATCTCGTAATATAAGTTTTTTGAGTATGTGTTGAAGAGAATTGGAGAGAGAATGCATCACCCCTTCCTACTGAAAACTCATGGGACAGTTCGTGTTCTACTCGGAGAACTGCTCGTTGGTTCGCATACAAATTTCTAATTAAGCGTATGTCTTTACCGTCTATGTTAGACTCCAGTAGAGTCTCGACAAGCTTACGGTGTCTAACCTTATCAAAGGCTTTCTCAAAGTCAATAAAACATATGCATAAATACCACAATGCTCTTTGAACTAAAATTTGAATACTAAAAAGAGCCTCCCTGGTTTCTAAGCCATCCCTGAAACCAAACTGTATTTCCGTGATATTTTCCTCCAGTTTTCTTTAGATGCATTAATAAGGGATACGATCTTTAAAGCATGACTCATCAGACTAGTTTCTCCTACGATCTTCACATTGTGTACCATTCTTTCATGTGGCAGTTGTCCGGTCTCCAATATTCTGTTAAGGAAGTTAGAAGCCTTATCTTTTTGATCATACTCAAGCAACTTAAACAATTCTCCATAGTACCTGGTCTGGTCCAGGTGATTAATTGTTCTGAAATCTATTAATTGCAAAACATACTTCGTCTTGTGTGATTTCCGAACCCGATGTTACTCCGATTATATCCTTCATGCCCTGTTGCTTCTCAAAAACTTCCTTCATATACCCTTTCCACCTATGCAACCTCTTATCCCTTTCAGAAATAATATTGTTGTGGGCATTCTGGATTATTCCGATACTCTGCGATTTTCTCATCCCAGTAAAGTATCATGTTTCTGCTACAGTTTCTCAATTTCCTTACATTCCTTTCGAAACCATAACTCTTTGTCGTCCTTAGTATTTTCTCGTGAGTTTCCCTGTATTTCAATGAACTATATTCTTATAACCTCGTCTCCTCTCCATTAGATCCAAAATATCCGTCAGGTATCCACGCCTGGTTTTAGTTTATTTTGAGCAACTGACATAACGGTGTCTGATTTTACTCCACGCACAAATCACCGAAATAAATTTAGATACGCAACTGGACTCTTGGAACTGTCAAAAACTAATTGGCGCTGATGTCCTAGTATTTGCGATCCGAAACACGCGAGAAAAAAAGAAATCTGTTTGGCAACTATGGGTAAAAATAAAGAAAACTGTTTTACCAAGTTTTGATGAAATCTGTTTTATCGGTAGATATTGGTTCCGCTTTAAAGTTTAAAATATTAATTGGTATAAATATTCATTTTTTTCTGCTTTTATTTTTAGTTCAGAAATACACGTTATTTGTAACTCTTGTTTTTCAGTTTGGAGTAAATACCTTGTTGGTAAAGTAACAAATAACGTATATCTAAGAGCTCAAGTAGAAAGCAGCAAAAAAGGAAGTATTTAAACCAAGCGATACCTATTTAAAAATACAGCTGACTAAAATAAAGCGAAATAGGTAATAAAACATTATTTTTATGATCAAAAACTAACGGATCTCTTCTTGGCAAGCGGTATCGCATGCCATGTTTATTTAAACAGTTTGGAACACAACATTTTTTTAGGTTTTAACGGAGGTGCGTAGTCTTCCATAACAGAAATAAATACGCGAACTTTAACTTAACAAACCGAAAACACACTAAAACTAAACAAAAAGTCAAAAGAACTATCAAAAAACACGCTAATAGTACACACAGAGACCGAACGATCACAAACGGCATAAAAATTCAACACAACTTAAAAGAAAATCGAGAATAGAAAATTGACAATACACTTCAAATTTTTGACAACAACGAAATCTGGGCGGGTGCCTCTTCTCGATCGCAAATCGCAAATGGACGTGGTGCCCTCTATACGAACTTAACCAAACCAAATTGGGGGATGCCACTACCGGCGCCATCTACGAAATGCGATCCAAACAAAATAATAATGTTTGGCGGGAACGCCCGGCTTACGTATCTAAATTTATTTCGGTGATTTGTGACTCCACGTTTCTTCAATGTCAAGCTCAGAGTTAGCAGCTTGCTCAGTTACTTCTTTGATTTTTTCATTCAGCTCTAGTGTGGTTCTTGCTTTTAATGTGTGATCTTTAAGTTTCTGAGTGTCAATGGGTTTTCTCTCCATTTTTTTCTGATTCTTTTTTCAATCGGACTCTCTGCATGACTAACCTTAATCACTAACCTAAGTAAACATAAAATATTCTGGACTGTATAACGTACTTCGGTTGTTGTTGACATTAGCTTTGTTCGCGATGACAGTTCTGAACCAGTTCAGCGGACAGAGTTTGCACATGCGCAGTATCATAAAGAATAACTTTTACCTCCTTCCTTCACTCATATTTCTAGGAAAACTAAACAATAACCTTGACCAAAAAGATATAAATTTTATATCCCAATACAAATCGCATATAAAACAAATGTTTTATAAAATTAGGTTAAGGTTAGCAAAACAAAAACAACTTTTAACAGTTGGAGGTTCAAGTTTCGTTTGCGGAAAATTAAAGCCCTAAACCAATAGCTGACGATTAAATAATCCTTCACTGATTGTGTACCTACTAGTTCTGGATCGGTTCTAAAAGTGAACCGCGGATAAATTTTATTAACATGCTAATAGTGAGATGTAATATAAAGCGACATCTCGTGGCATTCAAACGCATCATTTGGTCCCATCTAACAGGAACTGCTTTACTTTAAGTTCAGAAGTTAAAAAGGAAGCACCTGCATAGACTATCTTCGTTGGTCACAATAATTATAGGAGTCGCCGCCAGGCCTATTGTCGGTTTGGATCCAAAAACCAATCATTAATGATTTAGAAATTTACACATAACATCTCTAGCCAACGTGCGCCTTTCTTCTCGCCATATCTGTTTATCAGAGCATCGCATCACATCTCGGTCGTTAAGCCTCAGTTAGGTCCAAATTATGGATGTCCTGGTATCTCCAACTACAAAATATCTTCTAAATATACCATTGTTGAAACAATTGTTGTCATAGAATTTATGTAACTGTTAGCGTTAACGTTTACTTAACATTGATAATTTTGACCTTAGGTCCACATTATCAATGTCTTGTTAACTGTAGAAACAACAAAATAATTTCAAAGGATACCAGTGTTGGAACAATTGATCACTAACGGTGTTTGACCCTTAATGAGTTTCATCCTAACCAGAGACTTACGTTGACAGCTAAACGGTTCTGCGTGTGTAACAAAAATCACCCTGGTACATGTTATACCAATATCCTTGCAGAAACTAAATATAACGAAGTTTATCCTTAAATAGCCTCGTTCACCCTTTTCAAAACCATATTCCGGAAAAAAAAATAATTAATGGTCTGTTTATAGACGTTAATATCTGGCGAAGAGTCACTTTAGCCACCGTGGAAATTGAACGGGGCAGGTTAAACCGCACATTAAATCATAGAAGCCGTCATAACAACACATGTTTCAAAGTGGTCGGTTTGAAATGGATGTTGAACACGCAACGCTTGAACGCGATTAAAATCTATTTGTTTGATCTTGCTTTTGACACGATTTTAATATTAACAACAAAACGCTTTTGTTCTAGATTCGTAATACGTTTAGATTCATTGACACTTAACATGACTTGTGAGTCAAGACAGTAGTAGTACCCTGCCGTTGATTGGTTGATTGCGCATTTCAATACACTTCTATCATTTTAATTTATAAAATTTTTTCCATCAAACAATTCATTCATTTCATATTTTAATATATATAAAAACATTTATAGAAAACTAATTAAAAAAGCCAAGGAAAATTATTTTGAAAATCGTATTAGTAAATCATTAAATCCACGAAAAGAATGTTGGAAAATTATTAATGATTTGAGAGGGAAAAACAACATAATACCTATAAATACCTCATTATCTTCTGACGAGCTGAACGATTTTTACTGTTCGATTGCTTTAGATCTTTCTAAAAATATTGATCCATGCATTGATCCACTTTCGTACATGAAGAATTTTAAAATTAATGACACATTTTTCTTTAGTCCAACCGATGTTCAAGAAATAAAATTAATCATTTTGGAAATAAAAAATAAAAATTCTGCTGGATGGGATAATTTATCAATAAAGATTTTTTCACAATTGTCTATTCCTGCTTTAGAAGCTTTAGCGAAAGCAATAAATGTTTCTTTTGATAATGGAATATTTCCACAATGCCTTAAATCAGCTATTGTTATTCCAATTCATAAAGGAGGTGATTGTGAATCTGCTTCTAATTTTCGACCAATTTCTTTACTTCCAACACTTTCTAAAATTATTGAAAAACTTGTTAAAAATAGAATGATTTCTTTTTTAAATAAAAACAATATTTTAAATACAAACCAATTTGCATTTCAAAAAAATAAAAATACTAGTGATGCTATTTTTTCATTTCTTGAACATCTTTATTTTAAATTAAATGAAGGAGATTTTGCTGCAGCAATATTTTGTGATATTTCTAAAGCTTTTGATTGTGTTAACCATAATATATTATTAAATAAGCTTGAGCTTTATGGCTTTAGAGGTATATCGTTTAAATGGTTTAAATCATATTTATCTGAAAGATCTCAAGTAGTATTGTTAAATGGTAAGAAATCAAAAAGTAATAAAATTGATTGTGGAGTACCTCAAGGTTCAGTTCTTGGTCCATTACTATTTTTAATATATATTAATGACCTTGCGTCAATTTTTATAAATGGTAAATTTACAATATTTGCTGATGATACAACAATACTTTGGCATAGTAAATATTCTAATGAATTAATTAAAATAATTAATGAAGATTTAATAAATGTTAAAAAGTGGTGTGACTCTAATTTACTCTCATTTAATATTACTAAAACAAATATATTAACTTTTAAGTGTACACTTAATAATATAATTTTTGACAATCTAATAATTAATAACCCCAAATTTATAAAGTTTTTAGGAATCTATATTACTCAAAATCTTTCTTTTAATGAACATATCAAAAAGTTATGTAGAAAATTAACTTCAGGATGTTATGCCCTGAGAGTACTTTCTCATGAAATTAATATGGCGGTTCTTCGAAATGTTTATTTTGCTTTAATAGAATCTCTTTTGAGATATGGAATTTGTTTCTGGGGAAATTCAAGCCAGTATCTTCTAAATTCAATTTTTATTTTACAAAAAAGAGCTATCAGATATTTGTGCAAAGCTAGATCTAGAGATTCTTGTAAAACTCTATTTATCTCACAAAAAATTTTAACACTAACTTCAATTTTTATATTGGAAACAGTTTGTTTAATTCATAAAAAGCATAGAAATAGTATTAATTTACATACTTATAATACAAGAGAAACCTTTAATACAGGGTGTCTCAAAACTCAGTATCAAGATTTTAGGGGCGTATTTGCCAGGTCAAAATAAGCCTTTTTTTTCCTATAAGCATGTGTCCGCAAACGCTTCGTCACCGATCTACAGAGTGTTAAATTTTCAAAAAAATTTTATTTTTTCCTTCATAGCTCTTTTAGTTTTTGAGATATTAAGATAAAATTTAAAACATAGATTACGCTTTAGGGCTTACATCATCTAGTATACCGAGTGATTGTAAGAATCTACAGGGAGATATTTTTTCAGGGGTCATGCTCCCTATTCTCCGCATAAACTTTTTTATAGTGCGCTGCTGGCGGATTCTGAAATATGCAGTACATTCTTTGTTTTGTTTATAAACTTTTTCATCTCTTATAATTTTTATGCATCTAAGATCGTTATCGAGAAACAAATTTAAACAAATTTTTGTAATTCGCCATATTTAATTGAAATTTTTCAATGAAACAATAAAAAAAACAATTAGTGGGCTTTGACTGCTATTTTCATTTTGACGTTTACGCTTATTTTGAAGCATTTGACATTATTTAAAAGTTGGTTTATGCATTTGACATTATTTAAAAGTTGGTTTATGCATTTGACATTATTTAAAAGTTGGTTTATAACTTATCGTATATTTTTTGATTTGTTTAACATTAAAATGGAAAATGGACCATATTCATTTGAACATCTGGCTGACATCCATTTCGTTTATGGTCTGGCTAATGGTAACGGGCTTAATGCTCAGAGGTTGTACGCGCTAAGATTTCCTAATCGCCGGCTTCCCAACTACAGAACTTTTATAAATTCCCATCAACACCTTCGGGAATACGGCAGATTTCAGACTCCAATGCACGATACTGGTAGACCAAGACAAGCACGCAACCCAGCAGTTGATGAAGAGATTTTAAATGTTATCGACGAAAACCCTGGTATGAGTACTCGACAAATAGCACGGCATTTGGATGTTTCCCGTTCAACTGTCTGGAGGGTTTTACACGAAAACATGCTATACCCATATCATATTCAGCGCGTCCAAGGTTTGCTTCCTCGAGACTTTCCACAGCGCTTGCAGTTCTCCAGATGGATACTGCGCAAGTGTACTGTGGATCCTGAATTTTTATCTCGTATCCTTTTTACCGACGAGGCTCAATTTACACGCGACGGAGTAGTGAATTACCACAATGTTCATATTTGGGCATTAGAAAATCCACACATGATCAGAGAATCTCGACACCAGGAACAGTTTAGCGTAAACATATGGGCAGGAATAGTAGGAGATACTTTAATTGGTCCTTTTATTTTACCGCGAATTTTAAATGGTGACACATATTTAAACTTCCTACAGAATGAATTGCCTGCATTAATGGAGGATGTGCCTTTACACGTTCGTCAACAAATGTGGTTTATGCACGATGGGGCCCCCCCTCATTTTCGAGTCACCGTCCGCGATTATTTAGACACAGTGTTTCCCAATCGGTGGATTGGCAGAGCAGGTCCAATTGCTTGGCCCCCACGGTCCCCAGATTGCAACTCGCTGGACTTCTTTTTATGGGGGCATGTAAAGAGTCTAGTTTATGATGCACGACCAGTGCCTTCCATCGAAGTTCTAACTGGACGAATTATGGATGCCTTTCAAACGGTAAGAAATAATCCCGGAATATTAGAACGCGTACGGCAGTCTATGAGAAGAAGAGTAGAGGGTTGTATCGCAGAAAGAGGAGGGCATTTCCAGCATCTTTTATAAAAAGTCAAAGTTGATTAAGTTTCTTATTTTTGAGGTAATGTTTAAATAATCTTATAACAAATAAGTATAGCGTCTTTTGTTTTCATTGTGGTATTTATTCCCCCCTGTTGTTATAAATGTTAATTAAATGTAGCTAATTACAAAAATTTGTTTAAATTTTTTTCTCGATAACGATCTTAGATGCATAAAAATTATAAGAGATAAAAAAGTTTATAAACAAAACAAAGAATGTACTGCATATTTCAGAATCCGCCAGCAGCGCACTATAAAAAAGTTTATGCGGAGAAAAGGGAGCATGACCCCTGAAAAAATATCTCCCTGTAGATTCTTACAATCACTCGGTATACTAGATGATGTAAGCCCTAAAGCGTAATCTATGTTTTAAATTTTATCTTAATATCTCAAAAACTAAAAGAGCTATGAAGGAAAAAATAAAATTTTTTTGAAAATTTAACACTCTGTAGATCGGTGACGAAGCGTTTGCGGACACATGCTTATAGGAAAAAAAAGGCTTATTTTGACCTGGCAAATACGCCCCTAAAATCTTGATACTGAGTTTTGAGACACCCTGTATATGTTTACCTATTCCTTCTTCAAGTCTTGTAAAAAAATCCATAATTTATGATTCTAAAAAAATTTTTAATTTTCTTCCAGTTTTTATTAAGAAAATGTCAAATTTTAAAATGTTTAAAAAAAATGTTAAAAATATATTATTGGAAAAAGCTTATTATACTCTAGATGAATATTTTGGTGATACTCTGTCATAATTATTTGCATTTTTTTGTTTATTCCGATATTTTAAGTTTTATTATATTATTATATTTTATTGTTAATTTAATTTAAAAAAAGGCTTTGTCGATAAAAATAATTTTTTATGACAATAAAGCATATTTTGATTTGATTTGATTTGATTCATCAGATATCCACCTTAAGTTTTCGGATATCATTCCAACAATGTTTATTGATTTCCTTCGGGTGAATTCATGCTATCGTTGAATATATATAATATATTATTATGTACTTCTGCGACAGATTACCTTATACTCTGTTGCTTAATGCAAGAGAGTTATAAAATGGAAATTTGCAATGACAGGACCCATTAAGCAGAGTGGACAACTTAAAGCTTGCATTGTGAATTTCAGGTAATTTGCAATGATAGTTTGTAAAAATTCCGTATTTTACATATCTAAGACCTACACAGACTACACACCCCGAATCGGTCCTAAATTAGGTCACCTTAATTTGCAAACAATAGAAAGACGAGTTTGGTGAATGAAAGTAATGTGAAAGCGGAGCTACTACAGGTAGTTTATTTGAATAATAAGTATGATAATAATTATACTTGATTATAATTATAGAGATAGTCAGTTAATTGAGATATTTATTATTTTAATATTCAGTAGATAAAAACTTATATAAAAGTAACAGTAACTAATATGAAAATAGATGAATTGGAGCAAATATTAATATTTATAAAAAAAATCTACTATGTACCACAACAACTTAATTTTTAAATTTTAGTCATCATGTTCCGAGTAGTCCGATGAACTATCGTCGTTGGAGTCCAGAGAAATAATAAAGGGCTCTTCAGTGTTTTCTAGCATGTTATCAGCTTCCCACATTCTTTCTTCTATTTCAATCACATGTTCGACGCACTTACTCCATTTTTCACAATCCACTGTCTTTATTCCCTCTTGCAAGAGGTTTCCAACGTCTCTCATTTTAAGTTATGCCTTGCTACAAACCCTTTTACTTGCGCCCACACCAATTCTATGGGGTTTAATTCATAGTGATATGACGGAAGGCGAAGTACCGTTATATTTCGTTTTGAAGCGATTTCGTCGACAACAAAGAGGCTTATGCAATCTCCAGTAGATCCTTCTTAAACATATCTTTATGAAATGGCTTCTTATTTACAGTAAGCCAATGAATGATGCCATTTTTTTTTCGAAGAAGACGTTGGTATTTGGTGGAATAATATATAGGAGGAATAAGATCTTGCATTTGCTGGAAGTCTTCTTCAAAGACATCAGAGTTCATATCTTCATGATAGTCTCCAGTCTGTTTTGATTTAAATGCTAGTAAGCCGCCATCGACAAATCCATATTTGCTACCAATGTGAGTAATTATTAATATTTTACCTTTTCCCGAGGGTGCTTTTATTTTAGCAGACCATCCTTCCATGAAAACTTGCCTCGCGCGCTTTTTATATGTTTATCCTGCCATATTTTACCAATGGTTAATCCTTCATGTAACAAAGTTTGGTCATTATAATAGATATTCCTGTTTTCCCTTCGAAACTGTCTAACTGCCCTCAAATATCGTCGTCGCCAGTAGATGTTTTCGTTGTTCTTTACTAAAAGTGATATTCTGTTTTAAATTTTTTCATGACAAAAATAATAATAATAGATGTTTTGCGGTCTCGTCAGAGAATGCGCTCTCTTTAAATAAACGCATCAGGGCGGGAGTGCCGCAAGGCTCACCTCTCTCTCCGATGTTGTATAACATTTATACTCATGATATTCCGCGAGATAGATTTACGCAGCTCTATCTTTTCGCTGACGATACAGCAATTACTTCGACTGCCAAATCACCGCGCATTGTCGTCAGCCGGATGCAGCGTCACGTAATCGAGCTGGAAAAATGGCTTTCGGCTTGAAAGATTCGCCTGAATCCTGCCAAGACGAAGGTCATCTTTTTTTCAAAAAGCACCGTTCGCAGGCCTGAAACAAGGCTTCGGGTCAATGGAGTCCAAGTGAATTGGTGCCAGGAGGTGAAATACCTGGGACTTATATTTGACCAAAGACTGAACTGGAGGCTCAATTCAATTAATAGGGTAAAGCTTGCATTGCGTCAATTAGGCTCTATCTACCCCCTGCTTCACAGGCGAAGTAGACTTGGTAATAGGACAAAGGTCAACCTCTACAAGGTATTGGTCAGGCCGGTTCTCACTTATGGTGCACCTTCGTGGTGCAACATAAGCAAAACGGAGCTTAATAAGTTCCAGGTAATTCAAAACAGGGCGTTGAAAATTATTGCTGACGTCCCTAGATATATAATGAACCGCGTACTTCATCAGGACTTTCATATACAAACGATAAATGAATTTTTCTTAAAAATTATAACAGACTATTACAGATGCACGGACGTATCGACAAACCCACTAATTACAGACTCACACACGAGATCTAGACAAACGCTACAGACTGGCTCCCTGTCGGTCAAAACCCATAGTTGTGAGGCACTAATAGTAGAGAGGCACTATCAATAACAAAATTAATGGAAAAGGCGCCAAAATTATGCAGAACAAAATTCTTAAATCCAATACACACGAACCACAATAATCAAGGCAAGAACCGATTTCAAAATTCTAGAAGTGACAAGACCTAAACAGTTTTCGACAAACCAATAGAAGTCAAAGGAGCGTTCCTGACTTAAAAACCCAGAGAAGATCCCAAAGAGGACTACACCTATGAAATACAGCGAAGAACACTGGGTTTTATAGTTCAATAATGATTTATTACTCTCTCGCATTAAGCAAGAGACTATAGTAAATTATTGTGAATGAATTTACTGTTAAGTGCGTGTGTTTAGGGATTTCATTAAAAATCATGTAATATCCAATCCTACAAAAATACTATTCCACTTTACATTGATTGTTTGTATGTTTGTAACAAAAATAAAACTTATCCTCCATGATTTTAAGGGTAACTTGTTGCAACATATGTTGGGCATTTTGAGCCCATCAATTACAAAACTGACATTTATGATTATGTTTAAAGTAGCGACTAACGACCCTTGCTTTTTCAACACACTCATAAAACAGACATAACTAAAACTTTTAAAGGTGGATTTATGAAAAATATATTTTAGGATGCAGGGCATTTATCATAAATGTATGCTTTTAAATAGTTTACTTAACTTTAGAACTATAATTTACATAATATGCTCTTAGTTTAAAATTATAGTGTTATGAGTGGATCTAGTCATAACTAAAATTTAAAAAAATTGGGCAAAAATAGAACTAAAAATTTAAATTCAGATTTCAGATAGAACATGAAAAAATAAGATGACAAGTTTCTATAAAAATTTTTCTCACAGGCCCTCCCTACGGAGATATGTGCCCCTGAAATAAAGAAATAAATATTTCGTATTATAATAACGCTTGCAATAACAATACGTCTTTTTTCCACTGCCGTGCGTAACACACTAACTTTACACACTATGGAAGGTGTCTAAAATTTAACTTTTTTTAACTAGTGCGTAAAGTAAATTACTTTACGCACTAGTTAAAAAAAGAAAAAATATGAATGATTACATTGATATGGATACCTGCATTTTTACTTAAAAATGGTCTAGTTGGCCATGGACAAATGGCGATTTCTGTTTGACGTATATCTGAATGTTGACAATTTGTAATTTATGCCAGGTGTTTTAATGATTTTAGGAATTAGTGAAGATTTTAATACGGTAAGTTTTGAGTTGTGATATCAAATGTGTTATATTGTTTTGATTTCGTTTAATTTTATTTCAGATTTTTAAATCTCAACATTATGGACAGTGATTTATCGGATTTTGAGAACACTCCGCCGAATATTGCAGATTCTGCACAGGAAGCTACTTTGAATTTGCTTCCCAACAAGTCTCGGTTAATTTACGAGCAAAAATATACATTGTTTATGAGTTGGTGCAAGAAAAATAAAGTGACAAGGTACTCAGAAAATGTTTTGCTAGCTTATTTTTCAGATGAATTAAAAAGCTATAAATCATCCACAATGTGGTCAATATTTTCGATGCTAAAGGCTACCTTGAAAATTAAAAATTCAGTAGATATTTCAACCTACCACAAGTTAATTGCCATTCTTAAACAGAGAAGCAAAATCTACAAAGCAAAGAAATCAGGAATATTTGAGAAAAGTCATTTCATCAAGTTTATTTTGGAGGCTCCGGATTCGAAGTTTTTAATGATAAAGGTAACTTTACATCAATTTAATTCTATTGGTAAGGTAAAATATCATATCAAAATTATAGAAGTTTTACCTTAGTTCTTAATACTTTTAGATTCTCTATAAAATGTTTGTATTTAATAGTTATTATAGATTTTATATTGACACGATTTATTATTTTAGGTTGCATTTATTATTGGCATTTCTGGGGCTTGTCGCAGAGAAGAACTGGTGAAAATGACAATAAATGATGTTGAGAACAAGGAAACAGTCCTTATTATAAGATTTCCTGATTCAAAAAATGGTATGGAAAGAATTTTTACAGTTCTAAACCCAAATAATTCCATAAATTATTTATCGTACATTATAAAATATATGGCATTAAGACCTCCTAATATTGAATCATCCAGATTATTTTTAAAATATGCCCAAAATAAATGTTCGAAACAACCTGTGGACATAAACACATTTGGTAAGATGCCTTCTGTAATAGCTGAATATCTGAAATTGCCAAATCCAACATGTTATACTGGTCACTCTTTTCGAAGGTCATCTGCCACTATGTTGGCAAATTCTGGAGGAGACCTTATAACAGTAAAGAAGCATAGGGGATGGAAATCATCTGTCGCAGAGAGTTACATTGACAGTACACTGAGCAAAAAAATTGACATATCGAATAAAATATTAACAAATGATGCTTCCTCTTCTAATTCCACTAGTACGTTTGACAATATTCCTGAAATCGAAATAAGTTATATTACATCAAATTTGTCTTCTAAAGTTTCAACCAATGTAAATAAGCTAACTGATACTCCATTTACATCTAGTTCTAATGTGGCTTGTAACAGCAGACGTGTGGATTGTGAAGATTCACAAGTAAATTCTAGACTTAAGAGCCAAGGTTTAACTTTTAATAATTCTATTAGCTGTACATTTAATATTCATATAGTCCACAATTAAATTGAATATAAATCCGTATTTGTAAGTACATATATGAAATTTTATTATTGTTATTGTTCCTATAACTTTTGTTCTTAATATTTTTTAGATAACTCTCTTCCTTTAAGAAATAATCGACCATTTCAATACATAACAGCGACTCTGTATAACGTCCGGTAGAAGAAAAAATTGTGTATGCAATTCGTGCGTAAAGTGCCTTTTTTTACTCATGTTATTTGCGCACTCGCCTACGGCTCGTGCGAAAAATTTCCCATTCGTGAAAGAAATGCTACTTTACACCCTTGTTGCATAAATAACTATTATAGGAACTTATCTTATCATCTTATTCTTTCATGTTCTATCTGAAACCAAGAGATTTCCCACATTTTCCGGGAAACCCTGTAGGTATATACCAAAATTAAAAATAATAATATCTAAAGTAGGTACTTTCGGAGATATTACAAAATAAACGCTTTAAAAATAAAAAAAAAATGTAATCTTTGTCATCCTCTACCGCCTAAAAGAAGCAGTTTCACATATAATTGGACAAATTTGTCTGTATATGTTATTATTATTATTATTAAATAAATAAATAAATAAGTAAATAAGTTGGCTTACATCGACCTATTTTGACGTCAGATGTCTGTCATAAAAGGTTGTACACGTATTTTCCGGACATCCTATATGGTATGAAAAACAGGACAATATTTATTTTACTTTCGCCTTTTTTTGGGAAAACTGCTCTTCGCAATTTGACTCGTAAAAATTATATATTTTCTTAAGAGTTTTTTGCGAGGGTTTGCAAGAAATGAATTTGATTTTTTTAAAAATACAAATTTCGTAGTAAAACCAATCAAAACTTTTCAAATTTTTTATATAGAGGCAAAGTTGAGTATATACCAGGGACATATATAAGGGGGGAGGTTAGGGGGTTCAAGCTTCCCCCCTTCTCCATTAGAACCGTCCGTGCAATACAGAGGGAGAAATATTTCTTAGTGAAGTTGAAATAAAACTTTTGGTAAGCGAGTATGAGCTATGGCACAACCACTGGTGTAATCAGGAAAAACCTTCTACTGTATTAGAAGCTATGGATCGATGCAATGAACTTTTTTCCCAACAATTAAGAAGCTTTTTCCAATATAAGCAACACTTCCAGTGTCAACTGCCACGCCTGAACGTACTTTTCCACACTTAAACAGCTAAACACGTATCTAAGAAATAGAATGGAAGACAAGAAGCTTACAGGCTTCACGCTCATGAGTGTTCATCGAAATGTGTCAACAGAACTAAATTCCACAGAAACTGTAAATAAGTTAGCTGAAAGAAGAAAGAGAAGTTAACTTGAAAAAGTAGTCCATTCTCAAAGTGGAGTTCAAATATAGGAAAGGAAAAGAAAACACAAAGTCTTCCTTCACAAATTTAGTAATTCTATAAGAATTAAAAAATTACGTTTTTAATGTCACGACATGTTTTGAGCGTAGCAACGCTCATCATCTGGAGAAATAATTTTGTTGCTGATGGTAAAAGCGACCAAGAAAAATAAAAATAACCTGGTGAATTAACTTTAATGAAGCTTCAATTGAATGTTTTAAACTTGATATTCTTAGGAGGTGAAGTAAAGATGACTCTTGAATTTAAATTGGCATAATGTAACCTTAAGTTTGTTTTGAAAAGAAATTGGTTTTTGGGGAATTTAGTAACTTTTGTAAAGGTTTAGTGGAGGGAAATTCATTGGAATTTTTATAATGAGATTAAGATTGGGGTGTGCATCTTTTATTGAAAATTAATGTTAGACTGCCATATTGAAGGTTTGTTATGGGGAGGAATGTTGATTATAGTTTTAGGATCTGTAATCATTGTTTTACCCAAGAACTCACCACAAAACATAAGTCACCTAAAAACAGACACCCAACTCTGTTTTTAGGTGAAATATTGGCAATATTTGGGCGTGGCCCAAAAAAAAAATTTTCGCCTGCGGCGCTTTATTTCCGGCAGACCTACCGGCAACATTTTTTCATATCTATAACTGACTGTAGACCCCTCAATTTGAAAGCTATAGATACGTCCCTGGTATATATCTGCTACATCCTAAGTTGCTATTTTCTTTAAACAGACTATGTATAGAATCCCGAGGAGGTTTAATTTTTTTTTAAGTTTGTATCTGTTGTTTTACTTTACTTTTTAGTTGCATCTTAAGTTTGTGATTCTTTTAGTTATTACTATATTCACATGGATGGATTTAGTTTTTCTAGTTTGCTTTAGTTTAGGCTAGTTTATAACTTAAAATATTCCCATAACTAATTAGCATTTCCTTTTAAGTTGATGATTAGATAGGTATTACATATTGCAGTAAAATCCAAAAACACGCCATACAAGCAGAAAAAGTCAAAATCAACCAACCTGTAAGTTTACAGTTCGAGACGACGCGACGCGCGGTTGGCAGCAGGATGGCCCAACAAATCTCGAAGGCACTGCCATCCATCCTGCTAATTAAAACATATGTAATGGCAAAGTCTATTCTAGATTACAGCAGGACAACGTCGTACATCTGTATCTGTGCCAAGACACGGTGGTGTATTGATCTCGAGGTGATCTCTGGGGTGCTTTAATCCTGTTTTATATGTTTATTGCGATTTATTTTTCTTTTAGTTTACCTTTACTATATTCAAGTTAAAAGTAATGGATCTGTACAGGTGCAGGGAACAAAAACAAAATGATGGATATATTATTTAACAAACTTAATTTAGGTAACCGGCCCAGCAGCACAGAAATTTAACGTACAGTTTCTTACGAGTATTGAGCTATATTTTACCTAACCTAAACATTTCGTTTATACTGTGCGAGCAAAAATTATTTTCATCCGGGAGGACTTGGACTGCAAAAGGTAAGGCTTGGTTTAGATCACAATTATTATGAGAGGACGGATATGGATTGAAATTGTGTCAAATTCATAGGGTAATCGAGAAGAGATGGACCACTTTTTGAAAAACTTTCAATAATTTCTTTATTTGTACGAATTAAGCTTTACGCAAAAAACTACAACATAAACATGCACTTTAGTAATCTGTTTGGTATAGTTTAGGGATTAACGTAACTTAAGAAATAGTTATAAAAATTAAAAAACTGAAAATATAATAAAAAATAAAAAAAGAAGGTATAGGAAAGATGGACCACCCACTATAGGAGAGATGGACCGTACACTAATTTAGTTATTCCTCCCCTATTTTAGTATGGGGGCGGTAGCACAGCGTTGGTACGTGTTGGCGTAGGATGTGCAACCATCGTGAAACCATCTAGAATACCATGCATTGCAACCAGTCCTCTGTTTTGTTAGTAAGGCGACACTCTTTGAGACACCCCACGCACTGGTTTTCGAAGTCATCAATGGTTTCATCGCTACTAGATGAATCATCCAAGATTACGTCTCCATCAGATTCTGAAGAGGTAGACTCGCGCCTACGATTTTTTTGTCACACTTTTTCTGTAGGCTGTAATGTTTTCTTTTGGAAAGGTGCTTTTTGCTTCTGCCTTACTGGCTGAGATGTTTGATTTTGCCTCTGTTTCTTCCGGCGAATACGATTCATGTAATTTGGTGAAGTTAAGTTACCCATTAGGTTAGCACGACCCTTTTTTATCGCTGTCGTTACATGAGGTGCAAAAGAAAGCTCCTGAAGTAGCTTCCCCGGTGTTAGTTCCCCGTCAGTAGATTCTTTTTGAAGCCACACTTTACAGCTGTATTCCGGAAAAGCCTGGTTGTGGGGAGTCCCGAGGTGGGGTTTGGGAATTAATTTCTTGCAAAGCAGTCTATGTGGATGCTAGTGTGAGGCCAGCTTGTTCCTCAAATTCGTTTCTTGGATGTACCGCAGCCTCATTTGGTGGCGTTGAAAAAAGCGTGATCGAGTATTTCGTCTGGATTGTGAGGCCAAATTCCTGTTGCACGAAAGACCGATCCGACATTGGTGACTATAGCCGATTTGCCCCATGTCTTCCCTAAAAGCTTGCCGAATTGCAACCGATTTAACTTCCTATTGGGGTTGCATTTGATCATCCTTCTGCACGAATCGTAATAAAACCCTTTAAGACTCTTAAAGAAGGGCCGATCAAGTGGTTGCAAGTAATGCGTTGTGTGACTGGGCAAACAAAATAAAATTATGTCATAGTAGAGGAAATTAAACTCGTACTTGTTATATTTCACAATTTAATTCAGTTTCCTGACACGTGTTTCAACCCTTGCGGATCATTATCAAAGGCATATAAGACAATAATAAATTCTACATGTCATTAAAATAAAAATTGACAGATGATGGGTTATTTTGGTCCTTAATTTACAAGTATTGGCCAAAGGTACAACTAAAAACAGGTGTGATTATTAAATCTAAGTAATAAAATTAGGAAGAATGATATTGTGTATATAATTATATAAGTTTTTTCTTTCGTAATTATAGACAGTGTTTATTGCATATTTATCCTAAGTTATTAGACTATTAAGTATTAGATTGGCACCTGAAGGTATTTCAATTTAATTGTTAACAACATTACATCGATTTTTTTAGGCTTTTTGATTGCTAATGTTTCTAATGGGTTGAGTTTTCTACCCTTGTGTTAAGTATATATATCGGTTTTATTTTGTTGGATATTGAGTGGTTATTTATTAAACAGTGGTCCGCTATATTTGTTTTATTTTGTTTTAAAATGGATGTTTTATGTTCTTTAAGCCTAGTTTTAAAGTTTCTACCTGCTTGACCTATATAGATTGCATCACAGTCATCACATTGTATTTGGTAGACCCCGCTATGTCTTAATTTGTCTTTATTTTCAATTTTTGAATTAGCTATGTATACAAGGTCGTTGGTATGTATGGAAAGGGTCAATTATTTCTCAAAATAAAACAGCTGCAAACAATACTTAAAACAAAAGTTTTAGGGTTCTTTGAATTCTATTGGAATTTTAAAAAAATAAGTATACAGGATAAGTCGAAAAGCCGTAGAGAAACAAAGTTACTTTTTTTTAATGGAACCCTCTATAACTTGAATATTTTTGGATTCTACATAAAATTACAATTATTTTTGAATAAGTCTATTATAAGTCTAAACCTAATAGTTTCCGAGATATCGACTTTTGAAAAATTACATTTTTGAACTTTGACAGATTCTAGCTTTCTAATGTTATACCATAGAGCAAAATGACTTCCATGTCCCTATCTTACTTTTTTATTATCTTCCCAAAAATATCAACTTCCGGTTAAACCGGAAGTACTATATTTCCGGCTTTTGAGTTAAATCCAGTTTAACCGGAAGTTGACACCTGTAGGAAGATAATAAAAAAGTGATATAGGGATATGTAAGCCGTTGTACTCTAAGACGTACCGTTAGAAAGCTAGAGGCTGTCAAAGTTCAAAAATGTAATTTTTCAATAGTCGATATCTCGGAAACTATTAAGGTGTCTTCGGGTAATACCGCCCAGTCTGAAATATCGCCCGTTTTCGAAATACCCGCCAAATCCATATATTTTGATCGGCCAATAGCAAGGGCCGGTAGCAGTGTCGCCAACTTAGTAACCAATCGAAATTGCCTGATGAAATATGCATAACGAACCAGTACAGTCTACCGCTAACGGCAAAACTAATAAAATAATTCGTTTTTATAATATTATGGTTGGTTTAAATAAGGATTAACTATGAGTGACATTGTTTTTAAGGTAAGAAATATAGCTTAATGTGTTCATCAACGTTCGGTCTTGCTCCTAACAGGGTCTGTTTGTAGTATCCGGTTTTTTGAAAGAAAAACATAACCTTAAAATAAAAAATCAACATGGTTAGAAATATCGCCCAGTAAAAAACCTTGTGGGCGATATTTCAGTCGTACATAAATTGCTCAAAACCTTATATTTTTTTTGGTTTCTAGCAAAATGGGAAAGAAATGCAGAGGTATTCGAGGCAACTGGACACAAGAGATGATGGAGGAAGGTCTTAGGTTGATCAGAGAAGGGTGTATAGTAGATCCGTGGAGAAAGAATGTGGAATTCCAAGATCGACTTTACGGGATCACAATAAAACTGGAAAAGTTGAAAGGCGGTTGGGTAGAAAATCTGTCTTATCATTGCAACAAGAGCAAGATCTGTCCAATCGTATAATAAGGCTTTCTAATATGGGGGTCCCGCTTACGCCAAAGTCGGTAAGAAGAAGTGTTTTCAGCTATTGCAAGAAAAATGAAATCGAGACTAAATTTAACGAAGAAACTAAAATGGCGGGTTATAGCTGGTATAAAGCATTTATGCGAAGACATCCCGAACTGTCAAAAAGAAAGGCTCAGTCAATGAATTGTGCACGGGCGCAAAAGCTCAATCCATTTATTGTAAAAGACTATTTTACGAAGCTTTCCAGCATTCTGGATCAACTTAATTTGAAGCATTCGCCACACAGAATTTTTAATTTAGACGAAAAGGGCTGTCGCTTAACCCTCCACCATTCTCAATCCGTTTTGGCTGCAAAGGGATCAAAACGTGTTCATCTTATATCAAATGAACATGCAGAGAATGTTACGGTCGTTGCTTGTGTTAACGCCTCAGGACAGACTATACCGCCAATGGTAATTTACAAAGGTATAAGAAAACAAGACACATTTGGTGACAATTTGCCACCAGGTAGTGTTATAGAAATGGCTACCAAAGGGAGTATGACTAAGGAGCTATTTCTCAACTGGATCCATCATTTTGGAAAATTCAAACCGCCTGGACGTGTTTTGTTAATTTTAGATGGCGCGTCTTGCCATATGGATGTTGCTGTTGCTGATTTGGGAGAAACCTATGAAACGTCTATTTTATGTTTACCTTCGAATACGACGCACGAGCTGCAACCATTAGACAAAGCAGTATTTAGATCTTTCGAGCATTATTGGGATAGCGAACTACTAAAATATTGGGAGCAAAATCCTTCTGCTAGCAGAAGGCTTACGAAAAGCCATTTTGGGTTAGTTTTTAACCCTGTTTGGCAACAAGCTTTATCCATGGCCAATATTCAGAGCGGTTTCAGGTCTACTGGCATATACCCATTCGACCCAACCATTATTCCAGAGTGTGCATATTTACCATCTTTGCTAACAAATCGAGAAATTGAGTGGTCTGATGATGACGACATTCCATTAATACATTTTAAAGGTAAATTAAAAGACGTTCAGGAGCTTACTCCAATAGCTTCAAAACCAGGTTGCTCTAAGTGGGACGATCCAGTTCTGCATCAGGATGATGGTCGCCAGGTTGGTCCCTCGATGGATAACGGGCCTTCCGAACAACAAAATAATACCCAAAATAAAAGTTCTAATAATAAAATAAACATTATAAGCGTTACCGTTATTAAGGCAAAGGAATATGTTAAAGAAAAAGATTCTACAAATCCTTTGACTTTTTCTACGTTAATTCCAACACCTGATTTTAAGTCAAAGAAGCAAAGTAAGCCAAGAAAAAAAGCCATCAACTACAAGGCACAGATACTTAAAAGAGACGTATTTACTTCTATTAACCCAGTTAAAGACCAGAAAACTGCTCGTTCCAAACCGGCGGCAATTCAAAATGAAAAACAAGAAGAGAACTGGTTTTGCTCGGTGTGTAATGAAAATTATGAGAGTGACATGAGGCAATGCAAGGATTGGGTGCACGAGGATTGCGTTGGTCTTACAATCGAGGATTTAGAAGATTTTGAGTGCCCTGATTGTTCACCGTAGTGAAATGTATATTATGGGCGATATTTTAAACCACGTGGGCGATATTTACGTGACGGGTTGAAATATCGCCCATTTCTAATGTTTTTTAAAAATTTAAATTTTTTCGTTAAGAATATATTTTTTGTTTTTTTGTTACTCTGGTTATTAAGAAATAAAGTTTTCTTTTGTAGCTGACGCATTTTTTCTACCTTTTATCTAAAAATCAAATTTCTGTGAAGCATAATGTCTTAGGTGGGCGGTATTACCCAAAGGCACCTTAGGTTTAGACTTATAATGTATTTATTAAAAAATAATTGTAATTTAATGGTAAATCCAAAAATATTCTAAGACAGAGGGTGTTCCATTAAAAAAAGGTAACCTTGTTCTCCTACGGCTTTCTGACTCATCCTGTATACTTACTCTTCGAAAATTTTTATAGACTTTAAAAACCCCTAAAACTTTTGTCTTAATTATTTTGTGCTAGCTGTTTTACTTTAAGAAATAATCGACCGTTTCCATACATACCAACGACCCTGTATACCTAGGTTATTTTTATTGACTTGTATGGGGATAAGTTTATGGTTTTTGAGTTTTTTGAAGATTTTCTGACTTGTGTGACCTGTATATCTGATTGAACTGTATTTCGCGTTTGATGGAAGGGGACGACCTCGGTAGAGAAGTTTTTGTGTTTTTTGTCCGAGTTTTTTCCTTAGTATTTTGTTTATGAGTGTTGTTGAATAGCCGTTGTTTAAGGCTATAGTTTGTATTATCTCAAATTCTTTGTTATATGAAGTTTCTGAAAGTGGGATGTTGACCAATCTGTGGATCATGCTATTGAACGCAGCTAGTTTGGTTTGTTGGGGATGTTTTGAGTCTGTTGGTATAACTATATCGGTTGTCGTTGGTTTTCTATAGATTTGATAGGTTAATTGGTTGCTTTGATTTATTATTGTAAGGTCCAAGAAATTGATTGAGTGGTCAGTTTCCCTTTCTATGGTAAATTGAATTTTAGTGTTTAAGCCATTTAGAAGGTTTAGAAATTGTTCTGGCTGTCGCTCCCCTAAAAATATTTTTTTAAAAGAAAATGATTTGAACTATCGAAAAATATAGAAACAGTTAATAGAAATTACAATTATGTTGATGATATTTCGTCGACTCGATTTTAACTGTTCTGCTTACTTCAAAAGATAATACAGGCTCCAGATATGGGTGGAAATATAATATGAAGACGCTACATACAATATTATTTCGTGGACCTTTGAGCCCGCCTGTCCACAGAACTTCACCATTTGAGAGATTCTTGTAAAATATCTAAAGGGTACAAAGACACCTTACTGTGAGAATATGTCTAGATCAAGGCCGAGATTTTGGTTCATAATATTTTTCGAAACAAATCTCAAATGCAAAAATTGTAGTCATCAATTAATTCATTATTTAGTTAATTTAAAATGACCGGCACATTGTGCAAAAAGTTTAATGAAACACGGTAATTTTAATTTATAGGCGATAACAAATACCTTTTAAAAGTACACCTTGCATATTTCATTGCGCCGGATAAAATTTACTGTCGAAGTTCTTTCAAACTGAAATTAATTCTAGTGCCTTTTTCGAAAAGACAAAACGAACGAAACCTTTTATGCACTCCAAATAAATATAATTTCCTCTTTTTGTGCAGATCGTGCCTTTAACAACGGCGTATTTTAATCTATAGAGTACTTTATTTCGCTACATCGTCAGTAATAAATCCACAGGCCGAGGTAGAGACCGGTTATAAAAACACCTCTCCAGCCATTTAAGTTAGCGAAACGGGCCCAAAATGAATCTTATCGAACATCCCATAAGTCTTGACATCACCTATTTCTTTCTCCTAGTTGGGGGAGGAGACTTATAAATATACGTAGCCGGGGAAAAGTTTCCCATTTAAGAAACCAAACGTGGCGCGGACTGTAATGAATGCCCAGCATCAATAATGCCAGGCGATCGCTTTCCATTTTCTCAGAAATTGTGCTATTTTTACCGTATTTGATTTTTTATTGTGAATGCTGATTCTGAATTTTATATATTTGCTTGGATTTTAAGCCCTGCGAGTTTTGAATGGAGGCAACATATCACACTTTATTGGAAAATTTCAAAGAAACCTATTTCCTGAGACATTCATTAATACTCCAGTCATATTAGGGGTTTTACCTCGGAATGAGAGATGATAAGCTGGAAACTCGTATACACCTTCATTTTGATGTTGTAAAAGTTGTCTTAAAAGTCTCATAAAATCTCGTGTCTGCGTCGTAAGTTATTCAAGGTCAAAGGTCACAAAAATCAGTTTTTCGCGATTATCTCGGTTTCTATAGCTCCAATGATGTTAACATTTATTATAAAATTTTAGAACATAAAATTTGCGACAGATTTCGTTTTAAAAAATTTTTCATACGCCTAACCGTTTTTGAGATAGAGGGTAGAGAGCCCGCAGCGCTCAGCCATACTCACTGTAATGCAAGGTCAACCGTGAATCGCAGTGAATAATACCTTGTATAAAGTTATTAAATCATTGAAATATCATTAACAATAAATAATTTGTACTATTTATTAGTTAATACATCATATTTAATAACATTTTGCATATATTTAATATATTCATTTAATAACACTTACCTACTTTGTGTAATTAAAAACTCATCAGATGAAATACTTATGGTATATCCTAATTTTATTTTAATTTATTTATAGTAGATTTTAGGTAGAAATAAAACAAGTGAATATATTGTAATTTTATATTTATTTAGTAGCTATATATTTCTTACAATTTGAATGGAAATGAAGTGAAAATATATAAAGCTATAATTATTTAAATAAAGAACAAAAGTATTAATTTTCTTCTTCTTCATCGTCGTTATCTTCCGGGCATGTGATAATGTATATTTCATTGTCATCATCTTCGTTGTCCTGAATCGTTGTGTCCAGGCCTTCCAGAATTTCCGGGTGAAATGCACTCTCTCCCTCAGAGTCGCTTTGTGATGGAACAGTATTCAGGCAAGCTTGTCCATTACACTGGCCACAATATATACCGGGTGTTGCATCGTCGAGCGGTACATAGGAAATCCCATGTAATTTTAAATGGGGTCAATTATTGGCTTCCCTAATTATTTTAGAGAAAAATTCTATTTAGGTTTATTAAAGAGCACTAAAACCCACATTCAAAAGAATAACTTTAGATATTGTTGATGAGCCCGTTTACGGGTTATCGCCGATTTCTTTTTAACTATTTCTCTTTTTTGTGGCCCCGTATTTGCGGGCACCAGTCAAGGTAAAAGATGACTGTCAAATAAAGTTGTCATTTTAAGGAATATTTGAACATCTTCTTAAATCCTAAAGTTCTAACAATTTAATAGTACCTACCTATTAATTAGTAAAATATTGAAACATGTAAAATGTCATAATTAACCTTGTAATTGGATACTTTATTTTAGTTTTATTCAGATTAATTTGTACTCATAAATACACCTTTAATATTTTCGATGTACGAGTTTTTATAACAATAAAGCACACATTTCAAAATGACAACTTTATTTGACAGTCATCTTTTACCTTCACTGGTGCCCGCAAATACGGGGCCATAAAAAGGAGAATTAGTTAAAAAGAAATCGGCGATAACCCGTGAACGGGCTCATCAAAAATATCTAAAGTTATTCTTTTGAATGTGGGTTTTAGTGCTCTTTAATAAACCTAAATAGAATTTTTCTCTAAAATAATTAGGGAAGCCAATAATTGACCCCATTTAAAATTACATGGGATTTCCTATGTCCCGCTCGACGATGCAACACCCGGTATATACACATTTATAAGAAAAATTACTTACTTTATTTTAAAGTAACACAAATTTATTAAATCACACAAAAAACACCGTAATTTTGTTATGTTGTGGAAACCAATGTAACGCCGGTAGGGCTTACGATCTATTGCATGAAATAAAAATTTTATGACTTACGACTTATTGCACTACGGTTTAAACGCGACCTATTAGAATACCAAAAATAAAAATATTTGTGATGTATTGTGGCTTACGATATTTTTCAAAAACACGTATGGAAGGGTTTACAATTGAATGGCGTAAAAATGTTAAATTTAAAAATTTTGTGACTTACGCCCTTTTGCGCCTAAGCTCTCGATATTCAAAATATCATTAAATATAATCTATTAACTAATAAATAATACAAATTATTTATTGTTAATGATATTTCAATAATTTAATCACTTTACACAAGGTATTATTCACTGAGATTCACGGTTGACCTTGCATTACAGTGAGTATGGCTGAGCGTTGCGGGCTCTCTGCCCTCTATCTCAAAAACGGTTGAACGTATGAAAAATTTTTTAAAACAAAATTTGTCGCAAATTTTATGCTTTACAATTTTTATAATAAATGTTAACATCATTGGAGCTATAGAAACCGGTATAGTCGCAAAAAACTGATTTTTGTGACCTGTGACCTTGAATAACTTACGACGCAGACGAGACAACTTTTAGAACACCAAAATGAAGCTGTATACGAGTTTCCAGCTTACTATCTCTCATTCCGAGTTTGACCCCTTATTTTTGCTTAAGTGACTGCACTATAATTGATTTAAAAATGTATACATATAAAGAGTTGTCGTGAATCGTTATATATGAAAACGGTCTCATATCTCAGAATCGGCTTTAACAAAAATAAAAAATGTACTACCTGTGGATTAGTGGTGATGCCTGATTTAATGGTAAAATTTGCAATGTTGCCAAGTTTACCGTTCCCACGATACTCAAAGCGACTTTGTTTTAACTGTAATCAATTCAGCGTCTCAACATAACTAAACCGCCCCGAATGTCAAATATCTATCTTGCTTGGTTTATAAGTTTTTCGTGATTATTCTTGACAAAAGGGACTGAATTACAGTACAAAAATAATTGGCAGTGACTCATTTTTACCGGGGTGTGCAAGACGTAAGGGGAATGCCAATTTCAGTGGCGTGTCATTTTAAACAATAATAATTCAAAAAATGTATGAATTTTTTGTTCATTATAATACTATATAATAAATATAATATTATAAATTAAACTGAAAAATAAATTGAGCTTTTACATTTGGTGATCTAATGAAGTAATTAGAGAAACTAAATTACGCAGGTGTAAAATCCAAAAAGAATAATAAGGCAACGGTATATGTTATTTTCATAATGTTTTTATTACTACACTATATAATAATAGAAACATATTATAATAGTGGATTAAGGGCAAAACCTAAACCTTAATTATAAATGTTTATAAATTTCCTAACTATTGTTACCTAATGAACACTAATTGATAATAATTTGACAAATTATATTCCACGCCGACATTAAAAAGTGTTATAATGACAATACGTTGCAATTTTAAATTTATTATTACTATTACAGCGATTATTCACTATCTGACGATGAAAACATTTCATTACTGTCGCTACTGCTGTCATCTGCAGGATTTATAATAATAGGTTCTACCATGACTTCAACGCGTACATCTAAGTCCCACATTTTTTTTTCTACGCCCTCGACATGTATAACGCACTTTTGCCAATCTGCTGCTTGTGCATTCGCTATTGCCATTTTTAACAGGTCTTTAACATCTTTTAATTTAAAAGTTTTATTTTCACGCGCCACTTCACCTTTTATCTGTGCCCATATAAGCTCGATTGGATTTAGTTCACAATGGTAAGGCGGTAAACATAATACTGTAACACCTCATTCACGAGCCATTTCATCCACTACATATTTCGTATATTTTTTTTGTGAAGTCTTGCAAGATCGAGCAACTGCGCTTTTAGCATTTTTTCGCCAAATGCAATATTTTTTTCTTCGAGCCAGTCAACAATCTTTCCTTTTCGCCAGGCAGAAGTTGGCAAAGCTTCCACCCGACGGCTGTGGTATGGTGCATTATCCATCACGATTACCGACCCACGTTCAATACGCGGGTAAGATTGATTTAAACCAATCTTCAAACACTTCCGAGTTCATATCCTCATAATAATCACCGGTTTTACGAGATTCAAACATGTTTAACCCACCTTCAAGAAAACCAGAGTCACTCCCGATGTGGGTTATAATTAACCGACGACCTTTTCCTGAAGGATCTATTAATCCAGTGGACAGTCCATTGATAAAGGCGTTACGTGCATTTTTAATGTTGAGATCTTGCCAAATGTAATTCACAGTAATACTATGTCCTTCATTTAACCATGTTTCGTCCGTAAAGTAAATTCTTTTCCCTGCACAGCGATATTGTTGTATTTCTTCTGGATACTTTCTACGCCACAATACGATTTCTTCCTTTTCCACCAAAAGACTTTTGCGATTTCGTTTTAAGAATCGAAAATTTAATTCTCGTAGTGTACGCATTAGAACTATTAGTGCATGAAATTTGTTGCATATTTTCATCCCTTTCAATTTCGTTCATTTCGAAAAAAAAATGCATGCACTTTCCGACAAATGGCTAACTTTGTTTGCTGATGAATAAAAACCCTTTTCCATCCTCTTGTTTCCTTCTGATCGGACACTTTAGTATTTCTATTGTCCTTGATAATTCTATAAACAGTACGGCAAGATGTCTTAGTCAATGTGGCACAAGGTTCTGCTGCATCAGTGAACGATACTCTACTATGTGTAGTGTGTACTTAGAATTCCCTAATACACATTTTTTACCATTGTACGCTCCCCAGGTTTTAAATGACGTCGTTTTGTAACTTGTTGATTACTATCACTTGAAGAACTCGCCTGCATTATAATATTTGCTGTTTTGAATAACCACCAAAATAACACCAAAATAAGAAAACTGTATTGCTAATAACCTCTTGATTGAAACTTGTCTACGACACCGAGCGCCTTTAGACGTGGGTTTTTCCTACCTGCGTTGCCAAATTAAGTAAAACAGGTACCGTAGGGTGAAAAGGCCCTTAATGACATGCCGATTTCGGTAAATTTTATGGAAATTTCAGTGAAATCTATTAAAATTTGGCAACATGTAATGACCTATTTATGCACAATCTTCCCAAGCAGTTTAGATTGCTTTTATTTAACTTAGAAGTTGGCGAATCATTGTTAATTATTTTCGCCGCACACCATTAATGGTTATATGAACAGTTTCGCCAATTATTTTGAGACCGTAGTATAGTGTAAAATATGTCAGAGTAAGTGTTTGGTATCTGTTGAAAAACAAAACGTTCGGTTTGGTTTTTTTTTTTTAAATTAGGACCTCGAGTAAGGGTTTTAAAATTTAAATAAAATCTCTTGTTTGGACATTCAGAAACCATTGAGAGTAACGCACGCGATGACATGGAAAACCAAGTTGAATTTGAGGTAAAAAGTGATCTCATTCAATTTATTTTTTTAGGGTTAGGAGTAAATGTGGACTATGTCATTCGATGAACAAATTAGAATAAAAAACGATCGTCGTCTGGCCCCTTATGTGTTGAATTTAATTAACATGGGAGTAAGAGGCCATTTTCAGAAAATTGGTATGAAAAAAATGCTATTTTCAAATTAAAAAGGGAGAAACTGTGGTGCGAACTATTTTAAACTCTCCAAAAGCATGATATTTCAAAGAAGCATACCTACATACTACATGTGACTGTTGACTATTGTTATTGTCATTGTTAACCACATCTGTGTCCATGTGTACAATGAGCGAGGATTTCGTACCTAAAGCGCGTTACAACTTATTCTAGTAATACAACTAACCAGAAACATCTGTCAAGTTTGTCACAATAATTTTATTATTGTCAATAGAACCAAAAAAATTCTAAAAAAACTACAGAAGTTATCTGAATTATACGATGCCATGATTCACAGCTGCTGGTTATGTTAGTTTTTTTTAGGCCTGATCATATCAGGAATGGCGAAACATGAAACCTTTAATTTAATTCGTAGACTAGAATTATAGTGAGACCGTGGCTTGGAGCTGTTTTCTTCACTAAAGCAAATAAAAACTTAAAATAAAAATGGCAGCATATCTACTGGCATTATGAATATTACTGCACCCATCTGATTTACGCCTCTTTCTCCGAATCGTTTTAGAAATTCAATCAAAAGTTCCAAAATACATATTCAGAGCTTTCCCCCGAGGATTTCCAATCGAAAGTCCTATTTATTTTGATACCTCAACAAAAGCCATTTAAAGAAAAAAAGCCGTTTGAAGGGAAAGCTCTTATCAGCAAAAAGAGGCGGTATATGTGGAAAAATATACATTATATAAAAGCGGCGCATATCTGGATCGAACGATCATTCGCTACGTGGAGTTTTCCAGCTCGGGCGGGCCATAACTGTGCGGTGAAGATGCTGCTACATCATTGAATAATAATAAGATCCCGGGTGCGTGCTCCAGAAATGAATTGCTTCTGTTTTATGGGTATTGCTGCCTCGCTGATCCCTTTCGTAAAACCGTGCTTCTTTTTTTAATAGAAAAACGGAAATGTTGGATATATGGAATTTATTAAATTTTTTTTTCGTATCACACTTGAAGCGATAGGACATAACAAGAATAATAGAATAGGAACATAAAGTCTTAAATTGAGGCCCTATTTCTTTGTCACATACGAATTTTTTTTTTTTCAGTAGAATCCAAAAATTTCACCAGAAAAAAATTGAACCAAAAACGAACGAGGTACGCCATGAATGTAGCGCTTTTAAAAAAAAACGCCACATTTTTTATAAGATTTTTCAAAAAGTCACATTTTTTTTACATCTATTTCGTTGAAAATTTTCAATATTACGATATCTGTTTTAATTACATTTATGTTATCCTTAATAATTTTATCACAACCTGTTTAATTTAATAGGTTCATAGGTGACGTAGGTATCACCTTTTGCAATGCCCTCAGAAACGATGTGTCAAATTCCATATTTGCCCCTACGGCCGTATTGACTTCGTTTTACAGAACTCAAAAACATTCAACGAACAATTCAATATGGCCGTGGAAGGCAAATATACACGGATTCAATGCTTAGTTTATGGTCGAGTCCTGTGCGCTTCAAAATCCTAAAAATCGATTAGCCGCCAAATTTATCAAATTGTTGGTTAGACCGTTTGGTCCGCTTTCTAACGGCCCGTAAGCGCATCTCCCTTGTCTAACCGTTTTAATGTGTCTGCTTAAAACTATTTTTATTGAAAAATGTTGGTTTTTTTACTGAGTAGGTACTCTGAGTGTTTAATTCTGAAACAATATGCCTACGACTTGTTTAGTTGTCGGGCTGTAAAAGCCGCTCCAACAGAGCTATTCATAAGTTTTATCGTGTACCTGCTATCTTAGACTATAAGTTTTTAATACGCCGGAATGATTTATCCGGAAAGACACCATATTTAAAAATCAGAGTTTGCAGCAAGCATTTCATAATAGGTAAAAGCATTTAGCACCAATAATTTTAATTTATAATAATGCCATGTTAGTAACTTTAGGAAATCCTGCTAGCTTAGATAAAGAAAATCAACCCGATTACGTTCCTTCAGAAATTATGGGATATACATTTACATCCAGTCAGGAGGAATTACTACAGATCAAGGTTGATGAAGGTGCCACGAGGCTAGCACTATGGAAATGTATTTCATTCTTATATAATTCTGTATTTTCTTTCAATACGTGTTTATTGAGTAATTAAAACTAAATTAATTTATAAACAATAAAAACAAAGTTTATTTGTTCGTCTGAGGTGTTATCCAAGTTTTGTTATTGTTACGTTTGTCATGGGGCCTTTACAGTGTGTAAATCTGCTTTGACATAAATAATGATAAATTAGTACCATTTTTAAATAAAATTAATACATTGTCATTTGCTACGAGTGTCTTTTAGCCCAACACATGTAATATAAAACCATCCGATTTCACAATCATCCCGATCACATTTAACCATGGGCCTTCCACCGTTAACACCTTTACAAATATACCAATAACGTACTTTCGCAGTCCCAGCTTTTCTAGCAAAGTATCTTCACAAGTTACTTCATATTTATTTCAGAATGAAATTCTGCTTTCTTAAAAAACTTTTCATTAGGAAAAAATTTGATAAATAACTCTCTTGATATATGTCTAACACCAAAGGCAAATTTTCAACAGTTGACGCTGATATTTTGGAAGCAAGAGGCTCCACAATTAGTGCAGAGCTGTAACCAAGCTCCTCAACTTTTTTTAACATACCTTCTATTTCTATACTAGACATCGCTGGAATTTCTTTTACTTCTTGTACAGTGGTATTTCCAAAGTCTATGCCACTAGCTGGAACAATGGAAACATTTACCGGGGATGGTTTTGGCCAGGCAGACTTAATGTCTGTACAAGTTATAACCTGCCTAATTTTGTGGGCATACTCTGCAGCAAACAGTATAGCTCCAACATGACTACAAAATTCACTGTTTCCTGCCATGCATGAACAGTGAGCCATACATATACTTCCATCCCTTGAAATAATTTTATTGTCTACATATCTAAAGGTTTTAAATCAGCTCTTACTAGCTTAGCTTTACCTAGAACAAGACCTTTATTAAATAGTCAGTCAAAAAGTCATCAAAATTAAATGACATACCTTTCTAGCCAAAATAAAGAAAACGTGATGTAACCTTGTGCCCACTTTAATAACAAATCTTGCCTCAAAATATTTATAGGATTGTTGACTCTTAAAAGCTTTCATTTCTTTCTTGATGTAATAATTGCAGCACTAAAGACGAAACAATATCCATATTAGAAACTGGTGGCACTTCTTTGACAGAAAAATTCAATTCACTGTTCTCAAGAGTAAAAGGATCGCTGTTCCCAATAATGCTCACCTTCTGTAGGTACCCAAAAGCACAAAACACCTAATGAACATCCAATATAAACACACAAGCCACATTTCAGTCAGTTTAAACACTGAGGACTTTAAAATAAATACCTTAAACACTTTCAAATTACCTTTTACCAACTTCACGGCTTTCCCCCAATAAATTGTGTAAATCTACACTTGCCCTTATTAACATCATCTACTTTAAGTGTTATTAAACATAAATAACAGAAAAAAAACACATATTGAACAACAATAACTTAATAAAATACACAATACCACAATCGCTGTTTACACGACTAAACACGTCAAACTGACGTTCATACAAAAATAAAGGCTAGTTTTTCTGACATTGGCCGGCGACGGCCATAACGTGCTTCCAATATGACCGTGGTGGGCAAATATCACATGGTTTGGATTGTCAAGTCTCAATCTCAATCTCAATTTTCCTAGTTTACCCCACGGCATTGGCAACATTTGTTTAAGGAAATCTTTTCTGACGAACATCCGTTTTGACATATTATTTACTCTATTTAAAACTGAATAGACCACCCTGTATAGATATTTAAAATATTTTCCCTGCTTATTATTAACGAACTTATATAACAATCCTCAAGTACGCATTCTTAAAATTGTTCACGTCTGGTTGCTGTTATAAAGGACCACATAAGAAGGGATAATACTCCCCCTCTTTTTCATTTCTGTGCTTTTCCGCATGGACAAGCCCCATCAATAGCCATTGTCCTTTCTCGAGATACGATGTATCCACAAAGAAAATATTTATTACAGGTCTTTTATTTTAAGAGAATTTATTTAAGGAATTTAGAAAATGGAACTTTTACTAGCTTACTGGAGTGTTATTTGAGATGAAGGTAAGATAATACTGGGGCATCTGGAGACAAGATAAGTAAATATTAACTATATAGCATCTAACAATATTTTATAGTATAGTACAGGAGAAAGACAGAGGTCCCATCTACCATCTAATTTATTTATTTGTTGCGAGATTCGGCTTCTATGACCTTTGTCCAGGCGCCTGCAAGTAAAGTCGGCGATAAAGACAAATTAAACCCCCTTAGGAGTAATGTCAAAATATAAAGAACAAAATAAATTATTTAAACATTTTTATTTATTTATTTATTTACTTATTCCAAGTACATTAATACAATCAAATTAAAACATATTTTCATTATTAGTTTTCAACATTTTTAAACTCGAGCATGGTAGCTATGTGAGTCCTCCCTGACAGTTTTTAACAAAAAAAAAATTTTTTTTAGAGTGAAAAGAAAATAATCTTATAGTAGATATAGTACAGTTTAGTATGATATTGAAGAGGGAGAATAACTAATAAATTAAAATTTAAAAAAATTAAAATTTAAATAACTACAGCAATATGCTGACGATTCACAGTTATATATATATCTTTTCCAACTCAAAATTTGCAGACTGCTCAAGTACAATTTAATGAGGATTTGTTGAGTGTCAACTCCTATGCAGAAGAACATAATTTAAAGTTGAATGCTGCAGTCTTGCATTATTTTTTTCAGTAATAATAACAATGCTCTTTCCTTCATCTCCGATAATTTTCACATAAATATTAGTAATGACCCCTTACCATTGGTTAAGGAGGCAAGGAATTTGGGTATTTATTTTGATACTGGTCTCACATTTCAGGCACATGTAAAAAATAAACTTAAAATTGCGTACATGCGCTTAAAAAAATTGTACCATCTCAAACATTTTCTTCCCTCTAAGACTAAATATTACCTGTGTAATACACTTGTTTTGTCTTTATTTGATTATGGAGATGTAGTATATGGCGACTCATTAACAGAAAAAATATCTTACTCTATACAAAAGATTCAGAATTCTTGTATGCGATATTCATTTAATATTCCTTTTAGAAATCATATAACTCCCTATCTAAATGACAATCATATTTTAAATATGAGAAACCGCAGAAAATACCATATGTGTCAATTTGTGTTTCGACTGTTAAAAAATGGAGAACCTTCCTATTTAAGAACACATTTTCAGTCATATAATCACCCTCATCAGACAAGAAATTTGAATTACTTTAGAATACCTCAACATCGTACAGCAAATTTTCAAAAATCATTTAGTTTTAAAGCAGTTCAAATAGCTTACCTAATAATGTTAAAGATTTTTCCCCTAATAAATTTAGGGATTATATAAAAAAACATCTTTTAGAGACCCAAAGAAGTGAAGTTTAGCCACCTTTTATTTATTTTTTTTGTTGTATTCCCGCATATGCTTAGAGTATATAAATACTATGTTACTACCTTGCTGGGCTGCTTGCACCTATTTATTTATTTTTTTGTATATTTTTTTATTGTCTACCCTCCTTCCCCTCTTCTCTTCCCTGTCCCTGGATCGGTCCTCACGTCGCCGTACCAACCAATGAATTATTTGATATTTTCTTTTTTTAGTTTTAGTTCATGGGCTTTACCACACAGGCACAGTTCTTCTGTGCTTTGTGCTATCGGTTTTTATAATCGCGGTATTGCCCTATTTACCCATCCCATAGTATTAAGAAATATGTATGAATATCCTATCTCATATGTTTATTGGGCAAATAAATTATTTTTGAGTTTGAGTTTTGAGTTTGACAACAAAAAAAATCAAAGGAACAACAATAAAAAAAATCAGTAAAAGAGGATATCACAATTTAGAATTAATAATGTAATAATTAAGTATCACAGTTGGAGGTCAGCCGTTAGTTAAAAAAAAAACATAAAAAATAAGCTTTTTTGCCTAATGGTAAAGGTGTTTGTTCTTAGTTCTCGTATATCTTGTGGAATTGTATTGTAGATGTTGCTGCCACTGGATAGTAATTTTCTTTGACCCAGCGTAGTTTTGGTTTGGATGCTTCTTATGTTATTCTTGTTTCTTAGATCATAACCATGAATGTCATTGTTAAAAGTCAAATGTATATGTGATAGTGTTTCATTTCTTATACATCTGTGCAGATAGGTGCATACTTGGTATTTGTAGATGGAGTCTATGTCCATTATTCCATTTGGTAGGTAGAGATTTGCAGTAGGGTGCAGGCGGGGTAAACTTAAAACTTTTTTAATGGCCTTATTCTGCAGCACTAGAAGTGGATGAATTTTGTTCTCATAAGTGTTTTTCCACATAAGAGTTAAGTAAGTTGAACTGAATTTGATGTAAGGTACTGAGAAGTTCTTCCTTAGATACCTATGGCTGGTGCTATTTTTTTACAGAGGTAGGTGATGTGTTGTTCCCATGATAATGTATTGTCAATGTATAGTCCAAGATACTTAACACAATCCGTTTTTGTCAACTCATTGGAACCCAGGGAGATTCTGATGTCATTCCATTCTCTTTTATTAGATATAACCATATATGTAGACTTGGTAGCATTAAGGGATAGCTTATGGAAGTTGAGCCATTCAGATATTAGAAGCAAGTCACTTTCGACATCTTGCTTGATTTGTTCCACATCTCTACCAAAGTATATAAGGCAGGTGTCATCAGCATATAATTGAATATCTCCTTTTAATGGTAATCTTAAAATGGAATTAACATATATAAGAAAAAGGGTTGGTCCAAGTATCGACCCCTGCAGAACTCCACAAGTTATGTCAGAAAGATAACTTTCAGTTTTGTTTATAGTGACAAACTGTGTCCGATCCTCAAAATAATCCCTAAACCACTCCAAAGATGCCCCCCGAACACCAGCACTTTCCAGAATGTTCAGCAATATGTGGTGATTCACAGTGTCGAATGCTTTTTTAAGGTATAAAGACAGAAACACACACTCAACCCCTTCATCTCTCCTATCCAGTATATTCATAATTAGGTCACAGACAGCAACTGCAGTGTTGGATCTATTTCTGCATCCATATTGACCAGAGAACCAAAAGTTGTTATTATTCAAGAACTCAGTTAGCCTCTTATTTGCACATGTTTCAAGAACCTTGGATATGACAGACAATAGGGATATAGGTCTATAATTGTTTGTTAGCGAAGCATCACCACCCTTATATATAGGGATAACTTTTGCAATCTTGAGCGAATTGGGAACAGTTCCTGTAGTGAACGTAAGGTTTACCAGCATGCTTTGCTTAGTATGGGAGATATTTCTGCACTGAATTCCCTAATTATGTCGGAAGTCACATTGTCTCTTCCTGGACTTTTACCTGGCTTCAGGTTAGTGATTATATTATGTACTTCTTGTATTGTAGTGGGTGATAACAGAAAACTGTCATCACAAACTGACCAGTCAGGGGCATTCTGAATGGGATCACATGATTGGGCCAATCTTGGTCCAATACCAACAAAATAATCATTCAATTTCTGCGATATAGCCTAATCATCCGACACTGTTCTATTTTCCAACGTCAGTTCACAAATTTTGGATGAAGTTCACAAATTTTGGATGACTTCTTAGTTCTTTTGCCGATAATATTGTTCAAAATTTTCCAAATTATTTTTGAGTCATTACCAGCTGACCTTAGTTGCTCCTGGTAGTAGGTTTTTTTCCTTGCATCAATTCAATCAATTGCGGTTTTGAGAGCATTCTGGGCACTTTTGTAATTTTATTGAAGGTACTGGCTACCAGGGAAAGATTTGTGTCTTTTATAGTGGATATCTCGTTCAACTAGAAGATTGTATACTTGTGCGTTAAACCAGGGTGCAGAGTTCCTCCTAAATCTGTTTGGTTTAGTTATTAGCTTTTCACAATCATGGTAAGATCGTAGAATTTCGTCACAGAGGGTATCAGGGCTATACCAATTAGTTGACTTGATTTGTTGAAGTTGACCCTGAAATTTAGGTTTATCAAATTTTGAGACAATGCACTGTTTCTTTGGCACTTGAAAAGGTTTAACAAATTGTAGAATTTGACATCTATTATCACCAACCAAACTGTCCACGATAGATAAATTAGTTTGGTTCCTGTCATTGCTGAAAAAATAATCGATTCGCGTTTTTGAGGTAGAGGTTAATCTAGTAGGTACAGAACTGTTGATATTAGAGAAGCCATTGGAATTAACATTGTTTTCAAGGGCCTGTTTGTGGGCAGAATTTGATAAAAAGTCTGTCCTCGCTTGCTTTTACCAACTAATAAAATTATAAATGATGTATAGTTAATGCAAAACTATTTCATACCCTTCGAGTGACGTCAGTTATCAGCAATGTTATAACCCAAATAACTGAGTAAAGGAATTGCACTGTAATTTTAATAAAATATATAGACCTTAACATACTCTATATACCTAGTTACTTACTGCTGTCAAGGGTAACAATAGGCCATTGTTGTTAAGTTCTTCCTGAAAATAGCTTACTACTTCGGCATTTTTCACAAATGGTTAACAACGTCAGCAACAGAGATATAGTTGATGCAAAACAAAAACCGCTGCACGTCATTACCTTCGAGTGACGTCAGATATCGACAGTATGGCCGGCTTGTAACCAAAATATCCGAGTGAGGAAATTACAGTTTTTTTTCATAAAAACAAGATAAATATACAAAAATGTCCTATACTTTATATATACGGGATCTTCCATGTGTTCGTAAGCTAGGTTAGACCTGTGACTTCTTTTCTTTCCTCGTCTACTTTGTCGGTATTGTTCATATGTATTTTTTATTTTTGTTCGGCAGTAGCTTTATTCCTTGGCGAGTTGTGCGTGGTTATCTAGGATTTTGATGTTGCTTGTTTTTGGCGCCTTTTTTTACCGTTCTTAAAACAGTGCTGTGTTGATAGTGCTTCTCCACTATTTCTAGTGCCTCCCTACTGTTAAATGGGCTCGCCAATAGGAAGCCAATCTTTAGGTAGTTTGTATGTCGAGTCAGGTCTTGCTCTTGTATGTGAATGTGTTATGAGTTCGTTGGTCGAAATGTCCGTACGTTTGTAGTAGTCGGTTATGATTTTTAAAAAGAACTCCTTTATGGTCTGTATTTTAAAGTCATTGTGTAGAACTCGGTTCATAGCATATCTCGGTACATTTACTATTAGCTTTAGTGCTTTGTTCTGAACTACCTGGAACTTGTTCAGCTCCGCCTTGCTTACGTTACACCACGAGGGCGCACCATAAGTTAAAACCGGCCTGGCCAAGACCTTGTAGAGGTTGACCTTTGTCCTGTTGCCAATTCTACTCCTCCTGTGAAGCAGGGGGTAGATAGAGCTTAATTGTCGCAATGCAAGCTTTACTCTATTAATTGAATTTAGCCTCCAATTCAGCCTTTGGTCAAAGATAAGTCCCAGGTATTTAACTTCCTGGCACCAATTCACTTGTACCCCGTTAACGCTAAGCCTAGTTTCAGGTCGTTTGACGTTGCTTTTTGAGAAAAATATGGCCTTCGTCTTAGAAGAATTTAGACGAATCTTCCAAGCCAAAAGCCATTTTTCTATACGTTTAATGTGGCGCTGCAACCTTGAGATTATCAACCACGGTTGTTTTGATTTTGCAGTAATTGCAGTGTCGTCGGCAAATAAATAGAGCTCATTTTGTCTCTCTTTCGGTATATCGTGAGTGTATATATTGTACAGCATCGGAGATAGAGGTGAGCCTTGCGGCACTCCAGCCCTGATGCGTTTTATCAAAGAAAGCGCGCTTTCCGACGAGACTGCAAAACTTCATTTGTTTACTGCCTAATACCGTTTACCATCAACTTTAGCAGATCTAACATTTCTTTTGTTTTCATCTTACCAAGATCGACCAATGGTACCATTCTTAAAAATCCTTGGTACAAGGATGCTTCTTTTTCTTTAATATATTGTTTAAAAAATACCAATCGTTTGAAAGCTACATGGGAAAGTTCCATAAGCCCTCGCCTCGGATCATCTTTTTCCATCCGAAGCCTATTTCCTTTAAGAGGCTTCTTAGAGAGTTAAGACAACCATCAAACAGTCGTCTGTCTTTTAATTTCTTACTTAATGTTGTCAAAGTTGCATGATGTTCTTAAAATAGTTACGGCTTAAGCATAACCAATGTAAAATATTAGTTTTTGAATAGTACAACTTACTTGTTTCATACATTGCATAAATAGTGTCACGGATAGAACTTATATCCAATCGTGACACATTTACAACTCTCTTTAAATAAGAACGTTTCCTTTCAGGTGACTCCAATAATTTATTTTGCTTAACTGTTGTTGAAACTGCGCTTACAGTAGACATATTCAAATTTAGGCCAGCTGCTACACGCTAAAAATTAAAAAAATATTAGTAAAGTAGATATAAAATAGATAGACCTTAACACACTCTTTAAATTCTTCTCTAACTGCTGTCAGTGGTAACAATGGGCCATTGTTGTTAAGTTCTTCCTGAAAATAGCTTATTAAAGAAGCTATAAACTCTTTGCACCGGCTATTTAAATGCTTCGGCATGTTTCACAAATAGTAAACAACGTGATCGACAGAGCTATGTATGTGCACTTTTATTGATCTTAAAAGAACAGTTTTTTAATGCTATTTATGAAAGATCTGCAGTTTTTGTTAAAAAATAGACGGCACGGCAATCCAGAAGCACAAAACAATTAAGATTAGTTTTGCATGAAACGTCAAACAAAGCCAACGAACGAGCTGGCGCCACCGCACTGTTTACAGTTGTGTTGCCAACTATCGGCCAATAAAATTTAAATTATATTAATTTTTACAAGCTTAAATACACAAAATATTGGGTTCGTATGAAAAAAGAATACTGTAAGTTTGTAGTAAATTTAATATCTCATAAAGTTTTAGTACCTTTTCCCCAAATTTAATTTCCTCGTGTTTTCTCACGGACTTACAATTATCAGCTGATTGGTGACGTGCATCCGTTTTTATTTTGCTTTAACTGTATGCATACCTACACTTTATTGTTCTTAAAAGAACAGTTTTTAATGATATTTATGAAAAGATCTAAAGTGTATAACAAAAGTAGTAACAAAACGAAAAACGAAAACACACCGTCGAAACAGGCCAACAAACGAGCTGGTGCCACCGTACCGTTGATAATTCTCTTGCCAACTGTTTGCTCCTAAAATCCAAATTATATTAATTCTTGCTATTGGTGGGTTAGTATCAAAGAAGAATACCTTAAGTTTTCAATACATTCAATATCGCATAAAATTTTAAGATTTTTTTCCCAAATTTAATTTTCTCATGTTTTCTTACGGATTTACATATTAGCCGATTGATGACGAGCAACAGAAATAGTTTTGCATTAACTATATACAGTGTGTATATAAAGTCTGGAAACGGCTTAATAACATCACAACTTATTGGCCGATTTAAACCAAATTTGGTACAGTTGTGTAAGAGGATCTGACGCACCAAAAATGACGATATTGGCGTTGCTGTCAGCTTTTTATTTTGTCTGAAATTCGAACGAATTTTATATTTTTAAATGTAACACCCTCTATATTTTCTCATTTATATTTTTCTTTAAATTTGTTACACTTTTGGTATAACATACTTTTTTCCTAATATCAGTAGTTTTCGAAATAACGACGTGTTTTGAAAATATCAACAAGTTGTGTTTTATTCATTAATAAATAAAACACCAGTTCAGTTTTGATGTAAAGTCATATAAGCTGTCATTTTTACATGCAAAAATGCCTTTAACTGATAGTGAAAGAATTACAATTCTTATGATGAGAGGTTATGGCGCTAGGGTCAGGTCTTACGAAGAGGTTAAAAATCTATTCAATGATGCATTTTCAAACCGAAGTCCAATTTTAAAAGCAATTGTTCTAAAAACTGTCCGACAGTTCGAAGAAACTGGAAATTGTAGAGATAGGCGACGATCAGGACTACCAGCAGTAGTAGATGAAGAGAAAAGTTTAGAAATTTTGTTGAAACCCCTGTTTCTTCATTAAGATACATGTAGTAGATGAGATGATTATGAGCGAAGAATTGAATTTTGTATTATTATGATGTCAAGGTTTGACCAAAATAACCATTTTTTCAAATTTATTGTATTTTCGGACGAAGCAACATTTATGTTAAATGTTAAAGTCAATAGACACAACTGTAGGTTTTGGGCAAATGAAAATCCCTACTGGATGAGCGAAGGTCATACACAACGCCCTGGAAAATTGAATGTGTGGGCTGGGCTTCTGGGTAACCACAAGATCGGTCCATTTTTTATTGATGGAAGTTTGACATCACAACTTTACCTTGAGCTCTTGGAAACGCAAATAGTGCCTATTGTACGAAATGTGATGGCTCCAAATTATGCAAGTACGTTCTTCCAACAGAACGGAGCTCCTCCCCATTTTGGTCGAAACGTGCGCGAATTTTTGAACAACACTTTTTCGAATAGGTAGATCGGTAGAGGGGGTACAATCGAGTGGCCACCTAGGTCCCCTGATTTGTCGCCTAACGACTACTTTTTATGGGGACACTTGAAGAACAGAGTTTATACCACAAAACCTCAAGATTTGGCCGATTTGCAGCGTCAAATTTTGGAAGAATTTGAATTAATAATACCAGAAATAATTTACAACACACTTGAAAAATTTTATTTTGAATTAACACACTGTCAAGCTGTACAGGGAAAACAGCTTGAAAATTTAATATAAAAAATATATTTTTTCTAAATTGTAGTCGTTATTTCGAAAACTACTGATATTAGGAACAAAGTATGTTATACCAAAAGTGTAACAAATTTAAAGTAAAAACTATAAATGAAAAAATATACAGGGTGTTACGGTTAAAAATATAAAATTCGTTCGAATTCCAGGCAAACTAAAAAGTTGACTTATATAATGTATACCAGAGTTGCATACGTCCGTACTGATTTGAAAACTACATTGTATAATAGGAGTTTATTTTTGCCCTAGCAGTTTTATCACCATTTGTTGGAGCTTAAACCGTAAATTATGAGTTCTCCAGATCAATTATCTCTCTAGATACATCCACAAATATATGACAGATTAAAGTATTAAGAAGTATTTATTTCTTGCATAATAATCTCGATGAATCACAACCGCATTTTGTGAATACTAAATATACTATGTTTTGTGATGAAAAATAATAGTTTAAAATATATTCTTCTTGGCATTTATATGAAATTAAATATACCTACCAAGTAACGTTTTGTTTGTAATTACTGGTAGTAAAGAGATCAATAATGCTCCTACCATTAAGGCCACTGCACGTAGCTCTTAACTTTTTTCCAAACCAATTATAACCGTACCTAATGGATATGACATTACAAAAACAGGCTATATTTCATGGAATATATTGGAAACTATAAAGAACTACCAGTTTTAAATACCTATCGGAATCGTCCAGTAATAAATACAAAGCGTTAATGAAGATGAGAACCTCTATTTGGCGAAATATGAGGTAATTAACATTTCTGCAAAATTCTAGATTGCACATTATAATACCTTATGTATAAGTAATTAAACTAACGTTGTTTTAATGTTGATCCGTACACTTTGTCGGGAGATTTTACGATTGTGCTTTTTAATGTTAATACAGTTTTAGTGGCTTCGACGAATGTTTTATTGTGTTAAATCTTTTTAAATTATTTTTATGTTTTATAATAAAACATACATTGCAGTTCTTGAGTATGACAACCACAACATTAGTTTAAATACTTATATGTAATAATAATAATAATAATAATAATAACTTGTTCAAAGCAATTAACACCTACGCCTGCTCAGTTCTGTCCTACTCATTCGGCATAGTAGACTAGAGCGTGACTGCCATCGAAGGGCTACAGCGCAAAATCAGAACTCAACTTACCGAAACATTCAAACATCATCCAAGAAGTGCGGTAGAGCGGACCACTCTACCACGACATCAAGGCTGAAGAGGTCTGGCAGACATTTGAAAAATAATGGATCAACAAATAACCAACTTAAGGGAGTACTTCCGCAATAAAGCCCAAACTTCAGACCTACGCAATGCTATTTGCGAGGCAGACCACTCCACTTCTATAAGATTGAGGGATCAGAATGTCCCACAAAACCACAAAATCAATGAAGAAAAGCTACAGATATGAAAGGAAAAAACTCTGGACAGATGTTTCCTGAAGCGGAGGGATTTCTACTGGCAATCCAAGATTAGGTCATGTCATTAGAAACTACCTGAGATACATAATTAGAGGCGACTCAGTACAGGCAGACAAATGCAGATATAGATGTCAAAAGGCAGAAACGATCCAACACATCACGGGAGGATGCCAGATGTTTTCTGTAACAGAATGCAAAGAGAGGCATGACGCACCAGGAGTTAGCGGTAAAACTACAGCTTGTCCTAAACGAGAAGATCCCATATTATAAATATACACCACAGACAATCTTAGAAAACAACTACTATAAGATGTACTGGGATCGGACTATTCTTACTGATCAGACGGTGGCCTACAACAGACCGGACCTTGTTGTGGTAGACAGAGGGCCAGGAAAACGACTCTGATAGATGTAGCTATACCAAATAACAACAACCTTCTACTGAAGCATGCTGAGAAAATAGCGAAGTATCGAGACCTCCAGGAGCAAATAAAAAGACAGTGGAATATGGACAGCATCGAAATCATGCCGATTATTGTTTCAACAACAGGAGTAATCCCAAGCAAGCTTTTGTAAAACCTTAGAACACTAGACATACCTCAAGATCTCTACAAGGATATGCAGAAAGCAGTGCTACTTTCAACAAGCCGGACGGTCAAGAAGTATATGGGTAACCAAAAAAGAACCCCACGGGCCCAATAGCACGGAAAGAGCCCCCACGGAGCTCAATCCTTTTGATATCGGTGATATCTGGGATGAGTGAATGTTCCCCGTAGAGGGAGTGCATGACAGGACAAGTTGGGTTTTCTATTGTAACTAACTCGTAACATGGGTTTGGATTAACGGAATTGAGCTAGATCGAACTTGTTGGAAAGAGCATTCTTTGTTTCCAGCACCACCAGACGTAGTTTGCTCGCGATGGGGCGCCTTCCCAGAGTTTGAACCTATATGGATTCTCGCTGTCCTGGTTGGGTTAATGCATTTGGTTGGCACGAGATGTAGCCACGTGCTGCAATTCTCGTCTGCTTAATTCCATTTCTGTGTTAAAAGCACTTTGAGGTCCCTTACCTTGTCGTCAGACCCGGAGTCTTGCCGATGAGCCGTAGACGGCGAAATGCTTCCTAGAATTGGGCCTGACGAGAGGATAAGGGACAACTCTGTACATGAACTTATTTTAAGTTGTTGTTTGTCAGTCTAATTTGAGGTCGCTGATCACGAATATAATGATTTTCTCCGCAAATTAGAAAAAAAGAACAGTTTTTTAAGTTTTTCGACCTTTTTTCAGGTTAGTTTTTGTTGAATTTTTTTATATATCATGACTTCTGCATGTAAAATTTAAGTGTGGAATTTAATGGGAAAATATACAAAAAAAGAGACCAAATTAGTTGTTATTTCTGGAAAAAAATCCATCATATTCGTGATCAGTGACCTCAAATTAGGCTATAATACAAACATTAGCGAAAAATTCGCTATTTTCACTAATCCAAACAATTGCGCAAATGAGCTACGAAATGTTTCTTACAAGGGAAACAATTTTATTTTTTGCTTGTTATCTTCAGTTCTAAAAAAGATATCGAGAGGCGGTTTCCGCTATTTTTTCTGTAATTATTTTTTCTTTCTAACTAACCTAAAAAAGATATAATGTGATCATTTAAAGTTTATAAGAAAAAATGAAAAACTAGCAGCTTTTTCAAAATAACGCCCTCTAACGGTCACTGTAATGTCCACAAACAGTTGAATCATTGTGTTGAATGGAACAAAGAATGCTCTTTCTAACAAGTCCAGTCTGGCATTGATATTCTGCGTTATGGTCCGAATTTCCTCAAATGTATCCCTGTGCAGGTCCGCTGGCGGATGTTGCATTGCTTTGTAAATTTTAATGGTTCTGGCGACCTGCAGATCTCTCTCTGGGTCTCCTGTCTTATTTTCATTATAGTGTTCGTGAGGCTTTCCGTGAACAGTTTAATTTTTTCGCTTGGATCAGAGGTAATTTTATTGTTGTTTTTGGTATCTTTCAGATCTGAAACAGGTTTTCTCTCCCCTTTTAGCAGTGCCCTTGTAAATTTGTACACGGAATTATCTTTCGTGTTCAAATTCTCAATTTTGTTTTGCCAAAGGCTTGATTCCTTTTCGCTTAGCAGCCTTTTTACTTCAAATGGTACCATAAACACAATAGCAAATGAATACTACTTGGCAAGTGGTAATCATAATATGACATATAGGCTAGCGAATATTGGGGAGTGCAGCAAATGAAAGAATACTCTTTAAAGTTATTCCAAGCTTTCGGAAATCATTTATTTCATTTCCATCCTCAGGGAGACTACAAATTTATATAAATTAATTAGGAAAATTGTTGTGATTAATTAACGACTACCCTTTTGATATATATGTATTTATGTGAGAAACTTTGTTCTCTAGCCACTTGCTGAGACGTTATACAATAATTTGGCATAATTTGACTAACACTGTTAGTACTAAAATACAAACTCAGATTGCAGAAACTACCGAGAAGAAAGGAATACATCTTAATTTCCAATGATAGGATGCTACACTGCTGCTACCTGTAGACCGGTTTCGAACTCTTTGGTTCTTGTCAGTACAGGACAAGCATGGAGAGCTAGCAAAAAGATTCATCCCTTTCTTTCCGGTAGTTTCTGCAATCTGAGTTTGTGTTTTATTACTAACAGTGTTAGTCAAAATATGCCAAATTATCCTTTATAATTCAGCGCTCGTTGGGGCATATAGCACAGAGAATAGCTATTTTAGCATAATTTGGTTAATCCTTATTGTATAAGGTCTCAGCAAGTAGTTAGAAAACAAAATTTCTCATATATATACATATTTATATGTCATATTATAATTACCACTTGGCAACTAGTTAGTGTTCATTTGCTATTGTCAAATCTTTATGTTCGGTGGTTTCCCAGATACAGCCGGCTGCCTTTTCTAGTTGTACACCCGTTAGGTACATACAAATATTTAATTTTCTTTGTTGCTCCGCTCAATTTCCCTAACTTAACATGAAAAAAGTCGACGTCTCCTTATAAAAGCGCTCATAAGATTTATCGAAGCTCTTCATTAAACTTGCAAGAAAATCGAGCTAAGTGAGTTAAGGTTGGGGACTCCTTGACAGTGGCGGTTTAGATAACGTCCTGCGGAATAAAAACCAATTTGGCGGAATGACCTTTCGGGCCGTTAGTCTCAATCAGGGTTTAGCCGTTCGGTGCCTTGCTTGCTACAATGCTCGATGTGAAATAATGAGTGTAATTAATTCAATTAACCGTTAATTAATGGCTCCGTATCCGTGTATTTGCACGGCTGCCTGCCTGCTGTAATGGAGTTTTGAGCCGGCAATCAATATTTCAAAGATCCACTCTATTGGAACGCAAGGGATCGTCTTATTTACGCTAAGGGTCAGCGAAGGGTCCATATCTTTATGGCACATTTTTGCCGCAACGTATTTTCGAGACAGAAAAGGCCATCAAATCGCTCCGCCTTCCTGCAACCGCCAGCATTGTACGATAGAATAGAATAGAATATATTACCTTCATAAAATACAAAGGATCGTCAAAATATAGAAACAAAAATTAGTTAAAACATAAAAATATAAATACAACACAGAAATACATAGAAGTTTGTGCACATAAAATTAAAGGGAAATAAGCAACGAGAATGGTAAACTATGTCACCAATCAACAAACAATATCCAAAATATTGGGAAAAAAACATAAAACGTAATAGCAAGGTAAGACCCAAGTCTCTCAAAAAGGTTTCTATTCTTGTTCACATAGACAACACATCTTAAAATAAATATACAGAGAAGCGTTAACATGTTTTCCTGCAGCCGTCTCGAAAATAATTTTCGGTACCACTTAACACAAATGGTACCAAAAGTAGCTATTTTCAGGACGATTTCTTTTATTTTGGAAACGATTTCTTTACTTTCGGGATAATTATTGTTACTTTCGGGACGATTTGGGCATCTATGTAGGCGGCTTTGACAATAACATGAACTTTGTGTTTTTTTATGACAGCGCTTCTCATGTAACATTGGTGTGTGTTTTTTCGCTTTTTAAATCCAAAAAATGGAAGTCAGTAGTGAAAGTGAGGCTGAAATGATTCCACATAAGATTATTAAATCTGCTAAAGCGGCTACTTATGAATTATTGCCGGTAAAGTCAAGAGAGAGGTATGAATTGGTCTACAATTTATTTTAAAAATGGAGCAATAATAAAAATGTGCATACTATAAATGAACAAGTGATTCTTGCATATTTATTGGAAAAATCTAAAATCTTAAAGCCATCAAGCCTCTGGAGCAATTACTCGATGCTTAAGTTCACAATTAATATTAAGAATAATACAGATATAAGCCGCTATTCCAAAGTTATTGCTTTCCTTAAAAGAAAATCTATTAGTTGTAAACCAAAAAAATCAAGAGTATTGAATAAAGAAGAAATAAATCACTTCTTATCAGAAACTGGAGATAATATCTACCTAATGACAAAGGTGATATAATTAAATCTAATTCCCCTTCTCCCTTGTGATTATTTTTTTTTATTTTAGGTTTCATTAGTAATATAGATAAGACAACCATGTTAGTGATTAAAATTCCTAATTCTAAAACGAATATGGAAAGAACCTTTGTCGTCATTGGAGAAAATAATATTTCTTTGTACAGAAAATACTTGTCATTACGTCAAGCAAACCCACCACATCGTAGATTATTTGTTTATTATAAAAACGGAAAATGTACTATACAACCTGTTGGTATTGACACTTTTGAAAAAATCACCTGCACAATTACTAAATTTCTTAAATTACCGAATCCCAAAGAATACACCGGCCACTGTTTACGCAGGAGCCCAATCACTTTACTCGCTGAAAGTGGAGGTAGTATACCCAACTTAAAGAGACATGGAGGATGGAAATCAGCCAATGTAGCAGAGGGATACATAGAAAATTCTATAAGAAACAAAATTCACATAGCTTCACAGATTGAAAAGGGTCGTAACAAGATTAATATCTCGAAAACTAGTACAATTACTGATGTGTGTAATTCTAATTTTAACACTGCCACTTCTGTTAATATCCCTAATAATATTAATATAAGTAATTGTCATAATTGTGTCATTAATATTCATTAGTAATGTATTCATAACAGTGATTGTTATATGTAATTGTCCATATAAAGTTCATACGTTATTATCCATCGATATCCTTTTTAACATACAAAACGGCTACAGAAAAAATATTGTACGTAACACGATCCAAAAGTGATTTTACGGGACTCGCAGGATTCCTACTCATCCCGTAAAATATCACTTTCGGAACTTCTTACGTAAATTACTATTTTAGAAACAAATATATGTCTGCAGGTTTCCGAAAGTTGAAGGTTAAAAATCAGTCTCAGTATTCTTTTCTGACAAATAAATATACGATCTCAAGCATCAGCACCCCAAGACACCAGATTGCTATAGACCAATAACCATAGGCCAAAGAATAATACACCGAGAGAATACCAGACTCATCCAGCGTGTTTTTTAAATTTAAAATGGAAAATAGGCAAAATTTCACAACAAGCATACGAGACATGGTTAGTAAAGGTCAAACAAGGCTCCAAGTGTGCCAGCAGGAACTTAGTATCTCTGGCAAAGACAATAACAAGCTGATCCTTAAAATTATGCGGGATTGGCGTCCAATTGTACAGATTCATAAATACTATATTTTCTATGTTTAAAATTAAACCCTTGTTTCGGCTTCAGGCTGTACAGTTAAAATTTTATGACGCAGCTCATCTCCAGCCACCACCACAGTTGTATCGTCGGCATACATTGTTACAAAACCAGTTCTAATATTTAAAGGAAGATTATACACATTCAACAAAAATAGAAGGGGTTCCAGTACCGAACCCTGTGGTCCTCCAAGATCAACTGTCCGGACACCGGAATGAACAGTTTTCTGAGTATAGAATTTATTATATCAAATGCAATGGATAGGTCGAAGAACAAAGTCACTAAATGCTTCCCAGCATCGATGTTGGCGTAAACATGATTAAGAAAATCGTTTGAGGCTGCTTCTATTGATCTTTCTGGCAGAAAGCCATGTTGTGAACGATTTAGAATACTGGACCTTGAGACGAATTCAATAATCCTGTCATAGACAACTCTTTCAAGAATTTTAGAAAAACACTCAATATAGGAATGTGTCTATGGAGCAAAGTTATTATAGCCTTTTTGGCTAGTTCAGGGTATTCACTCCTAGCACCAATTCAAAACTCATTTAGAGATACAGATACAGATACTTAACTGTAGTAGTAATTAATAGCCAAAAATAAATAATTCCGCGGAACCCTGCTGACTTTTCTACGGAACCCCTAGGTTCCGCGGAACCCACTTTAGGAATCGCTGCCGTAATGGGCAGTTCTTCATTACCCTTTAGCAGTTTACTGTAGAAGCGTTGATTCCTCGGAATTAAACCGTGCTTTTTTTCTTACCTAGGCGGTCGCAAAGGAAACGTAATTTTGACATTTACGACTTTTTAAAAGCTTCAGTATAATTGCAAAGTGAACCTCTCTACTTAATATCTAAACACACTTTCCACCATGATATGCATAATACACTACTCTATAAATTATTTTTTTTCATAGGCGATGATAATAAAACTCCAAAATGCGTGCAAGCATGTGAAGCTAGCTATCCAATTCCGTATCAGCAAGACAAACACTATGGAACGAAAGCCTATTCCTTGTCGAGTAAAGTGGAGCAAATCCAAACAGAAATTGCTACAAATGGACCTGTTGAAGGAGCATTTTCGGTCTACGAGGAGTTTTTGTTCTTAAGACCCTCAGTAATCTTTAAAACCTCAATTTCAGTCAGATGCTCGATGACAATAGAATCATTTACTGTAGAGTAGTACACTATTTAATGATCCATATTTGTTCAAGAGCTTTTGTTTGAAGACAGTACTAAAATAGTGCGCAAATTCTACAGCAACCTCCCTAGGTTCTTCAATTAATTTAGAGTCCTTTTTAAGATGTATAATCTCCAAGTATTTTTTCTTTCTATTAAGTTTGTCATTTACAATACTCCAGATGGTTTTAATTTCGTTATTCGTGGTTCTTGTCCACCCACACTGATAAAATTAATTATTTGAGTTAAAAAAATTTACCGTTGACTCAAATAAATATTTGTTTCCTATTAGCCAAACAAATTTGTATTTGAAAAATACCAAGGGATTATTTGCCTCAATTAGTATCATCTGATTTGATAAAAATTACTTTTTATTTGGAATTAATCACTAAATACAAAATTCAAGCAAATATTTATTTCCTTAACACTAACCTAATTTAAATAAGCCGTTTCAATGACTTAAGGTAAATAGGTTAAAAGTTAAGTTAACAAAATGTTTATTTGATTGATATTTATATATATTTTATCAACTACATATTTATTTTACTTTTGTTTTACATGTATTTGCCGTAACAACAACGTTATTTAATTAAACAATTTAAGTGATTTGATTTAAATAAACCGGTAATTTCCATCAAAGTGATTGTTTTTTTATTCAAGTACATAATTGTTTAACTTGTCTTTTATATTTATTTAGATCAAATATAAATTTATTTGGTTTAAATACCTTTTTATAATTTTCAATAGATCAGAATGTTCATTCAAATCAGTTCTTATTTTATCAAAGTACGTGTTTATGCAGACGTCACATAAAAATAAGAAATATTGAAATGTTGCTATTGAATATGGTTTAATCAGTACCTATACCATAATAATCACAAACCTTATCAAATTGTTTATAGTGTTCAAATAATAAGGCAAACCAACAGAAAAAAACACATTTTTGCCGAAAATAAATGTTATGACAAATTACGCGCACGCGCACAACTATTTTTACATAAAAATAAGATAAAATTTAAAAGATAACCATCTCTTATTTTATTTCTTATTTTTATGTTATGTTATGTGTTTCTATAAACATCTTATGGCAGATCTGTAGATTCAACTCTTATTTTATTTTTATGTTATGTTATCTTGCTGTATATAAACCGACCATTAGTTGTTGTTCCCCTTAAAATATACGTCAATAAAACATTATAGAGAAGTTAATAACTTTGATAAAAAATTAAATAAAGTGAAATTTGCAAATATTAGGTACAATAATTATTAATATTATATTAATTATATTATATTTTTTACGTTAGGAGGTTTGATAGGTATTGAATTATGGTGAAAATTGAGAAAAACTGTCTTATTTTTAACCTAGGTAGCCATGATTTATAAATACCTGGCTACATTTTTCTAAAAAGGTTTTGTGTTCGAAATTTCAAATTAGGTATTACAAGTATCTTTTCTTTGCCTCTTATCTTACTTTTTTAACTCGTTTCATGCGTAACTAAAATATTCAAATATAGTTTCCTACCTTGAGAAGTATCTAACATATGGGATATACCCCTCGATATAGGTACCTCAATCTTCTAAATAATTATTCATATTACGTTTATTCCCCATATATATCTTCGTTTTAATTTTTGATGGAACCACTAACTTCTGTGCCACTAACAAAGAAGATTTCACTCTCACTCATAAATTTCTACAAGACAAAATCGAACACCAATGACCAAAACGCGATGATCAGGCCACTTTTGTATGACCAATCAAATTACTTTTAATACTTAACTTAAATACTTAATTATTAGTTTGGATGACCAAATTATTTGAAAAGTTCGGCAATGAATGATTTAAATTAAAGTTAAAGGTATTTAGTTCTTAACTTAAAATGTACTTCGATTAAATAATTAGTTATTTGTAAATATTTGGTTGTTTTATATTAAGGATTTAATGTAAATACATAATTATTTAGTTTAAATGACCTAGACATTTAAATAGTTCTCTATTGGGTGATTTAACTAGCGATTAACGGGATTTAGTTCCGAAATAAAAATTAGTTCGATTAAATAATTAGTTATTTAGATTTTGTTATTTTAGTGGTTTTTTGGTAAGATATTTGTTTGAAGGGTTCTATGATTTGACACAAATCAACCAACAGTCAAATAACTTTGCAAATAAAACGAAATACTCTAATTTATTTCAGTTAAATCAAATTTAGTTAATTAAAATCACATTTATTTATTACCAATAATTATTCACCAAATAAATCAGATTATTTGATTAAGGGAGCACAGTTTTATCAGTGCATACATGATTGTTCTGGAAGTTCATTGTGGCATCTCTGGAAGAATTTGCCTCGTCGGAGAATAACATTGTGGATTTTCGCCAATTTTTTCGTTGCCTGCATTGACAAAAATCTACTCTTAATGGAAAATCAGTCGGTACGAGTGCCTGTATCCGCTGAATGTGATAAGGGCATAAGAGATTGTTCTTTAAAATTCTGAAAACTGTAGAAGAACTTACATTTTTAAATTTAAAGATATCTTTCTGGTATTTTCGTATAGGAGTATAGTTATAATGGATTTCTTCATCATGTTTACATGGAAAGACATACTTGGTAGAAGTCCGAGCAATCGTTCTCGAGAAAAAGAATAATGAAGAATTAAATGGCATTTATTTGCATATCGCTATGCTCATATCAGAGTTTGATAAAATAGCATTTATCTCCTAAACAAAGCCGAAATCAAAAAATTATGAAAATGTACTTTGCATTAGCTAATAAAGTGCCTACATAACAGTGCTATCAAAAGAGAGAACGGCAGTGGCGTACATATTTTTTGTTCCTGTTAAAAATTGTAACACCCTGTATCTCAAAAGTGAAGGGCTTGCGGACCCATGCTTATGTGAACTTTTTACCTTATAAATGACTGAGGAATCGTCCTATAAAATATCGGAGACTTATTAAATAACACCCTGTATATATTATTTTTAGTTTTTTTCCAAAATGTCGTTAATGTTTATATTTTATAAGAGGATAGGAGACAATATAGAACCTTGAGGGTCTCAGGAGATGTTAGATGTTAGATGTGTCTAAAGAAATCCTTTCTTCGCCACTCGCAGAAAACGGTCTTTAAGAAAGTTTGAGAGCCATGAACAAAATTAAACCTGCACCTAAACCTTTTTTACCTCTGAGGGAAGATTTAAAGAAAAACTTAGAAACCATCAATAAACTCAACAAGTGTGTTACATCGGGTCAATCGAGCATTTCAAGATCTAGATCCAAATTAAATTAGATTTGCCACGATGAGCTTTTGGACGTACTCAGCCAGTGTTTTCATCACCTATTTTTATATTATGTTCTACTATATTAATAATTAACAGTTTTAATTATTATTGTTTGTTGGACCGTGTTGAACAAGATGCTCAGTACAGGCCTGACAGAGGTTTTGTAAAGCTGCCCTCGAAATTCTCAATAATTACTCGTCATCAGCAAGTTCCAACAAATATTAAAAGAAACAAAATATTTTCCAATATTGTCGTTTTTAATTATTAGATAATCAAATAGCATCATTAATCATGGTATTTGAAATGACTACAAAACTCCGTACCGACACTACTACGTCATGACAGTTATCGTTAACATACTGATGATGATTTTCTAATGATTTCTTCAGTAACCTTATTGTTATTTTCCTCTAAATCCATTATCTTCTATTATCGCTCCATAGCAAAGCTTAAAAGTAACAAATTGTATTATTTCGGAACCCCAGCTTTCTTTCCACCTCCGATCGGCAGGTCGAGGCATTTGAATTTTAAACAGTCATAAAATGGCTGATGTTAATTTTTCTCCAGAACGTAATATCGCGCGGGCCGATACGTGATGGGAAATTGTAATGTTTCTGCTCCTGTCGCTGATTGGTCGAAGCATCGACATCTAATATTCGTAGAGATGATACCTGTTCGTACGAAATTGTAGTTTATTTCCTTTTCGTCGATGTAATAGCGAAATTGCTTTAGACACTTGATTAGTTATGGTAATGTGTTATCTACGGGGTTTGTTATATTATACAGGATGATTTCTTTCCAAAGCATGAGCCCGTATATTTATGGGCATTAGAGCATAGTGTGCTCTATAATTCAATATTGTCAATTGCAGTAAAACTAAGATGTGTTATAAATATGGTTCTTACTAATAGGTATACTGATTTTAAAGTGCCGTTTTGACCCAGACGTGCAATATTATAACTCATTACCATGTGTAAATTATTATGAGTTGAAATAAGTCATAAAAACCCATGTCGAGGGTAAATCAGCGACCGAGAGGTCACGGAAAGTTTCGAATTCGCGCTCGTGCCGATTTGGCGCGGTAACTTCATCCCATTGTTATTAGTACCTCGTGCACGTCGCGTCGTCATGGACCACATAACTGGACTTGCTATCCGCGCAATCGTTGATCGGAGGGATCCTTTTTATTGTTGTTCAGAGTTTGTTCTCATACAGGTGCGTGAAAATGAGAATACTCCAACTTTAGGACAGATTAAATCTATAGTCGTTAAACAAGCTAAAACAACTGAAAGGTCCAGTTTTGATAGCTCGAATCATGTATTAATCTAGCCCGAGTAGTAACGCATCACAATTCCTATATTGGTCTCTGGCAGCTTAAACAAAGAATTGCTGCAGCCCACGTTGCATGTGTTCGTCATGCCCAGTTACGATTAGCTAAGCTAGCTAGCTAAAACAACCCATCTTCAGGGCTATTACAACTTATGAGCAGTGATTTGATGCAATTTCTTCGATTTAGTTGCCGTAACTCAGAGGTTGCCCTATTAGCAACACGCGTCGGTCTAGGATAGCTCATATTTGAGTTATGTCAACTCGATATTTCGCTCAGTGTAGCACTTAACGCCATGGACTTTAATAGTATCACATTAAAGCTAAGCAAGATGCACAAGTTGTTTGTTATAGTAATATGTCTTAGCCATTATGTTTAATTGCAATTGGATTAAACCAATGGCTTTATATACAAAAATAGTCTCTTTATGTGTAATAAGTAGTAAAATAAGTAACGTTAAATCTAAAAAAGAAGTGTTATCCTATTTCCTAACTTTTAAATTAGGAAGTTCCTGCAATAGCTAATATCAAACTAATACCAGTATAAAATTGTATTAACTGGCTACACATTAAATCCAGAAACTTCTTCATCGTCACGTGTCCCAACCAAAACAAGATAAACCGAGAAATATCTCTCTAATACACGGGGATCATTATTAGAACCTTGTCGATTCATCCCTCCAAAAACACTCCGTGCCACAAAGTTTCACGGCATTAAAATAATATTTATTATCATTATCTGGAGCATATTGCCGTTGTCAACATGAGTAATAACAATCATAATTCCCGGCACGCGTTCCGAGGATTGCGCCCCGGGCTGATAACGGGCGTTTTGAGCGTCTATTCACCGGGGGGGATGGAGACGCGGCCGGGCAGACGCTATCTCTAACCCCTGTGAAATACGCTCATCAAGGATTATAATAACGAGATCGCTTTGCATATCTCTACAGCGATTATCCTGCGCTTCCATCTTGTTTACGCCACCGAACCCCGGTTTGAGCTTGTGCCGATATTGTGGTTGCACTACAAGAGGGTTAACTGTTTTTGATACAGTTTTGTAAAGTTCACGAATAAATTTGATATTCTAGAATTATTTCAGTTCATGTTTTTTAGTTTCAGAAAAATATTGTCTAGAACAGAGAATTTTTCAATTTACAAAATTTATATTTAACTCATTTGCCTCGCTAAAATTATTTTATGGACTAATCCTAGCCGTTAAGGTTCCACCCACTATGTTCAGGGTAATAACTGCCACTTTACCGCTCTAGAACACAAAAACTGACAGTGCGACATTAATTCCTTAATCTTCAGTGGCAGCTCGTGGGGTGGAAGGAGCGCTGAAGGCGCTAATATGTTCCGGAAGGTATAAAAATAGCGCCGCAGACGAAAATTTTTACGAAAGTTTTTATCTACTATTCCAATATTTGCATTAAACAGATGCATGATATATTAGTTAATTATAAAATATAAATATTCTTTATTCATGATAATGATATACAGTAGGGTGGGCCGAAAATGAAGGAAAAAAATTTTTTTTTGAAATATAAATTGCGGTAGTGAAAAAAAGTCTTAGATGAAATAAAAAGCAGAGAAAAAAATTGGATGATATTGACGAATATCTAGCCGCGCCCCTGGGGGTTGAAAGGTTTTTTTTTTAATTTTACTTTTTTCATTACGGACAGTAAAAAAACGTTTCGCCCTTTTGGCAAAAAAAAATTAGCCCTAAACATTACAGTTTAACCGCGACCCTATTACTTTAAAATTATTTGTTCAGTATAAATAAGTAACATATACCTATTTTATTTTAGCTGTGCGATGTGCAGCTCTTCGCCCAGTTAAATATTCAATTTTTAATGACAGTTTTTTTAGTAGGATTTATATTTGAATATTTAACCAGCCCAGAACTCACCACGGGGAGTTGGCCGCACCTCGAGTTTCACCCTCGCACCCTTCCCTTCTTATATGCATTAGTTGAGATTTGCGCTGTAGTATTGCCCTTTATTTTCGAAACTTGGCAAGTCTGCTCTAGCTAGAAGCTTTGCCTTTATAAATTTGTCGCGAGATTGAGCGCCGCAGACTGTAGAAGAAGCCTCCGGTATTAACTTTACAGCCCTTTCAACTGCCTGGGTATGACAGGGGATTTTTTTTTAGTCGGAACTTCTTCGCGAATCATTAGCTGAAGATCATCGTTTGCAATATGCATCGTTAATGGAGGTTCTGTTATATTTTGAGTCCAGTCAATAAGATTCATGTAATCAGCAGCGTCAAAGTTTATCTTTGGTATTCTAAAAATTCTAATGCCACTTTTTGCTTTATTTAGTCTTGCCTTTAAAATTCTTTTCTCGGCAAGTTCTCTGATATGTGGCCGTTCATCTGCCAACATGGCTATCATCTATATATTTTCTGCATCACTGCATGGGCAAAGTACGCGTTACCTGTTATAACCTTATTAATAATTGCCTGAATATTGTCAGGAAAATGTCTAGAGGCCCGTATTGTGTCCCATAAGTGTCGTGCACCATATTGAACGGCTTTGATTTAATCTTAAACCACATAAGGTACATAAACTTTTAAGATGAATTTAACTATCAGAAGAAATGTATTCCGTTGGTTCCTCAGTGGAAATATACAGTCGTAGTATTCGATTCGCAGTAGTTAACCGTTAACCATCTTGTGTGACTCATTTTCCCAGGATTTCGGGAGGCAAGATTTTCTAAACAAGAACCACAATTTATTGATTGCGAAATTAAATCTAAATATTGTTGGTCTGTACTAAGATCTTTTTTGTCTATTTCAGGCAAATCAACCTTCCGCTTTGCTGCTGGTATTTTCGTTTCCCTGCAACATTTGCAAATTAGGGGACTGAAACATTTGCAAGAACAAATATCAAATAATTTTTGCGCATCGGACTAGAATTTTTCCAGCTTTGCTGATAAAAAAAAGGTGTATCACGGTTTTTAATAGGTTTAATGAT